>CM050911.1:14938367-16198784 GCA_027742785.1 Vigna reflexopilosa | reverse complement strand
TCTATAAAAAATTCCAAAGTGATGGTGGCACCGAATTCACCAATAATAAAGTCCAGACCTTGCTACATGAAACCGGAATTCTTCATCTTACGTCTTGCCCCCATACACCTGCCCAAAATGGCAGAGCTGAATGCAAGCATCGTCACATCACTGAAACGGGACTTGCAATGCTTTTTCATTCACATCTCCTTGCTCATTTTTGGCTACATACTTTTTGTTGTGCTATTTATGTCATCAATCGGTTACCCATCACTCTTCTAAATGGTGTTTCTTCATTTGAGACCTTATATAATACTCCTCCTAAATATGCACACTTTCATCCTTTTGGCTATCGGGTTTATCCTTGTCTTCGTGACTATGCCACTAACAAATTGTCTCATCGCAGTGCACCATGTATTTTTCTTGGATACAGAAGCAACCATAAAGGATTTCAATGTTTGGATCCTTCAACCTCCCGGTTATACGTAACTTGACATGCCAAGTTTGATGAACTTTATTTTCCGTGTTCAAACACAGGAACTATATCTCCAATTTCTGGATTGGGTTTTTCTTCTTTTGCTGAACCAGCCTCAACGCCTGAAATTTCTGCTCTAGCTCATGCACCAGCTTCTTCTTTGACATTATCCAAGGAAATTGTGCACTCACCAACCATACCTTGTGGTCTATGTTTTGCTGAAGATAATCCTTTATCTGACTTTTCCATTCTCGATACTCAACCACAAATACACCGTAGTGTCCAGTCTACTCATCATATCGTCACACGTGCGAAATCAGGTATTTTCAGGTCCCGTCATTTTGCTGACATTACCACTTATCAACCATCTTCTCTTCTTTATGCTCTGGTCAACAATTCTACACCCAAAGGGTTCAAATCCGCTGCCAAACATACTGGTTGGTTGGATGCTATGCATAAAGAGCTCCTGGCCCTACACTCCAACAATACTTGGGATCTTGTCCCACGCCCATCAAACACCAACATTGTAGGGTCCAAATGGGTGTTTCGCACCAAATATCTTTCAGATGGATCAATTGACAAATTAAAAGCACGGTTGGTTGCATAAGGCTTCACTCAAACTCCTGGTCTTGACTATGATCACACTTTCAGTCCTGTTGTTAAAGTTGCCACTGTTCGTGTCATTCTCACTCTAGCAGTAATGCAAAATTAGCCTTTTCATCAATTGGATGTCAACAATGCATTCTTGAATGGGCACCTGACACATCCTGTCCACATGGAACAACCTCTTGGGTTCATTGATCCTCGATACCCAAATCATGTTTGTCGACTTCAGAAAGCTCTTTATGGTCTCAAAGAAGCCATTCTTGCATGGTTTCAACGATTCATATCATTTTTGCTCAGTCTTGGGTTCCTTGGAAGAAAGGCAGATCCATCTTTATTTGTCTTCCACAACACTATAGCCACTCTATATATACTTGTTTATGTTGATGACATAATTTTGATAGGGAATAATAATTCTTTAATTCAAAAACTTTTGGCAAGGTTTAAAATTGAGTTTGCTATCAAGGATTTAGGTTGTCTAAATTACTTTCTTGGTCTCGAGGTCCACTACACTACCAATGATGTCTTTCTAAGCCAGACCAAATATGCTCAAGACATTTTATCCAGGGCCTAGATGTTGTATGCAAAACCGACAACCGCACCGCTCCAACCTGATATTCAGCTGACAACCACAGGAGATCCTTTCTCTAATCCCACTCAGTATCGCTCTTTCGTTGGTGCACTCCAGTATCTCACTATAACTCGTCCTACGCGGTAAATTTGGTTAGTCAGTTTCTTCAAGCTCCAACAAATGATCACTTTCAAGCAGTTAAACGCATCCTTCAACATGTCAAGGGCACCATGTCCTATGGCCTATCCTTCACCCGTGGAGCTTCCCTTAAAGTTCTTGGATACTCGGATGCAGATTGGGCTCGCTGTATTGAGACTAGACGATCAACCTATGGTTATTGTATCTTCTTAGGCGAAAATCTTGTCTCATGGAGTGCTAAGAAATAGCCAACTGTAGCTCGATGAAGCTGTGAATCAGAATATAGAGCCATGGCTAATGCGGCAGCTTAACTAATATGGATTACTCATCTTCTACATGATCTACATATTTCCTATGAAGCGCCAACTCTTCTTTGTGACAACAAGAGTGCAATATTCCTCTCCCAAAATCCGGTGGCTCACAAGCGAGCTAAACATATTGATATTGATTATCACTTTGTTCGAGAGCTTGTTCTATCTAACAAACTCATCACTCAATTCATTCCTTCCAATCTCCAGCTAGCAGAAATATTCACTAAAAGTCTTCCTCGACCATTATTCCGGTTCTTTAGAGCCAAGCTTCACGTTGGACTGAATCCCATACTTTGCTTGAGGGGGAATGATAGGAAATAATATATTTGATTACAGTTTACCTTATTTAGCTTTTGCATAATTGATTTTGTCATGAATAATTGATATATTTTTTCCTTAATTATAGAATCTAGGTATTCTATATATTCTATATATTGTACATTGGTTACTCTTTCCAAATCAATAAAACACATTTGTTCCAATCCTTACAATCGTTTAGATAGTGTAAAAACTTCTTGTGATTTTTTCTGATTTAGACAGACAACGCTTAACATTGTTTATGTTATCTTTGGTGTTTTAAGTTTTAGTGTGGTTTGTCAATGACATCGTTTTAACATTGTGTTGTTTTACCGAGAGCTAAATTAAGTACCTTTTAGGTATGATAAGCTTTATGCATTTAACTTTAACTTTCTTAAACGTTGTTGACTTAATATTCGTCTAGCACTGCGTCTAGGTATTTTGGCTTATTTGTTTTTTTTGTTTGTTTCCTAGAGTCCCAAGTGTTTTCCTAAGGTTTTCTATGTTGGGGATTTTTGTTCTAAGTCTTATGCTTTCAACCTATGTTGTTTTCAGATTATTATTCCGTTTAATATTATTTGATTAAACTTCAAAACATGAGAGTGTTTAGGCGCATAGACAATTTTTTCTTAATATATTGCATTGGGTCCTTGTTTGTTAATTGTATACATCTTCTTCTTCCTAAAAGTTGATGTATCACTACACGAACTGATAAGTATAATATTCTTGGTTTTGTTATTATGGTTTGTATTTCATATATTGAATCCTAGGCCTCTTTTATCAAAGGGTTGTCTACTGTCTTTTAGTAAAGGTTGTAGCCTATCACTCCCTTCAAGTTTTCTATTTAACAGTTTAATAAGAGTGTCATTTTCATGCCTAAGAGTTTCGATGCGTTTAGCGTTTTGTACAAATTTCTTATTTTGAAAAAGTGTTTCCTCCTTTTCTTTTTCAGAAATACTTATCTTTTCTCTAAGATTGCTAACATTTTATTGTAAAGATTTCACATCATCCTTGGATGATGAAACTTCTTCCTTTAGAGCACTATTTTCTTCTAAAAGCTCTTTGCTTTGTTTTTGCAAAAGTTTGTGTGTACTAGATAGTTTTGAGGAATATGAAAGCAATTCGTAATATGCATGAAAGATAGAGTGTAAGTAAAAAAAAATCTACCTGGTCATCAGAGTCATCTAATGTGGTTTCAACATTTCCTACCACGAGACATACTTTTGCTTCTTCGTCTTCATCAAACATGTCTAGATCCTTCTACGTGCTCATTAGCACTTTCTTCTTTTTGTATCTGGGACCAGCTATTCTTTTCTTCATCTTTTCAAGCTAGGGACACTCAGACTTGATGTATCCAGGTTTGTTGCACTTATAATAGACCATTAGCTTTTTAGTCATCTGTTCTTTGTTTGATTCCTCAAGCTAGACCCCATGTGTCTTCCCCTAAACTTCGTAACTCTTTTTCTCCTCGACATTGAGTGAAGCTTTCTTGATATGAATGAAAGCTCCTCTTCCTCATTCTCATCAATAAAGTCTTGTTCATCATCAAACTCTTCAAAGGATTCATCTATTTTGAGGGCTTTTGTAAGTGTCCTTTTGATGGCTTTGAGATAAATGTATTTCTCTTTCTTGATTGAGTCATCTTATTAGAGTTCAAGCTCATGCACCTTTAAGATTCCGAGCATTGTGCATATCTCTATTTCTTTACACTCTTTATTGTTGTTAATATTATTTGTTAAGTAAATATTATGAAGAGAGAAGAAAAAGTATTTTAAAGCACAAGAAATCAATTTACCCTATCATCTTGATTTTTGTCCAAACACGCTAATCATTCCATTGCACCGCTCTGACAATTGGTATCAGAGCTAGGTTTGATAGTAATTCAATGATGGGGAAACACCAAACCTTTGTCGAGGGTTCCTCTGACAACATACATCCACTAGTGCAAAAATAGCCTATTACGTCGTTTGTTTTTGGCCTTTAACGACGCAGCTACTAGCGACGTTATAGCGGGTGATGTAAATTAACGTCAAATATTATCGGGTGACGTTAATCGAACTCCTTTACGTCGTACACAAAGGTAATTGATGTAAAGTTAATGTCTTTTATGTACATCGACGTTAAGGTACGTCCTATAGAATAGAGCTTGACGTCTAAATATTTGAATAAATATTTATTTTTAAAGAAATATTTTTCGTCATATCGTCGGGGGAGCTGACGTAACGTTGACGTCGGTGTAGAAGAATCTTGACGTAATATTCACGTCGAAGTGCAAATTTGACGTCAATTTTTGAATAAATATTTATATTGAATGGAATATTTGACGTCAGTTATAAGGTTAATGATGTAAGGTTAACGTCGAACATGTCTACAGTCGACGTTACTATTGCTGAGCCGTAGAGATCCTCGCCCAGCGTTTTATTATTATCGTTATCCACTGCATTATATCAACGTCACTCGTCGCCATGATGGACGTTAATATATTAACGTCGGACAATGTATAAATTGACATTACCTTCAATGTTTTTTTATTAAATTCCGTTCGTTTTAGCTCATTTAACCAAACCTGAAATACAGAAACCAATTTTCCAATTCCTAAATGCACAAAATTAATTAATTTAAACCATGCTATCATCAATTCATCAATTCCAATTAAATAGTAAAAGTAAAAGACGCTAATGCTATCATCACAACTTAAAAGAACCCATTTTTCCATTCATCTATTCGTAGTATTCATCTATTCTCAATAATCTATTCACAGTATATATGTATTCACAGTTAAAAAGCTGCACAAGTAAGCAAATGCTACTATCATGAAAGAAAAAACCTAAAACTATAGCTATTTAAAATGTTTATTCAACAAATATCATGCCCATTCCTCTCTTATCGTATTTATTACTTCATTGGACAATGGAGAAGTATTGTTAAATTGCTGCAAAATCAAGGAAGGAAACTTTACAATTATATTCATTTTAATGTCAAAAGTTTATTGATATTTGTAAGATTTTCAAATGTAAATTTCTACCTCAGTCCAATCTCCTCTGATTTCTGCTCGGATGATTGCCTTGATCCATGACATGATGTAGTAGGCACATGCCCAGGAATCATTCTGCTTATTACACTAAACATGTGAAAGAACTTAGTCAAATGTAACAGTATAAAATTGACTACGAAAATTAAAGGTTAAAGATCAATGAATTCCAACCTTAGGATATATAATATCAATTTGTTGTCCTCTAGTCCTAGTCAGAACTCTAAACAATTTTGAAACATTTGAAACATTAGAAACATAAGTTAATATATTAATATCATAATGAATTGATAAGAATGAATGTAATACTTACGTTTGTATGAAGGACCTTAACTCCGGTTTCATCTTCCTATGAAGAGAACAAAACCATACAACTTGTGCTTTTTTTTGGAATGATCACCATGAGTTGCCAATGGCCCCTATCATGTACCAATAACCAATGAGTTTATTGATTAAAATTTGATAAAAGTTGACAATATTGGGAAAACATACGCATCAATGTATGACGCATAATATATCTCTCTCTTAGACTCGGTCATCCACGTTTGCATATATGATTTTTTGGAATCTAATGTGTTTCTAGATGGTTGGATGGGCTGAGGTTCAAGAAAGCCATAAATTGACCCCCGACCTGATTCCACTGCAACGGTGTCCATATACCTATAAAAATAAAGTTAAGTATATTTATTAAAATGTAATAGTACTAATAATATAAAAATTGGAAAATAAAAAATAAAAAACTTACATGCACCATAGTTGTATGCATGAAATGTTCAACATTCTATCTCCACCAATAAGCTCATATGCATCACTAAATTCAATATACAATGGAATATGGCACTCGGCGCCAAACGTTCTTAACTCCCACTGCACCAGTACCGATTGTTTTTTCAACTGAGGTAATCTTGACATCAATATGGATAGAGGATCATCGTCTTCTACTTGCACACGAGCCTCAGGTTGAGCCATTGCTTGTTTCTCTAGTCGGTAGACCTGCAAGTCACATTTATAGAAGTTAGGAATCATTTAATTATAAATTGAAGATTTAAGATAATAAAAATAAGAATACAATACCTCTGGTGGGCCAAAATATGGAATGATCAAGGCCTTAGGCCAAGCTATAAATGTGCCTAAGGCCACCCCCACGAATTGGATTTCATCTGTTGGAAATTACACTCGAGCCTGGGGGTCTCTAACATCATCAATCCTTACCCGCGCGTCAGTGGGCAATAAAGGAGCACCATGAATGGTTTGGCCTCCTGCAAGCTGTACTCCGATGGCCACTACGCTTGGAGGATCCTCATCAACCAAAAACTCATACTGAATATTGATATCAGTAGGATCTGCATTAGAGCATGAGTCTTTGGTGCTCGCAGGAGGTGTGGTAGGATCATCTGTAGGGGCGTCCTCCTACTGTGACTGTTGTTGTTGTTGTTGTAGTCTGATCATCGCAAGTTCTTGTTCGAGCGTTATTCCATTTGCTCACGTACTTAGACTTGCACCTGTTCGGTGAAGGTACTAACCAATTCCAGAGTCACGGCTTGTGTGCTTCTTGGTTTAGGGCCAAAGTAGTCCCTCAATCCAATAGCTCCTCCAACAGCACGCACACGACCTGGACGGTCTGGCCGACCTGTGGCTGCTACCAGGATGTCCTTCCTAACTTCTGGTATAAATGTGCCTTCAGTCTCTTGCTCAACCAACTCATCCTGCATATCATAATAGACAAAGTTACATAATATTTTATGAACTATGGTAATTAGTTAAAAGTTTCCACTTACAATTCTATGGGATATCTCCTCAACAGACTGGGATGTAAATTGGCCATTGGACTTTGTTCGTGCAACCTTCCACAATTCATGTCTAGCTGGTGGAGGTGCTAGATCAGGTGACTCAAGACCTAACTCCTCAGCTCGACGTTTTCTTATTTTTTCTCTAATAACGCATAACCACCACGAGAAAGTACGTGTGGTGTATCATTAAGCCTCTGCCTGTCCTGGGCGGCTATCCTTTTCACCTATGACAAAATTAAAATAATTAAGCACATATAATTCAGAAATTAACATCCTGTCTTGTGTGACTAGAGTAAAATATTATTTAAAACATACCTGCCATTCAGGAGTAAGTCTACATTCTTTAAACTTCACCCACGCCTCATTAGATATTTTATACTTTGTACAGGGAGTTTCGTTCTGTTTAGAGCCAAAGACGAATTTACGTGTCATTGTCGTCTTGAAGTCCCTCCACCGGATTACAATTTGGGATAAAATCTTCTTCCTTATCCTCTCATCATCAGGAATAACCCAATTTTCCTTTTTAAAAAGAAAATAAATGTTAAAGCATGTTCAACGAAAATAAGTCAATAATGGAAGTAAAACAGATTAAACATACCAAAATATCCTGCCATAGTAGATTTTTCTCAACCTCTGACACATCACCCCAACGGGTAGCGAGAATATGGATTTGAAATCTTTCCAGCGTGCCCAAATAACTCTTAAACTCTGTTGCATGTTCCCCTATAGGCACAAATGTTTTAGGATCAAACTCCACCAGCAATGCTTTATCATTAACCCGACGGGATGTGACAGTAGGCATCCGAGTCACAGATCTACCACCTCCTCCCGTCTGACCTGATCCAGAGGTCATCATACCTGTTTACATAGTTAGTAAATTATAGTTAGAACAGACAATGAAATGGTGACACTAGAGAAGATGATGAAGTTCGCTGACAACGAATGAACACATATATCATACGTTGAAGGAAAAAATAAACTATTATACATATATCATACATCCAAAATCGAAAAACACAACAAAAACATGAGCACATATGTCATACGTATGAGATATTAAAGATAAAAAAAACATACTTGAAATGGTATCACTGTAGAAAATGATGAAGTTCGCTGACCACGTATGAAACACAGCCTAAAGATAAACAAAAAAATTCGGCAAACCTTAGAAATGGGAACCAAATGACATTACAAAGACAGAAAAGATTAAAAATAAGCTTCTTTATTTATCGTAGTCATCCACGAAGAAGAAAGTTCAAGCACAAATGGTAGCATGAACAAATAGTGAGACCGTGTTAGGTTTTTACGTTCATATTCCACGTCGAATACAAGACACACGTGACGTTATATTTAAAAACCACGTTGCAGACCAAAATAATTCGACGTTTCTTGTAAAAAGTAGGCGCCTTTTCTAATTTTTTTTCTTATAAATTGCAAAGTTTACGGCGAAGTTGAAGGGGCTTAGACTTAGTATGGGATGCCTAAAGTTTTTCTCATTCCTCTCTTTTTACTTTTTTCTTTTAATCACAAGGGCATTAAATAGAACGTCGTATTGTCTGGGAATTTGACTTTTTCTCTGAATTAGCCGCCAATATCAGAAAGTACTGTACTTTTCGATCTCTTTTCTTTTCACTCCTGCCATAAAACGCCGGAGTCTGTGGGGCTGGGACATGAGGGAATTGAAGTATGTTAGGAGCATTAATGGTGTGGTTAATAGAACGTCGTATTCGGTAGGGCTTTGACGTTTTTTTCTTCCGCCAATATCAAAATGTGGCGCTCTTTTTTGGTTTAAAATCAGACATGAAATCTTTTCTTTTTACGTCTTCCTTGATCAGTTTTTGATCAATATCATAATCGTCTCCAGTATGAAAACGTTCCTGGAGTGTCTTCATCACTTATCGATCCAAATGGGTTTGTGTTTCTTGTAACCCGAGCAACCTTCTCTTTTCTTCTTGATGATGATGATGAAGCCATGTCTGAATAGAAATCTTGGAACGTCTTTCACAATGTAGAGTCTTTAACTCCTCAACTTAAAAACTATATGTCGAATTCTACTCGGCTTCGACGTATTAATTGAGAGTTTGATAAGACACATGTGATTAGACGTTTTCTTCTTCAGCCTCCCGCCCTTTGTTTCCTTCTTTCCTTTAAACCTCCAATAAACTCCCGTTACCATTATATTTTAAGATATGATTTACATATTTTAAAAAAAAATTATTTTATAAAATATTAGTGTAAATTTATCGTAAAATATAATAATGATTTGTGGGTCAAATTTAAAAAGAATGAAACTTCATTTCTTAAAAATATTATTATAATTTCAGGAAGAAAATAATAATAATAATAATTAATGAGAATTAAGTTTATACATCAGAATAAATAAAATCATAATAAATATTATTATATTAAGAAAAGTCATGTGAAATTAATGTTCTTTTAACATAGTGTACACCGTAAATGAATTTTTTTTATTAGATTCAATGACATTCCCATACCTTATATTTCTTTCCTCTCCTTTAAAAGTTTTATGATTAAGTTAGGTATTATAAAACATTAATCAAGTCTTTACAAGATGTATGATTATGCTAAAAGACCTTAATTGATTTTAAAAAAATAATACTTTAAATTTCAGACTGGTTGACCCAAACTGAATGTCAACCAAATGTTGTCGTTTTGTGATTGGTCCATTTTGGTGTTTATGATTATTATGATTGATTATGGCAATGATTTTGGATCAATACAGAATAACACGTAAATGATGTTAAAATGTTATCAAAAAAATATTGTCAAAGTATCATTATCCTAAAAATTAAAACAAAATCTTATACCTTTTTCTTGGTAACATTCATATAAATTACTTTGAAAAATTTAATAGTTATAAAATGGAATTAGTAGAAAAAATTAAGATTCAAAACATACTATGATTAAAATTATTAGAAAAAAAATCTCTCATGCATTATTTTCTTGCTTTTTAGGATTTTAACAAACATGTATGAATATTATATTAAAATATTAAATTAAGTTAATTATGAATTAAAATTTAAATAAAAAAATTTTAAAAATATGTTATACTTGAAAAACCCTTTAATATTTCTTTAAATTTTGTTTGTAAATTAAAATTAATAAATAACTAATTTATTTTATTATTTTAATATGATTTAATATTTTATAATATTATAGTAAATAACATTTTATATTATTGTTATTATTTTATTATTAATATTAGGTTTATTATTTTTATTATTAATTTAATAATTAATATAGAAATAATAAAATTTATTAAATTTCATCAAAATAAACTAAACAATATAAGATTATAAAATATATAACTCAGAATTCGGTTTTCCGGAAACCGAATTCTAACCTAAGATTAGAAAAAAAAATATTACTTAGAATTCGGTTTGCCGCCAACCGAATTCTTACCTTGAAAGAAAAGTGTGCTACCTAGGTAAATATAAGGTACAATATGCTATATGCACAATATTAAATATTTTTTGTGCTAGGTCAGAATAAAAATCTCTGAATTAAACTACAATTATTACTTTTTCTCTGAATGATGTTTAAATGTCGTTTTCGGCTGGGATTCGAAGTTCATACACGTTGGCGGTTACTAAGCATAATTACACTATGTAAGTGAATCAAACGAGATCTATTACTTTTTCTCTGAATGATGTTTGAATGTCGAATTCCGCAGGGCTTCGACGTTCTTACAAGATGGTGGCGTGTGACAGTTTCTAAGAATAATCACACGATGTATGTCATCGGTTCATCTATAAATATAGCTTGCATTTCACGTATTCCCTTGCCTTCTGTTTCCATATTAAACATATTAGGATTCATAGTTTTTATTTTCTTTGCATTTTTTTTTCATTAGATTTCTAACGAAAGTATATGAATAAAATAAAAACTTCAATATAAGAGAGTTTAAAAAGGATTACATCGTTCCCCAACAACAAAGGGTTTAGCTCACCATTGTCATGGTGAAACTAGATGAATTGAATGGAAAATATGAGAGAGATAACCCTAGAATTGAAAGATTGGAGCTTTTGCATCCAAAATCCACCTCCAAGGAGTGAAGAGAGTGTTCTGCCGTCTTTCTGCCAAAAGATATCTTCTCTGGTGCGCTCTGGTCTATTTATAATACAGAAAAATAATAGAATTTTGGCCCAAGCCCATAAGTACACTGCTCAGCGGTGAGTTTACCGCTCAGCGGTAGGTGTGGCACTCAAGTGGGATGCTCAGCGGTCATGCCCAAGCGTTAAACAGTGCTGTCTCTGAAAAGGCCAACGCTTAGCCGTGTATCTGGTGCTTAGCGGTGTGCACGACTCTTACTTTTCCTCTCAGCGTTGGCGCTTAAGCGTCGGGCAATGGCTTCCTCTCCAAAGCTGGCGCTCAACGCTGAAACTGGCGTTGAGCGGTGGCTGCGATTCTTACTTTACACCTTTTTTCATCCTTTCTTGAGTTCAACTCCTTCCTCCTTCACTTTCCATCACTCAATTCTCATTTAATCCTGTCAAAACAATGTAAAACCAAGCATAATATCTCTAAAACCACCTTTGACTCTCTTGTAACCTAACTAAAGCAATTTTCATGATATCAAGCTCATTTTAAGTCATAAAGGGTGTGTTTTGATATCAATTTTCAGTATAAAAATAACATTTTTAGACTGTTATCAAGTGCTCCCTGAGTTGTACACAGAGTTTTCTTCGCCCATGGAACGCCATCCATTTATTGTCTTTACTAACCCAAGAGACATAACAGAGTCTTTGTTAAACACATTTGAAGCGTCCTAAAAGCATTTCTACTTATTACTAATTTCTACACCTTGTAACACAAGCATTTATGGTTATTACTAATGTCTACACCAATTTGTAGGAATGTTGTTGTTTATAGCGTGAAGCAAGTAGATGTCTTTAGTTGTCATTCTGTCTTTTCTCATCCTTCCTGGTAGAATTATCCAGGCTAGAAGATAAGCAACAATCTTTTCTTCCTTGATTAATCCTTCATGCGCAAATGTTCTTTCAGTAGAATACCTTCCAGGAAACCTTAACCAATCTTTGTACAAATTTCTCTTATTAAGCATTAAATTTGTTTCAGTAGTTAGTAAGTGGGAAGATACTCCTTCAGCAGGTAAAGCAGTGACAAGATTCCACATAAAATCGTCAATTTGAATATTAATACCTTTAACTCTGAATGTATATCATCATTCACAATCTTCAAATTGTGATAGAACACTCTTACAAGGTCTAGATACCAGTACCCTTTCATCTGTCCAAAAATGGAGAGTCCTTGTCTTTCGAACCACTCCAGAAACATGAATCCCTCTTTTTCAAACATATTCAAGCTCAGATTCTTTGGAGGAGCAATAATCTTGACAATACCATTTTGAAACATTTCCCTCGTTTCTTCATCGTTGATCCAGCCAGCAGGATCAGATCTTTTTGCCGGAACGATTTCCTTTCCCTTATTTCCTTCAGATACACGACTTGAGGATGCCATAGGATGTAGATTCTTGGAAATCTTCTTGTCACTTTAGGGTTATAGGAATTACATTAATCACTCAGACTAATTTCAATTTCAGTTCCAAATGTAAGACACTTTGAAAAAGGCGCGAACTAAGATTCATTAAAATTAGGCCCTTTGTAAATTTTCAAAATTATAAAGCCCAAAACAGAGATATGAAGTCGATTTTATTAGTTTCAAAGTTGACTACTGTATGACAAAGAGTTTTCACAAACAGAACCACACATACAATAACATGCAATCAAATGTGCACATAATCCAATCGACTAAAAGTTGTAAAAATTGATTTCACAGCAAATAATTAAAATCAATCAATCATACAAATCATCAAATAGTCAAACAATCATTCATATTCATTTCATACATCATGCAATCAGAAAATGATTGTTACCACTTGTAGATACTCAAGAGATTTGATATAACCATGTTAGCTCTTCATTGAGATCTTCACTACTACTGCATCATTTGTTAACCTGCAAAACATTTGAGATTTTTGATGCAGGTACCCATTTCAATTTGGGTCCTTGTTTGTAAGCAGATAAATGTTCCTTAGGAATCCACTTGTATAAACCTTTTGGAACACCAACCTTTCTATAAAAACAATTTCTAACTGTGTGACCAATGTTATTACAGTAAAAACATGAATGCTTAACAGGTTTACTTAGATCAGCAAACTTCTTTGAATTGGTCTTATTTGATTAAGCTTTATATCCAATACCTTGCCTATATATAACTCTACCTGAAGACTTTAAAACAACATCTAAGTTCTCTCTACCCTGAGTGAACTTTGCTAGCGTGCTATTCATGTAAACTATTTGTTCAACATGGCTAAGACATTTTCCACAAATCTTTTCAACTGTTACAGTCTTAGTAATTACGGTTTTAGCAGATAATAAAGCTTTATCTAATTCCTTTTGTAGTTTCTCATTATCATTGACCAGATTATTAATCCTATATTCATAATCCTTTCTCTCATAATTAAGTCGATAGATCTTATATTGCAGTCACATGGCTTCAACGTGTATTTCTTGAAATGCATCCAGCAATAGGTCGTACTTCACTTCAATAGGTTCTTTCTCGAACTCTGTATCACTATCATAATCTGTCAGTGATGTTCCAGCCATGAAGCATATATTTGATTCCTCCTCACGATCACAATCTTCATCACTTGAGGATTCTGATCACAATCTTCATCACTCGCCCAAGCTTTGAGTCCCCATCGCCGAGGCGGCCAAGGTCCTCGCCCGGGCGACGGACGTCGATTCTGTACGCTCATGCTTCGCTTTTGGTGGCCCAGGCTTCGTGTTTTCCCTCCTTCTGGTGCCTTTTTAAGCCCTTCTAAGCTTCATCTTCTTGGCTCTTCATCTCTGCACCCTGTATTACCTTAATCTTTGTCAAAACAAGGGGAATTAGTCATAAAACCATTGAAATCAATCTCAACTCTCTTATTCACACAATTTATTGAAAAAGTATGAGTCCAAGCAAGTTTCTAAGTAGAAAAAGGTGCTTTTAGTATCAAAATCATATCACAAATAACGGTGTTTTGAACCATTATTACAACCCCAAACTTAGAACTTTGCTTGACCTTAAGCAAACAGAATGTAACTTAGTTCTTCAGAACAATCACTACAATGACTCAACATTTTTCAAAAACTTTTCTTTCCAGGACAAGAATTTGTTGGAAAACAGGTAGCCTTTGTTTTAACACCAAGGGGGGGAGGGTGAATTGGTGAGTTTTCAAAATCAGAGTCTTTTCGCAATCTTTTACACAAAGCACAAAACTTTATAAACTTTCTAGAATCGCAAGTAATAGAAATTTAAGTGCAGCGGAAAATCAAAGTTGACTATGTGAAATGTAAAGTCGACTGAATGTAAAACAGTAGGGATAGAGAATTCAAACGCAGGTTTTTATACTGGTTTGGCCTCAATGCCTACGTGTTGTGTCCTTCCAATACTAGGAAGCAAATGCAATATAATGGTCAAGGTTTTTACAATAAGGCTTTTATAGAGACCTCCACGTCAAAAATATAAAACACCTCTCTAACCATGTAACCAAAATATAGGCAAACCACACAACAAGACTTGTAGCAAGATATCCCCTCACTTGAAATCTGCAACCCACTTTGAACAATCCTCAAAGTGTACCAGAATCCATGAGTCCAACCCCTGTAGTCACAACAGGTACAACAACAATCACCATGGAGTGCAAACACAAATCTTGAGCAACCAGAGAACACCTCAATTGTGTAGATTCTGATCAAGCAGTAAGTGCAGTATCAATCTCCTTCAGAAACTCTTCAAAGAAAGATCACAACCATCTTCTTGATGAGTTGTTGGAGCTCTAAATCACAGAGAAACAATATGAAACAGAATATGAAAATTTTAGATTTCCAAAATTTCTCTGAAACAACTCATGTCTCGTCTATTTATTGATTTCTATAAAACAGACGCTCCTACAGTCGAATACGCTACTAGTACAGTCGACTGTCACTGACAGTTATAATAGATAAGTCAAATTAGTAGCAGTTCAGTCAAACAAATGAATTCCTCATTCATTACAGTTGACTTTCATTCAATGCTCAACTAACTTTTAAAAATATAGCCATTATTGTTCATAAGCCCAACAGAATTTCAAATCAAACAACTAATACAGTCGAATGCATGGCGCACACAATCGACTTCGACACAACAGTTCATTTTGAAATTCTTTTCAATGCAAAATCTCACATAGCACTGTATTTGAAAATTTGTTCATAGTCACGAGCTTAATTCGACTTCCCCCATAATGAAATCGACTTACAACTTGCAGTAATGCCTAACAATGTAAGTTCATAAAAGTGCATGTGGTTTTCCTTTTCCCAAACATATGTAATGCAATCACAACAGATGTCACATATATCAGAATATTGAATATGCATTCATATATTAGATTTCATACAAACATGTTCATCAAGATAACAATCAATATTAAAGATTGGAACATGTAACACATTGCAATACATGTGTTATTAAAAATGTGTTGTCATCATCAAAAACCAGAGTGATATAGATATTGTGTTGTCAACAATCTAAACAATCTCCCCCTTTTTTATGATGCACAACCATGATTAATAAACAACCATGTTTGCACAAGACCAAACAAAATTCAAAGTAAGCACATGATATAACAATCAAATTTCAGTTCAAATACTCTTAATGCAACACAATCAATCAACAATATATCAAGTCGATAGCACTTCACAATACTAAGATATCATTTCACAATACTTCTCCCCCTTTGTGCATTAACAAAAAAGGTATGCTTCTAGATATGATAAGCTGATAAACCAAACAGAGATGCATCAATAAAAAATATAAGCAGTTTGAAAACATGTAGTGATGCTCCCCTTATCATATATATTCACATGAAAAAGATAACTCCCCCTGAAGTATAGGCATGTGAAGAAATATGTGTAAATGTGTAATGCTCCCCCTGTCATTATGCATATTTTCCTCAATCAAGTTCAGATGCACAATATAGTACAATAACAATCAGAGCATACATCCAGTATAAAACCGAACTGTTCATGTATATGATTTCAAGCAATTTCATCATGGATAGATACAATCATCAATAATCTCACAATATAATCTCATATATGAAATAAGCAATTAGAATTAGAGACATATTGCAGATAAATAGAATAAGATAATCAATCAACACAATAACCAGATTCCACTGATGGAATTTATAATCTTGTTAAGATCAAGTCGATTGAATTATTATCCCAGTCGATTCCATTGCTTCTCAGTGAGATATGATTCCAGTAGTGATTTCCAAGCAATGTTTTGGGAAAAACCTTTCAGAGATCTCTTGCAGATCAAGCAATTTAGTTATGCAAGAAAAATAATCCAGTAAGAAGTGAATATGCATAGTCAACTTCACTCATTAATAAGTTGATTCAATTATTCAATCAAAGCAGATATAATCAATCAGAATAAAGCAATTGAATTAGAATCAAAACACTGATTTCCATTACTTGTTCAAAGATATTACAATGAGAAGACCAGAACAAGAACAAAACAAAAAGAAACAAAATGGCATCCTAGGACACAAAATACAGAAACTTAATTTTTCCTTTTCTTTTTATTAAAAAATTCCTTAAGGATCATGTCACTGCCACAAAAATTCAAAGAACCACTCCTCACCAAGGAAAGTGTTTCACTCAAGCACTCAAAAGTATATCACTCAAGCACTCAAAAGTGTTTCACTTAACTCAAAGGTGTATAGTGAGGTCTTTCACTCTGCTATCACAATGTCACACAAATTAATTTTTCCTTTTATATAGCCACAATCAAACATACTCACAAGCAGGTAATCATCACAAGGGCTTTTCATGGCTTGTAACTTGGCTGGGCTAAGAAGGAAATTGTTTTTTCTGGACAACAAAGTTCCTTGAGTTAAGAGAGACATTTTTGAATTTAACATTTAAGAATAAACTCTCTTTTTTTTCTAGCTTTTCCTTGCAGTGAGCTCTTTCTTCTCCTTTTATTTTTCTTTTCTTTTCTTTTCTTTTTCTTTTGCCTTTGCTTTTGCTTTTTAGTGCTCACTGCCTAGAGAAGTGGGTTGTTACCTAGCAACCCCAAACTTGAACCTTTATCAGTACCTCATCAAATTTTCTCAACTTAACTCAAGGTAAAGATTTTTCAAAAAGGAAGGTTCAAGGTTCAAAGGTTAGAACAAATTGTTCTCTTTCCAATGGGCAAAAATTATGTGCAGGCCAAAAGAATAAGGGATAACAAAAGATGGCCTTGATCATATGAAACCTGCAAGCAAGTAATTCAATCACAGAAAATTTGGGCAAAATTATTCATTCTTTCAAAGTAATAGCAATTATTTAAAAACAACTCTGAAGCCCAAAACTCTCACAGGTAAACTAACAAGTTCTAAAATTCAGAAAAACACCCTTCTCAGTATTTCAATCAAATTTTTTTCTCAAGCACCTGTTTCACAAATTGTGAGTCATCTCTTAAATCACATCATGCATCATCTCAACATCAATCAAACACCAGAATCTCACAAAGCAATATTCAAAACAAACAAGCACAGTTGAATCAAAGTAGTTCCATCCATCCAAGAAGAGCACAATAACAATAAAAACGAAAACTAAAAACAAAATAGAGTTCACAATTAAAGCAATAAAAATAACAAAAATAAAAAAGATCTTTTTCCTAACAAAGGTGGCATCCATCCTCTGTTGGCGGAGGTGCTCTTCTGTGTGCCCTTGGGACCTGCGGTGGTGGCATGGTTGGGTCCTGCTCCCCTGGTAGAAAGTGAAGTAAGCATCATCCAGTTCCTTCCTTGGATGCTCTAGTGGTGGCGTCGACACATCAACACCCATAAGCTCACACATATGCGTGATCAGAGAGGGGTGTCCCAAGGCGGTCCTGGCCTGCAGAGCACGTGTACAACTCCTGATATCATCAGCAATAACTGACCCGATGTTAATGTTTCGGCCACTCAAAATGCAATACAAGAGTATGGCCCTCGGGGCGGTGATATCGGACATATGTGAGCATGAGTGGATGTTGGCTTGGGAACGGTCATCCAGTATTTTGCCATTGGTGTCAAGAATATCCTCTTGATGCGAATGAGAGTATTTGTCCTGCTCCGCTCAAAGTGCCCTCCAGGCACACATAGGATACTTTCTACATCCTCATAATCGACCCCCACAGTCATAGCCTGCTCATATTGGCATCGTCCTCCTTCCCAGTCGGTGCCCAAAAAGGTGTTGATGGTGTCTGCATCAAAGGAAATCTTCATGCCTCTCACGTAGCTACAATACGTCTCCTGCTCACCTCCTAACGCTTTAGTGTTAACGTAGAATTCCTTCACAATGGCAACGTTGGCAGGAGTAGGGTAGGTGGTCAGGTTTCCCCAACCTCTGGTGACGATCTACCTTTCAAACTAAGGGGCTAAGGTAGGTATCAAACCCACCTTACGTTCCATGAGCAGCTGTTTGACCTCAATTGTTGGGAAGAATCTCTCATGGGCTGCTTTCCTGAACTTGTGAGAGTAGAACTGCTCTTTTTCTTTCCTTTTGTTACTTGAAGTCTTTACTCTCCTACCTGATGATGATGTCATTCCTACAAATATAGAATTATAAACAAAGCCAGAAAATATCAAGCATTAGCCCAAAAATTAAGTGACCCAGTACCACTGTTCCTGAGACAGAATAGGGAACCATCAGAGCCAATTGCATAGGGTCAGAGATAGCCAGAAAACAGAAAAAACAAGGGTGTTGCCATAAATGTTTGTCGCCCGGGGGACAAGAGGGACTGCCCTGGCGACTAGCGATACTACCAGGCGAGGGTTTGCTTGATTTTTCACTTCCTAACACAGTTTTAACTTGTCAAAATTTACACACTTTAATCGGTCAAAGCAGTGGTAAAACAAGTTTGAGTAGCACCCAACACCAAAAATTAATCAATTTCATTATTAACCATCAAACCCCTTGCAAGAACATGCATCTTTATCAAAATTTCATCAATGGAAAGATTAGAACATGAATTTGCATGACTTACTTGGATGGGAGCAAGGAATCAACAATGAATGCACAATCAGTTGGATGGAAAGCAAGATCCTAGCTGCTACCCTTTTAAAAACCCCTAAATTTGGCTTCTTGGATGATGCAAAGTGGTGGAAACATAGGGTTTTGGTGGAAAAGGAGAGGGGAAGAGTGGGGGAGTAGCACTTGGGGAAGTGTTTAGAGAGGCCAGGTTGAGGCAAATTTGAGAGTGGAGGCTTGGGCGAGATCCTTAGGGTTAAAAGGAGTGAAAATGGGCCAAGCTCGCTTGGGCTTCGAAAAAAAAATTTCAACCTGCAATGTCGTCGCTTGGGCGAACTAAGTGGTCGCCCGAGCGTCGGGCGGTATTTTTCCCCCTTTTAATTTTTGCTTTGTTTTGGGTTTTCCTATCCAAGGGTTTTCAGATTCAGATTGGGATTTTCATGCTTCTTATCCCTAACTCTCACAACACTTAAATTGAACAATTAAACTCTGCCCACCCCTCAGGCATTCAGTCAAACAATCACAAAAAAAAGAATTTAATGAAAACAATAAACAAATCAAAGCACTAGGTTGCCTCCCAGCAAGCACTTCTTTAACATCACTAGCTTGACCCAATTAGTAGCATCCTTCAGTGGACACTTGATCATATGCAGCTGCCCTGTGTCTTAAGTGATTCCTTTTTCTGAGCAATTTCTTCTTTTTGTTGAATTTCTTCAGGAATTTGATATAACCAAGGGCTTGCTGTAGTGTTCTATTCATAGGAAGTCTAATCTTCAATTTCTTGAAGATTCTCATGAATTGCTCAAATTGTTTTTTTTTGTCTTCTTCCTGTGATGTTTCTTTGAGTGAGGCAGAGGTTTTTTACACACCCGTTCCTTTTTTCTCTCAACCTCCTTTTCTTCCTTTGTCTCTTCATCCTTGCCTTTCTCCTCTCTTTTTTTTTTTCTCTCTCTCTCTTTTTACTTCTCCCTCTTCTTTGTCACTCAGGTGTTTCTTTTCTTCGCTCTCATCTTCCTCTTTTTCTACCTCTTTTTCTTTCTCACTCGAACTTTCTTCTTCTTCTCTCTCTATCTTTATCTCATCCTCATTTGACACCTTGCTGCTTTCAATGACAACATCTCTGCATTCCTTACCAGGGTCAACTCTCAAATAACTCTAAAGACTATCCAGCTCTTGAATTATGAATTTACACTACGCCGTCATCCTTTCGAATGCTGCTTGAGTGCTTTCCTGAATCGAGAGAGATTCCTGCTTGAACCACTGGAGGGTCTCCTCAAGCTTTGTGGTACAGTTAGCTTGTGGTCGTCTAGTGAATAGTCCACCAACTTGCCCATAGTTGAAATTACAATGATATAATTGCATCCTGTTAGATCATATTGTGAGGCTTGTGAAATTTTCTCTAGAGAAGGTTCTCTAGATAATCTATCTCTTTTTGGCCTCCTACTAGTCTCAGGTTCTGCAAAAAATTCTAGAAAATATTGTTAGCAAAAAAACAAAAATAAAATTCAAATTAAAAATAAAAATTAGAGATTGAAAAAAAAATAAAAATAAGAAAATAAAATCAAATAAAGTCAAAAATCAAGGACCACACAAATAAAATAGCTTAAACTATGAGTCCCAGCAATGACGCCAAAAACTTATTAGGATGAATCGGCAAATGTACTGAGTCGCACAAGGAATATAAAATGGTAAGACCAAGTATCGTATCCCATAGGACTCTCGGCGTTGAACAATTGTGTGATAACAAGATTAATTAAGACTTCAAAATAAAAAGAGATCATTAGGTTTGGCAAAAATTATAAATAAAATAAAATGCAATTAATCAATGGCAAAGGAGCACAAAGATGAACAGATGTTGATTTATATGAGACAGGTATGTTGTTGGGGTTAGATTTCACCAAGTTTCCTCTCATGTATATAAGAATTCTTCTTTATGCATTAATGCAATGTCTCTCACTAAATTACCTAACCTCGATCCCTCGGTGAATAAGTCTATCCCTAATTACCAATTCATACAATTCCTAGCATTCCTGGTAAATAGATGTGAAGAACAAGAGATTAAGATGACCAAGACTCATACCCTCATACCTGAGAAATATAACCCTTAGGAGTAATTCAACAAGAACCTGAATTGTAAGGAACCTCCCGACACTCATGCAATTCATAAATCATGCTATTGTATAAGCAAGCAAAGAAACAGATGAATTACTCTAACAATTAATGAAAAAGCATATGGGATTAAGAATCAATTCAAATACATGAGAGTTTACAAGGTTACATCATTCCCCAACAACAAATAGAAATTAATTCCCCATAGACATGGGGGAACTCTATGAACAATGGAAGAAAGAATAAGAATGAAAGCCTAAGAATTGGGAAATGAGCGTATTGCTATGCTCTTCTTTACCAGGGATGCAAAACCTAGAGCCTCAGGGTCCTTTAAATAGTGTCAGAGGTGTGCAAAAACAGGGTTCGATCAAAAAGAGTTGAAACAAAGTAGAAACAGGGCCCGGGCAAGAAGAGCACCTCATGTATGGCCCAGGCTACGAGTGTGGTCGGCCAAGCTTCGAGACCCCGTCGCCCAGGTGGCCAAGGTCCTCGCCCGGGCGACGGACGTCGATTCTGGAAGCTCAAGCTTCGCTTCTGGTCGCCTAGGCTTTTTGTTTCTCTCCTCCTGATGCCTTTTTAAGCCCTTTTGAGCTTCATCTTCTTGGCTCTTCATCTCTGCTTCCTGTATTACCTTAATCTCTATCAAAACAAGGGGAATTAGTCATAAAACCATTGAAATCAACCTCAACTCTCTTATTCACACAATTTATTGAAAAAGTATGAGTCCAAGCAAGTTTCTAAGTGGAAAATGGTGCTTTTAGTATCAAAATCATATCACAAATAATAGTGTTGTGAACCGTTATCATTGCTCTGATATATTCATATTTCAATTTCTGTTCTGGACTTGATCAGTTGTTAACATTTGCTCTGATACAGATTGATTATATGAATTTTTGTGTAGAAACATGGTTGTTTATTAATCATGGTTGTGCATCATCAAAAAAGGAGAAGATTGTTGAGATTGTGGATAAGGAGATTGGTTTAGTTAAACCTTACAATCTCACAGTGTTTCTGGTTTTTGATGATGACAACACATTATTAATAACACATGTGCTGATATGTGTTACATGTTCATTACTTCAAGGTTTATGATTACTTGAGAACATGTTTAAGTCGACTTCATTATGAAGCAAGTCGATTAAAACTCGTGTCTTTGCACAAACTTTATCAAAGTGTGCTGTGAATAGTTTTGCAAAGAAAGTTTTTCAAAACTGCATTAAAGTGTGACTTAGTCGACTTTTGCACAAGCCATTCGACTTAGTTAGTTTTGTTTTGAAAATCTGTTAATGCTTGTGAAGTATAACAACTATATTTTGTATCTTTGACTAAGCATTAATTGTGAGTCAACTGCATTAAATGCATAATCAATTAAGTTGGTTTGATTGTTGCTATCTGTTATAACTGTTATAACTGTCTGCATAGAGTTGACTGCATTAGTAGCACAATCAACTAGAGGAGTGTCAGTGTTTTGATAAACTATATATAAACGCAAGTTTGATTTATGAAAGAGACTTTTGTGATTTTAACGCTTTCGTTGATTCTTTTCAGATTTGCAGAACGTGCTAAGCTCCAATAAGTCATCAAGAAGACCTTGGTGATTATTCTTTAGTGGTTGCTTGAAGAGCAAGTGTTTGTGCTGAAAGACAGATTGATCATAGTGCATATAGAGGTGTTTCGAACGTGATCGACTACTTCTCTCATTCTTGTGAAGATTGTTGATGCCCTGTTGTGATTACAAGAAGAGGACGTGTTGCGTTTTAGGACTGTGAGGATTGTTCAAAGTGGTTAAAGATTGCAAGAAAGGGGATATCTTGCTGCTGTTTTTTGTGTGTATATGCCTATATTTTGGTTAGAGGGTTAGAGAGGTGTTTTATATTTTAACGTGAAGGACTTCATAGAAACCTTGTTGTAAAAACCATGACCATTATAGTGCATTTGCTTCCGGGTATAGGAAGGACATTGGATGTAGGCAGTTTGGCCGAACCAGCATAAAAACTGCGTTTGAATCTTCTATCCCTGCACTTTTAAATTTCAAGTCGACTTTAATTTTAACGTAGTCAACTATTTTTTGCTGCACTTGAATTATCCTTTTCCTTGCGATTCAAGAAACTTTTGAAAGTTCTTTCTTTTACGAAAAAGATTTTAAAAAGACTCTGATTTTTGTATTTCACCAATTCACCCCCCCCCTCTTGGTGTTGAAACTAAGCCATTCTATTTTTAACAGAATGGTTGAGGAAGAACATTGGAGTTGAATCTTTTGAGTGCTTGACTTAAGGGAAGTATTAATTGTAACAAGTCAAGGCAGTTACTTCTGTTATGTTGTAATCTGTTTTTTTTTTTTACTTCTTAGTAATAGCATATACATTTTTGTATATATAAACTGCATTAATGCAGTTTCAGTGCTAGTAAACAAACACTTCTAATTCTTCACTTCACTTCCAATTCTCCAATATAAATTAGTTTTTACTCCCCTAAAATTACTAATTTTACACCCATGTCCACTTATTCAGCATTTCTATAGCGGCCCTTGTTTTTCTTTTCTTTTTCCAACTAAAACCCAAATCATTTCTTCTTCTCTTTCACTTTTCTTTTCCTTTTACTTAAACCCTCCTCTCTTCTTCTTTCTCTTTTCTTCATTTAGAACCCTAAAACCCACCACATCTCACCCAACTCCTTTTCTCCCCAACAACCCGAGATTGTGGCATAGTCTCCCTCTACTCATCCTCTTTTCTTCCTTCTTCTTTTATCCACCAAACACAACCCGAGACTCTCTCTCATCCTTTCCGAATTCACGCCCAAAACTCAATCAACCGATCTTAAACCACTCATAGCAATATGGAAAGAAATGTTCTCAATATTAGAGTCTACTCATTCTTCATAAAACTCACTTAAACCAAGAATACACACACACACACACACACTCCTTTTCTTCCATAATCCCCAACCCGAGACTCACCTAGGTTCTCCTCTTCTCTTCTTGTCATTTCCCCTTTCTCTTCTTTTTCAACACAAACCCATCTTCATTAGGGCTGGGCGCAGTTCACTTAAAAACTCTAAACTATAGTTAATCTATACTATTTTGTACATAAAAAACTTAAACCATTTGTACTACAAATCAATTATACCGTTTAACAATGCAGTTTAAAAATACTAAACTTATTGTACAGTTAACTGTGAATTGTACAATTAACTGTGAATTGTGGTTTAAGTCATTTTCTATCACAGGGGTTTAGGTCATTTTTTATCACAATTTTCTCCTCGCCTCTTACATCCCGTTACATTGCTTTCTCAACTCGCGCCCTATTGAAAGCTTTTCGTCGTTGAAGGCTCGTAGCCATCGAAGGTTTGCCACCATTAAAGGCTCTCGTCGTTGAAGGCTCGCCGCTATCGAAGGATTTTCCGCACTCTGTCGTCGTCGAACTGTCAAACGCTCTACCACAATCGTCGAAGGTTCATCGTCGTCGAAGGTTCGCTGCTGTCGAAGGCTCGTCACCGTCGAAGGTTGGCCGTTGTTGAAGACTCGCCACCATCAAAGGTTCGTCGTTGTCTCTCTAATTGAGTTGTGGCATTGCTATGTATAGCACAACACAAGCTGAAATGTTGCCATTTCTTTGTTTTGGTACGTCCCTCTCCCTTTTTAGTGGAAAAGGTGGTAACTTTTTTTATGGAATTTTGATTGGTGTCTCTATTATTTTACTTGTGTGGAATGGGAGAAACTGGGTTCTTTTGTTTTTTTTAGTTGTTCGTGTGGTAAGTTGTGATATGTTGCAGTGTATGGACCCATTTCTGTTGTTTCTTTAATCTTTATTGTTGAAAATTTGGTTTTTCGTTGTGATTCTAGGTTGTTTCTCCTTGTTTTCTTTGGCTCGTGGGTTAAGATTAAAGTTCTAAATTATGGTCGCAGAGTCTATTTTGGTTGAGTTCTTAGTATTGTAGCTACAGTTTTGGTTGTAAACTGTTTTCTAAATTATAATTAACTGAAAATAGTAGAAGCATTAAGATTTGAATGTGCATTTGGTTTGAGTTTTGTTGAAAGTTGAATTGAATAATGAGGTAGTAGAGTTTGCTCAGAGTTATCTCATATATAATAGAATGCAGAGAAGATTATAATTAGTGCAGCTCTCTGCAAAATTAAATGAAGTCAGAGGAGAGTAATAAGATGAAACAATGATAATATGAAAATGATGTGGGCTACATAGGAGATAGAGAGATGTAGTGTAACATATTGGAAGGTATATATAGTGTTAATGTGTATGAATGGTAAGTCTGCATGATGGTGGCTTAAACAAATTCTTCGTCTATGTGTGTGTGTGTTTGTGTCTGTGTTTGTGTGTGTGTGTGTGTCTGTGTCTGTGTTTGTGTGTGTGTCTGTGTGTGTGTGTGTGTGTCTATGTCTGTGTCTGTGTTTGTGTCTGTGTGTGTGTTTGTGTCTGTGTGTGTGTGTGTCTGTGTGTGTGTGTGTCTGTATGTGTTTGTGTCTGTGTGCGTGTGTCTGTTTGTGTGTATGTGTGTCTGCATGGTAAAATCTAGAATAATGTGTGTATATAAATTTCATAAATATATTAGAATGGTGGTCATAACAGGATTCTAATATTAACTGAATTATACTGTGAGGCAAGAAGTTGTTGGGCTTTCTCAACAGTGGCTATTGTGGAAGCTATAAATAACATAGTGCCAGGGAAGTTTGTGTCGCTATCAGAACAAGAGCTTGTGGACTATGACAGAGAGTATAATGAAGGATGCAATGGTGGCCTCATGGACTATGCATTCTAGTTCGTCATTAAAAATGGTGGCATAGACACAGAAGAGGATTATCCATATAAGGGCCATGATCGAACTTGTGATCTAACTAAGGTCACTATACCATTCTTTTTAAGCCTCATATATTCAACTCAATAATTGATCTCTTTTTAATGATTTTTATCGATTTATACTGTTACAGAAAAAGGCCAAGGCAGTGCAAATTAATGATTACGAGGATGTTCCATCATATGACGAGAATGCCTTAAAGAAAGTTGTTGCTTATGAACCCGTAAGTGTTGCTATTGAAGCCTTTGGCAAGGCTTTGCAACTTTATCAGTTTGTAAGTATACTCTTTAAAATGTTACACAGTGATCACCACATTGATTTTCATTTGAGACTATTTTTTTAAATTGGTATAACCTTGAGATAGGGAACTATTTCACAACAAGTAACAATGTATGGTTGTCAAATGTATAAGCTTAAAGTTTTGTGATTTTTTTGCAGGGTGTGTTTACTGGTAAATGTGGAACAAATTTAGATCATGGTGTGGTGGTTGTTGGATATGGGGTGAAAATGGTGTTGATTACTGGCTGGTGAGGAATTCATGGGGCAGTGGATGGGGTAAGGATGGCTATTTCAAGATGGAGCGCAACGTGAGAAGCAACTCCATAGGGAAGTGTGGAATTGCAATGGAGGCTTCCTACCCTGTTAAGTATGGTCTAAACTCTGCAGTTCCTAGTTCAGCTTACCAAAGTAATGAGGTGTCCATCAACAGTGCTTGAAATAACTTGATCATTATTTTGGAATTGGATCCTTGGAAGAAGAACAAGTTCTAAAGTTGCAACAAAAGTGATGTTTCTGTTATTTATATGCTGCTATTGGGAATGTTTGTTGGGCTATTCTTGTACATATATTTCTTCAGGTTAAAACTGAAACTGAATATCAATTTGTACTGGTCTTCACTTGTTATTCCATTTGAATGTTTACTCTGAAATCCTTAATGATATTAATGTTCTAGTTAATTTTTTATATGGATATTCGTTGTTTACCATGACCCTTTTACATCTGTTTTTCAATATTAACCACCTAGTCCAATGTTAGAAATTCTATAAATCCAGCACTTCATGGTTAATGCTTGAAGCTGCTATGAGCGCTTGGGAAATCGAAAAATATAGTTAATTGAATTGTATTATGATAAATTAAAAACTAGTTAATTGAATTGTATTACAGTATAATTGAACTAGAAAATAGTTCAATTCAATTATTTTGAACTATTTTTTAGTTCAGTGCAGTTTTTTTGAACTTTATAATTAATCATAAATTCTTATAGTTAAGTGCACTACAATGCACTTTGCCCACCCGTAATCTTCATCACTCACTACCATAACAACACTCATCTTCTCCAACACACCCACTCACTTTCACGTGCACCCCTAAGCTCTCCCTCTTATTTATGAGCCCATTTCTCTTCTCTTCCACTAAAAGGAAGAGGAACTCGAAACCCTTCCCCAACTCTGGTTTATAGAGTGTGAAACAATGGCTCTTTATGGATGCAACAAGAAGAGAAAAACGAATTCAAGGTCCCATGCAAAGCACGTATAAAGCCATAGACTAAAATATATATATATATATATATATATCATATACATATTACCACCACACTTTTCAGAACTAAAACAGGGAGAACAAAAAGAATAATATGCACCCAACACACAACGTAAAGCATCCTCCTCAACCCACAAATTACACGCATGTATCCAAGGATGTACACTTTTCATACAATTTCCCAGCAACTTAAAAGTTCATACCAGCAACCCAAACAGTCACCACAACATAGAAGATTGATTTAAAACCCACGATTCACAAGAATATAACCCAGTTTCTCCCCTTACCTCTAGTTTCCAGAGAGTTTCTAAAGATCCTTTGGTTCCTAGTAATGTCTGAAAGGACTTCCCTCTCCCGTGAGAACAACAATGGCCTCCCACTTCTAGTTGCTTCTCACGCTTCTCCCTGGAAGATTCTCGAACCTCCTTCTCCTATTCTCACTTTGCTCACGTCTAGTGTAGATAAGTGGTAACTCCATCACTCCCTCACAGAGTGGACCTTTGGTCCTTCATTGTTTCATCTCACAATTATTTCTCTAAATAGACTAATATTAAACATGCCATTAGATAAAGATTTTATTAAAAGGATAAAACCTAAATTTCCGCTCTTATCAAAATTTGAATTTTCAAGCACTATACGAATGGTTTGTTATCCACGTATGTGAGTGTCGCCTTGTATATTTTGGTGTGTTAATAGCATATTTAATAAATTTCAATTTGAGAAAGTTATTGATATTTTATTTTTGTTGTAACTTGATGTGCTATTAGAAGTATATATGATCTATATATTTAGAGGCAGGGAAGAAAGAAGCATTCTGACATCTACGAGACTTAACGTGGAAATTTAAATGGAGAGAAAGAATGCAAGTGTAAGTGGAAAGAAAGAAGATGGAAATGCAACAGATTCGGTTGATATCATATTGAGAGTGGTTTTCGGGGCATTTCTTGAACAGGAAAGAAAAGAAAATCCGCAATTCTTTGCATCACTGGACAACATGGAAGACAGTGAGATTTTGGCGAGCATCAGAAGAAGTCAAGCCAAAAGAGAAGAAGCCATGGCCATCGAAGAACATGGAAATGCAACAGATTCGGTTGATATCATATTGAGAGAGGTTTTCGGGGCATTTCTCGAACAGGAAAGAAAAGAGAATCCGCAATTCTTTTTGTCACTGGACAACATGGAAGACAGTGAAATTTTGGCGAGCATCAGAAGAAGTCAAGCCAAAAGAGAAGAGGCCATGGGCATGGAAGATGTCTGCCGCAGTGATAGTGTTGTCGGTCATAATTCACAAGACCAACCTCATTATGAATCGACAAGACCATCTAAAGAAGAAAAGTCCAAGAATCGAAAGAATTTGAAGTGAAGTGAAATTTGTGATGCAGAAGATCATGATTTCAATTTTGTTAAGAACACTAAAACCTCTATGTATCTTCTTCATCTATTTAGAAGGGTCTGAACATTTTCACCGAAGTATCAACTTTCTTTGCTTTCACTGTCATTGAATTTACTGAGTTTTACGCAAATCTATGTTTCCTTATGTTTGATTATAGTGAGTTTTGCTTTCTCAACAGGCAAACAATCATGGTTGTTGTGGGATGAAAGTAACACAAACAAGTTGAAACAGTGAGGAACTTTGTTCTTGAAATGATATGAAGTAGAAATGTATATAACCCTCCGTCATCATTTATGGATTTTGAATCATATAAAAATGAACAGATATACTATACTCCTTACTTCACTTGTTTCATTATCTTTTGGAGGATAATTACTGCAGCAAAATTATAATCTTTTACAGGGAAAAAGCTACTACCAAAATGGTGTATTTCTCCTTTCTCCTCTGTCATAGTTATACCTAGCTCCAATGAAATCGTGTAGGAGTGCCAGATCAAATGGAATGCATACAGTAGTGTGAAATTTATAGATACATACATGATTTAAAGATAAATGATTTGAAAGGTTCAAAGAATTTAAAAGAATGATTTTTTTCTTTTTAAAGATACGAGTTTCAACAAAAAGAGAGAAAGAGACTGTTTGTCCTCCCAATTACATTCAAAAGAACATAAAATGAAATTCAAGTTTTAGTTTTAAAATACCCTAAACGAAAAAAAAGGATAATATTTTCCCTTTAAAATTTGCAAAGAAATATTAAAGATGTTTCAAATTGGTCAAATTGGAGTTGTGCACTTCATGCTTGTATTTTCTGTACATGTCTTCATGTAAATTCTAAACCCTAAAATCTCAGCATGTGTTCTATATGTTTCTTTTGACTTTTGACTCCTTTCTTTGGTTGAGTTTGATAACTTTCAATTAGATTTCAGTCTCTTTTTATGATAATAAAGCAATAACTCTAAAAGAAAAAGATGAAGATGCAAATGTTATGTACGACATTACTTAAAAAATAACAGGACTTCTATAAAAGAATAATTAAAAGTAGAAGTCTTTGAAAGTATGCTTACACCCTAAAGTCGTATTTCCAAAACACAATTTATTTATTTATTTAATTTTTTTAAATTTGTTTATTTTCTAAACGAAAATTGTATTTATATGGTAAAAAAGAAAACTCTGAAAATTAAAAGAAGAAAAAGTAGATAATATTTGAAATTTAAATATCATTTTTTTTTTAAAATTTCTTATGTTGGTTGAATTTCAGTATTGTGTTTTATGCTTGAATGTGTTTCCTATCTCTTCTAATTAGGATCACATGAGGTCCTTTTTTTCCTCTTTTCATGCAGTCCCTTGTCTTGTATTGTTTAAGCTTTAATGTCTTTAAACCTATTTAGGTGATTATTTTTGTTAAGCAACACTTTTATTGTTATTCTTATTTTGATTCTTTTAAGAATGATGTATTTTTTTCTCATTTTCCTTATTCATTTGTGCCCTCAGCAATGTTGTCTTTACACTCATGTATCACCTACAAACCAATTCTTCTAGAATTTAAGAAAGAAAATTAGGGACCCTTTTCTCATTTGTGGAGCTCATTCCCAAAAAGAATGAACCATGATGTTTTCCTGTATCCTTCTCATATTTAAAGTCATCAAGGAGAGTACCTAGACACAAACAATCTTAGATAAGAGTTATTCAACTAGGCTCGTCACATACTGCCAAACATTCTTTTGTGTTGATCATGAGAGATGAAATCACTTCATGGATTTTTAATTAATTAGTGTTTTCTTCATCGATGCTTGTGAGGATAAGAGATCAACATGGACATGCTCTTCCTAAAATATGTTTGAAACATTTTCTAAACATCTACAACAATGTGACGACATGATGATAATATTTCATGGACAAGAGGTCTCTAACCTAAAGGCAAGTGCATAATTGTTTTCAATTGTTTTACAAATAAGTAAGATTGTCAAATCCACAAAAACTTAAAATAATATTAATAATTACACTAACTTTATACAATTAGTCTTAAAAATGAAAAGTACAACCTGAAACGAGATTAAATAAGAAGATAATTGGTTATTATAAATTTCACCATCCCAGTCACTTAGCTCATTAAGGTCATAAGTTAAAACTTTTCTCTTCTTCAATTCACCAACCCTTTTCAAGCAAGCTATACTTTAAGCTCTTATGGTGGACACTTAGTATATTTTATTGAATTACAATTCCTTTCTAACGTATAACTTGCATACTTAGTATATTTTATTGGATTACAATTCCTTTCTGACGTATAACTTGCAATAATTTAAAGGGTTTCAAGTTTAGCAATTAACTATTCTTCCGTCCAAAAAGTGATTTATTGATATTGTTAACCTCTTACAATTTCAAGTAGTTAATGATTAATCAAGCCACAATGAATAAAAGACTAAAAATTAAACATCAATTAATAAAAGAAATACAAGATTAGGTGTCCTTGCTCTTTTTCTATATATTTCCTTGCACCCTCTTTCAATTCTTCTCTTTATATATGACATTTCGAGCCAATAGAAAAATATTACACAAGTGACTCACTAAGTTAGGACTTGATTTTGTTGAATGACGTCTATATATATATATATATATATATATATATATATATATATATATATATATATATATATATATATATATATATATATATATATATATATATATATATTGTTTTCATGCTCTTTACCTAGAAAGCTCACTAGGCGACGCCTGAGACAAAAACAATTTCTTCTTAGATCCACGTTTTTAACCGAGTGAGGAGAAAGTTGACAAAAACAATATAATATATTGTCCTAATTTTAAGAATTAATAATTTATACAATTTAAAATTAAAACTAGTATGAAATACTTTTATTGATAATATATTAATATATTTTGTTAGCAATTATTTTTATGTACACTATTAAAAAATTGGGTTTTTACAGCGTACATTATGCCACGGTTCACCAGAAACCGTAGTATAATACTGTGCAGTGGCAATTTTTAAAATAAATCTAACTTATAGGCCGCGGTTCAGAGCAGAACTGTGGCCTATTCCCCAGTTAACTTTCTGCCTTTAACGTCACGTCAGAAGAACAATAAATTGCTGGGGGAATAGGCCGCGGTTCTAAGCAGAACCGCTGCCTATTCCCCCAACAATTTATTGTTCTTCTAACGTGGCGGGGAATTTCAGTAGTTGCAGGGGAATAGGCCGCGGTTCTGCTCAGAACCGCGGCCTATTCCTCCCCCTGGTCAGCCCCTTGGTCAACTTTTGTAATAAATTGGCAGGGGAATAGGCAACGGTTCTCAAAGCAACAACGACATATTCCCCTGCCAATTTATTACAGGGGCTGACTTGGCGGGAAATATCAGAAGTTGCAGGGGGTATAGGCCGTGGTTGCTCTGGGAACCGCGGCCTATTGCCCCTGCAAACTTCTGACATTCCTCAAAAGGCAGTTGTGAAGCAGTTGGGGGATTTAGAACGTTAGGGAATAGGCCGCAGTTTTATGGGGAACCGTGGCATATAAGTTGAAAAATATTTCAAAACTGCCATTTTGCATTATTTTTTTCAGGAGAATAGGCTACGGTTCTACAGTCAACCGCGACCTATTTAGCTCTATGACAACGGTTTTTTTTCTAACCGCGGTAGTAACCTTTAAATAGGTTAAAAAAAACTTGGAACAGTTCGTCTTCCCCACACGAATTTCTGAAACCCAAGAGCTTTCTCTTCTTCTCCGAACTTTCGCAGTTAACCATCAACATTGCATTTTTCGATCAGCATTTCGTCAAGTCCGCCGCTGAGCACTTTCGTTTTCTCCGCCGCGCCGCTGAACACTTTCGTTTTCGTTAGTTCCGTGTCTTCTCCTCCGCATTTTCGTCAGTCCGCCACGCTGATTTTTCTCTGCCGCGCCCATTCCTCTTTGTCGTGCCTATTCATTTTTGTCGCGCCCATTTCATGTATTGCCTTTATGCCCTCGTCGTGTTTTCCTTTAAGCCTTTGTGTTTGCTTTCGAATCTTGGTGCACCATATTTTGTGATATATGATTAGATAGTAATTGTATGATTATGATTAGATATTTTGTTTCTTTGTGCACCATAATTTCTTGGTGCACCATATTTGTATCAAATGCCCGTAATTTGTATGATGATATCGATATGAGTTTGGGAATAATGTATAATAATATATGATTAGATATTAATTATATGATTGAATTGGTTGTATGATTGAATTGATTTAATATGGAAAATTGTATAATTGTAATTTTGTAATATTTTGGAATGGATCAAAATTGGTTTAATTTACCACGTATTAGTGCTGAGTACGAGAGACGGGTAGAGGAATTTATACAATTTGCACAACGTAATGAGGGTACAAGTGATGATGATGTGAAGTTTAGATGTTCTTGTGTGAATTGTTTGAATGAGAGAAAGTTGAATGCAACCCAAATCAGAGAACATCTTATATGTGATGGTTTCCTAAGATGTTATACAACATGGATATGGCACGGCGAAGAAATGCACTTTCTGACTGAATCCTAAACTGAAAATGTTATTGATTCCACCATGGAAGAAGATCGACCGGGTGAAGACAAATTAGAGACATGATCTGTGATGTTAGCGCAGAAAATTTTGCCAAAGCTCATGTGTATGAGACGATGTCGAATGATGCAGAGACACCTTTGTATGTTGGTTCAACCAAGTTCACACGTTTGTCAGCGGTGTTAAGGCTCATGAATTTGAAGGCGAGCAATAGATGGACTGATAAGAGTTTTACATAATTGTTGACATTGTTGAATGAAATGCTGCCAGATGGAAATACACTACCCACTCGTAATTATGATGCGAAGAAAATTCTTTGTCCAATGGGTATGGAGTATAAAAGGATACATGCTTATCCCAATGACTGCATTTTATATAGGAAAGAGTTTGAATTTTTGACAAAGTGTCCAAAATGTGGGTTATCACGATACAAGTCAAAAAACAATAGTGAAAATAATGGTTAGATAGAAAAAAATGGATCTGGTTTGAAAGTAGTTTGGTACCTTCCAATAGTGCCCAGACTTAAGCGTTTGTTTGCGAATCCTAAAGATGCTAAAAACCTTAGATGTCATGCGGATGAGAGAAAAATAGACAGGCTGCTTCGTCATCTAGCTGATTCAAAGCAATGGAAAAATATTGATCAACAATTCCCCCAATTTGGTAAAGAGTGTAGAAATCTTAGGCTTGGTTTAGCCACTGATGGAATGAACCCATTTGGTAATCTGAGTACCAATCACATTTGTTGGTCAGTTATATTGATAATTTACAACTTATCTCCTGCATTGTGCATGAAGAGGAAGTACATGATGTTGTCTATGATGATATCTGGTCCAAAGCAGCCTGGAAATGACATAGATGTTTATCTAAACCCACTAGTTGAAGACTTGAAGTTTTTGTGGGTTGATGGGGTTGAAATATTTGATGCATTCGCTTCTGAAACTTTTGTGATGCGTGCAATGTTATTTTGCACCATTAATGACTTTCCAGCTTATGGTAATTTGTCAGGATACAGTGTCAAGGGTCATAAAGCATGTCCTATCTGTGAAGAAAACACTGCAGCTCATCAATTGAAACACGGAAGAAAGACGATGTATCTGCGTCATCGGAGATTTCTAAAACGTAATCATCCATATCGAAGGTTAAAAAAAGCATTCAATGGATAACAAGAGAGGGACGAAGCACCAAATCCACTTACTGGCCTTCAAATTCTTGAAAACGTTAATAAAATACATCATGTATTTGGGAAAACATCCAAGAAGTCATCTGTAACGACCCCTTGGAAGAAGAAATCAATATTCTTTGATCTTTCATATTGGTCAAAGTTAGATGTTCGACATTGCATAGATGTGATGCATGTAGAGAAGAATGTGTGTGATAGCTTGATTGGTACACTACTCAACATTCAAGGAAAGACGAAAGATGGAGTGAATGCTCGTTTGGAATTGGTTGACATGAATATCCAGAAGAGTTGGCACCCAAGGAAATTGGTAAACGTACTTATTTGCGCCTTGCGTGTTACACAATGTCTAGACAAGAGAAGATAAGTTTTTGCCTTTGTTTAAAGAGTATCAAAGTACCACAAGGATACTCTTCAAATATGAAGAGTTTAGTGTCGATGCAGGGCTTAAAGCTTGTTGGCATGAAGTCTCACGATTGCCACGTCTTAATGCAACAATTTTTACCGGTGGCTATTCGTGGAATTTTGCCCAAAAATGTTAGGCAGACCATAAAGAGGTTGTGTTCATTTTTCTCGTCAATATGTAGTAAAGCCATCTATCCGACAAAGTTAGATGAACTTCAAGGCGAGATTGTTATCATCTTGTGTCAACTAGAGATGTTTTTCCCTCCATCTTTTTTTGACATCATGGTACATTTACTTGTTCATTTGGTTAGAGAAATCAAGTTGTGCGGACCAGTATACTTAAGATGGATGTATCCTATTGAGCGTTATATGAAGATTTTGAAAGGCTACGTTAAAAATCCATATCGTCCTGAAGGTTCAATGATTGAAAGGTATATTGTTGAAGAAAGTATCAAGTTTTGTTCAGATTACATGACATCAATGAATCCAATAGGAGTTCCTGGCACATCATGGTTGAATAAATTTTCTACAAGTAAAAGCATCCGAGGTGTGAATGTGGTGACAAAAGATCGCGAATAGTTGTTGCAAGTGCATCTTTATATATTGAACAACATAGATGAGGTGATCCCTTTTTTGGAAGCACACAAAGCCATTGTTAAGAATAAAAGTCCAAGACAATCAGAGAAATGGCAGTTGATTGAGCATAACAAAACATTTATGTCTTGGTTCAAATCTGAAATTGACAAAAAGCCACATTCTTCTCAAACTTTATTGTCGCTTGCAAATGGTTTAAAGTTTGATGTCGTATGTTGTATAGGTTATGAAGTCAATAATTGCACATTCTATACAAAGAATTTGGATGATAAAAGCACAATACAAAATAGTGGATTCAGTTTAGAAGCTGAGTCGCTTCAATTTTCCACATCAAAAGATCAATCTCCTGTACTTGGACCAATGAGATATTATGGTATAATAGAAGAGATATGGGAGGTTGATTACACCAAGTTTTATGTTCCATTGTTCAAATGTAAGTGGTTTAACAATAAGAGTGGTGTGAAAATAGATGAATCGGGTATGACACTGGTTGATTTTTGAAAGGTGGGTTATCTAGATGAACCGTTTATCATGGTACATCAAGCATCTCAGGTTTTTTATGTCAAAGATCCTGCGTCTGACCATTGGTATGTCGCTCTTCAAGGCAAAAGACAAATTGAAGTTAACGAAGACAATCTGATTAATATTCATATTGCTGACAACCATTCATTTCAAACTAAAACAAATTTGGATGAACAATCTCTAGTTGACGACAATGTACATGAAATTTGGTCAGATCATGATGAGGGAATATACATATGATGAATCCATATCTTTATGTATGAATTTCCAATTTCTGTATAAGTATTTCCTATGATTACTATTACATGTTTTGTTAAATTATATGATATTACATAAGTCTTTTGAATTATAATATCATTTGAATTAGTTAATATCATTTGAATTACAGTTTGTTTATATTGATATCATTTTGTACTGATACAACTTTATTATTTTTTTTCAGATGACATTTGACATTCCAAATGTCACAACACTTAGAAATAAGTGTTTATCAACTGTTGCTGAAAACTTCAGAAATTTTAAAAGTAAGTTGACCTCAAGATATATTTTTGGAAGCCATAAAAATAAGTCTCCATGTACTACATATAAGTCCATTGATGAGGAGACTTGGCGGCTTTTTGTACAGAGTCGGACATCAGAGGAATGGCAGGTTAGTATAGTTGATATTATTCAATTCCTCATTAACAAATATATATCCTATGAACTAATTAATTAAATATATGTGACAGGCAATTAGAAGCAAAGCACAAGAAACAAGTGCTCAAAACAAAAACCCCCACCTATTATCTCGTGGTGGGTATAGGAAGCTTGAGGAGAAAATCCTCAAGCAAAAGGCAGATGCTAGACCACCATCTCAGGGTGATAGCCCTCTCAGCCTCCTTCTTCACCTTCTCGGAATGAGAAATGGAAGTTGACTCATATGAAACCATCAGACACCTACTCTTCTGACACTGCACGGGAAATTTCTGAAAGAATTGTAAGTTATCACTGTTCCTAAAATAATAATAATTTCATTATACATACTACATTAAACTTTTTAAAGAATAATGGTGTTTTGTAATGTTACAGGACTCCTTGGTTGAGTAGAGCTCCCAAGGTCAATTCACTCCAGAGGGTCTCCAGGATATTCTTACCGCCTAAAGTCTCAGACTTTTTACCGCGGCTGAATATGCCGCGGCTCATAAACCGCGACATATAGTGAAAAACAACCGCAGTCGTTTCCCTTCGCTGCACTAGTGGTATAAACCCATGAACTTATAACTATAAAATAAAAATGATATAAAACAATTTATTTTAAAAAATTATATAAAAAATTATTATTATATTTTAAAAAGTAATGTTTTATTTTTCAAAATATATTTAAAACAAATCACATGCCATTATATCAATTATAAAAAATATTAAGCATAAATAGTAATTATATTTTGACTTTAAAGATATTCTGTTTTTTAATTAATATTTTATCACTTTACACTAAATTAATTATATTTAATAATAAATTAAAATATGTCAAATATTAAAGGTAACGAAAAAAAATTAGCGGGACTAACTATTTTCGGAGATTTGAAATATATTTAAGTAATATATTTAAATAATATAATTTTTATTACATATATAATTTAAATGTATTATATCTGCAATGCTAAGAATAAAAAAAATATTTTATTTTCTTTGAGAATAAAATTATTGTTTGTGAGGGTTGTTTTATAATCATTATTATAATATCAAAATAAATTATAAGTTTTAACTAAAATATAAGTATCGTAAATAAAAAAAATATAAAATCAAAGTTATTAGATGATAAAGAAAAAATAATCACTCTCTAATTATCTTATTTTGGTTAAATAATAAACATGCTACCTAATCCGTTAAAAAAAATGCTTAATACATCATTTGGTCCCTAGTTTGGCGCGTTATATTCAAAGTTGTCCTACATTTTTTTTAAAAGTTCACTATTTTTCCATATTTCGTTAAAAACGGTTAAAGTTGGTCCTTTTGGCTTACGACGTTAACGATGCACTGATGTGACAACTATGACTTGTCCAATTTTTTATTACGTGGCAACTGCGACCTGTGCATGTGCAATATTTATGTGAGAGAGCCTTCATGATTTTGCACTCTGACTCGCGACAGCCCATGGTGGCGCAACACGTTTGATCAGTGATGAATGAGGAAAAAGCTCTCGTTCTGGGCTTTTTCTCTTTGAAAAGAAGACCAAGATAGAGGATGCCCAAAGAGGCTTCTTGCACGATGCATGGAGGCACATTACTTATACATTTTTGGCTTGTGCAATTCGCAGGTTGGTTCCCATAGATGTTGCTTGCAAACTAGGGTTCCTGCGATTTAGGTAGCGATTATGTATGTTTATGGTTTGCCATGTTTGGGTTGAAATTTTTGGTTTGGAGGTTAGGGATTTCGATTTGGTTCTTGCTTGATGGTGGTGAAGCGCAACGCATGGTGGAGATTTTGCACTGGTTACTGCCGACGCAATTTAGGATTTCATGGTGGCTAGGGTTTGGTTGGAAATAGGCGATTTGGGTTTGATTTCTGGGTTTTCTGTTTCTTTTCTTTGCTTCGAATTGTAGGTCTGTGTTGATGATGGTGACAGCGGCATGGTGGCTTGAGGGTTTGGTGGTGGCACGTTTCGTTCTACAACAGCGACGATGACTAGGGTTTCACGGTGGTGGCACAAGGGTTTCTGTCCTTAGGGAAAGTAAGGTTTCACAGTGTCTTCCTTTCCTTTTACATTAACATTGCCACATCAATTGGGTCACAATTGCCACGTAATAAAAAATTGGATAGGTCACAATTGTCACATCATTGCACCGTTATGTTTTTAACACTGTAACATAATAAACTTTTGGAAAAGATAGGACGACTTTGAACACAACGCCTCATACTAGGGACCAAATGATGTATTAAGCCAAAAAAGAATATAATTGTCTTATTACCTTTATCACTAAATTTAAAGAGTCTCACAAAATCAAAAATATCAATTAAATTCGCACAAGATAAAAATATAAATTCCTTTATCTGTAAATTTAAAAAATAATATATATATATATATATATATATATATATATATATATATATATATATATCAATTAAATATATACTAGAGCTGTCAAAATAGGTAACTCGGTTCGACCCAGCCCGGCCCACCATGGGTTGGTCACTTAGTGAGAAGACCCAACCCGGCTCATTTATTAGCAAGCCAGAAAAATTTAAACCCGGCTCGACCCACCACGGGTTGGTGGGTAAACGGGTTGGTTCACTGGCCCACTTAATTACAATTTTTTTTTAAATAAAAAAAATTACAAACTTTCTATAATTCAAATCTAAACAAATTTCACTCCTAAATTTCACTCCCAACATGGATGTTTAATTAATTTTGAAAATATGGAACTTAAATAATTTTTTCAAGAAAAAAAGAATAATAAATATTTTTTTATAAAATTAAAATTAAATTTTAATAAAATAAAATTAGGTAAGCGGGTTGGTGGACCAACCCGGCTTATCACGGGTTCAACCCGCATGAACCGGGTTTAAATGAGCCAAGTTGAAATCTGACCCGAATCAAAAAAATACAATTTGTTCAAACCCAACCCGGTCCGAACCCGTGACGGGCCGGATTGGCTCGCGGATTGTGACCCTTTTTTACAGCTCTAATATATACAAATATTAAATTATTAACTCAAAATATATTGATCATGTGAGTATTTAAACTGATATGATAATATATAAAAGAAATGTTTTATCTTTTTTCTTACATATTATATGTATATAAATGGGAGTCAAGAGGGAAAATAAGAGATGCTAAAGATACAAACAAATCTGGTATAATATATGAGTGAAGAATGTATAGTGAAATGTAAAACCATGAAAGAGAAAAATTTTAAAGATGGGAAGAAGGAAGTTAGCAATGGAGATGATCACGTTCAACTATGGATATTGTGTTCATGACTTTCTTGCCAGAGAAGAAAATCATTTTCTTTATGAAAGAAATGGGTGAAAGAAATCTCAAAAGAAAAGCGAAACAAGTGCAGACTAATCGTAAACCGTCAAAGAGAATCAAAAGTGTAGAGGGATGTAGCTGGAGAAGAAATGATGACGACCTACAACGATTGAGTTTAACAAAAAGGGTTGATCTTTTCCAATACTATGACAAAGAAGAAGAAACAAATGATAACTCACAAGAGATAATCAAGACTAAGGAGAGATACAGTAATAGTAAATCAATGATTGAATATTTGTTGGACGAAAAGTCATTATTCACTGTCAAAAAACTTTTAACGTCACCCTTTAGACGTCTGATCTTCGAATATTCAACATAAAAAATGATCGATGACATTTTTTGTAAATAAAACAACTATTTAGACGTCGGCTATGGAGGAGCCCAACGTCTAAATACTCATATATGTCGGCTCCCCCGAATAGCCGCCAACACTAAACGAAAAAGTTATAAAAAAATAACTTTTTATTCTATTTAGACATCTGTTATAGGGGGAACCGACTTCTAAAGCACTTTAGATGTTTGATATTGGGGGAACCGACGTCTAAATACACAACCCATAAATTTAAAAAGTCACTTTTTGACTACATTTAGATGTCAGATCCCGGGCCCGCCACTCCGACTTCTAAAGCACTTTAGACGTCTGTTATTGGGGAACCGACGTCTAAATACACAACCCAGAAATTTAAAAAGTCACTTTTTGACTACATTTAGACATCGGATCTCGCCACTCCGACTTCTAAAGCACTTTAGATGTCTGTTATTGGGGAACTGACGTCTAAATGCGCAGCCCAAGAATTTAAAAAGTCACTTTTTGACTCCATTTAGACGTCTAATCCCGCCACTCCGACTTCTAAAGCACTTTAGCCGTCCGTTATTGGGAGAACCGACGTCTAAATGCGCAACCCAAGAATTTAAAAAGTCACTTTTTGACTCCATTTAGACGTCTAATCCCGCCATTCCGACTTCTAAAGCACTTTAGCCCTCCGTTATTGGGAGAACCGACGTCTAAATGTCGGCATTAAAACACTGCGAACGCGAGAGAGCAGTTACGCGCACTCATTGTTCATCATCTTTATCGCGTTTTCTCTCTACATATTACGCTTTTCAGGTACGTTTTCTCACTTTTGCAGCATTTTAAATTAATTTTAATCTGATTACATCACTCTTTGATGCACTACTTTAATTTGAACCAATTAAAATGCATTTTTGTTGGGTTTTGGAGCAATTATGCTCGCGTCCTTGGGCGGCATTCTTCGGCGGTGATTTCTTGCGTTTTGCACTCCTCTAATTCCCTCCACTACGTATTTAAAACCATCCAATAAAAAAATGTGAAATACATTCTCTTCAACTAAAATATAAAGTTGTAAACTCAAATCACCATGTGTCAGGAGCAACCTCAAAGACGTTTGACCTGTATGGATCGGACGTCTATATAGACGTCTGACCTATATAGGTCCGATGTCTATATAAACGTCTGGCCTATATAGGTCCGACGTCTATAGAGACGTCTATAGAGACGTCTGACCTAAAGGGTTCGACGTCTCATTAACGTCACCCGTATAGATGTCGGATAGAGATCAGACGTTAAAAACCCAAAATAACAAACGTTTAAAGCCTTTTCTGCACTAGTGATTCAATGCATACCAAGAGGAACCAAATTCACCCAATAACAGGTATGACTTGAGAAATAGAAGAGGACAAGATGGGTTTGAAGAAGAGGAATAGAAGCTACATCTACAAGTTGACAAAGGAATGAAATCAAATTGTGCCTCAGCCATCTTCAACTCCATGATAAGTTGCACCTTTGTTCTTTTAGGATATATATATATATATATATATATATAATATGCATGCTTCATATTGTCCATAATTAATAAGAAAATTATGTATTATTTTCTTTTCTCACAACTTTATAATAAGAATAATCGATTTTTTATATGTACGAGACTTAATTTGGAATTGAAAATGGAGAAAAAGGATTCAAGTGAAAGGGGAAAGAAAATGAAAATGCAACAGAATCGTCATCTCCTAGATTTTTTATTGTTGACTTGATTGGAGAAATTTTATTGTTTGGGATGATGGTCTATATCATGCTCTTTCCTAAAAACATAATTAGCGGAACACAAGAAAAATATAAAGATGGGATTAAACAAGTCGAAAAGAAGAATAAACGAGCTCAATCAATGGCATCAAACCACAACAACCCAATGCGTTATGGTCAAGCTATTAGATGCATTAGACGAGTTTGAAAAAGCTATGGCAGTTTTTACTAAGTTATTTCCTTCATTTAATTACTTATGGGATATCTAAATTAATATTTTTATCTGATTATTTGGAATCAAAATTATTGAAAGAATTTGCAACATTTAAAATTATTTTTTCATAATTAAATTTCAATTAATGGATTTAATAAAAGAACTATATTTTGAACTTGACATAATTGTCCGATGATCATAAAAATGTTTAATATATGAACACAATTATTTTGATTATATATGATTCATATATTAGATCATTTCTACATTATTTGATGTTACTGTGCTAATGAGAAATTGCATAATCTATTTTCTAAGTTTCCTTTAGTAATGTTGGAGAAAAGATAATACACATACTTTTTATATCAAATGTTCATTGATCTCAAACAGGAAATAATGGATTAGAGCTTCAAAGAATATATTCATTATACAATACAGATTATATGAAGAATTCATTTTGTTCACAGGGGAGCTATTACAGTTGAACTCATATCTCACATATGTGTGTTTGATGATGACAAAAGAAATATTTTATAGTTTCTTGCACAACAAAATGACAAAACAATTGTTTGATTATATATGTGATCATGCTTGGACTATGTAATATATTTATTCATTGATTAGGAATGAATCATTGAGTGAAACACTTTGCACATTGCATATCTACATGAATTAATTTATTACTATGTTTGCATAATTTGTTAAATTCATCAGATATTAGTATATGCTTAACAGAGGCAAAACACCAAGTTTTAACCGATTAGATTATGTGAATAATCGATTAAAACTCGTGGTTATACCTAAACATGTTTACTGAGTGCATTGAAGTGTTATGAATGAAATTTTTTTCAAAATTTGCTTAAGTATAGAACTTAACCGATTACGTTAATTTCTTAATTGGTTAAAGTGTGTTTTATATGAAAACATTTTTCTTGGAAAGCCATAATTGTCATAACGGTCTTATATTTAAATGATATGGCTTGTATTAATTGTTTAATCGATTGCATGCACTTTTAATATGTTAAATTTGTGCAAATGGAAAAGTGTTAAAGTTGAAAGAAAAGCTTAACCAATTACATTTCTCTCTGTATTCAACAACTTTATGATTCATATATTTAATAACTGATTTGTTTGTTGAGATTTTAACTACAGGAGCATCTTAAATTTCTTTAAGAATCAAGATTGCTACATTTGGAAGAAATCCTTAAATATTCTTGCAAGATTGAAATGTTGTTATAGAGTTGATCATTTCTGCACATTGAGGTGTATTTCTGAGATCAGATTCATCTACAATTAATGTTGATTGTGTCCCTATTGTTACGGCCAGGAAGAGGACTTGGTGAAGTTTTAGGACTTAGAGTTACTCTAAGGGTTATAGAAAATGTGTGATCTTTCTGGGTTGCTATAGTTGGTATTGAGTTATTAAAGATAATACATTGAGAGGATTGTTCTTTGTATGTCTTGCTTGTAAGAACTCTATCAATATAATGGAATATCTTCAATCTAAGGTTGATTGAAGGAAGACTGGACATAGGCAGTGGGCCAACTAGTATCAACAACTATGTGAATCTCTTTTTCCCCACACTTTTACATTGTCTTGGTTCTTGATTGGTTGATTTCCAAGAAAACTTCAAAGGTTTCAAAAAGGTTTTTAAAGAACAATTTTTTAAAGGGAAAATCAATTCACCCCCTCTTAGTTGAGAATATTGGCTAAACTTTTTCTACACATTTGAAGAAGATTCAAGTGAAGAAGTTGTAAGGAAAGAAATCAAAAGATAAAATATCATATACAACGTAGGTCAAAGAGTTAAATTTCAAAGGAGAATTAATATATAAAGATTATATTGAAGATATAATCAAATTACATGCTTCTATGTTACAATGATAATTTATAAATTAAAGCATGAAGGTAGAAGAAGAAATCCAAAGAAAGGAAAGAAAGAATAATTGAAGATAAGGAATACCATTAAACGAGTAAAGAAGAAACACTATTGACTAAACGAGTCAAATTAAAAGTGGCAAAGCAATGAACTTCTATAAAAGACTAGACCAATCAAAGCCATCTGTGTTGTTTAATATATAAAGATGTGCTTGCAACAATTCTTCGCGATCTTTTGTCACCACATTCACACCTCAGATGTTTTTACTTGTAGAACATTTATTCAACCGTGATGTGCGAGGAACTCCTATTGGATTCGTTGATGTCATGTAATTTGAACAAAACTTGTAACATGTAGGCGACATATAAGTATACGTTTACCAATCTCCCTGGGTGCCAACTCTTCTCGGATATTCACGTCAACCAAATCCAAAGGAGCATTCACTCCATCTTTTGTCTTTCCCTGAATGTTGAGTAGTGTACCAATCAAGCTATCACACACATTCTTCTCTACATGCATCACATTTATGCAATGTCTAACATCTGACTTTGACCAATATGGAAGATCAAAGAATATTGATTTCTTCTTCCAAGGGGTCGTTACAGATGACTTCTTGGATGTTTTCCCAAATACATGATGTATTTTATTAACTTTTTCAAGAATTTGAAGGCAGTAAGTGGATTTGGTGCTTCGTCCCTCTCTTGATATCCATTGAATGCTTTTTTTAACCTTCGATATGGATGATTACATTTTAGAAATCTCCGATGACGCAGATACACCATCTTTCTTCCGTTTTTCAATTGATGAACTGTAGTGTTTTCTTCATATATAGGACATGCTTTATGACCCTTGACACTGTATCCTGATAAATTACCATAAGCTGGAAAGTCATTAATGGTGCAAAATAACATTGCACGCATCACAAAAGTTTCAGAAGCGAATGTATCAAATATTTCAATCCCATCAACCCACAACAACTTCAAGTCTTCAACTAGTGGGTTGAGATAAACATCTATGTCATTTCTAGGCTTCTTTGCATTGGGGGAATTGTTGATCAATATTTTTCCATTGCTTTGAATCAGCTAGATGACGAAGCAGCCTGTCAATTTTTCTCTCATCTACATGCCATCTAAGGTTTTTAGCATCTTTGGGATTCGTAAACAAATGCTTAAGTGTAGGCACAATTGGAAGGTACCAAACTAGTTTCAAAGCAGATCCATTTTTTTTCTATCTGACCATTATCTTCACTATTATTTTTTGACTTGTATCGTGATAACCCACAAATTTTACACTTTTCAAAAATTCAAACTCTTTCCTATATAAAATGCAGTCATTGGGACAAGCATGTATCCTTTTATACTCCATACCTATTGGACAAAGAATTTTCTTTGAATCATAATTACGAGTGGGTAGTGTATTTCCATCTGGCAGCATTTCATTCAACAATGTCAACAATTCTGTGAAACTCTTATCAGTCCATCCATTTGTCGCCTTCAAATTCATAAGCCTTAACACCGCTGACAAACGTGTGAATTTAGTTGAACTGACATACAAAGGTGTTTCTGTGTCAGTCGACATCGTCTCATACATATGAGCTTTGGGAAAATTTTATGCACCAACATCGCGGATCATGTCCTCTAATTTCTCTTCATCCGGTCGATCTTCTTCCATGGTGGAATCAATAACCTTTTCAGTTTAATAGTCAGTCGAAAATTGCATTTCTTTGCCGTGCCATATCCATGTTGTATAGAATCTTAGGAAACCATCACAGATAAGATGTTCTCTAATTTGGGTTGCGTTCAACTTTCTCGCATTCAAACAGTTCACACAAGGACATCTAAACTTCACTTCAAAATCACTTCTACCCTCATTACGTTGCGCAAATTGTATAAATTCCTCTACCCCTCTCTCGTATTCAACAATAATGCGTGGCAAATTAATCCAATTTCGATCCATACGTAAATATTCTGACTTTTATATTCTACAAAATTACAATACAAAAAAAAATTAATCATACAAAATATTAAAAAATAACATTGTAAAATAATCACATATATTCAACATATGATATAAAAAACATTGTAAAAAACATTGAAATAATCAATCATACCATCTTTCAATCATTCTATCAATTCAATCATACAATCATTCAATGAAAAACATTGAAATAATCACATATATTCAACATAAAAATAACATTGTAAAATAAAAAAATTAAACTTTAAAATCATACCATCATACAAAATTATACAATCATACAAAATTATTCAATGATACAAAATTATATGATCATTCAATCGCATATTCAATTATACAAAATTATACAATCTTATAAAAGTAAAATTTAAACATTAATATAAGAACCTGATAGTGTGAAAAGCCAATAACGATGGACAACCCGCGATCAAAACGCTAGAAAATTCAACTCTAAAAAATTCAAACCTACAAAAATATACAAACAAATATTAGTTTTAGAAATAAAAACAAACATTAAAACGCAATTTACCTCCAAGGGGAAGAATCGGAAAAACCAAATCAAAAAGACGTTTCGAACGATTTTGATCGGTTAAAAATCTTCCTCAACGTTGAAAATGGCCACGGCACCCAACAAAAGCAAGTTTAAACGGTGAAAATGGATGGAAAATGGAAGCTTTGCGTGAGGAAGAAGACGCTCCGTGAGGAAGCTTTCTGAAACTGTTTTGCAAGGAAGGAAGACGACACTGTTTGCGTTTTCTTTTTTTTAACCTACGAAAGGTTACTACCGTGGTTCATTAAGTAACAGCGATAATAAAGGGGATATGGCCTCGGTTCCCCACTTAACAAAGGCTTATTCTCCTGAAAAAAAATTCAAAATACATCTGAAATGACAATTTTGAAATTTTTTTTCACTTTATGTCGCGGTTCCCCGCCTAACCGAGGCCTATTATCTTAATTATTTAAAATTTATTCAGATCAGGGAATAGATCGTGGTTCCCCAAGCAACCGCGGTCTATTCCCTGATGCTCTACTTGCCCATTTATTGCAGGAGTGCAACGTTGGGAAAAGTCAGAGGGGTTTTATGTCTCGGTTCTGGGGCGAACTGTGGACTATTCCCTCTTTATCGTGTTTAGACTGCAGCAGGGAATATCAGAATTTTGCAGGGACAATAGGGCACGGTTCCCCAACCAACCGTGGTCTATTCCCTAACGCCCATTTATTGCAGGAGTGCCACGTGGGAAAAGTCAGAGGCGTTTTATGCCTCGGTTCAAAGGGGAACCGTGGTCTATTCCGTAACCTTTATGGTTTTCAGACTGCACCAGGGAATGTCAGAATTTTATAGGGAGAATGGGTCGCGGTTCCCCTCAGAACCGCGACCTATTCCCCAACGCTCTGACTCCATATTTATTTCAAGACTGACTTGGCGGGAATGTCAGAATTTGGTAGGGACAATAGGTCGCGGTTTTAAGGGGAACCGCGGCCTATTCCCTGACACATGGACAATGGGCCGCGGTCGATATAATTTCAAAAATGCCACCGTACAATATTATACTTCGGTTTCTGGGTAACCGATGTATAATGTGCATGCTAATAACTCAACTTTTTACTAGTGTAAATTTTATAACTTTAAATTTCACTTTAAATTTCAAAAGTGAATGAGATTTTAATATTTTGTTTTCCAAGAAATTTGTGTGTGAATAATTTATATTTTTTCTTTATTTCGACCGTTTCGGTCTGTTAAATATTTTAATTTAAATAAACTAAATATATTATAAATGTTTCCTTCTTTGGATAAATCAATCAACGTTGATATTCTCCTAATATTTCTTCACACGTGTCTTCGTATATCTTTGATATTTTCTTCCATCATCTTCAATGATAATATATTCATATATCTTTGATATTTTCTTCAAACATCTCCAATAAGAATATCTTTAATAAACTGAGTCTTGTTACGAAATCCGGTTGATCATCTTGATATTTTCTGGATTGAGATCAACAAATTAAATGTTTAGATTTCATTGATTAATTCATGACTAATCTTTGTATTGTCTTTTGATTTGATATTTTTCTTTTGTATCATCTAAACTTGATTCGTCTGATATATTTAATATTAAATGCATTGAGTTGATTTTGACTTGTCTAATAACTTTGCTTTAACTCATATGACATGTTGTGTTGACTTGTTTAATACTTGTACGAGTCTTATATAGAGCTGTCAAAATGAGTAATTTGGCCCAATCCAACCCAACTCACCACAAGTTGGTCACTTAGTGAGTCAATCCAACTCTGCTCATTTATTAGTGAGTTAATAAAATTTGAACCCGACCTGACCCTCCACGGGTTGGTGGGTTAAACGGGTTGACTCATTGGCTCTCTTAACTTTTTTTCACCCTCTTCTTCCGAGATTCTTATAACATGTTACTTTGATGATCAAATTGAAATAGTAATAATTGGACCAATTGATATAAAAGAAAATGAAATAAAAGAACTCTATTGTTATATATTCTAAGCTATCAAGCATACAATCTTGCATATTTAGATTAATGAAACATACACAACCATTTGACCAAGAAACTACATATAGTCGTTAACAAAAATATATAGTAGAGGGGAACTTTTCGATAGACAACAACATAGCGCAGCCCGAAAAACTCTACTGTGAAGTAAAGGTTGTGCGTTTTGAATAATTAATTTAATTAATTTGATTTCAATAAAAAAATAGGATTTGAATAATTGATTTAATTAATTTGATTTCAATAAAAAAATAGACCAACTTAGCTCACCACAGGTTCAACCTGGATGAGCCGGGTTCTTAGCGAGCCGAGTCAAAATTGGCTCACATCAAAATTTTCACATTTTTTTCGAACCCAACCCGACTCAAACTCGTGGTGAGCCGGGTTGGCTCACGGGTTTCAACCCATTTTGACGACACTAGTCTCATACTTTGTCTCATCATATTAACTTGTCTAGTTCATGATTGAGTTTGCATTGTAGAATGTGTCTGATGACCTTTGTAGTCTAATGCTTGTTTTGATTGGTCTAGTCTTTTATAGAGTTCATTGCTTTGCCACTTTTAATTTGACTCGTCTAGTCAATAGTGTTTCTTCTTTACTCGTTTAATGGTATTCCTTATCTTCAATTATTCTTTCTTTCCTTTCTTTGGATTTCTTCTTCTACCTTCATGCTTTAATTTATAAATTATCATTGTAACATAGAAGCATGTAATTTGATTATATCTTCAATATAATCTTCATATATTAATTCTCCTTTGAAATTTAACTCTTTGACCTACGTTGTATATGATATTTTATCTTTTGATTTCTTTCCTTACAACTTCTTCACTTGAATCTTCTTCAAATGTGTAGAAAAAGTTTAGCCAATATTCTCAACTAAGAGGGGGTGAATTGATTTTCCCTTTAAAAAATTGTTCTTTAAAAACCTTTTTGAAACCTTTGAAGTTTTCTTGGAATTCAACCAATCAAGAACAAAGACAATGTAAAAGTGTGGGGAAAAAGAGATTCGCATAGTTGTTGATACTAGTTGGCCCACTGCCTATGTTCAGTCTTCCTTCAATCAACCTTAGATTGAAGATATTCCATTATATTGATAGAGTTCTTACAAGCAAGACATACAAAGAACAATCCTCTCAATGTATTATCTTTAATAACTCAATACCAACTATAGCAACCCAGAAAGATCACCCATTTTCTATAACCCTTAGAGTAACTCTAAGTCCTAAAACTTCACCAAGTCCTCTTCCTGGCCGTAACAATAGGGACACAATCAACATTAATTGTAGATGAATCTGATCTCAGAAATACACCTCAATGTGCAGAAATGATCAGCTCTATAACAACATTTCAGTCTTGCAAGAATATTTAAGGATTTCTTCCAAATGTAGCAATCTTGTTTCTTAAAGAAATTTAAGATGCTCCTGTAGTTAAAATCTCAACAAACAAATCAGTTATTAAATATATGAATCATAAAGTTGTTGAATACAGAGAGCAATGTAATTGGTTAAGCTTTTCTTTCAACTTTAACACTTTTCCATTTGCACAAATTTAACATATTAAAAGTGCATGCAATCGATTAAACAATTAATACAAGCCATATCATTTAAATATAAGACCGTTATGACAATTATGGCTTTCCAAGAAAAATGTTTTCATATAAAACACACTTTAACCAATTAAGAAATTAACGTAATCGGTTAAGTTCTATACTTAAGCAAATTTTGAAAAAAATTTCATTCATAACACTTCAATGCACTCAGTAAACATGTTTAGGTATAACCACGAGTTTTAATCGATTATTCACATAATCTAATCGGTTAAAACTTGGTGTTTTGCCTTTGTTAAGCATATACTAATATCTGATGAATTTAACAGATTATGCAAACATAGTAATAAATTAATTCATGTAGATATGCAATGTGCAAAGTGTTTCACTCAATGATTCATTCCTAATCAATGAATAAATATATTACATAGTCCAAGCAATATGAATATTAATCACATTGTCTTCGTTAACTTCAATTTGTTTTTTTCCTTGAGGAGCGACATACCAATGGTCAGACGCGGGATCTTTGACATAAAAAACCTGAGATGCTTGATGTACCATGATAAACGGTTCGTCTCGATAACCCACCTTTCAAAAATCAACTAGTGTCATACCCGATTCATCTATTTTCACACCACTCTTATTGTCAAACCACTTACATTTGAACAATGAAACAAAAAACTTGGTGTAATCAACCTCCCATATCTCTTCTATTATACTATATTATCTCATTGATCTAAGTATAGGAGATTGATCTTTTGATGTGGAAAATTGAAGCAACTTAGCTTCTAAACTTACTCCACTATTTTGTATTATGCTTTTATCATCCAAAGTCTTCGTATAGAATGTGCAATTATTGACTTCATAACGTGTACAACATACGACATCAAACTTTAAACCATTTGCAAGCCACAACAAAGTCTGAGATGACTCTTTGTCAATTACAAATTTGTACCAAGACATAAATGTTTTGTTATGCTCCATCAACTATCATTTCCCTGATTATCCTGGATTTTTATTCTTCATAATGGCTTTGTGTGCTTGCAAAAAAGGGATCACCTCATCTATGTTGTTCAATATATAAAGATGTGCTTACAACAATTCTTCGCGATCTTTTATCACCACATTCACACCTCAGATGCTTTTACTTGTGGAACATTTATTCAACCATGATATGTGAGGAACTCCTATCGGATTTGTTGATGTCATGTAATATGAACAAAACTCGATACTTTCTTAACCAATATACCTTTCAATCATTGAACCTTCGGGACGATATGGATTTTTAACGTACCCTTTCAAAATATTCATATAACGCTCAATAGGATACATCCATCTTAAGTATACCGGTCCGCACAATTTGATTTCTCTAACCAAATGAAGAAGTAAATGTACCATGATGTCAAAAAAAGATGGAGGGAAAAACATCTCTAGTTTACACAAGATGATAACAATCTCGCCTTGAAGTTCATCTAACTTTGTAGGATCGATGGCTTTACTACAAATTGATGAGAAAAATGAACACAACCTGATGGAAGCGACCTCCGCCTTCAAGAATGGAGTGGCTCCTCGACTCAGAAGTGGTAGTGGAATGGAGATTGGTATGAAGGAGGTTGATGCACGCAAGGTGTTTTTGATAATGTGTTTCCGTGTTTGGATGAGTGTGGAGGTAGAATTCTAACTCAAATGGCTTTCCAAAAGGGAAAGGAGCTAGTGGAAGAGCAAGCTAAAGAGGCTCTAAGTTTGAACTTGAGAGAATGGCTGGATTTCAGCAACATTTCATTATCATACTCGAGTTACCATTACAAAGGATTTGGCTTCTCTTTTATAGATGAAGAGAAGCGTGCCTAGCAAGCTACTGGAGATATTAACAACGTGTATGAAGCTCTAAGAGAAGTTTGCAGAAGACGCTTCAAGACTAGTCGTGTGTTCCATGTGTGAATCATTGAAAACGTGCTCAAAGAGAGAGGGGAAGTTGTTCTGCTGCCGCTAAGCGGTACAACGTGTGCGCTGAACGCCAGTAGCAGATGCACTCTTCTTTGCTTTTGACTTTGTCCTCTTTTTCTTGGCTAGCCTTTCAAGGTATATAGACATGGTTTCCCACCTTTATTTGTGACCTATAAAACAAGGTAAATGTATTTAGGTAAAGAGAACATTCTAAGACTTTAGAAAGAAAAGATCCTTTTGTTTATTCAACTTCCCTTTCTTAGTCTTAGTGTTAAGTTTGTACTTCTTTGGATGGGAAGTCTCTAAAGTGGTTGTCATCATTCGCTCCCTCTTTAAAAACGATTTGTCCTCAAATTAGGAAGAAAGAAAGAAGCACAACTTTGGTTTTTATTTTTCTCCTAGATCAAAAATTTATCTACAAAAGATAGCAAAAATGAGTATGAAAAAGATGTAAGCAAAGATAAGAAGACAAAAGAAAGGTCTTGTATTTTTGAAAAACATTTTCTGAAAATTAGTCTTGGAAAACTCAAAAATTCCATATTCCCAAGTTATTTGATTTTTATCTTGAGTTACTTATTTACACAAAGGTATCATTAACTTAAGATTTGAATTGCCATGTTTTGAAAAGGATTGCATAGAATATGGAATGACAATTGTTTTTAAAGAAAAATTAATAATGGAAGAGTTCACAATAATTGGAAAAGAAGTAAAGAATGAGAAACCTGTTGAGATTGTTGACAACACAATATTTATATCACTCTGGTTTTTGAAGATTACAACACATTTTTAATAACACATGTATTGTAATGTGTTACATGTTCTAATCTTTAATATTGATTGTTATCTTGATGAACATGTTTGTTTGAAATCTGATATATGAATGCATATTCACTATTCTGATATATGTGACATCTGTTGTGATTGCATTACATATGTTTTGGAAAAGGAAAACCACATGCACTTTTATGAACTTACATTGTGCGGCATAAATGCAAGTTGTAAGTCGACTTCATTATGGGGGAAGTCGAATTAAGCTCGTGACTATGCACATATTTTCAAATACAGTGCTGTGTAAGATTTTGCATTGAAAAGAATATCAAAATGATTTGTTGTGTCGAAGTCGACTATGTGCACCACGCATTTGACTGTATTAGTTGTTTGATTTGAAATTTTGTTATGCTCATGAATAGTAACAGCTATATTTTTAAAAGTTAGTTGAGCATTGAATGAAAGTCAACTTTAATGAATGTGGAATTAATTTGTTTGACTGGACTGCTACTGATGGGTGTCACACCCCATGCAAATTTAATGTGCATAAAGAATGCAGTATAGACTAGGAAGTGACTCCTAGGTCGTCTCACAAGGACCAAATTGTGGTTCGAGAATCAGGTCAAACATGAAGTGGGGTGGGGGGTTTTGTGAAAGGTTTTGTGAATGCAAACGAATTAAATTAAAACACGGATGCAAACAGAAATGTGAAAACAGAAGTGCAAAATGGAATCAAATACAGAATAAAAACGGTTGGTCATTAACTCAATTACTATGCTTCCAATCATAGATCAACGACAAGTACACACTACTCTAATCCAAATCCGACACGAATCACCCAACTAAGCGAAGGCTAATTCGGTCTTCAGAATTGCAAACTAAGCGAATGCAATGCACAAATTTAATCAGTCATGCACCATACAGTCTAATCAACTAAGCGAAGATTAAACACCGATTAGGCAACTAAGCGTATACCTAATCGCAAGCACACAACAGATTAAATATTGAGCTAAATCAGAGCAGCAGCATGGCAATAAATGTGCACAGATCTCATGAATAAACTACTTTAACCTATAATCCAACACAGCTAACCGACTAAGCGAAGGTTAATCATGCTATCATAATCGCGTACTAAGTGAACGCAATACACCTATTACATCCAGTGTGTTCTATACAGATTGATCAACTAAGCGAAGATACAATCACCAACTAGGCAACTAAGCGTATACCCGTTACAAGAACACAGTCAGATTTCATAGAGTGTTAGGCAGAGCATTGTAAACATAAAGACAGTCTGGGAAATCTCAAGGAAACAAAGCAATTATATTAATGACCAACCAACTAAATTAAGCTAACATCACAATTAAATTAATACAATCGAATAGCATAGTGAACGAAAACAATAAACCAAACATAACAGACAGTATGGGAACAATAAATTGAATAATAAAGCAAGACGTGTAAACTAATTTAAATCCAACAGATAATAAAGAAAGACATGATATGATATTTAAATGCAACACTTAAACTAATAAAGAAATAAAATGCAACTGGAATAAAGATTCAATGCAAAACGCTTGAACCAATTAAGAAGAAACATATGCAACTGGAAATAAAAGAAATGCCAAAATGCGTGGATTCAATTTAATCTAAACTAATTTAAAAGAGATAAATAACAAAACAATATGCAGCTCTATTCAATGCAACGTTAAATTAAATAAATGAAAATGCTAATTGAAGACATTAAATGCATATCTTTCACGGTTCAGGTGTTAAAATAAAATACTTTGGAGCTCTCCTAAATTGAATCAACATTTTCACCAAGAAAAGTAAATTGTCCATGTGTGCACCGCCCAGAATCAATCACTGTGCAGCTGCTTCAAAGTAACACCGCTTCTCCACTCCTAAATAAAGCAAACCATGCAGCCTTTTCTAAAAGAAATGAAAGTGAATTGATAAAGGATGACAAGCGTGCTTCCCCATTCCAGCTAGCTATATCCATGTGCCTTTCTTTTAATTGAAATCAGTGCATCTTACTAAGTAAAATGAATGTCCCGTGTGTGACAACAGCTGTGTGCATCTTTAGCAAATAAATGAAATACAATAACGCGTAACAGTAAAGCTAAGATAAACAAGTAGCTACCTTAAGGCTGAATGTATTCTAATATATAGAATATAAAATCATTCTCAGTCTATGCGTGAAGAAGATAAAACCAATTAGAAAAACACTTCATAAATCAGAGAATGTGCATCGCTCCTAAATGGAAACAGCTCCTATTTTCTGCCGTAACCTTCCATGCTTGGCCGTGTGTTCTCCACAAAAATGAATGTGTAATGTGTTCAAAAGAAGGTTCCCCAAAGAGTGGTGGCTGCATTAACGTGGAGGTCTCTATAAAAGCCTTGTTGTAAAAACCTTCACCATTATAATGCATTTGCTTCCTAGCATTGGAAGGATACTGAATGTGGCATTGAGGCTGAACCAGTATAAAAACTTGTGTTTGAATTCTCTATCCCTACTTTTTTACATTCAGTCGACTTTACATTTCACGTAGTCAACTTTGATTTTCCGCTGCACTTAAATTTCTATTACTTGCGATTCAAGAAAGTTTGTAAAATTTTGTGCTTTATGTAAAAGATTACGAAAAGACTCCAATTTTGAAAACTCACCAATTCACCCCCCTCTTGGTGTTGAAACGAAGCCCACATGTTTTCCAACAATTGGCGCCAGAGCTAGTTTTCATAAGATATTTGAAAAAATAGTCGACTCTGTTTTTCCTTGAATCGACTATAGACTTAGGGATGGCTTCCAGTTTACAAACTTTTGGTGAAGGTGCATCTACAAACAGACCACCTCTGTTGGCTGGCGAAAATTATCCTTTTTGGAAAATTAGAATGCAAATCTTTCTTGAATCCTTGGATAGAGGAATTTGGGATGCAACTTTAAATGGACCTTTTGAGCCTACTAAATCTGTAGATGAAAAAACTGTTGTAAAACCTTTTACTGAATGGTCAAATGAAGATAATAGAAAAGCATAGTATGATGTTAAAGATAGAAACATTATTGCCTCTACACTAATTGTTGATGAATTTTTCAGGATATCTCAATGCAAATATGCAAAGGAAATGTGGGATGTCTTGGAAGTCACACATGAAGGCACTGATGAAGTCAAGAGAGCAAGGAAGAATTCTCTAATTCAAGAGTATGAACTTTTCCGGATGAAGGCTGGAGAGACAATCTATGATGTCCAGAAAAGATTCATACACAACTTTAGTCACCTTATGACTCTTGGCAAAGCGTTTGATAAAGAGGAGATCAACATCAAAATTCTGAAAAGTCTGAACAGAAACTGGCAACCAAAAGTCACTACAATCATAGAATCCAAAGACCTTACAAGCATGAACATGGCTACCTTGTTTGGCAAGTTAAGAGAACATGAATTGGAACTTGGAAGGCTGAAGGATGAAGAAGAGATTGAAGAAAAGAATTCCATTGCTCTGAAAGCAACAAGCAAGAAACCCTCAAAGTCAGAGGATGACTCAGATGCAGAGATGGACGAAAAAGAAATGATGACCCTAATGTTAAGGAAGCTTAGTCGACTAATGCAAAATAATAGTCAACTTACTAACAATGCAGGTCAAAGCAAAGCAAAGAAAGGGTTCAGATCAAATGTTGTCCAATGCTACGAATGCGGCAAAGAAGGACATATCAAGCCAGAATGTCCAGAATTAAAGCCAAAGCAAAAAGCAAATAGAAGGTTTCCTCAAGATAAAGGAAGAAAACAAAAATGAGCCTACATTGCTTGAGAGAATAATGACTCAGACTCTTCAAGTGATGAAGATCATGATCAAGAAGAGGAGTCTAACATATGCTATTTGGCTGGAGCAACATGGGATGATTATGACAGCGATGCAAACATTTCAAATGAATCAATTGAAGTCAAATACGATCTGTTGATTGATGCATTCAAAGAAATCCATGTTGAAGTTATGCGACTGCAATACAAGGTTAATCGACTTAACTCTGAGAGAAGAGATTATGAGCATAGAATTAATAACATTGTGGCTGATAATAAGAAATTGCAAAAGGATTTAGATTAAGCTCTATTATCTGCTAAAGAAGTTAAAATTGAGACTGTTATAGTAGAAAAAGATTGTGAAAAATGTCCTACTCATATTCAACAAATAGATTACTTGACTAGCACGCTAGCCAAATTCACTCAAGGTAGAGACAATTCAAACATTGTATTAAAGTCTTCTGGAAGAGCTATTTACAGACAAGGAAGAGGCTATAAAGTTCAAACTAACAGAACCAATGCAAAGAAGTTTATTGATTTAAGCAAGCCTGTCAAGCATACATGTTTTTATTGCAATTGTGTTGGTCACACTGTTAGAAACTGTTATTATAGAACTATTGGTGTTCCTAAAGGATTGTATGTATGGAAACCAAAGGAACAACTAACTATAACTAACAATGAAGGACCCAAGTTCAAATGGGTACCTGCAACAAAAATTTGAGTTATTTTGCAGGACAACAATCAGATGGAAGGATGAGCAGTGAGAGCTCAAGGATGAACTGCATTGGCTATATCAATCAGCTTGAGTGTCTACAACGGGTAACAAGTATTACATCACTCCATCATGCATTAATTGATTGATTACTTGATGTTTGATTGTATGTGTGATTGTCTGTATGGTTGGATGATTGAATTTGTTCTGAAAAACATTTCACTACTTTTAATCGAATTTATTATGAATCTATTCGACTATATGTTTTATGGTGTACAACTCTGTTTTTGGAAACTCTGTTCAAAAGTAGAGTCAACTTTCATTTTATTCGAATCGACTTAAAACCTCTGTTTTTAGGTTTACAATTTTCTTGAGTTTTTAAATGTGTCTTTTTTGAGAATTGATCGTCCTTGACTATGTCAAAATGTTTTAAACCTTGGTCTTTGCTGCAACGTGGACTACTTCTTTGTTAATCCTTAGTCTGAGAAAGAAGGTTTCCAATAGTTATTTCAAAATGGCATCTTCCAACCGGAACCCTGATAATAGCAAAGGAAAGCAAATTGTTGAGACAAGGAATCCTGATTCTTCTAGTTGGATCAGTGATGAGGAGATAAGAGACAGGTTTTTAATCAACCCAGCTAAGGCCATGGCTCATCCTTATTATCTCAAGTTTAGAAAATTCGAAAGAGAGGGCTTTAAGTTTCCTAGACTACTGGAAGTGCAATGACTGTCAAGCCTTGTCCTCATGAAAGGAGTGTGGTATCCCGACTTGGTGGAAGTATTCTACCATAATCGAAAGTTTGTAGACGGTAGCATGCTTTCCAGAGTAAAAGGTGTAGATATTAAGATAGATGATTTCATTTGGTTATTGTTCACTGGACTTGAAGCGAAAAGGGGCATATTCACACCTGCCCAACTCTGAATTCAATGTGAACCTGAAGAAAAATGATATGTACTCAAGCTGAAGGAGATTTCCTGAAGATGTTTTAATAAAAGGACAGTATCGTGATGAGGGTCTAAAGAAAGAAGAAAGAATCATTGCACACATTCTCTCTTGGGTTATATTACCTGGAAGGATTGTTCACAACCGGTTGACCACCGAAGACCTATATCTGATGCATGCCATCATAAACAAAAGCCCTACTAACTAGATAGAAGTTATTAAAAATCATATGAAGTTGGCTGCACTCAAAAAAATCATCTTACCTACCTTATGTTGTCTTCATTAGCAGGGTTCTTATAGTGCAAGGTGTTAAAGTAATTGATGAGAGGAAATGTTGCTGCGATTATTCAAATGAGATAAACAAAGTTACACTGATGAATTTAGGTTTGAAGAAAACTTCAATTGGATGGTTCTTCGTAGATAAAACTATGTTTTCACCTGAAACCAAGTTTGAAGTATTTAATACTGAGCAATTCAAAACCTTGCATGACAAAATTGATTACCAAGATGTTACCCTACAAGAAGAAGAAAACAGCTCACCAGAGGAATACACTACAGAAACCTCTGATTCAGATTAAGGGTTATCAGAATAAAAGTCAAGTGCTTACAGCAGTGTGTCTCGAGTCTTGTTGGCTATCTGTCTTATATTCATGTCTTTGTTCTAGTTTTTAGTTTCGTTTTGATAATGGCCTAGAATGACATTCTGTTTCATTTTGTTTTGTTCTTGTTCTGGTCTTCTCATTGTAATATCTTTGAACAAGTAATGAATATCAGTATTTTGATTCTAATTCATTTGCTTTAATTTGATTGATTATATCTTCTTTGATTGAATGATTGAATCGACTTAGTATTGAGTAAAGTTGACTATGCATGTATAAACTGTTATATTATTCTGCATATTCACTTCTTATATGATTAATTTTCCTGCATAACTAAATTGTTTGATCTGTAAGAGATCTTTGAAAGGTTTTGCAGGAAACATTGCTTGGAAATCACTGCTGGAATCATAGATCACTGAGAAGCAATGGAATCAACTGGGATAATAATTCAATCGACTTGATCTTAACAGGATTATAAATTCCATCACTGGAATTTGGTTATTGTGTTGATTGATTATCTTATTTTGTTTATCTTCAATATATCTCTAATTCTAATTGTGTGATTCATATATGAGATTATATTGTGAGATTTTTGATGATTGTATCTATGCATGATGAATTTGCTTGAAATCATATACATGATACAATTCTATTTTGTACTGGATGTATGCTCTGATTATTACTGTACTGTATTGTGCATCTCAACTTGATTGAGAAAAATATGCATAATGACAAGGGGAGCAATACACACTTACACATATTTCTTCACATGCCTATACTTCAGGGGGAGTTATCTTTTTCATGTAAATATATATGATAGGGGGAGCATCATTGCATGTTTTCAAACTGCTTATATTTCTTATTGATGCATCTCTGTTTGGTTTATCAACATATCATATCTAGAAGCATACCTTTTTTTAATGCACAAAGGGGGAGAAGTATTGTGAAATGTTATCTGAGTATTGTGAAATGTTATCTACTTGATATATTGCTGATTGACTGTGTTGCATTCAGAGTATTTGAACTACAATTTGATTTTAATATCATGTGCTTACTCTGAATTTGGTTTGTTCTTGTGCAAACATGGTTGTTTATTAATCATGGTTATGCATCATCAAAAAAGAGGGAGATTGTTGAGATTGTTGACAACACAATATCTATATCATTGTGGCTTTTGATGACGACAATACATTTTTAATAACACATGTATTGTAATGTGTTACATGTTCTAATCTTTAATATTGATTGTTATCTTGATGAACATGTTTGTGTGAAATCTGATATATGTGACATTTGTTGTGATTGCATTACATATGTTTTGGAAAAGGAAAACCACCTGCACTTTTATGAACTTACATTCTGCAGCATAACTACAAGATGTAAGTCGACTTCATTATGGGGGAAGTCGAATTAAGCTCGTGACTGTGCATAGATTTTCAAATACAGTGCTATGTGAGATTTTGCATTGAAAAGAATTTCAAAATGATCTGTTGTGTCAAAGTCGACAATGTGCGCCACGCATTCAACTCTATTAGTTGTTTGATTTGAAATTATTTTCTGCTCATGAATAGTAACGGATATATTTTTAAAAGTTAGTTGAGCATTGAATGAAATTCAACTATAATGAATGTGGAATTAATTTGTTTAACTGGACTACTACTAATTTGACTTATCTGTTATAATTGTCAGGGACAGTCGACTGTATTAGTAGTATATTCGACTACAGGAGTGTCTGTTTTATAGAAATCTATAAATAGACGAGACGTGAGTTGTTTCAGAGAACTTTTGGAAATCTAACATTTTCATATTTTGTTTCAGATTGTTTCTCTGTGATTTAGAGCTCCAAGAACTCATCAAGAAGACGGTTGTGATCTTTCTTTGAAGAGTTTGTGAAGGAGAATGATATTGCGCTTACTGCTTGATAAGAATCTGTACAATTGAGGTGTTCTCTAGTTGATCAAGATTTGTGTTTGCATTCCGTGGTGATTTCTGTTATACCTGTTGTGACTACAGGGGTTGGACTCGTGGAGTCTGGTACACTTTGTGGATTGTTCATAGTGGGTTGCAGATTGCAGGAGAGGGGATATCTTGCTGCAAGTCTTGCTGTGTGGTTTGCCTATATTTTGGTTAGAGGGTTAGAGAGGTGTTTTATATTTTTGACGTGGAGGTCTCTATAAAAGCCTTGTTGTAAAAACCTTCACCATTATAATGCATTTGCTTCCTAGCATTGGAAGGATACTGAATGTGGCATTGAGGCTGAACCAGTATAAAAACTTGCGTTTGAATTCTCTATCCCTACTCTTTTACATTCATTCGACTTTACATTTCACGTAGTCAACTTTGATTTTCCGCTGCACTTAAATTTATAATACTTGTGATTCAAGAAAGTTTGTAAAGTTTTGTGCTTTGTGTAAAAGATTGCGAAAAGACTCTAATTTTGAAAACTCACCAATTCACCCCCCCCCCTCTTGGTGTTAAAATGAAGCCTACCTGTTTTCCAACAAAACCTTCCCTTTTAGGTTCCATGGTTATGGTAAGAGTAGAAGTTGCTTTCTGTAGCAACAGTTCCTTTTCGTTATCTTCCTCTTCTTTCTTCTTTTCTTCTTCTTTTTTCGTTTTTTCTTCTCTTCTCTCTCTTTCTTGTCTCTCTTTTTCCTTTCTTTCTTTTTCCTTTATCTCTTCTTCTTCTCTTTCTCTTTTTCGTCCCTCTTCTTCCTTTCTCTCTTCTTCTTCTCTCTCTTTTTTCGTCTCTCCATCGTATTTCTTAACCTTCAACTCTAATTTCTTAGCCTTTAACTCCTTAAGGCTAATTTCAAATTCTAGGGCTCTAATAAGGAAACCATTGTCATTCATACTTTCAAGAAATGTGTTTCCATCTTTAATATAATCTCTGAATAATTGTAGGTTTCTCTTAATATGTGAAGGCACAAACTTTTTTCTCATGCAAGATTTTAGTTCATACTAATCACGAATGGGAGACTTTTTACCTATCCTAACATGATATTGTCTTTCATCCCATCACTTTCTTGCATGCACTTGAAATCTAGATGTGTAGAGACTAAGGACATAAGATGCACTATTGCTAGAATGGAAATAGGATTCAGGTTTACTTTTCCTAGCAATGAATGGATGCATGTCATCAATGCCCCTTTCCCAAGCTAGGTATGTCAATGCACCAATATCCTCACCAAAGAATGGAATATTTGCCCTAGCTTTCTTATACAACTCATCCTCCTTCCTATCAAATTCATGGAATGAACAAGTCCTTCTTCTAGTTTCATCAAGTTTTCTTTTAATTTCTTTGAAACTAATGGCTTGATCAAAACTGGAAGACTGAGAGGACCTATATGAAGAAGAAGACCTATAGGAATCATAACAAGACATCAAAACTCTTTAGATTTTGGTGAAGGATTTCTAGACAGATTCTTGAGGTAAAAGAAAACAAATAGCTCCTAGGAAGGAGAGGTAAGTCACAATGGACAAGCTTAAGAACCTTGTCCTTCCTTAGCTAGAGTTTCTTTGGTCATTTCTTACCCCAGTTTCTAGGTAGAAATCTTTCAAAAGTTTTTTAGAATGCAAGAATGCTATGCACCTAGAAACCAAACGAAGGTTTATCTATATGATAGCGCGCCTAGGTATCACGGAGACGTAAAATAGAAATAACAACAAGCAAAAATTAAAGAAAGAATGCAAATGAAAAGGAAGAAGTAGGTACGACCCTAAGTGAAAGTGAAAGTAACACTTGGAGCCACTTGACACACATTCACACTAAGATGCGCAACTAAACTATTACAATGTTTAATTGAGGACTTGGAATTGCTTGGAAAGCATTTTCCCAAGTCACTCAAGTTTAAAAAATGAAGACAAATAACAACAAAAGTTTCGTGATACCAAGCCAATTGTACAAGTAAAAGTGTTTGCAAATAAACAACCAAGTGTGGCTGCTGTTACAAAGTGCTGGATTGTCAAATCTGGATATGTTTTTTATGCTGAAAAGGGTGCTGGAATGCAATGTTGAGGTGCTCTTAGAGTCCAAGCTTGAAGCAACTTTAACAAGTCTTCCACTCCTTAAGATGCTACCCGTTTGAAGAAAGAATCTGGACAGTTAAAACTCCACCACAAAAGCACCATAAGCCAAACAAAACAGCAAAACCGTAAGTTAGCACAAAATTTTGTTGTACTAGATTTTTGGGTCAAAACCAGTTTGACAGCACCAAAGAAAGCCAACAAAGTTGAATCTATTGAATTTAGGGATGGAAACAGAGATGGCACACAAAAGGAACCTAGGAAATGATCTAGAATAGATTATAAAGTAATAAAAAAACTCAAAACAGTGATTGAAATGAGTGTGCTGAAACTGTTTGATGGAAGCGACCTCCACCTTCAAGAATGGAGTGGCTCCTCGACTCAGAAGTGGCAGCAGAATGGAGATTGGTATGAAGGAGGCTGATGCACGCAAGGTGTTTGCTGAAATTCCACAAAGAGAGGCAGATTTTCTGTTTTCTGATTTTTTAACTTTCGAAACTGGATTGCAGGGGCTATTTTTGCTTTTTATCTTTGATTTATAATTGGAGAATCATTCAGAATTGTTTCAAAATCAGAACCCCTAGCTTTTGCCAATCCAAATTGGAATTATAAGTTGAACTAGTAATGTGTGGCAGAAAATTGGAAATAGCAATGGTGAATTTGAGGAGCAGTGATTCAAATGTGCAGATGACTCTTCAAACACATCAATGTCATCAAATGGAATGTGTGCAAGCAATGAAACAGCCAAATCAAAGTGCAGTTCAAAATTGCACTGGTGGAGTTCCAAATTTGGTAAAAAAATTAAATGGCTTAAACTGTGATTTTGCACAAGGACTGGAAAAATACCAAATGAACAGTGCACACACATTTTAAATGGTCAAATGAACTTGCTCAAACTTTCAAAAATTACAGAAACACTAGGATTCTCAAAATGACAGTATGAGTTGCATCTAATGCAGAAAAAATGCATTCAAAACTGTTGCAGAATTGAAAACCACTGGATGCAAAGCTGGTTGGTTCAATTAAAGCATAAGAAAGATCCTAATCACTAGATCTAGTTGCATATTATCAACTAGCACATTATTCAGTGACCTAGGACATGGCAAAGATTACAGCATGGTGCAAAGTTGGACAAATTAATGTGACAACACAGTTTTGATGAAATTTGAACAACTCAAATATGATTTTCGAAAATCAATGGTAAATGTGAATTGTAACAACTTGAATCATGATTAAACACATCAAAGAAACTTCCATGAAAGTTCAAAGACACAATAAACTGGCCAGAAACATTTGGAATCTATCAAACCAAAAATGGAAATTGCTGCTGATTTTTAAAAACAACTTATGATGAAGTCAACCACTAATTTTGTAATTTTGTGATGTGTATGAATTGAAAGTATTTGAGAGACATCTGAAATCATTAATCAAACTTGCTTGAAGCTTAAAACACCAAAAATCTAGACAGAAGCAGAGAATAACAAAACAAACCAGAAAATGATGTGTTCTGCAGAATTTGGACAAAAATCAGTGTGCACTGATGTAAGCTCAAATGATCACAGTTGGACATGATGCCATTGCTTATTCGATCAACATATAGCTTGTAACACACTAGACTCAAACAAAATAGAAAGACTCACGGCTGAACAGAATTAAAACACACTTATCAGAGAAAAATTGCAAAAAAAAAAAACAATTGCACATGACTTTGACATAACTAGATTTTGGAATTTAATTTGGAATAAACCGAAAGAAATGAAATGCACCGATTAAAATGTTAAAGAAACACTAAGGAACAGTGAACGAACAGAAGGATTCACTCAAACACAAAATCAAACCAGAAAATGCAATGGAACAGTGCAACAGTGAACAAAACAACACGGAATAAGGAAAAAAAATTGAAAGAAAGTGCACTTAGCTCTTGAAGCATGATGTAAAACGTCTAGCTCTTTATGCCAAATGATGGAAGTGACCTCCACCTTCAAGAATGGAGTGGCTCCTCGACTCAGAAGTGGCAGCGGAATGGAGATTGGTATGAAGGAGGTTGACGCACGCAAGGTGTTTGTGATAATGTGTGACCGTGTTTGGATGACTTTGGAGGTAGAATTATAACTTAGATGGCTTTCCAAAAGGGAAAGGAGCTAGAGCAAGAGCATGCTAAAGAGGCTCTAAGTTTGAACTTGAGAGAATGGCTGGATTTCAGCAGCATTTCATTATCATACTCAAGTTACCATTACAAAGGATTTGGCTTCTCTTTTATAGATGAATAGAAGTGTGCCTAGCAAGTTACTGGAGATATTAACAACTTGCATGAAGCTCTACGAGAAGTGTGCAGAAGACGCTTCAAGGCTGGTCACGTGTTCCATGTGTGAATCATTCAAAACGTGCTCAACGAGAGAGGGCAAGTTGTTCCGCTGAGCGATACAACATGTGCGCTGAGCACCAGTAGCAGATGCACTCTTCTTTGCTTTTGACTTTGACCTACAAAATAAGGCAAATGTATTTAGGTAAAGAGAACATTCTAAGACTTTAGAAAGAAAAGATCCTTTCATTTATTCAACTTCCCTTTCTTAGTCTTAGTGTTAAGTTGGTACTTCTTTGGATGGGAAGTCCCTAAAGAGGTTGCCATCACAACCTATTTATGGTCTGCCTAACATTTTTGGGCAAAATTCCACGAATAGCAACCGGTAAAAATTGTTGCATTAAGACGTGGCAATCGTGAGACTTCATGTCAACAAGCTTTAAGTCCTGCATCGACACTGAACTCTTCATATTTGAAGAGTATCCTTATGGTACTTTGATACTCTTTAAACAAAGGCAAAAACTTATCTTCTCTTGTCTAGACATTGTGTAACATGCATGAGGGAAAATAAGTATGTTTACCAATCTCCCTGGGTGCCAACTCTTCTCGGATATTCATGTCAACCAAATCCAAAGGAGCATTCACTCCATCTTTTGTCTTTCCCTGAATGTTGAGTAGTGTACCAATCAAGCTATCACACACATTCTTCTCTACATGCATCACATCTATGCAATGTCTAACATCTAACTTTGACCAGTATGGAAGATCAAAGAATATTGATTTCTTCTTTCAAGGGGTCGTTATAGATGACTTCTTGGATGTTTTCCCAAATACATGATGTATTTTATTAACTTTTTCAAGAATTTGAAGGCCAGAAAGTAGATTTGGTGTTTTGTCCCTCTCTTGATATCCATTGAATGCTTTTTTCAACCTTCAATATGGATGATTATATTTTAGAAATCTCCGATGACACAGATACACTGTCTTTCTTCCATGTTTCAATTGATGAGCTCCAGTGTTTTCTTCACATATAGGACATGCTTTATGACCCTTGACACTGTATGCTGACAAATTACCATAAGTTGGAAAGTCATTAATGGTACAAAATAACATTGCACGCATCACAAAAGTTTCATATGCGAATGCGTCAAATATTTCAACCCCATCAACCCACAACAACTTCAAGTCTTCAACTAGTGGGCTTAGATAAACATCTATGTCATTTCTTGGCTGCTTTGGACCAGATATCATCATAGACAACGTCATGTACTTCCTCTTCATGCATAATGCAAGAGATAAGTTGTAAATTATCAATATAAGTAGCCAACAACTGTGCTTGGTACTTAGATTACCAAATGGGTTCATTCCATCAGTGGCTAAACCAAGCCTAAGATTTCTACACTCTTTACCAAATTGGGACATTGTTGATCAATATTTTTCCATTGCTTTGAATCAGCTGGATGACGAAGCAGCCCATCAATTTTTCTCTCATCTACATGCCATCTAAGGTTTTTAGCATCTTTGGGATTCGCAAACAAGTGCCTAAATCTGGGCACAATTGGAAGGTACCAAACTACTTTCAAAGGAGATTCATTTTTTTCTATCTGAACATTATCTTCACTATTGTTTTTTTACTTGTATCGTGATAACCCACATTTTGGACACTTTGTGAAAAATTCAAACTCTTTCCTACATAAAATGCAGTCATTGGGACAAACATGTATCCTTTTATACTCCATACCCATTGGACAAAGAATCTTCTTCGCATCATAATTACGAGTGAGTAATGTATTTCCATCTGGCCGCATTTCATTCAACAATGTCAACAATTCTTTGAAACTCTTATCAGTCCATCCATTGGTCACCTTCAAATTCATGAGCCTTAACACTTCTGACAAACGTGTGAACTTATTTGAAGTCGTTATCAGTCCATACAAAGGTGTTTCCGCATCAGTCGACATCGTCTCATACACATGAGCTTTGACAAAATTTTCTGCGCCAACATCGTGGATCATGTCCTCTAATTGGTCTTCATCCGGTCAATCTTCTTCCATGGTGGAATCAATAACATTTTCAGTTTTGCAGTCAATCGGAAAGTGCGTTCAACTTGGGTTGCGTTCAACTTTCTCACATTCAAATAGTTCACACAAGGACATCTAAACTTTATTTCATCATCACTTCTACCCCCATTACGTTGCGCAAATTGTATAAATTCATCTATCCCTCTCTCGTACTCAGCACTAATGCGTGGAAAATTAATCCAATTTCGGTCCACACGTAAAAATTCTACAAAATTACAATCATACAATTATACAATATATTCAACATACAATCAATTCAATCATACAATCAAACAATTAATAAACATTCAATTTATCAATTCAAACATTCAATCATACATAATTCTTCATATTCAACATACAAAAAATTTAAAATTAACAAAATGAAAATTAATAAACAAAATAATACAATCATACAATCAAACAATTAATAAGAATTCAAATTATCAATTCAAACATTCAATCATACATAATTATTCATATTCAACCTACAAAAAATTAAAACTTAACAAAATGAAAATTAATAAACAGAATAATATGAACGTGGGAGCATGAAAAACCACACAATAATGGAGAAGATGGAACAACCCGTGGCCTGAAACAGAACAAATTTAAAAGAAAAAATCCAATACCTACAATTAAATACAACATAACGTAAGTTTGATAATCCGAATCAATAAAAACGTAGGTGATGAAAAAATGAGGAAGGAAGTCCTTCTACAGTGACGATGGCGGCCCAACGGTGGTGTAAGGAAGAAGGGAGAAAGGTCGCGGCGGCGTAGAAGAAGAAGAACTTGTTGACAGAAATCGCTAGAGAACAAGAACTATTCGCGTTTTCGCGAATTTTTACCCTGGACATGGGTGTCCATTCGAAAATCGGGGTAATAGAGGGGATACGGCCTCGGTTCCCAACTTAACCGAGGCCTATTCTCATAAAAAAAATTAAATTGATCTGAAATGTAAATTATGAAATTTTTTGCACACTTTATGCCACAATTCCCCTAACAACCGAGGCCTATCCCCTAAGAGACTGACTCCTAATTTATCGTAGGACTGCCTTGGGGGGGAATGTCAGAATTTTGCAGGAACAATAGGTCGTGGTTCTGAGGGGAACCACGGCCTATTCCCTAACTCCAAATTTATTTCAGGACTGCCTTGGAGGGGGAATGTCAGAATTTTGCAGGGACAATGTCGCAATCGGAATCGCAATGGGACGATGATCCAAAAAAAGAAACGACGGGTTTTGAAAAAGAGATTTGGATTCACCACCATAGTTTATTCTGGAAAACTACGGAAAAACCATAGAATGATAAGGCACGGTCTACGAAAACCAGATTCTAGGTCCGGGAGTCGGTTAAGTGTAGGGAAGGTATTAGCATCCTACAACGCCTACCCGAAGGAAGTACCCTTAATTAAATATGCGAATATAATGTGGTTTTCAAAATTTTAACTATCCCCCAAAAAAAACACTCTAAAGAAACAAGAGATACTTTTTTATTCTTGGGAAATTGTTGAGAAAATTTGTTTGGAAAAGATTTGGATTTTTGGGAAGTGAACCTGACAAGGACTAGCCTTGCTCCTACATATCTCCACTTTGGGTGAAGAATCAAGGATCACAAGGTTTTGGCTGAGAGATTGTTTTTGTTGTTTGAAAATGTAGATGTTTGAAGTTTTTTGAAGATTTTATCTGTTTTTTATATTTTTGAGAAAACAGAAGATAATGAGTACGAGGCCGACGCGTATGGTCACACGAGTACCCATACCTTTAGAACGATATTTAAATATTTTTTTATTATTTCAAAACAAAGAGGAAAGGTTTCTAGCATAAGGACGATGTGAGCGGTCACATGTGTGCTTAACCTTTAAAACATATTTTTTGTTATTATTATTAAAAGAAAGAGAAATGTTTTTAGCACAAGGACGACGCAAGCGGTCACACGTGTGCTTAACTTTTAAAATATATTTTTGTATTTTTATTTTGAAAAGAGAGAGAAAAGGTTTTTAGCACAAGGACGACGTGAGCGGTCACATGTGTGCTTAACCTTTAAAACATATTTTTGTTATTATTATTAAAAGAAAGAGAAAATGTTTTTAGCACAAGGACGACGTGACCGGTCACACGTGTGCTTAACCTTTAAAACATATTTTTGTATTTTTATTTTGAAAAGAAAGAGAAAAGGTTTTTAGCACAAGGACGACGTGAGGGTCACACGTATGCTTAACCTTTAAAAAATATTTTTGTAGTTTTATTTTGTATTTTTTATGTATTTTTTATATATTTTTAAGTGGATAGATATTTAAAATAAATTAAAATAAGTGACCAAGAATAATAAAATAACATGCAGATAAAATAAGAGCAAACCTAAACGAAAAGAAAAACAAAATAACACAAAGACATGCTGGTGGGGTTTAGCAAAAAATGGGGATGTATGAACTAAAAGTAATAAAATGGCAGGCCAACATGTAGTGGGGGTGCAGGAACGAAAAAAGCGTGTGTAGGGAAACAAAAAAAAAACAGAAACCCAAAAGAAATTGGGTGCAAGCGTGGAAAACAGGGGTGCAAACAAGAAAAGCAAACCGCACCCTATAAACCTAGGCCCGAGGTTTTGCTGCCCATCTCAGAAACCCCTTAGGGATTCTCACATCCTTCACCTCATTCCATCATTCACACTCAAACAACCACGAGACTCAAGTCTCTCTTCTCCCAACCAGGAACCCTAGTAAAGGGTTGTCTTCCTAGCACGCACACTGCCGCCTCCGCTAAACTGGCCTCTGCGAGTTGCCGTCCAAGCCGTCGCTAGCTCCACCGCTCACCGTCGAGACCATCGTCAGCCGCCACTCTAGCTCTCTCCCTCTTCCTTTTTTGCGCGAGAGAAGCTATCCCCTTCCTCCGTCAAACACTGCCCGAGCGAGCCTAGACGTCTCAAACCAAAACACCACCAGCGCCATAAGTCACAGCCAAGGTCGTTGCCAATCATCGCACCCAATCATCGCCTCTCGGACCATGAACAAAACCAGCCACCGTCGACAAAGCTGGTCACCGTTGTCCTCACCAGAATTCGCTTCTTTTTTCCTCATATGCCAAACGACCCCAGCAACACCACCGCTGGTGTCGAGGACGAAAGTGTTTCTCCTTCTCTTCTTCTCATTTTTTGAATGCCATTTATCGATTAGTTTTCCTATTGTCTGGTGTTTCATCTACTGGGATTGGAAACGATGAGTGTGTGTTGTGTGCGTATGAGTGTGAGTGTGGGTAAGAGCCTACTTTGTGTTGGGTATTCTGTCTTTCCATGTAAGTGAACTTGGAGTTTTGGTGATTAGAGGTGAACAGAGGCAATGGGACTTAGTTTCGTCATCTGACTTGGTTGTCATTGCTGTGATTGATTCAAGGTGTTTGGATTAGTCCTTTCTTCTTGCAGGAAAACGACATTGGGGATTTTGGTAGAATAAGTCAAGGTTGAAGATGATAATGGGATTGTGTATGGGGAACGTCAGTTTGCAGGTTTGTGGTGAAGCATGTTTTTGATGTTACGACGAATGAATGACAAACAGTATGCGAAAGCAAATCATATATATCGAGTGTTAAACATAATGGATAGGGAAAGATGACCAAGATATGCATACAACGCTCAGAATATTCAATGACCATCATTCATAAGCATACAAAGGTATTTTAACAGCTCGGGATATTCAACAACAACCATACATAAACGACAGAGTAAAAAGGCATTCTAACAACGATTGTGAATAAAATGCAATAAGTTTACTTGTTTACCTCTTAGAGCTCCCTTACTACAGTTGCTGTGACAGGATGAATGAAGTCGGTGCTGGAGGTCCAGGAGTCAAGAGCTCTCTCCTAAGTTGTGATGGTTTGGTGTTGGTGGTAAGTCTCCAATATTCAAGATGTGTTGGTGAGGTGCTGGAGGTGAATCCAAATGGTCAAGGGCTCTCTCTCGGGCGTGGTAATGAGATGTCCTCAACGACTGTCTCCAGCTGTATCTTGATGAAGCAAACTCCTCCCTTGAAAAAAAACGCTCCCCTCTCTACTTTCTCGATGATCAGATCGTATCCCTTAGGATTTTCTCCTTGTCTTTTTCTTTTTTTTGTTTAAATTGAATCAACTGGCCAAAGTAGTTCAAATTCCTTTCCCTTTTGATGTAAGATTGTGGTTCTGCGTAGGGATTTTTGACCTGTACATTGTGAGCATCATATTGCAGGAGGGACATTGTTGCAAGATGGAAAGCTTTGACGATAGAAAGCTCAGCTTGTGTTTGTGTAGCCTGAGAATAGGGAGAAGCAAAGTCTGCTATTCCTAAAAGGGCTTAATTGACTATGACATTTTTCTTTCTTTCTTTCTTTTTCTTTTTTTCGTTTCTTTTCTCTTTCTTTTCTTCTTTTCTTCTTTTTCGTTTCTTTTCTTTTTATTTTTCCTCTTTTTTTTCTTTTTCTTTTCTTCTTTTTTTCTTTTTCGTTTCTAATCTTTTTTCTTTTCTTCTTTTTTTTCTTCTTTTTAGTTTCTTTTCGTTTTCTTTTATTGTTTTTATTTCTTAAAAAAATTAAAAATAATAAAATAACAAAATAAAATGAAAATGAAACAACACAAAATAAGATAAGACAAAAATAAAAAGAGATATATTATTTAATCAATATGGACGAAATTGGGTGTTGACAGACAATAGTCCGCAGTTCCCCTCAGAATCGAGGCATACTCCCCTACAAATTTATTTCATAACTGCTTTGGGGGAATGTCAGAATTTTGCATGGACAATAGGTCGCGGTTCCCCTCAGAACCGAGGCCTATATTGTCGATATAATTTCGAAAATGCCATCGCACAATATTATGCTTCAGTTACTAGGGAACCGATGCATAATGTGCGCGGTAATAGATCAATTTTTTACTAGTGAGTCTTAGGATTTTATCTTATAGGCCCAATAACACAAAATCAATTTATATTTCAACACTTACCTCTCTATAATTTCCTTTTCTTGAATGATTCTCTTCCCAACTGGAATCCCAAGACTTTATGACCCTCTACCGCCATTATTTCATCGTTCCTAAATTCATTGTTATTTCATTTTCTCTATTGATTGTTGATTCAAACATTATTACCATTTTCAATTAATACAAAAGCACATTCTCTAGTGCAGAATTGGCCTTTAACGTACCCCTTAGACGTCGGACCACAAAATATCCAACGTAAATTATTGACCGGTGGCATTTTCATAAATAAGCGGTCATATAGTCGTCGGTAAGGAGGGGCACCGACGTCTATAATATTATAGACTTCGGGGCCCCTACAAGTTGACGTCTATATGTTTGACAGGTAAGTGAAAAGTCATTTCTTTTCGCAATATAGACGTAAGTTCGGAGGGGCACCGACATCTATAATATTATAGACGTCAGTGCCCCTCCTAACTGACGTCTATATGTCTGACAGACAGGTGAAAAGTTATTTCTTTCCGCCATCTAGACATTAGATCCCGCCTCCCCAACGTCTATATGCGATTATAGACGTCGGATCCCCCTACACCCAACGTCTATATATACCACAAATATTAATTTTTAAATCGAGTGGACGTCACATTAGTGAAGTCCCCGACGTATATTCGAGAATAGACGTCGGTCGCTGGGAAAACCGACGTCTGATTTCCTGTTAAATAAGACATTATTATGCGCACTTCATCGTCTTCCTTCGCCTTTTCTCTTCGCGGCATTGCATTTCCAAGTGCGTTTGATCTCTTTTGAACCGTTTAAACTTACTTTTACTCTGATTAAAGTAATCTTTGATGTATTATCTTTCGTTTGAACTGATTAATATAAGTTTTCGTTGTGTTTTAGTGCAGTTTTTCTCATGTCTTTGGGTAGCGTAGTGCACCTTCTCCCTTTGCTAGCTTCTTCATAAGAAAATCTTACGTCTTTTGGATCTCTTATGGCATTTCAACCTAAATGTGAACCTGGGTCCTTGCCTAGTTTTCATGTCACTGTATTCTTTTTATTTGGCGGTTGGAATGGAACTAGGCAACGACCCAGGTTCAGTTTTGGGTTGAAATGCCATAATAGATCAAAAAGACGCAATTTTTTCTTACAAAGAAGCTAGCAAAGGAAGGAGGTGCTACTACGCTACCCAAAGACACGAGCAAAACTGCATTAAAACACAACGAAAACTCAGTAGACGTCGGTTAAAGCCATATCTGACGTATATTGTGCCCTTAGACGTCGGTTAGTGCCATGTCTGACGTCTTTATAGTGCCCTTAGACGTCGGTTAGTGCCATGTCCGACGTCTATAAAGACGTCAGTCGTGACACTAACCGATGTCTATAAAGACGTCAAACCTGCACAGTCCGACGTCCCATTAACGTCACCCATAAAGACGTCGGGTAGGGATCTGACTTTAAAAGCCCAAAATAACAGACGTCTAAAGCTCTTTCTGCACTAGTGATTAAAGCTCCCCTTAACTCTAGCATTGGTGTTTTCATTTATTCCATGGTAGAGAACACGGGTATGAAGGAATTATAAAACGAGGTGAAAAAACAATGCAGAGGATCTGTGTCGTTTATTGGTAATAGTGGAGAAGCTCGAAGTAGCTCTTAAAGTTCAATCTAAATCACAAGAAAAGAAGATGGATCAGATCCAACTTGCATTTTTGTAATTGTTAGAAAATGCTTCTCAATTCAATGGAAGTTCAACAAACTCAAGATCAACAATGAAAGTTACTCCAATCAACATTGTTCCTCTAATGATATTTCACTTGGTTTCCCTCATTTTGACAGTTCTACTCTAGTGCTAGTGGATCTTTAAAACAGACAAGTGTTTTAACTATCATAACACTCCCTCGTGTGGAAATTGTTGTAGAAATTGCTGACAAAATAACAAACAACATTTCTTAAGGCATGTTGTTCACTGTCCTTAAGGACTTATCAACGATATATTGCATAAGTCTCCATGATACAAGAGAAACTTCTTAAAATTTTTTGAGGATATCAGAACTAGAAGGAACTCTAAAGAGAACAAAAAAATAAACACAGCAAAAGAAACATATGCTATGACTTTTTCTTAACTATAACCTATATTTTGACAATAATTTCTAAAATATCACCTCATCATCATATGCTACGTTTTCCCTATAGTTGTAGTTTTTTGGTGTAGTTAATTTATATATTTGCACTAGCATCCTTTTCATTTATTCTCCCCTTCTTCCTTTTTTCCCTCTTACTCCTTTTTCTCTCTTTTTTCCTCTTTTATTTTTCTTCTTATCCATCTTCAATTAATTTATAACAAATATTTCATCAAATTTGATAAAAAGTTAACATTTATTTTACTAACGAATTTACCAACAAAATTATGAACAAATTCTATCAAAATAAAATTACTTAGGAATTTTAAAAGAACACAATAACCAATAGATTTATGGATAGATTTTAAAAATTTAACTTACTTAGGAATTTTAAAAGAACAAAATAACCAATAGATTTATGGATGGATTTTAAAAATGGATAATGATACTTAGACAACATTTTTTGACAATATTTGAACATCATCTACGTGTCATTCTGTGATTGGTCCATAGTAGTGTTTATGATTATTATTATTATTATTATTGATTGTGGAGTAATTTTGGACCAATCATAGAATGACAGTAGATAATATTCAAATGTTGTCAAAAAAATGTTGTCTAAGTATCATTATCCTTTAAAAATTTAACTTACTAACAAATTTACAAACAAATTTCAGAAAAAAAAAATCCAATACTAATGGATTTTGTCATGATAGAATCAAAGATAAAAGCATGAATTTCACACTCATTTTATTAAACAAATTTACAAATAAAAATATTTATTGATAATAAACATTATAAATTATTGATAACTTTTACTAATAAATATTTCCATTAATAATAAAAATTTTAATTTATCAACTAATATTATCTATAAATTTTACTGATAATATCTACAAAAATATTTGTTAATATCTAAAATTCTTCGTCATTAAATTCTTATGATATATATTTAGTTTATTTAAATTAAAAGATTTAATTAACAGACTGAGAGTCGAATAAAAGTATCATAAACTTCTTTATCTTTTATTGATACAGAAATTTCTTCGCAAACCATATTAAAATCTGATTCATTTTTGAAATTTAAAGTTATAGATTTTATAATGAATTAATCTTAAAATTAAAAAAAAAATAGATATTTGAGTTGGTTATTGAAAGAAGAAGAAAAAAGTCATTACAAAAGAATTAATTCCCTGCCATGGATAAATTTATCACAGGCATGAAACAGAAATATAGTAATGCAAGAGTGATAACGGCTATACCAAGCAAGGAAGATCCTAGTACGGCATAGGTGGCCGTAGCGAATGCAACAATCATTGCAAATAAGGCGAATAAAGTGAAGTTGAGGGCTAATTCAGAGATATATTGTTCCTTCCAAGTGACTTTGGTCACTTGTGCCGTGAAAAGATGTATATGTGCTGCAAAAGTTGCCAGAACCATAGCTATTGTGTTTGATACAATGAATGCTCTGAAAGAGGCTTTTTCTCTCATAATTGGGCTACCCTTATGTTCTCCATCTTGTATGGTACCTCCTGGTAGGGTTATTCCAGCTGCAAAACTCACCGTTGCAATGAGTGTGGCCACTAACAGATGACTCTCTTTCGCTTCCTTCGTAAAAAATGGCCCCCCACTCTTTTCTTTCTTATTCTTTGGATTTTTGTCAAATCGTTCATTTTGTTTATCTCCACCCAATTTTAATTCCTCTGGGTCCTGCACTTAGGTAACATTATAGTTAACGAAGGACCTTGGTTATGCCTAAATATCTACTTAATCCGAAGACTGTTTGAATTTATAGCGGAGTTAATATTAAAAGCGGTAACTTCTATACCTGTGTCGTCAACATTGCATTTGAGTCTTTTGTCCTAGCGTACGCAAACTTATCCTTGGCTTTGCGTCTGAGTTTAGTAGCGATATGAGGGACAAAAAGCAAGAAGCAATTTGGGAGACGAAGGGGTGTGTTTCCATCAACGTCTTTCTCATTGAAAAGATGAACCATGGATAGGTTGCGCATGATTCTAATAACTGTAAACAGCCTCCTCTGATTCACAGCATAATGAAGAAAATTCTGACCATTTTTATCAACTAGCTCCGAACAATCTGGACAGCGTTTTATAATGGTTTCTATAACTTGCCAATTTCCATGAGCAGCAGCGATGTGAAGCGCTGTCCTGCCCTCCTTATCTTGCATGTATGCAATGCTCATATTTTGTTCAAGCAGCAACTCCGTCAAATCTTTGTTCCTCCTTTCCACCGCATAATGAAGAGGATTCCGACCTTTCTTATCTGCATGTTTCACCGCCAGTTTCACATGTTCATTCTTTAGAAGTTCTCTTGCCATTTCTGCATGTCAGGTGAAAACATTATCATTCCTTTTGTGTAACACTCATAACTATCAGTTCAATAAATATTCTTCAATTCTTATTCATGATCTTCCCCTATAACCCATTTGGTGTCACTAAAAAAGTTTTAAAGAAAAAAAAAACTACCAAATTAGAAGAAAAATTCTACAGTAGAAATCAAAGTGTAACATATGACGTTTCAGATAGTATATTAGTTCTGTAATAAAACGTGTGACAAAACTACCATCAAAAAATGAAAAATAGGAAGGTATATTACCTATATCTCGATTAATCACTGCAGCGTGCAATGCTGTTCGATTATTGGGGCCTTCATATGCGGGTGACTTGATGTTGGTTAATATCTCACACGCCACTTGCTGATATTGTTTTTTTGAAGCCAGATAAAGAGGAGTCTCATCAGCTTTATTTGCATGATAGGAGTAATCAGGATCCATTTTTAGCAAGGTCTTCACTACTTCGATATGATTATAGCGCACAGCCTCATGTAATGCAGTGTCCTTCTCATTATTTGTTGCCCTGATAAACTTTTTTTCTGCTCCAATACCATCCTCGATATCTGGTGGAAAAGACTTGACATGTTTAACCAATAATTTTGCGACACTGGAGTGCCCATTCTTTCCAACAATATGAAGGGGTGTTTCCCCTCTGGCGTTAGGGAGTAGAACTAGTCCTCTACACTTCTTAAGAATCTGTTTCACGAATTCTTGTGAAACAGGTACTTGGAGTAGGAGATCTGGACGCTTTCCCGGAATTGTTTGCAGAAAAAAGGATGCAGGTAAACGGATTCGTCTTTTTTGGCTTGTTGTAGAAGTCAAGTGTATATGGAGAATGGTGTTTTTGTTGGGGGTGACCAGATTCTCCAAATTCTGGACAGTGATGAATTCTTTGAAGTTTCCTTTCACTGCAGCAAAGTATAGAGAAGGATCAACGCGCGTGATATTGTTGTTACTGCCACCGGTGTCTTGCGGTGACGCCGAAGAAACTGCTGCTACATGGTCAGTTGCTGCCATTAGCTCTCCTTCACCATTCTGCTTCTAGTTTTAGGGTATTTAAGAAAAACAAAGGAATGAGACGGACAAATTTACCACAGGGCACTTTTAACGCTGTATTGCCGAGGTGGCACTTAAAAACACTTTATTTTGAAACCAAATATAGCCTTTAATATCATTTTTTTTCATTAAATGAAATATTTAGCAAATGTTAAATTTCAATTTAATTCCTTTAATACAATATTATTTACAATTTTTCCAAGTTCTTAATATTAAAATTTTTGAATTTTTTAATCTATTTTTTCTTTTATTTTAACTATAAGTACAACTAAGACTAATCTATAATGTAAATAAAATAATTATGATGGTCCAATTCATCTGAGTTTTATATGAATTAGTTATAGTTAAATGTCTAAACTAATCCTGTTTGAAGTTTAACCAAACCTCTAAATGAAATAAGTTTTAATTGTCTAAGGTAAAAGATAAGAAACAATAAATGTTACACCTTAAGTATCCTAAATGATATAAGAGTGTTTAACTAGAATAGCGTCTAATGAATGTTTGACTTTCTTGATAAGTGTTAAACGCTATAAGGATTCTAAGAAGTGTCTAATAAAAATAGTGTCTAGCACTAAACGCTATATCCCATGATGTTACTCAAACAAACAATGATAAATGATAGTACTTGAATCATGCCTAAAGGATTAGGAACGTTTAACGCTTTATTGCATGTACGTTCTAGTACTTTTTTATTTGTTGTGTTGTGCTGTTATGCTCTTTTTTTCTGTGCGAATCAGTACCTTTGTTTCAAAAGCCTACTCAGAATCAGAATAACGTTAAGAGATAGGAAGACATTCAAGGAATGTTTCCTTTATGCTTTCTGCCTGTCTTTTTCGTACACACAACATAGTTGCTCTGGCAAGACGCAACATAGCTTCTGACCCTCTACCATAAAGGTTACACCTCTAGAAGAAAGTCAAAACTCTGAGTAACGGATCCTTTTTTAAGGCGTCTATATAAAAAGGACTGCATAAAGAGAAGAAGAGCGATCAAGAATTATCTTATTTGCAATACGCTCACGCTGCTTCTCTCTTTAGGCTCTATTTCTTTTATATGACTTTGAAAAGAAAATTTCTTTTACAAGTTTTCATAATATCATTGTATTGAATTCAAATCCTTTTAAAGAGAGTTATAAATTTTATTGTTGTAATCTTTCAAACCCTTTGTGTTTTTATTCAAAAGTGGAGTAAAACACTTGTAATATTAACTCAATGGAGATACACTATCTAGTTGAATAGACTAGTGATACCAAGTGTGGTTATACTTGTCTAACCAGTGAGTTAGTTATACAACATGAGTAGTTAAACTCGTTTATAATCATTCGTGATTAGTGGAACTCCTTAAAGATATTTAAGAAAGAATTGGACATAGCTCAAACTAGAGCAAACCAATATAAATACAAATGTGCTTTACTGTGTTTATTTTTCAAATGTTTTCCATTAAACGCTTTTTTATAAACTTAAGTGTTTAACAACTATTACAGACTGTCTAACCCCTACAAAGAAACTTAAAAACTAATTTACGAAAAGTTTAAAACTTAAGAGAAGATTTAAGAACGTGACCGGCTTATCTTATCCACACTATTGAGGTGTGTCTACATTGATCAGAAGAGGATTTTGCAATTGTTGATTGTGTTGTTTCCCTGTTTGTGCATGACAGGAAGAAGAGTAAGGAACTCTTGGACTTTGAGAGGTGTTTCTCAAAGGGGTTCTGCAGCAAAAACGTGTGGTTTTGTGTGCGCAAGTGTTTTCTTACTTATATTTGATTGTGAGTGGGAAACGTGTTTAATTTCAGAAAGCTTTGTAAAACCTTTGGTGTAAAACTCATATCATTATAGTGAAAGATCCTTCAATCTAAGGTTGATTGGAAGGGAAACTGGATGTAGGCATTGAGGTCGAACCAGTATTAATCTGTTGTTTGTATCTCTTTCATTATCTCTTTACTTTTCATTGCATACGCGTTTTACTTACAACACAAGAAAGTTTAAAGATCATTCTAACTTTGCAAAAATATTTGAAAAGCGTGCAATTTTATAAATCACCAATTCACCCCCCCCCCCCTCTTGGTGTTGAGAAACAAGCTTCTTTACTTCTAACAAACCTCATGGTTTCTACTCCAACTTTTGAGTTGATCAACACATCTACTTTGTGGGCCAGGTGTCTGGTGGTTATAGAGGGGCATTAGTTTATAGTGAATCTTATATGCTTGCCTCTACAAGGGTTGAACGTGATGTTAGGGATGTATTGGTTATCTGTCAATCACATTCTTATTGATTGCAATAAGAAATAATTGTTATTTCCCAATGAAGACAAACTAGATTTGTTGTCGTCTAGCCAAGTGAGGCAAGAAACGTAGGAGGGATCTTGTAGTTTCATCGTCTTGATTCACATGGATGTAGAGTAGGGTATAACGAGTTTAGATCTTTCTGTTGTGGGTGAGTTTACAAACTTGCTTTCTAAGGAACTGTAAGAATTACCTCCTCAAAGGGAAGTTGAGTTCTCTATTGATTTAGTTTCATGGGTAGAGCCGATATCAATAACTCAGTATAGGATGACTCCAAGTGAGTAAATGGAGTTGAAAAAGTAGATAAAAGAGTTGCTTGAGAAACAGTTCATCCGACCAAGTGTGTTGTTGTGGGGAACACTGATGTTGTTAGTGAAGAAGAATGATAGAAGTTTTAGGCTTTGTGTAGACTACATGCAACTGAATAAGTTAACCATAAAAAATAAGTACTTGTTGCCAAGGATATATGACTTGATGGATCAGTTACACAGAGCTATGGTGTTTTGTAAGATAGATCTACGGTTGGGATACCATCATATTCTATTAAAGGGAGATATGGGCACTACTAGTATATCGTTATGCCTTTTTGTGTGATTAACACTTCATCTCTATTCATGGACTACATGAACAGGATCTTTTGACCTTTTCTAGAAAAGTTTATTGTGGTCTTTATAAAGGACATCCTTATTTATTCTAAGAATCATGAGGAACATGTAGAACATCTAAGGGTTGTGTTTGGAGTGTTGAGAATGAATAAGTTGTATGTTAAGTTGTCTACGTGCAAGATTTGGATGGAAGAGGTGCAATTTCAAGGACATGTGATATCAGCAAGGGATATATCAGTTGACCCAGCGAAGGTTCAAGCAGTGCTACAGTGGGAGACACTAAAGTCTGCAACAAAGATAAGAAGCTTTGTGGGTCTATCTAGCTAGTATTGTAGGTTCATAGAGGGATTCACTAAGATAATGGCACCTTTGACACAACTAACTCAAAAGGTTCAATCGTTTGCTTAGACAAACAGGTGTGAATTTAGCTTTCAAGAGCTAACGTAGAGGTTGACAAGTGCTCTGGTGTTGGTGATCCCCAACACAAGTAAACCTTTTGAGATTTATTGGGATGCTTCTTATTAGGGTTTGAGATGTGTACCGATGCAAGAGAAAAAAGTAATAGCTTATGCTTTAAGGCAACTTAAGGTTCATGAGAAGAATTACCCTACTCATGACTTGGAGTTGGCAGCGATTGTTTTTTCTTTGAAGATAAGAAGACACTACCTTTATGGTGTACAATTCTATGTGTTTACTGATCATAAAAGCTTAAAATACTTGTTTGGTCATAATGAACCGAACATGAGATAGAGAAGGTGGATAGATTTTTTAAATGATTATGAGTTTGATCTGTTATATCATCTGGGGAAAGCTAATGTGGTGGCCAATGCGCTAAGTAGGAAAACAGTTCATGTATTTCATATGATGATCAAGGAGCTTGAGCTTGTTGAGAAGTTTCGCGATATGAAGTTGCAAGTTTAGTTGGAAGCAGATTTCATTACATGTAGCAACTTAGCTATATCTACTGATCTTTTAAGTTTGGTCATAGAGAGACAATTGTTGGATTCTGGTTTGTAGAGAGTAGTGGGGTTGTTGGGTGCATATTAGACCAAAGATTTTGTGATGGGAGTAGATGGAGTGTTGAGGTTTAGAAGTAGAATTTGTATCCCAGATGATTCAAAATTGAAGAGGTTGATCCTTGAGGAAGGACATCAAAGTCTTTTTAGCATGCATCTAAGCATGACTAAAATGTATTAGAATCTCAAGGAATCTTTTTGGTTGTCTGGCGTGAAGAAGAATGTGGCACAATTTGTTCGGCCTGTTTAACCTGTCAAAGAGTTAAAGTGGAGCATAAAAGACCGATGGTTTTGTTGCAGCAACTGGATGTGCCGAAGTGGAAATGGGATAACATTTTGCATGGATTTTGTTACCCATTTACCACAAAAGATCAGAGGTCACGATGCTATATGGGTTATAGTGAATAGGTTGACCAAGAGCGCTCATTTCTTGGTGGTGAATCTGAAGATATCAATGGTAAAGCAGGCATGATTGTATATCAAGGAGATAGTGAGGTTACATGGAGTACCATCGAATATTATCTTAGACAGACATCCACACTTCATCTCTAGGTTTTGGCAGACTCTTCAGGAGGTGTTGGGCAATAGATTGAAGATGATTTCTGTATATCACCCTCAAATAAATGGGCAGTCAGAGATGACGATTCAATATTTAGAATATATGTTGAGGACCTGTGTTTTGGATCACCTTGGGAGTTGGGATGAAGTCTAAGTTTCTATAGAGTAAGTTTCTACACATCATCCGATCAATTTTCTCTATAGATTAATCTAGTTTTTCCTCATTTTCCTTTTCCTTTTGGGTGTTTGGCAAGTCTAGGATCGTTGGGCGAGTTAATAGTGAATGATGGTTGTATGTTTCAAGGGTTGGGCGAGAGTTCTGGTTAGGCTTGGAGAACTCTCTGTTTGCGCTCTCTTTGGGCGTTGGGTGAGCTTGCTAGGTGAGTAGGGTCTGGCATTGAGTGCTAGGATTCTGGCAGTGGGCGCCCTGTATGTAGGTTGGGTTTTGTTTTCTTATCTCTTTGTTTCTTATGAATGGGAGATGTATTGATACTTTAAGTCTATTCAGTAGTATATATATGGGGTTAGATGATGATTTTTTCAATACTTTATGTATGTATTAAAGTATGGTTTGAAAAGAGTTTCTAAGGGAAAATTCTTGATGGTTGTTTCAAAGTAGTGTATGTATTATTGTAGGAGCTTAGTCTTGGGGGTTATCCTAACACTCTGATTGTCATTCATTCTCAAGTAGAAAAGGATGATGCATGTGGTGAGAGTAGCAGAAGGTCTTAGGATGATGCATGTGGTGAGAGTAGCAGAAGGTCTTAGTCTAGGGGCTTTACCTTTGCCTAAGGCGTTTAACGGACTAATCTTATGTGTGGTAGGATGAAACCCATTGACAGTGACTCTGTAAGGTAGTAGAAGTCACCACTAGTGCACAACCCGACATATCTCGACAATAACGCATGTATCCAGATGTTTGAGTCTATATGTTATGATATGTTTAGGTGTTGTGCTTAGTTTGAAAGTGAAATATAATATATGTTAGTTGGTGAATTCCATGTTTTATTCTTTTGATATTAGCTTACCCTTTTTGTGTTGTTTGTTTGTTTGTGTTTGATGTATGATTTTGAAATGATCATCTAATGGGTCTGAGTAAAGGAAGATGATCTATTAGTGGAGTAGGCCCTAGGCGCTGAGGGTGCAGATGTATAGTCTTGCTTAGTGTCGTTAGTGTTCTTTTGGGTTGTGATGTAAGAAACCTTTTGTAAATGAGTAGATAGTTTTTAGAACATAATTGTGTATATAAATTGGACTTAGAGTTATTTTTTGGATAATTGTACAAACACTTTTATATACTTTTTATTTGGTTAACTATTCTAGGTTATTGAATATGTATATTTCCTTAATAGTGTTTAAACTATTTAAATGGGATGTTACATTGTTTGTATATAGTTCTTTGACAAATTAAAAGTAATTAGATTTGCAAAAAATTATGAGTTAATAGTGTATATTTTTTTAATTCAAAATTAATATTTTTCTTAAAAAGAAGAATCATGGACTAACCTTGACCTTATAAGACTTTTATGGATATTTTGATCTTGTGAACTTTTTCAATGAAGGACTTTTTAGTCCTGTAAATTTTTCTGGTCCCAATAGATAAAAGCTAAACCATATAATAGGAACAAATTTCTAATGTATCTTACTAATATCATGATTCAAATGTTTTAATGATATTATCAGAATTTTTAATTGGACATAAATACCTACTATATATCTGAGTATTTAAATGATATAATCAGGATTTACCTTTTAATTGGACATATAAGTACTTACTATAAATACTATAAATCAGAATGTTTTAATAATATTTTCGAAATTCACTTTTTAATGGACATAAATAGTTACTGTAAATCTAATTTAGTTCTAGGAATGTTATTAAGATCGGATTTAGTCCATAGATGCCCTTATTGTTGAAGGATACTTAAGCTCAGACCTACTTCATATGGATGAAGAGTGTTGGCATTGATTTGGGGTGAACATTCGAATCTTAATTACGAAATTCGAAACGTAAACTTTTTCATATTCTTTTAATTTGAAGAACATCTACCAGTTATGATATAAAAAAAAGTGAGAATAAGGACTTTGCTTCATCCAATAAAAGGGAGAGGCATATTAGTCATGTGCAATGACCCCACACCTTTTTTAATGTTTTTGTGAAGAATACATCTTTATATATTTGAAGCATCGTGCGTTCATATTCATATTATAATTAGAATTAATTAATGAATTGATTTAATTTTGTGATTTATGTAAAGTATTATTAATCTAAATATAATTTAATAAAATATAAAAACCTATTAATTATTATGGAAAGTCATAATAAAAATAAAATAAAAAAACTTACAATAACCACTTCATTTTTTAATTAATTGAAAGCACCTTGTCACGTGAACGGAAAATTAATCATTTTGGAATGTATATTGAATAGCCTTGATTAGAGAAAGCAATTTCCTATTGTGCCAATTGAAAAATTTTGGATGCACCCCCTTTGTGAAACTAAAGGCCCTTTGGATTAGGCAAATTGAAATCATAGATGCATAATATCATGCTGCTCTGTCTTTATGAGTTTCAATTTCAATCTGAATTGGATAAAAAAAGAACTTAAAGAAAATAGGAAATAGGAATAAAAATATGTTTAACGGTGAAACTATGGTTCACCATTATACTTAAAATAGAAAGAGAATCTTAAAAAAAATTTAAATAATGATTCACATTAAAACATTTTTAATAAATATCACTTTTATTATATAGTTTGTCTAATAGAGTTTCTATCTTAATCATGTTAAGATTAATCATAACAGGACATTGGTTTTTCAATCATAACAGAATCATAACCAATGTCATGTTATGATCAATCTTAATCTTAATATGATCTAGATGAAGATTCTATTAGATCTGAAAATGGTATTTGTTAAAACTGTTTCACCATTAAATTAAACATATTATAAATCATAATTTAAGTTTTTTTTTTATTATGGGAAACCATAGTTTCATCCTTAAAGATATTTTTATTTCTGTTTCCTAATTCCTTTAAGTTCTTCTTTTATCCAATTCCGATTGAAGTTGAAACTCATAAAGACAGCGAAGCATGATATTATGCATATATGATTTCAATTTGCCTAATCGAAAGGGCCTTTAGTTTCATACAGAGGGTGCATCCAAATTTTTCAATTGGCATAATATGAAATTGTTTTTCTAATCAAGGTTATTCAATATACATTCCAAAATAATTGATTTTCCGTTCACGTGACGACAAGATGCTTTCAATTAATTAAAAAAAATGTAGTGGTTCAAAACATAAATCAAGTTAGTTATTGTAAGTTCTTTTATTTTATTTTTATTATGACTTTCCACAATAATTAATAGGTTTTTATATTTTATTAAATTATATTTAGATTCATAATAATATTTTACATAAATCACATAATTAAATTAATTTGTTAATTAATTCTAATTTGTTAACTAATTATAATATACATACGAACGTATTATGTTTTATGTAAAATGATATTTTAGAAGTGGTGGTAGTCTAAAAATAGTGAGACTCGATTATTTTAATATTAAATAGTTTTATTATAAATAGTTTTGTTATAAACGTGTTTCATTATTGTAAAACGTCTAGAAACCACTTTTCTACTGTTCTTTACCATCTTTTTAAGAGTTCTAACTTCTAAATCATTTGTTTGGCAATCACGAAGCTCCTAGGAGATCACGGAAGAATAATCTCCACATCTACAGCATCAATTTCTAGAATAGAGCGAGTAAGTTTCGACTTCTTTTTCCCTTTCGTTCTTAGTTTGAGATCATGTGTAGTGATCTCTGTCGCATGTGTTTTCAGTTACCTTTTCGTAATTTATTTTCTCTCTGAGGTCCTAATTAAGGACATATTCCGTTCTCAATTCGATGTTTCAATTTTGTGATTCTATTCTTTTTACCTTGCATCATATAATCTATTATGTGCATTTCAAATTGGGTTCACGCTTACTAGTCTGATTTGTATATGTCTAATCTCTTATTAGTTTATTAGACCCGCAGTTGCTTAATTTGTGTGGCACAGAAGTGATTAAATAGGTGCATTGCGTTTGCTTAATTCACTGTCATGGAAATAGATTAATCTTTGCTTAGTTGATTAGTTCGTGTTGGATTAAGGGTGAGAGGAGCGGTATTGTTAATCTAGGATTGAAAGCATTACAATTGAACTAGTGGCCAACATATCTTAATCACTATTTAGTCCTTGTGATAATTTGAATTCGAAATTTTGCTCAAAAAAGCCCCCCACTACGTGTTTGATCCTTTGACGAAACCAAAATTGGTCCTGAGAGACGACCTATGAGTCACTTCCTAGTTTACTGCATTTAATTTGCATATTTAATTTGATTGGGTGCGATCTCGACATCAATCCAGACACTCTAATAACCATTCAATCTCAACTAGAGAATGGTGGGTTATGTTGTGAGGAGTAGGAGGAGGTCTTAGTCTATGAACTCTTCCTCGACCATAGGTGGTTGACGAATTAACCTAGTGTGATAGCTTGGGTGGGAAAGTTGTTCCACTATACAAGTGCAGGTCTGTTAAGCCTTCGGCAAGTGTACCGAATCGTATCAAATAATAAAAATGGTAAGACCAAGTATCGTTTTCCCAAGAGACTCACGGCACTAAATAGTCATGTAATTACTTAACTAATTAAGACTTTGAAGAACAATTTTGGGTTTTTGAATGCAAATACAAGAAAAGTATATTTGAATGCAATTTTGATCAATTGAAGAGAAACACAAAAGTGGATGATTGATTTTAATATGAGATGAGTATGTTGTTGGGGTTTAGATTTCACCTAATTACTCTCATGCATAAAAGAATTTGTCTTCTTCATTAAATGTCAATATCACTTTCTAAATTACTTAAAACTCGATGTCTCGGGGAAGAAATCCTATCCTTAATTACTAGACCACAATGTCTTGCATCCCTAATAATTAATTCTGCATTACGATTAGAAGCTTAAGATAACCAAGCGTTCTATCCTTGTGTCTAGGCAATAGTTCCCTTGCATTTATTCTGTCAAAAGATACAAACCCTAGGACGAACAAATCCTTAAATAGAGAAAAAAACAAGGTCCAAGACCACATCGCTGGCACTCAGCGCCCCAACTTAGGGCAGTCGGGCAGTGATGCGAGAGGTATAGCGCTCAGGGCCCTGAAAGAGGCAACCAGGTGATCTACCGCACAAGGAACTGGCGCTCAGCGCCCCAGAAAGGGTGCCCAGGCGTGGTTGCGAGGCTTCAATGCTGAGGACCTCAGAAAGGGGCAGCCAAGTGTCCATGCGAGCCTCTAGCGCTGAGGGCCCCAGAAAAAGGCGCTCAAGCGTCCTGTGATCTTTTTTTGGTGCTTTCTCAGTCCTTTATGGGTTCCAACTCCTTGGTACTTCAACTCCTCTTCCAAATCATTCCAATTTCCTACAAAATCAAGGGAATTTAGTGATAAAATCATAAGTTCTAATCTCAACTCTTTTTATTCACAAAATAAACTCAAAAAAAGATCTTAAGCAAGTTTCTAAGTCAACAAGGGTTCATTTAGTATCAAAATTTAGTCAAAGATAGCGGTGAAATCACCCGTTATCACAACCCCAAACTTAGAACTTTGTTTGTCCTCAAGCAAAAAAAAATGTAACTTAACCTTAAAAACACTATAATGGTTCAACATATCACAAAAGCACTTTCTTCTAAGACAATTAATCATTCATATTCGCTCATCATAAAAATGTCAGTCAAGATTTATTGATGCCTTAATCCAATCAAGCTCAACAATGGTGCTCACATACTCACAGAATGTACAACAAATACAAACCTCATAAATGATCAACAATGAAGCTAGAATGTAAACATAAAGTGCATGGAACTATTCCTCACCAAGGAAAGTGTTTCACTCAAGCTTAACGGTGTATAGTGAGGTGACTCATTCACTCAACTATAACAATGTCACATCCATCAACTTTGCCTTTCATTTAAACACCATCAAACACACTCACAAGCAAGTTATCATCACAAGGTCTTTTCTAGGTGTTGAGATTCTTGATGAGGGAAGCACTAGTTTAGCTAAACCTTAATCTCACAGTGTTCTGGTTTTCTATGATGACAACACATTATTAATAACACATGATTTGATATGTGTTACATGTTCAATTCTTTATTGTGTATGATTCATTAAAGAACATGTTTGTGTTGATACTTATATATGTATGCATATTCACTGATTTTATACTTGATACATCACTTGTGATTTCATAACATATGTTTCAAAAAAAAACACATGCACTTTGTTGAACTTATATTGTGTGGCAAAACTGCAAGTTTTAAGTCAACTTCATTATGAAGTAAGTCGATTAAAACTCGTGACTTTGCACAGATTTTATAAACCAGTGTTGTGAGTTAGTTTGCAATGAAAAGACTTTCAAAATTGTTTTGAAGTGTTACAGTCGACTGCATCCGCAGTGAATCCGACTGAGTTAGTTATTGTTTTGAAATTCTGTTAATATCGTGATCTATAACGGCTATATTTCTATTGTCTGTTAAAGCATTAATTGCAAGTCAACTGTGTTAAATGCGTAATAAATTTTGGTTGTTATGACTGCTGCTAATTGACTTAACTGTTATAACTGTCTGGTGACAGTCGACTACATTAGTGGCATAGTCGACTATAGGAGCGTCTGATTTATAGAAAACTATAAATAGACGTGACTCTGATAATCATAGGGACTTTGGCTATTCTAACAATTTCATTTTGATATTTCAGATTGTGATCTCTGTGTAAAGGCTCCAAGAACTCATCAAGAAGACAGAGGATATCTTTCTTTGAAGAGTTTCTTTAGGAGGAAGTGATTTAAGCTTACTGTTTGATCAAATTCTACACTGCTGGTGTGTTCATCATATTGATCAAGACTTCTATCAATCTTTGGAAGATTGTTGTTGTCCTGTTGGGATTACAGGAGGAGAACTTGTGGAGTTCTAGACACTTTGAGGATTGTTCAAAGTGGGTTGAAGATTGCAGAAGAGGGGATATCTTGTTGCAGATCCTTGTGTTGCTACCTATACTTTTAGTTAAAGGGTCAGAGAGATTGTCTATACTTTTGATGTGGAGGTCTCTATAGAAATCTCGTTGTAAAAACCTTGACTAATATAGTGCATTGGCTTCCTGGTTGTAGAAGGACACTGGATGTAGGCATTGAGGCCGAACCAGTATAAAAACTGTTTTTGATTTTCTCTATCCCTTAACTCTTTACTTTAAGTCGACTTTACATTTTACACAGTCAACTTTATATTTTCGTTGCACTTAAACTTCTTATTCCTTGCAATTCAAGAAACTTTATAAAGCTTTATACTTTGTGAAAAAGATTTTAAAAAGACTCTGATTTTTGAACCTCGTCAATTCACCCTCCCACCTCTTGGTGTTAAAACAAAGCCATCATGTTTCCAACACTAGGCTTGTAATGTGGCTGGGCTAAGAAGAAAATTGGTTTTCTAGACAACAAAATCCTTGAGTTAAGAGAGTAACAATTCATAATTTAACAATTAAACACCATCTCTCTTTCCCCTTTTCAATTGAGAAACCATTTTCACTTAATCCCAACTTCCCATTCATTGAGCTTTTCTTTCTTTTTCTTCTGCTTTCTTCTTTTCTTTTCTTTTTCAATTTCATTCACCACCTTGCTCAATTCTCTTTCTTCTATTTTCACAAATTTTTCAAATTTTCCCACAACCCCAAACTTGAACCTTTCTCCATACAATACAAATATACTCAACTCAAATCAAGGTAAAGATTTCAAAAAGGGTTTTTCACATTTTTAGGCTTAAGGTTCAAAGGGTAGAACAAACATTGTTCTTCTATTGGGTTTAAATATTGCATTGGCTTATATGGGAGAAGAACAAATGGCCTTGATCATTTGTAACAAGCAAACAAGTGGTTCAATCATAAAAACTTAGGCAAAGTCAATCATGATTTCAAAGCAATAGCATTCAATCAATCAAAAACTCTGAAGTCCAATCCTCTCACAGGCTAATCAAGTTCAAAAATCATATAAGCATTCTGCCCAGCATATCAATCACAATTTAACCTCATGCATTTATTTCAATTAATTATGAGCAACCATCTATTTATAAGGCTAATCATGCATCATCTCAACATCAATTAATACAATAAAGCATCATAAGACATATTACTCATCACAACAACATATTATAGTCAAACCATTGCATCACAGTTCATTCAGGCCAAGTACATCACAAATTTTTACTAAAAACAAAACAAAAACGAACATAAACTAAAGAAATAAGTTTAGAAATCAAGGTTGCCTCCCCGTAAGCGCTTGTTTAATGTCATTAGCTTGACACCCATTAAGCTCAATATGGATCTTTACTGTCGGCGTTTCTTCTTCCTTCATCACACCAACAAAATCTCAGTAATTTTCTTGTCAAAAACTTGACTCTCCTAGAATAAGGAGCCTCAATCTCAAAAACTCCATTTGCCTTTATAGTCTTGACAACCCATAACCTGTTCTTGAATTTCATTGGTGTGTCAGGTTTGGGTTCATCACTTTTCACATCAGAATGTTGGTGAACCAATTTTCCATCATTCTCTTCTTTCTCTCCTTCCACTTTTGTAGAGAAACAATTAATCCTTTTCTTGACCGTCTTGGCAGCTTTATCAGGTAGACTAGTCAATGATAGAACTTCATCTATTGTTTTAAGACTAATATGCTTTTCTTGAATTGGCTACCCAACTTCAAAGACATTAAAAGTTACCTCTCTCTCTTGGTCCTCCAATGTTAGAACTCCATCATCTACGTGAATGACAACCTTGGTTGTCTTCATGAATGGTCGTCCAAGGATGAGCGGTATTTCTGCATTTTTCTCCATCTCCATCACTACAAAGTCCATCGGGAATTGGAGTTTATCAATCTTCACTACCACATCTTCCACCACACCATATGGGTATTTGACAGGCCTATCTGCCAACTGAAGCATCATTCTTGTTGGCTTGACTTCAAGACCACCAATCTTTTTAAGCATAGATAGGGGCATCGGGTTAATGCTAACCCCTAAATCAATAAGAGTCTTCCTTATATTATGGTTTCCAATGGTGCAAGGAATGGTGAAACTCCCCGGATCTTTAAATTTTAGAGGGAGAGTCTTCTGCATGATGGCACTGCAATTACCCTACACTTCGATTGTTTCCTCATCTAGATATTTCTTCTTTTTACTGAGGAATTGCTTCATGTGCTTCGCATAAGCAGGAATTTATTGCAGTGTTCAGTCAAGGGCATAGTAATCTCCAATTGCTTAAAGATCTCCATGAAACGCCCAAATTGCTTCTCTTTTTCAGTCTTTGAAAAGCTTTTTGGATAAGGAAGGCCCTTCTCAATAATTTTTTCTTTTTTTCTCTCTTCTCTCTCCTTTTCTTTTTCCTTTTTCTCCCTCTCCTCACTCTTCTTTTCTTTCTTTTTCTCAACCTTACATTTTCTCTCTTTATTCTCTTCTTTTTCTTCTCTCAACTCAGCTTCATCTTTTCTCTCAACTTTTCTGTCATCTAACATCTTGTCACTTCTAGTTATAATGGCATTGCACTCCTCCTTAGGGTTAACTTCAATATTAGCCCTAAATTGCTTTTCAGATTTATCCTTCAACTTTTTAGCCAGTTGACCAACCTGTATCTCCAAATTTCTAATAGAAGCTTCAGTGCTCTTGTGATTGGACATAGAAACCTGCATAAATTGTTGGAGTGTCTCCTCTAGCTTTGCATTTCTTTCAAATAAGGAGGGTTGTTGTTTCCATTGTTGTTGTGGTGGTCTGTTGAATTTCCCAACTTTTCCTTGACCCATACTCGGGTGAGGTTTCCATCCTTGGTTGTAATTACCTGGACGACCCTGATTACCCATAAAATTGACTTCTTCCTGGGTATTCTCTAGTATAGCACATTGACCATTGATATGATCTCCATCACATAACTCACAAAGTTTTTGTTGAACCTGTGAGACATTCTGCAACTCCTTTGGCAATTGAAAGATTTACTTCATCAAAGCCTTCAATTGTTGAGTCATAATCTTATTCTACACCAACAGAGCATCTTGAGATTGTAATTGTAGAACTCCTTTCTGTTGAAGATGAATCCCTCTTTCATTATGCAACTTATTGTCATTGGTATCCATGTTTTCAATCAATTCATAAGCTTCCTCTAGAGTCTTGCATTTGATATTACCTCCAGCTGAGGCATCCAGCATCAATTTAGTCATTGAACCAAGCCCTCTAAGGAAAATAATGACTATCGTAGGATCATCAAAGCCATGTGTGGGCGTCTTCCTCAACAAGCCTTTAAATATGTCCCATGCTTGACCTAATGTTTCATCCATGCCCTGTCTAAAAGAAGAAATTTCCTATTTACCTTTGTTCACCTTTGACTGTGGGAAGTATTTGTTCAGAAACATTGCAACCACGGCTTCCCACTCAGTAAAGATGTTCTCCGGAAAAGAGTTCAACCATAATTTAATATTTCCTCCCAAAGAGAAAGAGAACAAGCTAAGTCTGATAGCTTCATCTGGCACGCCATTTATCTTCACTATATTGCAAATCTCATTGAACGTGATCAGATGCTCATATGGACTTTCATGTGACAATCCATTGAATTGGTTACTCTTCACCAATTGAATGAGAGTAGGCTTCATCTCCATATTTGCAGCATTAACCCTCAGCCTTGCAATGTTATTAAAATGATGAGGGCCAATGACTGTTGAATAATCTGTCAAGGTACGTCTTCCATTATTCTCTTCAGCTATATCTCTTGTCTCCTGGTTAGATCTTTGAGGTGAAGGCTGTAAAAGCGTCTCAGGAAGAGGGAAAAGTTCTTTGGACGTCCTGATTCTCCTTCTTGTTCTACTTTCATCCAATCCTGTAAGAAGAGGTTAAAAATTTTCATCCTTCTAGTTTGAATTGTACCATGCATACACTAGAGACAAAACACTAGAGAGCACACAATTAGCCCAAAAAAAAAACAAAAATATCAAGTCTAATCGGTTAAGATCATACAAATAGAATAGTTAAACCACGAGTCCCCGGCAACGGCGCCAAAAACTTGTTAAGACCTCGGCAAGTGTATCGAATCGTATCAAGTAATAAAATGGTAAGACCAAGTATCATTTTCCCAAGAGACTCACGGCACCAAGCAGTCATGTAATTACTTAACTAATTAAGACTTTGAAGAATAATTTTGGGTTTTTGAATGCAAATACAAGAAAAGTAAATATGAATGCAATTTTGATCAATTGAAGAGAAACGCAAAAGCGGATGATTGATTTTAATATGAGATGAGTATGTTGTTGGGGTTTAGATTTCACCTAATTACTCTCATGCATAAAAGAATTTGTCTTCTTCATTAAATGTCAATATCACTTTCTAAATTACTTAAAACCCGATGTCTCAGCGAAGAAAGCCTATCCTTAATTACTAGACCACAATGTTTTGCTTCCCTAATAATTAATTTTGCATTACGATTAGAAGCTTAAGATAACCAAGCGTTTTATCCCTATGTCTAGGCAATAGTTCCCTTTGGAGAAATTCCCTAGATTTAGGTTTCTCAGTATTTGTCAATATCAGAGAAAACCAAAAATCATGTCATGAATAAGATAAACACAAAAAGCCTAAAGTATGGGAGAAAAATCCTAACAATTAATGAAAGAAGCATATATAAATCCAAATAAATTCAAATACATGATAGTTCACAAGGTTACATCATCCCCCAACAACAAATAGTGTTTAGTTCCCCATTATCATGGAGAAACTAGATGTATAATGGAATAAGAATGAAAGATAAACCCTAAAAACCGAAGAGGAGTGCTCCTGCATCCAATCTTGCCTCCAGAGAGTCGAAAAGTGTGAATTTGCGTCTATTCTATCAAAAGATACAAACCCTAGGACGAACAAATCCTTAAATAGAGCAAAAACAAGGTTCAAGCCCACATCGCTGGCGCTCAGCGCCCCAACTTAGGGTAGTCGGGCGGTGATGCGAGAGGTATAGCGCTCAGGGCCCTGAAAGAGGCAACTAGGCGATCTGCGACACAAGGAACTGACGCTCAACGCCCCAGAAAGGGCGCCCAGGCGTGGTTGCAAGGCTTCAACGCTGAGGGCCTCAGAAAGGGGCAGTCAGGCGTCCATGCGAGCCTCTGGCGCTGAGGGCCCCAGAAAACGGCGCTCAGGCTTCTTGTGATCTTCTTTTCTGGTGCTTTCTCAGTCCTTTCTAGGTTCCAACTCCTTGGTACTTCAACTCCTCTTCCAAATCATTCCAATTTCCTACAAAATCAAGAGAATTTAGTGATAAAATTATAAGTTCTAACCTCAACTCTCTTTATTCACAAAATAAACTCAAAACAAGAGATTAAGCAAGTTTCTAAGTCAACAAGGGTTCATTTAGTATCAAAATTTAGTCATAGATAACAGTGAAATCACCTGTTATCAAGGTCCCAAAGAGTTTAACATCAATACATCATCTCATATGTAGTGTCAATCAATTAACATAAATATCTTATTTTAAAAGTAAAATAAATATATTTTTATATTCTTAAATAAATTTTAAATGTGTGTATGATTGATGGCATTATCTTATATTTAATATATAGTTTTCGAATATGATAAATCTTATAAGTATATGTTTTTCTTCTAAATAAAAGTCACGCAATAATATACAATAGTGATACATTATTTTTTCTTATTGTATAATTTGTAAGAGCATGAAGTATATTTGTTCACATTATCTTATACTCTTAGCCACGTGAAAAAAAACATAAAAATCTCAAAAAATATAAAAATTTTCAAAACTTAAAAAATACCAAGAAACAATTTTTTTTATAAAGAACTATATAATTTTGATTTCTCATTCATGAAAGAATAGGATTAATCATGTCCTATGGACATGTTAAACATCTAAACACTAAGCAACAACCACTACCCAAAAACATCTAGACAGGGGAACAAAGACATCATTAGCAAATGAATACAAGAATTAGAAATGTTTTCATGTGTCACTTCTAGTCTTTTACATTACATTTAACATGGAAAAGGACGAAAGCATTCTACCTCTTTTATATTGTAATTAAATGAATTGTGTTCTTTTGGTAAGATTCATAAAAACTATGAACACATCAACAAGATCTTGAGAAACTAACCAATACCGTATAAAGATATCAAGAAACAATATTAGAGTGTCTAAAAACTTTGATAGTCTAACACTAGAAGAACTCATTAGAATCCTCAAAGTTCATTGTACAATATATCTAGTCTGATAGACTGTTAACTAAATGATCAAACCCTCAATCAGCAAAACAGTTGGAATTCTTCACACTAAATTGAGCGATCAAGAGTACATAACAACGAAAGACTAAGGTGAAGCAAATTACCTCAAAAACCATTTTGGTTAATGATTTAATCATTATTAGTCATGTTTGGGTCGTAATTAGACTGACATTAAAGGTCCACAGTAAGGTGATAGGTTACACATTAATTATGCATTTTGATATAGTTAAATAAGGTAGTTATTTCAAAATATCAAATAAAATAACTAAAGATATATTTTCCCAAAATTATCTTTTATCCTAAATATTCATCAATTATTGAAGCTCTTTTTGCAAAACAAAAAAAATAGGGAAAACTGTAAGGTCCAATTTTTGTTGTTCATTCCCTCTTCCTAGCTTAGCCAAATTTCTCCACATTTTCAGAATTTTCTTATCTTCTTCATGCAATGTATGACTTGACTTCTTGTGGTTTTGATTATTTTCTATTCTTGGATATATTTTTAAAGTGTCATGAAACTTTAACCAATTTATTTTCACACCTCCATGAGCTAAACTTAGTTGTAATTGCACTAACACACCTCAAAATATCCAACTAACATTTATGCAACTAAAAAACTATTTTTAACATATTTTTGTATCTTATGCTCAATAAACTCAATTATAAAAAATCCTAATTAAAACATTCTTTTAAAGGAAAAAAAATTAAGAATCCAAGATTAAATATGCACTCACACCCCCTCACACTTATCCTTTTGCGCTCATGGGAAAAACTGATTAGTTTCAAAACTTATTTTGGGCATATCAACACTAAACCGAAGGAAAAGAACTTTATTGGAAACTAATCAACTTTATAAATCAAAATCATTACTTTTACTTGATTAAGAAACAAAATACATAGATAAAAAGAAATCACAATATTTATAAGAACAGAAAAACTTATTCATCTAACCTCATAATCCAGTTAAGAAATTACAGCAGAGTCAACCCTAAAGATTTAACACTCCATTCAACATAAGAATACCACAAAAATAGAAGATAAGGGATGGAGAACATGAAAGAAGAGAGAGGAGGAGGAAATTAGGCCCCCAAAGGGTTCCTAAGTTCCCTAATGTGTTTCCTTATGTCTCTTTATATTGAAATTAGACTGAGTTTTGTTTCGGATTTTTTTTTTGTTGTAGTCGTCTTTTTTATATGTAATATCTTCCGATTATCTTCTAAATAATCTAATATCTTCAAGATATATTTGACTGTTATGGAGATCTTAAAATATTTGAAGATTTTTGTAGAGTCAAAAAGATTTAGCAAATATTATCATTGATATTTGTTGATATAGTTAAATAAGGTAATTATTTAAGAATATTTATATCAAATAAAATAACAATAAAGATAAATTTTTCCCAAATTATCTTTTATCATAAATATTTATCAATTATCAAAGTCTTTTTTGTAAAACAAAATAGAGAAAACCTCAAGATCCAATTTTTGTTCTTTGTTCCTTCTTCCTATCTTAGCCAAATTTCTTCAGTTTTTCATACTTTTTTTGCCTTCTTCATGTAATGTTTGGCTTGACTTCTTAAGATTTTATTATTTGCTATTATTGGATTCATTTTTAAAGTGTCATGAAACTTTATCAAATTTATTTCCGCACTTCCATAAGTTCAACTTAACTGTAGCTATATTAACACATATTAAAATATCTACATAATATTTATGCAACTAAAAAAATATTTTTAATATATTTTTGTATCTTATGCTGAATAAAACCATTTATAACAAATTATAATTAAAACATTATTTTAAAACATAAAAATCAATTAAGAATACAAAATTAAAGACTAAATAAAGATATAAATATGCATTCATCAACCCACGTACTAAAACATCTATAAAGTTGTATTGCAAAACACATTCAAAAAATGATGAGCGAATATGTGGCTTTAAAACTCATGAGGAGAAGAAGGCATCTTCTACAAAAGCCTTAAAAATAGAGGAACTACCAAATGGCTCATCAAATGGATATATCTCGTTGTGCTTGATGACGAGATCATGGATCATTGCAAAGGATTTTGCTTGATATAACTTATAAGTTATGTATAGAAGGTTTCACAAACTTATAAGTGACACAAGCTGCAGCAAACAAGAAAATATAGAGAATATTTTACATAAAAGAGCAATTTTGATTTTGATTTTCTCGTGCAATTGATTGAGTTCATATCAATTGATTCCTTAAAAATATTGTTAGAATCATATGTTTACTTATATAAAGCTATGGTGTTTGAATGTTGCTTGCCATGCATGGTGTTTGGTGACAACTTGATTACACATCTTGGTATGAGATTGAATTTTGCAAGCTTACTTAGATTTAGATTGACTTGTACTTCAATGCAACCATTAGAAGGTTTTGATAGGATAAGTTGTGCTTCTTCATAGAGCATGTGTTAGATTATTCATAAGCAATTCAAATATTAACTCAACTACTTCATGTTTGTTAACGTTAAAACTATCCTTTCAAATATAGTCTAGTGGTCCTAGACAAAATTAGTGGTTTGAGGTTTAGAAACATAGTTTTTTCTTTCACCATCTGATGTAAGCACATACTGTCCAGAAATCATTTTTCTAAGATTGTTTTAGAAAATATATTTCTTTTTAAAACTGATTGTTTCCTCTTTGAGCTTTCCATTTTCAGCAAAATGATTTTTGAAATTTTGTTTAAGCTTTATATGTTGCCCGAAGAGAGTAATGCAACTTTGAAAAAGTTCCATTAGTCAAAAGTAGTTTCGAAAAAGAAACTTTAGTTAAACGATTATCTTGGTTTGTTTTTGTACACCTTCCATAGACATGGACTCACTTGTTTTTCATCTGATCCACTTGAACTTTGTCAACTGATCCTCAAACACTTTTTATTATGATATAGTACTTTTTTTCTTTAAGTTTGAAATATTCACTTCTCATGTACCTAGACTTTTTTACACTCTTATAGTAATATGAATTATAAATCTAACTTAACTCAATTTATAAAATTATACTGTTTTCGATTATGATAAAAAAAAAAAAACATGACTAAAATGGATTTTAATAACCACTTTAAAACTATATAGAATTATAAAATAAGATATATGATAACTGTAGAACTATACGAAGCTAGTTTATTTTTATTTTTTTTCTGAAATATTTAAAAACTATTTAGTAGGAAACTTTTGCTATTTTATATATATATATATATATATATATATATATATATATATATATATTGTGAATCATTAACACATAGTGAGATTGTTAAAACATTATATCCAACTAAAAGTTATACATGTTCGAAATATTTGATAATTGTTTGATGGTGTAATAATATCGGCATAATGTACTATGTTTTTTTAGTAATATACTGTGTTTTTTAATAATATACTTAATCAGAATCTTCAAGTCTTAACGTTCGAAAAGAAAAATAATAATTAATCATTAGACATTATTTTTATAAACTAAAAATTATTAATATCTAAAATAATTCTTATTATTAATAAAAAATTATAATTACTTACGAATTAAAGTCAAATTAATTTCTAATATTAAAAACCAAAATTTTATCTAGTTACTATTCTAAATTATTTTTTAATTTAAAAATAAAGACTAATTTAAAATAATAATCATAGTACATTGATTGAATAGATACATTTAAAAACAAATTAAACGAGAAGACTTCTTTCCTTGTTATTTTCTTTTATATGTACAGAATAGCAATATTTTTCTGCATGTTCAAACCTTTTAAAAAACTAATTATTTTATAAGCTTCTGCTGCAAAAGCAGAAGCTTTGTTAATAGAACTGTCTTATCTGTTAGGATAATGATACTTAAATAACAAATAACATTTAAATATTATCTACATATTATTATTTAGTCTAAAATTACTTCACAATCAATAATAATAATTATAAACACTATTATAGTTCAATCACAAAATGACACGTAAATGATGTTTAAATATTGTAAAAAAAATTGTATAAAATTATCATATCTGCTAATACCATGTGATCTGCTAAAACATTCAAATAAATGACAAGGATACACATACACATCAGAACTTAAATTAACCAATTGTAATAGAAGTTTCCCGAACCCTCCAGTTGTAGTGAGCAAAAGGATAACAGTTCTAAGTGTCAGCACTAAAATGAGACACATCACTCTTAAACCATTCAAATTAATTAAGCTGTGTGCATGCATCCATATCCATCCATGCATGAAATACTATGATGGAGTCTCCTTCAAACACGTCACAAATCCCAACTCGGTGGACATACTTCGAAATTAAAGGCCTTCTTCTGGATCAGTTACTGTGAGAATTAATTACCACCGTCATTATTATTGAAATTTGTTATTTACTATAACTATTATTAAACTCTTAAAATGTTAAATGAAGAGTATTTCATCCGGTGAACTATTTGAGATATAAAATATTTAATTAAATTTAAATAGTTAAAAACTTGTGGTAATTAGATATATCACCCCTATCCCACTGAACAAAAGTCAAGTTTAGCCAGTTCTTTTCCATAACTTGCACTACAAAAGTTGACAGAGCAATGGCTTCGCCTTTGAATGAGAGAACTGAAGCAGAATGGAAGCAAGCATGGACAGGGAACACTTTGTTATCTGTTCCTCCTTTGCCACTGATAGCCTTAGTTGGCATAGTGATGTTATTGCTGTGGATATCATCACAGTTGAACAACAACTACTTAGTCATGCAGATAGCCACCACCAACTTGAACTTCTTCCTCTTGATTTTACCTCTTGCACTGACCCTCGTTGCCCAAGGAACACGCTTCGTGCCTCCTGCACCAAGTGTGAGGCCTTTGCATGATGGAGATGTGGAGTCACAGTCACAGTCATCAATGCCATGGGGATGGGTTATCTCTGTTCTGGTGCTGTTGGTTTTGATATCCTACCGACTTCACCCTATCTTGGTTGTTGGAATAGTGTTTTTATATGTGTATTTCTTGTCAGCATAAGGCGCTTTTTCTGGCTACTTCATAGAGTGGTGTTTTAGTCTGCATGCACATGTTTGGCAACCCGTGTTGTTTGTTTCATCTTCTGTTCGTCTCCTTTTATGTGTATACAGGATATGTTTTATTCCTCTTAGATCATATTAATTATGAAATGGATTGTATATTAGTCAATATTTGTAGTCCTTTATCACGTCTTCCCCAAGAAAAAAATGGTTATCTAAATACACAAATCAATTTCAAACAGGTTTATAGAACAGCTGAACTGTTACACCCTATTGAGACACAAATTATGTCAAATTTGTATATCATAATAAGCCGAGATAGGCTATGTAGCAGAATATGTCACCTCTCATCAGAGGCTTGCTTCAAGAAAGCTTCTTTGAAGCAGGAAGAAAACAATTTTGGAGTCTCATGAGATGTGAAAATTAGAACTTTCTTTGTCTTTCAGCTTGTTTTAGCAGGAGACGACGATAATAACGAAGAGAGACATGATAAGGAATTTGTAAATTAATTACTCAATTTTAAAATGAAACTTTTTATTATCCGGACCTTCTTCATTCAGGCTTTCAGTCCCTCATACCTCCATAGCTGAAGCTCAAATGAACAAAGGAAAACGTAGATAGACAAACGGGTGAGAATCAGAAAACAGGACCCAAACTCAGAAAAGAGTATAGTGCAGAACAAATACTAATCTAGATAAAAGTAGTGATATACCAACAACACTTAGACATCAACAAACTGTGAAAATTGAAGCTCAAGGATCATAATCTACCAAAAAAAGTGAAAATCTTACACTAATCCAAATTCCAAACTTGAGCACTTCATAAGATCGGGAGGATTAAAATATTTAACTTTCTTTTTTAAGAATTATGATTTATAAACATAACTTTCTAATCTGAGAGCAGATAAGCTTTTCATTACATCGTTATAGAGAATTTCTTAACTGCAGAAAATCCATTTTTCATTCTTTGTAGTGAACTTATTAGGCAGAAAATCCATTCATTTCCTCTCGGATCCGGATTTGAAAGAACACTTTTCTCCAGGAAATACTTCAGTGAAGACATGTTATCATTCATTATTTTATAAGTCAGCAACCATGGATACCGAAGAAAGAAAACACTAACGAAGTTACTTGTCAACGCATTTTGTACATTTTAAAAGACACGAACAATAATAGTTGTCAGGCATACTTCATATTTACCCCAAATACATCTAGAGAAAAGTTGCTTAGTTCCCGACTTAACGAGTGCAACTTTTTTGACAGAAGTCAACTGTACTACATTGAATGTGATCAGCTAAGCACTAAACAAAGAGAACACGTACAGATACAAACCCAAATGCAACCTCCTTCGATCTCCATCCAAGGTTTAATGTGACTTAATGCGAATGTCTAGTTTCAGTTGTAGAGGGCCAAAAAACCCAGAGGGAATCAAAAGGAACGCGTTTGAAGGAGGATCAGCATATTGACCTTGAATGATCTTGGTAAAAGATTGCAGTATTAGAGTGCTTCCTCGAAACCTAGCCAAAACTTCATACTGAAACTCTCCCGCGGACTTGGGGCCGATGCAACTAATGCGGACTTTATGTCCCAGCTGCTCATGGTTATTGTGAACAATAAACAGATTACCATCATTTTTCTCTTGAAGAACAATTGTTTTCTGGTCAGCACTGAAGATGACTGTGAAAAATTTATCATATGTAAACAGTGTTCCAGAGTCTACATGTCTGTGGCTGACGTGGAGGAATAACTCCTTGGACGAGGCAACAAAATCACAACCACTATGTGGGCATAGACATGGCAGATAGATGCATTCCTTCTCATGGTCGTTTTTCTTGCTGTAACAAAACGTTTCTGTGCAGCCATAATTTGCATTCGGACACGACATTTTAATAGAGTCCAACACCTTCTCAATAGCCCGACAACGGTTATACCCAATGGGCATCAAACACATGGGACACTTGTTCTTGAGTCTGACACAGCAATTAGAGCAAGCAATGTGTCCATTCTCACACTGAATTTTCATTTAATCACAAAGAAAATTATCAAATTGGCCTTTTCATCACACAAAAACAGACAGAAAACAAAAGGAACCAAATAGAGCTAGGAAAATAACATAGCCAGTCAAGATTATTGCTATAAATTTCCTGGGACTTCTTCTGCTACATTACCCTAATCTATCTTTTAGTCCCTCAGTTTCTCGATTCCGTTTAGTACTGAACAACATCTATAATCACGAGTGAGTAACCAACCTAATCACTACCCAAATGTTGGACCTTTAATCCAAGATCAACAAATTTCAATATTTCAAGAAAATTATCCACAACCCTAAAACGCTAAGAGTTCCAACTAAATATCTCAGCCTCTGCAACAATCCTTCCACACCACCTTAGTCCATCCCGAATCAGTTTCCCAAACAGACGTACGAAAAAAAAGAATACCCACATACAATCACCAAAAGAAAAACAAAAAAAAAATGTAAAATTGACAGAGCAAAAGCCAAGGTCAGAGAAAAGAAAAAGAGGGGCGTGAAGGAAAATTAACCTGGAAGACAGGAGCACTCAAGGGTTCATAGCAAATGCAGCAATCGAGGACATCAGGGTCTGAAACGAAGATTGGAATGGACCTAACTCTGGTGGCATTGCTTGCAGACCCACTTGGGGTAGCACGATGGGGTGGAGCAGGATGATGATCTTCACGCTCTTGAAGTTCAATTGAACGGTCAACAATTTCAAAGCTTCCTCGCGTGTTTCGTTCTTCTTCTTCGTCCTCCTCTTCCCTTCGTCGCTTCTGGTTGCGGTTGCTGGGTCCTTCTCCGTCATCATACCCACCAACTGAAATTTTCACCATTTCTTTCTCTCTCTGTCTCTGATTCTGCTTCTGCAAATTCTTAAATATCTTTCTTATACGGAAATTGTTGTCGTTCGAGCACGGATTCCCTAAGGTAGAGAACATCAGCCACCTATGCACGAACCAATGGAGGCTATGCGATGAAGATCAAACGGTTTGTGTTTTATTCAACATCTATTCATGTAATATATAATCTATGTGAACTTCGTGAAAGGTAGGAATTACTCATTATTGTACAAAATAATTGTACTTATTCATTGAAATTATTATAAAGTGAATTTAAAACAACTTTTAAAATAGGAAAATTTTAAGATTGGACTAATATTAAAAAGGTTTGAATATATTTTTAACCTAATTAAAATAAGTGTGCTTTTAATTTCGACTATTGTTAAAAAATTATTACATTTTTCGCCTTTAGAGTAAAAATTTATGCTGATATCCATTCTTATATATACGTTTTTATTTGATATGTATCTCCATCGCATCGAATAATGGTTATATTTGTATTTATCTATATTCGTCTTTTTATTTATTTAAATATCAATTATTTATTTTTATAAAAAAAAATATATCACAAAAAAGTAATCATGATATTATTAAATATTTAATTTTAAAAAACATATCTAATGCCAAATATTTAAAAAGTAATAATAACTATATAAATTTTAAATCAGAATACTAAATAACAATTTTCATAACAATCAAAATATCCCTTAATTTTAAAAACATGAAAAGTTTGATAAAATTAAAATATATTTTTTCAAATTATAAAAAAAATATTCAATTTTAAAAATATTTTAAACCTCTTTTTATTTACTTCTTCTAAATTATAATGAAATGTTTTTGTAAATATTGTAATACACTCCTTAAATGAAATCAAGATTAAAGTAATAATAGTTTTAATTTAAATGTCTTTTGAATTTTATGACAATGACATTAATTACTATATTATAATAAAAAAATAATGATAATTTGACATCATTTTTAAATAAATTTTTTATTCCATTCACGTATCGCACTCTGATTGGTCCATGTGAAAAAGATTAAAATAATTTTAAATGATGCAAGGCTTAGGGTTGCAGGGGTTTTCATTTCGCGGGATTACTTTTTAGGATTTCAAACATTGCAAATTTCATTTCTGAAAGAGAATCCGCAAAAGAGAACATCCTTCCACCTACAAACCTCCTTTGACTACAATCGGTTGTTCACCGACAAAGGATCGTTCACCGAACCGTTGCTGTTCACCAGAGTTGTGTTCGTCGTCATTCTGCCCAAACGTTCCGCCGTTTCGAAGCACCATTCAATGCCGAAACCATTATTGACGTGGATTTTGAAGCTTTCCCCCATTTGTTTCGTTGCAAGCTTCGTTTGGAAGCATCGTCGTAGGTGAAAACCACCATTGAAAATGAAAAAGCACTGTTTGTAAGTAGGGATGGCAAAAAAACTTGTACCCACGGGTATCTACGAGTAAAATCCGCTACGAGTATTTAATACCTGCGGGTAAAACGTACCAGCGGATAGTGAGTAGTGGGTATTTTAATATCCGCTTGTTAACGGATTGGGTTCGTGTATCACATTATTCGTACCCGTGGGTACCCGCTACCCGTTTGAATAATGAAATTACAATTTTATCCCATTAGTTTTTTTTTCTAACTGATTAATTTTTGTAAAAATGGGCCAAAGCCCAAATCCCTTTTTAGGGTTTTCTTCTTCAAATCACAATAAGGAAAAAGAGTTACCCCATTCCTTCTCATCCGCAGGATGCCATCAAACCCTAAGGAGTTGCCCTCATTTCTTACCATCTGGTCGCAGGCTGTCGTCAAACCCTAAATCTCACCTTTTTTTTCGTACACTCTCCTTTCACTAGCATTGTCGTCACAAAAGAAGAGAAGAAAATGAAGTTCAACCCTAGGTGAATGGCTTCACCGTCAATGTCAGCATTCACGATGAGAGGTGGCGGTGTGCTGTGTCGAACGTCCAGCTTGGGTGGTTGACGAAGGGCAACCTGCTTGGATCGTACTGGTGGAAGAACGTCCCATGGAGCAGCGAAGCTTCTCTCAGGCGCACGAACGAAGGAATGAAGGACAGTCTGAGTGACCTGTTGCGACCGGCGCAGGTGGCGGCGTCAGCGGCAATTTGAGTCGGCCAGAGGAGAACGCGACGTTGCTAAGTGGATGGAGGACAGTCGACTACCATGATTGGAGGAGGAGACGACTGCTCTCTTTGAACTGAAAATGCTAGAATTTGTGAGTTTTGAAGAAGAAAGGATAATAGAGACTTGGGCCAGAATTTGGGCTTGGTAATGCACAGATTGTTGGAAAACGAGCACACAACAGGTATCCGCGAGTTGGAAAAAATCCGCGAGTTTATTTTATGCGGGTATCTGGCGAGTAGCGGTGTGGGTAACAGTACAATATTTTTCATGCAAGTCGGGTTGCGGGTAAACACTATATGTGCCTGACCTGACCTGTTGTCATCCCTATTTGTAAGTTTTTGTGATTCGTTTTGGTTTTCCTTTCTTGTTGTTTTTCGGTGATTTTGACTTCTCCTATCTACCCTTTTAACCATCTTTATCATTCCCTTTCTTTTCCTTTTTCTCTTTATTATATTCTTTATTTCCATAGACTTTAAACTATGGGTAGGTTGAATAAAAAAAAGTTCAGGTTCAGATTTCCTTTTAGACTGAAGTTGCTTTTTGATGGTAGCCTGTGTCGACACTATTGCATATGTCTCATATATTAAATTAAAAGAGGAGTACTAAAAATCATGAGTGAAACTAACAAAATTGTGCTCTTCAATATATTTTTCCAATTGTTGGAATTCAGGAGAGTGTGTGAAATGTATTTGTAATTGAATGTATTTATACTTACATTTGACACTAAACACACCCTTTATGACTTAGAAACTAGCTTGAAATCATGCATTTTGCTTAAGTTAGAGAATACGAGAGTCAAAGGTGGTTTTCTTGGTTTTATGCTTGGTTTTCCTTGTTTTGGCAGGATTTAACATGAATTGAATGAAGGAAGCTAAAGTAGGAAGGAGTTGGACTCAGGAAAAGATGGAAAAGTACACAAAGGAAGAATCGCAGCCACTGTTCAGCGCCAGTTCACCGCTGAGCGGCAGTTTCGCTGTGGAGATCTCAGTCAAACACTCAAGCGCCAACGCTGAGGGGAGAATTGAAGTATTGCGCCCACTGCTGAGCGCTACTCTACCGCTGAGCGGTGGCTCCTTCAGTGAAATATTTGTCAAACGCCTAGGCATCAACATTGGCCGTTAATCTTGAGTGCCACATCTACCGCTGAGCGGTAACCCAGCGCTGAGCGCCAATATCTTGGGCCTGGGTCAGTTTCTGCTGATTTTAATGAACTTTAAATAGATTTGCACAACCCAGATAAGGTATCTTTTGACAAAAAAAGGCGCAGAAACACTTTCTTCACCCTTTGAAGGCGGATTTTGGATGCGGAAGCTCCAATCTACAAGTTCTAGGGTTTTGTCTTTCATTCCTTTCATTAATTTCATCTAGTTTCACCATGTCTATGGTGAAATAAACCTCCATTTTTGTTGGGGAAACAATGTAATCCTTTGAAACTCTCATATATTGAATTGATGCTTTATTCATATGCTTTATTTCATTAATTGTTAGAGTTTTTCCTCTATTCTCTATTCATGCTTTGTTTAATTCATTCAATAGTGTGATCTTTGATTTGATCTATATGGACACATATGGGTAGATCTAGACATGGGGAATTCTCTAGGGAGCAATATTACCTAAACATAGGGATAGGAGGACCGATTGCCTTAAGCTTCTGTGCAAATGTAATGCATGAACAATTGCTAGGGAGACAAGACATTGTAAACTAGTAATTAGGAGTAGGTTGTCTTCACCAAGACATTGGGATTAGGGTAAATTAGAAAGTGGCATTGACTTTAATGAAAAAGTAGAATTCGTAAATATATGAGAATGGATTAGAATAAATCGGAAACCCCAACAACACAATTCATTCATATCATTTAACTACGTATTTTTCTAGGTCAATTGATCAACCTTTGCATGCATGTTTATTTTCTATTTTTGCATTTAAAAACCTAAATTTTGTTTTGTCAAGTCTTAAATAATCAACAAATCACATGAAAGTCTAGGCCAATGAGTCTCTAGGGAAAACGATACTTGGTCTTACCACTTATTATTACTTGATACAATTCAGTACACTTGCCGGAGTCTTAACAAGTTTTTGGCGCCATTGTCGGGGACTCGTGGTTTAACTATTCTAGTAGTTGGATTATTGATTAACTTTGACTTGATTTTTGTTTTTGTTTTATAAAAGTGCTTTTTAGGGTTTTGTTTCTTGTGTATGCATGATACAATTCGTACTAGGAGCAAGAAAAATCAAGAACCTCTTCTCGAAGGTTTGAGTGAAAGTAGACGGAGAAGGAAGGTACGAACATCCAGGGAATTATTTCCTTCTCCGGAGATACTTTTACAACCCTCACCACAAGAATCCGACCAGAGCACAGAGGAGATGGTTGAAGAGACTCCTAGGCGACGTACTTTGGCGGATGCCACCACTGTTGTTGGCCCTCATTACTTTAACAGCATTGCAAGGCCGAGGGTCAATGACTAAACATGGAGGTGAAACCGGCATTGATTCAATTGGTGAAGAGCAACCAATTCAATGGATTGTCTAATGAAAGTCCATGTGAGCATCTGACCACATTCAACGAGATTTGCAACACTGTGAAGATCAATGGTGTGCCGGATGAAGCTATTAAACTTAGCTTGTTTCCTTTCTCATTGGGAGGCAATGTTAAGCTATGGTTGAACTCTTTCCCGGAGGATAGCTTTACTGAATGGGAAGCTTTGGTGTCTAAATTCCTGAACAAGCACTTCCCACAGTCTAAAATCAACAAAGGTAAATAGGAAATTTCTTCTTATAGGCAAGGCATGGAAGAAACCCTAGGCCAAGCATGGGACAGATATAAAAGCTTGCCAAGAAAGACGCCCATGCACGGTTTTGATGACGTCTTAGTAGTCTTATTGTTTCTTGGAGGTCTTGGCTCTCAAACGAAGCTTATGCTAGATGCCTCAGCTGGAGGTAACATCAAGTGCAAGACTACAGAAGAAGCCTATGAGTTGATAGAAAGTATGGTGGCTAATGATAATGAGACTCACAGTGAAAGAGGCGCTCTACTTCAACAAAAGGGAGTTCTTCAATTGTCAACCCAAGATGCCTTGCTTGCGTAGAACAAGTTCATCACTCAACAGCTGGAGAATCTGACAAAGACACTCGCTCAGTTTCCTAAGGAGCTGAAGAATATTTCACAGGTACAACAACAACTCTGTGAGCGTTGTGGTGGTGACCACATCAGTGGTCAATGTGCTTATCCAGAGGAGGCCCAATAAGAAGTCAACTACATGGGCAATCAATTTCAATTCTGCCAAGGTAATTACAACCAAGGGTGGAAACCTCACTCAATCATGGGTCAAGGTCAGACTAGACAATCTGGACAAGCAGGAGGCCAATTCAATAGACCACAACAGCAGCCATCACCACTATGGCAACAGGTATCTGCTTTGAATGACAGGACTAACAGGTTGGAATATATGTTTCAACAATTTTTGAAGGGGCATGAATCCACCATGAAGAGCAATGACGCTAACTTCATAAATTTGGAGATGTAGATCAGTCAATTAGCCAAAAGGTTAGAGGACAAGGCAGAGAACCAATTTGGGGCTAATACTGAGGTTAACCCTAAAGAGGATTGTAAGGTTGTAGTGAGTGTTGTTGAGGAGAGAGTGGATGAAAAAAGGAGAGTGTTGAATTAGTGAAGGGAGAAGAAAAAGAAGAGAAAATATGTGAGGGTGAGTTGGAAAAAGAAGAAGAGAAGAGGGGAGAGAAAAAAAATTAAAAAAACAAGAAAGAAAGTGAAAAAGATGAGAGAATTCTTCCTTACCCAAAGGGGCGTGAGAGAGTAGATAAAAGATGTGAGCGTTTTAGAGAAATCTTTAACCAATTGGAGATTACTATACCGTTGACTGAAGCAGTTCAACAAATTCATGTTTATGCTAGGCGTATAAAGCAGTACCTCGGTGAAAAGATAGATTTAAATAAGGAAGCTACTGATGAACAGGGAGGTTGCAATGACTTGTTAAAGAAATCATGTCCTTCAAAAGTAAAGGATCCAGGAGGTTCTACAGTTCCCTGCACCATTAGAAGTGTGAAGATAGGGAAAGCCCTACTTGATTTAGGGTCAAGCATTAATATGATGCCCCTATCTATGCTTGAAAAGATTGGTGGTCTTAGATTGAAGCCAACAAAGATGTCCTTACTCATGGCGGATGGATCACCAAAGAAACCTTATGGTGTGGTGGAGGACATTGTGATTCACATAGGGAGGCTTAAATTCCTGGTTGACTTTGTGGTCATGGAGATGAAGGAGGATGACAAGATCCCAATTATTCTTGGAAGGTCGTTCATGAAGGCGGCTAAAGTAGTCATCAATGTAGATGATGGGTTCATCATGATTAACGACCAAGAAGAGGAGGTGATCTATGATGTCTTTAAAGATAAGCAGATTCAAGTGAAGAAGATAAGTCACAAAGCTGCAAGGAAGGATGCACCAGTGGCTAGACATAAATCTGCAAAGCCGGTCAACAAAGGTAAACATTGTGTTTTAATGCAGGTTAAGGAAGAAGAGAAAGTTGACAAAGGAGGGACGGTTCATCATGACTTGGAGGACACGCAATTCAAACTTGGTACTCCTGTGAGATTCAAGAAGAAGTTGTGGGTTGTGAAAGGTTTTAAAGAGAATGGAATGATAGAGATTGAGGCTCCATATTCTAGGCGAGTCAAAAAGGTGGACCACAAGCAGCGGATGAGTTGGTGTGATAAAAGCAAGAGAGACACCAACATGGAAGATGGAACGTGAGCTTTATTGGGTCAAGCTAATGACGTTAAAGAAGCGCTTGCTGGGAGGCACCCGAGTGATTTAAAAACATTGTTTTTTTTATTTGATAAATTTGGTTATGTAATTGTGAATATTGTTGAACACTATTTATTGGGTAGCATCTACTGAGGGATGCTAAAAGATTAAGTATTCACTGAAGGATATAGGAAAGTACACCTACTAATCGGTGATGGTAAAGTTTGGGTCAGGCTCGTGACGTTAAACAAGCGCTACTTAGGAGGCAACCCAATTGATTGATTTACTTCTGTTGCATGTTTTAATTCTATTCTAGTCGCATTTTAGGGTTTAATTGTTTCATGTTTGAGTGGAGTGAGTGGAAATTGCATAAAAATTGAAAATTGAGAATTGAATTTGAGTGGTACAAGGTCAATGACGCTTAGGGCAAGCCAAAAAGGGGGAGATTTAAAATCGCGCTCACCGCTCAACGGTACCTGGCGCTGAGCGGTGGCGTCGCATAATTCAGATTGGGTTTTTAAGTTGGGCTCAGCGTGAGTTGGCCCATTGCACATTTTAGTAACCCTTCGGTCTCACCCAAGCCTCTCATTTCGACCCCCACTCTCTTTTGGCACTCTCAAGATTTCTCTAAGACACTTTCTTCACTTTCCCCTTCACCCATCTTCTCAAAAACCCTTTCTCCACTGTTTTTGCACCACTTCATCATCAAAGTTTGGGGTTTTTGTGAGAGCATAGCATTTGGGGTTTATTCATCAACATTCACAAAGTACTTTGCACTCATTTGAAGTCTTTCCACCTAAGTAAGTCATACATTCCACATTCAAGGGTTCTCAAAGCATGAATTTGTATGAGAATGTTTGTCTAAGCATGAAATTTTAGGGCTTTTGATGTTTGTTCTTGATTAGTTGAAATAGACACTGTTTAGACCAATTAAATTGTATGATTGAGGTCTGGAATAAGAAAATTGCATGTGGGTGAAGATTAGAAGCCATCTAGGTCCATTTTTAAAATTTTGCACTGATATCGCTCAACGGTACCTAGCGTTGAGCGCTGCTCTGTCATTTTTGGATTTTGCTTGGTTTTTCTGTGTAGGTGACGCTGAGGGGCACTGTTTTGCCCTAAGCGCTGATCAATGATGTTTTTGGACGAGTTTTGTGGTTTGTTAACGCTTAATGAGTTTTCTTTGATTTTGTGAATTATACTTGATGTAGGGATGGCCTCCTCATCTGGAAAAAGGATTAAGATTGTAGGTCACAAGAGGAGAGAACCAGAGAGGTTTTATGCTAACAGGTCTAGGAGACATGAGCAGCACCACCCTCTTGTCCAAGAAAGATGTCTTTTGATAGAGAGAAAGGCAGGATGGATTCTGGATCTAGCTCCACGGTTTGGAGAAGAGATGGAGAGTAAGAATTGGGAGAAACTGGCCACATGCCCTGCGCCTTCCAATATAGCAGTGGTGAAAGAGTTCTACACCAATGCTAAGCCACTAGGGGCTCATACTCAGGACTACATGAGCTATGTTCGTGGGAAGATTATTAGGTATGATCCTGAGACAATTAATAGATTTCTGAATATAGAGTGGACAGGTGTGTAGTGTCAGTATTCATTGAACGTGCAAGAAGGTAATGATTTTGATGATATAGAGAGCGTGCTTTGTGTGCCTGGAGGGCACTTTCACAGGAACCAAAGTGGTGTAGCTATTCACATCAAGAGAGTTGATCTGACACCATTGGCAAAGTATTGGATGGCATTTTTCTCATGCCAACATCCAACCATGTTCCCATGTCTCATACATTGTTGTTCATAGGGCTATGTTCATCTATTGCGTGCTAATAGGATTGAATGTGAACCTAGGCCAAATCATTACAAATAAGATCCAGAGTTGTTCCACCACTATGAGCAACAAAGCACCTCTAGGGCATCCCTCTTTGATCACACACCTATGCTAGCAAGCTGGGGTGGACATCTCTACTCCACCATTTGAGAGACCCAGGAAGGCCATTGATGAAGCTTATTACAGACAGTACTGTGGAGGAGAGGAGGCAGCTCAGCCAGTGCCTAAGAGACATCCTACGAGGAGAGTTTCACCATAGGGACATGCATCAGCTCATGAGGCGGAGCCCTTCCGGATGAGGGACATGTATATGACTCTGATAGAGGCTAGGCTGGAATCCATCCACGGAGGGTAGGTGGCCACAGCTGAGATGATGATAGAGATGTATGATACACCCCCTGCACACCGGTGGACCATGGACGAGTTCAACAATGTGGTGGCATGGCTAGAGGAGCAGGCATAGGCTAGTGGAGCTGGAGCAGCTGAAGCTCCAGATGATGATGAGGATGAGGACTTTGAGGACGCTGAAGAAAGGAGAGGAGGAGGACTTTGATGACATCATGGGCTGAGGAGATGAGATAGCATCTACTGATGGATGTTATCTGCGCTAGAACAAGACTTTTCTTATCTTTTTGCTTTGTAATTTGAACTTATTTGTTTCTGTCAGTAGTATAGTGTTTGATGTACTTGGTTGGAAACCTTATCTGATATGATGGTTTGAATGATTGATTTTGCATGATGGGTGTTACTTAATGATGCTTGTTATTGATAATGTTGAGTATGTGCACAATATGTTGATATACAGGTGGAGTGTTCACAAGCTATGTGAACAGATGCATGATAATGTTGTGATTGTGATTATAATGCTAAGCAGGATGTTTATCTGGGATATCTGGAATATTAATTAAGCCTATGAGTGAGGTTTTGAACTTGAGAGTTTTGATTGAATGCTTGTTATCTGCTTGAAAGCATGAATGATTTTGCCTAGGTTTCTATGATTGACTGAATTGCATGTATGTGTCATATGATCAAGGCCATTTTTGAATAAGCCATTCCTTAGCCAATGCAAAATTTTAGTCCCAAAGCAAAAAGAACATGATGTGTTCTACCCTTTTTGAACTTAAGCCTTAAACAGGATATGAAAACCCTTTTGAAAATCCTTACCTTAAGTTAAGTTGAGAATTATTGTGTGGTATTGATAAAGGTTCAAGTTTGGGGTTGTTGGGAAAGTTGAAAAAAAAAATTTGAGCATTGAGCTAAAGTGTTGAGCAAAACCAAGAAAAGATAGACAAGATAAAAAAAATAGAATGAAAAATATAAGCTCAATGCAAAGAAAAAGGGAAGTTGGGAATGAGTGAGATTGGTAAAAAGAGAGTTGTGCTTGAATTATGAATGTTTGAATGACTCTCTTAACTCAAGAATTTTGTGATCTAGAAAAACCATTTTTTTTCTTGTTAGCCCAAGCCACATTATAAGCCTTGAAAAAGTCCTTGTGATGACATGAGTGTGTGATGATAATTGATTATGGTAAATGAAAGGCAATTTTGTTCTATGTGACATGTGGATAGTAGAGGGAAGGAGCGACCTCTAAAAACACCTGAGTGATTGAGTGAAACACTTTGTCTGGTAAGCAATGATTCCATGAATCTATGATTATACTTGTCCTTAACAAATTGATCATTCATGAGAAGAGCATCTATTGGATATTATGTGATTGTGTGAACACCATGATGAGCATTGATAATCAAGGCATGTGTGCATCTTGACTAAATTCTATTGATGAGCAGATTTGAGTGATTACTTGTCTTGAAAGAAAGAGTTTTTGAATGTGATTGAACCATTGTGATAATTGGTGGAAGACTGAGTTGCATCTTGTTTGCTTGAGGACAAGCAAAGTTCTAAGTTTGGGGTTGTGATAACGGTTCAAAAACCGTTATTTTTATACTTAAATTTGACACTAAACACACCCTTTATGACTTAGAAACTAACTTGAAATCATGCATTTTGCTTAAGTTAGAGAATAAGAGAGTCAAAGGTGGTTTTCTTGGTTTTATGCTTGGTTTTCCTTGTTTTGGCAGGATTTAACATGAATTGAATGAAGGAATTTGAACTAGGAAGGAGTTGGACTCAGGAAAAATTGGAAAAGTGCACAAAGGAAGAATCGCAGCCACCGTTAAGCACTAGTTCACCGCTGAGCTCTAGTTTCGCTGTGGAGATCTCTGTCAAACACTCAAGCACCAACGATGAGGGGAGAATTGAAGTATCGCGCCCACCACTGAGTGCTACTCTGTCGTTGAGCGGTGGCTCCTTCAGTGAATTCTTTGCCAAACGCCTGGGCGTCAACATTGGGCGTTAATCTTTAGTGCCACACCTACTGCTAAGCAGTCACCCAGCGCTGAGCGCCAGTCTCTTGGGCCTAGGCCACTTTTTGCTGATTTTAGTGAACTTTAAATAGATTTGCACGACCCAGATAGGGTATCTTTTGACAGAAAGAGGCGTAGAAACACTTTCTTCACCCCTTGAAGGCGAATTTTGGATGCGGAAGCTCCAATCTACAAGTTCTAGGGTTTTATCTTTCATTCCTTTCATTAATTTCATCTAGTTTCACCATGTCTATGGTGAAATAAACCTCTATTGTTGTTGGGGAAACGATGTAATCCTTTGAAACTCTCGTATATTGAATTGATGCTTTATTCATATGCTTTATTTCATTAATTGTTAGAGTTTTTCCTCTATTCTCTATGCATGCTTTGTTTAATTCATTCAATAGCGTAATCTTTGATTTTATCTATATGGACACATATGGGTAGATCTAGACATAGGAAAATTCTCTCGGGAACAATATTACCTAGACATAGGGATATGAGGACTGATTGCCTTAAGCTTTTGTGCGAATGTAATGCATGAACAATTTCTAGGGAGATAAGACATTGTAAACTAGTAATTAAGAGTAGGCTCTCTTCACCAAGACATTGGGATTAGGGTAAATTAGAAAGTGGCGTTGACATTAATGAAAAAGTAGAATTCGTATATATATGAGAGTGGATTAGGATAAGTCGGAAACCCCAACAACACAATTCATCCATATCATTCAACTGTGTATTTTTCTAGGTCAATTGATCAACCTTTGCATGCATGTTTATTTTCTGTTTTTGCATTTAAAAACCTATATTTCGTTTTGTCAAGTTTTAAATAATCAACAAATCACATGAAAGTCTAGGCCAATGAGTCTCTAGGGAAAACGATACTTAGTCTTACCACTTATTATTACTTAATACGATTCGATACACTTGCCGGAGTCTTAACAATAATCTAACTAGTATGAAAAAACTATTTTAAGCCATAGTTGTAGTAGTCGTAATTGTTGAATGCTAAAACAAATGAGTTTAGTTCAACTCCTCTTAATCATATTTTGTCTGCATATAAACTAAACAAAAACTGATTTTAGCTTTATAAAGGCATTTTTAGTATGTAGTTTTCCAAATTTTTAAACCAAAGCATTTAGTTTTGTGTTTTTATATGATACTTATTAATTTTTTGTGTTTAAAGGTTATTATGTGGCACCAGTTGTCTAGCATCATGTCATGTGAGACTTTCAATTTTTTAATCTAAAAAAGATTATATTTATTTGTCCTAAATGAAATGTTAGAGAGTAAACATTGATAACTTTTTGGCAAGTATACCAAATCGTTATAAGTAATATAATGATAAGTTAAGAGTATCGTTCTCCCAAGGGACTTGTGCAACACATGACAATTCTTCCTTTTATAACTCAATTAGACACAAAAATACACAAAACAATACAAGAAACTATTTTTGGTATTTTATCAAACAGTTGGTGTGCCAGGAATTGGCCTTTGACTAACATTACAGTAACATCCTGGATAAAATACGTTCTCTGTTCAAGCATTCACAAAAGCGTATCTTGATTTAATTCCTTAAAGCAAGTTCTAAAATTATCTATTAAATTATTAATTCCTTAATTAATTCAACAGATAATTTTGCATTAAAATCAGATGTTTAAAATGACCAAAAGTACAGAAGTTATTCCTAACGTAGTCACTTTTAGTTTCTTTTCTTACATTTCTAGTTCTAAAAATACTTCCCAGTACAAAAGAACCTTTTAAAAAGAATTATACTTCCGTATAATCTAAAGCAAGGCAAGAAAAGAACAAGAACAGAGACATATATATGCACAAGAAATTTACATTAATGTATCGTCATACAACCAATTTCAATGAACAAAAAAAACTAGCCTCTCCTAGACATCTAAAACGTACTCTTTACAGCAATTCCTTGCAGAAAGTGAAGTCTTGATGTCTTGAAGGGTCTCCTGATGGTCTTCTCCAGTTCTCCAGAGCGTTTTTCTCTTTTTCGTGTCAGGGGATAGTTTCTGCCCTTCTGTCACGTCTTTTAAGAGCCACTTAACTTCCTTAATTCGCTCAGCGCACAAGTATGTGTGCGCTATGCGAATTTCAAAATTTGATTTTCTTCAACTGTTGTTATTCGCTCAGCGCATAGGACCTGGTGCGCTGTGCGAATTTCTTTTTTTCTGGCTCTGCGAATTTTTCCTTGGCTTTGCGAGAATTGATTGACATATTTCAATTTATACATAAATTTCCTATACAATAATTTACATAACAATCTACTTCTTATTACAACTTTTCACTGAGTAATAACATGAATAATTACAAATTTGAGATCATTTATAAGTGTAAAAATAACTCTTTTTCACACTTGTCAACTCCCCCAAACTTGAACTATTTCATGCCCTCAGGAAATCACAGAAGAAAATGAACTACACAACAGACATTTGACATTTTGATAGAATGACTTTGCACATCAGAAAAAAAATCACATGCATTCACAAAGATTCAAACAAATATGACATGGTATAGTACTCATAAAATCACTTGTGCATAGAATATGAACAACCAGATTAGCATTTATCATTCCTCACCACTCAAGTGTTAGTCCTCACATGACAGTAGAATTGTCATAGAACTTCATCAGTTTTTGCATTTCATTTGATTCACACACTTCACCCACTGTTGGTTAAGTCCAAAGGTCTTTTCATGGTAAGGCTTGGCTTGGCTAGAAAAAGAATAATGGTTTTTCATGGATTCAAAGACACCTATTAAGAAGAGAACAACTTCAATTCCCAATTCAGTACTCAAATCCCCAACATATATCATTTATCACACACCATTTTTTTTTTACAGCTCAACCTTCTTTTTCAATTTGAGGAATATATTTTTTATTTCAAATTTTTTTATTGATCTTTTCTTCCCCCAAACTTGAATTCAACCTTAACCTCACAAATTCATAGTACATGTTCTCTTCTAAGGTGTAAGGTAGGATAACATATTAGGCTCAAGGTGAAAGAAAAAATCAAGGCTTAAAAAGGGTTTAAAAATGAAGCACAGTGTCACAAGGTTGGCTATCTGGCCAAGTAGCTGTATAATCAATAACAAACAGGGCCCTTTTCATCCTTAACTAAGAAGTGTGTATATGTACGTAGAATCAAAATCAGGAAAAAGCCAATTCCACATCTAGACAACTCAATATCTCTCAATAAATATATGCTCTCAACACTCACAGATCTGGTCATATTCATACACACAGATAGAAATTTTGAAGCACAGCAACCACAACATACAAGTTATCATCCTCGGGAATCACATAACTTAATCAGATAATGCATAGTCATTAAATCAAAACATCAAAGTCTTTACAACACCAAACATAAACAACTAAACAGAGTTCCACAATATAACAACTGAACTGAAATACAAACATAACAAAAAACATGAACAACAGGAGAGTTTGTCCATCTGCTCTACCAAGACCCATCTGGTCTGGATCTCCACTGGCTCTCATGTGTCTCATGACTCTGTTGTGTCCATCTGGGATTGGGCTCCTCACCATCCTCATCATCATCCTTCGCATAGGCACTCCCCTCACCTGGACTTAGGCCTGCCCTCAGGCTATTGGAGGGGTTCGTAAACTCAAAAGAGAATCTATGTCGATCATAGTTTAAAACAAGGTTGTGTGCCAGGAATTGGCCTTTGACTAACATTACAATAACATCCTGGATAAAATACGTTCTTTGTTCAAGCATTCACAAAAGCGTATCTTGATTTAATTCCTTAAAGCAAGTTCTAAAATTATCTATTAAATTATTAATTCCTTAATTAATTCAACAGATAATTTTGTATTAAAATCAGATGTTTAAAATGACCAAAAGTACAGAAGTTATTCCTAACGTAGTCACTTTTAGTTTCTTTTCTTACATTTCTAGTTCTAAAAATACTTCCCAGTACAAAAGAACCTTTTAAAAAGAATTGTACTTCCGTATAATCTAAAGCAAGGCAAGAAAAGAACAAGAACAGAGACATATATATGCACAAGAAATTTACATTAATGTATCGTCATACAACCAATTTCAATGAACAAAAAAAACTAGCCTCTCCTAGACATCTAAAACGTACTCTTTACAGCAATTCCTTGCAGAAAGTGAAGTCTTGATGTCTTGAAGGGTCTCCTGATGGTCTTCTCCAGTTCTCCAGAGCGTTTTTCTCTTTTTCGTGTCAAGGGATAGTTTCTGCCCTTCTGTCACGTCTTTTAAGAGCCACTTAACTTCCTTAATTCGCTCAGCGCACAAGTATGTGTGCGCTATGCGAATTTCAAAATTTGATTTTCTTCAAATGTTGTTATTCGCTCAGCGCATAGGACCTGGTGCGCTGTGCGAATTTCTTTTTTTCTGGCTCTGCGAATTTTTCCTTCCGCTTTGCGAGAATTGATTGACATATTTCAATTTATACATAAATTTCCTGTACAATAATTTACATAACAATCTACTTCTTATTACAACTTTTCACTGAGTAATAACATGAATAATTACAAATTTGAGATCATTTATAAGTGTAAAAATAACTCTTTTTCACACTTATCAAACATCATTTCATTTCTTGGAGGAGTAAGAATGAAAAATACACTCAAAAATTTCGATCTAATTTTGTAATGTTGTAACATGCAAACACAATAACTTCATGTGAAGTTTTGGCAAACTGTGATTTATTTGTTAATATTGTTCATTACTTGATAAATTCATGGAAATTAGTTAGTGGGGGCATTTGGTAATTCTTATTATAATAATCACATTCTTTTTGGTTTGCAGACAATATTACTTCATGTAATTAACACTCGATATTTGAATGTGGTATCTCAGCATTTATTAGACTTGTTCATAGGGAGAGCTATATCTAGCAAAACTATCTCACATATGTGTTTTTGATGATGAACAAAAGAAATGTTTTATGGTTTCTTACACAACAAATGGCATAAGTGTTGCTTGATCGTTATTGTGTTTGTGCTTGAAATGCCTAGTATATGTATTCATTGATTGTAAATGAATCTATTGTTTGAACATATTGCAAATTGTGTATTTGGAAGAAATAATCGATTAGACAGTGTATATAATCTGTTAAATTTCTCCAGTTTTCAGTACATGCTTAACAGGGGCAAAATAGTTGTGTAATAATCGATTACATTAGTTGTATAATCGATTAAAACACGTTGATATGCCAACATGTGTTTGTTGAGTGCATTGATATGTTTGGAATGGAAAATGATTTTGAAATTTGCTTAAGTATGGAACTTTGTCGGTGAAAAAAACTCCTATGACGGTGTTTCCAAACGACGATTGCATCGAAAAAAATGGTGGGAAGCTTCAAAACTAACGTTAATGGTGGTTTCAACATTGAATAGTGCTTCAAAACGGCGGAACGTTCGAGCAGAACACTGGCGGACACAACTCTAATGAACGACGGCGGTTCGGTAAACAGCCAGTTGTGGTTAAGGGAGGTTTGTGGGTGGGAAGATGTTCTCTCTTGTGGGTTCTTTCTCAAAAATGAGATTTGCAATGTTTGAAACCCTAAAAAAATGAAACCCGCTAAATGAAAATCCATGTAACCCCAAGCCTTGTATTTCCACATCATTTAAAATTATTTTAATCTTTTCCACATAGACCAATCAAAGCACGACATGCAAACGGAGTCAAAAGTTTGTTAAAAATGGTATCAAAGTATCATTATCCTATAATAAATTAAACATTTTTTACAATTATAGTCATAAAATTACATTTATGAAAATGTATTAGAAAATAAAAATAGCTATATAAAATCATTAAATAAATAGTTTACATGATAAAAAAAATCAACAAATAAAAATATAAAGCAAAGAAAAAATATTAAAATGTGTTGTACAATGGAACAAAATTGCACAAAGGAAAATTATTGTGTAATAAGGGCATCATAAGATAAAAATTATCTTAGAAATATCAAAAACTTTTCTAATATCAAACTAGTCGAATAGTGAAGAAATATTAAAAAAAATTGTGTGAAATAAAAAGTTCTTCAAATGAAAAAAAAATAATTAAAGATTAAAGAAAATAAAAAAGATAAATTTTTTTATATTCTACTAAATGAGGGTTTACATGATTAAACACTTGAAATTGAGAGAGTAAATCATTCTCATATAATAATAATAATAATAAACCATAAATAAAAATATTAAAAACGAGTATAAACAAACAAATGTGATATTTGATTCATTGAAATTCATAATACAACATTTAAACATAATTATACAATTAAAAAATATGTATTGAGAGAAAAAATATATATCAAACTAAATACCAAGATAATATATATATATATATATATATATATATAAAGTCTTTTTGGATTATCTGATAAATTATTAGTATTTTAATAATTCAAACGGAAATGGAGATGAAAGATAAGGATGGGTGGGTATTGGGACTGGTACAGACAAATATATATGTATACATTGTCGTCCCTCTTAAAAGAATTAGGTCTTAACCATATTCATACACGTACTCAATCAATAGATTCCATGTCAAAACAGAAACAGACTCAAAAAATAACTACAAAGATGACCCTATTTGTCATCCATATAACTCATTCTTTCTAATGACCAACTAAATGAGAGGCTTAAAAATACTCCATAGTTTGACATATGTCCGCTTGAATATTAATTGAAAAACATTTGAAATATCAAATCAACACAAATCTAAAGATAGATCCAAAAGCTTCAAAGATTTTTATTACTAAAATACATCAAAGTTTGGAACCAAAACAAATTTCAATTTTATCTCTAGATTTAAAGATTAAAATTATAATTAACCCAAAAATTTAAAAAAAAAACACATTGAATAATCCTCTCAAATATTGAAAGCAACCCTTTTTAACCTCTCAAATATTTATCTTACTTTTTATTTTTTTTTCGTAACTGACGGACTTAATGAATTTTAGGAAAGATGAAATGAATGAATGATGAATAATTAAATTCGTTTCTCAACCCTAATTTTCATCAATAAGTATGGTATTTAAATATACACCACACTCATAACAGAATACAAAGTTTATCAGATACACTAATGATCTGTTACAGGGAGATCAAGTCACAGTTATCTACTCAAGTCAGTCACATTTATCATATAACAGCAACTAAGAATAACAGCATAAGGTCATCTAAATTTCTAGAATCTATTATCCTTCAACCTAGCGGAGATCCATGGCATCTTCAGAAGCAAATGCCTATTTGCCCTATATGCAGCAAACCACATGATACCATCATCTCTTTTATTCTTCTGTCAGATAGTGTTTTTCAAATATTTCATGTGACAAGAACTTCTAATCGTCTTAGGAAAAAAAATCTTTATTTACATCAAAGACAAAACACCTGTGCTACATACTTTCTCTTAGGCCTTTCATGCTTTCGATTTTGCACAAAACTTACACAAAAACACACATGTTAGGTGACACCAACTTCATGTTAGATACATTTAACCAATAATTAACACGCTCATATACAATATACACACACCCAATTGATATTTTTCATTCATCTAATGCCAATTCACCTGTTTCAATGTTTAAACCGTTATGCAAACATCTTAGGGACAACTTTCACTTGCGATCCAGTTAGTTTTAGATGAAATCAAACATAATATCAAAACTTGTAACATTAATTGAGTTAAACTAAGCCAAATATGACAGCGAAGAGAGACAGACACCAATTTATAAACAATCACATTCACGGGAATTTCAACAGCCATTAGCCAGATAACAGAAAAAAATAGGATTTCATAGCTGACAACAGGAAGCAAGAAAACATCAACATTTCGCAGTCGTAATTTTAGAGTCACATAAATAGGAACACCGCCAGAAGCTGAAAACCTAAATACACAAATACGCTATTGGATTTCAATTATTTTTTTTCTTTCCACAGAAAAGGGAACCTAAATGCGACCACCCCACAATGACTCCATCTGAACTTTCCCACTCTTCAGGAGACTCTCGATTTCCTGGGGAGGGTTCAAACCGAGTCTCCGAGCACGCTCCCACCGTGCAAGCCGCGCTATCCCGAGGCAGGGCCCATAAGCCATGTTCAAATCGAATTGCCGCAACACCACCTCGCTCTCATTGCATTCAGCTGCATACAAAATTTTACCTTTTAGTCATACAAAGAGATAAATGTGTTTGAATAGAAAAAAAAAATAGAAAAGAAACCCTAGGAATTAGAATGGACATTGGAGGTCCAGTTTTCTACCGCCCGATGAGGTAGCCGGCGTTTGGATCGCAGTGGAACCCAAAATGGCAGTGTTGATCGGAGATTTTTTGGAAGATTTCTTCGTAGCGGTGGTTTTCCTCTGTCTGTAAAAACCCTTCATGTTTCCAGTCGCTGACGCCATTCTCTCTTCTCTCTCTAAAGGTCTTTTCAAATTTGAATTTTGAAAATGTCTGTCTTAGGGATGGTGGAATAACACCTCCTTTCATTTTATACGAATACGAAATTAATTTGATTTTATTAATTCTATAATCTATAAACTGAAATTAAAATTTCATTTAAATAACTTGATATTTACCAACATTGAAAAAAATGTTAGTTTTATTTTATAGTAATATTTTGGGTTAAATACGTTTTTAGTCCCTATACTTTTGAGCGATTTTGGTTTTAGTCCATTTTTAAACTAAGATACAATTTAGTCTTTCAATTTTAGAAAACTCTGGTTTTAGTCATTTTTACCAATTTTTTTTAACTTTATTTGTTGTTTCAATAGCGTTTCTCAGTTAACATTGAAGCAAAAATGTGTTAAACAATCCAAATGTTATAATGAAACGTGAAATAAAGTTAAAAAAAATTGGTAAAAATGATTAAAACCAGAGTTTTCTAAAATTGAAAGACTAAATTGTATCTTAGTTTGAAAATGGACTAAAACCAAAATCGCCCAAAAGTATAGGGACTAAAAACATATTTAATCCTAATATTTTAGGCGAATATCTTTTACTAAATTTTTTTTTATATTTTATAATTGCAATCTTATATTTAAAAAGGTTTTAAATTACTTAAAATGCAAAATTAATTTTTTTAACAAAAAAATAGTATTTTAAACAAATAATTTTTAGTTTGGTTAATTTTTCATTTTTATTCTCGGTTTTCTTTATAATTATCTCTAAAAAATTAAAATGTAGTTTGACACTAAAATATTGTAAAAATTATAAAACATAAATACGTCTTAGTGAACTTGTTTGAATATTTACAAAGCTACATTATATAAATTATAAAAAAGGGACACTTCATTCTTTTATATTTGTTTAGGAAAATAAAATGTACATAATGATAGTTACACACTAAATAATAAATGTTTAGAATGTTTTCATTTTAGAAGATGATTTTAGAAGGTTTTCTTTTTTAGAAGATGTGAGAAATTTAGAAAGTTTAATAAACATTGTGAAAAAGAAAAATAATATTGATAATTTTAAATCAGATGTTTAAGTGGTTTGGTGCGGGACAAAATTTAATATAGTTGAAAATGGAGGAATATATATAAATAAATAAATAAATATATATATATATATATATATATACTAATTTTTGTAAGGGTTTTTTTTAGAATTGTCAAAATGGATTACAACAGCAGGTCAACCCGACCCACCACGGGTTTGAGTCGGGTTGGGGTTGAAAAATTTGTATTTTTTTTATGCGGGTCAAATTTTAACTCGGTTCATTTAAACCTGGTTTATGCAGGTTGAACCCGTGGTGGACCGGGTTAGCCCACCAATCCACCTACCTTATTTTATTTTATTAAAATTTAATTTTAATTTTATAAAAAGATATTTATTACTTTTTTTTCTTGAAAAAATTATTTAAGTTTCCTATTTTCAAAATTAATTAAACACTCATGTTGGAAGTGAAATTTGTTTAGATTTGAACGATAGAAAGTTTGTAATTTTTTTATTTAAAAATTTGTAATTAAGTGAGCCGGATTTTCTGGCTCGCTAATAAATGAGCTGGATTGAATTGGCTCACTAAGTAACCAACCTGTGGTGGACCAGGCCGGATCGAGCCGTATTACCTATTTTGATAACTCTAGTTTTTTTAGTTGGTACATTCTAGCAAAGTGTACCAAGTTGGATATTTTAATAATTTAAAATTTAATTTAAAATAAAAAATAAAAGATAATTATTTATCATCCATAATTATTGCCACATGTATTAGTAGTTATTAAGTTTTATTTTAATAAATAACTACCTTTTATTTTATTTTTTATTTTAAAAAACAACTATCTTTTAAAAAATATATAATAAAAGGTAATAACTATTAATACACAGATGATAAATAACTACCTTTTATTTTTTTTATTTTAAATTAAATTTTAAAATTATTAAAATATCCTTAGATTTAAAGTTAGTTTTTTTTAATAGAGATTTTTTTTTAACGTAAAACTTGATATACTTTGCTAAAATGTATTCACTGAAAAAATGTACCCACTAAAAAACCTTAAGTAAATTAGCAAACCCTATAATATGATTTCTCAATTATAACATGAAATTGTAATTGTTCTATGCTAAAAGTTTTGATTCTGTTTGGTTTTTTAATTTTCAAAATCAATGTATTTAGACTCCATTCCATTCCACCAATGTCAAATTTTATCTCATGTGGTAAAAGGTGTACCACTTAGACATTTTAACATATAACATCCCTACAGAATTTACTTAAAAAATCACGCATATTCTAAATTAATTTATTTTGCATCATTAAATAAAATTAAAACATTCATTTATTTTATTAAATCAATATTATACTTAATAAAATATATTTCAAATAATAAAAAACATTTAAAAATAATCAATAGTTAAAATTTATCCAAAATACATATGAAATAAAAGAATATACATTCTCAAAGCAATCTCCAAACTCTTCACTATTGTACATTTGAACCATCATTTGCAACATTATTTGTTCATGTCTAACAACAGTCATACGATCATCACATGTAGAAACCACAACCACGAACATGCAAAGATGAGTTAAGTTAAAAGAAAACATGAAAATTAAGCTAATATATATATATATATATATATATATATATATATATAATAGGTTTAATACATCATTTGGTTTCTAGTTTTTGGTTTTTTGTTCAAAGTCGTCTTATCTTTTAAAAAAGTGTAGTAAAGCCCCATACTTTGTTAAAAACATTTCAAAACGGTCCTTTTGGCTTACGACGTTAAAAACATAATGATGTAATTGCCTACGTGGCCAAAACTGAATGATGTGTACAGTTTTTGCAGTACATGGCACGTATGATATATTTGAAGGTGTAAATTAAAAAAAATAATAGAATGACGTGAGCAAGGTTTAACTGAGGGTTAAATCAAATTACTCTTATCTAAGAATCCTGTCACGATTTTTGGGTTGAACAATCTGGTGAAAGTGGTCTTCAATTGAAAGTGGCTTGGTAATTCCTTGAAAACGCAACATAGGTCAGGTCAGTGTTGTGAAAATCTCCAACTTGAAGACGCAACATAGGGTTTCTCCTCCCTTTTCGTTCCGGTTTGAGAGTGTTTCGCAAGAAGGGGATTTTAGATTGCAGCGTTTTGGGGTTTCTTTTTCTTGTGTTTCAGATCTTGCAAATTTTAAGGATTTCATATTAGGGTTTTGAATCAAGGTTGATTTTTACGTTTTAGGGTTCTTTTATTTGTTTGCGAATTGGGTTTCCTTTTCTTGGGTTGATTTCACGTTTTAGGTTTTGGTGTTTATTATCTTGCAATTTGGGATTTCTCCATACCTTGCTCCCTATTTTTAATTGCTTTGTGTTAGGTGGTGGTGGAAAGGTGACTCCCCTTTGTTTTTTATATTCTCTATGCATGAATGGACAAAGGAGAAAGGGAAAGAGAATGGAGATTTTCGATGATGACCGTGTGAGTTTTGAGAGTGCTATTGTGTATGCATTGACTTGAAAAATGATGGTGCTGGAATGGTGTGTTGATTATGGGTTCGAGATGAAGAAAGGGGTAATGGGTTATTGTTTTTCTATTTGTACAGATGAGATGTGATCATGTCTGTGTTAAAAGACTGAAGGTTTATGGTGATGATGAAGGTGAAGAAAAGGTAGATTATGGGCAGACATCATTAAGTCATGGCACACAACAACAACACGATTTCATTTAACCCTATATTAAACTTTTTCCACGTCATTAATTTTTATTTTTAAAATTTACATCTTAATTGACCTCAACAAGCCACGTATTACAAAACTGGACACCTCGTTCACTTTTGGCCAGATGGGCAATTGCACCGTTATGTTTTTAACATAAGCCAAAAGGACTATTTTGAACCGTTTTTAACGTAATATGCAGCCTTACTAAACTTTTTTAAAAAGATAGGAAGACTTTGAACAAAAAGCCTAAAACTAGGGACCAAATGATGTATTAAACCTATATAATAATAACATGTCATATGTCTCATTCAATCTTTCGTTAATTCATACAATAACACAAAATTAAATAACAATTATTATTGTATCATCCAACAACAATGAATCCACGTGTAGAGACAACCCAAGAAGTTCAATCATCAACACCTCTAGAGCTAAAACCACCCTTCCTCCCTACTCCTTAAGAGTCTTTAGATAAAGCCTACTTCCCCTACTCTTCCTTGAGCGACGAAGTACATAGGTGTCACTTCTCACCACTCTCCCAGAAATCTTCCCTAGCAAAGTTTCGATACAACTATGTCAAGTTCACCACTCCTTGCTACTCTCCTAAAGAACACAACTAGAGTCATCAAGGTCACCTTATAGAAACCCCTCAGGGTCAACTCCTAAAGGCCCTCACCTTTGGTCGAGATGCATCACTCCTTGCTAGTCTCCCAAAGATCACAACTAGAGTCCTCAGGGTCGGCTCCTAGAGCCTTCTCACCTCTAGCCAAGACGCATCACTCCCCGTTGCTCTACCAAAAACTACAATTGGAGTCCTCAGGGTCAACTCTCAGAGCCCTTCAAGGTCAGCTCCTAAAGCCCTCTCAAGATTAGCTCTTAAAGTCCCCTCACCTCTAGTTAAGATGCACGCTTCTCAGCCATACCATCATATCATATATGTAAGCATTATATTCATAATAACACATATTTTATTTTATATTATCAAACAACCACATAACTTCAACTCACATCGTTATTACATACAATATATAATTAAGGTGATGAGAGTGCCCCTAACTTAGCACACAAATTTACTAACAATATTATTATAAAAATATAAATTGAACAATTATGTATGATATATATTTAACAATAAACATCTAAATGTTCGTCAAAACTTTATTTATCATAAATCTAGCTCGAATTAAAATACACAATCACAATTACTTTTAAAATAAACTATTTCAAACTTAAGAAAAGAAAAAAAAAATCTAACTTTATCCACTCAAAATATCAATACATAAATATAACTCTCAAACGTCCAAACCAATTTGAGCTTTATTTAAATAAATCACCTCCTACAATTAACATCAAATCAACAATATTTATTTTGTTGCCTCCAATTTAATTTTATCTTAATCTTTGATAAAATAAAGTAATATTATTTTATATCTTAATAATATATACATATATTTCTACATATTCCAATCAAATAAAATTAATTAATATCTTTTTTATCATCTCATACCATATATTAATAAAAAAATAAATTATACAATCATGTAATTGCCAACCAATTTAATATTTAATTTTTAACCCAAGTAAAATAATTACATATAAACATTAAATATTAGTAATCACTCAATTAATTATAAACAATGTTCATTCAGTTTATTTTCCTTAAAATTTAGAAATTTATATAAATATAATCATCATTTGTCAATCGTGGCTTCTTCATTCCTATGCCTTTATTTTAAGTAACGTAACACTTTTCCTTTTTCGATTTAGGTTTTCATTTTCACTCTAATTTTTATTTTTTTTTTCATTTTCGATTTATTCAAACAAGACCTTAATTTTGTGACGTTGATTCGGTATCCAGGGTTTATTGAAGTTATATTTTAATGTTGAAGGTGTATCAAGTGGGTTCAGGAGGCGTTTCAGAGTGTGCTATAAGGACGATCTGCTATGTGAGATATTACCCACAAATAAACATTTCTTATTACATTTACCTCATATTGCCCACAAATAAATCACGCTATATGTGAGATATTATTTTAAGGAGTTTGAGCATTGAAGTATCTTGGTAAGTTTTTATTTTTATAATACATTTTTCAGTAGAAAATTTAAGTTTAAAATGTTTAAATATATTTCACTTAAAATATTCGGATTTTTTAAATTAAATTAATTATCTACAAATAGACATATACATTGTTCGCACGCGTAAAAACACTAGTTTAAAACGAGGAGCATTCTTGAAGCAAAATAGGTAGTTTCCTTTGGCAACTGCAAATCCAAATTTTTGAGTACCTGTCGTCCTGAAATCATACATCCTCAAAATTAACTCATTCACAATCATGGCTACCATTTCTTCAACATGGTACTCGCTTCTCCCCATAATTTTATCCTTATTCCCCACAACAATGTGTGCAACAGTGTTACAAGACCTCAAAAACTTACATCAACCCCCAGGCTTTAACTCTACAATTCTCTCAAACTGTCTCCACAATCCATCTCTTAGGTACTGCTCTTCGTCTCCAATGATGGACTTTGATGAAATATTCAAGTTCACCATTGTTGCAGCCCATCTCTGCAATGAATCCAAGAACCCCAATTGTGTAGAGTCATTCCCCAAAGTTGATCTTAGAAACCGCCCAAGTATTGCACCACTTTATTTGTCCTTCGATTTCTTTTGGAAATATTGCCCTTTGAGCATTATGTCCATTGATTTCTCCAACAATTCTTTGAAGGGTGGTTTTCCAACCGAAGTTTTCTATTGCACCCAAATCCAGTCTCTTGATCTGAGTATCAATGCATTTTCTGGTGACATCCCAATTCAAACTTTCTCTTCCTTGACCAACCTCACTTCTCTCAACCTCTCCTATAATTGTTTTTCAGAGAGTAAACTGTCTGATTCCCAATTCTTCAAAAGGTTCAATTCTTCTACTTTTCTTCATTCTGGTGCTCTCTTGGATCCAAAAAAGTTTACTGCGAAGGCTGTTGTTCTGTTAGTTTGCTTTCCCATCCTTATCATTTTTATGGTAATTTCCTTGGTATGGCTGTGTTTCCAAAGGCCTGATTTTCTCCCGAGTAAACTTCAAAGAGGTAGGACGTTTACACCAGCAATTCTAAAGGCAGCAACTGATGGTTTTTCGGATAAGAATTTGGTGGGGATGAGTGATGTTGTTCACATCTACAAAGGGATCTTGAGAGATGGTACTGAAGTGAAAATTGAGATGTACTGGGATGATATACCAAGGGATAGTTACCGTAGATTTGTTGAGGAATGCAAGATTCTGTCAAAGTTACACCACAAAAACCTTGTTAGAGTTCTGGGGTGGTGTAAGAGCAGAAAATTCAGGGCCCTTATAACAGAATGGACAAGAGAAGAAAATGTTGAAATGTGGTTATCAGGGTCAGGTCCACCATGGAATCATAGAGTGAAAGTGTTAATGGGGATTGTAGAATGCATGCGTTATATGCAGAAGGAATGGCCTGAAATTGACTATGAACTCGACACAAGTAGTATTTTGCTGTCCGACAATACGGAACCATTAATTTCAAGGTTCAAAGTTGGAGATCACAACAACAATAAAACAAGTAAGAATAATAGACAATTAGCCTTCAAACAATATTTCTTCTCTTTTTCTATCTTCTTGGTATGCAAGTTCATCAGTATTTTCTTTTATTTTGTAGAGATACATAAGTTTGGAGTATTTGTGCTGGAGCTGATACTAGATAAGAAGTTTGATGGAGGTGATGCTGAATTTGTTAAGTACATGAGAACCCTTAATGCTGCAGATTTGGTGCAAATGATTGATGAGAGAATAGAAGTAACTGAAGCTAATTTTCATCAAGTTAAGCAGGCACTGTCTCTAGGATTAATGTGCGTAGATCAATCGAACAGTGAGAAGCCAAGCTTGAGCATGATACTTAACACTGTAGCAAGAGCCTACAAAACGTGCCTGTTCAAACCAATTAAGTGGTGATATCAGTATTAAGTGGACATTTTCTTCAGAGATAATTCTTAGAACTAGTGTTCTCATTGTTCTGAATTCGGAGTTGCTATTTTCAGAACTTCATTATACTATATACACTGTTAAAGTGATGGTGTACTTTTATTGTGTTATAATTCAAACTCATCAAACATTTGTTTTTTTTCATAATACATACACTATCATCATGACATTAGTGGATGAATGTGATTTTATAAGCTTCGCATTAAAAAAAACCATACAAAATTCGTAAAATCTGTTTTAAAAAATAATTTATCCATATATATATATATATATATATATATATAACAAAAATCATATAAAATTCCTAAAATAAGATATAATTTATACGTTTTTTAGTGCTATGCGAAATTTTACAAATTAAAAAAAATAATTAAATATTAATAATAAGTTTAATTGTTCTGGTAGAAAAATCCTAATAATACCACGAAAAATTGAATACTACGCAACTTTTAAACACTTTATTAAATACCACAAAACTCTAATATACGTAAAAAAGTGCCTTTTAAAATATTTTACCATCCTGATAGAATATATTCTTTATTTGATTATACTTTTACAAATCCAATCATATTTCACGCTCCTAATAAACTTTTAACTTATTAAAATAACTTTTCACCTCTTTTTAATACATTATATCAATTAAATATTTTAAATTGTATAAATCTAGAAAATTGTCTTGAGAATTATAATGGGTTTAAAATTATGATATTAGATTATTTTAATAATAAAAGTTTAAAGTATAAATAAAATTTTTATAAAAAAGTTTTATTATCTTAAAATCATACAATTTATTTAAGCACTTTTTTTTTTCTAGAGTTCTCTCTTTTCTCTCTTCTCTCTTCTATCTTCTCTCTCCTCTCTTCTCAATGTTTTTTTTCTTTGTTTGAAGATCAGAGACAACTAGGATGATCTTTGGGACAAACTCTTTATTTTTGTCTAAAGAGTTTCTTCAATAGAGTAAATTGATTTTTTTATCTTTTTTTCTTTGTCTCTATGTTCTTTCTTTGCATATAACAATTTTTTGCTCGCATGTAGTGTTTGAATTTTCTTTATTAGTCTATATTGATCAATGGTCCTAATGGTGTGTCCTGATCATTTGTGTTATTCGTAGGGGCAAATAGAGCTTCATGTGCGTATGAGGGTATTATAAGGGTTGTCGAGCTGTTTGGTTTGTCTTTCACGTAAGGGAACCTAAATGCATTATTTTTAAGTTATAGGTATCTTGAAATCTGTAATTAAAATGAATGAGTGGTATAATGAAATTTTATTTGCTAAATTTGGTCAGTTGGATATTGTCATGTTGAATTGTTTTGGTTGAACCTGTGTTGATTAGGGAACTTAGGATTTGATCAATTGAGCCAATTGATATGTGTCTTGACATTAAAATTTATTTTTAACCAAAGTACTAAGAAGGAAATACTAATTTGACAATTTTGAACAAGTTTCATTTTTCCTAAATCACAAAATTTCATCTACTGATGTCTGATATAACGTTGAGTAGAGGTAAGCGGGCGTTGAACGCTAGTTCATTGTGCAAGTCTAGGAGCATTTTAGCTCTAGGTCGCTGCCAGTTTTGTACCGCTGAGCGCAACAAATTGTGAATGCTTAGCATTGAGCGGTAGCAGGACACCACTAAGTGTCATTCTTGTAATGCATGTCTGAAGCATTTTAGCTCTAGGACACTAAGAGCCAGAAAGTGTCGTTGAACACACCTTTTTGTGAGAAGAATGACGTTGAGTACCAACTTTCGTTGAGCATCATCTTTTTTGAAAGATTTGGCGTTGAGCGCCATATTGTATGTTGAAAATTTCTTTTGCTTTGGTTTGTTTGAGATAAATTTACTATGGATTTTATGTATATTTAATACTATTATGGTTTTTTTATTGAGTGACAATATTGTTGTGAACATGATAAATGTTGTTGAAGGAATTTCAAGGAGAAATTTCTTATTGTGATTACAATTTGGATTCTGCATTGAAAGTTATATTGACACTCTAATAACCATCAAAATCTCAAGTAGAGAATGATGAGATATGTGGTGAGAGGAGCAAGAAGTTATAATCTAAAGACTTTCCTTTGTTAACGAACTAACCTTGTGTGTTATAGGGTGAAACCTACTGGCAATGACTCTATAAAGTAGTAGAAATCACCATAAGTGCATAACTCGTCAGAGTCTAATATCATTACATATATCTGAATCGTTGAGTCTAATATGAGTCTTTTGTATGAGATATTTTTGTTGTTGTGAAGGATTTATATGTAATGATATCTCTATACATGTTTTATGATTATTTTTTTTGGACATTAGCTAATAATTTCTTTTGTGTTTGTTTTGTCTTTATATTTTCTTTGTTTGCAATGATCACCTTAATGATGTAAAGAAATGATGATGTAGCAGTTGATCTAGTGTAGAACGAGAGTGATGCAATAATATAGTTTTAGGATGATCTTGTTATATATAATCCTCTTCTTTTGACAAATTTTGATTGTGTTTAGTTATATGACTATTTGTATGAATACATATATGACTGTAATATAGTAGTCATATGTTAGTTTTATCTATAATTTTAATGTTTTGTTAAGTAGTTTTACACTATTAAATAAGATATTAAACAAAGAAATAATTTCTAGTAAGATTTTAGTTATTTTACATATAAACCACAATACTCACGAAGAAAACTTTAAAATATTAAGCGACCAAATTTTTTCCTATATATTAAAATGTATTGCTATAAAATAGATAATTAATAAATTAGCAGGCACACATGATTCCTTATAGTTTTTGATAAATTTGTGAAGTTTTAATTGAATTTTTAATAAACTTTTGTGATATATGATCTCATAAGAAATTTAAAATATTTTAATTTAGTCTTCATTAATTTTCTGTGTGTTAATCAGGTGATATATAGGCTAATTTAGTGATATGATTTGTCTAAACAGTTTTTAGTAAATAATTTTGTAATTTTATAATTTTATAATTTAAAAATTATAAGGAAAACTTAATTACAAAGACAGAATTAAAATATTTTAAAATTTTAAAAACTTAATATGTGATAAAAAATTGTTAAAAACTAAATTAATTCTTTTTAAATTTATGATCTTAAAATTTAATTAAGTCTATTAAAATAATATAATTTTATGAGAATAAATTGTATTATAAAAGTAATTTGTATGTAAATATTTATATTATATTAAATAGCGCAATTTTAAAAATATTTAAAAGTGATTAGAAAATAAAATTTACTAAATAATACAACTGTATATTTAAAAAAATGACGGAAAAAGTAATTATATAAGCGACTATACATCTCTACATAGGAGGAGGGATTAATCACATTCATATAATTAAATTCTGTTTTTAATTTTTAATTTAATTTAATTTAATTTTCCATGCTGAAGAACAGTGCGACACAGAAGAAAATTTGGGCCTCTTTTTGAGTCTTGAGTATGTTGTCCCATTGGGTTCCTTCATATTCTCTGTTTAGTGGTAGCACGTGCTCTAAGGAATTCACTGCTTCGGCAACTCATTCGCACTTTCCTTCTCTCTCTTGCTTCCCGAACCGGAAAATCAACTGTATGGACGCCACTGGCTTAGATTCCTATGGCCGTGAGTTTAAGACTGCCGACGAAATGTGGAGGGAACACGCGGGTGACCCTAGTAAAAAGACCCAGTGGTACCGCGACGGCGTCTCCTACTGGGAGGTATATATGTCTCTGTTTCTTATGTGGTTTTGTGTTTTTTTTTTCAGAAGAAATTCAAACAAATTGGATATATCTTCTGGGGTTTGTTGCAATTAGTATGTTGTTGTAAAGTTTGCTTTTTGATTGTTTGTGAGAGCAGGGTGTTAATCCAACTATGGATGGGGTATTGGGAGGGTTTGCAAATGTGAATGAGCCTGACATAAGTTGCAGTGAGGATTTTTTGAAGATTCTCCTATCCGAACGTTTTCCTGCTGATGCCAGACGCCAACCGCTTGTTGTTCTTGGTACTCTTTAATTGTCCCTTTGTTATTGAACCCCACTCGTGCAATGGATTCTTAGTAATGATGTTCATAGATTTTTGAATCGAATGGGATTGTTGCTTAGACTTTACTTGAATTTTTCCTTGTGAAAGGTGACTATTGTGTTTTAGTTTGATTTCCTGAGTGCTTTTGGGATTTATGACATTTGGAATCTGATTTTGTTGAATGTAATACAATAATCCCTTTTAATATTTATTTTCGGACATGGATGTTCTAATCAGCGGACTCTTGACTTTCAGATTGTGGTTCTGGCATTGGCAGAGTCACCAAAAATCTTTTAATAAGATACTTCAATGAGGTTTGTGAGATTTACTTTCCTTATCTATTTCTCCGAGTCAGTATTCTATAGTTCAAAACTAACGACGCTTATATTGAGTAATTGTTGCTGCGGTGGGGGGCCGTGACAATTCCAATGAAAAGTCAGTGGATCATATGTTGTTTCATTGTACAATTCCAGTATTTGGGTTCTTGTCTAGGGTTACGCTTGTATTTGGAAAGGTTACTAAATGTTGGCATTTATAAGAGGCTACGAACCAAATGGAGAATTAGTGGCATAATGATGCTGTAATGTTCCTTTCTATTTAACTTGATGTTAGTGTAAAGAGAAATATAAATGAAATATGCAAAAAAAATGTTTCAGGTGCTTGATTGAATATGATATTTTACCATATCATTGCTCTTTGATGGCACTACTTTAGTACTCGTAGTATTGTTTAATCCTTCTTTAAATTAATGCATACCCCTAAGTAGAAAATAATACTAAAATTTATTATTTAGAATTAATTGAAAATACATTCTCATATCCTCTATTTATAACAATCTAATTCTCCTAAAAAGGGAAATAGAGAAACTAGGAAAACAAAATAAAATAAAAGATTGTATATCTATTTTCTCTAATTAGGAAGATTCTAAAGATATCTTCTCTAATTACAACACTCCCCCTCAAGTTGGTAAATGAATATCAATCATTCCCAACTTGCCTACAAGATCTTGAAATCTACTCGGAGGAAGTCCTTTTGTAAAAATATCTGCTATTTGAAGTTCTGTAGGAACATGAGTTGTAATCACAAAGCCTCTGTCAAGATTATCTTTGATGAAATGTCTGTCAATCTCTCAATGTGTTTGGTTCTATCATGCTGTACTGGATTATGGGCTATGCTCATGGCAGACTTATTGTCACAGTGTAGTTGCACCGGGTTCTCCACTTTGACTTTAAGATCATCCAAAATGATTTTCATCCAGAGTCCTTCACACATTCCTTGAGCAAGAGCTCGAAATTCAGCTTCTGCACCAGAACGAGAAACTCTATCTTGCTTTTTGCTTCTCCATGTTACCAGACTATCTCCAAGAAACACACAATACCCAGAAGTAGATTTTCTGTCAGTAATAGAACCTGCATAGTCAGCATCAGTATATATCTTCATAGTCAATGTGTCTTCCCTTTTGAATAATAGCCCCTTTCCTGGACTTGACTTCAAGTATTGGAGAATTTTGTCAACTGCTTGCATGTGTCTCTCTCTTGGATCATGCATAAATTGACTCACAACACTAACTGCATAAGCAATGTCTGGTCTTGTGTGTGATAGATAAATCAATTTTCCTACCAATCTCTGATATTGGGCTTTCTCTACAGGAGCACTTTCTTCACATCCCATTTTGTGATTCTGTTTTATAGCCTGTTGAGGTTCTACATCCCAGCTTTCCTGTTTCTTTGAGGAGATCAAGTACATATTTCCTTTGGCAGATGAAAATTCCTTTGTTGGAGTAGGCAACCTCTATTCCAAGAAAATATTTGAGTTTTCCTAGGTCTTTCATTTCAAATTGAGCTGCCAATTTATCTTTTAATGTCAATTTTTCTGTTTCATCATCTCCTGCAATAATCATATCATCCACATAGACAAGTAATAGAGTGAGTTTACCTGTAGAAGAGTGTTTTATGAATAGAGTATGATCTCCTTAGCTTTGTTTGTATCCCAAGGAAACCATTGCTTTTGTAAATCTTCCAAACCATACTCTAGGGGATTGCTTAAGACCATACAATGCTTTCTTCAGGAGGCATACCTTGTTTCTTTCATTTTTCACTTCAAAACCTGGGGGAATCTCCATGTACACTTCCTCATCTAGATTTCCATGAAGAAAGACATTCTTCACATCCAACTGGTGTAAGTCCCATCCAAAATGGGCAGCCAAAGCGAGAATAACTCGAACTGTATTTATCTTTGCCACTGGGGCAAATGTCTCCTCATAGTCAATCCCATATGTTTGGGTATATCCTTTTGCCACCAATCTAGCTTTATATCTTTCTATTGTCCCATCTGCCTTATGTTTCACTGTGAATATTCATCTACACCCTACTGCCTTCTTGTTTCTTGGCTTATCAACAATCTCCCAAGTTGAATTTCTTTCTAATGCATTCATCTCTTCTTTCATGGCTTGATTCCAATGTTCAAGTTTCATGGCCTCTTGGATTGAGGTAGGAATTTCTGTGGCATCAATGGCAGCAATAAAACTTTTGTGCTTATCAGAGAGATTGTTAGTGCAAACATACTGAGAAATAGGATATTTAGCACATGATCTTCTTCCCTTTCTCAATGCAATGGGTAAATCCTCAGTAATACTTACCTCCTCATCATTGATATCTTCAGGGATCCTCACCTCCGGATTAGACAATTTTTCTTGCTCGAGAGTCGAAGTGGGTTGTTCTCTTCTTTCATATTTTTTGCCAAAAAATTTGTCTTCTTCCTCACTGTGGACTATGGTAGCTTCACTGCTCAGGTCTTGGGCATCCTGCAAAGACAAACATGGTAATGACAAGAAGGAGAGTTCATCCACTTCAAGTGCTTTCTCCCCCTGAAGTGGTGGACTGACATAAAAGGATTGTGTTTCATGAAAGGTGACATCCATGGTGACAAAGACGCGCCGACTCTGAGGATGATAACATTTGTACCCTTTTTTATTAGAAGGATACCCAATAAAGACACATTTAAGAGCTCTGGGATCTAATTTACCACGGTTAGGATGATGAGAGTGAACAAAAACAACACATCTAAAGACTCGACTAGGTAGACTCGTTAGTAGGGAAGAAGAAGGAACAAAAGACAATAAAGACTCTATAGGACTAATGCCATTTAAGATACGAGTGGGTAACCTGTTGATGAGATATGTGGCAGTTAGCACAGCTTCTCCCCAGTAATTTTTTGGAACAGACATTTGAAAAAGAAGAGCTTTAGTTACTTCAAGAAGATGACGATTCTTTCTTTCTGCAACCCCGTTTTGTTGAGGGGTATTAACACAGGTTAGTTCATGAACAATACCATTATGAGACAAAAAATTAAGAAATTCATGATTCACATATTCAGTACCATTATCAGACCTAATTTTTTTGATATTTTTTCCAAATTGATTTTGGACAAGATGGAAAAAATTAACAAAAATTTGAAAAACTTCGGATTTATTTTTCATAAGGTATGTCCATGTAACACGGGTACAATCGTCAATAAAAGTAACGAACCATCTGGCTCCAGAAATAGAATCTATGACAGGACCCCAAACATCAGAATGAATTAAATCAAATGGAGAAATACTCTTTTTATGACTAATAGGATAAGATGCACGATGGTGTTTTGAAAATTGACAAATATCACAATTAAAAGACTCAACAGATTCTTTTGTAAACAAGTGGGGAAATAAGGACTTGATAAGACTGAATGAAGGATGCCCAAGCCTTTGATGATGTAACCATATTTGGGATTTTGCCCACGTCTCAGATGTTGCTTGTTGAGTCATGATTTTCGTGTTGCTTTGGTCATCAAACTCTAAAAAATACAACCCACTATGCTCTTTAGCAGTTAAAATTGTCTTCCCCATGGCAAGGTCCTAAAAAACACAATAAGTTGGAAAAAATGTTACTGAGCCTTTGTGAGTTTTTGCACAGAGATAAGATTGTTCGCTAATTGAGGAACATGTAAAACATCCTTCAATACAATGGATGAGTCCAAAATTATATTTCCAGAGCCGCATATAGGTATACCCTGACCATTCGCAACTGTAATAAGTTGTTCTTTATTTCTTTTACCATATGAGTCAAAGGACACACTAAAAGGTGTCATATGATCAGTTGCACCTGAATCAAGGATCCAAATACCTTGAGACACATGATCAACAGTGTTGAGGCAAATCTTACCTTTTATGGACAAAGTGCATGATCCAGAGGACTTACTCATTGATTCATCCATTGCTTTTAAAGGAATAATTTTTACTTCAGACATCCCGTAGAACGCAACGAGGAGTCTCCAAGACAATAACGGTGTATGGGTCACACCGAAAAAAAGGAAGCAGAACTTAAAAAACCAGATCTATTCAAGAAAAGGTCAAACGGGTCGACACAAACCCTAGGAACAGACTCAGGAGTCTCCGGCGACTCTTCTGTGGCGGCGACGGCGAGTGGGTCTCGCCGGAAAAAAAGAGAGCGAAACTTAAAACTCAGATCTGCTCAAATACAGTCCAAACGAGTCATCACCGACCCTAGGAATAGACTCAGGGTGCTTCGGCGACCCTGTCTGTGGCGGCGCCGGCGAGTGGGTCTCGCCGGAGGTGGGCGCGTGGGCTACACGCGCCGGAGACGGTGGAGGCGCGTGGCGGCGCGTGGCGGCTCCTTTCACGGAGCGACTTCCGGCGTTGTGGTCGTCGGAGTTGGGCGGACAGCGGCGACGGCGGCAGCGGCGGTGGTCGGACAGCGGCGGCGGTGCGACTGTGCAGCGGAAGGAGTTCCAAGATCGGAAGCTCTTGATACCAAGTAGAAAATAATACTAAAATTTATTATTTAGAATTAATTGAAAATACATTCTCATATCCTCTATTTGTAACAATCTAATTCTCCTAAAAAAGGAAATAGAGAAACTAGGAAAACAAAATAAAATAAAAGATTGTATATCTGTTTTCTCTAATTAGGAAGATTCTAAAGATATCTTCTCTAATTACAACACCCTATTTAGATCAAACGGCTGGTAGGGAATAAAACATCTATATATGTTATGTTACTAAATAATAGAGGTCACAACTTACAAGCCTCAATTTCCATATATTTGAAAGTACTGCTGGGTATAAGTCTACCTGGATTTGATTGTACCAAACTATGTAAACATAACTCACAAACAGGTTCTGTTAACCTTTTAGGTTGAACTATATAACTATTCTGGCTGTTTTCAGGTTGGGCATTTTAGTGTCATACTGTTGTTCTAACAATGAAGATACACTAACCTAAAACATGCTTCATTTAAATTCTTATAAAGTATCTAACCCGTGCATCATCCTAGTTTTTACTAACTACATAACATCAATGTTTACCTTTTTTTTTATCGTTTGTTTATGAAGTATGCCATTAGAGGTTTTCATTTGCTTTGTTTTTATTTCCTCTCTAATTTTTTCTCTTATGACTTGTTGGAGATGGCATCTATTTTTATTTATTATGTTGTTGTTAGAATAGTTTATATTATCTTCTGAGCAAAAGCTGTGTTGTATTTCTTTCTCTTTCCTTAAGCTTATGTTGTAAGTCACTAGTCCTTATATATGGACTTGAATCTGAAGGAAGATTTAAGTTAATTTCTCTCAAGCTCTTTTCTTCATATATACTCTTTCAACTTGGTATTAGAACATTCTCCCTCAGGCACCATATCTCTGCACGGCTTAGTCAGGTGCATGTAGCCCACAAGTCACCTTCCCATCACAGGAGCACCATCCCTTTACCCGGTCAGTATTGTCAGCTTCTTCTGTCCCTGTTCCAACCCTCATCTTACCTTTATGACACTGTTCATGTACAGGTTCTCTTGAACCCTAGGGATTTCTGATAGAAGCGGCTCCACTCTTCAAGTGAGAGCAGCTCCACGAATCAGAAGAAGCAGCGGATTGGAAAGGAGTTGCCATCAATTTCTCTCATTGTTTATTTTGGTTTCAGTTAGAGCTATGGAACGTCTATCTGCTGAACTTGCCTACTTGTTTTTGTGATCCCCAACATAGAAAAACTTAATGAACACCATCCCATTGCCTTCGCCACTATTGTCAGTTTCTTCTGTCCTAATCCATTTGTCACCTTACCTTTCCTACCTTTCCAGTGGTGTTCATATTAGGTTCTCTTGAACCCTAGAAGTTTACCACTTTTTCTTTATTTTTTTGGTTTTGGCTGGATTTATGGAACATCTATCTGCTGGACCTGGCTACTTGTTTTTTTAGTCTCCAACAATTACTTTGGAAAAACTTACTGATAAAAATTATTTATCTTGGTCTATTTGTGTTGAACTTTGGTTTCTTGACCAAGGTTTTCATCATCATTTGGAAAAGATAACAGTGAAATATCAAGTGTTGAACAATGGAAGAAGTTGAGTAATGAATGATTGAATGTAGACCTGTGGATAGTCCTATGCGTTCAAATAAAAGATTAATGGAAAAACAAAGTGAACCATTTTCAAATCTAGAGAGATATGTAAGACTTGTGGGAAAACTTGTTTATCTTAGTATTACTAAGCTTGACCTATCTTTTGTGGTTGGTCAGTTTATGTAGGCTCCTTGCATTGATAACCAGGATAGTGTCATTCACATTCTCAGATACCTTAAAAAGGCTCCAAAATAAGGTTTTCTATATGATGATAAGAAGTACCCAAATATCTAGATATTATGATACTAATTGGGTAGGGTCTCCTATAGATAAACATTCCACTACTACATATTGTTTTTCATTGGAGGGAATATTATTTCTTGGAAAAGCAAGAAACATAATGTATTTACTCAATCAAGTGTTGAAGTTTAATATAGAGCAATGACATCAATCACTTGTGAACTTGTGTAGATAAAACAATTTCTCTAGGAAGTGAGAGTTTTTTAAATTCAACAAATTAGGATGTATTATGATAATTAAGAAACTCTTCACATTGCTTCCAACCTTGTCTTTCATGAGAGGACAAAACACATGGAAGTTAATTGTTATTTTGTTAGAGAAAAGTTGTTGTTCAAGGAAATTTGCATCTAGTGTGTTGGCTCCAATGATCAACATGCTAACATTTGGGAAAAAAATCCTTGAGAGGAGCTTGGATTCAATTTAATATCTTCTGAGCAAAAGTTGTTTTGTGTTGTCTCTATTTGTAACCTAGAGTCCTAGGGGAGATGCTTTTCTGTCTTTCCTTAAGCTTCTGTTGTAAGTCACTGATCCTCATATATGTGTGTGTGTATAAATATATATATATATATATATATATATATATAATTATTGATTTGCCCCACATGTACATTAGCCTCTCTTCTATTTGAGTATAACTTTCTTTTCTTTAAATTCAATCTGGAATTCCACCATGCTGTGATATTTTAGGGATAGTTAATATCATCTTATACTTGTTTGCTATAAATTTCAGGTTGATCTCCTGGAGCCAGTATCACAATTCTTAGAGACTGCACGCCAAACTTTGGCTCTGGGATGTCAGACAAATGCAGTGCACAAAGCTGTTAATTTTTACTGTGTTCCTCTTCAGGTGTGTACTTATCCTCCATGAAAATGATAGCATATCTCTTTAGATTATATTCTAGTCATATTACAGTGGTGTGCAACCGGGTTTGATAAAGCTCCCTCTGGTGGGATCTTGTGGTGGATTGGACAAATCACAGTAAAATGGATAAAATGGCTAATATGAACAAAATTTCTATGATTGAAGTTCTATATTATGGTTTTTTAACGCTGGTTAGGACTTTCCTTATTATTTGGCTGTTATGGGACATTGTAAGTTTTCACAAGTAATACTGTGTATTTTTCTCTTATGAGCTCACATCTAACAAGTAAATAGCTACCTGGAAACTGACATTTATTATAAATTCTTTTACGAAGACTGGTATTTCTTATAATTTTACGAAGTTACTTCGATAGTTCAAACTTTTAAATGGACTTCTATATTATGTTTTTGTCTTTCAAACACTAGTTTTTTCTTTCCATATTTTCTGGCTGTCAGGGAAAACATAAGTTCTCTCAGGCAGTATTTGGTGAGATTTTTTTTTCATGAACATTTAACCAGTAAATAAATATCTGGAAATTAGCATTTATATTTGTTAAGATGCAGGGCTTGAAGAAGCTAAATATTATTGTAAATGCTTTAAGAGACTTTCTATGGTATTTATAATGCTACAAATTCAATGGTTGCCATATCTACCAACACGTCCTCTTCTTAAAATAAATTAGTAATAATGTATTTTGAGACCATGTTCGTGATAGTCTTTAGTTGAAACATTCAAGTTAATGTGATATCTCTAGCACTTATGATGTTTTTGTATGGGCATTAATAATTTTAGTCTCACTTTTTGTCTATTCTTCATGTTATTGAGCACCTCTTGTTTTCCTTGCTTTAGGATTTTACTCCAGATGCTGGAAGATATGATGTAATATGGATTCAGTGGTGTATTGGTCATCTTACGGATGAAGATTTTGTTTCATTTTTCAATAGAGCAAAGGTATGCAGTTCCTTCTTTATTTAATATTCTCTGTAGATTAGGCTATTTTTAATTGGGAGTTAAGGAAAATAAATAAATAAAACAAGTAATTTTTGTGTTAGGGAAGGTTCCACATATTTGTATTTTACATGAGGTTTTCGTCTTTATCTACCAATTCCCTAGAAGGACAAAGATGTGTAATTGCATTGATAAAGTAATGTAATGTATTTTTATTAATTATTTCTCCTCAGCAATGATTGAAATTGTTCATTTTGGTTCTCATCTGTTATATATTTACAAAAATTATTTGCCTGGATGCTTGCTAGTAATGTACAAGTCTCGTGTAGTTGTAGTGAATAAGATTAGATTGAGAAATTAGTTACCATTTCTAAAATCATCTATAATATATACAGATAATCATTGTAATGGAATGGAATATTTCTGCTTCTATAGTAAAAAATAGTCTTCTCTATAAGAGCTTGTATATAATTTATTCATCACTATAAAAGCTTAGTGATATGTGATTTTATTGGTTTGTTGGTTATACATAATCATATACACAGTTTCATTTTATTTGTAACCTTATGCTAGTTCTGTTTGATTGAATCTATTATAATGTTGGTGATTTTCTAATTTGTGGGTTAACTAATTTGTCTTTCGTTTTTTTGCACTCAGTGTTTGCCTGTCATTATTGTTGTCCCTTCACTTGAATTGAAGTCATAACTTTTATCACTTTCATAATTGTACTCTGTCTCATGGCATTGGCTTATACATTACTATAGGTTGGCCTCAAACCAGGTGGATTTTTCGTTCTGAAGGAGAATATTGCCAGATCTGGTACTTTTACCTGTGCTGCATTTTTGTCTTTCTAATGATACTGAATGATTTATTTACTGCATTTTATTAAACTAATAAATCTGGCTCAGACACCTTTTCTAAGACTTATATATCAAACTTGACTGTATTTAGGGTCTTGGATAGACTTCTTCATAAGCATTTTGAAAAAAGAAGATAAGGAAAATTGATTGAGTTTCTCCACAAGCTAAATATGAGCTAATTTGTAGAAATTTTATCATATAAACTTCTCTAGAAGATTATTTTTCTTGTGCATATATTAGCTTATGAAGAAGTTTATTTTCTTTCATAGAAATGTTGATAGAATAGATTATCCTAACAACCGTTTAGTATTTGAACATATATTCATCTTCTCCAAGCTTGCTATGGTTTCCCTAACTTTCAGTGTCCAGAGCCAAGGTACAAAGGACTAAAATTGAAAATGATGGAAAAACAATTTTAAGTTTATAACTCAATGTTAAGATGTTAGAACAGTATCACAAATAAACTTCCTTGGGGTGAAAGTTGAGGGGAACAAATTGTATTAGCGTGTTAAGTTTTAATTCAACTGTGGGGACAAGTCACTTCTTTAAAGCTCTTAGTATGCTTTTGATCATTAGCTCTTTTAAGCACAAAATGAGTTTAAGTTGAAACTTCTACCATTTTCAAGCACATTAGTGGATAGTTTATATTATTTAGTATGTTCGCGGTGGTGGTGGGTAAGCAACTGTCTCCACATTCACGCGGAAGCAATTCATTCACTTCTTTCTTCTAATGATTTTTCATATTAAAACATGCGCCTAGTTCCAGTTTTAGTTTGAGGGACTGTGTTAAAATATCTATTGAGGATATCTCATAATATCATGATTGTATTCTAATGTTACATGATCTCTCAAGAATAGTCTTTACATTTCTTTATTTTTCATGTTCTGTTTTTGTTATTTAATCAGGATTAAGAATTTTCTGTTTTGGTATGAATAAAGGTCAGCGGTTAATCTCCTATATCACATCCTTTATACCAATATCAATATAAATTTATTAATGAGTGTTCCTTGTCCTCCCTTTATACCTATTCCCAATAATTTATACAATCAAACTTTCTATATTTATCGTTAAGTCTAAAAAAGGGATAAAATATTCATTAGCAATGAATTAAACATAAATTACAAGGGTGGTACTGGGAATAAATTTATTTCACTCCACTCCATTATTTATCATCTGGAATGATGTAATAATACAATTTCAGTTTCATAACTATCATCAATTAATTTTTACCTTCATTTTAGTGAAAGTTTCCTTAATGGATTTTTCATTCTTTGTTCCGTGCAGGATTTGTGCTTGACAATGAAGATCGAAGCGTTACAAGATCTGATACGTACTTCAAAGAGTTATTTTCACAATGTGGATTACATGTTTACAGATTAAAGGTAAATTTGGTAACTATAAAAGAAATACGGAATGCTTGTTGTTGTAATCAGAAAAACAAGTGTTGTTTTCCTATAAAAAGAATGTTGTAGGGTACGTGTTATTTCCTGAAAAGTTAGATTTTATCATTTGTGTTTTACGCTATTGTTCTGCTTCTAAAAGCATGTAGAAAGAGCTTTCCACGTGATGTCCTTGGTTTATTTACTTTTTAAGTTTTACCATAGGATTCCTTGTGTCCTATCAGGTTCAGTCTCTTACCTTGTGAGAACAAGATATTAGTGGGAGTCACTTTTCTACATGCTTTTTAGTTTTCCTATTGTTTTCTAAGCTGCTGTTTTGTTCCATCAGGATCAGAAAGGATTTCCTGAAGAATTATTTGCTGTGAAGATGTATGCATTAACTACAGAAGCACCTAAAAGGGCTCTCCGTGCAAAATCCAAAAGATCAATTAATAGACCTAGAACCATTATGTGAATATTCTCCATATTCACCCTCAACCATTTTTCATTCAATTGAGAGATGGTCTATGTTGTATGTATAGTAGGCATTCATTTGTTGAGTCAAGCCACTGTAATAGGCTCTTATGCAGAATGCAAATTCTTAGTTCAGTAATACTACAATGAACAACAAATAAGAGACGATTTTGCTATCACCTGATGGCATTTTGTTTGGGGGTTTACCTTCAGTTTCTTAGTGCATGACTACATTTTTGTTATATGAACACTTGGGTTAATGAGCAAGTGTAATAGTATCTCCCATGATTCTTTTGTGTCATTCATTTGAAGTGAGTTAGATGGCTTAAAACTGGCCCATCAAATCACTTTAGCAATGGCGTGATAGGATGTAGCATCAAAATAGATCAACGGCCAAGAAGAAACTAAATTATGAACACTAATATCAGGTAATGCAGAAGAAAAACAGTAGGAAGATAAGGAAAAACAAAACAATATAAAGATAACAGCTTCTTTATATTAGTTAAAAAGTATTCTACTGATAATGATGGTTTCCAAAATTCTTCTAAAAGAAGTCGATATACAGTCAGAGAACCATAATAAATGTTAAGGATTTTAGCAACTATACCAAGTTTAGAATTAGTAAAATGGATTTCTAAGTTGAAGCATCAGATTCCTAGGAAATAATGCAACAGTGAAGTTATATAATTTTTTTATTATAAATTTATACAAATTTAAAAATACTTTTAAATAGTATTAGATATATTAAATTATTAGATATTTTATATAAATATTTTATCTTTATTTTTATTTTTAGTTAATTTATTATTATTTTTTATTTATATTTTAGACTTAGTTTTTATTTTTTTATTATGAATACAATATTTTAATTCAAAACAAAAAAATTAATTTCATACAATATTTTTACTATATTCAACAAATAAAATAAAAATAAATATTAAAATATGAAGAGATAAAAAATTATTCAAATTTTAATTGGTTAAAAACGTGAATATAACTTTATTAATATATAATTTCAATCCCTTTAAACTATAACTAATAAATTAGTAATATAAATGAAGAGTTTCAAAGTTTCTATTTAAAACTCAACTTATTCTTACAATTAATTCTGATTAAATGCTTCTTACAATTAAAAGTACTTTTCAGTGTTAATGAAATCTTAATTAATGAAGTAAAATGTGTTCAAACTAATACTAACTTTAAAATTTAAAAGAATAACGTAATTAAAATAAACTTTTCATAAATTTAAATTTAACCTTTACATAAGCTTAAATCTTATTCTCTCTTATATTAAAAAACAAAATAATCACTCGTACTTTTAAAAGTTAAATATATTTTAATCTTTATATTTTGACAAAATTAAAATTAATTTATATATTAAATTTTGAAAAATTTAAATTTTAAAACATTAAAAATAAATAAATATAATCTTTTTAATTTAATTATATTAAAGTTTTTTTACATGTTAAAATATTGACGTTTGAACGGTCAAATATTGAAGTTTGAACTGTTGACATGTTATACCTTAGATACCAGTTTAGAACTTAATGTTTAAACTGTTTATGTTATTTATCATATTCAAACTTAATTATTAGTGTAAAAAGTTATTTAACAAACCTAAAAAGAATTAATATTATTAAATTAAAATAATTATATTAATTTATTTTTAAAATTTAGAAACTGAATATATCAATTTAAAATAATGACGAATTCTAAGTCCAAACTTAAAAATAAAAAATATATTTAATCAAGTATATATATAAAAGAAAGATACATTGTAGTAATATTATTAATAATTAAAAAATTATATAAGAATACAAATGTAAAAGAAATGATATAATTTTATCTCACTTGAAGTAGTGAGTGTAGTTTAGTATGAAGTTTATTTAATGATATGAAAATTAAAATTTAAAACCAAGTTATCCTGCCTCATTCTTGGAAACCAAGCCATCAAACTCATTTGCCTTCCGTCTTTTTACTATGGATAATAATAATTAGATAATATTTTTCTTAGAACATTGAAATATTATTAATGTATTATTGTGATTAGTTTAAAATTATTTCAAAATCAATAATAATAATTATAATAAATCATATTTAAATTTGTCAAAAAAATATTTTATAAGTATGATTATTTTTTTCAATTGGTTGCTTTCTTAACCTTTTCCGTACCCCCATTACATTCTTGTCTTTATGCTTCACGGGATTACAGTCCTATGCAATCTCATTTTTATATTGTTCAATCACTTTCAATATTATTTTATTATTTTAAAAGTTTTAATTATATTTTATTTTTTTTCTAAGGAATGCAGATTAGAATATTGACTATATAATTTAAAATACAAATATTAAAAGAAAAAAATACAAGCATTGAATATAGTCGAAGTGACTAAACCCCATGCATGACATCATGTAAAAATACATATAGCATCACATTAGAATAGGTATCATTATTAACACTAAAAACACAGGTTAAACGTGGATTAATTACAACATTAAAACCACGTGTAGCATGATGGAGAAACACACGTAATACCTATTTTGTGAATGTGACAGTAATTAAGTGCAAGGAGGAAGTGGAGAACCGCACAAGCACTTGTTATGAGCATAGCAAGATTCATCAAATCTCTGCAACTTCCCACCTTGCGGAATCTCACCACACAGATTATTGTAGCTCACATTCAAACGCTTCAGATACTTAAACGACGTAAGAACCTTCGGAAGATTCCCGTATATACGGTTGTTCCTAAGATCCAAACCCCCCAAGTCCTTCGACTTCGACAACCTTATTTTTCCCAAATCGAAAGCCAGCAAGTTCTTCGCCAGGTTTATTTTCTGCAGCCTTTCCTTCTTTGCCCCAAACAGCACCGACGCATCTCCTTCCAGCATGTTCTGAGACAAGTCCACGAACGCCAGGTCCAGCTTCGCCAGCGTCGCCGGAATCTTGCCGGTGAGGCGGTTGCGGGAGAGTGTCAGCACCGTGAAATGCTTCGGAAAGGAGCCGAAGGAGTCCGGGATGGCGCCGGAGATGTGGTTTCCGTCGAAGGAGATTCCGAGGAGGTTGGGGAGAGAGGAGAGTGAGGGAGGGAGGGTGCCGGAGAGGGCGTTGTAGGAGAAATCAATGGTCAAAAGGGTTTTCATCTGGGACAAGAAATGGGGTATCTGACCAGAGACGTTGGTGTGGGTGATGTAGAGATAACGGAGTTTGGTGAGCTTTGCGATGGAGGGGGAGATTGGACCGACGAGGTTGTTGATGCGGCTAATGTAGAGAAAACCGAGGTAGGGGAGGTTGGCGACGGAGGAAGGGATAGGGTAGGGTTTGGGGAGGTTAAGGTCGGTAAGGTCGAGGCTGTTGACCCGGTACGTTTTGGTGTCGATGTCGCATGAGACACCTTTCCATTCCGGGTTGCAGCAGTCGGTGTTTGGGAGCCAGGAGGAGAGGGTGGTTGGGTTGCCAAGCTCTTTCTTGATCTGCAGAAGGGCTTGCTTGTCTTGTGGGTTGCATAGTTCCGAGAGTGCAGTTCTGCAGAATAGGACCATGATGAGTACGGTGATGCTTAAGCGTGCCATGTTTGCAGAGATTTCGATTCGGTGTGGTTTAATTTGTGAAAAGTGGATGCGTTGGGTCATATATAGAAGTCTGGAGGGAAGAGAGATACAGAGAAAAAGAGAAAGTTATATTACAGAGCGCCACTTTTGGTTTATTCATCAGTGTCGTTTTGTTATTGATCACCCATGATTTTACACACTGGACAATTTGATGTAATATAGATGTTTCAATGGTCATCTTGATAATGATGTATGTTTTGTTTCATATTTTTTGTTAATATTTACTGCAGATCAGAGTATTTGATCCTAGCTATTATGTAGACAGATCTGTGTTAATTGATCGGTGGAGTGAATGATTAGTCTCATTTTTGGGGGGTAATTCACATTAGCATCAAGGTTTGCCTGCTATTATTACTGTTATCCAAACTTGAATCGAAGTCATAAAGAATTATCACTTTCATAGTTATACTCTGTCATTGACACATATACATTATTAGTAAAAGTTGGCTTACCTGAAGAAGAATTTTGCCAGTTATTGTACTTTGATCTTTGGAGATCTTTTATGATATTTCCAAATTCTGATTTTATTTATTTTGAAAATTTCAAATTGGTTCGAGAGACAAATCTGAACCAAAGGTTCGTTTCTTAATTTTCACATCTATTTTGTATTTTTGGGTGGTTCTTCTTATATCCTTTATTATGTACAAGGTATTCTTCTTCCCCTGGAGGAGAAGGATGAAGATATGAGAAGATATGACTTTGTCCAAATTATTGTTCTGCTTTTGTCCTTAACTGATGTACTTACCTTTGTCTTTTTAGCATTGGATTCCTCTTATGTCCTGTAAGTTTAGACGATTTTTTTTTCTCACATAGCACAGAACGTGCTTTTATTTTCAAAGATAACACACTGTGCAGTATATTTACCATACTAACACATTTTTCATTTAAAGTTAGAATTCGGTTTTCGGATAACCGAATTTTAACCTGTTTTTTTTTTTTTTATAATTTTAACCTAGAATTCAGTTTTTAAAAAACCGAATTCTGAATTATTTTAATTTTTTTATAATTTTAAGTTTATTTTTTATGTTTTAATATATTTTTATAAAGTCTTTTACTTTTTAAATATTTATATTTATATTTTTTTATAATGTTAGATAGAATTTTATATTTTAACATTATTTTTTTATAAAGACTTTTATTTTTTTAAGTATTTATAATTTAATTTTATTTTATAATCTTATGTTAGAATTATATATTTTAATATTTTTTATAGAAACTTTTACTCTTTAAGCATTTATAGGAAAAATATATTGGAATTGAATTTCTAACCAACGGAATTGGGTTTTTTAATTTCTTTGTCATCATTTTTTTTTTACTTATAAGTAATTTGGAACCAACTATTATACAATTTCTGAAGAAATTGGTGGCAAAGGAACCTTATTTAGTAAAAGTCATGGTGTAGGAACATAACCGGTACCAAAGGCATAATAAGTGGGTACTTCAGGTGAAGATTTTGCGCATGAAGGTCAACTATGAACATGAAACTCATTTTGGAGTTCCTAATTTCTTTGTCATCATTTTTTTTCACTTATAAGTAATGTGGAACAAATTAGTATACAATTTTTTGAAGAAATTGGTGGCAAAGTAACCCTATTTAGTAAAAGTCATTGTGCTGGAACATAACCGGTACCAAAGGCAAAATAAGTGGGTACTTCAGGTGAAGTTTTTGCACATGAAGGTCAACTATGAACATGAAACTCATTTTTGAGTTCTTAATTTCTTTGTCATCATTTTTTTTCACTTATAAGTAATCTGGAACAAATTATTATACAATTTATGAAGAAATTGGTGGCAAAGGAATCCTATTTAGTAAAAGTCATTGTGCTGGAACATAACTGGTACCAAAGGCAAAATAAGTGGGTACTTCAGGTGAAGTTTTTGCACATGAAGGTCAACTATGAACATGAAACTCATTTTGGAGTTCCTAATTTCTTTGTCATCATTTTTTTTTTCACTTATAAGTAATTTGTAACAAATTAGTATATAATTTTTGAAGAAATTGGTGGCAAAGTAACCCTATTTAGTAAAAGTCATTGTGCTGGAACATAACTGGTACCAAAGGCAAAATAAGTGGGTACTTCAGGTGAAGTTTTTGCACATGAAGGTCAACTATGAACATGAGACTCATTTTGGAGTTCTTAATTTCTTTGTCATCATTTTTTTTCACTTATAAGTAATTTGGAACAAATTATTATACAATTTATGAAGAAATTGGTGGCAAAGGAACCCTATTTAGTAAAAGTCATTGTGCTGGAACATAACCGGTACCAAAGGCAAAATAAGTGGGTACTTCAGGTGAAGTTTTTGCACATGAAGGTCAACTATGAACATGAGACTCATTTTGGAGTTCTTAATTTCTTTGTCATCATTTTTTTTCACTTATAAGTAATCTGGAACAAAGTAATTGACAAAAGACACCATAATTAACTTTAATAGAGGACGAAGTAATTGACATCAATGAATGAAACATTTTCTTTTATTTTAACATATTTGTCTTTCATAACAATATTTGAAGCACAATTGACATTATGACTAAATCGAACATTAAAAGTAGTAATTAACTAATCACTCCCCATAATGGTGTCCAGTTCCACAACGTGGTCGCCGCCTGTTCCTAGTTGGATTTCTCCTTGCCTGTGGAGGTCTAGGTGGTTCTTCCTGTGAAGGTTCTGTTTCAATATGATGTTCACCTTCATCTCCTCCATAAGCAGCAGAGGAAGTACCTATTTCGTTATGGCTTTGAACAAAAAAAAAGGAGTTATCATAAGGTCCCCCAACAGCGTGGGCCGAAGGTGGAGTAGGGGCATAAGCTCCAAACAAGTTTGACATGCCTAGATCAGAGAACGATGAAATTGAATGCCTTCTTCCATCCATACTTGGCTCTGCATGAGGAGTGTTTTCATGGTCCCTACTGTCATGGTATTCAGGAGAATGAAGATGTGTCGATGTCGAGGCACGTTGCATCCTAGGGTCATTCAACATTTGTGGAATGGACAAAAACAAAATTGCATTCTCAAAATACCAGGACATGTACTCGTTTGTGTGGACAAGTGGCCCTAGAACTGGAATTCCCGTCAATGTTAAGTCATGCCTGTTGTTCCATACGTCTATCCATTGGACATGTCTAGTAACCCAATTCTCATCTTGTCTGCCCCTCATATCAACTTTATGGAGGTCACCAAGATTGTTTGGTAATTCAGGAACATGTTGCGATAGGCGAAATTGTAACTTGACCCGATCTGATTGGTGCCATTCAACAATTGCAAAACAAATTAGAGTTGTGCATGACGTCCACAATGCTTGGTCTCTGTAAGCTTGGGTAGGAATAATTGACTCCAATCCCTCATACGGAGCCCATGTAAACTGCGACAATGAACCATTACTGTCTAATTCATTTTATATAAAAAAGATTTAAATGAAAAATACAATGTTACCTGGTTATGTTCTATATGGTCTAGTCTTGATCGATATCCGATTAAATCATTGTGGGGGACATTACGAAAGGTCAAAACACGACCTCCGCTCCATCGACATACAAGTGGGAAACTAAATTGCAGTCGCGAAATTGGTGCAATAAAGGGCATACAAAACCATGCCCACGATTGTAACAACGATGCACAACCACCCATGGTCTTTGAATGTCGATCTGTTGCTCTACACATCTCCCTGTACAACACAGCTAAACAAGCAGACCCCCAACTATATAGTCGATTTCTGCGAAGATACTTAAGAAATTCAAGTACATTAAGTGTACTTTATTACCTATTTTATCAGGCATAAGAACCCCTCCAATTAGTCCTAATATATATGCTCTTGCATGGGCATGTATTTCGTCTAGACTTGAGCCGTCATGTATAGGCAACATATTTTCCCGCAACCACTTTAGCTTCACCATAGATCCAACAAGAGACTCCCCCTTAATCGGTGTAATCCCTAACAAAGTATCACACATATCTTCCCAATCAAACATTGTAGGTCCAATTACTGGAGGACCATCAACTCTAAGCCCCAATTGTAGTGACACATCTTGCAAGGTAATTGTGCATTCTCCAGTTGGAAGATGAAAAGTATGTGTCTCAGGCCTCCACCTTTCGACCAACGCTGTAACTAACCCATGATCTACTTTTAAGTGTCTCAATTTGGATACAGCACCAAACCCAGCTTCCTCTATAACAGGAGCAACTACAACATGTGGTTCAGGCATCGAATGACAGTAAGAAGAGATAATGTTGCCATCTACATCCTAAAAATCAACAAAAAAAGAAAGTTGAGGACAAAAGTTAATTGCAATTAAGTTTATGAAAAACAAAAATAACATACCATGGATGCAATATACGCAGCTCTATGTTCTTCTTGCTTCCACAACAACATCTTTGAAGTGTTTTGGTAGTCTATGATTTAATTGATGGCAATAATATCAGTATGTGATGAGGTTATGAACAACCACAATTGAAGATATATGTAGACAATTGCTCAATACATCTAATCAATGTCATCCTTTGGATTAAAGTTAGAAAAAAATATGACAATATCTTACTACGACATGTATTTGAAATTTTGTATATGTCATGGCTAAAGTCTGCATAGATAATAAATCTGCATATGACCAAAAGCAAGTAAATAATGGACTTTGGCAGAACTCTTTAACACCATTTTTGTTTTATTATTAAAGAATATACTAATAATATTAAAGAAATGAATAATTTAATAATATTTATAATAAAGTTGAATTGGAAACATGTGGTGACAAAAAAGAATGGCCAACACTTCTCGCGTGCATGGAAATTGTCATATTTCACATGGCAAAAGTGAATGGGTACAACTATATGAAATTTGGTAGACCCCATTAGATTCACCAAAATCTCCATCTGTAAAAGAATGACCAAAAGCAAGTAAATAATGGACTTTGGCAGAACTCTTTAACACCATTTTCGTTTTATTATTAAAGAATATACTAATAATATTAAAGAAATGAATAATTAAATAATATTTATAATAAAGTTGAATTGGAAACATGTGGTGACAAAAAAGAATGACCAACACTTCTCGCGTGCATGGAAATTGTCATATTTGACATGGCAAAAGTGAATGAGTACAACTATATCAAATTTGGTAGACCCCATTAGATTCACCAAAATCTCCATCTGTAAAAGAATTACCAAAAGCAAGTAAATAATGGACTTTGGCAGAACTCTTTATCACCATTTTTGTTTTATTATTAAAGAATATACTAATAATATTAAAGAAATAAATAATTTAATAATATTTATAATAAAGTTGAATTGGAAACATGTGGTGACAAAAAAGAATGGCCAACACTTCTCGCGTGCATGGAAATTGTCATATTTCACATGGCAAAAGTGAATGGGTACAACTATATCAAATTTGGTAGACCCCATTAGATTCACCAAAATCTCCATCTGTAAAAGAATTACCAAAAGCAAGTAAATAATGGACTTTGGCAGAACTCTTTAAAACCATTTTTGTTTTATTATTAAAGAATATACTAATAATATTAAAGAAATGAATAATTTAATAATATTTATAATAAAGTTGAATTGGAAACATGTGGTGACAAAAAAGAATGGCCAACACTTCTCGCGTGCATGGAAATTGTCATATTTCACATGGCAAAAGTGAATGGGTACAACTATATGAAATTTGGTAGACCCCATTAGATTCACCAAAATCTCCATCTGTAAAAGAATTACCAAAAGCAAGTAAATAATGGACTTTGGCAGAACTCTTTAACACCATTTTTGTTTTATTATTAAAGAATATACTAATAATATTAAAGAAATAAATAATTTAATAATATTTATAATAAAGTTGAATTGGAAACATGTGGTGACAAAAAAGAATGGCCAACACTTCTCGCGTGCATGGAAATTGTCATATTTCACATGGCAAAAGTGAATGGGTACAACTATATCAAATTTGGTAGACCCCATTAGATTCACCAAAATGTCATTGCTTCATACAAAGTGCTGCAAACATGGACAAAACATTGAGCATGACCTGTCAGACTTTCGGCATGTGGGAAAACGATAAACACACTCATTCACCTCCAGTTCTTTATTTTTAACCCTTACGTTAAAGTGATACATAGTGTCAACAGTGAACATCTCAGCCTATAAATGTAGGAACTTCTACCTTAGTCCATCAATCCAATCAAGTCACTAAAAAAGCATTGTAAACAACTATGACATCTACCCCATTACCTGTCTTAGTGCACTTCAATGGCACCATCTTCACTGAAGAAAATTATTCTGAAACGTACATTAGTTCCCAAACAGCTTGGGTCACCATTGTTGATACGATGAATATTGTTGAAGTCAAGCAAGCAATCCTCAACCACTTCAACATGTCAACGTTAAACCAATATCAAGTTGAATTACGATACAGGTTACCAATCTACATATATGGTGGCACTGCACATTATCGTTCATGTATAATTTCTGCAGATGACGACTTGGAGGCAATATTTTTTATGGCTACAAAAAAAGCTGTGCAGGTTCATGTTGAGATGATGGCATTTATTACACCAATTCAACCAAACACAACCCCTAATGAAGTTTATTACGATTTGATGAATAACTTCAATTTCTCACTAAATCTTGATTGAGGATGACCTACCTTATTTTTAAAAAATGTATTGAAGTACTGCATGTTATTTATCGTTGTTCAACTTATCTTATATCAGTGTACACATCAGTAAATGAATGTATTATTGCAAGTGACCTCATCAACTAAGCTTTTGTGCAACTTTTACCTATAAAACATGCACCTATCAACCATTTACAATTCACACATTCAAACATATAAATTTACACTTCATTGTGTTGCTCTTCTCCATTCAAACATCTTCTACCACAACTTAAAATGGCAGCTTCCATCTACGCATGCATCTACGATAATGGCAACATTGTTACTGATCCTGAAAGTGGTGTTTTGTTTACATCGGACACCAAAATCATGATTCGCATTCATAGAGGTTTTACGTTGTCTAGATTAATAGAGATACTACTGCAGAAGTCGAACAGAGATCCAACTCATCCACCTCCAAAACTCCACTTTAGATTTCCAACTCAAATATGTGGCAGACATATCACTTTTACAACCACTCAGATTCAAGATGACGATGACTTAGAAGGTGCAATCGACATCACAGAGGCCAACCCAATTTTAACATGCATACAACTTTGTTCCACCTATACTACAAGTATTCCATCTTCTGTACCCATTTTTGGAACACAATCTAACCAGGATGAACCACCGTCACCTACTCAACCCACACATCACTCTTTTGACCTTAACAACACATACTTTGGGGAATGGCAAAATGACATACAGTCATACACTGAACTATTAACCGGTCCATCCACTTCACAACATTTGCAATATCTCCCACATCAAAACACAGAACCTTTATTCCCACATACTTTGCAAGAAAATGAAATATTAGGCTTACCTTCATCGTCATTAGATCCATTTAGTGAGGATGAGGATGAAATCCTAAGCCAACACGATCCTGATGAACAACAAAACTTAGATATCCCCTCCATCCAACAACAACAACAACAACCTTTTACCTCTATTCCATACAACCCACCCCAACATTTCCAAGCCTATGAAGAATTTCCCTCACATCTACAACAATATCCTCATGCATATGATCACCATTCGATTTTGCATGAAACTTTTGACCATCAACCTGGAACATTGACTCAGGGAATGAGGTTCCAAACCAAGGAACAAGTCATTGATGCTCTAAACACATTTCACAAACAAAACCATTGTACATACAAAAGGACTCATTCTAACACAACAAGGTTGAGGGTGCAATGTGTACATCAACAATGTCCATGGAACTGTCAAGCCATCCTTCGTACACGAGATCAAGTCTGGGAAATAAGAAAAATTGATGGTGCACACACATGTGCCACACAACTCATAACACAAGATCACAATAGGCTGGGATCACGAATCATTTCCCATCACATACGTGAGATGGTGGAATCTGACCCATCCACACCAATTGCAACAATTATTGCTTCCATCAAGACCTCTATGGGCTACACTACATCCTACAGAAAGGCTTGGTTGGCTAAACAACATGCAATTGAGCATGTGTATGGGAATTGGGAAGAATCGTTCAACAAATTACCATGCCTACTACAAGCCATGCAAACTTTTCTTCCTGGCTTTGTGTACAAATTGAAAACACAACCAATTACTGATGGCCAAGAGATCCGCCAAAACCAACAATATTTCAAAAGACTTTTCTGGACCTTCAAACCTTGTGTTGATGGATTTCCATACTGCAAACTGTTGGTGCAAGTGGACGGAACATTCCTATATGGAAGATATAGGGGGACTCTTTTGGTGGCTGTGGCACAAGATGGGAGAAACAACATACTCCCCATTGCTTTTGCTATAGTTGAGGGTGAAACAGCAGACGCTTGGTTGTTTTTTCTAAAAAACCTTAGGAGACATGTCACACCTCAACAAAACTTGTGCTTAATTTCGGATCGCCACAACTCCATTAGTGCAGCATTCAACAGACCAACCAGTGGGTGGACAGAAGGACAATGTCTGCATGTGTATTGCATTCGACACATTGCACAAAATTTCACCCGAAGATTCAAGGATACAAGTTTGAAGAAGGACCTTGTCAACATGGGTAACTACTTTTTAAAAATGATTAACCAATTAAATGTCGTCTTTATTATTCTTCGTTATCCGTAATCATTACTATTTTCTTAAATATTTTTGCAGCATACGCAATGACTGAGCCGTGATGTAACTATTACTACAATATCATTAGGGAAAACAATCCTCAAGCAGCAGCTTGGATTGATCAAATTCCAAGACAACAATTCACACTTGCGTATGATGAAGGCAAAAGATGGGGTCACTTAACAACAAATCTAGCCGAAGCAATTAACTCAGTCTTGAAGAAGACAAGAAATTTACCAATCTCCTCCATAGTTTTGGCCACATACACAAGATGTAACTCTTTTTTCACAGAAAGAGGGAAACAGATAACTGCAATGATAAGTGCTGGTCATGTCTATTCTGAAAATGCCATGAAGGTCCTACAGGATGTTGATTCAAAATCAAACACCCACAGGGTTGTTGAATTTGATAGAAATACAACAAGATTCAGAGTCGAGGAGATGGTAAACCCAAGAGAAAAACAACCTGCAGGAAAATTTGTTGTCAGATTGGATGAACGATGGTGTGATTGTGGCAAGTTTCAAAAGATTCATCTACCATGTTCACATGTCTTAGCAGCTTGCAAACATGCTCATCACGACTTTAACATTTACATCAGTCCCTACTATAGGTTGGATGTCATCATGAAAGTGTATAATAATATGTTTGGGGAGCTATGACATGAAGAATATTGGCCACCATACCAAGGCACAGATATTTAGCCTCATCCAGCCACAAAAAGGAATGCAAAGGGTCGACCAAAATCATCCAGAATCAGGACTGAAATGGACATCAAGGAACAAGCACACCCACGAAATTGCTCATACTGTAAAACCCCTGGCCACACAAGAAATCATTGTCCTCACAATCCTGGCATTAGAGGGTCCACATCCCATTATGGGGAGTGATTAATTAATTACTATTTTTATTGTTCGATGTAGTCATAATTTCAATTGTGCTTCAGATATTGTTATGAAAGATAGATATGAATGACTATTTTTCCCCTAGTAATCGATTACATGGGTCTTGTAATCGATTCCCAGAAAAAAAGGTCATTTGTACAAAAGCTTGAACTATACTCCCCACTTGGATGAAAAACACTCCCCAACTTTGTTTTTCCACCACAATGACTTTTACTAAATAGGGTTCCTTTGCCACCAATTTCATCATAAATTGTATAATAATTTGTTACAAATTACTTATAAGTGAAAAAAAAATGATGACAATGAAATTAGGAACTCCAAAATGAGTTTCATGTTCATAGTTGATCTTCATGCGCAAAAACTTCACCTGAAGTACCCACTTATTTTGCCTTTGGTACCGGTTATGTTCCAGCACAATGACTTTTACTAAATAGGATTCCTTTGCCACCAATTTCTTCATAAATTGTATAATAATTTGTTCCAGATTACTTATAAGTGAAAAAAGATGATGACAAAGAAATTAAGAACTCCAAAATGAGTCTCATGTTCATAGTTGACCTTCATGTGCAAAAACTTCACCTGAAGTACCCACTTATTTTGCCTTTGGTACCAGTTATGTTCCAGCACAATGACTTTTACTAAATAGGATTCCTTTGCCACCAATTTCTTCATAAATTGTATAATAATTTGTTCTAGATTACTTATAAGTGAAAAAAAATGATGACAAAGAAATTAAGAACTCCAAAATGAGTCTCATGTTCATAGTTGACCTTCATGTGCAAAAACTTCACCTGAAGTACCCACTTATTTTGCCTTTGGTACCGGTTATGTTCCAGCACAATGACTTTTACTAAATAGGATTCCTTTGCCACCAATTTCTTCATAAATTGTATAATAATTTGTTCCAGATTACTTATAAGTGAAAAAAAATGATGACAAAGAAATTAAGAACTCCAAAATGAGTCTCATGTTCATAGTTGACCTTCATGTGCAAAAACTTCACCTGAAGTACCCACTTATTTTGCCTTTGGTACCGGTTATGTTCCAGCACAATGACTTTTACTAAATAGGGTTACTTTGCCACCAATTTCTTCAAAAAATTGTATACTAATTTGTTCTACATTACTTATAAGTGAAAAAAAATGATGACAAAGAAATTAGGAACTCCAAAATGAGTTTCATGTTCATAGTTGACCTTTATGCGCAAAATCTTCACCTGAAGTACCCATTTATTATGTCTTTGGTACCGGTTATGTTTCTACACCATGACTTTTACTAAATAGGGTTCCTTTGCCACCAATTTCTTCAGAAATTGTATAATAGTTGGTTCCAAATTACTTATAAGTAAAAAAAAATGATGACAAAGAAATTAAAAAACCCAATTCCGTTGGTTAGAAATCCAATTCCAATATATTTTTCCTATAAATGCTTAAAGAGTAAAAGTTTCTATAAAAAATATTAAAATATATAATTCTAACATAAGATTATAAAATAAAATTAAATTATAAATACTTAAAAAAATAAAAGTCTTTATAAAAAAATAATGTTAAAATATAAAATTCTATCTAACATTATAAAAAAATATAAATATAAATATTTAAAAAATAAAAGACTTTATAAAAATATATTAAAACATAAAAAATAAACTTAAGATTATAAAAAAATTAAAATCATTCAGAATTCGATTTTTTAAAAACCGTATTCTAGGTTAAAATTATAAAAAAAAAAAAACAGGTTAGAATTCGGTTATCCGAAAATCGAATTCTAACTTTAAATGAAAAGTGTGCCAGTGTGGTAAATATACTGCACAGTGTGCTATCTTTGAAAATAAAAGCACTTTCCGTGCTATGTCAGAAAAAAAATCAAGTTTAGACACTTGTTTTTCTTTTTAGATATTATTGGGTGTATCTTCTATCTTAGTACTGCTTTTTATCCAACCTTTTCAAATGCGAATTTCAAAATCGGTTTGTATTGTTGAGTTCTGTGATAAAAGAGAAATGTGAGGTCTAAGCCATTTGTATGTGAAATGCGATTCATTCTTAGTTTCTCAGATGTTTATGTTATACTATATCGATGCTAGTTATTGATGAATCCTATTAGTTAACATTTCAACTATTTACAAGATTATTTAAAATTATTAATATTTCCATGTTATTAACTGAAAAAATAAAAGTCCAGAATCTTTATTGATGTTATTTATAGTGTCTTTAAGTTACACTGATCCTAGTATACTAAAATTATTTTTAATATATTTTAAAATATCTAAATTAATATATAATTTGGAGGTATAATGGAGCTACACTAAAACAAAATGAAGTTAAAAATTAAAATATTTTGTTATTAGGAATAACAAACGATAAATTTATTATATTTGATTTTAAGTTTGTTGAGTGATATCATTAAAAGTTCGTTATTTTTTATTCGAGATATTGTTTGTTTTGTAACTTGTATTCCATCATGATTTTGTTCTTAAAATGAATCTTGTATGGTGAAAGGAGTACTCAAATTATTTTTGTCATCAACTTCTAAGCAATAAATAGAACTATTTGACATGATAGGAACATGTATCCCCTAGTCAAGGTCTAAAAGGATTGATTATTCATACAAATGTAGGGTTTAAGTGGACCGATGATTTGTCTTAGAACCTTACTATCTGCCCCATGGTAAGCGCCAATATTCCTATTCTAAGTTTGTCAAGTGACATCATTAAGGTTAATTATCCCTAATCCGAGGTATTGTTTATTTTGGAGTTTGTGTTGTATCACGTATAAACATAAGTTTCTTAGTCGAGGTCCAAGAGAGTAACTTTTCATTGTAATAGAGCTTTAAAGGGTCGATGGTTCATCTTAGAACTTCTTCGGTGCCAATATTTCTATCTCATGTTTGTCAAGTGACAATTATTTTTCAAATTAAGTATTGTTCGCTTTAGAATTTGTGCTTCTTCACAATTTTGTCTTCAAAAAGTACCTTATAGGATACAAGGTCAAAAGAGTATTTAAGCAACATTTGGTCTTGACTCTTAAACAAGGTAAAACTATTAAACATGTTATAACATACAAATTCATTTTATTATAAGCTCTTTATTATTGCATTATTCTTCGATATATGTGAAAACAATATCTATTGATTTTTTTTTAATATTTACGTGAAGTTTTTTTAATTTTAAATTAAATTATTTAAAAATAAATCTTTAAAATATAAATTTAGATAAAATAAATTTTAAATATAATTAAAATAAAATTTCATATTTATATACTAATACAAACAAAAAAAATTGATCCTTGTTTCGGTTAAAAGGGTCTGAGATCGATCTTCTTTCTCTTCTTTGCTTTTCTCCGATCGTCCAACTCTTCAGTTGTTCCTTCTCGATTGGTTATTAACCCGTAGAAAACACTCTGACGCTCAAGTCAGATATGTTACTCAAGAAGGTCTTAATATGATTCTGGAAAAATAGTCTTTACCTGGATGTTGACCTCATATTTATAGGTTTGATAACTATCAAGTCCATTAGCTATTCATTTATGCAATATACTTTTAGGCAATAAAACTCGTTAATGACGAATAAAACTCGTTAATGACTCATTAATACCGTATATTTGTATTTGATATGGTAATTAACCTTATTATTTAACCATTAATGCTTTCCAACATATCAATTGTGTAGTCGTATAGTCGACCGATTAACTCAACCGATCGGTGACACATGGCAGCGAATCATGACCCGGTCGACGCGTCGCGACGAATCATGGACAACTCCTTATGGCCCGATCGGTACACTCTATATAGTACATAAGCCCCCAAGCCTCGAGCAACTGGGTGTAGTTGCGAAGGGGTTTTATATATACCGACCTATTTAAAAATGGCAGGAAAGGGGGTTACAAAATGCAGTTGCAGTAACCATTGATCGTGGGACACGTGGAATCGTGGGATCCATGTTAGTTGAATTTGAAAGGTCGAGCCCCCCTAACCGTTTGATTTTATTATGATGGACGATTGGGATTTGACTTTGGGAACCACTTTTTCAGGCTATAAATATAGTGGGGGGACCGCTGTCATTATCACGTTTTTGTCTCCTTTCTTCTTCAGCCGATCCTAGAAGCATTTTCTTTGCAAGTAACTATGTCTTCTTCCATGTAGTCGACCAATGAGTTCGCTAGTGAAGGTCAGGGGTATGCTAGCGTTGCGGCGGAGTCATCTCCATCAGTGGGGTCCTCCATTTTGGCCCTGTCCCTTCCTGATGATGTCAAGGTTCCCACTCTGACTGATCCTCATGTGACTGATGCACCCTAACTCGTCAAAACTATCGAGGGTGATGATGAAGAAGACGCTGGAGTCGAGTCTTGATTGTTTGTAATAGGAAGACTTTAGACAAACGTTTTATTTAGTTTACATAGACTTTTCTCCTTTTTTGGGCCGTTGGGGGCCTTTTTTGTGTATTACTCTTCAATTCAAACAATTAGGCTACTATTTCTTCCTGTTATTTTTCGCCTTTTATTTCTCGCATTTTATCATGCCATAATTTAAGTATCCTTCGGGAGTCGCGCTAGACTTAAGAGCAAATTTGGTTCAGACTTGTTCTTTATTGATCGACGATCCCTTGAGGTTCTTTTAAACTCGTTTCTAGGTTGAGCGGGAAATGTTGGGAGTTCTCTGTGGAAGCTCGCCAGCTCGAAGTTCAGGTGAATTCGCTATGGAATCACCGAGCGACCTACTGTAGGAGTTCTTTAGAATCTCCATCCACTTGAAGTTTGGCTGAATTCGCTATGGAATCACCAAGCGACATAATGTGGGAGTTCTTTGTGGAATCTCCATCTGCTTGAAATTTGGGTGAATTCACTATGAAATCACTGAGCGACATATTGTCGGAGTTCTCTATGGAATCTCCATCTACTTGATTGATATTTATCTCATTAATTATTCTATTTTTAACACTTAATTATTATAAAATAAACAAATTAATTAAATTTAGTAATAATGATTAAGAGATAAGACGTATCCATAGAATGAATATCGCACTACACATATGTATATGTCCCGTTAACAAGTGGGTCATTAAAACATCCTTATCTATTATCTTTGAATATCTATCATTCTATGTGTATGATTACGTTAATTGGGTAGGGCTTCAAGTCCATGTTGTTTGTTTTCGATTTCGAACTGCTTTCTTGTGGTGTTATATTTTGGCATCATATTTATGTTGTCTTGTGCCAATTTGGAATAGTTTTTCTTGCCTAGTGTTTTTTGTTCCTTTCATGACCATTTTTGGTTGAGTAGTGGTGTGTGTGACGCTGAAGTGTTAGGTTGGTGTGATGGCCACCGTGTGTTGTAGGCCATTGTTGTCTATGTTTGATTTGGGGCTGTGATGTGTTTTTGTTCCACTATGATGTATTCTAAAATTTTCTTTGTTGTTCATGCTCAAAACCGAGTTGTTTCCATTGTGCCCTGTTATATTTTGTTTTATTGTGCTGTAGGTTATTTGTTTCCTTTTGAGATGCATGTGTCTGTCCATATTGGGTTACATTTTTGTTGTTGTATGCAGTCCATGGTGTTTTCTGCTGAGTAGTTTTATGGTTCTAAGTTGGTCTCTTATTTTCTAAAATTATGTGATACATTGAATCTACAATGCTCTACTGTTTTCACGTTGTGTTTCTTCCTACACCTACTATCATGTCTAGTATTCTATTTGGTTCCACGTTGGTTTTCCCTCTGTTTTTAATTATTGTGCAGTTTAGGTTCTTGGCATGGTGTATGTTATTATCCATTCTTTCTTTCAAGATGGGTTGTTCTGGATTTAGACAAGTGTCCAAGTAGATGTTATGCTATTTTCACTGAACTAGATTTATATTCACTTGGTCATAATGATTTGTGCTAAAAACTTAGTCACTCTCCTTAAGTCATGTTGTTCACGTCAAATTGTATTATTGTCATGTTGACTGGTTATGTGTCGTGGTGCTACTGCATGACTACCCTGATGTTTGAATATGATACAATGATGATATCTGAGTTGTTTATTTCCTTGGCCATGCTCTTTTCGTTAAACTGTGTTGTTATGCATCGAAACCGAGTTGCTTCAATGTGTGATTATGATGTTTTCATGCAATGCCAAGTTGTTATACTTGATTTTGGGTTATGAACTTGTTACCTTGCTTTTTAAGTGCTCACTCATTTTTATTGCATTGTTGTCATGCTTGGTCAGGTTGGGGTTGCTTGGGGTCGGGCTAGGCTTGTTCGTATCGAGATGTGTTTGTGGGTGCCTGAGTTGTGCTCGTGTGTGTGTCGGGTTATGCTTATGTGTGTATCGAGCAAGGCTATTTGGTCGGGTTGTATGACAGAGTTGTTCGAGACCCCAGTTTCGAGGTTCTGGAACTTAGCCTGTGTGCTTTAGAGTTCAGCCTAAAGATTTGTGACCTTGATCGAACTATTTATGATGATTTTACGATTGTTTGTGATAATTGCTAAGTTGTTTGTGATGAATGTTGAGTTGCATGTTGACCGAACTATGTGGTTGATTGTTGATGTTCTATTTGGACTGTGTTATGATGTTGGTTGATTTGTTGTGCTAGTTGGTGTGATATGGCTCATCCGACTCAATTGGTATTGGGAGATGAGTTTGGGTGCTATGTCTTCTTGCTGTAACTTGTAAAGCCGAGTTTTGTACCTTTTCTCCTGAGACTTTGGTAAGTCAGGAAAAAGGGGGAGGTTTGAGTGTTGTTCCTTTCCACCTAAGCCTTTGGTAAGTCAGGGGAGAGGGGAGGTTGTTTTGTCCATAAGGCTTTGGCTTGAGTTGACTATAATGCTTTGTTGGTGAGTTTCTGGTAAGCAGACAGAGTTTTTACTCGTAAGACTTTTGGGATGCAGGGGAAATAGGGTCTAGTTTGTGATGCTTTGGTATGCAACGATAGGATAACTTGAACTTCCCTACTTTGGAAAGAAAGTTTGTCTGACGATAGGTTATAGGAGAATGACATATTGTTGGCATTACTTAGTGGTAATGTGTTTTCGTGTGATGAGAATGTGATTTGGCTTCACGGATTGGAATAGATGTTTTTGAACAGTGTGGGTAAGTATGATTATTGTATATTATCTTTTATTATTTTCTGGTTATCTCACCCTTGCTTGTTTGTGTTTGTACGATGATCGTATAACTCATGTTATTATACGAGAGTAGATGATATTATATATGATGTTGGTGATGTGTAGAGTAAGGAGACGCGTAGGAAAAATCTTATGGGGAGTTTTCGAAATGTATTTAAGACAATAATTTATTTTTAAATTGTATTTTTTTAATAATATCTGAAGTGTTAGAATTGGAATAATGCTTGTTTATGCGTGGTTTTAATATAGTTCATAATGATTAAATAAAGTTTTTATTTTAGTTTCTTTTTTAGTGATGGTATCATAGTTTAAAGTTTCTTAAGTAAATGAATGTTTTATAAACTACACTTGAAATCCTAAAAGGGGTGTTACAAGTTGTTTTGGAATCACCGAGATACACATGTTTTTCTATATCCCGTACTAGTGTAGGAGGTAAAGGCACTTATGTTTGCATATGTGCCTAGTAGCACCAAAGACTATCATCCATTTGCTCACATTGGTGACAAGATTTATTTAAAAAACGACTACAATAATTGTACCTTCTACTTTAACTATATTTTTTGCACGAGGATTGTGGTTCCTAACTATATTTTCTTTAAAAGTGGGGTTAGATGCAATGAGACAAAAATTTATAAAAAAATATTACTATTGAGATCAAGTTTTTTCTTATACCTTTTTAGAGCTTTAGCACATAATGCCCTAGCCCTTCTAGGGCATACTCTTTACTGGTTTCTTTTAATTTCAAAATATTCAGAAAAGGTTCTACAAAGATTGCTTGTGTTCCAGAAACATTGTTTGACTTTTCTAGTGTAAAGTTGTTGTTGGTGTCCATCCATAATAGGTCTTTAAGATTGTTGTAAATTTGATAAAATCATAAACAAAAAAAGTTTCCTCAAGTGTCTATACTCAATGTTCTTAAGAATTTATCTATCGTGTATTGTACAAATATCTCATAATACAACATGAATTTACCAAAAATTCTGATAATTTCAAAAATAGCAAGAAACTCTTTTAAAGAATATATAACCAAGATTTATAAGAAGAGAAGAATTAAAGAGAAAATATGAATGAGAAAGAGATGTAAGATCTATGTTTTCGCAGGACCTTTTGATACTTATTTATAGGTGTAGTAGGGATTTATGATGAGTTGAAAGACTTGCGAAGAACTTTAGCAACAAACCCAATGTTCACAACACCATCTAACTTGCAAAGAAAAGATTTGCAATGTTCAAATTGAAAAATTGATCGTAACATTTTCATCTGAAAATTCATCGGAAAAGCTAGGGTCGCTGGTTTCTTCTTAAGTAAAAGAGGAACACGTTTTTGCAGTTGTTTTATACTTTTGTTTAAACGACAAAATGTAAAATTCTTTGACAAAATATTTGATTATCACAACATTTACTCGTTGACGATAAAAGAAAATACTTATTTTTCGACTTTTCTTTTTCTTAGCACTTATTGTGACTTGAGAGTATAAAAATAAAATGTTGGGTTTAGTAAATTTGTTGTTGGAGCAGCAGAGAAAAACTTCCAAAGTACTACCTGGTACAAATTATACAAAGTTTTAGTATTTTAAATTATCTCAAAATAATTGATATTTTAAAGCAATATTAATATTTGAAGTTGTTCCCACACTAAATAAATTTTTTAAATTATTTTAGCAGCATGATTAAAAATAAAATAAGCTTGATGTATTAAAAATATATCACTAATGAATAAATAGCGTTTATGGTCATCCGTTTAAAGTCTAACAAAAGAAAATTTAATGATTACCGGTGACATTTTTATTGACGTCTTTCAATAAAACATTAGATCTAAATTAAACGTTAAATGTCAAAAATAATAAACGTGAGATTTATTTTTTTTACATGAGTGTATTTAAGTGTGACAAAGAGATGGAGAGAGATAATAGTAGCATACTACCAAAAGTAAACATTATTATTCACTTTAAGGGTAATGATAGAAGACATTTATTGTATCACATGTCTTATAAACTTATTTTCTCAATCTAAGGATTGATGAGGTGGAGACAGAATTATAGATGTTCATACAAAGGCAAACATTATGCATCCATATATTACCAAATCTGGAAATGAAATGATCAAGTGCAAGCAGGAAGAGGAGAGCCACACAAGCATTTGTTGTTAGCGTAAGAAGACACGTCAAATCTTTGCAAGTTCCCACCTTGAGGAATCTCACCACACAGATTATTGAAGCTCACATTCAAACTCTGCAGAAACTTAAGCTGTGTGAGTTCCTCAGGTAGCGTCCCATAGATACGGTTGTTCCTCAGATCCAACCCGTTCAAGTTCTTTGACAACCCTACCTTCCCCAGATCAAAAGCAAGAGAGTTCTGCGCCAGATGTATCTTCTGCGTGTTCTTCTCCGACCCGAACAACACCGACGCGTCACCCTCCAGCATGTTCCGAGACAAGTCAACGAACGCCAGGTTCAGATTCGCAAACGTCGCTGGAATCTTCCCGGTGAGGCGATTGCGGGAGATGGTCATCGACGTGAACAGCTTCGAAAACGAGCCGTAGGAGTCGGGGATGGCGCCGGAGATTCGGTTACCGTCGAAGGTGATCCCGACGAGGTTGGGGAGAGAAGAGATGGAGGGAGGGAGGGTGCCGGAGAGGGCGTTGTAGGAGAAGTCGAGGGTGACGAGGGTTTTGATTTGTGACAAGAAATCGGGTATTGTGCCGGAGACGTTGGTGTGGGTGACATAGAGATAACGAAGTTGGGTGAGTTTAGCGATGGCGGGGGGGATTGGGCCGGCGAGGTTGTTGGTGCGGCCAATGTAGAGAAAATTGAGGTAAGGGAGGTTGGCGAGGGAGGAAGGGATGGGATAAGGTTTTGGGAGGTTAAGGTCGGAGAGGTCGAGGTTGTTGACGCGGTATGTTTGGGTGTCGGTGTCGCATGAAACACCTTGCCAGGTTCTGTTGCAACAGTCGGTGGTTGGAAGCCATGAGGAGAGAGTGATGGGGTTGCCAAGGTCTTTCTTGAATTGGAGAAGGGCTTGCTTGTCTTGTGGGTTGCATAGCTCCGACAGTGCACTGCTGAAGGATAGAACAAGTAAAACTATGCAGAATGTTGAAGACATGTTTTTTTTTTTTTGTATTTGATTTGCGTATTAAAAATGGATGAGAATTGGGTATGTTATATCCTTCAAGCTGCTATATTTGACTACTAGGAGTCAATTCATCCTGCTCATCAGCACTACTTCTGTTTAAATAATCAGCAGATAAAAGTGTAGGCATTAAAAAAATAATAATTAACGAAGCAAAAGATATACTTCGATTAATATACTAATGGCTATATTTAGATACGTAAGAGAACTTAGTCAACATTTAGCAACTTCTGAGTAAGTAATTTTGGATACGATGTAAGACAAAACTACATAAGATAGAGAGATGTCTTAGAGAATTGACTTAAGAATTGGAATGTGATTGCAGATATCTATAATAATCTGGTTTCACAGTGAAGAGATATGTTGAAAAGGGAGGAAATAGATTAACCACGCTCATGAAGACATGGTTACTGGAGCAACCAATCACATGTGTGGAGATGAATCTCTCTTTGATGAACTCATCAAGGTGGAGGTCGAATTTGTGTCTTTCGGAGATGACTCCAAGATGGCCGTGAAAGAGCATGGAACAATTTGGCATATGCAGAAGGATGAACGAGTTCGAGAGATTAGGGACGTTTACTATGTTTCCGAGTTAAAGAGCAATATTTTAAACATGGGTCAGATAATTGAGAAAGATAATTCAACTTTTATGAAAGACCAAATACTGTATTTAAAGGATAAGCATGGTCGTCTAGCAGTCAAGGTAAAAGCGAAGAAAAGCTAGTTGTATGAACTGCAGCTGAAGGTCTTGTATAAAAGGTGTTTGAAGCAAGATATGACTAGCAAGAGCTCGAATAACCCCGCCGATGAGATACATGTGATATGTTTGTTGACAGGTGCAGAAGATGAAGAATTTAAAGCTACTGCGTCATTTTAAGAATTAAGGAAGATGATTAGAATGAAGAAAAGATAATTTTAAGTTTACGGGAGAGTTTTGTTAGATAAACTTAAAATTAAATATGTGTTAAAATAAGAATGTGATGGTGCGTTTAAGAAGCTGATGCATTTAAAATAGGAAGCTTTTTTTTTTTTTATCCAAAAGAGAAATATTTGTACTATTTTGGGAGTGATAGATTATTTATCAGAATTGATTTCTCTTTGCATTCTCTCTACACTTTCTCTTGGGCTGAGTTACGTTATTTCTTTCTTACATATTTTTGCTCTGTACAATTATGGAAATGGTTCATAGCACTCTTTTGTTTTGTGAGCACTCATTTTAATACCATTGAGAGCATTGTTTTTATCCCTTATTTATTATTTTTTCTGGTGTGTGTGGTTGAAAGTTCCCTGTTACTTTGGTACTGTTCCATTCATCAACCAAACATTTTAACTTTTAGTTTTACTCATTAATTTTATTTTGATCTAACTTATAAATTTTTCTGCTTTCTAAATAGCATCACTGTTTTTGGTAGCCAAAAGGTGAAGAATCTGCTGGGTTCTAATCATATATTGCACGATGTTTAGAATGCTTAAACTGAGTTTGAAGGAATTGATTTGATCATAGTACAAACTGTCAGTTGCACAGTTTGGCTAATGGAAATTATATATTTTACCTTCGTTTTTCATCTTGTTTATTACTATTAGGTTAATGGACCTATTAAGACCTGTAGCTATTCGCTATGCACCCAGACTTTAAACCTTGTACTGAGCTGGTTTCAAATTAATAATATTTTTTTTATCATATAAAAAATATTAAATAACTAAACATGGGAAAAACAATTAGAAATTAAAATTATACATTGAGCATTATAAAAGGAGTAAAAATATAATTAATATGGGTGAGGTCAGTTCATTCTTGCTCAATGGCTAAGGCAAGTAGGATTTGGACATAAGCCCATTTACCAATTGGGCTTTCTTCAATGATCCAGGCATAACTGATGACTACATTTCTAAGTAAAGTTTTTCTTCTTACATCTTCACAATTTCTAACTGTACTCACGTAGTTTTTAAAATAATCATTTTACTTTTCGTAAAACTCATTCATTCTCAAGATATTTCCGAATAAGTTTTACAAAAATTAATTTCTAGAACAGTATTTTCATAATAGAACTTTTGAAATAGAATTTTTAAAATAAAATTTCTGAAAAACATAAAATACATTCTAAAACGATTTTTTCAGAACAAGTATTTCAAGACTAACTTTTTTCTTTTCTCTTTTTAGAGAGTACGGTGACAATGAGAAGAATATTTTAATCTTGTTAATGTTAATACAGGAATCCAGATAATAATCATGAAAGTGTTGAAGAAAAAGCCCTTTTGTACTTGTTTATTTATCATAATTGCTGAAAGCAACACTGTTTCAATACAGTGTTGCAACGTGCAAAGCAGCAGAAATATTATTTACTTAATTATTTACTCCAAAAAGGTAAAAGTGCACAGTTTAAATTAAAAAAAGAAGGCATAGGCTTTTAAGAACAATTTTGGGATTTGGTGAGCAACATAAATTTTAAAAGAAAAATAGTGAGTTCGGAAAAAAAAGATTACACTTTTCCAACCCTTTAGGATATATTATTTTAATATTATAAATACACACTTGCTGTCTTATCTGTTTCATTCCTTTTATCTCCCTTTTCCTTTTCAATCATACAGTTTTTTTTCTCTTATTTTAAGATAAAAAAATCTATTAGACTAGTGGAGTAGAAAGGATATTTCTGCCTTAAACAAGACAAGCTCGGTAAAAAATATTAGTAATGAATTATGACTCGTAAAATGACAGATAATTTCTATCCTAACCCACTAGATAAAATCATTTATCATATGTATCAGTTTTTTCTCCATATTTCTACTCATGCTAGACTCAACGTTTTTATCATAATGTAAAAGAAGCAAAAAATTGCAAAATATTTAGAATATTCATATTAGATGTTACAAAATATTAATTTCAGCTCTTTATATTGAAAAAGATGCCATGCCCATATTTGGTTTTATATAATATAGCATTCAATTGACACAGGACTAATAAATGTATAGCAACAAGGACAAGTTGATGAGCATGCACATGCAAAATGGTTTATGCCATCAGAAACTACTGGTACAAACAAACAGATAAAAACATAATAGAATCATCTTTGTGAAAACCAATACCAGTAAACTTTAAAACCATTGAATAGTAACACACTGAAGCAATCATTCAGAAAAAAGAAGAAAAATAACAAGTCTGTGAATAGCAAACAGAAAACTGAGGAACCAAAGCTTTCATGTCCTAAGTAAGAGACAAAAGGTAGCAGGGTGACCATATATATATATATATATATATATATTCCTTTATTTTGTTTACCTTGTTAATCTTTTTTAGCTAACATCAATTTTCATTTCTGAGAGGAAAGTTAATATGAAATCTCAGATTAAAATCTCCGAACCCTTTTGAATTTTTGTTGTGATCAGTTGAAGAACAAGCCACATGATGAAGGGTGAGGCCTAAAATAATTTTTCCCACTTGCAAAAGATGAAAGGACTGGGCTCTCATCCTTTAATCATTAACCTACTCAGTGTGATTTTGAATGAATAAAGTCTCTAGAAATTGTTTTAACTGTTAAAATCTTCTGTTCCTCAGCTTTCTGTCCCATCCACCAATATTCCAAAGGGAACGTGGGACTCCTTCTGTGTGCTTCCCATCAAGCAGCACTCCCACATATACAATCCCATTTTTCTTCCACTAGTTTTCCTCCCTCACTGCTATGCGAAATGACAGGTAAAGAAAAAGAGAAAGAGAAAAAAAGAAAAGAACTGGAAACAAGAAAAGTGGTTTTGTGATCTCAAATCTCCCCCACATGACATATTTGAAATCCGATGATGACCTGCACCTATTAAAAGGTTTTTGTGAGGAAGGTGCTGCATGCTTCCCATTCAAGGTGATATATTTATATATATATATAACCTTCTCCAATCAGATTCTTCAAATGAGGTGGAACTCGGTGCTGTTATCAGCGCTCCAGTCAAAGATATGGAATGAATCTAAAGCGTTGGATTTCATTTGGTGATCATCAAAACCTTGTGGTGGAGACATTAGGTTTAGTGACTGAGCTTTTTCTATTTCTCCAAACTCTGCAAACAAACCCTGATCAAGTTGTTGTTGTTGTTGTTGGTAGCTCTTCATATTGGATATTGGCTTATAAGGGAGTCCAATGTCACTGAATTCTCCATCTTCCTGAACACATGCACTGTTATTCACATTATTGCTGTCACTATTGCTCTCCTCCTGCTGCTCTTCATCGTTTTGGGGACTGGTTTCTGCATTCTTTGAAGCACAAAAGTTGTTGCCCTTGGATGAAGGTTGAAATCGAGAGGAACCAGCGAGAGAATTTCTGTGAGTTGGCCATGGATGGTTGTGCTCTGACGTGTAAGTAATGACCAACAGGTTTGGATCTGTTCTGCTTCTCTCAACTTGTTTTCTTGCAGGACAACCCTTTGAGCTGCTGCATCTATAGTAACCCCTACATGTGGTAACAAGAGAGAGAGACAAACATAAGAACACAAACATGATATTGAGGAAGATCAAGAATTACTGCACCTGCACCTATGACATAATGTTACGTACCATAAAAATAAATTGCTTTACGTGAGTACAGTAAATTTCTTCCGGTGTAAAACATTTGCCAAAGAAAGCTTTTGGAATGCGTAAGAAATAACGAAAAAACATAAACACATTAAGAGATACCTTACCATCGGTGCTTCCTTAATTTCCTTGTTACCCAATGAAAGTATGATATGTGATTAAAAAATAATGTTAGTTTTATCTGTTCAAGTGTCATTTTTCTTTTGGAGGGTATAATCAAAATAAATTAACACCTGATTTAGATTTTACTGCAAGATTAAAATATTTGTTTGTGGCGTTTTCATGAATAATTTTGCTAGTTTTACAAGGAATTTAATTCAATGAAATAACATTTTTATGTAGTCATTCAATATAAACAGTTGAATTTATAATAATTCTTTTGAAAGTATAATTACCTCATTTATTAATTAGGTAACTGTTGAAAATAAATTACGCTGATAGTATAAAACATTCAACTCTTATAAATATAATATTTTGTCATCAAACATTGATGACAATGTCAATTCACTAACCGATCATACTTTCAATGTAATTACTAAAAATAATAGTATCTTTTCTCTATCATAATAGTTTGTGATTAGAGTGTTGTGTATAGCCTTTTTTTTTTCTCTCTAAACGTAATAATACTAAAAGCAAAGAAAAGTTTGAAGTGAAAAATTAAAATTACATATATTAATTGAAGTTGTGTGAGTTTACCAAATAGTTTAATATAAAAGAGTAAACACAATATTATTTTTCTGCATTTTCTTGGGATGAACTTAAGTGTGGTACTTTAAGTGATTATTATATAGTGGTTTTGATTAATCAAATTCAAAGCTTTACCAATGTTTCTATACTGGACAGATTAAGAAAACAAAACTACAATTTTAATTAGCAAAACATACAAAAACCTAAAATTCTGTACTAAACTGGTCACTTTATTACGTGCTATGTTTGTTTAAAGAAGTTAGGCAAAATCTTGATTAAAATACCTTATCTCTTTCGGAGAAAGATTACACTATTCCAATAACTTACCTTGGATATGGAGAACCTTTAATGGGTTTCTGACCATATTTTCTCCAAGCCCACAGATCAGAAGGGACTACCTCGCCACTTTGTCTGCTATTTGGTGCAGCTGGTGCAGGAACACAAATAGATTTCTTTGCCAGACTCTTCCTGCAATTACACAACAGTATCATACTATCACTTACATCATTCTCCTTAAACTTTAACTAAAAACCTTAATTTCATGGAGTTACAATATGTTTAATATATTGTATTATAACTATTTTTTTCCCTGTCTTTTTGTTACATTATTTATGCTTCTTTTCTCTTTCCTATTTATAGCAGTACTCTGAAAGCAGTTATAAAAATATAATTTCTCAATTATACGTGTCTCCTTAATAGCTACACGAGTGTGTTTAATCTTTCTGGTTTAGAGTTAATTCCACTGAAATAGTGGAAATTTTGTGGATAAGAAAAGGGATATGGTTTTTATCCGATGATCAAAGGAACAGAACATTTCAGGTGTGTTCGGAAGAAAAGTAGTTTACGATAAGCTTTCTTGAAAGCTCAGTATGTGATTGCTATGGTGACACCTATCTAGCTAGCTCTACTTTTCAGGTGGATTAACCCTGGTAAAGGCATCGATGCACCATGTTTAGTCTTAATCACAATGAACTGTTCCCAACATGAAACTAATCATAATCCTCTTGGTTTTTATGACCAGATGCAGTCAACCAAACATATCAGGAAAATAAGACAAAATAGTTACCTCACTCACTCATGCCAAACCCTACTTTATTACCTCACCATGGTTTCACTGAAATTTAAGTTCCCAAAAATGACTGTGATTAATTCCGTTGGGAAAATCTATGATGCCAACATAAAACTAATGGGCAAGATGTAATTAAACTCAATTCTTGGAAGCAGTTCTCCATTTAATTCAGTATTAAAATTTACTATTTGACTAATCAATTAACTAATACCTCACCTTCTCTTAAGACATGGATTCCGTGGAGGTGAGATCTGCATTTCTTTTGTGTTGTTGCTACCCACCAAGCAATCATCTTCAGAAGTCTTCACATTAATCATGGTATCACCAAAAATCACACCAGAAGGCTTGAGTGCCATTGACAAAGATTCCACCAATGGCGACATGGGTAACTTATCATTGGGAGGAGAGATCTGAGTCATGTTTGCCAATATGCTATTACAAGGCCTTCGCGTGTCATCATCCTCAAAAATCGTTTCTTTCAAAACACAGCTGTTTCTACTACTACTACTACTAGCAGCAACCCCACCACCAAAAAAAGTTGCTTTTTCCAATGCCCCAGAACTGCTAATTTCTGCAGAACTTGTTGCGCTGTTAAAGCAAGCAGGCAATTCAAGCTGGTGTAGAAAGGGATCTCTCGTGTTTGAGAATGGATCACCAAAGTTGCCATCAAACCCTTCCAAAACGGAAGAGAACTGCCAGTGATCGAGAGAGAAAGGAGCACAAGCTTTCGATGATGAAGTTCCCATGCTGCAACTGCCATATGATGCACCACTAGCACGAATTATGTCACTCAAATCACCTTGATAGTTGTCCATAATTGGGTCAAGGATGTTGCACATGCTTTTTCCTTAGTGAAAATTCTTCAAGTAGCATGAAATTAAGAGTGCCATGTTTTGAAACATGGATTGTCGATTGTAGCCTATAGTCTGAAGAGTTTGTATGGAAATCTAGGAATTTTGATAGATGTTTTTGGATGAAGAGGTTATGAGTAGCGAGAGTGAAAACTCTGTGATGAGGAAATGAGATTTATTGTGGCTACGAAGGGGCAAGAAAAAGCAAATGAACAGGTTTCGGAGGTTGAAAACTGACTGTTCCTTTCTCCAAATACACACAGAAGAGAATTGAAAAACACAGACGACGCTGACTTTTAACACAGCTTCTCCAAGCGCTCCCATTCATACGCAACTATTTCATTAAATAAATAACAAGAGAACAAGAATTTTAGGACTATTAAAATGGATGTTGTTGAGGTCGGATATAACAAAATATATTTCTTACATACACGTTAGTTAGGTTATACTGTACTTTTCACACGCTCATCACAAATTAATTATTAATTAATGTGTATTTATCACTCTTGTGTTTCCTTTCTTAATTTTAGTAAAACCATTATATAGTTTTATTATTATTTTATTCAATTCTCTCTATCTAAGATAATAAACGGGTACGAATATGAGTATGATAAAAACAAATGAAAATATTATTAATTTTTCGACAAATATAATGAATTTTTCTTTTCAAAATCGACACAGATAAAAGAGATGGAGCGAGTAGTAATTAAAAAAACAAATAATGTGTTTATTTAAATTAAATGCATGTCTTACTCAATATATTATTAATTAATAATTTATTTATCATTAATTATGGATAAAAGTTGGGGAATCTTGCTTGAGTGAAGGAATAACAGTATAATTTATCCAACACTGTCATCAAATGATAGAAATGTGGGATTATGTTTTGTTAATATAATTAATTATGTATTTCTTTATTTCTATTTTTCTCTCGGTTAATGAAAAGTTACGGAATGGTCACCTCTCCAAAACAATAAAAGAGGCGACAAGTAGCCGCATTTATCGGAGAAACGTTTCGCATCATTCAATTTAACTCCTCGTTTTTTAATTGAACCGTATTTTTATATTCTTAAATACATATTAGTATACTTAATATATCTTTGCTACTTATGATTACACTCAAAACGAGACCACTAGAACAAAAAAAACAAAAAAAGATATTCAAGGTCGCCAAATATATAATTTAATTTATGTAATTTTCTTTTATTTTATTCTAGTTTAAGAGTCATAAAAAGGAGAAAAGTATAAATAAACTACTTAAATGTTAAAAAGGTGACAAATTATGATTATAATTCAAACACTAACAATGCTGCAAACAGAAGAAATGATAAAACCAGTGATGAATGTTATAATTTGGGTTTCTTTTATAGATTTTTTTTTACTAATTTCTATTTTCTCGTTTATAATTTATTTTTCTACAATTTATATTCTTACAATTTATATTTTGAGTTGATCACTTCAATCCATCTTCATTTTCTTATTTTTCTTTGTGACCTTTCACTTTTCATATACTATTATATTGTTATATATAAAAAATACAAAATTATGATTGTTAAAAAAACTGTTCATTTTTTTTATTAAATTCCATAACAAAATAGAATATGATAAATTGAACATCTTTATAAAATTAATCTATAATATCAGTGGTCTACACATTAATTTCATCTTAGTTGTAAAATCCTATCATCAACCCATTCTAAGTTAGATTAAAATTCAAGCCAAAATATTTAAGAAAAAAAATCATATTATTAAAATAGATGAAAAGTTAAAAAGTGAAGCAACAAAATATGAAATGGGTCTAAAATGAGATGCACTAAATAATAATTTAGGCTTTCAATATTTTAATTTCACATAATTTTTCTATATATGTATGGAAAAAATTCAATGTTCAATAACTATTGTTTTTTACTAAGTTCACACGTAAATATTTATTATTAAGTTCAATAGTGAATATTTATTATCTTTTTTTCTTAACTACCTTTTTAATTTTTTAATTATGTTTTTTATATATTTAGATTATCTTATTTTTTTATTGAACATCTGATTGATGGAAGAAGAATAAGAAGAAAATTTTTAAAAATTTCATAACAAGTTAATTAAAATAGATAATCAGTACTTATTTATTAGAATATTTAATCGAGACATAACTTTTACTTCAGCAGTGTTAAAAGAACTTGTTAATTCCAACATTTACATTTAGCATATTATTAAACCTTACTCCATAGATGATAATATGTTAATAATATTAAATTTGTGTTGTGCCACTTTAAATTATGACGCTAATTTATTAGTTTATTAGGGTTGACTTTTGAAGATTGATTAAGTCGATACTATTTTATCAATAATTTTTAAATCGAATTTTTATTAGAGAAATTTAGTTTTGTCCAAGCTTGTGCCAGTAAGTTTTTCATTTTAAAGACGAAATTAAATAAAATTTATTTTTAATATTAATTTAATTTATGTTGGTGTGACAGACGATGACGAGAACAATTTAAAAAACAGTTTTTCATCTTCTATCTTTAGTGAAAATAAAACAAAAAAAGAAATATACAAAAAATAAATTTGTAATGGATGAAGGAGACCAATTATAAGGAAGGAAATGAATGTAGACGAAAGAGATAGGTGTATATGTAAATAAAGGAGATTTATACGAAAAATGAGAAAAGAATATTATGACTAAGAAGATTTTTCATCTTTAATTAAGTATTTGAATTAAGAATAAACTTCTATACATATTTGTTAATACAAAAACACATGAATTCATAACATATAAATTAGTGTAAACAAAATTGATATTAATTTAAATAAATATTAAAAATATATCTTATTAAAATCATTAATATTAATTTAAATAAATAAATAAAATTATTATATTATTGTAGTAAGTATTGACTTAAATGATGTACACATTTTACATGATATGAAATTAAATTTAAAAATAATTTTACATTTTTACCTTTTAAAAAAAATAACTTTTTTTTATCACTTTAATAATGTTCTATTTTGGTCAATTCTATTATTTGAAAGCTAATTTGATACTTTATTGTAGTGAAAAGATGGAGGGTTTGAATAGAACTTTAGAAAGTTTTAGAAAATTTCCGCAAGCTAGTCTAGTTAGACATTAAAAGCACATGTTTAATAGTGTTAAAAACAGGTTCACTAACAGTTTTGCAAAGCCTTAAGACAATGGCCTGAAGAGATAACTTAATATAAAAATTCAATGAACACACTTTAGTTTTATAGTGGGTCAGACTATGTTCAATTCTCTTTTTAATTAACAAAGGGTTATGTAACACTACAATTTATAAAGTTTTATATTTTTTAAATTGAAGAAAATAGAAAAACTTATTAATTTAATTTGAATTAAATTAAATAATAGTCAAAATCTAAACTTTTCAAACAAAATCACAAAAATAGTTACATTATTAAATAAATAAAGTTGTACAATAAACTCAAAAGTTTCTCAAACACTCGTTAATTCTCGTCGTTTAACTCATTAACTAGTACATTTGTTGAATCAATCAACTGCTTCCGTATAATAACACGAGTTATACTATCATTGCACAAACATAAACAGGCAAAGGTAAACTAACAAAATAAAAATCAAAACATCAATACCATATATTATCAAAACTCAATCATCAAGTCAATATTATGATTCTATCATCCTTACCAAAACCCATTTCAAAACATGTTACACTAGTCAATCAATATGAAATCTAATTTTTATTTCAAAAATAACCACGTTAACCTTAAACAACTTCTAAGACCCTATGTTTTCTCCAAGGGTAAGTCACTCCAACAATAATCACAGCCAAACGATATCAAAACAAGCGTTATCCTTTCGTACTCTATCGTACCAAAACTTGTTCACCAAAATAAGACACTTAACAGGGCAGTTCAAGTTGTCCTCTATCGTAACTTCAAACCTATCTCAAAACGAACCACACCATCACAAACAATCACTACAATCATATGTCATCTTAACATAAACCATGCCAAGAACAACAATCACTACAATCATATTTCATCTTAAAACAAATCATGTCAACGCTAACAATCCCTACAACCATATGTCATCTCCCATACTCCACTACTCTAAACCTCTTTACCAAAACAGGGGATTCGAGTCATCCTCCACCATAGCTTCGAACCTATCTCCCATGTTCCTCAAGGACTTATGAGTAAAACTTTGATGTCGCTCACACTGGCACTGTACTTAGCACAAGTTAGAATCCTACTGGAGCTCAGTGCTCAAAAACGACGCTCAACGGTTTCCCTCTAATCGCAGGAACGCTCAGCGGTCAATTTTGGCGCTCAGCGCCACCACTCAACGCTGAATTTCACCGCTCAGCGCTCACTGCAGCAGAAAACAGCGCTCTGGTCAACTTTTCAGCATTTTGGTCAACTGGTTTACTTTTCTGCATTCTGGTTGACTTTTCTACACTGAAACCATTTGATCTTCAACCTTTCTTTCAATTCATTCCAAAAACCTACAAAATCAAGGGAATTTAATGATAAAATCATAAAACATATCCTCAACTCTCTTATTCATAAAACTAAAGCAAAATCATGATTCCAAGCAAGTTTCTAAGTCAACAAGGGTGCATTTAATATCAAAATTAAGCATAAAAATAACGGTTTTTCAACCGTTATCACAACCCCAAACTTGAAACTTTGCTTGTCCTCAAGAAAACAAGGTGAAACTTAGTCTTCCACAAATCAACATAATGGTTCAATCACATTCAAAAGCTCTTTCTTTCAAGATAGGTAATCACTCAAATCAACTCATCAATAGAATTTAGTCAAGATATGTACATGCTTTGATTCAAATTACTCATCATGGTGTTCACATAATCACATAATCTTCCAACAATGCTATTCTCATGAATGATCAATTAACTAAGGATAGATATAATCATGAATTCATGGAATCATTCCTCACCATATAAAGTGTTTTACTCAAGCACTTAAAAGTGTTTCACTCAAAGGTGTATAAAGGTCACTCCGTCCCTCTACTATCCACATGTCACATAGAACAAAATTGCCTTTCATTTAGCACAATCAAACATCATCACATACACATGTCATCACAAGGACTTTTCAAGGCTTATAACGTGGTCGGGCTAACAAGGAGAATTGGTTTTTCTAGATCACAAAATCCTCGAGTTAAGAGAGCTATTCACACAATCATGGTTCAAGCACAAACTCTCTTTTTACCAATCTCACTCATTCCCAACTTTCCCTTTTCTTCACATTGAGTTTTTCTTTTCATGCTTTGCTTTTTCTATCTTTTTCATCTTTTCTCATGCATTTTCTTTTCAACTCATAAGCTCAATGCCTAACTTTTTTTTTTCAATTCTCCCAACAACCCCAAACTTGAACCTTTAACAATACCACAAAAATATTTCTCAACCTAACTCAAGGCAAAGATTTTCAAAGAAAGGGTTCTCATCCTGTTTAAGGGTTAGGTTCAAAAAGGGTAGAACATAAGATGTTCTTTTTCTTGTGGGACGAGATTTTTGGCTTAGAAAAGGGCTTATAAAAAACGGCCTTGATCATATGACATATACATGCAATTCAATCAATCACAGAAACTCAGGCAAAATCATTCATGCTTCACTACAAAAAATATTAATATTTCCGACGGATTTTTACCGACGGATTACTATCCGTCGATATATCTTAATTTCCGACGGAATTACCGACGGTTTTTTAATCTTTCTTACCGACGGTCAAAAGCCTTCGGTAAGGCCGTCGGTAAGTGACATGCACATTACCGACGGATTTACCGAAGGCTTTGGGCCGTCGGTAAAAAGAGCGGGATTTTTCCCGCCCATTATTTCGCTAGACGACATTACCGACGGATTTACCGAAGGCTTTTGGCCGTCGGTACGTGACGTGCACATTACCGACGGATTTATCGAAGGCTTCGGGCCGTCGGTAAAAAGAGCGGGATTTTTCGAGACCAGCTTCGCATCCAGTGCCAATATATGTGGCAACCACTCATTTCTCCTCTCATTTCTCTCTATCTCAGTCTAATACTTCTTCTATCGTTGCTCTCCACCGCCGCTGCCCTCCACCGCCGCTGCCTTCCACCGCCGCTGCCCTCCACCACCGCTGCCCTCCACCACCACTGCCCTCCACCACCGCTGCTCTCCACCACCACTGCTTTCCACCGCTGCTCTCCACCTCCATTACTCTTCACCGTCGCTGCCCTCCCGCCGCTGCCCTCCACCACCGTTCTCTTCACCACCGCTACCCTCTACCACCGTTCTCTCCACCATATTTTTTGGATTAGGAACATTTATCTTACAAATCTGAGAATTGTAGAAAAACTGTCCATGATTCCCTATAATTTTAACTATTGAAAATAAATGGTTGTTTGATACTTTGGACATTAATTTGTTACTCGCGTGATGCCGTTTTGGTGGCGGAGTTCTTGAAAATGTAAAAAAAAATTGACACAGCGATGAAGGAAGAGGAAGAAGATGAACCAGGTCGCGACATTTACCGAAGGCCTAGATCCTTCGGTAATTACCGAAGGCTTTACCGACGGCCAAAAGCCTTCGGTAATTACCGACGGACGAAAGATCCGTCGGTAAAGTTTACCGACAACGTTTTTACCGACGGTATATTGGCCGTCGGTAAGCCGTCGGTAAATGCTAATTACCGACGGATTTTATACATTACCGACGACTTATGACCGTCGGTAATCTCAATCATTCTTGTAGTGCTTCCAATAGATAGAAAATATATCAATAAGAACTCTGAAGCTCAAAAACCTCACACAAGCTTATTCCAATCATTCAATCAAATACCCTGCTTAGCCTCATAATCAGAATCACAAAATCACAATGCATTTGTTCACACAGCTTATGAACCACTACCTGTATATCAACATATTGTGCACATTCTCAATATCATCAATATCAAAGCATCATCAAGCAATACCCATCATGAAAAAATATCAATATCAAACCACTGCATCAGATATAGTTTCCAACCAAGTTCATCAACCCTACACTACTAAACAGAAACAAATAAATACAAAAACAAAAGATAGAAAATCCTGTTTTAGTGCAGATAACATCCATCAGTAAATGCTATCTCATCTCCTTTTTCAAAATCGTCATCCTCAACATCTTCCTCCATAGATGGAGCTTCAGCTACTCCAACTCTGATTCCTTCCTCTTGTTCCTCACAGTCTTGATCCTCCTTCCTGATGAGGAGGCCTTCCCTGCACCAAGTACAATTCACAAAACCACAAGAAATCTCATTAAGCGTTAGTAAAACACAAAACTTCTTCCAATGAATGTGGAGGAATCAACCCTAAATAACTGTGCTCTCACAAAACCCCAAACTTGGATGGAAAAATTAATAAAAATTGGGTTTTCAAGAGAGAGGATGATAGGAGAAGTGATGGGAAAACTTTGGAAGAGTGTTTGAAAGTGAAAGAGATGTTGGGGATCTTAAAGTAAACGTTTGGGCGAGCCTTAAGGGGTATAAAATTCATGCAATGGGCCAAGAAAACAAATACCAACTTTAAAAACACTTTGACCCCTCAGCGTCGCCACCGTCCAGCGGTAGGCGATTTGGTTTCTTCCCCTTTTTTGATTTGCTTCAAACGTCTTTGACCCTGTAACCCTCAATTTCAACTTTCAAATTTCAAGTTTCATGCAATTCCCAATCACTTATGCAACAATTAAACCCTAAATGCAACTAGAACATAATTTGAACATGCAAAGGAAACAAATCAATCAACTGGGTTGCCTCCCAGGTAGTGCTTGTTTAACGTCACGAGCCTGACCCAAACCTTTTTAGCACCCATCAGTAGGTGCAAACCTTACCATCACCCATCAGTAGGTGTACTTTCCTGGTATCTTGCAGTAGATACCTAAATCTTCTAGCATCCCTCAGTAGATGCTATCCCAGTGGCATTCATTAGTAAATGTTGTTAATGACATCCATCAGTAGATGTCTATTCATCACTACCATCAAAAGCAGCATATAACCGGGTTGCCTGCCAGCAAGCGCTCTTTTAACGTCATAAACTTGACCCGGTAAAGCCCAAACACCCATCAGTAGGTGTTGAAATTTTGTTATGTTGGTGTTCTTCCTTCCTTCATGACACCAACAACATCTCAGAAATTTCCTTGTCACCAACTTTAAGAGCTCTGTTTGCTTTAATAATCTTGACAACCCATAATCTTGACAACCCAAAAACTTGTTAAATCCTTGGCAAGTGTACTAGATCGTATCAAGTAATAAAAAATAGTAAGACAAAATATCGTTCTCCCAAAGGACTCTTAGGCCTTAACTTTCATGTAAAGAGATCGCATAAGACTTGAGAAAAGAATTAAATTTATGTTTTTGAATGCAAGACGAAAATAAACATGCAAAATGCAGTGAATCAATTGGCTAGAAGAAACTATGGATGAATGGAGTTGTTGGGGTTTACAACTTCATCTTATCCACCCTCTTATATCTACTCTTCTTATTTAATTCTCCTATTTATCATATTGTCATGCAAACTTTCTTGGTCTACCCTAAACCCAATCTCTTGGCGAATAGAGCCTATTACTAATTACTAGCTTGCTATCTCTAGCCTCCCCTGGTAACTAATAATGCATGATAAATGGAAGCAAAATACAATTGATCGTCCTACCCCTATCTCTAGGAGGTATTAGCTTAATCAAGGAATTCCCCCCAATTCATGACATTACTGTACGTCTCCGTATCAATAAAGACAAACGACATTTACCGAATGGGTTAAACGATAAAAGCATTAAGCAAAGGTAAGGAACCCAACAATTAATAATATAGGCATATGCAAGCATATGAATAAAACAAGAATTTCAATATAAGAGAGTTTCAAAAGATTACATTGTTCCCCAACAACAAAGGGTTTAGTTCACCATAGACATGGTGAACTAGATGGAATTAAATGAAAATATGGAAGAATAAACCCTAAATTTGGTAGATTGGAGCCTAAGCATCCAAGGAACCGCCTCTAAGGAGTGTAGAGCAGCTCTGAACGTCTCTGCCTGCCAAAAGAATACAAACCCTAGGGTGTCCAAGTCTTTAAATAGGACATAAAAATAACAGAAAACAAGTCCAAGCCCAAACAGATCATAAAAATCGCAGAAAACAGGTCCAGGCCTGCGTTCCCGGCGCTCAGCGGTTTCCCTCTAATCGTAGGAACGCTCAGCGGTCAATTTTGGCGCTCAGCGCCACCGCTCAGCGCTCAATTTCACCGCTTAGCGCTCACTGCAGCAGAAAACAACGCTCTAGTCAACTTTTCAGCATTCTGGTCAATTGGTTGAGTTTTCTGGTTGACTAGTTGTCTTTTCTGCATTCTGGTTGAGTTTTCTGCATTGCAACCATTTGATCTTCAACTTTTCTTTCAATTCATTCCAAAAACCTACAAAATCAAGGGAATATAATGATAAAATCATAAAACATATCCTCAGCTCTCTTATTCATAAAACTAAAGCAAAATCATGATTCCAAGCAAGTTTCTAAGTCAATAAGGGTACATTTAATATCAAAATTAAGCATAAAAATAACCGTTTTTCAACCGTTATCACCTGCAGAAACACAGAAATCGTCGTCGTCTCCTCCATGCTCCACCACGCTGCAGACTACCACCAGTGCTGCAAAGTCGCCGTAAGATATACCATCCACCCCGAGCTCGCACAAGACGCCTCAACCACCATCGCAAAACCATCTTCATCTTCTCCAGCAGAACCCTCGAACGCGAATTACAACGCTGTCCCGAGTTTGATTTCTCTACCAATTTGCGTTCATCATCAAGCCCAGACGCGTGTGACGCAACTTCTCAACCACCTGCAACCACAATCAGACCTGCAAACAAACCTAGAAATAGAAGAGAGCTATCCCCTTCGCACAACCTGCAGAGAAAGAAACATGTGAGTTCTCCACCGTCAAAGCCGTAAATCGCCACTAAGTGCCGCTGTGAATCGCAAGTTCTTCTTTGTCTCCATCGAACCACCAGACCTGTAAACACAACAAACCCTAATAGCATAAGAAAACTCGCACCTTGCCGTGAGCATTTCCCATGGCTTTCCCATGGCATAAGAAAACCCTAATTGGGAAGGAAGAGCGCTGACACGTGGCAGCGCATTACTGGCTGTGTGATTGCTACCGATAGTATGATGTACTCCGCTGGACTGTTGTACCTCCTGGCTTATACACACTGTGTTTCTCTCCTCGAGGAAAGTGTCGACAACAGCCATCGCGAGCTCCAGAACCTCAGCACCGACAACCACCGCTTCACTAGCATCCGCGTGGCTTTAAAGCGAGCCTCGTCGCCACTCAAGAGTTTCGTCGTCTCCCCGCAATAGCTGCCGAACACGACGATGGAATGCACGAGATCCTTGCTGCACACGTCCTTCATATCTAAGGAACCGTGGTGCAATTTCCACAATCAACAATATTCAACCTCAGGATACAACTATAACACATCCCAATACAGACCCTTCATTTTTGGCCTCCAAACGTTCAACCGAGGATCGAAGGATGAACAAACTCGCTTGCCCGACCATCTGGATTCATAATAAATTATTGTATTGATTAACTACATTTTTCTAACCCTTCGAATTTGAATTGTTATTTTCTCTTCAATACAAATGACAGGATTTGGCGGACAAACCACTCGGTCAAATACAGCACGCTGCTCAACGACTCTTGGGCGGCCATACGATGATGAGCACCTATGGTCCTCTAGTGAGCAATTGACTAGCGACCCCGGGCGGCCAAGTGACCAGATCACTTGAGTCTTCTAGTGAGCAAACACTAGCAATCCCGGTCGGCCATCCAATCACGCGAAGACATGGTCCTCTAGTGAGCAATTCACTAGCGACCCCGGGCAGCCAAGTGACCCGATCACTTGAGTCTTCTAGTGAGCCAATCACTAGCAATCCCGGTCGGCCACCCAATCACACCAAGACATGGTCCTCTAGTGAGCAATTCATTAGCAACCCCGGGCGGCCATACGAAGATGCAATTCACTAGCAACTCTCGATTGACAAAATGACAGGCTCTCTAAACTCTCCAAGCAGCCGAACGTCCATTGACGAACTCACGACAACCACGGTTAGCCTCCTTTCACGCCATTTTCGAATCCTAGGCATATTCAAACCCTTCGCGACTCTTTCCAGTCGCTCGGGCTTGAGGGGCTTATGTACTATACGGAGAAACGACCGACCAACACAGTCTGCGAGAGGACACCGACCGGTAAGCATTCAATAACATTAATGGGCAATTAAGGTGAGTAATTGTCGTATCAGATGCATATATATTACATTTATAAATGATTGGCATGATATATTATTTGGGATCCACTGAATATATAATTAACGAATTATATTTATACTGTATTAGTGACATTCAATGGGTAGAGCAATTGCAAAGCCTATAAATGCAAGGTGAATGATCAGGTAAGATCATCTTACTCTCAATTACTATCAGAATACACTAAAGCAATATCGCTGACTTGAGCGTCGGAGTACTTTTTGCAGGTAATCTCTCTCTTGGCTTGGACGAGAAGAATTTGGAGCAGAAAGATTAGAGATCAAAAAATAAAGAAAACAAGAACCGAAGAAATGTGTGTTTCTCGATCCTATATAATCCAACCGAAACAGATAGTAAAATCATAAAAACTTATATCAATTTAACTCTTTCAATTCTAATTAAATTATTGGAAAATGAGTTTAGGTAAACTCAACTCAACTCCTGGCTTATATCTTATGTGCATTATTTATATAAGAATGATGGTTACTAAACCAACATTGTAGTATCAAATAGTATACTTCCATTAATGATTATGATGTGCAACAAATATTAATGGAGATAAATTCGCGAATTTTTATCTGTATTATCTAAGAGAAGAGTGCGTGGTTCAGAATATTCAAGTCCACTTACTCCGTTGAAAATCAAACTGAAACAACCAACAAGGCACATGGTATATATAATATATGCAATTTCTTGTGGTCGATATAAGTTCTTTCTAAGCAAATAAACTATTTCAGAAGCCACTTTTAGTGGAATCAGCCTATTTTTTTTTTTCATCATTTTTAGAGGTAATAGTTCACAACTATCAAGTATGAAAGACCTAACTAGACAGGTTTATTAGGAGAAGAACTAAGAGCCAATAACAATGCCTAAGATTGGCTTTTTAACGTTTAAGGATAATTAAACTTCTAAAATGATTATGACAAGACTGTTTGAGTTGATACCATTAACTTATACACCACATGTCGGAAAAATAAAGGACAATAAAGTAAAACTTCCAAACCTAATCTAAGATTAATTATAAACTTTATGTGCCCAATCTTTTGAAGACTTTAGAAACTGATCGTCAAATTGTATGTAATTATATCTTGGCTAAACAAGATTTACAGAATCACTGGGTCTATCTAACATGATTAACAACGAGTCATGAATAAATAGTTCTACGTAACTTCTGAGGCACAACTTCCAGTAACACGTGATATGGATAATATGAGTGATTGTGTATACATAGAAATTAATTATTAAACTCCTATAAAAATTTTAAATTAATACTGAATTTCTATGTCTATAATACAAAGATGGTCGTGGAGACTTTACCAGAGCAATGCTTAATATTGGGTTAATATATTGACACAGAATTGACATTAATTTTCTGTAAAAACCGATGGAATCACCGACCTATATATTATTATTGTTATGTTTGATTTGACATTTTGAGAATCTGCTACATGCACAGTTAAAAAGTGGATCATCCTAACTTTTGTTTCTCTTCTCAGAAGCTTAGGTGATGGTGTGTTTTGATTTCGACATCATACGCTCCAAAAGAGCTACTATTACACCAACTATAAGAACTACTGTTCATTTCTCACACAGAATGCACGTAATAATCCTATGAGTAGTCACCCATTAACGTTTGTTATATAAAACTACACATGAGGTGAATTTGATCTACCCATGTGACTTTCTTTTATCACTGTATCATATTATCTGTGTTTTTATTAATATCTCATACATCAGAAAAGTGTTCGATTTCAAATGGCTTTATCGGCTGCCATGTTGCGAAATGATATGATTGGATTTGTGATCTTCTCCCCATCTTGATCATGTGTTTGTGTTCAAATCTGTGTATCTAGGTCAAGCTTTTCCCATCCCCTCTTCTCTCCTCTACCATCATAGACCATGTTTGAACGAAAACTATCACTTCAAATTTCAATACACACAAATAAACAAATAAAAAGTTGTTTTAGTTTATGATCAATAATTTTGAAAGAATAAAAAAAATATATCTAAATAAAACGTAATTTTAATGTTCAATCTTCATATAAATAAAGTTTATTTTCTACATTAAAAGATAGTAATCTTTATATAAATAAAGTCTATTTTCTACCATTACAAGATAGCACAGTTCATATAAGCAATTATACCTTAATTACCAACAGCACTAATTCCTAATGATTAGGTATCGTGTTCATCATGATCTTGGATATAAGAAATGTCTTTGCATGGGGCGAAGAAATGCTTCATGATTAATTATAATCAACAAATAGAAGGAACGAGAGGAAGAAGATGAAAGAAGGAAACAACTTTATTTAATGTTTATGTGCTTTCCCAAAAGATAAAAGAATACATATATACAGAGGAGAAAGACTGTATAACGGTAAAAGCGCAAACTACGCTCAGGCGCTATAAGCAGCGCTAAGCACTACGAGACAAAATATTTGCAACATTCTGAGAGCCACCCTCAAGCTGGGAGTATATTTTGGATTCCCAACTTGGAACGTGTACGAGTTTGACCGTGCCATCCTACACTTTTTTTTTTTAATGGTGTCAAAATCTATTTTTATAAGTTTGTACGCTCGTGGAACACTTGGTTAGAGGCGATCTTTATAGAAGATGAATTGCCACTATATATAGTTGCACGTTAAGTGCTTTTCATATTAAGGTATTTTTATGTTTCTTGGCAAAAGTAATTTGAAAATTACCATTCTATGCAAATTTTTTATTTATTTATTTATATAAGCAAGTCATGCATTATTCACACGACTTTAAACGAAGAAGTTTTGAAGTCATTTAGGAGTGCACGACTTCTGTACTATCATAATAAAAAAATGTGAAGTCGTGCACCCCACATATTTTCAGTGTTTAGTAATTGATTATGAGCAGTTGTAATCGATTACGAAGTGCTAAAATCATGCAGGAGATACACGACTTCTGTGGCAATCAATTACCAGTGGCTGAAATTGGAATTACAAGCCTATGTAATCGATCACAATAAATCTGTAATCGATTATCAGAGGCTAAAATTCGAATTACAGACCTATGTAATCGATTACAACAAAATTGTAATTGATTACCAGAAGGAAAAATGGTTAAAACAAACTTAATGATTGATAATGTGATTTATGATTTGTGGTCTAAGAATATAATGAAGTGATAGTTCATTGAGTATGATTTAAAATTTAAGTAGAATAAGTTATAATTCATCGAGTATGATTTAAATTCATCGAGTACAATTCATCGAGTATGATTTAAATTTAAACTTAACATGAATAGGAGTGAAGATATTCATAGAAAAAATCAAAGGTATTTTATTAATTCATAAAGTCATTACAAATACATAATCATAAAATTAAAAGATATTACAATAAAATTAAAATTTAAGAGGACCGAGGTGGCCCAAAGTGATGACGTAGATAACCCATGTCTTGATCGAGATGTTTAACTAGAGCATCAATATTGTCGAATCTGTTGTCAAGAAATGCTTGCAGATCATGGATCTCGTTCATTATTTCGATCAACATAACAAAAGAAGTATCTTGCTGAGGGAGAGATGGTTGGCGATAAGGAATTGCTTGAGCATCATCTCGTTTGTAAACCTAATTAATGTCCACCTGCATTGTTAACAAAGTCGAATGAACTTATAACTTCTAACACCAATTTTGAATGACCTCTTCACTGGAACAAATGGCTCATCATCCAAAGGAACTTCAAAATGCTCCATAAAAATGGTAATCAGGTGTGGATATCGTAAAGGATCATTGTCCCTCAAGGAATTTTTCATCCTATATTTGATGAGATGAGTCCAGTTAATCTCCCTTGATGTGAGAAGTGCATATCAAAATAAGATCTTCTTTTGTAGCCTATGCAAGCTCAGTTGAACGAGGAACCAAAATGTGACATATAATGTAATGAAGGATTTTAGTATCCACTTTCACTGACCCTACCAGTATTCTAGTCGAAATGTTTGCATTCGGGTTACAAATAATTTGTCTAGCATATAGGACAGAGTAATCATCTGTCCACTCATCAGGTATATTACCTTCAAAAGACAATCCTACAAAAGGTAGGTTTGTAAGATAATAAAAAAGTGGTGGAGTTATGGTGATTTTGACTTTTTTTACCCTCACTATGAATGACTCCATCATTAGTTTATTTTATTTTATTTGTCACAAAAAAACTTCTTACCCTGAGTTAGTTTATTGACAAACGCTAGTTTAGTTTATTTTGTCTTTTTTTACCCTCACTATGAATGACTCCATCATTAGAAATACACATATTATTGTAAAAGACTCGTACTAACTCAAGATAAGAATGTTTTTTGTGACAAATAAACTAAACTAAACTAGCGTTTGTCAATAGATTGAAACACTTAAAATTTTCTCCCTCAAAGAAGTTAGGATCTAGGTATTTTTGTTCAATGATGTCACGCTAAAAAAACTTGGACCAATACCTTTCATATTGAGCAGTGGTAGAAAATAATATATCGGAGCGTGTGGTTGGGAGAGATGGATTTGGTGATGGTGGTTTCTCACTAGGTTGACGACGACAACATCTCACAGTAGAAGAAGAACCCCTTGGCCTTTGTCTCTTTGAGGATTCTGTCATTGATGATTATTGGTCTACGGAAGTACAAGGTGTTGATGAATGAGTTTGTTTGTCTACCAAAAGTCCTGCAAACTTTTTCTTTAAGGACGTTGAATGTGTAATCGTATGGAATGCGAAATAGTTTTGGTCCCAGACAGATAAATTTGACACCATGTTCACCATTTTTGATTTCACCATCTTAAAATAAGGTTAGCAGGAATGAATTGTATAGATTCTCTATGTCGGTAATGGCAATCATATCACTGTGAGAGTTGGCCATTTTGTGTTGTAGAAGGACTAGAGAAAGGATTTGAGAAAGCAACTTGACACAAGGAATTGAGCAAAGGAGTTGAGAATGGAGATAAAAAAGGAGAAGGCAAAGGTGTGAGGAAATGAAATTATTGGGTAGGGGGTTTTATAATGGAATGATGCAAAAGAGACAAAATATTACTAATAATACACACACATTAGTTATAATATATATATATATATATATATATATATATATATTAATTAATTAATTTATTACAAGAACAACTACAAAACTCATACTTATAAAACATTATGTTATAATCATATATAATTGACCTATGTCCTCTAGTGCCACAAGTAGGTCGATTTCTTTGTTGTTGTATTCGTCTATGTTGTTGTTGTGAGGGAGGTTTGATGTCTTCATCAATTTTTTTTTTGTTTCAACGGATTGACTTTGACCTTCTTATGGCTAACAAAGCATCATCGGTCGATAAAAATTGTGTAATGAAGGACCTCCTTAGTAATCAAATAATGGAGTCATGGTAGATATGGCAAACATGTTTGAAGAACCACTATTAAATGTTGAAGGACCTACAAACATATTGTAAGGACCAAAACTAAATGTTGAAGGACCTGCATTGAAGGTTGATGTTGGTGGAAAATTTCCACAAGAACTTGGAACTTGTTGATAGGATGATTGTGGTGGGAAGTTTTGTTCCAAGTGCCCATATGGAAACTGAGGGTATGGATATTATAGGTGTTCAAATGAAGACCAATGAGAATCAAGGAAGGACTATGGGAGATGGTATGAATATGTTGGAGGTTGATGCGGCGTGTCGTACTGAAAACAAAAATTAAAATTGTTATAATGAAATCATTAATATAGTAGAAATAAAATTAAAGCAATGTACCTTATCATCTGAAGATTATTTAAAAAGTGTAAGGTAGCAGATAGTATGGTTTATATACCATATCAGGTAAAGGTAGCGGATAGTATGGTTTATATACCATATCAGGTATAGTGTGTTTTTGTACAAATGATCTTTTTTTTTTTGAAATTGTATCCCATTAACAATACAATTGTGTTGGTAATTCCACGTTTTGATGGTATTCTTCCCAGTTTTTATCCGCTCTTCCTCTCATGTCCTCTTTATGAGCATCATTAATATTAATTGGCTCTAATGTAATGTTTTGTCGAAACCCAAAATGGTGCATTACATGTCCTACTTATTGACATTCGATCATTTCAAAACATATCAGCAAAACTATTGCCCAACTAACAAGAGAAAAATAAATTATAATTAGTTGATGAATCTCCTGGTGCATGTACAGGGTCCAGAGGAACTGCAAATTTTTTTGAACCATTAGAATAAAATTTCAAAAGTATTCAAACTAAATACATTTAACACACTGAAGTAATTTTCATACCTATCTCGGTTGGAGGTCGTCCAACTTTCTACAAAATTCAGTCACAATGGTGGTGTCATGAAATATGGTTTGCGTCAAAGGACACCACCTTCTGCCCAAGAGGAAACCTACACCTACAACAATATCTTCATCGGTCAATGGAATAATTTCAAGAGAAATGCATGTTATTTTCTCCCAAGCCCAAAACTGCAATAGAAGCATGCTAAAGTACTTGGAAAATACTAGAATGAGGGTTGAATAGTGTTATAATAAGAAAACTTTTCGCAAAGGAGATAGTTTAACAAACTTGTTAATGATCAAAAGATTTTTGTATAAGTTGTTAAACCCTTGACTTGACAGTTCTATTGAAACTGTAAGTTTTCAAACAAATGTTCTTCAACCGTTTACGTGAATTAGTTGCAGCGTTTATTAAAACCAGCTCTTAATGAAAATAGTGTTTGATGACAAGAGCTTTTATAGTGGTTTAGAAAGTGTGCAATTGTAGTGTTTTTAAAAGGAGCGTTTGGCAAAATTAAAGCAATAAACACACAATTATTTTTATACTAGTTCACTCTACTGAGCTACGTCTAGTCTCCTCTAAGACCTCTTAGAAGGTTCCACTATAATCTTCAACAAGATTACAACCAATTATTTTCACCACTCCTAGTATCACCTAGTCACTCTAAGTAACCATCGTTACTCTAACTAGAATCGAGTTTCATCCACTCCTGGTAGTGTAGTATTCTTCACCACTTCTCGTATTCGTAGTCATTTTCGGTATCTTCTCGATACACTGTGTAGTTGAGTTTAACTCACTCCTGGTTTCCACTAGACAATCTCATCTAGCTACCATTTAACTTCACCGAGTTAAGCATTACATGAGTTTCACCCACTCCTGGTTTCCACTAAACAAACTCGTCTAGCTATCATTCAACGACACCAAGTTAGGCGTAAAGTGTTTGTATTATCTTTAGAATTTACAATCAAAATATTGATTACAAGTCTTTAGGCAGTAACTCTCACATAAAGGATGTGTATTTCCTCTTTTAATAGAGTCTCATATTTTTCTATTTTCTTACAAACTTAAGCTTATGATTCGATGAAGCTTGAGACTATTTTCTCTTTCTTTTAAGTTTTTCTTTTCACAGATATTTTCTTTTGTAGTTTTGTGCTTATTCTCTTGCTCTTTTCTTTGATATTCTTCAATATATAGGCTTCAAGAAAATGTCTGCTAGATAATTATTTACTTTGATCTTCAAATCTTCTTAGCCTTGTTGAGGTAGCAGTTGTTGGTTAAAGTCAACTTGTCAGAGCATACATGTTTTTTCAGTTCTTTATCAAAAGTAGGTTGTATAAACTTTCTGGCGCGACTTTCAGTTCTTTATCAAATTTGTATAAGATGTAGTAGGTATATATAGTTGACATAAGTAATCTGCATAGAGTAGAGTAGATATGCATGCAGGCATGTATGTCCTTTTTTTGATCACTTTGGTTGTGTTTAAACGTTGTGCATTTAATGGCATTTAATGCATGTTCAAAACAACAAAGTTCTTTTTACGTTTTTTACCGTTTAGGTACGATTTGATCGTTTGAGCTTATTACTAAGATACCAAGTAATTGATGAGGACTTCATCATTGGACGAAGTAGATCGTTTGGCACATGGTATCGTCTAGCCTATGTAAATGCTTCTTTAAGTTATTTCTATTTTGTTCAACAACGTGTTTAGTAAAGTGTCATTCAACAGAAGCTTTTCGATCATCGTTTAGGACTTTTGGCTTACTTTCCAAAAACATATTTTGACATTTCTTCAATCAGGATATATTGAGAGTTCGTTTTATCATCACTTAGGAATGTATAACACTAATCCATTCAGCAAAAATCTCATTGACGCATTAAGTAGGAAAACCAATTAATGGTTCTTTTGTTCATATATTGGTGTTTTTACTAAGGCTTTTCTTTAGATTTCCTAAGGCATTTTCATAAACCACTCATTTCGTTTATTGTTGTTTGTTAAACCTCAAAATATATGAGGAGGTTTAGACGGTTTAGTCTTATAGACGATCTTGTCTTAACACATGCATCCTCATACGTGGTCCTAGTCAAACCTTGTACCATGAACCAAGGCACCGTACAAACACGGCAAAATCGTAGAACTTTAACTGTAATTGGAAGCATTTTCCAAGTTCCTTAGAAGTAACAAGTACATTAAATGCACTATACTAGCATAAGTATCTGACATTAAAATACTCTCAATTAAAGTTAAGTGGTTTGAGTTTTGAATGTTATTTTTTGGTAATTGGTGTGAAGCTTAGGTGTGTCTTAGAATTATAATGGTTATGTTAATTATTTCATGTTACTATTAAAGTTCAACACATGATCTGGTATGTTGATAATTGGGTGGTTTTTGTGTGTGTGTGTGCGTGTGTGATATGTTAAGTGTTGGCTTGTTAATGGAAGGGTGGCTTAGGATTGAATGGTTGTCAGTTCAATTGTAGGGAGAATAAGAGTTAAGGAAAACCTTTGTTTTATTTGTATTTTTGTTTAGGGTAAAATAGCCTTTTACCTTAAATTAATTGGTGCAGAAATTAATTAAGGGGGTGTAAGAAGTAAAAGCATGCAAATTAAATTAAATAAAAATATATGAAAGTTAAAAGATTACATGAATCATTTTCTAGGACTTAGTTATTGATATATTTTAAAAAGTAGTTGAGAGAAAATAGGAAATATGATCTTGAATGGGTTTTAGAGATTAAGAGAAAGATTTTATTAAAACCAAAAAGATAAAGATAAAATGGATAAAGATAAAAAGGAGAAAAGGAAATAGGGTCTGCATATTTTACACCTAAATCTAAAACATGAAAGACAGTGAGATAGGAAGGGAGAGAGCCGTTTGGGAGAGAAGAGAAATAGCAACAGAAACCTTTAGAGCAAAGGGAAGATTGGTGGTGTTTTGAAGTTGTAGATAAAGCCCTAGTATTTAGACAATGTATGGGGAAACTTACCATTGTTTGCTTTCTTATTTGTTTGTATGATGAATAAGGTTTGCTTTTGATTATCTTGAGAGGTAATGTGGTTTTTGATGCATATGGATGTATGAGAATATATTCTGCATGGTGATAGGGTTATATCATGGTTGTGTTGGGTTTTCCCTATGAATGTACGTATGGTTTTGTTGGGTTATCCAATAATAGGGTTTAATGCCAAAGGAGAAGAAAGTTATTGTATTGAGATTTTACCATGCCAACTCATGATGTAAAGATAGCATGATAAACATGTGCAGTGTTTTTGGGTTTTGTTGGAGATATAATATGTGCAATGATGGGATTGAATGAATCAAAGGATGTAAAGTATGTACTTGAGTGTGTTTACAATGATTTGTGAAGATGGAATGCATGTATTATGTCTTCAACATGTTTTCACGTGATTTGGAATTGATATATGGGGGTTAGACCTTAGGTTTTGGTCTAGGAACGTGATTATTTGTGGGAATAATCAATTATCTGGGATGATAATCGATTATGCCTTCATACATGATGAATTATGGTGATTTGTTGTGTGGAACCATTGAGATAATTGATTATCTTAAGTGATAATCGATTATCACAGGGTAATTTGTGTACATGTGTATGTTTTGGGAATAATCGATTATCACTTATGATAATCGACTATCTGTTAAGACCTCGGCAAGTGTACCGAATCGTATCAAGTAATGATAATGGTCAGATCAAGTATCGTTTTTCCAAGAGAGTCACGATACTAAACAGTCATGTAATTACTTAACTAATTGAGACTTTTGAAGAACAATTTATGGGGTTTTTTGAATGCAAAGACAAGAAAAGAAAATATGAATGCAATTTGATCAATTGAGGATAAACACTAGAATGAATGGATGAAGTTGATAACATTAAATGATAATGTTGTAGGGGTTTAGATTTCACCTTCCTTACTTTCATGCATATAAGAATTCATCTTCTTCATTAAATTGTTAATGTCACTCTCTAAATTACTTAAAATCCGATCCCTCGGCGAAGAAAACCTATCATTAATTATTATACCACAATCCATTGCATCCCTAATAATTAATTTTGCATTACAAACAGAAGCTTAAGACAACCAAACCTCTTATCCCCATCCTTGGGCACTATTGGTTTTGGGAGAAATTCTCTAGATCCTGGTTTCTAGGTATTTCCCAATAAGAAAGAAAGCCAAATATAATAAACATTGAGCAAAGGAGAAAATCCCTAATTAATTAAAGAAGCATATAATAATTCAAAACAAATTCAAATACATGAGAGTTTAGAGGTTACATCTTTCCCAACAACAAATAAGATTAGTTCTCCATAGTCATGAAGAAACTAGGTGTACAATGGAATGGAAGAGATAGAAAAACCCTAGAAACTGAAGAGGAGATCTCCTGCATCCTCAAATTTGCCTCCAAAGGGGAAAAACGTGTGTTTCTATGCTTAAGCCATCAAAAGATACAATCTCTAGGACATCCAAGACCTTAAATAGATCAGAAAAATAACAAAAAACGGGTCCAAGCCCAACACGATGGCCCTCAACGCCCCAACTTAGGGCAACCGGACAGTGGTGCGAGAGGATGTCGCTGAGGGCCCCAAAAAAGGGTAAGCAGGCGCTCTGTGGCACAAGAGACTGGCACTCAGCACCCAAGAAGGATGCCCAGGCGTGGTGCGGTTCAACTTTTGGCGCTCAGGACCCCTGCTAAGGGGCCCTCAGCCTGACTAGGTGACACTCAGGGCCTCTGACCCGGGGGCCCTCAGCCTTGAGTAGTTTTTCTGCACTGTGTTTTTTTCTCTTTTTCTACAGCTATGCTTACTCCTTGTGTTTGGTTAAGCTCTATCCATTGTTGAAGATTCTTTCAAGCACATTATTAGCTACAAAATAAAGGGAATTTAGTGATAAAATCATCAAGTATAACCTCTACTCCCTTATTCACAAAACTAAAGCAAAAACATGAGTTCAAGCAAGTTTCTAAGTAAAAAAGGGTGTATTTAGTATCAGAATTGAATCACAGATAACTGTAATTTCAACCGTTATCATTACCTCAAAGTATTTTTTATTGGAAAATAATGCGTTTTGATGACAACTGGACATGGATCAAGCTAGAGGGGTTTTAGACATGACGACAATCAGAGAATGTGTTTAGGAGTTGTGTTTAGGGTCAGGTTTGACTTGTGGTTGAGATTGGGGCATGAGTAAGTGTTTGGGTGTACTTGAGTGTGTGGTTGATGAGCATGAGAGTTGGGGATATGTTTACTTGTTCTACCAGGTAAATCCTGGTTTTCATTTGCATATAGGTATTGGTTGTTCGGGTATTGAACCTTCCTTGTATGGGGTGAGGGTGATTTCCTTGTCCTTGTGTGATATGATGACATGTTCCTTAGCTGGATTGTAGGACTACTCAAACATATCTGTAGGAGAGGCTGCAAATTTGGCTGTAGGGACAACTACAATCGGTGAGGTAGGGAAAATGAGTAATGACTGATTCTTTCTACTATGGGTCAACCCTATTCCATACCCTTGAAAAAGCCTTTTTTAGGGGGTCTAAAAAAAAGCCTTGACCCTTAACCCACTAGAAGACTTTTATTAAGTTTTAGAAACAATACCTTCAGGTTGAGTCATATATTGATTCGGGTCATCTCAGGACAAAGGCTAAGTCGGGCCAGCCTAGGACGATATTTGACTCGAGTTTTAAGTCAAGATGGGTTGGTCAAGGCCAAAGATGGAAACGGGTTAGCCTAGGTCGAAGATAAAGGGTGGCCAACCTAAGTCTAAGGATGAGATTGGATCGAATGTCGAGACTAGCCAATTCAAAACAAATGTCGAGATGGGTCAGTTCGTGCCGAAGATCGATAAATGCCGACCCAGACCAAAGGTCGAGATGGATAACCTGGGTCAAAGGCAAGACATGCCAAAATAGGCTAAAGGTAGAGATGGGTCTGCTTAAACCAAAGGTCAAGATATGCCAATCTAGATCGATGGTCGTGATGAGTTGGCTTAAAACAAAGGTTGAGACGAGCTTAACCTAATCCGTGTCGAAATTCGGCAAGGTCTTCAAAAGACGAGCTCTATGGTGATTGTTCGTGGTCTACCACAATTAAAGTTTCTTATAGACTACGGTTCTCACGTAACTATATTCTATTATTGTTTATAAATTACGATTCTCTCAATAGTTGTTTATTATCACTTATAGACTATGATTCTCCCAATAATCATAGTCGATTATCCTTTTGAATTTTTTTAGTATTATCTCATTTTAGCTTTTTTTTGCTCTTAAATAAGCAATTTTGATAGAAACAAAATTAGAACTAGAACTAATGTGTGGTTCACTCAATGCAATAAGAACTTAATTTCAACATTAAACAAACTAAATTTGTGCATAAATATAATAAACCAATTATAGAAAAATTGTGTTAAACAACAAATTATTCGAATAACACATAATAATTAAAATGATTAAAAAATATTATCATATACAAATTTTTTAAAGACATTAAAATCAGTGGAAGAAGAATGCAAACCTAAGAGGGTGCTTAAACAAGAACAGGAGTAACATCAATGTGGGTAGAAACACGATCACACAAAAAGGTAGCAATGATGTGTATGATCCATATATTCTTATTTTTATTTTTTATTATGAGTAAAACTGAACCCAAATCCATATATTCTTATTTTTATTTTTTATTACTTATTAATGGTTTAATCCTTCAATTTTTATAGGGAATAAAACAAAAATACTGAGTTTTATGTTTTGATTCATAGTCGAGACCAAAACTCTATTTTTTTTTTATCTCATCTTAATTTACTAAAATCAAAATCAAATATCCAAAATAACTGAGCTTAAAATATACAAGACAATATAAACTACAATTTTTACTTAATCGTAACTATTAATTGCAATAATCTTAAAATTATCTCTATCTGCTTTGCAATTTCACATATACGTACTTTTGTTGAGCAATAATATACAAATCACCCCATCATTCTTTTAGGAATTCTCGAAGTAAGAGAGATACATTTCTTTTTTTTCGTGGTCATTATGGGCAAAAAACATATTTTTTTCATGATTTGCCAATAACAACACACCAGACAAACCATGGAACTGAGATTACTTTCACCAATACCCTGTTATTAACAAGGATTTCTATTCCAAAAAATGAGGATTACACCATCCTACCATGTGATACTGGCCATTTAAGTAATTGTCACTTATTATATCCATTATGTATAAAATAATGATTGTAGGTTTCTCAAAAATCCAATTCTTTATTGTTCATTATCACTGCCAGAAAATTAAACCTATATGCACTAAAATAATCTGTTGGCTATGTTCATTGGCTTCTGAGTGAGGGATACTCGGGTCATGAAGTGAACAAACTCCATATCTTGGGGTATCATCAGATTCAGTGGAATGTGACTTTTATTTTTTTAATGTGTTCATAATAATAAGATAAGAGTAGAGAGATAACATCAAAAGCTTCTGTAAATAAAATTGAATCCAACCTTCGTGCTCCTTGAAATTGAACTAAGAGTGCTAGGCTTAATGGTGTGAATAATGAGATTTAATTTTACAGTAATACAAATGTTTGAATACGATTAGGTCATTGGAAGTAATACCGTAGGTTGGAAAATTATACTAAATTTATTAAGAAACTTACTTTGAAGATAAAAACAATCAAATATAATTAACTTTAAAAGATCAACTTCATTAAAAATACACACTGATTATAAATGTATATGATTATTTGATTGGTCGTTTAATTTGATAGGTCAACTTCAATAAATTACTGTAAAGAAAAAAAATAAAAAAGCTTAAACTAATTGAGAACTAGTTTAGGTTTTATAGCTACAATGTATGTGTTTGCATCATCCTAAGTTGCTCTCCATAGATGTGAATATTACTGTCATACTTTTACATGTTTATAGAGTAGATGTGAAAATAGCACTCATACTTATACTAAATTTTAAAAATGGATCAAAACAACTCTTTAATTTTTAAACTAAAATAGGAATCCAACTAGGCAGCATTTTAGGGCACCCTAATTTTAAGGAAAGAAAGAAATTGCAAGTTGCAAGAGGAAGCACAAACGGACTTTATATCTCAAGGGATGTGGTGTGGGGTTCTTTTGCTTCCAACCACCAAACACAGTGCCTAGTTATACTAGACTTAGCTGTACAATGTTGTAGTGGGTCTGGACCATCTCATACGTAACTCCTCCAATACTTTTTAAAAGGATAATGATACTTAGACAACATTTTTTGACAACATTTAAACATTATCTACGTGTCATTTTGTGATTGATCTAAATATCATTATGTTGTCAAAAAATGTTGTGTAAGTATCATTATCCCTTTTTAAAACACACTAACTTATTATGATCACACTATTTCTGACAGATTTTTTTCCTGTACTCACTTTCAATTGGTGCAATTACAAGTCAAACTAATCATATATCAGAGACTAAGAAATTTGCCACATGCATTACCAATTCATCAAGATAAGGAAAATGGTTCAGATAAAATATATTCATTGGAAAGTGCAGACTAAGATATGCTACCTTCAACTTCGTACCAGTATTATTAACCTAAAAACTTTGGGACAAGTGGCCCTTTCCCATGTGATACAAACGACTTTTTTCCCTAAACTAGGGATAGAGATTACTGAATCTTAAGCCTTTATTTAGGGATTATTTGTGGATCTTTTCAAGTAACTCTTGAGAGCATTGAAGTTCAAAAAGCCACATATATTGTGTTCATATATCTCATTTTTGGTGTTTGTCTTTTCATTGTCACATAAAGAGTATTTGGTTCATATATATTTCATCCCAAAGGAAGGTTGAGAAAACACTTTCAAGCATGTATTTTCCATAAGATGTGCAATAAATAATAGTTCAATCTCGCATCCGTGCAATCAGTAACTAAAACGAAAATGGACATTATGTAAAATGTCATTTACGGACTAACAATTTGACGTTATGTCATTTACTCACTTAAAATATGACTTATAAAAAAAATAAAGACACTAGAACCTAACATTATTAGTGATTGTTTTCAATTTTCTTTTTTTAAAATGACTTTTTTTTTTCTTTTTTAAAAACAAATTGTCCGGTCAATCACAAACCAGACGGTCAACCGTCATTGAGAGGCACGAATAAACCTTTATCAGGATTAGATAGTCGATACGTCTGACCGATTGGTTAATGGTCAAAACAATTAACTCTAAGACTAAACAACTTGAAAATAAAGTTTGATTATCAACAATTAGACAGGTTGTCGCTAATTACAAGCCCACCCTCAAAATTTATAAATATAGGTTTAAGATAAGAAGGTAAGTGATTACATTTACTACATCATTAATATCTAAATTGCTAAATGTTGAGCTGACTTTGACATCAAAATACCTCCTACAAGTATCCTCCAAATAATTTTGTACAAACAATTGTGAAAAGACTTGAAGTGGAAAATAACTTTGGATTCTAAGATGATCTATTGGACGTTGACCTCAACCCTACACCCTAAAACAATAACATTTTTAAAACCCATATTTATATACATTAAAATTATATAAGACGTGTGAATATAAATTATTTAAATATGTATACTAATATATTGTTTATAAAATTAAAGAATATATTAAATATGACTAATAAAAAAGATAAAGATACTAGAACCTAACATTATTAGTGAAATGTTTCTCAATTTTCTTTTTTTTAAAATGATTTTTTCTTTTTTAAAACAAGTAAACTAAAACTGGAGATATAATTAGCAATTAAAGGGTGCCTCAAATGGCCCCGCTGCATAATCACCTAGCTAACTATTTCAAACTTATTAAGTTTGGCCCATCCTCGAGCCCAATTAAGTGAGGGCAATGAAATACTTCACCAGTTGCTCAATAAATTATTCCAACTAAAATAATTAGTGGACCAAACTATACTTTAATTCTTTATTAATGATAAATGGTATAATCACAATTAAAATCAGGTTAATTACGCTTATGAAACGGTAATTAACCAAACAGAACGAGAATTTAGTATTTTTAACAAACTTTTGGATTTTACAATTAGTGCAGATATGGAGTATCATTCTCTACAGTGTAAACCTCGATTTAATAATATATTTGGCGAAATCATGACCCAGACAGTCAAACTTGATTTTTTTTTTTATAAGCACATAGAGCATGGTTTTGATTCTTAATCCATAAATCTCATTTTTTATTGGGTCAAATCATGGTTTGTACAATGTTTAATCTAAAACCTTCTCTCACACTAATTCATATATAAAGTATACAATCACCCATCTTTAGTAAATATGTTGAAATTTGACATCTACTACAAATAAAATTAATTCATGAATATATAAGTGAGTCTAAATCTTATTTTACAAGTTAGTTTTGTAAGACTGAGTTAAATTTAAAGTATATTTCTTTACATAGTATCAAAGCCAAGAGTTAAAACTTATTTTATTGAAATTTGTTATCGGTTAGGTTTATCGTCACAACCATTATTAGGTTTCTATCAAAACAACCATTAATATCTAGTCTCACTCTTGATATGTATTTACTTTGACGTGAGGAGGTGTGTTCGAGATTTCATATTGACTAGAGATAAGACGTTTATAATAATAAGTGGGTACAAACCTCACTCTACAAAACAGTTTTGTAAAATTGAGTTAAATTTAAAGCCCACTTCTTAACAAAATATTTTACAATGTCAAAATAAAATTAAGTGAAATTTTAGTAAATATTTTGTAGTGTTAAAATAAAAATATAATTTGTTTAGGTTTGTCAATTATATAAAATATTTTAAAATTAAAATAATTTATTTTATATATATATATATATATATATATATATATGTGTGTGTGTGTGTGTGTGTTGAACTGTTATATATATAAAACAACCAGGGGATATGCTGCAATATAAGTGTCTATTCAGAGTGAACAATAGAACAATTTCAATATCAGTATTCCAAGGACTAAACAATAATGTATATAAACAAAAGTTCTTCACGTCATCCATGGCTATGCAGAACCTGATATGAAGAGAGAAAGGCAATAGACAATTGTCAGAGAAAGAGAAAGGAGAATAGCATAGTACAGAGAGGTTCATACCACACACACGTTTTTTTCACTGCACAAAGTCCTTTAATAAAATATTCTCCCTTTTGTGCCTCACGCTTTTCCTCATGACCTCATCATGCGGATCACTAGCCACATGTATTTTCTGCCTAACAACTTTTCCATCCTTATCTCTCTCATCATTATTTCTTGTGCACGTTACAATACTCCCACCATCAAAAGCAACCTTGTCCTCAAAGTTGAATTGCGGAAAAGACTCCTTAATTTCTTGAACATCCTCTTAGGTTGTTGCTGAAGGTCCCAAAGAATCCCATTGAATTAAGACTTGTGGAATTCATTTGGACTGACGCATGACTATGCGGGCATCTAAAACCAAGAAAGGTTGGACTGAAGGACCAAACTTGATTGTAGTGAGTGGCAAGGGTAAGAACTATTGCGAAGGACTCCCAACAAATTTCTTAAGTAAAGAAATATGAAACACCGGGTGGATACGGGCGGAATCCGGTAAATTGAGTTTATAAGCGACCTCACCAATCTTGGCAATCACCTCAAAAGGGCCAAAATAACACATACTTAATTTTTGAACTTTTCTCAGAACCACAGAATGTTTCCTATATGGTTGCAATTTCACAAGCACCCAATCCCCTATCTCAAAACACAAAAATCTGCGTCTTTTATCAACTTGGGCTTTCATGTACTATTTAGCCATCGAATTGTGGATGATATGAAGAACTCATGGCTAAAGTAGTTCCTTGAGCCTTGAACAAGTGCTTCCAAAAAGAACTGATAAAAATTTGATCACGATCTGAAATAATTGATTTGGGCACCCCATACAATTTAACAATATTATTGATAAAAGCATAAGCAACCACTTGACTAGTATAAGCAGCTTTTAAAGGAATAAAATGCCCAAACTTGGAAAGCCTATCGACCACTACCATAATAGTTGAAAAGCCATTGGAATTTGGAAGATTGGTGATGAAATCTAACGAAATTTCCTCCCATACATGTTTTGGAATAGGTAATGGTTGTAACAACCCGACTGGCAAAGTTTGCTCTACTTTTGCTTATTGACAAACTTGGCATTCTCTAATGAATTTTCGTACTTGTTGTCTCATTCCTGGCCAAAAAAATTGAGAAGCAATGCAAGCCATGGTCTTAGCTACTCCTGCATGACCGCCAATTTTGGATGCATGAAATTCCATTAGAATTTGATTAATTAATTCAGTATTAGCCGGTAACACCACTTGACCTTTCCAGAACAAAACACCGTCTTTAATTGCATACTCTTGTAATGGAGGTGTAGCTGCGACACATTTCTCATACAACTTCTTTAAGTAGTCATCCTCTTGAGTTACTTTCGCAACCTTGTGTAACCATGTATTGCATGGCATGGAGACAACCATCATAAAGCTAAGTGACAGGGCATTAGCAGGAATATTTTCCTTCCCTGGTTTGTATTGGATTTTAAAATCAAAACCCAAAAATTTAGGCAACCATTGTTGTTGCTCTGGAGTTTGAAGCCTTTGTTCTAAAAGCTCTTTCAGACTTTGTTGATCCGTTTTAATAATAAATTTGTTGCCTAGAAGGTAATGATGAAACTTTGCCAAAGCCTCAATGATGGCATAAAACTCTCGTGTATAAGTTGACTGTTTTTGCATGCGCATAGATAACTTCTTGGAGAAATATGCAATCGGGTGATTCCCTTGACTTAAAATTGCTCCAATTCCAATTCCAGAAGCATCAGTTTCTAAAATAAATGCCTCTTCAAAGTTAAGAATGGCCAAAACAGGAGTTGTCATGAGAGCTCTTTTTAAATTGGAAAAAGCTTGACCCGCTGAGTCGGTCCAACAAAAAAACATCTTTTTTTAACAAATCTGTCAAGGGTGCAGCCAAGTGAGCATATCGTTTCACAAAACGACAGTAATACCCCGATAAACCAAGAAAGCCACACAACTACTTCAAATTCTTTGGTTGAGGCCAATCTCTAATGGAATCAAGCTTAGATGTATCCATGGCGACACCACGACCAGAAAGAGTATGGCCTAAGTACTCAATTTATTTAACCCCAAAAAAACACTTCGAAAAGCGCACATACAATTTATGTTGTAGGAGAAGGTGCAAAACCACTTATAAATGAAAAAGATGGTCCTTCCATGAAGAACTATGTATGAAGATGTCATCAAAGAAGACAAGAACGAAATTTCGCAAGATATCTTTGAAATGTGGCTGGAGTATTTGTCAAACCAAAAGGTATGACCAACCATTCTAAATGTCCATGATGCGTACGAAAAGAAGTCTTGTGTCTGTCTTCACAGTTTAATAGAACTTGATGGTAACCAGAACGTAAATCCAGCTTTGAAAAGAAGGAAGCCCCAAATAATTCATCAATTAATTCATCCACCGTGGGAATGGGAAAACTATCTTTGATAGTGATAGCATTAAGAGCACGATAGTCGGTACAGACACGCCAAGAACCATCCTTCTTCTTAACCAAGATGATGGGAGAGGAAAAAGGACTCTTACTTGGTTGAATAATTCCTGCTCTAAGCATATCAGCTATTAACTTTTCTATTTCTTCTTTTTGGCTGTGAGGATAACGATACGGTTTCACTTTGACAGGTCCAGTACCCTCCATTAAGGGAATGGAATGATCATGTTCTCGCGATGGAGGTAAAAATGTCGGTGTATTAAAAACATCAACATAATTACGCAAAAGCAAAGTCAATTCAGGTTCCATATCAAAAGGTAACTCTGGAAAAGTCATTGGGGTTGGAGTGGGGTCTACCATCTCCATTGTATACACCTCAGCTATAGAATGAGTAGTAACCATTCTACAAATATGATGTAAATGAGCCTGCATGGGAATATGCTCTACCTCACCTTGTAAGGTAACATATTTAGCATTATGGAAAAATTTAAGACTCAATGTTGCATAATCAGCCATATGAGGTTCCATAGTCTTCAACTAACTAGCACCCAATATAAGATCAGCACCTGAAATTGGAAGAATATAGACTGGAAACCGAAACGTATTTCCTTGAGCTTGAATGGTCAAGTTCCGAATCAAGCCATCAACAGTCATATAATTTCCATTGCCCACCATCACCTTGAATGTTAGAGCTAGCTCAATTGGGAGTTTTAAAGATTTTGCAATACGAGGTTGCAAAAAATTGTCCAAACTACCACCATCAATCAACACTGAAATAGGTAATGTGTCCACATAAGCTAAAAATTTGATGGTGCCCACATCAGTGCCTCCTTTTAGAGCATTAAGAGATAAATGATGATTATCAACTTGGTTTTCCTCAATAATGAGTGGTTGACCAATGTCAATAGAAGTAGGCCCTTCCTCATTACCAGGGTCCTCTAATTATAACAACATGAACTGCCTGTTCGGACATCGATGATTGAACATGAACTTTTCATCACAAAAGTAACACAATCCTTTCTCCCTACGAATTTGCATCTTTGCTGCACTGATTTTTTTAATAGTGGAATCCTTCAATGGGGGCGTATTAGGAGTTGGTAGTAATGGTGGAAGTGAAGATTTTGAAATGGATTAAGAGCTGGGTTGGGAAACATTATTGGAAACTGAAGCAACAGGGGAATAACGTCGAATAGGCACCGGACTAATCTTCAATGTTGGCACTGGTAACCCAGATGATCTATTCGCAAGGGCCATAAAATTAAGGTAATACTCAGAAACTGAACCTATTTGGTGTAATTTAAAACTCCGCCATCGGACAGTCAAATGGTGAAGGCCCAAACTGCGACTCCAGTGCAGTTGTTAATTTTGTCCACATCTTTACTACCAAAAGACGTTGCAACATTTGAAACCAAGGGACGACATCCTTCTCAAAGTGGATTGCAGCAATATCCACTCGATCGGCATCAGGTGTGTGGTGATAATCGAAAAACTTTTCGGCTTTAAAAATCCACTCCAAAACTGGAGAATGGCCATCAAAGTGCGGAGAACCGAGAGAAATTTCCTTAATGTGGAACGCCTTATGGAATTGAGTGTCTCCATTGTTGGAGCTGGTCGATGTAGAGCCATCAGTTACTTGATGTGAAGACTGTACGTGCACCAGTCTATCCAAAGATTGTTGAATTAAATCCATACGAGACTGTGCTTCAGTTTGAACCTGTATAGTATGAGTGCAGAGTTCACGATCTCGAAGCTCCAAGAGCTCCATCAACTTCTTAATATCTGCAACTTGACCGCGAATTTCAGTTTGCAACTCTTTCAAAAGAGTGTTCTCGGCCATGGCGTCAATGAAAGCACCAATGTAACAGTATTATTATTGAACTGTTATATATATAAAACAACCAGGGGATATTCTGCAATATAAGTGTCTATTCAGAGTGAACAATAGAACAATTTCAATATCAGTATTTCAAGGATTAAACAACAATATATATAAACAAAAGTTCTTCACGTCATCCATGGCTATGCAAAACCTGATATGAAGAGAGAAAGGCAATCAATAATTGTCAGAGAAAGAGAAAGGAGAATAACAGAGTACATAGAGGTTCATACCACACACACGTTTTTTTCACTGCACAAAGTCCTTCAATAAAATATTCTCTCTTTGGTGCCTCACACTTTTCCTCATGACCTCATCATGCGGATCACTAGCCACGTGTATTTTCTGCCTAACAACTTTTCTTTCCTTATCTCTCTCATCATTATTTCCTCTTATCTCTCATCATTATTTCCTATGTATATATACTAAAAAAAATTGAGAGATCAAAGTTTTCTCAAACTACGAAAAGTTTGAGGAAGTACATTAAATATTATGCACATGAGATAACTTTTTTTTACCATGCTTTTGTTCTTTTATTGGTATTATAACAACATGATTTAAATTTATAAATATAAATACTTTTATAGAATATAAACCTTAAACAGGAAGAAAAATAATAATTAATTTTTCGAGTTAAATTGATTTTTAATATATTAATTTAACAACATATTACCATGTAAAAGGTATGCAAAGGGCTTGTTTGGTATTTAATAATATATGATAGAATATGATAAGCTACAAAACTAACATACGCCCATTAATTATATGATATTAGTTTATAGGAGAACCGTCACTTCTTTACGATAATAATCTTTTATATAAGAGTTGTTTTGCTTGTAATACTTGACTTGATATATACAATAAAGCAGTTACGCATTATTCGTTCTTCTCTTCTTTTTCTTTTGTTTTGTTTTCTATTATGGTAGAACTTGAAAGATTCATCAATAGAGTTATTTCAGAATTATGTTTTCTCCACCTTCAATGTTCCTTCGTTCATCCAATTTCTGAGAAATTTAATGATTCTAATTTTCTTTTATGGAGGCAACAAGTAAAATCGATAGTTAAGGCACATAAACTTCAATGATTTGTTGTCAATCTTGTTATTTCAATGTGGTTTTTCACTAAGAAGATCATGAGGCAGAAATGAAAACTCCAGTTTACTATAGTTGGAAACAGCAAGATCAGATACTTCTATCATGGCTTCAATTGACTCTTTCTTTGTCAATTTTATCTCGGTTAAGGTTACATTCATTCATATCAAATTTGAAAGCAACTTCACAAATGTTTTTAGAAAGACACATGCAAAAGCGCAACAATTACGAACTGGACATTTGACTATGATGCTTGAACAAAAGACACGATTCAGTTTCTTCTTCGATTCAAGTGTATTGTTGATGCTCTTGGTTCTTTTGGTGATCATGTTCTTCCTTGTGGATATTTAGATGCTATTCTTGAAGGTTTACCAGAACAATATGGTTTGGTAATGAAATCACAGAAAAACATTAAAAGATGGTTGAATAGTATTTTCGAAACTTTTCACAAAGAGTGACGTCTAATGGTTATAAAAAATATACTTTGTATGAAATTTTAGAAGCTTAATTTTATAAAATGCATAAATAGAAAATGTTTCAAAGAACTAGGCAATAAAAACAAATTTCATACTAGTTCACTCAACCTAAGTTATGTTTAGCTCTTTGACAAGAAATCTTAAGGGGTTCTAGTAATATTCTAATAACTCCTAGTCCACCTAGTCAACATAAATAGTCTGAGTTTAACCACTCTTGATTCATAAGTATTCTAACCACTTCTGGTCTCAACCATAGACAACACATTTAGACAAATGTTTTAATTCTCTTCAGAATATACAACACAGATAGTACTATGAACAAAGATACATATGATAACTCTCAAGGAGAAGATATAAACACTACAAAGAATTATGTGATTTGCTAGAGTTTTTCTCTTAAAGAAGATTTTCAACTTTAGAATATACATAAGCACAATAGACTTAGTGTTCACAAGTTCATTATCTTATTCTTCTAATATTATCCTTCTTATATTATCATTCTTGTCTTCTCTTCAAGCTTTCGTCTTTATATAACTTTTCTTGAAAGATGGTCGTTAGACAGAGAAGTTGACTTCAGGAGAGCAGGTAGTCTTAAAGTGAGAAACCAAGATTTAATCTACTTTGTAGAGGTTTAGAGCTTTATCATAGCCTTTAGCAAAACCAAACTTGTATGATGTGACAGAGCAGAAGGCTTCAAGGGAAACATTTTCAAAATGTTCTTCGTCTCTCACAACGTCTTTTTCTTGGGTGTAGTGATTCTGATAATAATTTTATGCTTTAGTGATATGCACAAATATCAAGAACAAGTATACAAGTATCTAAGCACTTTACCGTACATGCATTTAATATTTTGAACGTGGATAAGCTTTAGGTTGTATTGCATGTTTAAAACATTTTATCATTTGTCATGTCTTTAATAAATGCATCGTTTGGTAAAATATGCTACATGTCTTTAATAAATGCATCTCACAACATAAGATGATATAAAACATTAGATGTTTTTATCAAAGGCTATTAGCGTTTAGCAGTCTTACATTAGACATTGTAAATCATAAGACGCTTTGCTTAAGTTATATAAGATTTTCTTTTAGCTTCATTTATATAGAAAGAGGTAGACTTTCTTTTTCATAAGACGCTAGTTTGTTACTCATATCATTGTTATAAAAAGAGGTAAACCTTATCGACAAGGTCATCTAATGGTCTTAAGCATGAAAAAAATAGATTTGGGATTACTTAGGGTAAAATATAAATTTGTAGTTTCATAGTGTAAGTTTATTGCATGAGCAGTAGGTATAGGTACGTGAATTTCTATTTTTTTTTCTTTTTATGTAACGAATTTTGATCTTTGGGGGCAGTATGAGGTACATGGAGTGATATAATTATGAGGTTATGTTGTCTGTTGTCCTGTTATAATTTGATGACTCTCTGCTGGCCCAAATATTGTTTATGGAACAATTTTGTTATGGGTAGAGCACGGTGTACAAAAAGTTCTTGATTCACTTTTTGGAACAATTTTGCTATGCAATTATCATTAGCTTATGGAATTGCCACCAACAAAATAGAAAATTAATAGTTTACAAGTTAATAGTTTTTGTTGCGCACACTTTTGTATGTATTGTTATATAATTGTTGCAAAACACATATTGGTGTAGCTTTTAATGATTTTTCACACAATTTGCGTTAGATATTATTGTACCCTCTTTGTAATAGCTCAGAATGTCCCTTTATTTTCAAACAATTTGTATGCATAAGAAATGGTCATCGTGATAAAAACTATGTCAAGTACAAATGGCAACCCAAAAACTACAACTTACCAAGGTACACACACATCCCTTATTTGCTTTTATTCTGTCAGTTTTTCACACCATGGTTATCATTAATGCTTTCATATTTTCTTCTTACTCCATATCACTTCACATGTGTTACAATTCACTTTGAAACTTTGTCCCCATATTTCACTTCGTGCTTCCTCCAAATTTTAGCTTGCGTTAGGGTTAGGTTTGTTAGCTTCGAAGGTCCTCAGACACAGCTCAAGGCTCCTCCTCTCTTCCCAAAAACCCTACCATCTTCCTCTGAACCACGTCTCCAAGCCTCAGTTTTGCAATCCCGAGGCCTCCGTCGCGCAGCAGGAGGGACCGATGCAGATTCCTGGTTAACTTATACCGTTAATGTTAGAGTGATGAATTCGATGTCTGTTTTAAGATTATCTTGTATGATGATGACTTGGATAATTAGATCTTGTAAAATACAAACAAAATGGCTTTTTTTTTCTAATTCAATTTTTGGGTTCGATTATTAGTTTGCTATTTTTGAAGTTTGATCTACTTGGCCATTGGAGACATAAATTAAGATATTTTCAACCTCCTTTTGTTATGATGGTTTGAAAAGACAGGAGCTAAAAGACCCAATGATTCGTGGTCCTGATGGAGGATTTAGGGTTGTTAACTGGCATCATGCCCTTGCTGTGGTATCACAGATTGCCCACCAATATAAATTGGGAAAAGAAATTTCACTTAAGTGCACCTGATAACAAATGGTGTCGGTTTCAAGGTAGAATTCAAGGTAAACCTTATCGGCAAGGTCATCTAATGTTCTTAAGGATGAAAATATAGTTTTCGGATTACTTAGGGTAAAATATAAATCTGTTATTTCATAGAGTATAAGTTTATTGCAGGAGTAATAGGTATAGGTACGTGAATTTCTAATTCGTTTTTGTTTTCATGGTACAAATTTTGATCTTTGGGTAGTATGAGGTACAAGGAGTGGTATGATTATGAGGTTATGTTGCCTGCTATCCTATTATAATTTGATGACTCTCTGCTGGGTAGGATATTGTTTATGGAAAGATTTTCCTATGGGTAGAGCACGGTGTACAAAGAGTTCTTGATTTACTTTTTGGAACAATTTTGCTGTGAAATTATCATTAGCTTATGGAATTGCCACCAACAATATAATAAATTAATAGTTTACAAGTTAATAGTTTTTGTTGCGCACACTTTTTTATGGATTGTTATATCATTGTTGCAAAACACATATTGGTGTAGCTTTTAAAGATTTTTAACACAATTTGTGGTAGATATTATTGTACCCTTTTTCTAATGGCTCAGAATTTCCCTTTATTCTCAAACAATTTGATTGCATAAGAATTGGTTGTCGTGATAAAAACTATGTCAAGTACAAATGACAGCCCAAAAACTACAACTTACCAAGGTACACACACTTCCCTTATTTGTTGTTATTCTGTCAGTATTTTACACCTCGGTATCATTAATGCTTTCAAATTTTTTTCTTACTCTTTATCACTTCACATGTGTTACAATTCAGTTTGAAACTATTTGTCCCCAGAATTCACTTCGTGCGTGCTCCAAATTTCACTTCGCGTTAGGGTTAGGTTTGTAAGCTTCGAAGGACCTCGAACAAACCTTGAGGCTCCTCCTCTCTTCCCAAAACCCTACCATCTTCCTCCAAACCATCGTCTCCAAGCATAAGTTTTGCAATCTTGAGGTCTCTGCCGCGCAGCGGGAGCGACCAATGCGGACTCTTGGTTAGCTTATACCGTTAATGTTAAAGTGATGAATTTAGTGTCTGTTTTATGATAATGTTGTATGATGATGACTTGGAGATTTAGATCTTGTAAAATACAAATAAAATGGCTTTCTTTTTCTAATTCAATTTTTGGTTTCGCACTACAAAACAAGTTGTATTTAATGGGGATTATTTTGGGGAGGTTATTAAAAAACCCCTCAAATAGACATTATCTAGAATGATTCTAATAAATTATCTTGAAGCCAACAATAGGGAGGTTTTGACTTCTTTTTAAAGAGGTTGGTTACCTTAAAAATTAAAATGCTTTTTTTTCTCGTTTCCCTCCTTTTTTTTAAGCATTCCCTCCCAAAATTTTACTTTTTCTTTCTCCAAATTTTAGGTTCTTCTTTTCTAGAATTATAACACAACAAACCCAAAAGATGTAATATTATTCACAGAGCAGAAAAGTAAGCAATAAAAGTAATCACAGAGCATAATATTTTTCCATAAAACATTACTTTATTATTGTACTCATCTCCCTTGACTAGAAAGAGAGATCATTTCATAAAACAGAAAGAACAAAGAAGATAGAGAATGTAACCATCCATCCCCCTTTCCTTCCCCCCCCCCCACCCAGACTCATATAATCACCCCCACCTCACACATAATCTTTCATATGTATATTGGGCCTCCTCATCCTTGCACTTTTTCTGTTATTCACAATTGTATGATTGATTGTCATTTGTCCATTCTGCCTAACAGAATTATTCTCCTCTTAATTCTTTTCCTGATTTGCCCTTATGTCATTCCCACTTGTCTATAGGGTCTAACCTTAATAGGATCAACCCCTACAATCAAAGGAATACAATGGTCGTGGGACCTACTCGGAGGAAAACCAATAGGAACTACAAAAACATCATGATAGTTTTGCAAAAGTAATGCTAATTCAGGGTCCAAATTCGTAGGTAATTGCAACCCGTGATCAACAGCACAGAGAGGTTGCTGAAACTGAAGTGTAAATAGTTCAGATATGGCATTAATGTGTTGCAGTCTGCGAAGATGATTATATTGGGCTGGAGTCGGAAGTTGTGGCTTATCCCCATGAAGTGTAAGAAAGTTCCCTTCCACTAAGAACTTCAATGTCAAGGCCCTGTAGTCTGAAATATGGGGGCCCTATAGTTTGAAATATGGGGGCCCAATGTAGCTAACCACGTTGCCCCTAAGACCAAATCTGCACCTGTGATTGGCAATAAGTAAAATGGAAGTTGTAAAGAGTGCCCTTGGATCTGCATGTCAACTATGCACACCATACCTTTCACTGTCAAGGAATTTCCATTACCAACTAAGACCTAAAATCCAGTAGTGGGTTTAATGGCTAATTTCAAACAATGGGCAAGCCGTGGTTGCAAGAAGTTATCCGAACTCCCACTATCTAGTAGTACTTGAACTGTGACCCCATTGATAGTACCCTGGAATCACATAGTACCAGTGCTAGAGACTCCTTTGAGAGCATTAAAAGAAAGGTGATGCTCCTGGTCCTGTGATTGCATGTTAGAATGATTAAGATCATCAGGTGGTTCAGGTTCTAGTGTCGAGTCTACCTCTTCCTCTAACTGTAAGAACAAATATTGTTTGTTGGGACATTTATGGCAAGGAGAAAATTTCTCATCACATGTGAAACACAATCCTTTCTCTCGGAACAATTGCATTTCTGCTGCAGAATTTTTTTGACATTGGAAAACTTACTGGATTGGGAATTAGGCAGGGTTATAGTGTTTGGGTTGGGTAACAAGGGTGGTAAGCTGGTAGATTTGGTAGTTTGGGCTAACGAGGATGGAGGGTATTTTGCATAAGGAAGGTTTCAGGTAGGTTTTTGTTTGGGTTGGTATTTCTCTTCGAATAGCTTTCCAATGAAATCGCTCGTAACAATGATATGGGATTTTGAGCAGTAACATCGCCACGAATGTCAATCTTGCGCCCACTAATGAAACAATCAAGTAAAGCATCTGCAGTAATGCCCTAAACACGATTAGACAATGCTGTAAATTCTCGGTAATATTCTTGAACGGACCCTATTTGCATCAACTTAAAGAGGGTAGATCGAGGACACTCATAAGGGGAAGGGCCAAATTCCAATTCCAAGGATCGAGTGAAACTAATCCAAGATTGAAATGGAGTTGTCTTAGCTAGCATTTGGAACCAAGGAATCACATCTTTCTCCATATGAACTGCAACAATGGTAAGACGTTGCTCCTCCGGAGTATTGTAAAACGTGAAAAATTGTTCAGCCCAAAAAATCCACTCCAACACATTTGAGCCATTGAAGCGTGGAAAATCAAGTTTAACATTTCGAACCTGAAACGGAGGCGTAGAGCTCGAATTGAACCTGTTCGATGAGGTACTCACTACATGCAATTATGTCAGTACAGTTTCAAGGCTCTCAAAACGAGTAGAATACTCCAGGTGCCTAGATTCCATCAACTCTAAAACGCGATTTAGGGTTGTTAACTGGCGTCATGCCCTTGCTGTGGTATCATAGATTGCCCACTAATATGAATTGGTAAAAGAAATTGCGCTTAAGTGCAATTGATAACAAATGGTGTTGGTTTCAAGGTAGAATTCAAGGTAAACCTTATCGGTAAGGTCATATAATGTTCTTAAGCATGAAAAAATAGTTTTGGGATTACTTAGGGTAAAATAGAAATCTATAATTTCATAAAGTATAAGTTTATTGCAGGAATAATAGTTATATGTACGTGAATTTCTAATCTTTTTCTTTTTATGGTACGAATTTTGATCTTTGGGGCAGTATGAGGTACAGAGAGTGGTATGATTATAAGGTTATGTTGCGTGCTATCCTGTTATAATTTGGTGACTCTCTATTGGCTGGGATATTGTTTATGGAACATATTTGTGATGGGTAAAGCACGATGTACATAAAGTTCTTGATTTACACTTAGGAACAATTTTGTTGTGCAATTATAATTAGCTTATCGAATTGCCCCCAACAATATAGTAAATTAATAGTTTACAAGTTAATAGTTTTTGTTGCGCACACTTTTGTATGGATTGTTATATGATTGTTGTAAAACATATATTAGTGTATCTTTTAATGATTTTTCACACAATTTATGGTAGATACTATTGTACCCTCTTTCTAATACCTCATAATGTCCTTTTATTCTTAAACAATTTGATTAAATAAGAAATGGTCGTCTGTGATAAAAACTATGTTAAATATTTAAACTGCAGTTGTTGCATTGTGGATTATTACTTTTTTTTTAATAGGATGATACATTGTTTTTAACATCAATTTTAAACAATTGTCTATTGAGTTTTTCTGTGTCATTCTTCTACTATGTTTTCCACTACTATATTTTTAATGTTTAACATTACGTTATATAAATAAATAACGGTATGGAAATATAAAATGTCGTAATAAATATTATGTTAAATTAGAAATTACTTTTGAATCACATGATTTATAGTAATAGTTACAAGTATTATTAAGTTTTCTTGTAAATTAAGAAACTTTAATATATATATATATATATATATATATATATATATATCATAGATTATACAAATAGGTGACTGTTAATACTCTGACAAGTGTACCGAATCGTATCAAGTAATAAAAAAATGGTAAGTCCGAGTATCTTTCTCAAAGGACTCTTAGGCCTAAACGTTCGTATGCATTCTTGATTTCTTAAGACTTGATGAAACAAAAATTAAGATTTTGAATGCAAAACAGAAAATAAACATGCATGCAAAGATTGATCAATTGACAGTTGAACTTTATGGATGAATGGTGTTGTTGGCAGAAATGGGTATAAAATTTGATGATGATCTATTGGGTTCATTCCTATTAAATAGAAGCACAAGGTTATGAATCCTCCTTGCTTCCAACAAGATGATGTTTAAATATAAATATACCTCCACTCACATTCTTTGAGCAATAGTTACATTTATTTTTTCTTCCATTGCTGTTAATATCAAACTCATGTTTCCATCCAATATCAGATCGATTTCCTGAAACATTTTTACTTCTACTCTTAACAGATGAAGATGCAGTTGGATTAATTTCCATTGAATTTGATGCATTTCAATACATGATGCTCTAAATTTTTCACTAAAAAAAAACCATGGCAGAAGAGGACTCAAACTTTACTTTAGGATTAAATATTTTCTTTTACATACTAAAATAAAAAACACAACATTGACTATAAAGACACATAGTGACTTTCATTTCTTTAATAAAATCAGGATTTCATTTATTTAATAAAAGAATAATGGCATTTAGGGGCAATGGCATTCACGGGCTGTCAAAATAAAAAAAAAAAAAAACTTTACTCACCACCACATGCAGTGATCGAAGGAGGCAAGACCAAGAGTTGCAGCGACAAGCACAACGACAAGCGTGACGACAAACAGAGTGCGACCACGAGTTAAGCGAATGACGAGTGCGAACCAGTCAAATGGCAAGCGGACGAAGCGTGTGACGGCGAGCCAACGAAGCGCGACCACTAAACGCGACGATGACCTAATGAAATTCGACGATGGTGGTAAAGGAGAAGGCCACAAACAGACACGCATAACAACAACACACAATGGTGGAGAAAAGCACAATGAAAGTGAAGAAAAACAGTGATGGAGCCCTAATCAGGTCATTAAAGCCTAAACTCAAAACGAATTCATCTTTTTTCGTTTCTTCATATTTCAAACTCGTAAAATCGCTCCAAAATCGTCATTCTACGTGATCTCACTGAGTTTAGTTACGATTTCACTAAGTTTACTTGAAAACCAAGTTTGCTTTCGAATTAACTAAGAAACCAGGACTGAGAACGCAAACTCATCCGAGTTAAAAAATTAACTCGCAAGTTTGATAACCATAATCTCAAAGCTAAAGAACCACCTATTATTAGGATCATGACAATATTAAACACTAATAAACGTTGTCTTTGCTAAGAGTCACTCAACAATATCAACACCAATCAACTTCATCTTTGTCAAGAGTCTCTCTACAATATCAACATCAAACAAAATATAAGGTTCATGATCTAAAAAAGTACAAGGCCGAAAAAGAAAACCCTAAACAACGATACCTAGTTTCACACATGTGCATCTTGCTTTTACCTCATTCACTTACCCATCCAAAGTGACATCTCAACATTATTTCTTATCAAGACATTCATTATGCGAAAAAGAAATTTAATCACATAATTAAACACTTAATTCAATTTTTTTTTAAATTATGTAATTAAATATGAAATTAATGATATTTTGGTGGATAAAAATTGAATTCAAATGAAATATCAGTTGAAACCAATCATCACGTAAACCTTTACGCATTTGAGTAACACATAATTGATTAAAACTTAAAAATATCTAAAATTTATTGAAACACATAATGATTTTAAAGAAGAGTAGAAAATCCAAGAACAAATATTAGCAAAGTCAATTCTCAAATAGTCTTTTGTTTCTCTACCTTTAAATTGGGTGTTTATTTTTTAAAAGCATTTTGTATTATTCTACTATTTCTTTATTAATAAACAACCAAACAACAATCACCTTATGAAAAAATCTAGAATTAAAAAAATATCATAATTAAAAGAAAAAAAATCTCAACGGATAATTTTCATAATTTTCTAAATTAAATGTTTCACTTGTTCTTATAATTTTATCTAAAAATATGTTTAGTTTTGATATTGATTCCAAGGTTAGTTAAAGCCCTATATATTAGGTTTCCAATTAGATGAGAATGAGTTTAATTGGTTTGACTGAGATGTGACCCTATTTTGCTTTTGGACTTTAAGAGTTAAGCTTTCTAATTTTTCCTGATTGTAGGTCCATTTTTAAATATCCTATATAAAGCGAAAATCACATCAAATCGATGTTTATATATCAAGTTATAATCTAAATGCTAAATGAATTCAAAATATATGTTAATATAAAAATAATTAAATAGATCTTGCCAAACTAAAATAGTGAAAGTGGTCCAAATCAATCTAATTATGCACAAAAGAATATTAATACTAAATACCAAGGAAAGTATAGATAAATAGAATTAATTTAACAAACATTAATTGAGAAATAACTTTAAAATGTACAAGTGGATGAATAATGTCAGCAATATTAATTAGAAAGTAATTTATATCAATGATAACTAAAGAAACTGTAACTTAGAGTCGAGAAATAATATTATTAACATCAATAAAAAATACTAACTAAAATAGACAAAAAATAGTCATGTTAATGGTGGTCCACAAAATTTTATTATTGTTAGAATTGTTGGTCAATAAATAACTTTGACATACATTTTAATCAATGTTGATCAAAACAACATTTAACATATAGTTTATTGGCTGGTTAGTTTGTTTTTAGATTGGTTTTCTTAGATTTTTTTTTTCCTATGGTTTATGTAAAGTGCGTTTTATATATGCATCTCTCTTTTTTTTTTCTTTTTCCTTTTGTACATATTATTTTTAGGCAATTCTTCACTAAGATCAAGCTCTAAACCGTTCACTTAAGTAGTCTTTCAAATCAGAATAACCACCAAAGTCATTCTCTACATCCAGGTTGGTCATCCAAGTCGTTTTCCACCTAGGCTAAGCTTTGCAAGGATGATATCTATCAGGCAGAGCTCCTTCTAATTGAGCTCCCACAAGCTGAGCACTCCAAGCTGATGCCCTAGGCTAACCTCTTGGAAAACCTACCTCCAGTGTTGAGCTTCTTCTTTCTAAGCTCCTTTTAGCCAAGCTCCTTCCAACCGAGCTTTTTCTTTCCAAGCTCTTACTACTATAAATAAAGGTCCCAAGTATGACTTAAGGATCATCATACACATAATATGCATCACTTGCCAACCGAACGATCATCTACTAACTTTGGCATCGAAGTGCCTTCTACAAGTAAGTGGGAGACCTTGGAAAATAAGGGAGGAATGCAACAGGTCCTGTCTAGGCTGCTACAAAGTTCGACCAACCTTTAACAGTGCTTGACCAACCTTCAACAGGTCATGTCCAGTCTATTACAATTTTTGGCAAACCTTTAACAGGTCCAATCTGGTCTACTATTATGCTCAGTGAGCTTCAATAGAACTCGACCAACGTTTAACAAGTCCTTTCTAGTATGTTATTGTGCTCAGTTAGTCTTTAGAATAGGTTGGCCAACCTTCAACAAAGTTTGTCCAATCTATTACAATGTTCGATCAACCTACAACCAAACACGGTCAGTGTTTAATAGGTCATGTCCGATCAATTATTGTGCTCGACCATTCTTCATGAGAGGCTGGCCAACCTTCAACAAAGCTCGTCCGGTCTGTTACAATGCTCGACTAGTCTTTTACATAACTTACTCAATTCAAAACTCTTGTACTAATGTCAACCTCGAACCTGACCAAGGACCTATATCTCCTTATCCCAAAACAGTTACCTTTTCAACTAAATTTAAAATGATCAAAATATTAAATAATAAATTATTTTTATCATAAATCATTTCAAATTCTTTGAAATAAATTATTTCATTAAAAATTCCTCTTAATTTTCATTTCATCCAATACTAGTCTTTTCCAACAAAATCTTAAAAAAAATATCCATAATTTCAAAATTCATCCATAATTTCAAAAAGTATCCATGAATAAAAGATTATGGTTTATATGTACATAGAGGTGGGGGTTGAATGATTGTCCATTGTTTATGGACATAGAGGTGAGAATTAATTCATTTAAAGTGATTTTATTTTTCTTTATCCAACAACCTTTCAACTCACTCACCTTGAATTAATCTTCTTTACAGTGTTAAAATAATCTCAATTTTTAATTGTTACAGAAACAAAGGAAACCTCTACTTTTTCTTATTTGACAAGTATATATTATTAGAAAATTATGAGTTTAACTTTAACTTGTCTTTACAAAGCTAACTTAGGGTTTGGCTTCTCTCACCTTTTGTTAGATAAGTTGTCAATCTCTGTGTGCATAAGATAAAGAGTATAAAGAGACATAGAATCTTTTTTTTGTCTTCTATTCGATCTTTCAAGCTTCTAACTATTTTGTTTTTATGACAAAGTAGAGGAAGTGGTGTCATTCATAATAAGGGTCACAATCTCGTGAGGAAATCCATTACAATAATTTTCAGCAAAATTCAATTTATCTTATAACAAGTTTTTCTTAAAATCAATCTTGGACATAGCATAGCCTCTTATTATGACTAATAATCCTCTCCATATCTATTCCCCCCTCTATATATTTTAATAATTTTAATAATTTTTATATTTCAGGACTTTCTGTTTAAAATATATTTTGTATAAACAAAATATAAATATTTGATCTCATTATTAAAATGATATAATCCTTCTTTTAGTAAACTTTTATGTACGGTTAACCTAGACTAAGAATTGTTAAGCACGTCACATGTTTAATCAGTGTATGTTGTTATAATTTTTTTTTTATATTGCATTAATTTTTATAAATAAAATACATTTGAAAATAAGAATAAACATCAAACAAAATTGGTAAAAAAGTATCCAGCAAACAGAATCTGAATTTTTTTTTTCACAAAAAGGTGTTTATGTTCTATATTATTTTCTGGTACATTTATGAGTGATTCTGAAATGCTGTGAAATGCAATATAAAGAAAAAAAAAAGTGTTTTTTTAAGTGGTGTAAACATTTCTGGGTATTTTTTCCATATTATATTAATACTAGTATATTTGGTATTTATTATTTTACAAGCCTCACGACACAATTAGGTCGATGTATTGTATGTCACAAGATAATTGTGTATCAAATTCAATAGCCTTTTACAACGCAGCATTCAATACACGAAGCATAAGACATGCAATTTCAGTCCACTATATTAATGCTTGTCTTAATAGAAAATTTAAAAAGATGAAAATTTACAAAAAAAAAAAAAAATTACTAAAATCTAAGAAGATAGTGAAGTACATTGTGTTCAAAATGGAAAACAACTAAACCGGTAAAAAAATAAAATATAAAACTGATCATTTTTAGATTTTGTACATATATTTTTATTACAATTTTAATTAAAAGTTAAAACAACTAAACAAAATCGAATCTTATTTTAATTACATCAAATTGTTTATCAGAATTATTATATTTACCGTGGATTATTATCGACGACTAATGATTCGTCGGTGAATCACATTTACCAATAGATTTATCGACAGAGAAAAGAATGGTACTTATCGACAAATTTATGGTCATCGGTAATGACTTCATAGCTTACCAGCAAATATATTTTTCGGTAATATCATTGGTAAATGTCATCAGTCAATACCGATAAGTGATAACCATCGACTAGTCCTTCGTGTTTATGAAACCAAAAACTGGTTTCCCTCTTCCCATTTCCGCTGCACTTAAATGTGTAGCTTGTCGGGTCACTCGCTTGGCTCATCGGGTCACTCCACTAAAATATAAAGCTTCATTTTTATCTACTAACCTAATATATATGAATTTATATACCCCAATATCTAAAAGTTCATGTGCGATAGTTAAATAGAAGGACTTAAAAAAAAACAAAGAAGGACTCAAATACAAACAAAGAAGGACTTAGAACTTTCCTCGATGGTTTGTCAACTCTTCCTCGACGAAGATGCAGCAAACACGGACCTTTGACAACAACAATCCCTCGACAACAGAAAAACTCATGAGGAACGGGTTTAAATTGCTATTACAATAGCTAATGTATAACTACAAATGTTGAAATGAAAATTGAAATGCAATGATAGTGATAACGATTGAAATACCGTTATTTTTATACTTAAATTTGACACTAAACACACCCTTTATGACTTAGAAACTAGCTTGAAATCATGTTTCTTGCTTAAGTTAGGGAATAAGAGAGTTGAAGGTAGTATTATTGGTATTATGCTTGGTTTTCCTTGTTTTGGCAGGAATTAACATGAATTGGATGAAAGAAGTTGAAGTAGTGAAGAGTTGGACTCAAGAGAAGAAGGAAAAGTGCTTAAAAGAATAATCGCAGCCAACGCTCAGTGTCAATTTACCGCTGAGCGCCATCTTTGCTGAGGAGTTATTTGGACGACGCTTAAGCGCCAACGCTGAGGGGAAAATCAAGTGCCGCAACCACCGCTGAGCGTTAATCCACCGCTGAGCGCCAGCCTCTTCAGTGAGTTCACTGTCTCTCGCCAGGGCGTCAACGCTGAGCGTTATTCTGAAGAAGTCGCAATCACCGCTGAGCCGTCATCCAGCGTTGAGCGCCAGTCTCGTGGGCCTGGGCCAGTTTTTGCTAATTTTTATAAACTATATATTTATCTGAACGACCTAGAGAGGGTATCTTTGGATAGAAAGAGACGCAAAAACACTCTCTTCACCCTTTGTTGGCGAATTTTGGATGCGGAAGCTCCAATATACAATTTTTAGGGTTTTATCTTTCATTCTTTTCATTATTTTCATCTAGTTTCACCATGTCCATGGTGAACTAAACCTCCATTGTTGTTGGGAAAACGATGTAATCCTTTGAAACTCTCATGTATTGAATTGATTCTTGATATTTATGCTTTACTTCATTAACTGTTAGGCTTTTTCCTCTACACTCTATGCATGCTTTGTTTAACTCATTCAATTGCATGATCATTGATTTTGTCGATATGGACACAAACGGGGAAATCTAGACTTGGGGAAATTCTCTCGGAAGCAATATTACCTAGACATAGGGATAGGAGGACCGATTTCCTTTAAGCTTCTGTGCGAATGTAATGCATGATTAATTGCTAGGGAGACAAGACATTGTAAACTAGTAATTAGGAGTAGGCTCTCTTCACCGAGACATCGGGTTTAGGGTAAATTAGAAAGTGGAATTGACATTAATGAAGAAGTTGAATTCATAAATACATGAGAATGTATAGGATAAGTTGGAAACCCCAACAACATAATTAATCCATACATCATCCACCTGCGTGTTCTTTGGTCAATTGATCAACACTTGCATGCATATTTACTTTTTTCATTATAAACATTGATTTTCGTTTCTCAAGTCTTAAATAATCAACAAAACACATAACTATCTAGGCCAATGAGTCTCTAGGGAAAACGATACTTGGTCTTACCATTTATATTACTTAATACGATTCGGTACACTTGCGGGAGTCTTAATAGATAGCAAGTGCAACACAAATCTGAATTCATGAGAAAAGTGAAGCAATGCATGGAATAGTAATCTTAGAATGAACACATAGCATCCTTGAAATTCACTCAAGTGATTTGAAACAGGAATTCCTTCCTTGTACTTCAACTCCACAAAATTTTTTATAAAGTACAATTTATTAGTCCCTGACTTAGAAGCATACAAGGACTCAAGCTTATCCCATAGGCTTCTCGCACGTGTCTCATTAGCAACAAAATTATAAACATTATCATCAACAAACTACTTGATAAATCCACACACCTGTTGATGTTCAAAACCCCATTCTTCATCTGACTTGGATTCCAGCTTATTGGAAGCAAAAATAGGAAGATGCAAATTTTTCACAAATAGCAAGTCCTTCATCTTGCCTTTCCATAGGTGATAATTTTCTCCATTCAAAGGAATCAATTTTGTATGTGCCTTCATCATTCACGCAAACTAAACAGTCTCTTAACCAAAGAGCTCTAATGCTACTTTGATGGGGAAAGGGCCAAAAAATATAACAACTTAGCAAAGAGTAATAACGTAGCGGAAATTCAATTCCCCTTCTTGCGAGAATCTGCGAAGAGCAACAAACAAATAGAACAAAAAATAGAATCCAAAGCACAAAAAGACACCAACAATTTTTAACTTGGAAAACCCCTCAACGCAAGGGTAAAAACCATGAGTCGTCTAGACCAAAGAAAAATCCACTATGATCAATAATAGGATACAAAAAAGTCTTCAATAATAACGCCAGATGGTATTTTCAATAAGCCAATTTAACTAAGCACAAATGCTTACAAATGAGAACAAAGAAGATGAAAAATTTTCCAAAACAGGGTTGTTGGTGCAGGACTGATTTCTTCCAAACTAGATCTCCAAACCGTCAAAATGAAGAACCATACTTCTGGAATCCACTGTCCAAAAATCATCTTGATCCAACGGTGGACGACTTCACAGTGACGAAAATACCAATGCAGGTTTCGGGTTATGCGGGAAAGGCTTTCTTTCTTCCTTTTTCTCTCACTTGGCTTTTCTCTCTCTTTAAATGACTCTATTGTGCCTTACTAATGTGACCTATCTCCATTTAACCTAGTGATACATAAAGGTCCTTATTATTTGGACACATTCTCCACATAGGAAGGGAGCCCAATAACCCAACAGATGGAGAGGTGAAAGAAAGATTGTATTTGTGCATGACAATATTGGTATCAAATATGGTAGAAAGAAGAAAAATTAATTTACAAATTATTGAATTTCGTTATGCTAAAGAACTTTTTGTAATTGTAGATGCAAAGGAATGCAATAAAGAATAAAATCATGTAGAATGGTGAGAGATGTTTGGTGATGGAACTCCAGAGTTGAAGAGATTTGTTATTCGAATTCTAAGCTTGACTTGTAGTTCTTCTATATGTGAACGTAATTGGAGCTCATTTGAAATGGTAATTTAAATTATTTTTAATTTATAATTTTCTTTATTGTGTTTATATCTACTAAAAATATTATATTTCATTTTAGGTTCATATAAAGAGAATGAATCGTTTGCATCAGAAAAAGATGAATGATTTAGTTTATGTCATGTATAACTACAAGTTGAAAAGTAGACAAATTCGAAAAATTGTTGCTCTTCCATTTGATGACATTGAATCAGATGATGAATAGATAACTGAAGAGGCAGATGATGTTGTTGAGATTGAGCAAGTTGAAGGTGAAAATTATGGTGAAAATGTTCACTTAGATAGAGCAACAATGGATCCTACTCTAAATGCTCTTGATCCTTATAACATAAAATTTGAGGATAATGAGAATGCACAACATTCATTACAGGAAGAGTTGGATGAAGATGATGACGGAGGTGATGATGCCATTATTAGAGGATTAGACATTTTATGTTTTACAATATTTCTATGAACAATATTTCTATGAACTTATTTATTTGAATTTATATAATTTTGTGAACTTATTTGAATTAGGATGTTATTCAAATATTGTTTTCATGTAAAGTAAACTCTTAGGAGTTTACGAGTCGAGTTTACTAGGCTCTAACGAGTTTACGTAAACTCTCGAGTTTGACAACCTTGTTTGAGATTATTTCTTTTTGGGATTTCATATCCCTTGGTTCAATCATATCCCTTGGGACAATCATATTCCTCTAAATCATCTTCAACTATGTGAGCACAAAACCGGACAATTGCCTAGGTTCTCAATAATGCCAGTGATATTCCTTGTCACAATTAGGTTTTCCTTGCATTAAGGGAGATATGGTCTTTGTGAAGATTGTTGAGAAAGTTTATCTTGCCAATTTGGAATAGTGTAAAAATCATTTGCATGGGTGAATTTGGTTGACAAAAGGTAATAAACCCCTCGTGCACTTAATCTTTGTAAGAAGCTTGATGTACTTTGAAGCATTTGGGTCAATGGAATGCATTTCCTCTTCGTAGATGATTCTATGAATTTGCTTTCTCTTTATTAGAGGATTTAAGAAGGGTTTTAGTTGTTAAAATGTGGATTTTATCTCCTAGTATTCTTCATGTTTTTGCTTGGATAAAGGACTTTGTCCCTATATCTATGAAACTCACGAAAAATTAATGTTGGGTTCTTATACATGATCTTCCTTTGGCATTGGTAATCAGAGGCACTTTTTTATTACACGTGGAATTGACACACATTTATCACTGACTGATTACACCTCATGGAATTTTTGCTCGTGTTAGTTGATGTTGATTTGTTATTCAAATATAACCAAATTTTGGTACAAAGGCAAAGATTTGCATTAATTTCTCATGTGGAGTATAAGAACTTGTGGTGCAACAATCTATGATCTAACAGCTGGTACAACCTATTGTGTTAAATTTGTTGTTGTGTCACTTATTGCTTAGTCACAAGTTATTATTGTGGTTCGACCTGATAATATTCATGTTGTGAATGAATATGGATGCTTTTAATGGTAGTGATCTAGTGTAGTCTAATTCCGTAGATAGTATGTCTTCTCTTGAGGATGTCACTCCAATTATAAATAGTTTGTAGGACTTAGAACAACTTTATTTGTATCATAGTAATTTTGAAACAATTCCTTATTCTTTGAAGTTTAAGGAAGCATACCTTACAAAGAAACACAAATTAACTTTTAAATTGGTTGATATGGTTCAAAAGGGAGAATATTCTAATATTGAAATAGATTATGAGTAAGTTCAAACTACTGAAAAACCCTGTAAGAGTAGACCATCAAAGAAAGTTAATAGTAAATCCTCTAAAACAAATACTTTTAATAAGCACTAATTAGTTTTAGTAGATTATGGTTTCTAGGTAGAATTTTTACGTATTTGATATTATTAATAAGTTTATTCCATTTGATGTCATGGCCAACGATATTAAATTACTAATTAGTCATGTATATGGTGTTTCTTACGAGTGATAATGGAGTTCAGAGTTTATCATATTCTTTGTAAAGAAATCATTATGCGGATAAGTGAGTCATCTTAACTTTTATTCATTGAGAATATTGATTTTCTATGTATTTATTTAGAATGTTATTTATAATAGGTTTTATTTATTTATATTCATAAGTTTTACGTGGTTTACTCCATGTATTATTAAAAAAAAATATTTTCTTTAATAAAATTTTAATATGATGACTATTGTTGAGCTTTAGAGTCCTAATATAACTGAAATATCAAAAAGTCAATAATACTTAAATGAATTTATTTGAATTAAATTCATTTTGCTTAATGTTTTTTTTTTATGTGCGCATGATTGAAGTAATAATTTTGCATTTTACCCTATTCAAGTAAAAAATTAAAATTTTGATAAATTTGAATGATTTTATTTAAATAATTTTTTTAAAAAAATATATTAAAATAAAAGTAATTCAAGTTTAATGTAATTGGATTTTTTGAAGATTATTAAAATTTCTTATCCAAGTTATAGGTTCTGAAATGTGTTCGTTCAACAAATGTTTGAAAACAAATTTGGGATAGTACACTAGATGTAGAATTGTGGGTTTAAATGTTCGCTAGACATTCAAAGAAAAGTATTTTGCATGCACTTTTTTTATCGAAGAAAAAGGAAAATTTATAATTTGGAAGTTAAAATATCAATATGGTATAATAATTTAATAACTTGACTCAAAGTGTAATTTTTTATAGTATATTTTTTTTATTCAATTGAGTTTTCAAAAGATTTTAAAAGATTTTCTTATCAAAAAAGGATTATGGTATTCAATAGGTATTTTTAAACATCAAAACAATCTTAATTATATTCCATTTGTGTAAGAAAACAAAAAAGCAACAATTTAGAATTTAAAATCATATCAAATTCTATAGATTACTTTGTTAATATAAGCTTTATATGGATTTTGTTTGACTTTTTCTCTTTTGCATATATAAATATCAAACAATGTCAATTAAATATATATGTCTTCCTTATTCCCATTTAAACCTTTTTATTTTCATTTTGAAACATGACAACATATGGTTCGTTTCTCTAATTTGTATTGATTTTCTGCGTCTAAATAGGTGATTACATTCAACTATCAATTTATGAGTTAATGGTAATATGATTGCTCAATAACTGGAAATAGGATTTTCCTTTTTTTTTTCATTTGACTTTATGTGAAATTATTATTTGGGTTGTTAGTTTCTAAATCATTTTTCGTTAACCATTGTGTTATAATGATTTTTTTTAACAATATGATGTAGATTAATTTATGTTAAATAAGTTGAAAATATAACTATTAGAAATTTTATTGGAAAAAACAAACAAAAAGGAAAAAAAAAGAAATATATATACAATTATTTCCATTTTTAAAAGTAAAGATTGGCAATGAATCTATCAAATGAGTTTTTATTTTTGTTTATTTTAATTGCTAAATAAAAGAGAGGAAGGAATAGAGTATGTAAACATGGGTTTCTTTATTATATATTTATATAATAACTGTTTAAAATTGTCAATAAATCTATGAAATGAGTTTTTTATTTTTATTTTTTTAATTTCTAAAGAAAGAGATAAAAAAAATTGGAACATTTGAAGATATTTATAGAAAAATAACTTTAAATTATAAAGTTGAAATTGTTAGGGAAAAGAAGACAAAAAATAATGTCAATTTTTTTTCTAGAGAATATTTTGTTTTAATTTTTTAAAAAGATATTGTAAAAAGATAAGGATATTTTTTTTAAGTGAAAAACACTAAAGAAAAACACATATTTTAGATTAGTTTATCTAAACCACCAAGACTACATTCACTTTTTTTTTGAATGGTTAAGTTTTACTAAAAATACAAATTTAAGCAATAATATTTTTGTTTGATCCTATATTTCTCAAGTATTCTTTAAGCAATTATATTTTAAAGTTATTCATTTTTCTAGATATGATGACGTTCCTTCTTGCTCAAACATCTTTTATGGAAGGAAAGGAGAAAGGAATAGCAAAAACTTATAATTGTATGAAAGGAAGAATATTTATGGAAGTGGAAACAAAATGATATTTCTTAAAATGAGAGGTGAGACACACTCTAAGGCTAACGACAATAAGAAGAACTATTCTAAAAAAAATTTGAACAAGTGAATGCAACCTATGTAACAAAACTCTACTTATTCAAAGTACTTTTTACAAAGAGTGAATGTTTTTATTTATAGCCTAAGAGGTTCAACCATAAAAGAAGAAAAAAAGAGAAAAATTCAAATTTGAATGCCCCCATAATGTTCTCCCAAAATCACAAAACCATGAGTGAATCAAGTGATATTTGTTCACTCATTCTTTCCACATTACAAAATGTGCTAAATGTGTTTGCACGCCTCTTCCTATGTATGATTGACCTAGGTTTTTTCTTGGACTTGAATGAGTCAAGTTCAAGACAAACTCTAATCAGGCTTCTAATCCTACTTTAGTTCAACTCTATTCAAGGCCTTATACAATTCAAAAAATAATACACTATTTAACAAAAATACAAGGCTTAAAATATCTTATACTACTTTGAGACACATTCTTCTCATATCTTTCTTACTATAACCCAAGCAGTTGGTCTCTTAATCAGAAGTATTTCATCAAGACAAATTTTAAAATATATAAAAATAAAACTTTTTAATCATATAGATATAAAAGTTATGTATAATAATACTAAAAAATATATAAACAATATTTTAAATTTTAAAAGGATTTTGTTTTATAAAATGTTCACTAGTGGAAAAACGTTGTTTAACATCACCCACTAGACGTCGGTGGGGCGGTAGCCCGACATATACTAGCGGACGGTGGCATTACCGTAACTAAGTTGGTAAACCGAACGTCAGTTTTTATGGCAAACGACGTCTATTATTTATTCGACGTCTGCTATGCCCAAAACTGACGTCCAAGGGCCTGAGGTAGGCGAGAAGACAATTTTTTCCTGCCCCATTGACGTCGGTTGTGACGGGGGCTAACATCTACATGGCTGCAATTAATGCTCTTCACCTTATTCCCAGGTGCTTAGACGTCACGTAGTCAACAACCGACGTCTATAATGTCCGGAAGGCGGGAAGACAGTCAAATTCTGCAACTTAGACGTCGGACTCCTAGGGAGGCAACGTCTATATGACTGTAATTAATGCTATTCACCAAACTCGCAGGCAATTCGACGTCCGGTAAAGGGGTACAGACGTCTAAAATGTTATATACGTCGGCGCCCCAGGACAACCGTCGTCTACTTCCTTGACAGGAAATGAAACGTCAATCCGTAGACGTCGGCGCCCCGTGTGTCCGATGTCTAATAGGCAGATTAAAAGTTTTATTCGACGTCACATTAGTGATATAACTGACGTCTACGTGACTATAGATGTCGGTTCCTGTAGTAACCGATGCCTAATTTCATGTTAAATAAACCGCAGACTCAGAGGAGTTTCACGGCATTGCAGTTTCGCCTTGCAGACTCGCCTCATTTAATCATCTTCCTCCTCTAGTTTTTCTCTCTTGCGCCATTGCATTCTAGTTTCTGATAACATCATCGTCTTCCTCCTCTTCTTTTTCTCTCTTGCGGCATTTCATTCCAAGTGCGTGTTTTCTTATTTCAACCGTTTAAACTTTGTTTAGACCGATTATATTAGCATTCTGGTTCAACTGATTAAAATTTGTTTTCCTTTGTTGTGTTTTAGTGCAGTTTTGTTCCTCTCTTGGGGTAACACAGTACCATATTCTTCCTTTGCTAGCTGCCTCCCAAAAAAAGTGGCGTCTTTTGGATTTCTCGTGGCGTTTCGACCCAAAAACGACCTTAGGTTGTTGCCTAATTATCGTTTCCCCGTAATTTTTCCCTCTTGTGGTTGAAAATGGAACTAGGCAAGAACCCAGGTTCGGTTTTGGGTTCAAGTGTCATGAGAAATTCAAAAGATGCAAGCTTTTTTTTGGGGGAAACTAACAAAGAAAGAGTGTGCTACTAGATTATCCAAAGACAGGAACAAAACTGCACTAAAACACAACCACTATATTAGACGTCGGTTAATGCTTACACCGACGTCTATAGTGATTTTAGAAGGTGGTTAGTGACATGTTCGATGTCTTTATGTGCTCTTAGACGTTGAGTATTGCTTTCTCCGACGTCTATATATTGCCTTTAGCTGTCGGTTTACACGCCTGCACCGACGTTTAGTGACGTCGGACATTGCACTAACTGACGTCTGTTATATGGATGTTCGACGTCCTATTAACGTCACCGGTATAGACGTCAGTTGTGAAAAAGACGTTAAAAGCTCAAAATAACCGACGTTAAACAACGTTTTTCCACTAGTGGTTTCAAAAGCTAATTATATGTGTTTTCTTCCCTTTAATGCTTATACATATATGAGAAATTTTAAAATATTATTTGAAATTTAATGAGGATAAATATTAAATAAGAAAACTCTTCCCCGTTGTGTTACAATGTTGAGATTTTACACTTAGTTGATGCTTTAGAATATATTTACTTTTAGGTATACTTAAAATATGAGTTTTAACTATTTATGTTTTTAGTATTATAACGTTTTCCATATAGGTAATGAATCTATAATTGATAGATTGATGTCAATACCACCTTAAATTCTCTTAGAGAACTAGAATTCCTTATTCTCCTTTTTCTTCTTTACAACAAAGAAAAGAAAATTAAAAAACAATAGTTATATGCTAAAATTCATTTTTTTTTATTGATAGTGTTCCATGATCTCTATATTTTGATTGAAAAGTGATAAGAAAACTATTTAATTATATATTATTTATATGACTATATGTTTCTCTTATTTATCATGATATTTCTAATTTTTATTTTTTATTTTACGATTTTTGTAAGTTGTTTGATATAATAATAATAATATATTATAATAACATGTGGCTTATAAAGATGAGAGATTTGTAACAAGAAGATAACAATGAAGAAAATGAAAAATGAAATTTCTTTCCATAAATCTTGGACTGTGGAGGGTATATTGCACCTTTTTGAAAGTAATAAAAAATTAATTTTATGATGCTAATGTATTATATTTTCTCATTTCGATACAAGGATCTTATGATATTCATATGAGCTAATCACCAAAATTAATCATGGACTTTGATACCATTAATAAATCTATTAAGGGGAGAATTCATCAAAGAGATACAATACTAATAATACCTGAGTCTAATCCACATAATAAATGGACATTACTTCCAACCTAAAATCTAAAGAGAGAATTTATGAGTCTTTTACCTATATATTGCTCAAATTCCTCATTTTTATCCAATATGAGACTTAGACTCACACTTGGATTCCCAATAATCTCCTTCACAAGAGTGAGTCCCTTCTACATTGGTACACTCCCCCTTGAGCAAAAACATTCCAAACCACGTGTGCCCCTTTCGCTTAGTTGTTCATCTTAACAAGACACACTTACCTGAACCCTTTGTCAGGGAAACTTTTGGTATAAGGATCAAATTGTACTCGTATATCATTCATGAGTCTTTAGAGATGAGGTTCACTAGGGAGATAAACAAGATAAGACATGAGCCCAACCAACATAAGAAATTGACATTACTTTCAATTCAAAACCTCAAGGCAATGAGTTTATAGGTTTTCCTTCTTACATGATGTTTAACTTTTGCATCTTTACTCAATGTGAGACTTAGACTTAGACTTGGATTCCCAATAAGCCTTATATTAGTTTCTGTAAATATTCTATTACTTTTTAAGTAGTTGGTACTTAAAACTTAAATATTTTTGATAAAAATATATATTTTTCAATTTTAACCTAATTTAGAGAACCTAATCTAACTTATTCTACAATGGGTTAATTTGAATTAGGTTTAACATAAATGATACATAAATCTAATTGGATACTCTTTTAATGAGTTTGATAATAGATTTACATAAATCCTACTAATGTTGAAAAACATGCAGTAAAATGTTTAAGCGTAAGACAAAAACCAAGAGGGAGGTGAATTGGTTCAAGTTAAGAATTGTTTCCTTTTTAACAGATTTTTGCTTTTAAAAATTTCTTTAATGAAATTGATAATTAGTTTGAATAAAAGCAAATGAACAAAGGAGAGAAAACAAGAGAAAAATTACACAACTAATTTTTATACAAGTTTGGATCAAAAGACCCTACATCCAGTTGTTAATCTCTTCAAAAGAGGGATTAACCTTTTTCACTAAAATAAGTAACAATTTACAATAGATAAATAAAGATTGAGATTAGAAATCACCTCTCTTAACAGATAAGAGATGAAAGACACCTCTTTTTGATGCACAAAAGGATGAACAACTTGACTCTACTTTGTAGGTATACTCCACCACTTAGAAAGAACACTTCCTCCTCCAAGCACCAAGTAACACAAGCTCCCTTTTCCCAAATAGAGAGTTTCGCTTAGGCACACAACTCTAATACTCTTAACGAAAAGTTGTTTTTAAGTTATGTTTAAGTTAATTATTTATAGACTCTTGCATTTGAAAATTAGGTCTGAAAACTAAGAGTCACGTTCGCAATTGCCACTAATAATCGATTATTATAAGAGATGATCGATTATTCCAGAAACATCTTCAAATAATAATTTCTTACTGTGATAATCAATTATCACAAAGACTTTTATGAAAAATAAAACTTTTTATGAGTGCTCTACTACTTGGGTTCTACCTATTGATTCTTGAACTACTAAATTAATTAAAATACACAGATTACAAGTCTTTAACAACTAAATTATTGAGTCTTCAAAGTATTTCTTGAAATCAAACACTTCTTTAATTCTTCAACACTTCTCAATGAAACATTATCATTCAAAATCCTTTATTGAAGCAAGATGTTCATCTTCTTCTTTTTGCTAACAATCTTCCCTATTTTGATGATGATAAAAAAAAATGTTGAAGCCTTGTGATATGTCCTGTTCTTAATTAACAACTAAGGGGAAAATAATAATTAATCAAGAATAAAGATAAATAACAAAATATCAACATAATTATATATCTCCCCCTCATATAGGTACCAATTATCACAAGATGTCAACAAAAAAATTCCTGCCCCTTTATGATCATAATTAATAAAATCATTTAATCTTTATGACCCCTACATTAGTTAATTCAAAAAGAATTTGGCTCCCTTAAATCATTAAAATTAGTCTCCCTTAATGTAATATTCCCCTTAACATCTAAAATAGATTCTTAAGTTTTTAATACTTTTTTTTACGTTTTAACTTAAGATAATTGATTCACTCTTTATAGTTGATTATTTCATAGCCAAATTTGTATGTTACAGTCAAAATGAATATTTTAAGACTTTCATAATTGATTATCACCCTTGGTAATCGATTATTGTGCATTAATTTCCGAAAAATTCTATTTTAACTATTTTTGGGCAGTTAAGACATATCTAACACTCATAAATCTTTTCGAAGCACTTAAAATTTACCAAGATACCATCGAGCCTTATTTTCCTTTTAAATATGTAACTTGCAAAACAAAACAATAGAGTTTTGGTCCCCAAAATCTTATTTGGGTCCTTTAAGATTATAGGCAGATTATTTTGTAACGAGAATCCAAGCATATTTTCCATTTGGAACACTGAAATGTTTTATTCTGTCAAAGCAGTGCAGTGGAATGATTAATGTGTACAACAAACCAAGAGAGGGGTAAATTGGTTTTTTATCGCAAATAATACTTTTAATAATTTTCTCGTAAAATATAAAAACACATTAAAACAATATAAAAAATTTAAAGAGTAAGGAAGAAAGAAAACTGCACAGGTAATTTTTATACTGGTTTGGATCACACAGATCCTACATCCAATTGTTAATTTCAACCGAGAATTGACGTTTTACTAGCACAAACCAACAAACTGTTACAATTACAAAGAAAATAAACAAGTTAAAGGTTAGAACACCTCTCTTCTTACCCCAAGAGATGAAACTCACTTCCCCTATAACCCACAAGGGATGAACACCTTCTCTGAATGCTTCACGAAGGATGACCACCTCCTTTGAATCTTCACAAAGGATGACAGATTTTCAACTCAATAACAACAACAACACTCAATCATACTCCAAGTGAAAGTTCTCGCTCTATGCCAAACACGCCAAGTTCTCAAAGCCACAACACAAGGGTTACACAAATCCTAGAACACTTATCACTGCACACAGTGGATAAGATTTCCAAAATACACTTATTTCGTATGTTGTTATTTTAGAATGAGAGTCTCACTCAAATTTATAAAGATCTCACTCAAGGATACCTCCAAAACTTTGTTGTTAGCTATTAGCGTGTAATAATCGATTATCCATATATGGTAACCGATTATGCATCAATGAATGAACAATGGTCAAAAACTTGTTTGAAAAATCTCATGATTGCTCGTGATAATCAATTATTGATAATTGATTATCATAAGTGGTAATCGATTATCTTTAATATAAAATGAGGTTTTCTTATTCAAAACGATATTTAAAGCAACTTAAAGCAAACAAATACACAAAATCAAATATAAACCACATCCTATACATCAATCTACTAAATTACAAAAGCTTTAATATAAAAAGAAGTCTTCATGAAGATCTTCCTACAATAAGAGCACTTGAGACTTGACTTTGAGACATCATTAAAATTTCTTCTCTTCAGCTTTATGCTAACATATTCTACATTTGTTATAAGTGTGTCGCTTTTCCATATAGTAAAAACAAGAAACACATGACAATTTTGAATTTAAAATAATACATTTTTCAACTCAAACTCTACGAGTTCTTTTAATTGGGTTTTCCTTTCTAGAGTCGTTTTTACTTCTAACATTTTTTTTATCATCTACTTGTTTTTCAATAACTTTATTTTTAGTTGCTACTTCAAGCAGATTTTCAAGAATATCAATATCAAACATGTGACTCTAACATGACTTACATTCATCATTTGAAACATTTTTCTTTTCTAGATCTAAAATTTTATTTTTCAAACCTTTTTCCTCTTCTAGACATTTTTCAAATTTTAATTGCAACTCTTTAAACTCCTTTTTTAATTTCTTATGAGTAACATCTAACTTTTCAAATTCATGCAATAATTCTTGAAAAGCATCATGTAGTTCATTATAATCATTATCATAATTATTGCTAGATATACTTACTTGGCTTCTAGATGATTCATTTTTGGCCATTAAGCAAAGGTTTGCCTTCTCATCAGAATCACTTGAGCTTGAGGTGCTTGATGCACTATCCTCCCAAGCAATGTAAGCTTTCCTCTTCTTGAAAATCTTCTTTGCTTTCTTTTCTTCACCCTTTTTGATGTTTGGACAATTCGCATTAACGTGCCCTTTTTCTTCGCAACCATAATGCCTGTAATTTGAAGAAGATCCTTGTTTCTTCTTTCGAACATTTTTAAATTGTTCCTTACCTTTAGATTTCTTGAACTTGGTGAATTTTCTAATCATGTAACTCATATTTTCATCATCTAAGTATTCATCTCCAAATTCCTCATCCTTCTTTGAACTCTTGTCTTTTGAAATTTCATATTTGAAGACTAATGTTTTCTTCTTTCCTTGATCTTCCTCAGCACTTAATCCATTCAACTTGAGCTCATGCTCTCTTAACATTCCTAAAAGCATAGCCACGTCAAGTCTTAAGACTCAATTATCGCAGTAACCTTTGGTTGCCACGTCCTATTCAAAGATTTCAGAATTTTAACATTTAATTCATCGATATCAAATGTTTTACCTAAACCGAAACTATGGTTGACAATGTGAGTGAAACGCTTCTACACATCAATGATTGTTTCCTCTTATTGCATCCTGAACATCTCATACTCCTATATTAAAGTGTTCTTCCAAGCACGCTTCACTTCATCAGTTCCTTCATGAGTTACACAAAAAACCTCCCATATCTTATGATTTGTCTTGTATACAGAGATCCTGTAAAATTCATCTTAAGACCAAAGTAGAAGAGATTATATTACGAGCTCTTACATCAAACTTAGCTTGCCTATTTTCTTCAACAACCATTGTAAATAAGGTTTTTCTTCTTGCACACCATCAATAATAATAGTAGGAACAATAGGACCATTCACAACAGTTTCCCAAATATCTCTGTCAACAAACCCCAAATATTTGCATTCCGACTTTCCAAAATGCATACTTACACCAGTAAAAAGTGGAGGTCTGTCGATGAGACACCCTCAACATAAACTTGCTTTTGTTCGACCATTTTCAAAAAATTTGAAAGAATATCAAAGTAAGCTCTGATACCAATTGTTGAAAAACATGTAGCGGAATGTTTAAGCGTAGGACAAAAACCAAGAGGAAAGTGAATTGGTTCAAGTTAAAAATCGCTTCCTTTTTAAAATATTTTTGCTTTTAAAAATTTCTTTAATGAAATTGAAAAATTACTTTGAATAAAAGCAAATAAACAAAGGAGAGAAGGGAAGAGAAAATTACACAGGTAATTTTTATACTGGTTTAGATCAAAAGACCCTACGTCCAGTTGTTAATATCTCCAAAAAAGGGATTAACCTTTCCACTAAAGTAAGTAACAATTTACAATAGAGAAATAAATATTGAGATTAGAAACCACCTCTCTTAACATATAAGAGATGAAAGATACCTCCTTTTGACACACAAAAGGATGAACAACTTGACTCTGCTTTGTAGGTATACTCCATTACTTAGACACACTAAGAAAGATCACTTCCTCCTACGAACACTAAGTAACAAAAGCTCCCTTTTCACAAACAGAGAGTTTCCCTTAGGCACACAACTCTAATACTCTTAGTGAAAATTTATTTTTAAGTTATGTTTAAGTTAATTATTTATAGACTCTTGCATTTGAAAATTAGGTCAGAAAACTAATAGTCAGGTTTGCAATTGCCATTGATAATCGATTATCATAAGTGATAATCGATTATTCCAAAAACATTTTTAAATAATAATTTCTTATTGTAATAATTGATTATCCTTAGTGATAATCTATTATCACAAAGACTTTTATGAAAAATGAAACTTTTTCTGAGTGCTCTGTTACTTGGGTTTTACCTATTGACTCTTGAACTACTAAATTAATTGCAATACACAAATTACAAGTCTTTAATAACTAAATTATTGAGTCTTCAAAGTATTTTTTGAAACCAACCACTTCTTTAATTCTTCAACACTTCTCCATGAAACGTCATCATCAAAATCCTTTATCGAAGCAAGATGTTCATCTTCTTCTTTTTCCTAACACTTAACCCCTACATCACAATATAGTAAAATCGTTACGACTATCAAACAAAATAAAAAAATTGTTAAGACAAAAATCGTTTAAACGCTACGTTTTAAGACAAGATCCTCTAAACACTACCTTTTAAGACAAAATCCTATAAACACTACTTGTTAGGAGAAGATCCTTTAAACGCTACATGTTAAGATAGAATCGTCTAAGCAAACATAGTTTTGAAATTTAACAAAACGTCTAAATGAAAGAAAGTTTAAAAACATTAGCCATCTAGGATATTAAACGCAAATAATAAATGCTATATTAAAAGTATCTTAAACGATAGTACACATATAATGCCCAAACGACTAGGATCCTCTAATGCCTTATTACATGTACGTTGTAGTACTCTTTTAACTATTGTATTGTGCTCTTTTTTTCTTTGCAGATCATATCAATACACTACCTTTATTCAAAAGCTTCTCAAGAATAAAAAGAACGTTTAGAGACATGAAAATATTCAAGGAATGTTTACTTCATTCTTTCTACCTGTCTCTTTCGTACACAACACAATTACCTCTGCAAGATGCAACATAGCTTCTGACCTAATACAAAAAGATACATCTCTACAAGAAAGTCAAAAGCTTTGAGTAACTGATCTTTTTCAAAGAAGCCTATATAAAGAGGACTGCATAAAAAGAAGAATCAAGTATCAAGAATCAAGAATTATCTATACATACTTTTTTGTTGTTATTCTCTCTAAAGCTTTCATCGTCTAATGCTTTGAAAATAGAAAAAGTTCTTTACAAGTTTTTCATAATCTCTTTGTATTTATTTCAAATCCTCTCTATGAGAGTTACATATTCTGTTCTTGTAATATATAAAGCACTTTGTTGTTTTCTTTCAGAAGTGAAGTAAAATGCTTGTAAACCAAGAGTTGAGTTAGTTGTATACCACGAGTGGTTAAACTCGTTGTAGTTCTTTGTAATTAGTGGAATCCTTAAAGGAGTGCTTAAAGAAGAATTGAACGTAGCTCAGTTTGAAATGAACCAGTATAAAAATAAGCATGCCTTACTACTTTTGTTTTTCAAAAATTTTCTCTAAACACTGTTTTAAATACTTAAGTGTTTACTAACTATTACACCCTTGTAAAAGAAATTAAACACTATTTTACAAAAAGATTTAAAATTCTATTCAATCTCCCTTTTTAGAGTTTTCTTGTGTTACAAAAATCATACAAAATCACCGATAATTTTTTCTAATTCAAATAAAACTTAAACTAGCTAATTAAAAGTCAATACAATTCTTTGTTATATGTGTTGTCATTACAACACCAAACAATTAAAAATTAATACAATTAAATAATTTTTCGATGAAAGGAAATTTTGAAAATAAAATTCAAATTAAGGGTATTTGATTTTCACCCTTTGTTTTCTTAGTTGAATGGATTTTCAATTAAAATAAAGGGTTAAATATGTTTTTCGTCCCTTAAGTATCACACGATTTTGGTTTTAGTCCCTACTCAAAACTTTGATGGTTTTTAGTCCTTATAGTTTTGAAACTCTTACTAATAATCCTTAAAATTGGACGACGTTAACTTTTTGTTTGATGTGGCAAACAGCGAGCCACGTGTGACGCCACCTTCCCTTCATATTGTGTCCACGTTGTTTTTCTTTTTTTCTTTTCTTTTTTCAAATGAACTTAAGTTCGTGCTCGTGCTCTCCCAGGAAGACTTCAAGGGCATCGAACCTGATTCCTCAGCTAATGGGACGAGCTCGGCGATGGAGATGCCCACAAATCCTAGGAGGACCTCGACCCTGGTTCATGGCGCCCCATCTTCGAGCACCCCTCCGGAGACCCACATCTTCTCTCGGAATCCGACGACGCCTACTATTCCGCTGTCAAAAAGCTCATGTCCGATAACCTCACCCTCATTGAGGACGACACCGTAGAGATTGCTGTCGCAGTTGAGACCGGTCATCCCACCGCGCAATCTGTTTTAGGGTTTTTGTGTGAGATCCATTGGAGGAGCTAATTTGGGTCAGTTGAGTGTGGTTTGCTATGATGGTGATTTTAGGGATGCGTTTGGTTTTGCGTTTGGAGGGAGAGAGTTCAGATGGGAAGAGCAAGGAAGTTGCAGAAGAAATATGAATGGTTGCCATGTTTATTGATTGAAATTGAAATGAAGATGAAGATGACCTGTTTTTGGTTGCAGCAAAAAAATAAACAACTCTCTCCTTTATTTTATTTATTGTAGTTCCACCAACAATGTTCCATTGCTGCATGGTGTTAGGAAATAACCATTATCTCTTTTACATATCATTATTATTACATAGAGCTGACAGCTTGGCAACATAGTCTTTTAGAAATTATGTAGTGTGATAACAGAGACCAATCACTCCCTAACATTTTAGAAAACTCTAATAACGATGCAAAGCCCAATCTCTCTCCTGTCATTAGAATTATGGCTCGGACGGTGGTGCCTGTTACAAAAGGTTTCTTCTTGAACTTTCGCTGAGGGGGGAATTTTTCCTGGATGAGGGTTGAGGATGGGAATGAGAGTAATAATAATGATAGTAAGAAAAAAAGGATCAGTTCTGAAATTGATTTGCAGTTGTTGAAGGAGAGGTGTTTTTGGATGGGGAGAGATTTGGAGAATGTGGAAAGGAAAAGTAGGGAGATGAAAAATGTATTGGATGAGATGAAAATGGAAATTTCCACTGCGAGAAAAGAAGTGGTGCTGCAACCAGAGTGAGCGGAACGTCTTATGGGGAGTTGCAGCGTCGAAGAAGTTACAAGAACAGAAGAGAAGATGATGAGAAAATAGTGTAGCAAAACAAATTGTTGAGTGTGGCCACTGGCATGGAATATGAGTTGCAGAGAAGGTGTCACTGGTGGAGGAACGAAGGGAGTCATTGGGGGTGGAGATGAAGGAGGTGAAGGTGGAGGTGACGATGGAGTAGCAGGATAAGAAGAAGAAGAAAAACAACGTGGACATAGTAACGAACGAAGGTAGCGTCACACGTGGCTCGTCGTTTGCCACATCAAACAAAAAGTTAACGCCGTCCAATTTTAAGGACTATTAGTAAGAGTTTCAAAATTATAAAGACTAAAAATCATCAAAGTTTCGAATAAGGACTAAAACCAAAATCGTGTGATACTTAAGAGACGAAAAACATATTTAACTCTAAAATAAAACTCAATTAATATATATATATATATATATATATAATAAATTCAAAGATTCCTATTTTTAGGATTTATAAATTTGTAACTTTTTCAAAATCCTTACCATAATTTCTGATTTTAACTACCTTAATCAATTGGAAATATGCTAACATTCCCTTAAACATAGGTTTTATTTATCTTTCTTAAAACTTAAAAAAACAAAATATTCATGTTTGAATAAATGCTATTTCAAATGTCAACTAAGAACTTTAAGAATTAGTTTTGAAAAGAAAGAAAAATAAGTAAAAGTAAAATTAGGTATGAAAAAAAAAAGAAGAAAAAGTGAAAAAAAGTTGAAAAAAATTGTTGAATGCTGGAAGAATAGGGATGTGAGGGAAGAAATTGATAGCCAGCATAGGAAGAGAGAGGCCATAGTCTATCGCCAGAAAGGAGGCTGCGACCGAGAGAGCAACTACACACACTATACCTCTCACCGGTTCTTGCAGTTCTAACTTCTTAGATCGTCTTCTTCCTCGTCAAACGTCTACGGTTCCTCTTTCCTCTTCGGCGATTGTCAGAGCATAAGAGAGCTTGTTTCATGGAGCAGGTTGGTAAAACGCTCTGCGTTTTGAAGCTTTACTTTTAGTTTCGGTTTCAGTTTCAGTTCGTCTTAGAAATACGAAAGTATCCGTGGTTCTTTCTCTCTAATCTGTGTATGTGATTTTTTTCAGTACGAGAAGGTTGAGAAGATAGGTGAAGGAACCTACGGCGTTGTTTATAAGGCTCGTGACCGCGTCACCAACGAGACCATCGCATTGAAGAAGATTCGCCTGGAGCAGGAGGATGAGGGGGTTCCCAGCACCGCCATTCGAGAGATTTCTCTCTTGAAAGAAATGCAGCACCGCAACATTGTTAGGTATATATCTGCAATTCATGCGTTTTTCAGGAATGTGGTGGTCGTCGTTTGAGCAATTCATGTGCTGACCAAGAATATTATATGGCTGTAGATAGAAATTAGGAAATTAGGAAGATTATTGTTCACTATGAGTCTCAATGTCTCAACACAGTGTTCATTTTGTGGTGTTTTATTCTGCACAGAGCACCAATGTTGAATAGTTTAATTAAGAAGTTCAGTTATTATAGATGATAGAGGTGAAATAGGAATCTGATTATTTCGCATGGCTAAACTTGTGTTGGATCATGTTGCTGTTGATTTGTGCCTCTGGTAATTGAACTACGTACAGACAATGATACCATTTCGTGTTATCCATATTCTTCACGGTTTTGTCCGTGTCTTTGGACAAAACCTGTTTTTGATACTCTTTTCCTTTTGACTAATTTTAATATTTGGTCAACTGGTAAATCTGTCTGATATATTGTCTGACAAACTCTACAACTGTGAATTTTTCATTTAGGTGACATGCATAGATGATGTATAACTGTACTTAATGTCCCTGTGGTTCAGTGTCCCAGCATAATTTGCATTGTTTCATAAGATCTACCAAAGACCTACTTGGCGGCTGTTGTGTATGCCATCAAAATTAGGATTGAGTGGCCCCAGAAAACCTGTTGACTATAGTTTCTTAAATTATTTTGCTTCGTTAAGTTCATCGTTGTTGTCCTAATGTTATTTTTCTCTCTAGTCTCTAGTCATTTCCTTATTATCATTGGCAAATTGTGGTAACAGGTTGCAGGATGTAGTACACAGTGAGAAGCGTTTGTATCTGGTTTTTGAGTACCTTGACTTAGATCTAAAGAAGCACATGGATTCATCACCAGAATTTGCAAAAGATCTACGACAAGTTAAAGTACGTGACATGTCTTTTCTTTATAGATTTTCAATCCTTTTGTAACAGAAGTTATAATTATGAGAGAGACAGAAAGAACTAAATTGTAGCCCTCAAATACCTGGTTCTCTTATCCTCTTTCTTTTCTTGGCATAAATTAAATAGAGCAAACGTAAGAGTCAATGATGATTAAATATGCGTATGGTTTTGACATAATTATGGCCTGTCAAAATGCATCTCCATACATATTATGCATGTCTCATGAATTTGTGATGAATTACCAATTTTGTGGATAGCAGTCGGTTGGTATTACTTTGGCCCCAGCATTTTGTCTTGGGCTATTAAGTGCTTTTTAAAACTGAAGGTGCTAAAGTAATCCTAGGAACAATAAGCTACATCTACAGGAGCTAAGAAAAACTAGAAGTACACATTGATTGAGACCTTTTAGGAAAGACAGATCTAACATGTTTTCCTAGTTGACAAGACTCACATTCTAAGGTCTGAAGACCACTAAGTTCAGGACACATCTTTTTTAACTTTGACAAGTGAGGATGGCCAAACCGATCATGTAACACTTTAGGGGGAAGAGCTGAAATGGTATAAACCTCCGGCTTCATATCCTTCTCCAATCTGTCTCCCCGAGCTACGCTCCTGTATAACAAAAGATTTTGAATCAAAGGTTATTGAACAATGTAACATTTTGGTTAACTGACTTAAGGAAATTAAATTGAATGGACAATTAGGGACAAAAAGAACAGATTTCAGAGTGAGAAAGGGAGACAAGGAGACTTGACCGACTCCCTTTGAACAAGTTTTAGAGCCATTTGCAAGAGTAATGAAATAGGGTTTTTCTTGGAGGGAAAGGGTTGAGAACAATGAGGTATTACCAGAGATGTGATCAGAAGCACCCGAGTCAATTACCCATGAATTGAGACCTTCCATGGATTGAGAAATGCAGGCTGTAGACGTACTTGGGGACTGAGATGATTGCGCCAAGCTGTTAGACTTTAATCGCAGATACTCTTGATACTCTTCCTCAGTGAACTTGGAGTTGGAAGTGGGAGTGTCAGCCTTAGAGATATTGGCTATTTTGGAAGGAAAGCCATGCAAGGAGTAGCAGTTTTCTTGGGTGTGACCCACCCTCTTACAATAAGTGCACTGTGGACGTCCCCGACCTCCACATCCTCCTCATCTAGTGCCACGTCCTCCTCTTCCTCGTGTGGCAACCATGACAGATGGTTCCAATGTTTCTTGAGTTTCCTGAGATTGAGGCACTGGAACACGAAGAAGACATGTGGTCAAGGCTTCCAAGGAAGGGACCTCATGGCTTGTCAGGAGTTGATCTCTGATGTGATTCAAATCTGGATGCAAAGCACGGAGGATCATCACCATATAATACTTGTCAAGCTTCTTCTTGATGTCTTCCGTAGATTCCTCTTCCAAGAACATTCTCAACTCTTCCACAGCTGCTTGAGCTTCAGTCATGAAGGAGACCATATCATGATCTGTCATTTTGAGACTTGCAAGCTTGTTTGCTGTATCATAGAGACGTTGAATATCATTAGCATAAATGCTTTGAGCTTTCTTCCAAAACGAGTGACATGTTCTGAAGGCTCTAAGAGATATCAAAAGTCGTGGTTCCACAGACTGCCACAATAAGGCACACAACTGGAAATCTGCTTGTTTCCATTGTTTAACTTTTTCTGAAGGTACTTGGCTTCCATCCTGCTCAAGGTGGTCATAATGACCTTGACTGAGGAACCACATTTCCACAGCCCAGACCAAGACAGATAATTTTTTCCATTTAGCTTTACGGAAGTAATCGAGGGACTTCTAGAGAGGGAAAGAACACTTCCAGACGCCATTCTGGATAAAAAATAGGAGAAGGAAGGCACGATAGTGTGGAACTTGAAAACGCTACAGTGAGAAACCAAACAACCCTCGGTTTTCTTCAAGGGGAGCTTCGGGACTTCACGGAAACCAGGTTTTGAGGGTCAGAACAAAGAGAGGAGGCTCAGGCAACAACTATGGAGGTGTCGCGGTGACTTTCCGGGGAGCATAGGGCAGCGCGTGGACAACACGCGCCTGTTCGCAGCGCACAAAGAGGCTGCGCGTGGCGGCGCGTGGAGGAGAATCAGACTACCCCACCGGTGGTGTTGGCCGTCGCGTGAGAAGGCGAACCAGATCCAGTGGTCGCCGGACGGAACAGTGTCGGCGGACGGCGGTGGATGGCGGCGAACGGCGGCGAACGGCAGCGGACAACGGCGGACAGCGGTGGACAGCACCGGACAAATGCGAGATGGCAGACAATCAAGTTGAAGAGCTTCAAACTACAGTTGACAGTTGCAGACAGTGGCGAGACAGCCGCGGACAACGACAAATGGCACCGGATAGATGCGAACAGCAGTGACAATGCTGGTGGACGGAAACCAGAGCAGGATGAACCTGCTATGATACCAACTTAAGATTTAAGACTGATAAAAATATATTCTTGAGGGCTTAATGATTCCTCTCATTATCTTTTATTTATAATGAACATCACAAGAGTACATGGAACACCAAGAGTCTCCACTAGACTACTAGGTACAGAACTAGGTACTGAACTAGGTACAACTCATTAATCATTCTGCAGACTAACCTAAATGATGATATGTTAGGACATGGAGGGTTAACGAGAAGTCAATTGTATAAATAGATCATGAATAGCTTTGTAGAGAGTTAGTCAGTTGTTTTGTATTAGAGTTGACAGGAATCCAATATTCCTGAGGGGGAGGTTATGCTCTCACAGTTACATACATTGTATACTTTCTTTCAATACAATCATTGATCATTCTTTCATCTGTTTTTGGGTGTGTTGTGTGCCCAATTGCTTGTGTGTGAGTGGGTTCTTGACAAAGGAACCTAACAAATGGTCCGACCTGCCGGATCCGAAGAGAGGAAAGAATCAATGATGGACGGACAGTCATCGGAGGAGAGGTTGGATAACCTGGAGATAACGGTGGAGGGAATTAAAGATGAAACGGCGGCGATGAGGCGTGACATTCAACAGATGATGAGGATGATGAGTGAAGGCCCGAATAAACATGGAGGGGGGTCGGAAAAGGGAAGTACGTCGGAAATTGACAAGCAAGATCAGCGCGACAGTGGGGGAGTGCATCAGAATTGGAGGAAGAAGGTGGAATTACTTGGGTTTGATGGGCAAGAACCCCACAGTTGGATCAATCGGGCAGAACGCTTTTTCGATATTCAAAAAGTAGCGGAGGAAGATAAGGTAGAGCTCGCTTATATGAGTATGGATGGGAGTGCGAGTTACTGGTTCAAGATTTGGAAAAACAAAGCCAAGAATCGTTCTTGGCTGGGCTTGAAGGCGGCACTGATAAACCGGTTCGGAGGGGGATTTCGTGGGACGGTATACGAGCAGCTGGTGACGCTGCGACAGGAAGGGTCGGTGGAGGAATTTACCCGAAATTTCGAAATGCTATTGGGACAAACGCAGGGTTTGTCGGAGGAACTGCAGTTGGGATTTTTCTTGGCCGGATTACAGGAAGAGATCAAGGGCCAAGTACGCATCCAGGCCCCCAAGGAATTGGAGGAAGCGATCAGGGTTGCGAGAGATGTGGAGGACGCGATGATGCGAACGCGGGGAGAAGGTCGGAATGGCTTCAGAGGGAGTGGGGGAGGATCGCGACCCACGACGACAGTGATTCGCAGAGAATCGGAACGACCCACAGCTAATAGGTCGGGAGGCTTGGACGGGAGTGCTGCGAATCAGAGAGAAGGGTCGTTGCCGGCGACGGGCAACAGTGGCGGAAATACTGGGGGAGGCGATAATCGGGGAAAACTGGTTCGCAACTTGCCCTATCCGGAATTCTTGAAAAGGCGAGAGGAGGGACTATGCTTCCGGTGCGGCGGGCCCTTCACTCCCGGACACCGTTGCCCGGAGAAAGGGTTGAGAGTGCTCTTACTGGCAGAAGACGAGGATGAAGTGGGTATCGAAGAAGGATCCAAGGAGGGAGACTGCATGGAACTGTCGGCGTGCTCGGCGGAAGGGATGACGTCGCCGACGACCATGAAGCTTGCGGGTAGAATCGGAGAGAAGTCAGTGATAATCCTCATTGATAGTGGGGCCAACCATAATTTAGTGAGCCGGCGGGTGGCAGAGGAGATGGAACTTCCGGTGACCGACACGGCGCCCTACGCTGTGAGTCTCGGGGACGGATGTCGGAGGGTGTCAAGAGGGCGTTGTAAGGGGGTACCTATAAACATGGGGGAAGCTACGGTGGTGGCAGACCTTTACGTCTTCGAGCTTGGTGGAGTAGATGTTATACTGGGGATAGCTTGGCTGGCAACGTTGGAAGAAATGATAATAAATTGGAGAGAAATGTCCGGGACTTACGTGTTGGAGGGGAAAAAGATTCGGGTGCAGGGGGACCCGCGTTGTCCCGACAGCTGGTGACCCCCAAGGCGTTGCTGAAGCTAGTGGACGCTGAGTCATGGGTGCTTGTGTGGGACCCAGGCCTGATGGAGCAGGGGGAAAACGGTGATGGGACTGGTGAATTGACGGCAAAGCAGGAATCTAAAGTGGTTATAAACTGGAAGGAGATGACCATGGGGTATAACCTGGTGGGTAAAAGGGTGAGGGTGAAAGGGAACCCTGCGATGTCCAGAGAGGACAGTGCGTGGCAAAGTGAGTTGACAGTTGCACAGGAAGCAGAGCAGCACTCAAGGGTGTTTCAGGAAATTAAAGGGCTGCCTCCATTTCGGGAGATGGAGCACCTAATAACCCTTAAAGAAGGGGTGAACGTATCAAAAGAGTTAATTAAGAGTATTCTTAGCCATCTGATTCAGCTAAGAACATTAAAGAGAAACTTAAAAAAAATTATCAATATGGGCCTGTCAACAAAGCAAGAGGAGGATAATAGGTTACAACAAATAAAGAAAGAAGTTATTGACCTGATTAGGATGCTACCCCCAACTTTTGAATCCAAGCAGCAACGGAAAGGTGAAGAAGCATCTGGTGATTTTCAAGAATTTGATCCTGGTGGAAAAACAAATACAAAAAGAAAGTTGGCCATGGATGCTGCATTGGAGAGGAAAACGCAGGTCCACACATCAGAAAGTGGTATGCTGAGCTTGCAGAACTATGGCCCAGTGGTCACTTGGACAACCATGGGATCAAACGTGGAATTTGCAGGGCAAAAGAGAAGACGTAACCTGGGAGGACAGGAGCACTATGGCAGACCAATGTCCTAAGTTCAACCTTGAGGACAAGGTTGTTAATGGAGCGGAGGGTAATGTTAGGACATGGAGGGTTAATGAGAAGTCAATTGTATAAATAGATCATGAATAGCTTTGTAGAGAGTTAGTCAGTTGTTTTGTATTAGAGTTGACAGGAATCCAATATTCCTGAGGGGGAGGTTATGCTCTCACAGTTACATACATTGTATACTTTCTTTCAATACAATCATTGATCATTCTTTCATCTGTTTTTGGGTGTGTTGTGTGCCCAATTGCTTGTGTGTGAGTGAGTTCTTGACAAAGGAACCTAACATGATACCTATATGTAATGATTCTAACATATATATTATCTAAAATAGTGATCAGAAAAAAAAGAAGCTTTATTTTGTTTGTTCAAGTCATTACTGTTTGACAATAATGATGTTGAACTGACCTCAAGCTTTTTTATTTCGTTAGAATTTGTCTCCTTTACTCATAGTCTGCCTACTCAATATTGGATTATCATCCTATTATTAATTGAATATATTTTATTTTTATTAAATTTTCAAATGATGCTTTATGCAGATGTTCCTTTACCAAATTCTCTGTGGGATTGCGTATTGTCATTCGCATAGAGTTCTTCATAGAGATTTAAAACCACAGAATTTGTTGATAGATCGCAGCACTAATTCACTGAAGCTGGCAGATTTTGGACTGGCAAGGGCATTTGGAATTCCTGTTAGAACATTTACACATGAGGTTTGTTTGCTATATACTAGAGATGAAATTACTCATACAGAATTTTATGATTTATGATCGAATGTTTTTGAACTCCAATCGTAACTTTGCTTACTGGCCCCTAAGAGGCTAAAATGCAACACATCTTGAACACAGGATTGGTAGTTTGTTATTTCTTGTTCTGATCTAAGGTTCGTTAGTATGTTTTTGCATCTGGCCTTCTCCTGACTCATTATTTATTTAGTATTCAATTGGGGAGAAGATGGTAGAGAATTAAATAAGGTGGTTTGGCCTTGTGAGAGGACTATCGATGCCTGATTGTTGTTGATTTATTAATATTTTTTATTAATTTCAACTATTTTTTACTAGAAATAACTTGTGATAGTTGTTTGAGTTGTAAAAAGTGATTTTTCTTCAGTATTTTGCAAATTAACACAAGGAAATTGCCTCATTCAACCTTGAAAGATTATAGGTCTTTTCGTATTATCTATCTAACTTATAGTCAAAATGTTTCCTTTCTTAAAAATTTGAAAACTTATTTTCATGAAACATTTAACATGGTAGCATGAGATTCTCAATATCAGTAGCAAGAGTGGTAGGTCCATTGTTCTTGCTATTTCAGCTACATTACATTGATAGATATATGGGAGTAGATTGTTTCAAAGAATATAAATATTGTGAACAGGCATAATTGTGACATTAGTACTTGAAATTATCTTATATATTTAGTTATAGTTTTGGCAATTGCTTGCAGGTAGTAACACTGTGGTACAGAGCTCCGGAAATTTTGCTTGGATCCCCTCGTTATTCTACACCAGTTGATATTTGGTCAGTGGGATGCATATTTGCAGAGATGGTAAATCAACGACCTCTCTTCCCTGGGGACTCTGAGATTGATGAATTGTTTAAAATATTCAGGTGAATAGTCTTCTTTCTATAATTTCTATTGTTCTTTGGAAATCATTATTTTTTACATGCAAAGTGAATATTGATGGAAAATCCCAACTTAAGATTATGTGTGTCAACATTGGAAGATATACAATACCTTTGGAAATCATGGGCATGCGTGAACAATTTCTTCATAGCACTTTTATGAGGAAAAAATAAGAACTTGGAGATGTTATATAAAAGCGTTTCTACATATTAAGTTGTCAATTAGTGGACTCTAACTTATTAATAGTTTATTTATTGCTGTATTAAGCAATATTAGGCAACACATGTCTTTTGCGCCTACATTGGTTAGAATAAATAATTTTTATTTCCTTTATTTCATTTTAACAACTACAAATCCTTTATCTATATAAAGAGGTTGTGAGTTGTATATTCATTCAACATAAAAGAAACGTAATATATAGTTCTTCTTGATTGTTTTCTTTTTTTCTACATGGTATCAGCACCGATTGTGTATGTCTCAGAAAGGGCTACCTATGAAAGATTATGATCATTAGGAAGTTGAGTGAAGTGTCACTAAGTAAAGTTTTGTAGGATGAAGTTCGCTGAAATGCCAATTTTTAACAGTGGTACTGTGATAGGGACTTGACTGTTTTGAGATGCCCAAGTACTATAATAGGTACTATGAGATGCCTATGTCCCACATTGAGTAGTATGAGATGCTCCATGAGGTATCCAAGCATTTGGTTCCCCCTCTAATAGCTAGCTTTAGAGGGTAGATTTCTCAAGTGGGATCTTAGCAATTGGTATCAAAGTTGATGATTTATTGGCCGCTTGCTTAAGCAAGTGTGACAGAGTGAGTGATGGATCTTTAGTTTGTGGATCCCTTGTATTGAAAATCTTCTTGATAGGGGTTTAGACACTCTATGTCCATTGTGGTAAACCACAGTGCAAGTAAGGGTTACCATTAAGGTATTTGTGGTTAAAAATGCTTTCCTTTGAAGGAAACATACCAATATGAAGGGTTCTCTTGAAGAGATTGTTGGCATTCACGAGTGAGTTAAAGTACCACATCATGTAGAAATAGACAAGTTGAGCAACATATAAGTGAGAAAAATTCCTACACCTATTGTCTTAGGGTTTTTAGTTGGAGGTGGTACCATGTTTCTTTTGTGGTCGACTTGTGGCCTATTGGTGAATATCTCTTGTTTCAAGTTATTCTTGGAAAACTGAGAAATCTACGCACATGTGAAAATTCAAGTTATGTTTGATCACTTGAGATGTTTAAAGAGTGACCAAATAGTGTGAAAATCCAATTTATGCTGTGAGTCTTTGCAAGAGGGTCTCTATGGCCTTCTATCTTGGCCTTGGGGGTTATATAGCGGAATCTTGTCTATAAGTCTATAAGTAGGATGAGGGGCCACCATAACTTGTTAAACTACCCTGATTGACTTCTAATTGATTATATGCTAATTGAGAATGGATTGTGAGGGTCTTTGTTTCGGGCCATGTACTTTTGGATTCCTTATTATTGTTGGGGAGGTTCGACACACACATAGATCTCCACACTTGGTAAGATATTGTTCGTTTTGGGCCAAGTCCTCACGGATTTGCTTTTGGTACCACTCCAAAAGACCCATCCTTCGTCAAACAAAGGACTATGGTTCTCCTTCCTCCCCTTCTGCGGAAGACGTACTCGTCTGAGCCCGGTCACCAGACCCGAACCATGGGCTTTGATACCACTGTTGGGGAGGTTCGACACACACATAAATCTCCACACTTGGTAAGATATTGTCCGCTTTGGGCCAAGTCCTCACGGATTTGCTTTTGGTACGACTCTAAAAGGTCTCTTACCAATGGAGGTATCTATGTGTATATAAACTCATCTGTCTCTTATTTTATCCGATGTGGGACTTTGTTTGTAGTTCAACAGTTATGTGAGTGCTTTCTGCAAACTTTTGAGAATAGTACATTCATTATTTTTTGCTACGTTCCCACAAAATTGTTCCTAACGAGGAGAGGTGTCTAACTTTCCCAAGTTAAACTTTTTACTGTGATAAATGTATCACATTACACTTGTTAAATAATTTACCGTGGTAAATGATTAATATTTATGGTAAAGGTCTCGATTGGGTTTGGGCCAGTACTAAAGGGAAATAAATCCCAACCAATCAAAATAATTGGATTTGGAAAAAGAAAATGTCTATCGTACCCAAACCAAACCAATGAAGAACTAGTGGGTTGACAACCTATAGATACTTTTGAAACCACAAAAGAATATGTAAAAATGTATTTGTCATAAAGAAATACATAAACTTTTCATAGAAAAATAATAATATCTCTTGAATTTAGAATAGGAATTATAATGTATTTTCTAATGGGAATAAAATTTACCAAATTTTGGAAAAAAACATAAAGAATAATATAAAATAAAAGAATTAGTTTGATTTGGGTTGGTGCAGATTTGGAATATATGAACCCAACAATTGAACAAGTTAAGATTGGGTTTTATCAGTTTGGTTTGTGTTGGACTTGATTGTGTAAAAAACTGAACATATTTTGTTGGTTTCCTTTAGATCATTAGGGTTTTTGGATTGACGTTGACCTAATCGATTACACCCTTGGGAACTGTAGATTTCAGCTTTGAAAGACAATTAAGAATACTATTGGATCCCTGTTCTGGGTTTCCCTTATAAATACTTCTCTGGGATGATTCATAGCTTGATTGGATCTCTTCAGGTTGTTGTAGGTTAAATTGGGCACAAGCCTCAAGCACCCATGTCAGTCAAGGAAATAAAATAAATAGAAAATTTCCTTTTTATATTATACTTGAAGACCTTGGTACAATGGTAAGGTTGCTTGCATTGTGGGTCACAGGTTCACATCCTGGAAAGGAAATAGCCTCTCCACTTGTATATTCAGTCATCTTTTTATTTATATGCTTTTTTGCATATTCAAATAATTAGAGCCTCAGTTATAATATATTTGTTTGTTCTACACTTTTACCCATCGGGGTTTTAGTTGTGTCTGGCCTGGACTATTTTTGCATACTTTTGGTCGGACCATCTACAGTCTACCACTACTGCATGAGGGGTGAAGCCACAATATTGTAAGGTAGGTGATTATTAATCATCTGCCATAGGTGTGAAATGTTTTTACCTGCGATATCTTCTTTTTTAATCAATGCTTCCTTTAAATTATCAATTAATACATGGATTTAAAGTTTATAGTATAGAAACTGTTATATATTGGAATCTATATAATGCAAACAATGCATTCTTTTGCTTCCAAACAGGCATGTAACAAATAAATAAACAAAGCTGCATAATGTATGCTTATATTTTGACACATCGTTCCTTGTATGAAGAATCTTGGGTACACCAAATGAAGATACGTGGCCTGGAGTGACATCTTTGCCTGATTTTAAATCAGCCTTTCCCAAGTGGCAGCCGAAGGTAATTAAATAGATTTTATCATTGCCCAATTTTGTTATCACTAAAAATTGAATTTAGTCTTATCTGTGCTTTGCAGGACCTGAAAACTGTCGTTCCAAATCTTGATCCAGTTGGTCTTGATCTTCTTTCTGTAAGTCGACAATCATGTATATCATTTTTAAATAATAAAATAATATTTTTTCTCCATTATGCTGATAAGATGTGACCATTAGTTATATATTTCGTCATTAGTGTGGTGAAAGGAATATTTTTTTCTGTTGAGAAACGGCATAAAACAGAAGAAAATGCATTTTGAAGCGGTAATAGTAAGCATAGGTGTTAGATGGTAATCTTTCTCACTAGGTTCTAGATGATGAGAACAACCTATATTTGCCCCAACAAATCTGATTATAGCTTAGAAACTATTCAAATTAGTTGGAAAGGCCAACCATGCCAAATGGTGATATGGTCTCAAATAAATTCTACTGGATTTCATAGGTCGTGATTATCCTTTTCCTATTCTAACTTGAAATGGAGATAGTAATGAATGGCCTCGGGATAGCCACCTTGCTTTACCCAATATTAGTTGTCTCTTCTAATGACACCAACCAGCTTTACCACCTGTATGGTGTGATTATTTTGGTCACAATTCGTTCATGTGCAGTACTTTATTTAACTTAGTGAAAGGTCCCGTGACATTTAAGCCCCATCTTTATTCGTATTTTTGAATGAGCTTTTTAATAGATATTAACTACTATTTTTAGCTTGTGTATTATACTGGAAAAATGCATACCTTTATATGATTAAATTATAATAAATAATTTTTTTAATATATTGTAATAAAAAATTTATAATAATAAATACTCTGATTTATTTGTACAATTTAATTTTTTTATATAAGTTTATTCTTAACTGTTGGCAATTTATATCAATAAAATTTTTATTCCAATTGTTAATAGTTTTGTCCTTCCTCAAAATTGTTTACGTAGATTTTTTGTGGTGCTTACTTGGGTGCATTTATGTTGTGTTCCAGCGCATGCTTCACTTGGATCCCAGCAAAAGAATTACTGGCAGGAGCGCTCTTGAGCATGAATACTTCAAAGACATTAAATTTGTCCCCTGAATACTTATCTTCAAGGCTGGGGTGTCTATATTAGTAGTATATGTAGCATTTACGCGTTTTGACTCATAAATGTGTGCTACCCTTCGTTTTTTTTTTGTTTTTTTTTTTACTTCAATGCTTAGGGACAGAATCATATTTCATTTATTTGTTACTTACATATTTTAGATTCAGCTTGAGTGTGATCTTATTATTACCTATTACCCATTTCGTGTTTTAGTCTCCGTGCATTGCAAACAAGCAAATTTTCAGTTTGCTTTGTGTTACATACATACCCACTGATGAATGCTGCATGTAAAACAATTATGTACTTCCATTGGCACGGAGCATGTAAAATTCACTTCCCCTCGCATTTGTAATCTGCTTGCTCAAATTGGTACCTTTTTTTAGCAACATATAATAATATACCCTAAGAAAACCCGACATATAGTGCCCTAAGAAAACCAACAACATATAGTGGTTATTTTGTTGGGGGTATTAAATGTTTATACTTTAGATTTCGGATCGTAGAATTTTAAAACATGAATTGCGTAATTTAGAATAAATTTCTGGATTAAAAAGACATTTTGCATTGTATGGTTCAATATTCCAGAGCACAAAATTTGCAATATATTTTTGAATCTACAAATATATTGTGGATATTTAGATTGTGTAGTTCAAAATACATTTTTGATTATTTATTATACAAATTGAAATATTTTTAACGTACAGATAATTTGGTTTTATTTCCACATATATGGATGCATAATAGACATCTTGAAAGAAATTGTCTATATAAACCATCAATGAACTGAGTCAAATATAGTAGATGACTTTTTTTACTATCAGTGTGATTTTGGGATAGTATACTTTTTATTTAAATATTAACAAAAGTAATATTTTTTATGTTAGAGTTTTCCATGTGCTTTATAATATATCTAATGTTTTTTTGCACTTCTCTAGTGTTTCTATCATTTTGTCTAGATATATAAATTACATATATACGTTGAACACAACAAAATAACATATGGTTCAAGTGTTTAGTTGCCAATGAATAAATAATTTGTGAACAACTTTTAATAATTTCTACATACATAATCAATACATAATCTACTTTTAATAATGATGTCTTATTACATGAATTGTATGAGAACCATCATTAAGATGAATTTTTCTAATTAAATGCTACACATACCACATTTGTCGGTACAACAATTGATACCATATGGACATACTACATTAATTCTAATAGTAATTGACGTGGTATTTGTGAAACTTATAATATTTGTATTTATTAGAATCAGTGTGGTGCGTTGATATACCATATGGGTTAGCAATTGGTGTGGTATCTACATACCATATTGGTTTTAGTAGGAATTAATGTTGTATATTTTAATTTTAGGAAACTAATAAAGTAAATCTTTCATATTTTTTTCACTTTCACAATGTTTTCTTCCGTTGTTCATTGTTTACATTCAAACGAAGCTTCTTCGTTTTCCACCATCATTGCTCTCACCATCAGTCTCTAAGAAGCCACCACACTCCATCAAAACAAGCAATCACCATAAGACAACCTTTATAAATTGTCGACAATGTTGCAGTCACATACCTATCCAAACTGTAACATCCCAACAATTATAACATAATACTATAGTAAAAGTTATCATATAATAATATTGTAGGACAGTCATTGGAATTAAAATAATATTTACAGAAGTTCTAAAATACTTAAAATTTACAAAGTTTGCAAGAAACATAAGTCTATTAACAAAACTTATGAAACATACTGAACGGTTATACCATTAAGCTGTATAAACCGGATGATTTACAAAATACAAATTCATACTACTAACCGAACGGTCCTAAACTAAGTCTTAGGGATTGTCGCCGTCCAGTGCTTGTTCCAGTGAACACTCTTCAACTTCTGCTCACATCCAAAGGATGATTATTGCAAGAAAAAGGATGACCGAACGACAACAAAAGACAAGATAGAAAGAATGCAGGGTAAGCTAGTGTAATTTAATTAATCATACATGCAATCAAATCATTATAACATATAATCATCAAATATTCTTTTCTTAGCAAAGACCGAACACAACATATATACGATGATCTACTATTTGACTCGACCATCCGGATTGTATGAATATGTAGCTTGTGGCCGTTCGTGCACTTGGGTGGTGTAGTAACTGGAAACCCATCAGCTGCCACCCGAGGTTAGCCCGTCATACCTCACCTAAGGACCCCCCTGATATGATCATAGATGGGGCAACAATGAAGAGTTTTCAGAGTGACAAAAGAGCATAAAAAGAGTAGAATAGGTTTCAAAGGCTTGTATTTTCCTCTTTGTTTTCTTTTCGTTAAAAAAACGTTTATAAACTCTTCCTTTTCTTTTAGTACAAGCAATGTGGGACTTCACATGGCTTGAACTTAAAAGAAAAGAAGAGTAAATAGATTTTCGTAGCTTGTAGTGCAAGTAATCTTAGCTAGTTTCGTTTTTGAACTTTAGGAGTGCTAGGAAGCTTATAAACCCTTTTGGAATGAGAAAGTGGGACTAAGAAACACCTAGGGACGTTGCTGGTCAGACCTTAGGCATTCAAGTCCCACATCTCTTGAAACTATCATCCAAACTCACTCCAAAAGCTATATAAGAAGCCTAGGGGGTCTCCTTTGTACACACACCTTGAATCAATTGATTACTTGAGTTGATTTTCACTTTTGCAATCCTCTTTTGAGATAGTTTTCTATCTCCAAAGTCCCTTTTTGGGCAGACCTTATCTTGTTCAAGCAAGTGGCGGCCCTTCCTTGATGCTTATCTTGGAGCTTCCTTCAAGTGGCGCATCTTCAAGTCATAAGTTTCCTTTTTCTAATCTCTTCCATTTTTAATTTCTCTTCATTCTTTTGTATGCCATTTAGAATATTCTCTCTGGTAATCATTAGAATTTCAGGATGAACGCCGTGAATTTCACTATCCATATTCATACTTTACCAATTCAATAACCAATCACTGAGACATTCCTCCTTGGAATTCTCTTCCATACCACTTGAAATATACACATACAACCTCATCCAATATAAAAATATACGTAAAATTAAACCAAACAGTAATTCAAACTTCATCATCGAGTACATCCGAACGAAAAAGACTTAACTTAATCTATGAACAAGACTGAATGGAAGCTCATTCCCTATATAAGCGAACATGACTGAACGATCATGTGAAGAGTAACAACTCAAGCATGAGTCGAACATCCCTGAAAACTGAACGTCCGAACGATCCAATTCTAAAGCTAAACTGAACACTTGAATATTAGACCGAACACTTACGACCTAAAACCAACACTATTTTCTTGAAATGATCCCTATTGACTTAACTTGAACAATAAGAATTTAGACCGAACACTATTGGATTAGACCGAATGCTATTACCTTAAGCCGAACATTAATGAGTCGAACAAAACCAAATACTGATAATATACCCGAACGTTTTATAAACAATTATTTATTCATTTTAGCTGGACATACTAAGAACCCGAATGCTAGTACCCGACCGAGTACCCTAAGAAACCGAATGCTAGTATAAGACCAAGCACGACTGAAACTGAGTACTGGCACAAGACCGAGCATTATCCCGACAGTATATGACCAAGCGGTCATAACATACAAGGCCTAGAACAACACAACGCAATTGAGGCCAAAGACTATTACTGAACCGAACGCTATATTCAACAGAATATTAGCGCAAGACCAATTGGTCATGAACTGAGAGTCTACAATAGCAGAACTCAGTTAAGACCGAGTATCCAATAAAACCGAACGATCATTAACAGGTAAGATCTCAGAGACCAAACACAGTTAAGACCGAATACCAATACTAGAGTAAGTACTAGCGTAAAACCGTTCGGTCATTAACTTAGAACTCCACTGAAGTAGAATTCTTGTCAAGACCGAACAAAAGGGAAAAGACGGTCGGTCCATGAAGGACCTACAGCTAACTGCATAATTCTGCAGAGTGACTAGAAAACTTAAGACTCAACCCTATTCACGTACAGTACTTGACAATTTATCAAACATCAAAGCATACAGTCAATCATACGACATTCCAATATCAACCAATTCATCAACATTCAAGCACACAACCATTCATAACAAAGAATCGTAATTAAATTACAAGCTTCCTTTACCTTTTTAGCTGAACGGTGACTCGATCTACAGCAGAATTCTCTCTCTCAAATACCGATTCTTTCTATAACACCTACAACCCATCGAATACGAAAGAAAGACCAAGACATGATCAGGATTTTGTAAAGATGAAGCAGATGAACGCATGCAACCAGAGCTTTGGTTTGCCTGTGTTCGAAAATAAGTTTTCTTGTGAAGAAGAAGAACTTACTGACTCAGAACGAATATTGATCGGTGCAAATGAGAACCTTTGACACCAGGAGAGCTCAGGCTTGATCTGATTTGTGATCAAAAGTAAAGAGATTAAGAATTTGTAGAGAGAAGAGGAAGAGAAGCTAGAAAAAGGACGGAGAAAATGGAAAATTTCAGAAACTTGGAGAAGAAGGTGCATGCAGAAAGTGGTAGAGATTTTAAAATATGAATTTATATACTACCGTCAAAATCGAATGGTCCACTCCCTAGTAGCCACCTGGATCCCACTAAGCTTCTGAATTTAATGGTTCTGACACAAACCCACTATTAGTTCTTAATAAATAATGTTAGAGCTTTGTTTTGTGTATTATAATTTTAGTTTTAGTAGTTGGAATTTTGATTTAATACTTTTACATGTAGATTACTTTCATTAAATAAAAAAAGTGTAGTTTTTAGAATAATTTTATTTAGCCAAAAACATGACAAAAACATTTGGTGTTGAGTAAGGACATGAAAATATATATAGTAAGTTTTCTTTATACAAAACTCTGAAATAATATATCATTGTATATGTTTTATAACACAACAATTCTTTTATGCAAATTGGGAAACTGAGGAAAAAAAAAAGTGTTGTTTTGTATAAGTATTTTATATTTTAGGATTCATTAACCGATTTTGTTTAAAATGGATAAATGTTTTAGTCTCTAAATTTGAATGTAAAATTGAAATTTTTTTTTTCAAACTTTCATACAATTTGGTTATTAAATTTTAAAAATGAGTATAGATATAGTCCTTTTAATTTAACTACGTGATTTTTTGACGTATTAAATGATGTTTCAAGTTGACATTTGAGTTGTTTATATCATTTGATACATTCTAACTCAAATGCTAGTCTAAAACATAATTTAAAATGTAAAAAAATTGACGTTGTTGGGTTAAAATGACTATATTTATTCATGTTTTAATTTTGAGGACCAAAATGTACAAAAGTTTAGAATAAGAACAAATTTCAATTTTGCATCCAAGTTTGGGGACTAATGTTTTATTATGCATTGAAGATAAGTATATATACATAATAATATGATCTAAATCAGATATGTAATTATGTACAGTATAATTACATAATAATTGAAAATATTTATTGTACAAAAAATATAGTATTATTTGAAATCCCTAAGCTAAAGTGACTGGGATTTGGAGTTATTTATCATACTTGCTCCTCATTTAGGATTTTTATTTTAGGAGATTTATTTCCTTAATTAGGATATTTATTCCTTCTACCTTTGGATATTTATCAAGGAAATCTATTCCAAAATTATATCTTGTTTTATAACATGGTATTAGAGTCCTAGGTTCTCTTGGAGCTCTTTCGTGACCTTTATTGTTGCATTTGTATGTTAAGACAAGATCGTTTAGAGACTAGACCGTCTAGCAACTCAAGTTTTGAAACTTAACAAAAAAACATTAATTGAAATATCGCTTTGAATGAAATATTGTTTTAAAGAAATAATGTCTAAGAGAAAAATATTTTGGAACACCTTTTTTAGACAAAACAAACTTATAATAACATTTTCTAGACTACATTGTCTAACAAACAAAGCTTTATAAACAATATCTAATGAAAGGAAATGTCTTTATTAAAGAATCATCTAATAAACGATATGTGTTACAAACAACGTTTAAACGTCCAAACAAACGTTTTACAAGCAAGCGTCTTACTAAAAGAAGTGTCTATCTCAATGCTAACAATAAAGCTTAAAATATGTTAAACAGTGTTGTTCAAGCAAGCATCTTATGAAATGTATCGTTTAACGAAAGGTCGTTAAAAGCTATCATTTATAAATAGCTTTCAAATATAAAGTATCTAATGTTTTACACCATGTGATAATCATATGTTGAATGCTTTACTAAATGATACATTTATTAATGAGTTAACAAATGATAAAATGTTTTGAACACGCAATACAACTTAACTTTTATCAATGTTCAAAATATTTAATGCATGCACGATAAAGTGCTTCGATCCTTGTACCTTGTTCTTGATATTTGTGTAGATCACAAATGTACAAAGACTTAATCAAAATCACTATATGATAAAAATGTGGAATGATATGAAGAATTCTGGAAACGTTTCCCTTGAAATCTTTTGCCACGACACATCGTACAAGCTATGTTTTGCTAAAGTAGACTTGAGTCTAACTTCTTACTAACTCTACATGAAGTCAACCTCAGTGTCTAACGGTCTTTTCTTAAGAAAGTTATAAATAGACGAAAGCTTAAAGAGAAGAAGAAAATGATAATATACAAAACTTTTGAACACTCACACAAGCTTATTGTTACTCTATCCATATACTGTCTAAAGAAAAATTTCCTAAGAGAAAGAACCTTAGCTAAATCTCATATTTCTCTATACTGTTTTTATCCTTTATTTGAGAGTTACCAATCTATATTTGCTCTCAACACTGAAGAGAATTAAAACACAGCGTTTAGTTCAGTTGAGTTAAACAGTCTAGATAGTTGTCTAAGGTTGATACCGGAAGTGATTAGAATACTTGTATACTAGGAATGGTTAAACTCAAACTAGATGTGTTGACTAGGTGAACCAAGAGTGGTGCTAATACTCGTTGTAAACCTGAAGAGATAAAATTTGTATAATCTTCTTGAAAATTAGTGGAATCCCTTAAGAGTTTTTATGCGAGAACTGAACGTAACTCAGATTAGGAACCAATATAAAATTTGAGCTTCAAACATTTCCTTAAAACTCTTTTTAACATTTGACTATCAATCTATTAAAAACCTATCAGACGTTGATTTCCGAAAAGTTTTAAAAATATTCATCCCCTAGTCTTTTATTGTGATTTCATTGTATTCATCATACTCGACGACCTTCATTGCCCTTTTATGTTTAGACTAGCAACCTTAATTGTTGCATTTTTCAATGGTTACAATCATCAAACCAATTGTTGAACTGCAACTTCCCAATGACTAATTCTACACTAAAAGAGGAGGATTGCAGGTTTTCACAGAAGACTAGAAAACTCCAAGGTCTTCAAGCTTCATATAGATTGGATGGAAAAAAATTTCTTAAATGGTCCCATCTGTTCGAACCTATCTTAAGGGAAAGGGATGTCTTTCTCATCTACTTGAAAAGGGTCCGAATAAGGAGGATCCAAAGTTCTTGAATGGGATGAAAAAGATTTCATGGTCATCATGTCTTGGTTGTGGAACTCCATGGAAGGCTCCATACAAATATGTTTCTTAATACAGCCAAAGATATCTGGGACTCCATAAATCACACCTATTCTAAGGCAAATGATGCTGACAAAGTGCATGAAATAAAAGCAAAAACTACAGCCACAAAACAAGGCAACAAAGGGATTACAAAATGTGAGACAACTGCAAAATTTGTGGTAGGAACTGGATCACTATCAAGTCTTCAAAATGAAGTGTACAGAGGATGCAACTCTCTTAAAGAACTTCAAGGAAAAGCATCGAGTATATGATTTTTTGGCTGAATTAAATCCTGAATTTGATAAAGTTTAAGTTGCAGATTCTCGGGAGAAAGGAAACACCTTTCCTAGAGGAAATAATTTCCATTGTTCATGTAGAAGAAAGTAAGAGAAGTTTGATGCTTGAGTCTCAACTAGTACATGGGTCTGCATTCCTTACTAAACTAGAAATGTTTCAGAAAGGAAAGGGACAAAATATTGATTCCCAATGAAAGGGCAATGGAGATAATCTTTTGATTACTTGCAAATCTATCCTTATTTATTCAAAATCCATCTATATTTATTTAAAACACGAATTATCTAAATTCGATCTATCCCATAAATTAAATGATCAAACATAAATTTTAAATATTAAATTCGGATTGTATTGAATTGAAAATGTTGGATCTGAATCTTACCCAAATCCACCGTATGCCTGACTTAAATATATATATATATATATATATATATATATATAAATAGTGTTGAAATAATTACATCAGGGAGAAAATAATTACTAAAGGCTATAATCATTTGCAAATCTCCTTTTGTGGATTTGATATGAAACTTTATGTACCTAACCACAACATCCCATCCGCTTATAATTCTTGTCGACTTTTGATACCAATTACACCATCTGTTTGAATTTAACTGTAATGTAGAAGCTAGGATTTTATTGTTATTCTTTGAAAACCAAGTATGCATTGACTATTATTTCTTTTCTTTAAATTGTATCATTACCTTTCCGAGAAAAATGGAACAGAACATTATTAAAATGAGACGATAATATCTGTAAAAATCGAAAAATACTAAACCATTTCCTTAACCAATTTCTGTAAAAAAAATCTCAGTTTTAAACGAATGCGTTATTTTGAGAGCAAAAAACTATATATTCATCAACAAACAATAACCATTATATGATTTCAAAATGAATAAACAAGAGTAGAAGGGTATTATTATTAAAGAGAAATTCAGACTTATTCTAAAATATTTTGCAGGTTCTAAAAATGCAGGAATTGATTAGAACGAAATCCTGCTATATGCATTAATGAGATAGTATTCTTACAAGCTTCCAAGAATGACCAGACTTGGTGCAACTCTGAACCCTACCACATCTCACTAAGCATAGAATAATAATATTATTATATACTATCATAATCAAGCACTGATTTTGCAGCATGCATCAGAATTGAGAATCAATTGAAGGCACAGTTGGAAGAGAAATAGGAAAGGCCATCAGGGATAGAAGAAGAAGAAGTTATCCCATTTGAATCAGACAGGACCTGCTGAGGAAGAAAGGCACCACCATAACCACAGTAAGTCGCATCACTTGAACCCATCATGCTCATCACATCATCCTGCGTTTCAGCCTTCTTTCTCTTCTTCTTCTCATACGCTATGCCTCTCGCCTTCGCCTGCGCGTCGCGAACTTCCCTCAGGTACAGCCTCACCGCTCGTGTCCCGAACGGGTTCATCTCCGGAGCGCCGCCGTGCTCCTCGAATGCCGCGCGTAGCCTCCCGATCAGCGCGTCCAGGCTGCCCCAGGCCTGCTTCAAGGGACACGAGCAGGGTCCAGGCGGGTGGGAGTTTCCGTAGTAGGCGCAGGCTTCCGCGTGCACCTTGGTTTTTCCGAACTGGTCCAGGTAGCGGAGGAACTCCAGCACGTGGGCGCCGCTGCAGCGGGAGAGGGTCAAGGGTGGACGGTGGTTCTTGAGGTACTGGCCGAAGGTGTTCCAGTCGCGCCGCTTCTGGGACTCGTACCTGCTCAGAGGAGGAGGCACGCACACTCGCTGCGGCGGTATGGGCAAGTCGTGATCGGTGTGTTGTCTCCGAGTGGAGTTGTGGTACCCCGACATGGCGGCGGCAGCGGCGGCGGCGGCCACGGCGGCGGACATGTTAAGGTTGTTGTTTTGGAGGGATTTTGATTCTAGGGTAAGAAGTAGCACCTGTGGATGTGATGTTAGGGGATTGCAGTTTGTATTTTATTTTTTTTCTCCTAGATTAGAGTTGGGACCAGGGGTGTGCGTGTGAGTGATTTTAGTACAAGATGTGTTTTATGTGTGGTGGAAGATCTGTGTATATATAGAGTTGTGAAAAACGTCGACTTCAAATGGGAAGAAAAGAGGAATGGTGATTAATATAGAAAGAAAGATAAGAAGAAAAGAAAAATGTTAAAGAGATGTTTATAATGAATGTATTTAGGGTTTATATATAAAGATGGTATATTGTGGGGTACTGTAGTTCAGGTGGGTTTGGTTAGGATTGTCTAAAGCTAGGTAGCTAGCTAGCTAGCTGGCTTTGAAGGAAAATGAAGTCGGTGATTTTGAAAAATGATTGGGTTGGGAGGTCAAAGGGAAAGAGGTAGGAGTTTGGCATGATTTTGATAAGATGGAAGATGATGTTGTTGAAATTGTTGGTTTGTTAGCGAAGGATTTACTCAATCGAAAGGTGAGGGATGGGTGTAAGGAAGAATTTAGAAAGCTTAAGCAATGATAATGGGGTTATGTAGGGGTAGGCAAGTTTTTTAGGTGGCTATAGGGAGACAAAAGAGGGGTCCATCCATTTCAGAATATCAAGTGATCACACTTTGAATATCACTTCTCATTTCTCAATCATTCATCCCTCTTCTTTCTTTTCCCTTCCTCCATGGCTTTAAGCTTCACAACAAAACAAAACTACCAAGTTCTTTAGCCCTACCTCTTTAACAACAATTTACATCATTATACCACACCTGTTTCTCATTCTGCACTTGATTCAATGAATAATGATACAAGACACGTTTTTACATTCATTTAACTTCAAATATAAAACTAAAATTATTATCAAAATATCATTTTTCATTAACGGATACAAAACACTAGTAGAAAAGAGTGAAAAGTCTTTCGTACCATAAAACTAAACTGGTGCCAAAACCTTATTTTCATGAAATCTACAAGACCAATCACTTTGTATCTCTCCTTTAGAAAGATGTTATCCTTCATAAGCCACCAAGATATATCAACAACACTTCATGCACAGTGTTGTTAAGTCGAGCATGCAAGGATCACTTCACATCCATCTATAACTAAATGCAGTACTTTACAACCGCAGTGGACATTGAACAAAAGGACAAGTTACTACCTCAGAAAAGTCATTCTATAGTTAAAACAGACTTCTTCTTTTTTATTTCGGTTTCAGACCAATAATTGAAACTCGTCATTAAAAGTCTAAAAAAATTATAAGGGTTGGATTAACCGTCGTTAAATTTAGAAAAAAAACACAATAAATAAAAAAAGACATCGTCAAATTCAAATTTAGACACAAATAAAAACATTGAAAAAAACCCAACAAAACTGTCATTATACTATAAGCGATAAATATAAAAATAATTAAAATTTCTAGAGCACGATAGTCATGATTATATCCATAATTAAAAATGTGATTTTTTTAAATGTACTATTAACAATTTAGTTCTATTCCAAATTTGTCAAAATTTTTCATAGGTCAATCTAGACAATTCTTTATAACACATGCAGAGAGATAATTTAAGTGATTTAAAAACAAAAATCTAACTAATCTTTTAACAAAGTTGAGAAAGATATATATATATATATATATATATATATATATGGGGTTTGCTAACTTGTGTACGCCTGTTTTTCAATTGGTACATTTTAGCAATGTTACTAAGTTTTAGTAGACAAAAATATCCTAATATATCATAGATTTTAAGTTTTATGGTTAAGGGTATTTTAATAATTTTCAATCTCAAAACTAAAACCCTTGCTCACCTCCCTCATTCCTCTCAACCCTTTCTCTTTCATCTCTCTCACTCCAACATTTTCTCTGTCATCCCTATACTAGTCCCAACTGAAAAAACACTTGCGGTTAAACAATTTGTTTTTGTCAAGAGTTGAGTCATTGACATATTCGCCTTCAAGAAAAGGTTCATTCAAAATCTCTTCAATTTCATCATCTTCACTAACCTTTCATCATTTGCGGATGTTGAATCATCATCTCTAAAAAAAAGCTTCCAGGCCAATTACCAATTCCTTCAAATGTCATTACGTTTGTGAAAATTAGATAAAATTAGATAAAGCAAAAATTATAAAATGAAAACTAATTATAAAATCATTTTTTGTAAGAAATTGTTTAACAATGAGTGTTTCTGATTTTTTTTCAAGGCCAATTACCAATTCCTTCGGATGTCATTATGCTTGTGAAAATTAGATAAAATTAGATAAAACAAAAATTATTAAATGAAAACTCATTATAAAATCATTTTTTTTTGTAAGAAATTATTTAACAGCGAGTGTTTCTGATTTTTTCAGTTAGGGCTACAATAGCGATGATAGAGAAAATGTTGCAGTGAGAGAGGAAAGAGAAAGGGTTGAGAGGAATTAGGGAGGTGAGCAAGAGTTTGGGAAATGTTTGGGTTTTTTTTTTTTAGTTTTGAAAATGAAAATTATTAAAATATTCTTAACCTTAAAACTTATCATCCATGATATATTAGAGTATTTTTGTACTAAAACCCGGTACACATTACTAAAATGTACCAACTGAAAAACAGACGTACGCAAGTTAGCAAACCCATATATATATATATATATATATATATATATATATATATATATATATATTTTAAAATAACTATAACTTTTCAACTACTATATATTTTTAAATTTAAGAAAAAAAATACTTTGCTCATGCTTATTGAACATAAGCTAATGCTTTTTTTGAATCCAATTTACTTGGATCTTTGAAATTCCGCAAAAGTGAGTTGAAGTTAAAAATAGTACACAATGGGTTATATATAACATATTACTTTATCTTCATGACTTTGATAATTGGTTTGTACAATGGTTTCCATCCATTGCATGACGTAATAGCTACACTCAAAGTTCCTAGTTTGTTTATTAAACTACATCCATAGTAAAAATATTTAAATAAATTAAATAATAAAAAAAAATGAGTGATATCTTATAAATATCTATAGAGAAATCCATGTGACCTTTTGAGTTGTGACACTTTATCTACCACTGAATATACTATGTCCAGTAAAAGCACTAAAATTAAAATATATGAGGTTAGAAAACATGACATTATATATTCAAAGTCAATGTAGGCATTTCCTAAAATAAACTTATGTCTCTACAATACTTTTCAAGTAAAGGGGGGACTTTCTATGAAAGAAGCAAACCATACAACAATACAATTTAGTACTGATAGAACTAGCAGTTGCCAATGACAACTGCATTGAAAATCAATTAAAACATATTTAAAATTTCAAAACTATAAGTATTAAATAAGGATAGACTTATCTATATATGGAGCAAAGTAAACTTGTTTCTTTTGCTACATTATGGAATTAGTGATGTAAAGTTCATCTTTGTTCTCCTGCTACTCGTTTGAGTCATGAAATGAGGGTCTATAAACCTAGATTTGTCATCATTTCCTGCTTCTAGACATAAACCATGTAAGAACCTAACTTTGATACATTAATAACATATGTGTAATAATGTAACGAATAAAAAGGATTTTAAAAGTTAACTTACATAATCCATAATTGCAGAACAAATATGTTTAACTACTCATTACCCATTAAGATCCCTATCAAATCATATTTATATTTACAATGAAAGCTCGTTATCTTTGCCAAAAATAGTGGCATCCCACGGAATCACCACTAGGTCTGTCCCTATGGTTGTAGCAACTTCCCTCAATGTGGCTAGTGGATCCTCGAGATTTTTAGCCACTTGCAACTCTATTTCATGTTGCTACATGCAAAACAAACATAACATTAGTTAGGATGCTATATACTGCATATGTAACAATATTAGTGGAGATACAAAACAGATTCATCGTAGGGTAACATCCTCACGAGATGTTTCAGCCAAGCGATGAAGGTTTGCAATGCTTGTGATACAATAACAACCTTCAATGTTAGTATAGGAACTACAACATCACCAGGACATACAGTCTCCACCATAACATTTACCAAATGAGAGGGTAGACTCTGACTAACATGATGGAACCTTAAAAGCACTTCCATAGGCCATCAATTGGGTGGGAGATACATAATCAACCAATGTGTACAAGTCACCTCAACAACCAAAGCCAATATCACCCATCATTTCAACTCTAGCTAAACAACTCCCTTTTTTGCTAACTCTGACTCTAGGGAAAAGGTCAGGTTGTACTATACTGGGGAGCTTTTGAGAGAATAGTAAGCTCTCTAGCCGCTTGTCAAATGCTTCCAACACCATTTGCCACTCTTGTCTCATCTTTTGTCGCTCTTGTCTTATCTGCTCTCGTTCTTCTCTCATCTCCTATGTCAACTCATTGTTCATAAGTACTCCTTCATAGGCACATTAAAGGATGAATGAGATTGGCATTGAGATGAGGATCCAAAGTAACATCGAATCCTCACACTGTATCCATCAGTACAAACACATCCTAGGTGTTCAGGTAATCCAAGAGTAGTATTAAAAATATATTTTTGACCATGAGGATTGAAACCACCTTAGGGATGCTACTTAATTAGAGAATCCTACAACAAGGAATCATATATAATTAGATGACTTTAAGTTGAATATCAAGTTTTAAAGTAAACTATTGAAACATATTTACTTACAATCCCCTCAGTTACCCGTTATGATTCTTTAGAGGTCCATGTTTTTTACTTTCATTTCTCATGGCAAGATGGGAGGGATGGAGGTTGAACTGAATCTGCACTACCGCCTTCATTGCCAGATGTAAAAATGCTAACTTCTTTTAAAAAATCTTCACTTTTTATAAAGTGACTTTACAGAACAGAAAAATCACATCAGATAAAAGCAAATAAATAAAACAGTATAAGGAAGAAAAGCTTGCACATGTGATTTTTATACTAGTTCACAGCAAAAGATCCTACGTCTAGTTGTTAATATCTCTAAAAGGGATATTAACCAACAACTAATAAATAAACCAACAACTTACAAAATGAAGTATAGTAGAGGTTTAAAATAAACCTCTCTTGACAGATAAGAGATTAACAGCACATCCTTTTGACACACATAAGGATGAACAAACTTAACTTTTTTCAAAAGATGTGCTACCACACTTAGCACCAAGTTTTTCTAGCTCATTTAAAACATGGAGAGTTTAGATAATGCACTAAGTTTTCAAAATACTTTTAAGTTTTCGTAACTTTAAAAGACCTAAAAATTGAGGTATATATATATATAGGTTAGCTCGAAATTAGGTCATAAGATCAAGAGTCTTCTTGCAACTTTTGTGGATAATCGATTATCCCAAGTAATAATCGATTATCTGTGAGCCATTTCAAGAGTTGTTCTTCGAGGATAATCCATTATCCTAAGTAATAATCGATTATTCTAGAAAATATTGTTATTTCTGATCTTTATTAGGATAATCGATTATCCTAAGTGATAATCAATTATTCCAGTGCGTTTCTAAAAAAAATGTTTTAATCTTTAGCTCTTTTTAACTTGTTGTGATATTGACAAAGCTAAGTCTAAAATTATATATATATATATATATATATATATATATAAAGGTCTCTATATTAACCTCCCCATTTCTCACTTTCTCAATTTTGTAGAAATTGTTTCCAGGTTTCTTCATCAATGTAGTTGTACTTCGCACACAAACTTTCACCTTTTCTTGAACCATACACATAAATTGTGGTCAATTTTGATTTAAATTGACATAATTTGGTTGAAACCAAAGGAAAAACCTTCAACTTTAGCATCCTTACATTAGGGATATAAAAATCCATCTACATATACAAGGAGAAAAATAAACATAAGTACATCTCCTTAGTAATCATAGTAAGCACTTGTGCAAAAAGGGCTTTAGACGTATGTTATTTTGGGCTTTTAACGTCATATCCCAACCCAACGTCTTTATGGGTAACGTTAATGGGACGTTGGACATCGCACTTACCAACGTCTACGGGCACTATAAAGACGTCGGACGTGACACAAACCGACGTCTAAGGGCACTATAGACATCGGACATGGCATTAACCGACGTTTGCTGAGTTTTCATTGTGTTTTAATGCCGTTTTGCTCGTGTCTTTGGGTAGCGTAGTACTACCTCCTTCCTTTGCTAGTTTCTTCGTAAGAAAAAATTGCGTCTTTTGGATCTCTTATAAAACATTCCATTCCAAAACTGAGCCTGGGTCATTGCCTAGTTCATTTCCAACCGTCAAAGAAAAAGAATACAGTGACATGAAAACTAGGCAAGGACCCAGGTTCGGCTTTAGGTTGAAATGCCATAAGATATCCAAAAGACGCAAGCTTTTCTTATGAGGAAACTAGCAAAGGGAGAAAGTGCATTATGCTACCCAAAGACATGAGAAAAACTACACCAAAACACAACGAAAACTCATTTTAATCAGTTCAAATGAAAGATAATACATCAAAGATTACCTTAATCGGAGTAAAAGTAAGTTTGAACGGTTCAAAAGAGATAAAACTCACCTGAAAATGCAATGTCGCAAAGAGAAAAGGTGAAGGAAGACGATGAAGTGCGCATAACTACTGGTTCGCAATGTCTTATTTAACAGGAAATAAGACGTCTCGGTTTCCCCAACAACCGACGTCTATTCTCGAATATACGTCGGGGACCTCACTAATGTGACGTCCATTCGATTTAAAAATTAATATCCGTGGTATATATAGACGTCGGTTGTAGGAGGAGTCAACGTCTATAATCGCATATAGACGTTAGTGTGGTGGGATCAGACGTCTAGATGGCGGAAAGAAATGATTTTTCACCTACCTGTCAGACATATAGACGTTGGTTCGGAGGGGCCCTGACGTCTATAATATTATAGACGTCGGTGCCCCTCCTAACCAATGTCCATATGGCGGAAGAAAATGACTTTTCACCTACCTATCAGACATATAGACGTCAGTTAGTAAGGGCCCTGACGTCTATAATTTTATAGACGTCGAGGCTCCTCCAAACCGACATCTACATGCCCAACTTATTTACCAAAATGCCACCGGTCAATAATTTATGTTAGGTGTTTTCTGGTCTGACGTCTCTAGGGTGACGTTAAAGCCTAATTATGCACTAGTGAAGGCAAAAAATTTAGGCAATGTCTTACTAAGATATGTTTCCAAATGATGTTTCTCTACTGCTCGGTAACATAATCCCAAGATGGAGTCAAAATAGATACCTTCTCATGAGAAACAACTTCAATATAAGTGCTAAACATTTTTGCAAGTGATCCAAGTGCTTTACCAATGTAAACATCAATAGTCACTTGTGTCTTATCACCATTACCTAACCTCATTTTAAGAGCCCTTAATCTAGGAATTCATCTACAAATAAAAGGGCTAAATTGAGATTTTTCACATGACATTTTTCCAATAGTAACACGTGTCACTATCACTACCATGTCGCATTATCTTTGTCACGTGGAAAGATTACAGATGGCAACGGGTCGGGTTAGACACAGATAGTGTCTACCTGCTATCTAACCTGCATAAAAAAATCGTACTCATTACCCGTCCTACTACACGTTGGATACTCGCATAAAAAAATCTATGAACTTTTTTCAACCCATAGATATCCGTTGGATACATGCAAATATTGTTAAAAAAATATTTTATGTTTTTAAAAAATTATTTTAGCTTTCTAGAATGCATTTTGAATGAAGTATGAGACATGGACAATCCAAAAGGTTTTGGGCTTTAGAAGGAAGGTCCAACGCTCCAAATCCTATTCCAACGCCAGCAAAAAATCTTCCAACCATTAGTATTGTAAATGAAGGAGCAAGAGTCATTATTAGTGAAGCCATTTGAAAAATCACTACAGCTATGACCATTGTCCATTTCTTACCAATAATATCTGAAGTTTTTCCACCACTTCCAAGTAGAGAAATAATGCTCAATATACCAACTAAAAACTCCTCATTCACCTCTGATATCTTTATATATTCTTTTATGAATATAATTTCTCCACTCATCACACCAACGTCTGATAGTTGAAAAAAGTAATTCATATAAATGTTTTTGAACAAACCTTTATGTACTGTAAATTTACTATTATTTAATCATATTTCCTGGTATTATTCCTCCTTGCTTCCTGTTGCAAAACATCATCGTCTTCCTCTAGAAGGTCGGAATGCATCCTCTTGTACTCATTCTTTGATCCTAAAGCAATTGTAGACAACCCTAGATTCCTATTATTATGTTGTTGGAACCTCATACTATCTCTTGATTCTTTGAAACTTGTAGAAATATGAAATTGTTGTTGGATCTGACATATAAAATTCTCGTTTAGTTGTGTTTGGTGTTTAAAGTTTGGAAGGCAAGGAGAAGGAAACGTTTGAGGGTTGGAAAGGTTTACAAATATACCTTTTTCGGGGACACGCCTAAGCCTTGAGTCGTCACCACCAAGTGTTTGAACGCAAACGTGAGTAGTGCGTTGCCACATCCTTGGCGAAGATCTTATGGTTGATGGGCTCGTCACGACAAAGGTTGTCGTTGTCCATGGATAGATCGTCTCGATGGGGTAGGCGATGGGAATGGCGATGGCCTCGTCTCCACCAATGAACTCATAGATAACAGATCTGAAAAAGAAACTAATAATGAAGAAAGTAGGGAAAGGGAAAAGAGGTACTTTGAAAAGAACAATATCGTTTTTGGCCGGCGAACAGTGTCTCACATTTGAGAAGACTCATCTATCAACAACAACTTAAACCTAAGAGTCCCAGATCTGGAAGAAAATAAGAGTGAATGAGCACAACGGCAAAAAAGGAAGAAATAACACCTTTGTCAACTTAAACCTAATAAAGGATAAATATGTAATTTTATTTTCTTAACGGGTAATGGGTACTTGCGAGTACGGATAATATGATATCCGAACCTGACATGTTAATACACGAGTATTAAATTACCTGCGGGTATCAACTACCAGGAACAGATTTTATCTGCAGGTATCTACGAATAAGGATTTTTTTTGCCATCCCTAGACATGATCTTCATTTGACATGTAAAAAAGTTTTTTTAAAAAAAAACATTAAAAAATAATAAATATTAAAAGAATTAAAAAAAAAAAACACATACTCATAATATATGGCATTGAATTAACGAAATCAATTCTATATTAATGCAAAAGGTCAAATTGTATCACATTTTCAATATTAAAGACTCAATTAAAATAACTTAAAACAAAAGAACTATCCGATAATTTTAACCTAATATTTATATAATATTTTTGTAAAAAAACTTTTTTATTATTTTCATAACTTGATAATCTTATTTCACATTTTTTTTATCTTTTCTCTTTCCGTCTCTCTTTTTGGTTCAAATTTTTATATTCAAAAAATAATTCACAAAGGGAACAAGTTGAAGAAAGAAATTAAAAGAGGGGGTTATGATAAGTGTCATAGGTGAATTGAATGAAGAGATATTGTTTGTGGAAATTTGGTGTCAAATCTTCAAAATGTGACACAAGTCAAGTCTAAGCCTTTATGTTGCGTACGATTGATTAATTAGAATGTCACTTTTATCCATTTAGTTTTCTTTTAACTAAATATTGTTTGAAATATATATGACATATACCCTAAAGAACCACCACGTGATTATAGCCACTTTTTTCTCTAACCATGTTCACTTCAAATTTCAACTTTTAAGGTGGAAATGAAGATAAAACTGAAAATTGAACAACAAAAAGTTATTTTCGTGATTACATTACCTTTTTTTGGCTTTTTTTTCAGAAATTGTTTTTCATGGTGTCCTTATTAAAAAATAATTTTATTTTTCATATATCTGATGTTTTATATTTTTGTCACTGATAATTTCTTATTTTACTTTTAATATTAAATATGTTATCTAAATACTATTCAATAATAAGCTTAAATAAAAAAAATCAGTTCATTGTTTTAATTTCAATATTAGGTAATAAAGAAAAAGCCCAAGTTGTCCCATCTTCATTCAGATTGTACTGAAGTGACCATATTTGATGGGCGAGAATCAAACTAATTAAAAATAATGCTGATTATTTCTTTTTTCTTTTTTTTTTGTTACCAAATATTTTGAAAACCTTTTGTTATTATATAAAATTTTTAGTATTTTTTTATCGTTTTTATTACAGTTTTAGTCTTGATGAGGGGCGAACAAAATTTTTGTATCCAGTCGAATTTGAATAAACGAAAATAAATAAATAAAATTGAATAAAATAGATAAGTGCAAATAGTCGGTTAAAATTTTATGATACACAATATGAATATTTATAAATTCGTAAATATATTTAAAATTTAAAAATTTATTTTTAATATGATATTAATACGTTAAAATTTAATAATAAATTATATAAAATCACCATCCATTATATGATTATATTTAAAATTAGGGTTAAATATGTTTTTAGTTTCTTAACTATTCAACGATTTTATTTTTCATCCATTTTTTAAACTTTGGTACACTTTGATTCTTGTTCTTAAGGAGACTATAAATTTTCGTCCTCCAAAACTAACGCCGTTAAAATTAGGCTGAGTTAACTAACGATGTGTCACCTAAACTTATTAACCCTCTCTCTCTCCACAACCACCTCCACCTCAACTTCTTTTTCTCCTCGGTCACACGTCAGTTTTTTTCTCCCTCCACCACCAAACCTTCTCTCCTCCTCCAACAGGAAAAAGTGTCGCAACTGAGGAATCAAGTTTGCAATGGACGTTGAATGCGACAATGGTTTGAAGGATCAACAAAGGAGGGCAGGGCTCACTCTTAGCGCTGAAGTGGTGGATGCGAATCTCATTGTTGGGGAAGCGGAAGTTGTAAAACGGTGTTGTTGGAAAAACGCTTCCGAGGATCGAAAACGAAAACTACGGCAGTGGAGACTAAAACGCAAGACGGAGAGAAGAATGCTCAAGAGACGAGAGTTTCTCGCAGATTCGCAAATGTCGTTTTCCTCTTTCGTTGTTTGGTTCTTCCAATCATCGAAGATACTCTTGTAGAGTCACTATGAAGAAATACAACATTGTCATTCTTGGCTTGAGATTTGGGGTTGTTTCTTCTCTGCAGGTTGGAAGTTATAGGTTGTTGAGGGTTTTGATCTAGTAATTTGGGGGTTTGATTTTAGGGTTTCTGAATTTGGGAATTTTTCTTTAGAGGTTATGTTCTTGGTTTTTCTGATGTTGCAATTGGAGGGGTTGAAATCTTTGTTTTCATATTAGATTTTTAGGGTTCTTGTTCATGTATTCTCTCTCTTCTTTTTTTTTTTTAATTTGGATTTAGGGGTCCTGATCTTGAGTTTTTGGGTGCTGCCATGGCTTTGACACTTTGTGTTTGCGGAAAAAGGTTTTTTCTTATGGAAAAGAATCCCTTGCTTTAGGACTCTAAGAGAGAAAAAAGTATTTCTTCTTGATGATGTCTTTTGATGGGTATCTAGAATTTTATGCAAACCCTTCCTTCCAATTTGGTTGCTTGCTTAGGAGATAGAGGGATGAATAGGAAAAAGTATGTTGATCATTGTTGTTGGTGATAAGGGTCTGCCTCACAGAGATCACCGATCTTGGTGAATGCGGTGGCGTCTTCGCCGGCGATGGAGACAAAGTGCGAGATGTTGGTGTCGGTAGAGGATACAGTTTGCCATCCAGAGACTGAGTGAGAGGGAGAGAGAAGCTCAGATACAGGGAAGGATGACACGTTTCAGAAAAAGTAAAAATGACATGGCACACCGTTAGTCAGTTAAGAAAAAAATTAACGTTGTTAGTCATGGAGAACTAAAAATTATAGTTTTCTTAAGTACAAAGATCAAAGTGTATCAAAGTTTGAAAGATGGACGAAAAATAAAATCGTTTGATAGTTGAAGGACTAAAAACATATTTAACCCTTAAAATTGTATATGTCAATCTTTTTAGGTAAAGATTTATGATATTTATTAAAAATAAAAATAGTTTTTTCATTAAAAAAAATTAGTTTAGTATAAATTCATAATCCCAAAAGATATGATCAAATTAATCTGTATTCTGAAGAATCTAAATTTAATTAACCTACAATCTGAATTTAATTAACATAATAAATTAAATAATTGGATATAAATTTAAAAATATTAAATTTAGATTATAGAGTGGTCAGATTGGATCTCATCTATAGTGAGTCCTAGTCTTAATTGTGGATTGTATTTGGATAAGTGTCTAAGCTTCCCTTCATTATAGACAAAAAGAAATATGAAAAAATAAAACAAAGATTCTTTGATAAAAATAATTAAATGAAAGTTTGTGTTTATAATATTTTTATTTATTCATTTATTACATTGTAATATTTACTTATTTTATTTTATTTTACATCAAAGCAAACAAATATGTAATCAGTTGTATGTTTTTTTCAGCTAAAAAGTAACATAAATTAACGTAACCTATAAAGAAAATAATCTATTATATAGTAGTTGATCTGTCTATTTTTCCCTTTCTATTTGCACAAAAAAAAATTGTCTCTAATCTCACTCGAGTTTTATTTTTATTTTTATTTTTTTTTAATTTATACACTGTAGAAAATATTTTTTTCCCAAATAAACTAAAAACATATTACCCAAGTAATTCCAAAGGACAATTATTTGCCTATTTGTTATTCATATCCAGAAGTTGATTTTCTTAATTTTAATTCTTTTTTGTTTTGTCGTTCCACGAATCAGTTTCTAGAAACTTGACTTGTCTGTAGGATTGTTTTTAAATATTTAAAATACATTTTAAAATCACTTTGGATTTATTTTGTTAAATTTATAATTAATAAGTAATATACTTAATAAAATTGATAAAAAAATAAAATTAATAATTAATAATTAAAAAATAATAATTTTCATATGAATTAATATTAAATAATGTTGTAAAAATTGGTTTTGATTGTAATCATTATTATTTAGTTTAAATATATGCTTATTGCTAAAATTTGGTGTTAAATGTATTTATCACTAACAATTATTATTATTAAAATAGAATGAAATTTAATAAATTTCTTAATTTTATTAAAAAATGTGTAATTTTTTAATATTAGTAAAGTTGACAATTATTGTGAATGTAAAATTAATTTCATATAAAACGTTAAATCAGCAAGTAATCATATTTTGAAAGAGCTTGAACACCATTAATATTAATATTAGTAAAATTGATAAATAATGTGAATGTAAAATTAATTTTAATATAAAATGTTAAAATGGCGAGAAATCATATTTTTAAAATAGTTTGAGCACCATTAATATTAGTACTTAATAGTAAATCAATACAGTTTGATATAAATTATGAAATTTTGAATGTTAATAACTTAAAAAATGAATAAATTTTGAAGTGAAAATGTTATCGGTACATCTTGTAACATTCCATTTTTAATAGTAAAATATTATTAAAATAAGATATTACATATATAAAAATTGAACCTAAACAAATCTATGAAGGATAAAATCTATACATGTAGAATCATCTGATTTCCTAACTGCTCCACTCTCACCTCTTACATAAACAATTAAAAAGACTGTTTCCCTAAGCTCACACCAATAAGGTGATCATCGCAAAGAGAAAACAACACACAACACAAAAGCAAGCGTAAGTTCGAATACAAATAATTAAAGATATATTAATACATGTTAAACATTCACCTAAGATACACACAACACATCAAACCAAGCAAACACTTTATGTATGATCACACTTTGACTTGACCATCCAGATTAGTATGAATATCGAGCTATGACAGTTCATGCACTTGTTGTGATGAAACAGTTGGCTCACCCAAAGCTACCACACAAGGTTAGTCTGTTATCATTCTCCTAAAGCTAAGGTAAAGCACCTAGACTAGGACCTCTTGCTACTTGAGAATGGGTGACCATTAGAATGTCAGGATTAACTCCAAGACTAAGTTTCTCATATTCATACTTATAATACTTGAAACTCTCTTGAAACTCTCTTCCATACCTTTGAAACCATTGAGATCACTTCACATTCACATAGTACACCAATAAATGAGACTACTGATCATACATTAAAGAAATAACAACACCCATAAAAGTCATAAAAAAATCAAACAATAACACAATTTCTTGAAGGCATCTTATTACCCACATTTAGGAAAGGAAAACAGCTTTGAAACCCTAACCAACAGCTTTAGAAGGGTCCAAAATCCCCAAAACAACCTAAAGAACGTCTAAAACGGACATCCAAAACCCTGAAAACTCCTGAAAACTTTTGCAGTGACGCTTAGGGGCGCCTAGGGGCGCTCAGGAGGTGTTCGGGCGCGAGCCGCACAAAAACGAGGGGCGCTTGAGTGCGCCCAAGGGCGCTCGAGCCCCATATTAGTTGACAGCAACTTCGAAATTGGCTTTTGATGCACTTGGAATTTGTTCTAACAATCAAAGTGGTTTTCTAAACATTAAAATTGATGGGAAAACACATAATTGAGTACAAAGCAGAGTTATGCATTGAAAAGGAACTTGATCTAGTTGTGAATCGTTTCAAAGAAGTGAAAATTGTAGAAAAAAGAACAATCAAACACACAAGTTATGTGAAATTGCTTGTCTTGATATGACATCAATGGTTACTCCATTGCATAAAGTTAAAACGAAAGGTGCATACAAGACTAAAGAAAAACATACAATGTAAGGCCAATTCTAGATTTAGATGTATGCAACAAAAGTGAATAACCATGTTAGATCAATTCCATTGAACATGTCACCCTTACATTGTTGATGTTGTTGATGTCATCTCTAAAGGTCATTGTGGGTATAAATGTATGTAAAATGTGTACCTGTAAAAGAGTCAAATATCTAGCTAATTACTTTGTTTGTGAAAAGCTAGCATCTCCAAGTTGCTCATACATGTGTGCAAGTGCAACAACTCCCCATGCATATCTTCCACATGATTGAAGATCTTTAAACTACATTAAGTAAGGCACACTGATATATGTGGCGCTTTTATCCTTAAAATTTGTGCATCTAACAAGATGCAACAAATAAACTCGTGTGGCGTACTCTCGTTTTTGGTTCTCAAAATACTCATTATATATGTATCACAACAAACTTAGTCATACATGGGGACCCCCTACATTGTCTAAGCTTTGATATAGCTCTTATGCAGTCCATGCCCAACAAGTCTATAAAGGTTTCCATAACAACAACAAAGTTTACGAGTTCGTTCCGATAAAATTGTCCCACTACAGGAAAATGTAGGAGCATTTACACGTCATCCAATATAACGATCATCTCATTGACAAGAACATGAAATTTTTTTATCTCTCTATGCCACCTCTCAACAAAGTCCAATATCAATCCCTTATCAGCATAATCGTAAAAAATATCACAAATAAGCCTTAAACCAGAGTTGAAAACAAAGTTCTTAACATTCACATTACATGCTCCAAATTTATTTAACTTTTTTTTCATGGGAGACCAACATTATAGACAAAACAATTGCACATCAAACAATATAAAATTTAAACACCTCGTCAATCATTAGAAGAAAAAAAAACATCTACTTTACTAATTTAGCCTTCCCACAATACAAATGTTACTTTATCTACATAGTCATTCAACAAAGAAGTGTTGTGTGGACCTTTAGGATAATCACGTTGATGGAGAATGGATTGAGGAAGCTCCTCCAACAAATGATGAACTCCATGTGGGTGGAGAGAGCTCCTTCAAAAGTGATGAACTCTATTGAAGAGATGTAGTAGTAGAAGAAAAATTGATGAAAAGATAAAGATGGTGTTTTGAATTGTGTGGTCTAGTGTAGTTCTTTGAGGAGGTTGGGCTAACCTTGAAGGAGAAAGGATAAATAAGTCTAGTAGAAGACATATCCTAGGTGAGAAATCAGGAAGAGACAATTTGCAAATTTGATAAAATATCTTTACATTCAATCAAGTTATAAAGATTACAAATGATTTCTCTCCTTTTATAGGTGAAGGAGAAAGACTAAAGTACAAAGGGAGCTTAAAGTATTTAATAGAGTAGCCTAAACATTAAATGTGAGGAACCTAAACATTAAATGTGAGAAACCTTATTCTTATAATTAACTTAGTCAAAGCATTTCTCCATCATTGAATGAAGCAGCATATACTTGTAACTAATTTGGTCAAAGCATTAAATGAAGAGACTCCTTTTGTAACTAACCCCTTCTAAATCGATCTTCAAACTCATTTAGGTGCTAGTTACTTTATTAAGGCACTAATGATGCTCTAAGCTACTCTTAAGGGCACAAAATCTTCTAAACAAAGCTAAACAATATTTTTGGCCAAATACAAGGCCTAAAATGAACTATATTGCATATTTGCAAAAGATGTTTAAGATGAAATATGAAGACCAAAAATGTGATCCTCCACAAGAGTAGAATCCTTGAAGTTCATCTTCCTCTTCCATCTTCTTAACCATGATTCTTTGTGAGAGATCCAATGTCCTCTGAGGCTTGAAGGAAAGTAAGAACAAACTTGAAAGTCTTTTTTCTTCTTCCAATTTCTTAACCTTAGCTTAAGTTGATGCTCCCTTGATGGATGTCCATTTAGTTTCCAAAATGGATTCCATCACACGTACTTCATCTTTTTGCTTAATAACATCCTCGTGTTGTTGATCAACAATCATGACAAGCTAATGGTACAACTTCTCCAGCATCATCAACTTGATGACCTCTTCTAAAAGCATATGCATGGGTCAACTTCTAGCATGACCCTATGCATAGCTCTTTGCCTAATATGTAGAGGCATCATCTGATTTTTTTCATTTTTATAACAAACTATTTCCAACAAACATTAAAACCAACACGTCAAATAAATAAATAAATAATTAACAAAACTAGATTTTGAAATCAGGTGCATTTTCATAACTGGATTTCGAAATCTGATGACCGTAACAAATCAAATAAAACCTCCTATACTAAATTTCATAATTCGTTTCAGCTGTAACCAGATTTCGTGATCTGATGCTCACTCTCCTGGACTTCAACATTAATTGAATATTGAAATCCATTGACTTACCACAAAATTTCAAATAAAATTGGCTTTCAAAATTCAATATACATATGCATAAAACCAAATTCAAAATCTGGTTACCACCTTACCGGATCTCATACACTACACCAGATTTCTAAATATGGTTCCCTTACCAAACCACCACAATTGGATATCGAAATCCGCTTACAAACCATAAAATTTCAAATAACACCAGCTTTTGAAATCCAGTATACACATGCATAGAACTAGATTTCAAAATCTGGCTATCACCTCACTGAATCTCATACACTACACTAGATTTCTAAATCCAATTCCCTTATCAAACCACCATAATTGGATATTGAAATCCATTTACCAACTATAAAATTTCAAATAACACCGGTTTTTGAAATCCAGTATACATGCATAATCCAATTACCATCTCAATGAGTCTCATATACTTCACCAAATCTCTAAAACTTGTCCTTTATCAAAACAACCATAACCAGATTTCATAAACTGATTAACTATCTAGAAAACCGAATTTCTTAAATTGATTAACTATTTAGAATACTAGATTTCAAAATCTATTTCACCTCCATTATCTACTCCCAAGTCACATCATTCTTAGAATAAAAAATAACTGATAGAAGAGATGGGCCAAAGATTGGACAAAGGAGTGGAGAGAATGGAGGTGCATTGTGTGTAGTTGAAAAATGAAGAACAAGATGCAAACAAGGAGGTTGGAGATGGTGGAAGGAACGGGTGAAAAAAATAAACGACATGCAGGATGTGAGAGGAGTGGGTAAATAAGGAGAGTAAATTAAGGTTTTCACCTAGGCAAAGTCAAAGACCATTTCTGACATTTAAAAAAAAAAAAATTGAAAGTGCAGGAAAAAGTTCCCTGATTCTTGGGAATCTACATATTAGACATACATAAGATGAAATGTTGTACCCAACAAGTGAAACATTGTTTTTCGGAATTTTTCTCCCTGCACTCCATTATCACTAACTTCATTTTTCATGTGCATTCATGTTAACATAAAAAGACTTAAATACCCCTCTTTCATTGCATTACAGTACCATTGACCTTGTTATCATGATTGTGTAGTGTTATGGCTGCCGCAAAGAGAAGACAATTAGAAAAGAAAGTTCGTTTGGGAAAATTCATTACATAATGCATTTTATGTGTTCTTGAAAATTCATTAAAAAAACTATCACATATGTTTTGGAAAGTGTTTCAGAAATTATGTTCGAGAAAGTTTATTACAGAATATATTTTAGGTGTTCCAAAAAAATTATTTCCGAAATTCCGTTTCAAATACAAATATCTTATTCCATATATTTTATTCTAGAAATCCGGTTTCAAAAACTATGTTCCAGAAATTTCATAAAATTTTCCGAGAGTAACTTTTACAGAAGGTAAATGGGTCATTTTAAAAATTATAGGACTGCAAATAGGAATTAAGTGTGCAGTAAGAAAAAGCATAACCATTGAAAGTGATCAGAAGATCACTTTGCCAACAATTGGAGCACCACATGCAATGCAACTAACTACCATCACAACAATTAGCAAAAGAATTTTGTAGTAGGGACAACATAATCTATTACGTAATCTTTACAATAACGATTCTCTTTTTCTCTTCCTCTTTTGCAGCTACAGCTCATCATTACATAACTTGTACCTCAAGTTTCTGCCTTCAAACATCCTTTTTGCTTTTGCCATTTCTAATTGTCTTTTCCAGACACAAGCTAGCGATGCAACTAATAATTGCTCACAAGCGGTGAAGACAAAAGCAGATTCCTTTTCTTATATTCATTAACCTTCCTCAATTCACCTTTAGAAAGAAATTTGAGTAATTTTACATGCACAGCATGTAAAATCATAAACAATTGCATAATTCATTTGCATGAAACTTCTCCAGCAACTTTTGGAGTTTTGAAAGAGCCACCGGAGCTGTGGTCCTCCAATAACAAGCACTGAGCACAGGGTATTGGATGTGGTTTGCAACAGAATTCATAGTCACTATATAATTGAAAAGGCTACTTGTTCTATCCCTGGACCATCACATGACAATCAACTTCTTGTCAAAGTTTTCATAAAATCAAATGTTTACACGAGAATTCACAATGAAATGTGCAAAATAGGAGGAAGGTAGGAATGTACATGTAAACGAAATTACAACATGATTTAAAAAATTAAAAATGCCCATCTTTGATTTCTGTTTCGGGGTGAAGAAAGCCCTTCAAATGTTATTAAGCCACCACTACATGGTGCTAAATTTCCTAATCTGATATATGCCCTATGAAACTTGTCCTTTTTTTCCAACCTCCTGTTTCATGCACGTTCTTCAACTATCTCCAATCCTTGCACGTGCTTCTCTACATCTACGCCTCCTACCGGAACGACCCAATAAAACTCTGCCACCACCATGGCGTTGGAGACGACTAAGCAAAGATACACCACCACCATCACCTTCATTGTACCTGCCCTCATTATCATTGTCTTCATCTGAAATATCCAGCACGTCAGTCACATTCTGACCTGCAACCCTGTTTGTGGTCAGCTCAGGCCTTAGCCGCCTACCAAGGTTGTTAATTTCATTCCCTTGACGGACTGCATGCAACAAGAGGAAGAAATTCATTGCCTCAATACCCATCTGAAATCTTCCATTTCTTTCTGCATTACCTGCACCCTCTTCTTCATCTGTATCAGATTCATTATGGTGACCTTCTATAACATAATCTCCAAAAACTACTGCCCCTGGCATTGCCGATGTTACTGTGCTGATAACATCTTCTCTTTCACGTTCCCACTCAAGCCATCTCCATTTCTGTTCATCAGCAGGATCCACCATCCGAGGGCGTGCCGAGGGATGCTCTGCACGTACATGCTTCCTCAACTCCTTATAGTTCCCCACATATGAGCATCCATCCTGCATGCAGCCTCTTTTCTTAGCATTGAGGAAATCCCGAACATGTTCCACGACTGTCCAACCTTTCACCTGCCCCCTGCACAGAGGACACGCAAGCTCTGTGGCTTCGCTCTTGTCAAGGGACAAGTTTGTGTCTTGTAGAACACCTGCAGTGCCTTGCACAGGTTGCCCATTAGATGAAATTACTTTAGTATAAGCTTTCTTGTACTGATCAAGGCAATTGGAATGACGAAAGCTTGTTCCACACATATAGGGACGGCAACCCTTGTCATGAGAAGAACAAAGAAGAAGAACAGCATTGTGTGGATATTCCATACACACAGAACATGTTACATCTTCCCACTCTTTCATTTCCAAAGCCTTGGAACATTTCTTTTGGCACATGTCTTCACAAATATCCCTTTTGCAAGGGGCTAGTGGGTATGGAGTCACTCTGAAGTGACGAGAAGCAATCCTGTGCCTTCCCCTGCTACCTTTTGCCATTTTCAATATTCCAACAGAACCTGGAATTTAAAAGTCCAGGATGTTATAATGGAAACTCTGCATAAATCGATCCAGACATCAGGTTTTCAAACAGCAAACGCATTCATATATTTTTCGTGTAATCTTGCAGAAATTAGTCATTGGATTTAGAAATTATTCAAAATAAAATAAAACGGACTCTAGTTGCAATTGTGTGGGTATACCCACAATATGCTTGTAAGCGTTGACATACAAGAGATTAAAAATGATGGCCAAACCAGTATTTCCTCCAACTGTCAAGTTCCCCACGAAAGCTGAACAAGAATGAACAGAAAACCCGGTTTTTCCACACATTCCACAAACATATATTTATTCATTTTCTGCAGTGAACCTCAACCCATTGCAAGAACATGTAGTAAGGTGCCTTTGGGTTTTATATAAAAAATATATATTAGAATGGAGAGTACACTCGTTACAGAGGATGTCACCAAGATAGAAGAACTTGTCTTCCTAAGAGCATCTCCAACGGGATTTGCTTGCATGAGTTCCTTATTAAAAAAATAATAATAATACTGTAAACATTAAAATATTATTTTTCTTCACAATGACCTCATGTAAGAACCTCCACTGGAGATACTCTAAGATGCCTACATACTTTTTAGTCCCCTCATTACAGACAATGTCACCTAGTTTTGTCTCATTCAGTTCATCATAAAAGGTAATCTGACCCTCAGATCATTGTGCAAAACACTTGTAAACAAGTTTAGTGCATAAGTTTATCGTACCAGCACTTATATTTCTACTCACTAACCAATTCAACCAGTGCTTAAGTACTATATGTTTTGAGGGAGTAATCCTAAACAAGGTAATTCTCCAACGGTGGTATGAATTGAAACCTAAAAGCAAATAATCATCCAGAACTCCCATCAAAGAATCAACACTGGTGATCTTATCCTTCAAATTTCAACAAGTTACTTTTATTTTATGTATTCTAGATCAAGCTGCAAGGCACTATGTTCTAGCCAAACTATTTTAACTATTCTTCATAGACTTCAAAAATAGTAGCTGAAATGTAAAGTCTACTAAAATAATTAAATATTTTGAACAGGCTCCTATTATTTGACCATAATTTTATAGGAAATAACATAATTTTGTAGGTCTTCCTATTTAATGAATCTCAAGATTTTACATTCAATAAGTTTTACTAATCACGGAGAATGCATTAAAAAGAGTGTGCAAGAGCGTCTTTCTAGCAGTCCTCTCAGCTATTATACAACAAAAGATTGGGTATAGAAACAAGGGCACTTGTTCATATTGATGGATACATCGATATACATATACCAAAAATCAATCCTTCCATCCCCTTGAGTTATCCTTCTTTTACTGATCAGCTACTTCAAAAAAAAAAACCATCAATAAAAAATGCATGCATAATACTTAAATCAGCTCTTTGAAACACAGTGCTATTACAAGTATCTGTATTAGATCTAGGAGAATCTATTATTTATATTTTATAAGAGCTTCATTATATACGAGAAATAACAAAGAATTAGCTGATGAAATATCCAATTAGAAGATGCCAGAGAAAATGCACTTTTCTATTTAAATCAACGTTGCAATCATGCAATATCATAGTAAACCATATTTAATTTTCCTAGTTTGGTAGTATTATTAGAACTTGATAACAGTTGAGACAGGTTCATGCTGGGCCCAGGTGCCATGATACCAATTTCATTTCAGTTAGGATAACAACCCAGAGAAAGACTTCAAGTCAATTTAGCATTACATTATGTGGCTGTCGAAAATATGACTGGCAGTCCTGTTCCACTAGCAAATTAGCATATGACCAAAAATAGTTCTGACAATCAAGTGACATCATACATTCACAGTATAAAATTCATTTAATTAAGTTTACTCATGCTACAAAATTGACTTCAGAAAACTTAACAATCTCTTGAATGGGAAGAGTACAGATTCTAAATGAGAGAGCAAAGGAAAAAACTTAGCTATGAATTAAACCAACTCAATAATGATGCGTTCTTTACAAAAAAACAACAAAGCTTTATAATTGAACTTAAGAAACATCATCAAAAATTTATTTTTCTTAAATCAAACTTAATACAGCAAAAACACATGCCAAACATAACGAAGTCAACACACTGAAGAATAGATCAGTGCCCCACTGGACTAAGCACTCAAAGCAATTGAATCACATATAAAACAAAACAGAAAGGCAACTGCCGGAAACAGCCTCATTGGCCAACAAAGAAGCCTCACATTCTGATTGCTGAAAACAAAGCAAGCCATGCATCAAACCACGGCAAAGGATTAGGGAAAAACTCACCAGCTCACAATCGAAGTAATTTAGTGACCAACGAACTAGTTTGCAAAACCAAAGTGTACCTGGCCACAATTAAGTGAATTTAAACAGCAAGAGAGAAACCAAGGTAAGAGATTATTTATACAAGTCGTGTCAGAAGGAAACAACGTGGTGGTGAGGGGCAACCGCAAGCAAAGACAACTAACAAAGCAACATTATTATAATATTAAACCAGAACATGGAGCTAAGGTAACAAGCACATGCCGCTAAACTTTACCAATCCATCTTACAGATCCAATCAACCCACTTAAAAAATAATTTTATTTTAAAACTAAGAAAACAAATGGGGACTAAAACAAAACTGCATATCTATTTGGGAACAGAGAAAACAAAGGAAGATGGGATTTTGAGCAAGGAAACACAACCACTTAGGTACCTTATCTGTTCTTCTATTGACGGTTAAAATAACTAGGTTAGGTCAGCAAAAATAAGAATGTCGAGATTTAACATAAACGGATCGAAAAATAGGCAAAAGGGAAAACAATTAACATAGATATTAAATTAAATTGAAGCGATAATTGAAACGATGGAGGAAGTCGGGGGATTGTGTTCGTACCTGACGGCTAGGAAGAGAGTGATAATGGAGGAAAAGAAAAGGATTTTGAAGGGATAAACATAGGAGAGAGAAAGGAATAAGGTTCTCTAGCAAAGGATCGAAAGCAAAGGCGAAGGAATCGAGAGGGAAATTGAAGGGCAAACAAGTTTCTCTCTCATATCATTCCTCATGTTTTAGAGCGAGAAAGTTGAGAGTCTAAAAGATGGAGTCATTTCTACGCTACACAAACAACACAATAAGCATCCTCCAACCTCTTCAATACGCCCTTCTCTAGCGACTGTGCGTCACGCTCGTCTCAACGTGATGACGTGCCACAAAGTGCGCGTTCACGTGCTTTCTCATGTTACCAAATCGAAAGAAGAAACCAGCATATTCCGTTGTACCATTTTTTAACTCCTATCTTTTTTTACGAAAAATAAAATATTATAAATACCTTCAAAAACAATAATGACATGTTATATTCATAAATTTTTAAAATTTAATTAATTTTTAAATTTCTTTAAAATTTAAGTATTTTAATTTAATTTTTACTAATTTTTTATTTATTAAATATTTAAAGTTTTGTATTTTTAATTAGATTATTGCGATATAATAATAACGTAATTATTATTCTGTTATTTATTTTAATTATTTATGTTTTTAATTATTAATATAAAATTCTATAATCAGTATAAAGTAATGTTACGATTAATATAAAAATAAGCTACCTTTATTAATTTAGTTGAAAATTTGTTAAATTATAAGAATAAATCTCATTATTAATAATGATGACAAAAATATTTTTTATCACTATAACTAATATGTAACTTTTAATGAAATTATATGAATAGGAATATAATGTCTTAACATGTAAAATAGATAAATAAGACAACAAAGACACAGCAATATAATATGACACATTAATTAGTTAAAAAAAATATGAATTCACATTAGTGGAAAAACATGTTTAACGTCGGTTATATTAGACTTTTAACGTTTGATTTTTGTTCGACGTCTATATGGATGACGTTAATGAGACGTTGGACCCTTTAGGTCAGACGTCTTTATAGACGTCGGAGCTATATAGGTCAGACGTCTATATAGACGTTCGATCCATACAGGTCAGACGTCTCTGAGGTTACTTCTAAGTGATGGTGATTCAAGTTTACAACTTTATATTTTAGTTGAAAAAGATGTATTGTATATTTTTTATTGGATGGGGAATTGGAGAGTGCAAAACACAAGAAATCGCAGCCAAAGAACGTCGCCCAAGGACACGAGAATAACTGCACCAAAACCCAACGAAAACGCATTTTAATCGGTTCAAATGAAAGATAATGCATCAAAGAGTTATGTAATTGGAGTAAAACTAATTTAAAACGGTGCAAAAGTGAGAAAACGAACCTGAAAAGCGTAACCCGTTGAGAGAAAACGCGACGAAGATGATGAACAATGAGTGTGCATAACGGCTGTCTCGCGATCACGGTGTTTTAATGCCGACTTTTAAAGTCGGTTCCCCTATAACAGACGTCTAAAGGGGCTTTAGAAGTCGGTTCCCGCTATAATAGATGTCTAAATGGAGTCAAAAAGTGACTTTTTAAATTTCTGGGTTTAGGGTTTAGACGCCGGTTCCCCCAATAACAGACGTATAAAGGGCTTTAGAAGTCAGAGTGGCAGGATCAGACGTCTAAATGAAGTCAAAAAGTGACTTTTTAAATTTCTGGGTTTAGGGTTTAGACGTCGGTTGCCGAAATAACAGACGTCTATAATATTTTAGACATTGGGGCTATCCCAACTGATGTTTATATGTCTGACAGGTAGGTGAATAACCATTAATTTCCACCATATAAACGTCGAGGCCCCTCCTAACTGACGTCTATATGACTGAAAGAAATGACTTTTCACCACCTGTCAGACATATAGACGTCAGTTAGGAGGGGCCCCGACGTCTAAAATATTATAGACGTCGGGGCACCTTCTAACTGACGTCTATATGGCCAACTTATTTACGAAAATGCCACCGGTCATCAATATACGTCGTGCTTGCTCTTAACCGACGTCTAAGGAGTGACGTTAAACAGCGTTTTTGCACTAGTGTCAATCCAAAAAAATATAAGAAAATAAATAATTAATGTTCCAAATTTTTTTATAAAAATTTAATTGAAAATAATACTCAAATTTATTGTGAAATTAAAATTTAATTAATTTTTTTTAATAGGAATATTATGGTATATTTAGATTTGGCAGGATTAAATTCATTTATTAAATGTGCAGCTATTAAAATACTTTATTTTAAAATTAAAAATTAAAAGATAATATTCTCATTAAAAAAGTACTTCATTTTAAAATTACAAATTAAAGTATAATATTGTCATTGTAAAAAAGTGAGGGAGTGTGAAATTTTAAAATTAAAATTGTTTGGATTATTATGATTGAAAAAATTGAAAAGTTAAACAATTGAGAAAATTGATATAAGTTTTAATATATAAAAATTGTATTAAACAAACTCTTGTAAAAATGAATACAAATTTGAATAATTGATCAAGTCCGAGTTCACTTAAATCACAAATTTGAGTTTGTTATCAATTGGTATAGTATTAACTAGTATTGGTTGGGCATTAAGCGCAAGCTTGGTTGTGCAAGTCTAAGGACATTATTGTTTCCATTTTTGCTTTTGACCGTTGAACACCCCTTTTCATCGTTGAGTGTCTAGTTTTGCGAATGCATTTGCGTTGAGCGGTAGCAGGGCACAACTAAGCGAATCTTACATTGCAGGTCTAGAGCAATTTAATTCCAGGTCGATGAGCGACAGATGAGTGTCACCAGGTGCGACTTTTTGCAAGAAGATTGGCATTTAGCGCCAATACTAGGGTTCATCTTTTATGAGAAGTCTAGCATTGAGCACCACCCTTGAGTGTTAGTCTGTATATTTAATTTTTGTTTTCTTCTTGGTTGTTTAGTATTGATTTATATAATATTTAAGTGTGCTTGTGAGTATGATAATTTTGTGTGTAGGAATGAGGATTTTGTTATGGATATGTGTGATATGATTGTTGAGAGAATTTCAAGGACAAATTCTTTGTGGTGGTGATGTTTAGTGTATGCTTTGACATATGGAAGTTTAGAAAGGAGATATCCTGATATACTACCAATCATTCAACTCATATAGAGAGGAATGATGTGGGAGAGAGAATGGTAGGAGATCCTAGCCCATGGGCTTTTTAGTCTTAGGCGCGAAGGGGACTAACCTTGTGAATAGTAGGGTGATAAACCTATGTTTATGACTTTGCAAAGTATAAATACTACTCCAAGTGCACACCTATAATGACACCCTATGTCAAAGACATGTGTTTGGATAATTAAGTCTAGTATCAACTGTTTATGTGTGTTTATATGAGATATTCTATTTTATCAATGTTTAGTTGATATTTAATATGATTAACTATCTTATGATGTTTTGTTTGTACACTAGATTTCCCTATCTTTTCTTATGTGTTTTGTTTTCTTTTGAGATGATCAATTTCTAGGGTGAGAAGATGGTGAGTCAAGGGATGATATGTCTTTGGTGGAAGGAAATGATGCAACATAATAGGTGGTTGTATATGAGTTTCTTTCTTTTTGAAAAACTCTTGTAGTTTTTGTTTGGTGTGTACATATATTATGATTTTATAGTTATTAAGATGAATAATCGTATTAAGGTTACATATGTTTCCTAACTATTTGTTGTGTATTAGCAAACTTTTAATGTTTTACTTAGTAGTTTTATACTATTAAATGAGATGTTACAAATATTCCTAGTGTGATGAAAGTGATGAGGAGTAAAATAAAGAAAAGAGACCAGAGAAGAAAATGGAAAAACATTGAAAAAGAGAAAAAATAGTGAGTTTGGAAATTTTATCAAGAGATAAAAGTAAAATTGCATTGTGTTGGGTTTATTTATATTGGAAAACAAAAACTAAAAAAAATAGAAAATAAAGTAAAAAAATAAAAAAAAGTTAGTCTTTTAAGGAGTACAAAACAAACATCTTTGTTTTGGAACAAGTATTATTTAACACACCTTGAGATAGAACTGTCATTTTAATTTGAAACCCAAGGCCAGCCCTGGTCCTTATTTAAAATAGACCCCATTTTCTTGGCCCACGTTTCAGGGAGCTTTTTCAAAGCCCTTGGCTCCAAAAACCCTATGAAAGGGATTCATATTGGGTTAGGTTCGGGTCAGCCCCTTGACCCCAAACAATAGATTTCTTTGCAATCTGACAACTCGTTTTTCTACAACCATTTCCTTCATATCTCTCAGAAACTTTCTTCTCAGATCATTCTCTTACAAGAACAAACCTATTTCAATCTCTAAAATCCCAAATTCAAATACAGAGAACACTCCCCACACCGATCCCAACATCTTGAACAACCATGACCAATTGTTGCCCTCTACAATCAAGCAATCACTCTAAAAAACCTCAACTTCTCATAACAACCTTCACCAATCAAAACCCCTTTTGAATCAGACCCTCCATTGAAGGTAAGTATAATTTTTTTTTTAGCTTAGCTTTTAAATGTTGAAGTTGTAATATGTGAGTATAAAGATGGGTAATATGTTTGAACGGAATGTGATTGCTTATTTTGATAGTGATTTGGATTCAATGATTACTAACTATAATTCTAAAGTATCTGTTAAATGTATGTTGTGAACACTGCTTGTCCAATTATTGTTGACCGTGAGTAGAAATGTTAAAACTCTGGAAATGTTGTTGTGTATAGAGTAATATTAACTTGTGAAATGATGAATATTGTAGGAAGATAGGAACATACTGGTCTAAAACAAGAAATAGAATAAAGGTAGTAATTTACTTTGCAGACTTTGAATTGTGTATGATTCTGGAACCTTATGATTCAATATATGCTTGTTCTGTTAGGAACATGCTATTTTGAATTAAGAATAAACCTATATGCAATGAAATGCCTCTCTCACCCCACTAATTGTTGGAACTATCGGTACCGATTTTTGCGCAGCTGAGTTAAAACATATACGATTGTTAAGAGCGGAAAGTGTGTTACGGTCAATCAAATGGTTCCTTTAGTAATTTTAAATTTCTTGTAAAACTTTTATCAAACAGTTGGTGTGCTAAAACTTTAGAGAGTATAAGGAAGAGAAAAACCACACAGATGATTTTTATACTGGTTCAAATCAACATATTCTACGTCCAGTTGTTAATCACTATAAATAATGATTAACTTTTCTACTAAAATATTGTTTCACATATTACAATAAAATGGAATAAAAAGAAAGAACAAAAAACACCTTCCTTCGGCAAACGAATGGAAGAATCTTCCTTCGACAAACGAACCAGAAGAAAATTGCTCATCCAACTTGAAGAGAACCACTCCAACCTTTGACACACAAAGCGCGAGCTTCTCCATTCACAAGACTTGACAAGAGTAGTACTATCACTTAAAAACTTCCTCAGATAAACTGTATTCTCAAATGGCATAGATAACCCTCTAAAGGGTTTGTCAAAAGTGTATATAGCCTACAGGTCTGAAACTGAAAAGACACTTCATAACTACTAGTGATAATCGATTATTTTAAGTAATAATCGATTATTCGCATCCGTTATAGTGTGATGTGGACCTCCACTTCAACTTCACAAGTCACAAAATAGAGAGTGGTTTGAAATGAGGTTTGCAGTATGGTGAAGATGAATATTTTTGTCGACAGGGACAGTAACTTTTGAATTCTTCAATAATTTGCATAATGACATGATTTTTTTTTTCCTATTGAGATAGTTTATTAGTGTGTTTTACCTTAAACAAGTCTGACACAAAATTGTTTCTCTAAAGAACACAACTTAGAATGTGCTAAAATAACATGACCTTGAATTCTATACATTAAGCATTGTTGATTGTTTGGTGTGTTGGTTGAGAGAAAGGAAGTTTAATGGAATTTATATTACCCATTATTTGAGCAGACTTAGTATTGGGTTGAATTGTTTTTTTTTATATATATAAAATTTGGTAAAAAGGAAGGCTCATAGGCTAGCCCTGGCCCATAAGAATTTAGGAGTATTTAACCCTATAGGTTTTTTTAATAAAGGATATTTTTGGTCCTATGGGCTTTTTCGGCCCAAACCCACAAGGGCTAGGGCCAAATCCTATTAAATGGGCCAACTTGACAAGTGTACCTTGAGATAAAGGTTTTGTAAGTACATATGTAAGTTGTATGTTGGTGGAAATAAAAAGTTTAAAAAGTTCAACATTAATCTTTTCTCTAATAATGTGCAATCAATTGCAATGGGTTTGATTGTTTAATGTATAACTTAATTGAATGCAATTTGGATGACAAACTAACTATCATAATAGTAAAGCATGTTCCTTGTAGATGACTATTAAATCATTTAGCAAACAAATTAACGGTTGTATTTCATAAGTGGTACTTGTCAACACTTTGTATTTAGCCTCGTAAGAATTTCTTAAGTTAGTTGAATGCTTCTTAAAACACCAAAAAATATAAGAGTTTCCAAGATATATAATATATCTCATGACAGACTTTCTTGTATCAATACATCTTATCTAATCAAATTTTTCTAATTTTTTATATTACCTAACATATGGCACTAAGAATGGGACATTTTTCAACTTAAAGACTTGAAATAATGAAAAAGAATTATCCTTGTATTATTAGCAATAGAAACTTTATTTGTAATACTTGTCATTTAGAAAAACAAAGAAACCTTCATTTTGTTAATGGTAAAATTCATCATGCTAATAGTTTTAATTTAGTTCATATTAATATATGGAGTATGTATTCCTCTGTTTCTATGAATGGAGATAGATATTTTCTAACCATTATTGATGATCTCACTAGCTTTACATGGATATTTCTTATGCGTATTAAATCTGAGGCTAGAAGAATTTTGATCAATTTTGTTCATTATGTTATTACTCAATTTTAGAAAATGCATAAGAATTTATAATGGTTTAGAACTTAGGAGTATAATTTCTGTGATTCTCATGGCATCATTCATAAGCTACTTGCATTGAAACACCTAACCAATATATTGCGGTTGAAATAAAATATCAACTTAATCTTAATAGACAATCTTAGTGTTATGTTGTAAAACATGGTGCTTTTTATAATAGAAATTCTACATCTTGATAATATTTTACTTTTTGAAAATCCTTATGAAAAATTATGCAATATTGATAGCATAAACTTTTTTTGGATACCTTTGTTGCATAAATACCATTAATGCTAAAAGAAATAAGTTAGACTTCAAAGCTAACCTAACAATATATGTAGGTTTTAAGCTTACTAAGTGTTTTATGGTGCTTTACTAAATTAATCATAACATAAAGGTTTCTAGGAATATGATTATCTATGAAAAAATCTTCAATACAACAAACAATGAGATGAACAAATTAATCATTTTCAGCTAACTTTGCCTATCAATTTTAAAAATACTTTTATTGATAATGAGATTTTTTTTATGTTTGTGATATTGCTCAAAATGACATTGCTGAAACATATTATGCGTTTTTATTAATATTCAAAACTATATTATTGGTGTTTAATATGATATGAATGACATAAATGGTGTTGATGATATTAATGATGAGCCTAAGCATAGTAACCTCCAGTTTATCTAAAAGATTATCACGTCAACATTAACTTTATAGCTGTCAACAATAGTAAGTACCTCATCTCTAAATTTATGAATTATGATAGGTTATCTTCTAATTTCAAACATGTTATGGTTACTATTGAAAATGACCAAGAACCAAAACTTTATGAAGAATCTTGTAAATAAACTCATCGAAGAGAAGTTATGGATGATAAGATAAATGCTCTTAAAAATACCAAAACATGAACTTTGAATGATTTTCCTAGTAATAAAACTATCACAGGATGTAGATGGATATACAAAATTAAATGAAAAATTGATGAAAGTATACATAAATATAAGGCTAGACTAGTTACTAAAGAATATATTCAATTAGAAGGCTTAAATTTTCTTGATACTTTTTTATCATGTAGCTAAGCTGACAATTGTAATTTGTTGTTTTTGGTAATAATTGGTACCTTAAGCAATTATATGTGAGTAATGATTTCTTACATGGTGAGTTATATGAAGAGGTATATATGCAAATATCTTTTATATATGCAAAAATTATTATCGACTCAGACAAATAAGTAGACAATGGTATGCGAAATTCTTTGTTTTTCTTATTTCATGAGGGTATATGTGGTATAATGTCAATCACTTTATGTTTTTGAAAATTAATGACCATCATAACACTATTATTTTAGTGTATCTGAATGATATTATATTAGCTATAAACAGCATAAATGAACATTATAAGAAAAAATCATATTACCTACAACAAAAATCCGTAGACAAGTCTCAAAATCCATAGGTAAGACAATGTTATCTACAAATTACCTATGAAAAAAAATCCGTAAGTAAAATAGTCATAGATAATGTTATCTATGGATTTTTCTGTAGGTAATTACATATATTTTTATTTTTTTTCATAAATAATTACATATGGATAAATCTGTAAGTAAATTTGTATATGAATGAATCCGTAGGTAACTACATACGAATATATCTGTATGTAATTACTACGGATTTATCCGTATGTAACTAACTGTCCATAAGTAAAATCTTTTTACTTTCACGGGACACTATATTTGGACTCATTCTATATATAATTTATTCAAAAAAAAATTCAATAATCTTTTCACAGTAGGTCTATGACTCCCCATTCCTTTCTAAGACCAACATGAATCATTTCATTCGTACTAAGTACCAAGATTAAGCTTAAGAACTTCAAACCTCAATAATCATATTTATGTTCATGATAACAACCTATGACTTAGTAAAGGGATGATAATATTGTAAATATATGCTATCTTTTCTTAGCTATCATTTTTTTTTCTCATGAGTAACATATACACACACAAAACAATAAGACCTAATAGTAAAAGGAAAATTTATAACATATGCTTACAAGAAGAAAAATAAAGTAGTGGTGAATGATTCATTTAAAGCCTTTTATTGTTACTCTCAACAATTAATTACACTTTTAACACTTTCTCCATTACCTGAATGAGGATTTAGAAAGAAATTTTCAAAAAGGTCATGACAAAGAGAATAATTATGTTTACATGAATTTCCAAGTCTTCTAAAAGAAAAAAAAAAGTTTTATATCATAAAACAAGTGGTTTAAATGAATAAAACTACATGTTCTTTATGAATACCCCTCTTGAGATTATGTAATGGCCGTGAAGAGTCTGAAAATATAACACCATGCTAGGGTGGGTTTGATATAATATTAATAATCGATGCTGGATTGATGAACTTGGTAATGGTGGGGATGATGGAACATCTACAAAGTGGAAAAGTGGAGTTTGATTATAGCCACTAATGTATGCAATCAAAGTGGAACAAGTGCTTGCAATAAGGAATCTACACCACCTCTTCCTTAACCCCAAACTCCCTTAGGCAAACACAACATTTGTTTCAAAATAGCCCTCATAGAATTATTGCATATAATAAAACTTGTGGAATAATTGGAACTTCTTTGAACTTGTTGAACAACAAGAATTATTACATATATATAAAATCAGAATAATTACTTACACAAGTTCTCTAATCAGTTAAGAAGTCAAACTAGAAACTCAATACTTTCTTTTAACATTCCCTTTGTGGGTTAATTCAACTTAAGAGCTTTCTTAATTGTTAGACATCTTAAAGTAGCTATGCATGTTTTATTACTAATATTATACAAAAAAATCTCTAAGCAAGATTTGTTCATATAACTAACCAACATATTCCACAATTAGAAGAGGTTCATTGAATGCAACATAAGTCATATCTATGAAATGCAAGAAGAGTACAAACAAAAATTGAAGTTATAAAACAATACTTCCCTCAACATATGATATCCAAGTCATATCTATGAAATGCAAGAAGAGTACAAACAAAAATTGAAGTTATAAAACAATACTTCCCTCAACATATGATATCCATAGTGAGTAATATACCAATATTAAGGGAAAAACCTATTTGAGTGGGCCTTATGCTTTGGTAAAATCCACACCAAGACTCCAATATGTAAATACATGTGTGTTATGTATTTATAAAACACCATGGTTTAAGGGTACAATTATCTTTCCATTTGGATTCAATTTACGACTTCATTTCAACAACCTTTATATATAGAACATTGCATTTTATAAGTAGAAAGGAAAAAAAAAATAGAGAATGGATAATTTGAAAAATAAACCTTTGTTCCAACTAGATCATTAACTGTTTGATGATATCTACAATATTTAATGTCCTCGGATATATAAAGGACTTTGAAACCACCATAAGATGTTGTAACAACAAGCAAATTTCTTTCCTTATTAAATCTCAAGCGAGGGAGATTTTAACACAAGGAGTTAACTACATCAAACAATGTTCTAAAAATGATATAAAAAATTGGAAAGTACAAAAACTACTCATAGGAAGACCTCCCTCAGCATGTGTACTAAACAAAACATTGATAATGTTCTAAAATTGACATAAAAAAATGGAAAGTACAAAGACTATATATATGTTGTGTTATTCATTTATATATATGACAAGATAGATGTTAGATCATAGTTCCGCATAATAATATTCTTTTAGGTTTCATATACTCTTAGTTTCAAAATTTAGATGATAACCATAATTTTTATCAACTTATAACAAACAAAAGCATCACAATTTAGGGTGATAACTCAAGATCAATAAGAGAATTTGAGAGAGGGACTTTAGAACTTTTAGGTGAATATTTTCCTTTTGATGGATGAGGACAGGTAGAATAAATAGGGGCTTGATACATAGCAAAAACTAATTAAGGATAATTTAATTTGGCTATAAACTAATACATAGCAAAAACTAATTGTTTACCCTTATTAACTTGTCATCTCCCCAAGTTATTGTAAATAATGCAACTCCTGAAAAGAAGAAAAATACCATGTTATAATTTATTAAAGACCACAACACTCTTTTTGGTGTTAGTGATCATATAGTCATTTCATTTCATTTTCAAAAATTTAACCTTTTAACCTTGTTATCTTAAGTAAAATGAAAGGTTGTTGTCAAATATTATTTGATTTCAAATAATGGGCAACAAACATGCAAAATTGAATTGACAATGTAACTTAAACACAATTTAAACTTCCTAAGCATAAATAGTAGATAGATATATGGACAACAATCATTTGACTCATTTAGCAAGTATGAAACCATAACCTCTTAGTTCGTAAAAGTTTACTCACAATATAAAGCTTCTTGAGGTTTTCATGAAAATGAAAGCACAATTGCAAACCAGAAATAAGAAAGTATATAAAAGAAATGCAACAATTTCAATATTCAATATTAAGCAGTTCAAAAAATCATAGTTTTACTTCTTCCTTTAACAATGTAAAATCAAGTTGTAATTAAATTCAAAAATGTATAGAACATCATGTAAAAACTAATTTCCAACAATTTTCACAATCCCTTTATAGTGGCACTAACATGTTTTCCATCGGACAATTTGACAATAATAGGTATAACATAACTATAATTTAGAAAATTATTTAAAGAACATGAAACATGTTCAATTTCTCCAAAAACAATAATTCAAGAAACTATATGTTTATGCTGTTTAAAACTATTAGTAAAAGTTATATTACCTTCTTCCTTACCACTCATCCTCAATGCTTGCCCAATGAAGCTCTGACAAAACCCATTTGATTAATTTGAACATGAATTGAGTCATTGTTTTCAATGCCTCCACCAATATTTTGTATCATATTTTCTCTTCCACTGTCACGAATAAATTCAATGTTATTGACATTACTCTTGTGAAATCTATGTCTAGAAGGAAAGTTGTGCTTTTTATAACTCATTTTAACGGTGTGACATTTCTTCCACAATGATAACACATTTTATTCTCTTATTTTCTTGATTTGAGAGGAAACCATGTTTTCTATGACACACAAATTCAGTGTGTCATGCACAACCACAAAACTTGCAATTGTTAATTAACACTAATAGAATTAATAAATTTAGTGTTGCTAATCCTTGATTCACTTTGAACAAGAAATCCATTTATTTCCCTCTCTTATTGAGAAATATATGAAAAAGTATTTGATATGGGAGGTATAACATTCATTACCAATGTGTGAGATTTAACATTTGAGTATTGTTCGTTTAACCCATTCAAGAATTGCATGGCCTAGTCCTCCCTTTTTCTTTGAGAAACAATAGTGAAAACTCCACAAGAACACTTAATCATGCACATACAAACTAGATCCAAGGAAAACTTTCCAATTCGTCCCACATGATGTGAAGCTTAGTAAAATACTTTGCGATAGATAAATCTCCTTATTTAAGAGTCATTAAGTTTATCTTGAACTCAAAAATGCAAAATAAGTTTCCTTATAATTATCTTGATCTCAAATCATTCTAGATATCTTCAACCTCTTCCATCCATACAAGCTTTGACGGATCAACTTAGAAACCAAATGAATGATCTACAAAACCACCATGTTATTACATCTTCTTCAAGCTGCGTAAGATTTATCTGTTTTCTCTAATTTTTCCATACTCTCGTAAAGGAACTCTAGTTTACTTTTAGAACTTAATTTTGTCTCCATAGATCTACTTCAAAAATGCTAATTATTACATCAAGAACGAGTGAGACAACACAAATTAAAATATACTCACTATGATGCATTTACAAATGATTGTGTCAAAGCCTCCTTTACCATGAAAAAACACAAAAAAAAAGAAAAAAAAAGGAAATAATAAATCACACAAGAAAGATAAAAAAATATATAGAATAATATAAAGTATGTGCAGTTAACTCTTCGAAAGAAAAGTTATGATACCATATCAAAACCATAAATGTGTAAAAGAAATGAATCGGGAATACATAAGAGTAAATTAAAGAAAATACACAAGAGAAGAAAAAAAAAAACACATTAAGAAAGAGAAAAAAAGTAAGTCGGAAAATTTTATTAAAAGGTAAAGTAAAGGTTTACACTATTAAGCTTATATTGAAAAACAAAAATAAAAAAAACAAATACAGCTAGAAACAGAAAAGCTAACAACTATTGAAATGTTTGATAATTTATCCATGATTTATTTTAATCATCACTACTTTTCAATCATTTTTATTAATATTTGTGTTAAAACTTAAAGATAAGTCGTGCTTATGCTTTGTTTCTACCACTGATTTGAGAGAGTGAAAACTAATAGATTTGAAAGGAAAAAGAGTAGAAATTTGAGAGAGTGAAAAATAATAGATTTGAGAGAAAAAGAGTAGAAAATAGTGTTGTTTGTATAAAAGGAAAGATAGTTGAAAATTCAAAAAAAAAGGAAGAGAAAATCTATAAAAAATTGTGAATATTTTGATTGATATATTAATAAATATAAATAATAATTTACAAACAAAAGTTTCCAAAATAATTTAATGTAAAAACTAAACTTTAAAAAATGTAAGTCTAATCAAAATATATTATCAAAATTTAAATAAATAAATTTTATTTTATTTATTGTTTTAAATATTTTAATATTAATTATTTAATTATTATAACCAATTATGTCTTTCTTTAATATGTTGAATTTCATGACGTTCTTCCCAAGATTGCAGAGAAAGTTTTCAAAAACAAATTCACATCATTTTTCGCTTTTTTATACATTGATTTTTTCTATTTTCTTTGCATATCCAAAATCGCTGAATATTTATTGTTGGAAACAAACACGCCATTAGTGTTCCCATAGTCATGTATAGTTTAAATGAAAATTTTAAAAAGTTTACAAAAAGAAAAAAGAAAAAGGAGGAAGTATATTATGTGAGTAGTAAAACATTGACTTTTCTATTTTAAAAATATTCTTTCATAAACTAAATTTTTTACACTCATTTAACATTATTTTTACTTACTTTTTATTATATTTTTTCTTAAAAAAATATAAAAATTTATATTTTTATAATTATTTTATTCTTATATTATGTATGAAATAAATATAAAAATATGTGATGGTATCTTTATTTTTTTTTATTTTAACATGAATACTTTTATACTTACAATTTTTTTACACTCAATTTGACACTATTTTTTACTTTTCATTTACAAATACAAAATTTAAGTTTTGTTAAAAACAATTTACTTTTATAATATATTGTTAAATGGTAGTAATTGGTATAAAAGAATTCTTAAAACAGTAAAAAGTAATAAAAGATAATATCAAATTTAAGATTATTTTGAGTTTCAAAATATTATTGATATTATATGAATAATTTATATCTACTATTTTTAGCTTTTTACTGTTATTTATTATTGTATATATAAAAGTATAATTTTAAAATATATTTTTAGGTGAAACAAACTTTATCTTCCGATAAACAAAAGTAAATGCATTATATTTTTTGCAAATATTTAAAATTAAATCAATACTACAAACTATGTTCTTAATTAATTTAATTTAGTTATGAAATAATTTTCTTAGACGGTATTTTTCAACTCAAAATGCTCAGAAACACGTGAGAAAAACAAAAACATCAACATACAAACAAAAATAAAATAAGTAAAAGTATTGAACTGCGTACATAAAAGATTAAAATATCTTTTAAATTTTATTTTACCTAATCTTAATGACTTAAAACTTAATATTTATATTATTTTTACTTTTAATTTTATATATTTATATAAAATACGAAAATAAAAAAAAAGATTTATAATATATTTATATATGTAATAAGAAAAACAAATATAGAAATAGATAGGTTTTACATCTTAACATGGATTATCTCATAAAAATGGAAATGCAACTCAATGAACTTAAGCAAATGTTGTCATTACAACGTAATATTGTTCCGCGTTGACCGGAATGCGCTGTCTTTATTCCTTCACTCTCCAAACACTTGTTTACTTCCTTTCTATCCAACCCAAATTCCCAACTTGAATTTTGATATTATTATATAATCATAAAAACATTCTACTTATATATCCTCTACAAATTTTAATATAACTTCATCCATATTAATTTTCGTGAAAGAAAAAATAGACACAATTTTACATATGATGTGAAAATGTCATGATGTAGCTGCAAATAGTGAAAGGAGAAAAGAAAATTAAAAGAAGTGGCTAATTTAAATGGTGATGCTTGAAGATACAGTATGCTACTTTCCAGTAAAATGCTATTGTAATTTTTAATAATTGAAAATTTTTCTACGCGTAGCCAAAATGTTAGAAATCCTGAATTTCACAAATTTGTCAAATTGTGGCACTAGCTTGTTTTGGTCTTTCCCTGCCAATGACTAGCAAGTCAACACATCCAGTATTTATTGTGTTTGCAACTACCATACTTCCCACTACAAACACCACCGAACTTATACAACATTTTTCTTTACTTTCAAAGTTTGCAACTTGTAACTGATAGTTGAGACTTGACATTGATGATTAGAAGTATGAAACTAATAAGTCAGTACAACTCTTTTAAGTTGGCTCACCACTCTCTCATGAATAGCAAATTTTAAAATCCAACTTAACCTACCATTTTAATTCTCTTAACTTAAACTCATTTTACGTGATGATTAAGTGAACAATTTCTTTTGATACATGTAAATAAAAGTTTACACAGACACCCCTAGTGGTAATTATCAAATTTTGATATACATCTAGAAATAGCCACATAAAACAATATTACACAAGTGTCATCATTTTACAAGAGTATAAATACAAGAGGGTGGGGAGAGTGGTGCTGCAATTATGTACTGTTTAATTGTTCTAAGAAAAAAACAGTGGAAAATTTCTACTTTAATTGTTGGTCTATCATAGCACAATGCTTGCACCTGCTGCCCCTTTCCTATCTATTTACATGTTGATTGGATGAGCAGAGAATGAGGTGGTGATGTACAACTTTTCCGCAAGAACTTGAGCTCCTGATAGAATCTAGTGAGTAGGTGCAACATGATCAGATGACCAACAACTGTACTTGGCCATAGAAACGTCATGGTGGGCACTTCTACCTCCTAGTTAAACAAACAACAATCATGTCCTCTCAATACTCTATTTCCCAATTTAGTAAGAATATCCACATTGTTGGATTACAGAGCCTTTGCTCTCTCATTTTGCATAGAGGTCAAACTTATACCTCTGTGAGACTCTGATAATCATGCATTCTCCCTCCATGAATTCACCATGGGATCAACATTCAAGACTGAGAGTTTTTAGGTGCAACTGTAGATATCTGCAAACCCATTAAACTTGTCCTGGACATTCCACCAGTAGACCCAAGATGAGTATGGATAAACTTGAACTTCCCAGCCAGTTTCGGTGGTCATTTAGAACTCTAATAATTATGACCGATACATATTCCTTCGAGGAGAAGCAAAACTTAAGGGAGACAGTAATGTTCTCCTTAGAAATGGGTGATCCAATAGCTGAGCTGCAGTTGGACGTTTATTTGGGTTAATTTGTAAGCATTCACGAATGAAATCTTGGGCATCCTTAGATAAATAATCCGGAATGCTTGGAAGTTCACCCTTTCCAATCCGAAATAATGCTTGCATCTGTTGCGACAGAAAAGACATTTAGATACAGTATCACCAGCTATCCAATTGCCTAGAGCAGTAACCAACTAAAATAAAATCCTGAATATCCACACATGATTGGAAGGAGTGAAAAATTAAGAAGGGTATATACAGTCTCTATAAATCAATTAATGAAAAATAGGAAAGTAACAAACTTAAGATTATGAACGATAACTTAAAGAAGTGTTATTTATAATACATACTCCTTCCAAATCCGAATAAGGAGGCTGGCGTGTCAACATCTCCAAAACTGTACACCCTAAGCTCCATATGTCGGCGGCTAACCCGTAACCACCTTGGTCCCTTAAGTTAACAACCTGTTAACCAACAATTTCAAGTTAAACCAGTCACACAAAAAGCTCACCAGTATACATTCATTTGCCAGTTCACTGAAGCATATCTCAGAAATCACAAATGGATGGTAAAACTGTAGTTTCAAGATTATGAATCTGCACTCTGGCACATTTGGAATATGTACGACACACTAAAACTGAATTAGATAAACGATAAAAGTGCAGAGGCAAACCTCAGGGGCCATCCAGTAAGGGGAGCCTTTGCTTGATCTAACATCATTAAATTTTGTTGCCTGAGAAGGTTAAAGACCAAAAAAATATAAATTAAATGATTACAATTTACAAGCAACGTATTTAGATTATGCACGATAAGAAGCTTAAAAGAGAAATTTAGCTTTGTTTAAAGTTACCTTTGCCAACCCAAAATCTGCAACCTTGACTGCCCCACTTACATCAACCAGTATATTAGCACACTTGATGTCCCTTTAAAATTCAATATTTGGATTGAAATATTCAGAATATAGCAAATCAATGGCAATTCAAGATATTTCAGTAGTAAATTTCCAAGCACTGCGTCCAACTTTCTCAAGTTACTCTTCTTACGCATCCCCATTTCACTTTGAAACTTTTAAATTCTTAGATTAAGTTGCAATAAGTTCTTATATTTCCCATATAACAAGATCCAAGGCTATTTCTATAGGAAATCATCATATTTTAACTTCGTTACGTTTGCAGTGCATGTCAGACTATGATAATAAGTTCCAGTCCCAGTATACTTTGAAAACTAGATCATGCAAGACATGTCTACTTAATAAGCTCCAAATACACCATAGAGGCTGGATTTCTAAATGTCATGGTCATACACTTCGAAAGATATCTGTTCTCATCCAGTTTCAAGCCGGTATAAAATTCCAGTTAGATGCACATATGTACAAACATATACACATACACTGACAGTAGTTGTGAAGAACCCATTATTATCCAGAATATTTTTCCCTGTAATATTATAAACGAAATAAAAATATGTTGACCCTTTTCCACAAATCACTTTTAACATCATTAACCCAACCATAAAACTTACTCATGGAACTCAATCAAATGATAGTTTTGTTATCATAGGCACAATTATTGTTCAGTATGATGATAGGAAATTCATCCAAGTTACCTGTGGACCACATTATGATCATGAAGATACTTCAAGCCACATAAAATCTGCCTTGTGTATGCAGAAACTTGGGAATCGTTTAAACGATACTTTTGATAGAGACTTGCTAATGACCCTTTTGACATAAGCTCAAGGAAGATATATAGTTTACTTTTGTCCTGCAAAATATCATATTCAAATGTAAATAAATAACAAAGAGAATCAATAAAAACATACCAAAAATAATTCATTTAAAAATACAACAAAAAATTTAATAAATCCCTAATTTACTCTTTAAAAAATAATTAGACCGCCCGACTTGGTCTACAAAAGCTTAGTGACATACTGACATTAAACTGATTGGGGAATGAAACATTTTATGTTTTTGTTAGAATCATTACATATAGATACCATCATTTAGGCTAGTCTGCAGAATTATTAATGAGTTGTACCTAATTTTGTACCTAGTAGTCTAATGCAGACTCTTGGTATTCCATGTACTCTTGTGTTTTTCATTATAAATAGAAGATAATGAGAGAGGGATCATTAAGCCCTCAGAATATATTTTTATCAATCTTAAATCTCAAGTTTTGTTGCCTTTCATGTACGATTCCAAAAGAACGTTATATCTCATTCCCTCTTTTTTGTAACATAATGGCCTCATTTCCTCCTTCCACATACATATTAGTAGAAAAAAGCAATTTGTTATACTTGCCACAATTCCCAAGATGCTTAATGAACAAAGTGATTTTCAGACAAGTAAATGTCTATTTACCCAAGTGATGGAAACGCAAATGTTGTTCCTATAATTCATATTCTTTCAGAATAAAAGAGACTTGCTTCCTAGACAACACAGCATACCTTGTCCGAGCCATAATATCGAACTATGTTTTTATGCTCAAACTTACTCAAAAGAGATATTTCCTGAAAGGAAGGCCAGAGACATCATATATAAGAATATTTCCATATAAGAATTAATGATTAAATCATAAGTCTTGATGCAAATTTCGGGTGCCCCAACCTGCTGAAGTTGGAAAATGCTCTGTTTTCCCTGATTACCTTCATCCAGCAAAGACACCTCCTTTACAGCAAAAAAGAATCCCTCACTACAGGAAAAGGAAATGAAAATGTTAACACTATAAAAACAATGTACACTATAAAACTAAAAAACTCTAGATGGTCTGTTTGAAACAAGTTTGATAATAAAATAATTGGATTCTTTGTTTCCTACATAAGATTCCACTGCGGTATCTGCCACAAATAAATTTTGCAAACCAAATCCTACAAACGACCAGCACAAAGATAGAGCTGACACACCATTAAACCAGGTAAACATACTTTCTAATATCTTTAACTCCTCCTTAATCCTTAGATAATTTTCAAATAGTCTCCTGTCCTAATTTTGGCACCACAATAGTTGTGGTTTATCATATGGCAACTATAAAGAGTCACATTTCTAAAAGGAGATAAGCAACAAGACTCACTAGGAGGTCGTATCAAGTTATAAGAACTTCTAAAAGCTGACCAACTGATCAGAAGTGCATCTTAAGAAAAAGCTAAGCTAAACCAAAAATAGCCATTTGGTGATTAATTACTATACAATAGACATATATCCTTGCATGGTAAGTCAAATTCTCTAAAGGGGTGAAATATTCAAAGTTCTTATTGAGTGAAGTGTTTGCCTATATCTCTCGTCGAGTGGAATCTCCAATACAACCCCTAGTGTGAAACTAGGAGAAACTCAATAGTGAGTGATAGTATAAACTCAACAAACTTTACTAAGATAGATTCTGAAAACTATCATTCCATCTTAAATAAAACTAAATTTAAGTCTAACTCAATCACTTAAAATTGTTTCCACCCATTTATATACTAAATTTGGACATATCTTATTCACAGTAACTTGACCATATATGTAGTGGGATCTCCATCACAACTCTTACAAATACAATTAAGCATGAAATGGTGCGCAAGAATTTATGAGCAATTATAAGATTTCATCTATAATATTTTCTGACTGGTGCACATTCTCTGCAAATTGAATGCAACCCGAGCGCAAAAATGGTATTTAAATCATGTCAACAACCATAAAGAAACTAAGGACATCAGGGTTTCCTTGAAAGTGGAAGTTAGTCCAAAAAACACCGACAAATAACTACTACTACCCCAAACAGATATTAGAAGAAGGGTTTAACCCAAGTCATTAAATAAGCCACCAACTAATAAAAGAGTGAAGTACAAAAAGGGAAACACTTACTCAGTGAAGCCTTCATAGACGGTCCCGAAAGACCCATTTCCCAAGACGTCACCTTTTTGCCAGGAGGAGAAAGTCCGTCTGAACCACTCAAAGGAAAAGGAGGAAACAAAAGGCACAGCCAACTCATCCGGGGCGGCGGAAATAGAAACCGAACTAACCCTCTCGCCGCCAATGTCACTGTCATCATCGTGGGAAGTGGTGAAGGAACCTGAATCGGTGAAAAGCACGCTCCTTTCTCCGTTCCTCAACCTGCCGACACTACCCCTACCAGCGTCATGCTCCCCGGAGGACCAAGGGGAGGAACCCATAACGGAAACGTGAACTGAAACGACATCGTCTTGGAGGGTAGTCGCAGAAGTAGCGGTGACGGAAAGAGGGTGGATCTCGGCAGAAGAGTGGATAAGCGCGTTAGGGGTAGGGGTGGGCCCGGGGGCCTTGGAGGAAGCAACGCGGGCCTTGCGGGCTTCCCAGTCTGCTGTTGGGATGGCGAAGTCTTCCGGGCCGGACAGACCCAAGGTCTGGAAGATGCGGTCGAACTCGCCGTCGACGCCGAAGAGGCGGAAGCTGGTTTGGCGATCGAAATGGGAGGATGAAGAGGTTGAAGAAGGAGACGGCGGAGACGGTGGTGGTTGGTAATTGAAGCCCTTTTTGGCGTTGAGGCGCTCCAACCGCGGCTGAGCCTGAGCCTGCTTCTTGGGCCGACGCCTCCACTCCATTGGCTCAGATGCTCCCAACTGAAAACGAATCTCCTCACCCACTTGATATTCCTCTACTTCTCTCTCTTCTTTTCCTTTTTAATTATTTTATTTCTTCCTATTTTTTATGGTCTTTCAGTCTTCTTTTACTTTAATTATTATAATGAATAAATCAATCATACTGTTTTTATACCCTTTTGGCTTTATCTACTTCCATTTTTACTCGAACACTTTTTTTTTTAATCATAGTTTAGCTTTTTCAATTTTATTATTTTCATCTAAATTATTCAACCATATTTAGACAACATTTTTTTTACAATATTTGAATATCATCTACGTGTTATTTTTATGATTAGTCCAAAATTACTGTTAAACCAATCACAAAATGACACGTAAATAATATTCAAATATTGTCAAAAAAATATTGTCAATGTATCATTATCTTTAATGTAAACTAAAGATTTTAACAAAATCACGTTTAATAAATACAATATAATGTATATGTTCATATTTTCAACACGTTGCATGCATTTAATCTTTTTATCTATACCTTCTTCATTAATTACTTCGAAATTTAATGCAAAACATGACAACATCTATTTATTTCAGTGCTGATCGAAATTAACTTCACGACCTATTTGGTCGAGTCTTTGCATAAATTGTTTTCAAGAAAAAGAATAAAAATAAAATCATTAATAAACTAAAATTAATTAATCGGTAAAAATATTTTATATTTTTTTAGTTTTAACTTATGAAAAAAAATATCTATAAAAGAAAAATGTTTACCATTGCGAATGGTGTTATGTCATTGAATTTGTAGAATGAGAAGTCAAATAAAAAATGGGTAATGTTTGAAATTTACGATAGTTAGAGTTTCTTTGAAATTAGCATATGATAAACAAGAAATTCGTTGGATTTGGACGCATATGCAAAAGGATGTTTCCTGGATGATGGAAGGAAGCAGTGGCAGCCAGCGAAAAAACAGAAGAAAAAGCTTCAGAGTTTCTTTGTCATGATCTTCTTTTGTGGATACCCAAGTCAATGACATGGTCTTGTTTATTTTGATTAATAAATTTTCTGTTTATTTTTCTATTATATACTGAATTTTTAATTTTAGATTAAATAGGACGTGTCTAATAAAACTATTTTTAATTTTAAGAATATGGGAATTGTGAGTTTACGTCATGTGACTATATATAAAGTGTCAAACTTTAAATTAGTTAATAATTCCTTATGGTATAATTATTTTCAAAATATGAATTTATTTTTGAATTTTGGGTTTATGAACTTTCACTCCATCAATTTCTATAATTGTATAATTTTAGCGTTTCAAATTTTAATAATTGATGGATGTCAATTTTAAAACACTTTTTATAGTATCGAGGTCTCATCACTAAATCTAGAACATATAATGAAATAAGATTTATAAGTTTGAAGATAAAGCACGTTTATGGTGAATTAGAAACTATATTACAAAGAATCACTTTTTTACAAGTGGATGAAGACTATTGGATTGATATAATATAAAAAAAGGGAAACTTACAAAACAATAAATATTTACGGGATGGTGCTTATTTAGAATAGTGAGTTAATATCATTTTCTACTTTTATTTATGTAATTTTCAAGTTATGAGATTTTTTTAGTCATGTAAAAATGGGTTAAAATTCGTGGGTTAATTTGGTCTATCACTAGTTTAAGTCGGGTTGGATTTGAAAAAAATAAATTTTTTTTATATGAGTCAATTTTTAATCCGATTCATTTAGAACATGACTCACATAGGTTGAATCCGTGGTAAACCGGGTTGGTTCACCAATCCACCTAGTTTAATTTAATTAATTTTTATTTTATGTTTCAATATTATTAGTGAACATTTTTTTATTGTATTATAAATGGGAATAAAGAAAAGGATGTTTCAAGAGAGCAAAATATTATAAATTTATCCATTCAAGACTACAATATTATAAAGGGTTAAATATGTTTTTAGTCTCTCAACTATAAAGTATTTTTGGGTTTAGTCCCTCTTCCAAAGTTTGTTTCATTTTCATCCTTCTCCTTAACGAAACTATAATTTTTAGTCCTCTATGACCAACAACGTTAATTTTTTTCTGACGTGGCTAACGGTGTGCCACGTCAAAGGCCAATTCTAATTTTGTTTCTGACTCACTACAAGAAAAATGGGAATTATATACGGATTTTTATCCGTATATAACAGGGATGTTATATACGGATTTGGGAAATAGACTTACATACGAAAAATCCGTATATAATGTGGGGAAAAAATTATTATGGATTATCCGTATATAATATCGGCGAGTAATATTGGCGCGTGTTGGCGGGAACTTTGCAAAGGATAGGTCCGTATGTAGGTCCGTATGTAGGACCGTATGTAAGTGGGGAAAAAACTTACCCGCTGATTTTTCATACGGATATGAAGATAATGAATAATTAAAAAATAAAAGTAAATAATATAATCTGATTAGAAGACTCTCACTACATGAATCCATCATTCTCACTCACTGCAACCATTATTCTTGAGGACTAGCTTGTCGCAATCGTTCTTGTGTTGTCAATCTCGTCGAGCCTTCTTCTCCTTCATCGACCCTTCTTGTTTGTGCTATTGTTCTCCTCCGTTCTGTGTTTCTGTTCAGCCAAAGGATCATTCTCCTCCGTCATTGGAACCGTAGCTGTCGTTTTCTATCAATCGAACCATAGTCGTGACCCTACTGGAACCCTCATTGTGTGGTAGTGGAACCCTCGCAGTGGCAGCATGGTTGTTGTTGCGGAGTTCTTGAATTGGTAAGTAATGTTAATTAATTTCTAAATACGTTAATTTGTGAAACCCTAATCTCATTTTTTTTTTGTGACTTCCATATTGGTCCTTAAGTGGTTGAGCAGTTTGGGATATCTCATTGGGAAGACTTAAGTGTTGTAGAGTCAAGCAAAAGATCAATCGAAGCAAGGTATGTTTATTGGTGACATTTACCCTCTCTTGTTTTGTTTGTTCCATGTGTGTATGGTGTGCTTGTCTTGTCTATGGTCTAATTTATTAGGTCTCCACTAACATATGTTCAGTAATATGTGCTTTCTGCAAAATTGTGGTTATATGTTCTATTTTATTCCGTATGTAATGAGCTGTACATCCTATGATTTGCTTATAATGTTGTTCATGATTAGAAATGGTTATATTTGATTTGCTACTCTGGAGGATTTATAAGCGGTTTGAGTTTTCTTTGTTAAAATGTATTTTCCATTATATTATTGTTCAGGAGCCCTGGATAAATGGACCAAAGTGATTGAATACAAGAAAGACTTTTTTTTCGTAAATATCTATGCTTTGGGTTGTGTTTTTGACCAAGCTTCTGGCATAGTCCGGCATAGTGTTAAAAGAGTTTGATGCCAGAGAAATCATTTAGACAACTCTTGATTGTTGTATTGATTTGTTTTATAATCATTTAGACAACTCAATTCCTCTCATCAATCAACATGATAGTTAATAAGTTTCAAGTGACCCAATGCCATGAAAAACTCTTTAGCATAGATATAATCGTGTATAATAAACACATAGTAGAAAGAAAATTTAACATAATCCCAATTGCAAACTGATATCATAAATTAATTTTATGATATTTTCTTTTAGAAAATTTTCTATAAACATAAACTGTCTAGTTCACAATCTACTATCTTTTTGTTGAATTCATCCATAGTTTTCCAAATGATAAACATGGATATATCCTCACTTATGGTGCTATTTATTTTTTCATCTACTTGGTTACTACCTGTCAAGCACTATAAACAACTTTCCCTAGCTTCTATGTCATATAAAGATTGGTGGAGATTATAGGTGTGATTATTTATTGAGAAACTGAGAGAGCTTTTGGCAAAGGTTAATGAGTGTCAATTGTAATTGGAGTTGGTAGCAACTTGCAATCAACTAAGATTGTTTGAGTATTGTTATTGGTGTTGTTTCCTTCTTCAATAGCTTTGTTGATGAGATTGAGTAGAACATGTTGAAGCTTTTTCCTATCTCTCTAAGCATGCACTTGACAATATTTTATGATTGGAATTGTTTGATACTAAATCACATAGTGAAATTAGTGTTGTTAATCAACCTGCTGGTGCCATGCTATCAAAATACTTTCATGTTGAATTAACCCAAAGTTGGAAGACACGTTGGAGTTGTTATCATGAGTGTCACGCTGGAGCTACTGAGTTGTCACATAAACTAGTTACAATGACATTTGTACTAATCATTTTGGAGCTCTAACCAACACTTTTAAAGAGCAAGGTTTCAATGCGTTAAACACCTACCATTTAAGTGTCTAATTTAGTTTAGTATAATTAGTTAATCAATTTTCATAGTTATTAGACAATTAATTCAACTTTAGTGAAGTCCTAGTATAAAAGGAAAACTGGTAGTTATTTGAGACATGGACCATCACTTTTACTTGTAGTTTTTACACTTTTTCCTTATGTTTAGAACTTTTTTGGAGGTGTTCTTCCAGCCACTGATCATATATTAGGCTTTGGGTCAAGGAATCCTCATTCATGTGTTCATCTACTTTCACTGTACATTTTTTCTTTGTGTTGATGGTTTACTTTCATTTTAATGATGCTTCACTCCATTTTCATTGAACATTTTGCTTGTTTTTCAATTTGTTCATCTAAATCATGCTTTGTTGACTTTTTTTGATCAATTCAACCTTGCTATTTCACTTCAACACTGAATTCTATGTAGAAATATATTGATGTTTATTATTTTATTCTACTATGATATGTCTTTATTTTGTTGTTGAAATTTTATTGTGAATTCCATACAGGTGCTGAAGTGGTTGAGCAGCCTGGGATACCTCATTGGGAAGGCTTAAAGTGTTTTACAATGAAGCAAAAGATCAATCAAAGCAAGGTATGTATAATCTTTAGTTTTCCCCTCTCTTGTTTTGTTTGTTCCATGTGTGTATGTTGTGCTTGTCTTGTCTGTGGTTAGATCCAAGATTGTTTTCCATATCGTTTTCCATATTGTTTTCCATAACGTCTTCTGGGTCAAAGTTTTCTTTTGTCTTACATTCATTATGAAATGTGATTTGGAGGTGGTGGTGTTTTAAGGTGTGATTAGGGAAAAGCCAACAAGTAAAGAAGAAGGTTGACAATTCTTGAAAGGTTTGCATAATGTTATAGTCCTACCATCTTTCAACTAATAAATAGTTTTCTCTCTCACCTCTCATTTGATTTTGAACTTATAAACACCTATATATTCATATTTACTGGACTTTTTTACAATTTTAGATTATTCTGGAAGGCATGCTGCAACTGTGGGATCTGTACTAGTTACTAACCTTAAAATAGGATTTAGAAAAGGAGATTTAGATCGTGTGTAGGTATATTTCTTCCTTACCTTTGGTTTTCTTGATGATTATTATTTTAGTCAGTCTCTGCTGTTTTGTCTGACCAAAGTCCAAACTTGAATGTGATACCTATAAATGTCCAAAAACCTATCAGGGAATTCTTACTCCATGATCTTGACTCTCAACTATGCTAATTATTAGGTAAAAATTTTCTAAGAAGTTTTCTACTAAAATAGTGACATCAAAACTCAAGTAAGTGGTTCTAACCTTTTATTTGTATTTAGTATGGGGAGCTAAATTTGTGTTGTGATTGTTTAATGTTCAATTGCATTGTGTCATTCTCGTTAGTATCTAAAATTTGTAGTTTGATGTTCTGTTTTAAATCCATATACGATTCTGTAAACATAATCCATATATCATAAGAACTTTTAATTAAATGATGTATTACTTATGAAAAGAAATTTATATACGGATATTCCGTATATAACTTATATACGGATGTTCCGTATATAACTTATATACGGATGTTTCGTATATAACTTATATACGGATGTTCCGTATATAATTTATATATGGATATTCCGTATATAACACTAGCTACAGCCATTTTATATACGGATTTTTGATCGTATGTAATCCATATATAACCACATTTTATATACGGAATTTTAACGTTATATACGGATTTGGGCCGTATGTAATTGCTATTTTTCTTGTAGTACTATAATTAAAATTAAAAGAAAAAATATTAAATTGTAGGGTCAAAATTGGAATCCCTTTTCTTCTTCGTTCAAGGGTTCATCTTTTGCAGGCACTTTTTTCTTCTTTATACCAACCATGGCCACACCAGGTCCATCTCCAGCTATTACACTCACTTTCTTCTGACCATGATTCCATATCCTTTTGATCTCATTTTTCCTTTCGTCTATCTTCAACTCAAATCGCAACATTTATCATATATTTTCCATTGTCTCTCACTTTTTCTCTCCTTCCCCCTTTCCTAAACCTATTCCCCCAAAAATTGGGGTGGAAGGCATTCCACATTTCTTCTCCCTTTCTCCAGCTATAATTATTAATTAACAAAACGTCGTACCGAGAACACGAACAATCTCCAGAGTACTTCCACCATTGTCGGAAACAGGAAGAACGTGAGCAACGCAGTTAGTAAAATTCTTGAGCTCTTCGATGACATCGTTGAAGGTGGTGCCTCCGGAGAAGACTAGCAAGGTAGGCTGAGGGTGAGGAGGGTTAGGATTTGAGTAACAACGACATTGATGGTGGAAGTGATGGTATGATGAAGAGGCAGCCATTGAAGACGAAGAAGAAAATGATGATAAGAGGATTTTTGCAAAAAATGGGAAGGATAGGGGAAGAGTATTATAGATTCTTGGCCCAACATTTTGATCAATGCCACCTGAAATTGGTAAAAAAATCATAGTTAATACTAAAAAATCGTAACAAACTATCAATATAATGTCATTTACCATTACTCTTTTCATATTTACTTGTTCCGAACAAAGCCAAACATAATTGGTCCAGGTCATCAGCCACCGACAACAACGTTATTCAGGTTAGGGTTAGTGTTGTTTTAGAAGTTAAAAAAAAGCCTCTCACTGACGCCGTTATCAGCTTCTTCAGATTCGAGTTCATATTCTTTACACAAAATTCATCTCTCTCTTTTTCTTTTAATTTCCTCTTTTCACTAATTCGCTCGCACAGGGTAGTTTCCTTCAATTCTTTTTTGTTTCTCAAACAGGTTAACTCAGCCAACACTGTACATTTTACGCCATGGCTGGTTGAAGATGGAGAAGAAAAGAATATCCAGAAGATGAACCCTTGAACGAAAAAAAGGGATTCCAATTTTAACCCTAAAATTTAATGTTTTTTCTTTTAATTTTAATTACACTTAGGAACAAAATTAGAATTGGCCTTCCACGTGGCACACCGTTAGTCACGTCAGAAAAAAATTAACGTCGTTGATCATGGAGGACTAAAAATTACAGTTTTGTTAAGGAGAAGGATACAAATGAAACAAACTTTGGAAGAGGGACTAAACCCAAAAACTCTTGATAGTTGAGGGACTAAAAACATATTTAACTCTATTATAAATGGATAAATGACACAAAAATTATCAATATTATAAACTTATTTGTTCTCTTTTGGGTTTGCTTTTAGATTAATTTGAGTAGTATGCTAATTTTTTTTTATTTTGAATTGTTTTTGGAGTTTATTATCATTTTAGAGTAAAATTATTTAAATTTGAATTATAAAAAAATTATATATTTTTTTATTTAGAAAAAATGTAATTAAGTGAGCTACTAAGCCAACCTGTTTAATCCACTAACTCGTGATGGATCTAGCCAAGTTCGAATTTTTTTGGATCGCTAATAAATGAACCAGATTGAGTTGACTTATCAAATGATTAACTCGATATGAGTCACTAATTTTTTTATGTTAAATGGGAAATGAATGTGTATTGAGATGATAGGTGGTGATATATTAATTTTCTTAAGGGTTTGACATACAAATAGGAATCTATTTTAATCTTTATATCATTTTTGTTTTTGTTTTCAATATGATCCATAAATTATATTTATATTATTTAACTTCAGAATTCAATTCTTTGAATACACATGTTATCTTATCATTTTTTGTTTTTTTTTCTTCGACGCTAATAAATAGATATACTAATTGTTATTACTAAGTATATTGATCTTCATTTCTTACATTTATATATTTATATGAAAACTAAAGTTTCAAATTGAAAACAAAAATATTAAAAAAAAAGTGAAACTGGTAGTGTAAAACAAAAACGAAAAGAAAATTTGTGAAATTCTTATCAACAAAATTTTACTTCATCACATATTCTTATGTACAAAAATAATATTTTTTTTATTGGATATCTTTATGTCCTTTGTTATGCTAAATACTCTTATTTGATCTTGAATCATTAAATATAATATTAAATTCCTTATGTTATTTTATTGTTTAGTGTTTCTAAAGTTATAACTTTAAAAATTCTTCATTATTTTTAGTTGTTGTAAGGGCTAGAGAAATTTTAAAATTATTGGGCCTTAAGTGAGGCAGTCAGGCTCATAAAAATTAAAGGCAGCACAATCTTAGGGGTAGGGGATCTTACTAAGTCTGAGTTCATTTTAGCTAAAACTCTCTCTTTCGCTCTCTCTAAAAGTTGGGTTCTTTAGAAGCTTTGCCTTCTCTCTAAACCTTGTTCCATCTTCTCTCTACCTTTTCTCAAATTTCTATCGTTGCTTTTTCAAATAGGTGGTGCCTCTACGTTCCCGGAGTCGGGGGCTTCCAATCCATCTGATTAGTTTCGCGTCTCTCCGCTGATAAGGTAAATTTCCCATTCTGCGCACCCTAGGGTTTTACTCATGCAAAGGTTCTACCTTGAAAGTAGAGTTCTTTTTATTTTCCTTATCCTATCAAGCTTTAAAGATTGTGCTCTACACCAATTTGGTGGCTTATAGGTACTATCGAACTTGCTTCTGTGCGGAGGTACTGTGAGGCGTTTTCTAGGAGCTATGCTGTGTGAGCTAAGATGTAAGGGGAGTTGACATTGTTGTGTTGTTGTGTTAATTATGATTTTGTAAATTATGGGAATGGATATATATGTAAGGGGAGTAATTCAGTTTATGTTTAGTCTTGTTGTGTTTGCATGTTTTGTGATAGTCTGTAACGTAAGGATTCTCACGGTGTATGGGAAGGTTTTGATATATTTCATGTAGTGATGTATCTTGGTTGTGAGTGTATAGGATCTTCGTTATTTTTCCGTGATGTCTGGGAAAGAAAGCGATGAATGGGTTTTGGGGCATAGTCACGTTTGCATGTTGATGACCGTGAGCACTCAAGTGTGGTTATATGATTTATTAATAAAATTTAAGGGTAGAAGAGAGAGAATGAAAAGGTTGGGGTTTGGAATAAGAAAGGAAAGGGAAAGATAGGAGAACGAGAGTTGGATTATTAGAGAGAGAAATGAACAAAGAGAGAGGTGGAGAGGAATGGGTTTAGTTTCCTACAGTTTAAGGTATATATGATTATATGGTTTGCTTGGAGTGTAAATTTTGGAAGAGGATAAAATAATTATGGAGAAGGGAGATGGTGTGTGTAGTTGTTCGTGAAGCAGGGAAGAGGTTTAAGTGAGGGTAATAAGGTTTAAAGTAAGGTTGGAGTGTGTTTTGGCTTTGGCAGCAGAGAAGGATTGGGGTTTTTTAGTAGTTATTGAAAGTTAGCTTTGGAGTAAGTGAAGGAAAAGAGTCTGTGTTGGTTTTGGGATAAAAGCGAGAAGTGTTGGATGTGAATGAAGGAATGTAAGAGAATTGAATGAGGGAATGGTCAGTGAAGCGGAGAGGGTGGTTAACGTATATATGTATGAATAGCATGGAATAAAATAGTGTAAGGATAGGAGATTGATGAGTGAGTGAATCCAGGGGTTTTATGAAAAAAAAAACGAAAATGTTTCTTTAACACCCTTATTTGACACAAATTTGACATCGGACAGGTGTCAAATTTCTATTGGCTTTTTTCTTTTAAATGGAAATGTGTTTTTAAAAAACTAACGAGGGTAGAATAGGAATTCTCAGGATATGAATTTTCATTTGGCGGTTTCGTTTTCTTCTCTTTCACTTTGGTTCTGAAGCTTCTTGTCTCCCATCACTCTTTCCATTCCCGGTTGCTTCCATCTCTCCAATCCTTTGCTTTCTCCATTGCACCGTTCGTGTCATCTGAACCGAAAAAAAGCTATCTTTCACAAGGTAAGGTTTATTTCGCGTATCCCTTATTTGGGTGGCTTAGGCGTTGTGTGTGTGTTTCGTCATTTCGTCCCTTTCTCGCATTGTGTGGGTTCTCTTTCTGTATCATTTCGTCCCCTTCTCGTATTGTTCTCTTGGCTGTTATTTATTCATTTTGTGTTTTGTGAACCCTAAGCCACCATTGATATTTGGGCTCTTTCGTGTTTTCATTTTTTGTGCAGTTGCAATGGCTTCCGGAATCCCAAAGGTAAGCTAAAGTTTTGGTCTTTTATTTAGTCGCATTTTTTTGGTTAGTAATAACAATGTTTTCGTTATCTTTTGTAGTGGAGGGTCCGTACTTCTATGGATTCATCAAATGTTGTTGAAATTAATCTTGTGTTGAGAAAAGTCCATGTACAACGAATTGCGATGACACCATTTAGGTGGTGTTTGGTCCTACGTGAGGCTTTGGATGTTAACTGCGAGTTATTGAAGGTTATGGTATGTAGGTGGGCCGTTCATGATGTTAGCTTTAGGTTGAGTCATTAATTGGTTCCATTTACAGTTTTAGATGTTTTCATTACCATTGGTTTAGGTATAGGGGGTTTAGAAATCCCGTTTGTTGAATGTATAGAAGGTTTGATTGAAGAAATGTTTATTGGGTTGATATAATTTTCATTATTTTTTGATGATTGGGTTGATATGACAAGTATAGTATTTTCATTTCAGGAGGAATTTCTTGCAATCAGAAAGTGATATGTACATGAATGGATCCTGGACGACGAGAACATAAGACTACTGGATGCGCTAGAGGTCTATGGATTGTTGTAGGATAATTGTCCAGTGTAAAAATGTAGTCTAGTTTAGTTTGTTTTGATAGGATAGTTGTCATGACAGTGTACTTTGTATATGAAGACAATGTACTTTTCGTTTTATATATATGAAGACATTGTACAACTTCTTATTGGAATAAGATTGTTTTATATATTTGAAGACATTATACAAATTGTTATTGCAATAAGATGATTGATTTCAAGATTGCTTATATGCAATGTAGAAATGATTGTTGATTGATGATTGATGTCCAGGTATTTGTTATGTGCAATGTATGAAAGTTCCATAGCAATTAAGGCCAAGTACTGTAATCTGTGCAGTAAAAAAACACATTGTGGTCTCCCATGTTATCACTGGTGGCTCCTTCAGTTCAACAGGATGTCCAAATTCGTGTTCAAAATCGCGTAAACGATTACGAGATGCTTATAAACGATTACAAAGCACAATTTGACAGCATACATAGAGGAAATTCACTTGAGTCAAGGTTCTCAACATGGGTGGTCCCCCCTCCATCATGGGGGACCCAGAACATTAGGTTCAAGCCTCTCCTCACTCCAAAACCAAAAAACACAATTTAAACCATTGGATTTGGTAAAAAAACACACTATGGTCCCCCATGTTATCACTGGTGGCTCCTTCAGTTCAACAGCATGTCCAAATTCGTGTTCAGAATCACGTAAACGATTACGAGATGCTTGTAAACGATTACAAAGCACAATTTGACAGCATACATAGAGGAAATTCACTTGAGTCAAGGTTCTCAACATGGGTGGTCCCCCCTACATCATGGGGGACCCAGAACATTAGGTTCAAGCCTCTCCTCACTCCAGAAACAAAAAACACAATTTAAACCATTAGATTTGGTAAAAAACATACTGTGGTCCCCCATGTTATCACTGGTGGCTCCTTCAGTTCAACAGGATGTCCAAATTCGTATTCAAACTCGCGTAAACGATTACGAGATTCTTGTAAACGATTACAAAGCACAATTTGACAGCATACATAGAGGAACTTCACTTGAGTCAAGGTTCTCAACATGGGTGGTCCCCCTACATCATGGGGGACCCAGAACATTAGGTTCAAGCCTCTCCTCACTCCAGAACCAAAAAACACAATTTAAACCATTGGATTTGGTAAAAAACACACTGTGGTCCCCCAAGTTATCACTGGTGGCTCCTTCAGTTCAACAGGATGTCCAAATTCGTGTTCAGACTTGCGTAAACGATTACGAGATGCTTGTAAACGATTACAAAGCACAATTTTACAGAATACATAGAAGAACTTCACTTGAGTCAAGGTTCTCAACATGGGTGGTCCCCCCCTACATCATGGGGGACCCAGAACATTAGGTTCAAGCCTCTCCTCACTCCAGAACCAAAAAACACAATTTAAACCATTGGATTTGGTTAAAAACACATTGTGGTTCCCTACGTTATCACTGATGGCTCCTTCAGTTCAACAGGGTGTCCAAATGCGTGTTCAGACTCACGTAAACGATTACGAGATGCTTGTAAACGATTACAAAGCACAATTGACAGCAGAGGTACCAAAACTGAAGCTGTGGTCCCCTGTGTTTTAACAGGGGGCTCCTTCTGTTAAACAGGTTGTCCACAACCTGAGTAAGACTCGCGTAATCATTTACAGGGCCATTGTAAACGATTACATTGCACACTTGACCACCATTATCTTCACCAATTTAGCTATATTCATCAAATCACAACCATTAATTCATTTTTTTCCACAAACATTATCACTTGGAAATCAAATTATAAAGCACTTCAATAAAAGACACATTAAATTTGCAATTATGAATTACATAAATGTATTGAAGCAAACATGGATGTTCTATATATTGAACCAAATAGGTTTAATTACAACATCTTTTTCTTGTCCTAAGACTCAAGTCTAATACAATAATTACTCATTTTTCTTTCTAACTACTACATTTGCGGTGTATGGTGTCCTAAGTGCTTGGCTCTTAAAACGCCTTCTTGAACCAATCCTAACATATGTCTTCAACTGTGATTGGTTGTTGGACATTCCACCCAGTGCATTTGGCGACATTGCACCTTCTTCATTGTTGCACATTCCACCCGCTTCCTCATTCGACATTCCACCAAGCAAATGGAGTCTTCGAAATGACTTCCCGTTGCTCCTCTGTCAACCGTTCGTTGAGAGTGCAAACATACATAGTTGAAAATGAATGACAAACGATCAACTGCCCAAAGAAAATAACTCAAATGAAAACAATAAAACAAATTACAAAAACCCATAACGTGTGGAAGAAACAACAACAACCCCAATACCCAAACCTAAACCCAATACCCAAACCTACAACGGGAGAAGGCATTTACCTTGGTCCAACGAAGGTCCATTCCGAAACTTCCCATTTCAGCAAAACGATGGAAAACGAGAGATGCAAGAAGAAGGCAATGGAGAGGACGAAAACTCCGGAGAGGACGAAGGGAAAGGAGGAAATATGAGAGAGAAAGTTTTCTAACACAGAAAACTAATGAAACTGGCCAAGGGTAGAATTGGAAGCAAAAAAGTCTGAAACAAAAAAAAAATGGGAAGGAAAGAGAATGGGGTGCATGACCGTGAGAGAGAGAAAGAGGAATAGATTAAGTTCATGAGCATTGATTAGGGTGGGACCATGGTGGTAGGTAAGGGTGGTCTTTTCACTTTAGTTGAAGGAAGTGTATATTTCCATTGTTGCAGGAGGGACTTTCATTTTCATCTCTTTTGGGGTTGTAGTTTTATCTTTTCTTTTCTTTAAATTTTAGTTCATTAGAAAATACTTTCCATAGGGTCTTTTAATCACGTAAATAAATATAAAATTTAGTAAGTACGTATGATATTAAATTCTATTAATATAATATAGTTTTATATATATAATTAGTAAGTACGTATTATATATATTATGTTAATATAATATAATATATATATATATATATATATATATATATATAATAAAAAAGTAAGATAGTCGTTTCTTATATTGAAACGTGAGTGTTAATCAATAATTATATTACTTGTAGGTATATATAAATTGATGCATTTATGAGTTGTTATGGGTTAGTTGGAGTTGCTTGGTTCTTGATATTGATTAATTTAAATTCAATTGTGAAGATGTTATTTTTATAACTTATGATTGGTGAGTAATATATATTGTTGAGATTATGTATATGTTGATTGGGGCAAAAAATATATGATTACAAAGTGATGAAAGTACGATCTAAGTGGTAAACTAAGTTCCATCTATGTTGCATCTCTTGGTGAAATTCTTAGTGTTTTAGAATGAAAGTAGGAGCTCAGTCTTGGGAGTCGTCCTGACGCTCCAATGACCTTTCTTCTCACCTAGAGAGGATTGGACCATGTGGTGAGGAGTAGCAGGAGGTCTTAGTCTTGGAGGCTTCCATCATGCTCCAGGGCGCGGAACAAACTAACCTCGTGAGTGTGGCAAGACGGGGGAGCCCAAGTATCACCAGCCACCACGGGTGCATGGCCCGCCATAGCTCGACTATCATTCTAAAGTCCGGATAAGTCAAGTCTAGAAGATAACATGCTAGGATCATTGTTGTAAACTGTCTTACTCGTATGTACTTTACTTGAGCTTAACCTGATATGTATATGTTGTTATAATTGCATGCTTTTTATATAATTAGCTCACCCTTGCTTGCTTGTGTTTGTGTCATGTTTGCGTTTGTTTTCCTTTGCGATGATCATCCACTTGGATGGGAGCAGATGACGAGGATGTTTCTTTGGAGACTGCTTTGGAAGGAGATGACAGTGCTGTAGCTTAGACTCACTAGGCTTTATTTTCCCTTGAACTTATGTTAGTTGAAGAACTTTAATGTGCTTAAAGTTTTAAATTCTCTGTATTTTCCAAGGAGAAACTCTGGTACTCTAGTTTTCTAAGGATGACTGTAATCCTTTATTTAACTGTCATTCTACTCTTGACTACTTTCCTATATTATGCATGATGACATCTTTATTATATATGTCTTTCTCTATAATTGGGATGTCACAGTTATGCATAATCATCTTAAGTTTTCTTTTAAAGTTCATAACTATATTAGTAAAAATAAGTCATAAGATAATTAAAGATTACTTGATTAAGACATGAGTGGTTTAAAATATATTATTTGAATATAAATATGTGAGAGAGTGATAGTGTAAGGATTATTCTTTTAAAAATTAATTTTGTAGAACTTCAATCGAGAAGAAGTGAGAGATGTTAAACTTAAATTTTTCATGAAGGTGATTCAAAATCAATTTAAGGCTTTAAATGCTAGATTACATCATTTACTATCTAATTCCATGTCTAGGACCTTTTTAGGAGAAACCAGGATGATGATAAAATAAATAGATGGAAAAAATACCGAAAGGAAAATGTGGTTTTACTAATTGCTTTTTTTGTTGAAGTCCTTTGACTTTAGGGTTTAGGGTTTTTTTGTTGAAGTCCTTTGACTTGTAATACTTTGAGACAGTTGAAACATGCACTTATGTCTTTATATTGTTTTCGTATTATTAACAATACAAAAAAATATTTTTAACATATTTATAATTCGTAAACGATATGACATCTCAAGAATGCATATAATGCAAAACACTTTTTCTACTTGGCTTGTGCCATTTGAAAGATTGTCACTTTTATGAGAATTGTCTAATGTTCATAACTTAGTGTTTATCATTACATCATTCTACATGCTTAAAAACATATTCTCATAATCTTCTTTTTCTTCTTTAACTTGTGTTCTTCTAATGCTTCTTAATGGAAACTTGTCTTATTATGGATTTTACAACTTCTATTCTTCTTTGTCTTAAATGACACATTTTATATCATATGGATAACTTCAAGCTTAGGAAGAATATGATCGTCTTTAGATTACATTATCATTTAGCATTGTTCTACATTATCATCTAGCATTTTTTCGTAACATATGTCTAACACTTCTTGTTTTATTTGTAGTAGCATAAAGATGCTTCTTGATGGCTTCATCTATTATTGTAGCACTCAACTATTTCTTTGTGAAGGTAATCTTTCATGGCTTCTTCGGTTCTTTGTTTTTCCTTTATTTTTTACTTTGATCATGAATAATGACTTATTTTTTCTGGTCCTGATTAAGTATTAATTTAGATTTTCAGTTTAAGCTTTTGCATATTAGATAAAACATTAGATATACCACAACTTTATTTGTTATTATTAAAACTTAGTTACCAAATTACAAAACTTAAGATGTTTAAGATTTTCATCTTATTTGAGTTTAACTTGTCATTATTTATTTGATGTTTTTCAAGTCGTCAATGGTGACTAGTGAAACTTAATAAGCTGTTATGATGGAAAATGAGAAATAAATACTTTAAGAGATGGTTAGTAAAACTTTATTACTGTTTCAAGGGTGTTGAAAAGCTTTTTCATGACGAAAAAATCGAACAAACCAAAGTCACCAAATGAACCTACCAAATAACAGTAAAAAAAACCAATACCTGACAGCCCAATCATAGAATGAAAAGTGGAGATTATGCATTATGGATATGTTATGCAAAGAAATTAAAATCATGGGTAATAATACAGATGCGGAACTTATCAATGAATCTGAAATGCACAATGAACTAGGCTCACGTTACCACTACACTAAGATTGAAACCAAATCATCCTAATCTTGCAGCAGAAATTAAATGCATAATCAGAACCTAGAATATACTAATAGCAAGAGATTAATTGGTTTGCTGGATTGAAATCTTTCTCAAAAAGACATTTTGGGTATGAAAGGCCAACTTTTGGGGTCTGGTAGGTTCCTGATTAGAGACCAAAAAATTAAGATTTTACCAATTCAAATTTCCAATCATTCAAAAAGTTTAGTTTGGATTAAAAGGAAAGAAAAATAAAAGGAAGAACAAGGCATAACAGCTGCACTAAACATGAATCAGATACTACTCATTTTTCTCAAGAAAACTAAATAAAAAGGCAACAATTGAAATGAAATGACAGAAACAAATTAAAATTGGACAAGAACACTAACACATAAAAGCACTGGATACATCAAAACTCAAGATTGAAACATGTAAAAAGGCAATAACAATAAAAGAAACTCATAAAATATTAAGGAAATAACAGAAACTTGAATGGACGAACAAGATAAAGAATGTGTTGGAAATAAAACTAAACCCTAAATAGCGTTAACTGTAAATTTACAGTCTAGCTTTCAGTGTATCTGCATATATACCCCGTTCTGATTAATGAGAAAATAACTCATTTTCTCTCTCTCTGTTTTACACCCTCTGCCCCCTCTCTCTCTTTTGTTTTCATTCTCTGCATCACTTGCTCACACACACCACGCTGCGCCAACAGAATGAAGATTGTATTGCATTAAATTCTGAGATGAAAACTGCAGAACATTACACTAAGGCTCTCAAGGTTACTTTGCACTCTAGAGATCCTATGATGTTAAGCCTCTGCACAGTAGGTCAAGAACACTTGCAAGGTTACTTTGCACTCATGCATTCGCACTCTTACTACATCAAACTGTTGAACCCAATACAAAATAAGATTCACTTGTACACCCCTCTCAAATGGAGAACTCTATCCAACTTCTATGAAAAAGATTGAAAGATGAAGATAATTCACGTTTATGTTCTATCTACATTATGCATTATACTACACAACTCCAAACTACACACATAACACTAGTGTAAAAATGTTGTTTAACGTCACACGTTAGACGTCGGTTAAGGGTAAGCTCGACGTATATTGATGACCGGTGGCATTTCCGTAAATAAGTTGGCAATATAGGCATCCGTTAGATGGATCCCCAACGTCTATAGTGTTTTAGACGTCGGTCTTTCCAACCTGACGTCTATATTTCTAACAGTTAGGTGAAAAGTCATTTCTTTCAGCATTATAGACGTCAGTTTGGCGCGGGCACCGACGTCTATCTGGCGGAAATTAATGCTACTCATCTATTTGTCAGACATATAGACGTCGGGGCCCTTTCCAACTGACGCCTATATGTCTGCCAGGTATGTGAATAGTCACTCTTTTCCGCGTTATAGACGTCGGGGCCCTTTCTAACTGATGCCTATATGTCTGCCAGGTATGTGAATAGTCACTCTTTTTCGCGTTATAGACGTCAGATCCCGCCACATTGACGTTTATATACAATTCTAGACATCCATTACCTCAGTAACCGACGTCTATAATCTTACCAGGTATGTGAAAAGTCATTCGTTTCCGCCAACTAGACGTCTCATCCCACCAAGCCAACATCTATATATAACACAAATATTAAGTTTTAAATCGAATGAACGTCTTATTAGTCAGGCAACCGGCGTATATGCTATTATAGACATCCAGTTTGTGTCCAACTGACGTCGAATTTCTTGTTAAATAATCCTACGAACCAGCGGTTTGCGAACCAACAGTTTCATCGTCTTTGTCTTTTCTCTCCGCTGCGCTGCATTTCTAGGTAAGTTTGCTCTCCTTTTAACCATTTAAAGTAATCTTTGATGTATTATAACACATTTGAATCAATTAAAATGAGTTTTCGTTGTGTTTTGGTGCGGTTTTTGGTTGTGTCTTTGGGTAGCGTAGTGCACCTTCTCCCTTTGCTAGTTTCCTCGTAAGGAAAACTTACGTTCTTTGGATTTCTTATGGCATTTCAACCAAAGACGAACTTGGGTGGTTGCCTATGTCCATTCTGACCGCCAACGAAAAAGAATACAGTGAGAATACACCGTATTCTTTTTCATTGGTGGTTGGAATGGACCTAGGCAACGATCCAGGTTCGTCTTTGGGTTGAAATGTCATAAGAAATCAAAAAGGCGCAACTTTTTCTTACCAAGAAACTAGCAAAGGAGGGGGGAGCTACTACGCTACCCCAAGACATGACAAAAACCGCACAAAAACACAACGAACACTTCATAGACGTCGGTTAATGTACCGCCCGACGTCTATAGTGCTCATAGACGTCGGTTAATGCAATGTTTCATGACTTTATAGACGTCGAACCTGTGACTGACCAACGTCTAAGGGCACTTTAGACGTCGGTTAGTGCAATGTCTGATGTCTTTATAGACGTCGCACTTTTCACTTAACCGACGTCTATAACGACGTCGCACCTGCGGAAAATCGACGTCCCATTAACGTCACCCGTATAGACGTCGATTCGGGAGGTGACGTTAAAAGCCCAAAATAACTGACATTTAAAGCCCTTTCTGCACTAGTGCAAGCAGTCTCATCACACACACCTCACTCTCTACACTCTCCATCTATTTAAAGGAACATAAATTGGAGAAAGGGAGGAAAGAGAACCCGAGCCAGCTTTCTTCAACTCCTTAGCTCGCACCCATTGGAAAACCCTTGTAGCCTGCTTCATTCAAGGTTCAAATTCTTGTTCAACTCTATTTGGACCCTCCACAAGATTCACCTTGATTTTCTTTGAAGCACGAACCCTAACTTCGATTTTGGGGGAAAATATTTGAACCCCTGATAATTCTTAACTTTCCCCTCTTGTTTAATCCTAGAAGTCATTTTTAGTTTATGGGTTCAATATGTTTTTAGTCTCTAAACTATCAATAGATTTTGGATTTCGTCCCTCTTTGAAAGGTTTGTTCATTTTCGTCCTCTTAGTTTTGAAACTCGTATTTATAGTCCTTAAAATGCAACAACGTTAAGTTTTCTGAGGTGACAAATGGCGAGCCACATGTGATGTCACCTTCCTTTATTATTATGTGCCACATTGATTCTTTTTTCAAATCAGATTAAGTGATTACCACGTTTTGGTTTCTGAAATCAGATTATAGGTAGACAATTTTTCCAAAATAATTAGGGTTCTTAACTTATCTTTTTTCAATTGGGGAAAAGTAGTTTTACTCGAAGCAAAGCAAGGAGTTTAAGCAAGGTGGTCGTTGTGGTGGTCCTTGCGGTGGTCGGGAAAGAAACGATGGCTGTGAAAGACAGGCATAAGCAACCAAGGTAAGTTTTTGTTTTTATTTTTCGTTTATGGTTGGTCCAATTTGGGCGTAAAATGTTGATGTCTGAATGTATGTCTAGCAATGGTTTTCAACGTGTGTTTGCATCACATGGGGAAGTTTTTTAAGAATAAGGGGCTACATTATGTTGGAGGAGAGATACACGTGATCAAAGGAGTTGATCCGGATCATTGGTCGTATTTTGAAGTAGTTGGAATAGTTAAAGAATTTAAGTATGATGCACAGTTCAAGCTATGGTGGAAGAGATCAAAATAAAGGCTGATGAATAATCTTAGAATACTGAGTGATGACAGGGAAGCATTGTACTTAGCTAACTACGCAGAGGAGAATAACGAAGAGGTAGAAATCTATGTGCAACATGTTCCTAGTGAGGCAGTGAAAGTTTAGTTTCTTACTTATGGTGAAGAGGCAGATGAAAGACACATAGAGGAGATGGAGGAAGAGGTTTCCAAAGTGGGTGACGAAGAAGTTAATTTACATGAGGAAGAAATGCCTGAGAAACATGATTCAGATGTTAATGTGGCTGTAGAAGAGGTTGAAATGAGTGAGGAAGAGGGTGATGTTGTTGAGCAATAGGATTCACATGTTAATGTGGTTGTAGAAGAGGTTGAAATGGGTGAAGAAGAGAGTGATAGTGGTGAGGAATAAGAAGAGGTTAATTTGGAGGAGGGTTATGTTGGTGAGGAACATGATTATCTTCATGAGGAAGAGGAAGGGGGAAATGTGGTTGAGGGGGAAGTAGAAGCTTCAGCTGCAGAATGTCTGGATGACAATGAAGAAGAAAGAATGGCAAATGAAGATGATGGGTTTGGTATTGAGAATGATAGGGTGGACCAAGTTCGTAGAAATATTAATCCAGTTTTGGATAGGTGGAAAAGAATGAAAAAAGAAGAAGAAAAATGTGAGTAGAAGAAGCAATGTTGGGGAAGGTTTATTTATAATGAATATAGAAGTTGAACAACATGAATGAAGAATACAATAGTGATTAATTGGATTCAGATGTAGATAATGATGACGGTGTGAGGTTGAAAATAGGCAAATTTTGAAACTATAAACAAGATAATATGAACAAGAGCTTCAAATTTGAATTGGGGATGGAGTTTTGTTCATTAAAAGAGTTTAAAAATGCACTAATGGAACATAGTGTTTTAAATGGAAAAGAGGATAAGTTTATGAAGAATGATATGAACAGAGTAAGGGCAGTTTGTAAAAAGAAATGTGGTTTTCTTATTATGGCTAGCAAGGTAGGAGGCAAGGAAAACATTTAAGGTCAAAACCCTAGTTGGACGTCACAAATGTGGAAGGGTTTTTGAAAAAAAAAAGTGCAAGTGTACATTGGATTGCACAAGTATTAATAGACATGTTTGTAAATGTAGGTAAGATGACAGTGAACCAAATCATTGATGACATTAAGAAGTCATTTAGTGTTGGAATAACTCCCTGGAAAGTTGGAAAAGTCAAGCAAATTGCTTTGGATTATTTGGTTGGTGATGGAAAATGACAATATGGTCGTCTATATGATTATATGGGTGTTAAGAGTGAAGGCTGGAACCTTTAAGATTAAAGTCAATCAACCCCAACCAAGTTTGGCACCAAGGTTTGGGTCATTTTATATGTGTTTAGAGGACTATAAACAGGGCTTCTTAGGTAGTTACAAGCCCTTCATAGTGGTAGATGGTTGTCATCTGAAGACAACATATGGTGGTCAGTTGTTGGTGGTAGTGGCCAGAGACCCCAATGACCAATATTTCCCACTAGCTTTTGCTGTGGTTGAAAATGAATGCAAAGAAAGCCGAAGATGGTTTTTTGACACTATTGATGAGTGATATTGGGGACATTCATTGTCAACATTGGGTTTTCATTTCTGATCAACAAAAGGTATTTTCATTGCTGGATGATTTCCTAATTTTATTTAGTAGTAGTCACATTATTTATTATTGACCAAGACATTCATTGTTTTTGCAGGGACTAATGAAAATTTTTTATGACATTTTGGAGGGAGTGGAATACATATTGTGCTTAAGGCATTTATACAACAATTATAAGAAGAAATTTGGTGGAGGAGTGCTGATTATAGACCTTATGATGGGGGCTGCCAAAGCCACATTTCAACAGGAGTGGGAAAAGAAAATGAGTGAGTTGAAGAATGTAACATTGATGTAAACATGCATTCAGTAGTTATCCTAGATGTGATGTGTTGATAAATAATTTGTCTGAGTCATTTAATAGTACAATTTTACTGGCTAGAGACAAACCTATCATAACTATGATGGAATGGATGGGAACATACATTATGAGTAGGTTTGCAACACTTAGAGAAAAAGTAAAGACATATCCAGGAGATGTTATGCCTAAACCAAGAAAAAGGCTTGATAGGGAAGTAGAAAAAAGTGGGAATTGGATTCCTGTTTGGGAAGGGGCTGCAAAATTTGAAGTCACTCACGACTTTACAATGGACAAGTTTGTAGTTGACCTAAGTAACCATACATGTAGTTGTTACTTTTGGGATTTGGTAGGAATTCCTTGCAGACATGTTGTGGCTGCCATAAATTACAAATTAGAGAACCCTGAAGATTATGTACATCCTTATTACAAGAAACAGGCTTATGAAACTTGTTATGGCCCTGAAATTGTTCCAATCAATGGACAACAATTATGGTCTACTTCTGACTCTGCTGCACTATTGGCTCCAATTTATAAAACGCCTCTTGGGAGGCCTAAAATACTAAGAAGAAGGGAACCTGATGAATATGTGAGTCATACCAAGTTGTCAAAGAAGAATCTTGTTATGAAGTGTAGCAACTGCAATCAATTTGGTTATAATGTAAGAACATGTAAAAAGGGAAAGAAAAGCAAAAAGGTACAAAATCACTTATTTACAACTTCACTTATTTACACCATCATAATTATTTACACTATCAATCATAATTTTAATGTGTCTTACTCCATTGACAAAACACAAGGGGCACTTCCAGTGTAGGAGGATCTGGCATTACAACACAACCACAACGAACATCCACAAGGGCAACTTCCAATGCAGGAGGTTTTGAAGCACGAGGAGCTCCATCAACATCAGAAGGTGGAGGAACATCAAGAAGGGGAACTTCTCAAGCAGGAGGAGCTCCATCAACATCACAACCTGGAACAAGTTCCAGTGGAGGACGAGTTGCACCAACTAACCAAGCTGGAAGAAGAACATCCTCAAGACTACTGGTTGCACAACATCTAGGGTCCCAAGCTAGTACTAATTGAAGTTTTAGTGTAGCCATCAGTTATTTTTAATGTATTTTGCAAGTCACTGTCACCCACTTAGGGAATAATAGTAGTGGGTACAATGACTTTTTGTCATCTACCAGCACATGTAATTGTAAGGGACCACTTAGGGAACAATAGTAGTGCTTGCACAACATTTTTTATTAGTGGTAAGGGACCACTTCAATTACTTATCTTATTTAATAGTAAGGGACCATTTTTAACATGTATAGGAACAAATTAAAATTATGTGAACATAAGTTTGTGTTTTCAAATATGAGAATTAATCTATCATTAGTAAAATTGTGTTGTGTGCTGCTATCTAAGGCATTTTGCAACATTACAGTCCTTCGTGAAGGCTACCTATCCCTTTCTCTTTGACCTTTGTAAATTTATGCTCTTTTACTTCAATCATGGCTTACGTGAACAACAAAGGACTTTCCATCAAGTTCAATTTCAGGTATGGATCTATGCTTGTCATTATTAAGAACTTCTGATTCATCAATGTTCACTGTTTCTTGCTGCAAAGTTTGACCACTATCACCTTGGACAAAGGCAGGAGTGGGAGAACTTGTCTAGAATTCTTCCTCTAGGTTTTAAGTTTTGTTTTTTTCTTCAATCTGGTTTCCTTCTTCTTCATGTAATTTTGCACCATCCCTAGTTCCTTCTTGTTCCTTGGCAGGAGATGTTTCAATCGTGTCATGTTCCTTAGTACAATTATTGGTGTTTATTTCTGTAGTCTCCTTAGTGATAACAAATTTCTTAATTAACACCTCCATGTTATATTCATCTGCAGTCTACTCAGTAATATCTTCTTTTGCCTATGTCTTTTGTTTACCACTCTCCTCAACTGCTTCAGTTCTGACCAGTTTCGCATTGGCTATTGGTTGCATAGCTTCATCTTCTTACACACATTATTTTATAAAATTGAGATATTGAAAGCAATCATTTTATAAATACTGCATATCTTACTATTTAAGTATGTATAAAAGTTCTCTTGAAAACTAATATAGTCAGAGTGCCAAAATAAGCTCCCTTATTCTGCGAAATAATTTTTATGTCTGTTATTATCGACATATAGTATTCAGTAAAGTAATATGCCATCGAATGACACTACCTGTTTTTTTCTTTCCTCATTTTAGATGGTAATACTGGCCTTCATTCACGAAGCAGAATTTATCAGTTGGTTCACTCTCAATTTTAGCAAAGTTTAACTTGGTACACTCTCAATTTTAGCAGTATATGAAAATTAGAGACCCTTACATTTGCTACAAATAAACTGATTCCATTTGTTAGATAACAAGCACATTTGTGTTTTGTCAAAGAAAAAAATTTAACATTTCACAAGGACAACATTAACAACATCAAGCAGAATTTGGAGGCAAACTCAAGTATCAAATTTTATTGAACCATAACTCTTAATTACAATTCATCTTGAACAAGAACCTAATACAAAAGAAATCTGTTAACGTCCATGACAAAACAAGAAACAACAAAATCATTTTCCAAACTTTCTTCTCTTGCTCTAATTTCCTCTTCAGCTTGTTGTTCTTCTTCCTTAGATCCAATACAAGTTTTTCATTTTCAAAACACATTTCAACTTCTTCACGTTTTCTTTCAAAGCTTCAGAAACTCCTTCATCAACCCATTCAAAGTAGTTACAACTTGAATTACTTTGTAATCAAAATTACACACCATTAATAAAAAATTCAGCACATGAACTAAAGGATTTAGTCACTTACTGCCCAATTTCTACATCTATAAAATAGTCTTCATTTGTTCTTCAAAGTAGTTGCCTTCAAAAGCAACAATGTTTCCCCTCAACCACACAATTTTGATGGTACCGAGAAGAGGATCCACAGCTTTGCGACTTTTCCGAACCAATGGTCCTTCGCGTGCAACCAATTCATCCACTGTCACCTTTCATTTCACTTCAACAATGAAAACAAAAATAAATAACCTATATCAACTTACTTCCCACTATTCCTACCAAAACCCTATATCCCCAATCCATCTATTCCCATGAGAAAGACCAAAACAAAACGTATAACTTAAATAAACTTACCTCCTCAACAAGACGAACTCCAACCTTCAGATGTACATCTTTCTTTGAACCTTCAAATGTGATTTCATGTTTGCCCCCAACTACATACACAACACACTTGCTTAAAATCTCATTTCTATGAGATGACGAAGTTAGGTTCAACCAAGTAATAAACAATGCACACACTTAACATACTTAATCTGATTTGAAAAAAGAAAAGCAATGTGACACACAATAATCACGGAAGGTGGCATCACATGTGGCTCGTTGTTTGCCACTTCACATAAAACTTAACTCCCTTGCATTTTAAGGACTATAAATATGAGTTTCAAAACTAAGAGGACGAAAATGAACAAACCTTTCGAAGAGAGATGAAACCCAAAATTGCATGATAATTTAGGGACTAAAAGCATATTTAACCCTTAGTTTATTTTACTTCTTAAATTTATAGAATTAAATTAATTTTGAGTTTTTCCTTTAAATCTTGAGTTTTGCAAAAGTGTTGTTAATTTTGTGTTTTTAAATGCTTAAAAATGTTTTTAAATAAATTGTCTTTTTCTCTTTTAGAACAAAATTCAGAATAAAAGTCTCCTTTTTGCATAAGCAGGTCTTTTCTTTACATATGGTTTGTGTGACCTTTCTAACTTTTCTTTTATTGTAGATAAGCTCCTAGTCAAAGAGGCTGAATTTGGTCAACCAAAGAGGGCTGAATGCCCTAGGGCAAAACACACCGTTTTGGTGTTATGAAATACTGCTTTTTGAGTGATGAGGCAACTGATTGAAGGCAAGAGGCAAAAAAATGGGTCGAGCATTTGGATTTTTCTCCTAAATTCGAAACCCTTCGAGCTAAGGTTCATGGTAATGAAGAGAAAATGCCGAGAGGAGATTCGAGAATATGCACCTGAGGCTCGAATCAAATGGACCAGAGATTGTTTTCAAGAGCTGAAATGGATCAAAGGGTGAACAACTCGTGATTGAAGAACGAGTGGTTCGAAGAAAGAAGAGAAGGGTGTGAATGAAGCTTGGTTTGGGTTTGATCCACCCTTTTTCTTCTTTTCTTTAGTTTTCTATAAAAAGAAGTGCATATAGTCTCTTAGGCTAGTTTTTCATAGTCTTTACTTAGAGTTAGATGCTGGTTGTTCAGTAGAGTAATGCAGTTCTTTCCTTCATTTTTTTTCTCGCAAAATTAGTCTTCTTTCCTACTTAGGATCATATTAGAGAGTGAGTTTTTCCTTTTCTTTGTTGGAGATTGTTAAAGGCTACTTACGAGTAGTGACAGACAGGACGTGAGCCTTCCTTTGGTAATTTCTGGTAAAAATTTGTACTAGATTTCTTGATTTAATAAAACTTTGAAGTTCCTTTAGTTTCTTGCCCAATTTTACTTGTTTTTGTCTTTTATTTCCTTTCTTGCACGAATCTTTAATATTCCAACACTTAATTCTTGTCATTTACATTCTGAAACTACAATTGTTGATCCTTCTTTGCTTAGAGTTAGTTTTCAGAGTTTATGATTTCAGTTCATGTGTTAATTTCCTTGCTTCTTGGAGAATTTGAATGGTGAAATTGTGCAATTTAGTGGTTTTAGTTTTGGAATCTAAATACCCCAAAGAGGGATTTATTCAACAAAATGTCTTTTTGAGCATAATGCCATTAAAGTTCACCAAGTAGGAAGAGATTTTGATTCAGGAATTACTTTTTAGACTTGCTGATATTTCACGTGATTCTGGTTTGCTGAAATTCTCATTCTTATAGCCTTTCTTAGTTGATATCAATTGAATGATTCCTTTTGGGTTTAGCAAGTTAGTATTAGGATCTTTGCTTGTGAGTTTCTTTCCAGTTGCATTAGTCAATTAGGTTATGTACTTTCCATTTGTGTTCTCTTAATTTAGAGTCTGACTACTTGGTTTAATTGGAGTTTTGAATGTTAACAATTTGCACAATATGGTTTCTGTCAAAGAACTAAATGACCCTAAAATGGGCTTTATTTTTCCATAATGTCTTATTAACTTCCTTAGTTATGCGTGTATGTTGATTTCCAGATACAAGTCTTGAAGTTTCTATTTTTACAATTTGTTTGTAGCAATTTTCAAGTGCATATCCATTTTTGATTCATAGGTTGTTCTTAGACTTTCTTTTTCATTTAGATCTTTTATCTGTTGCTGAGTTACTTTCACCTGTACAGTTGTGAAGAGTGTCCATCTTTGTCTTCTCTTCTTTGATTTGTTTCTTTTCTTTGTTTTTCCTTTGCTGGGTTGTTGCAATTATGAGATGAACAGAGTTAGCCTTTGATTTTCTTGGTTACTAATTTGTTCCCTGATTCTGATTTACATTCTTTTAATTTGAACAAAGAAACAACTATCATGGCTAAAACAGAAACCAACCTAGACTATCACTAAAAAATTATTTTACCTAAATTTTAACAAGGCAAACAGAAAACAAAGCAAAAAATGAGCTTCTCCACCCTCACACTCCTCACCTCAGTGTGTGAGGGAGAAAAACAAAATAAAAAATATCCTAATCTACTCAAATTGACCATAAATCAAAATTTATTTTCTTTATTTTTATGAAAAATAGACTATTTTCTACTTTACTATTTTACTATTTACTATGCTGCCTAATATTATGCTACTTACTAGCCAAAAAGCTATTACTAATATTAAAAAGAAAAGAAAGGAAAGAGCTTATAAGTTTTCTCCTAATGCTCTCAACTACTATGTGCAGTAACTCCCTAGTTGCATCAATCTGCTTCTGTCCATGACTTAGTTGGAACAACAATTCCTTCTCTGATGCAAGATGTTGCTTCTCTATTTTCCAAGCAATTTGCTACAACAGCAACAACTCTTCATTCACTGGCAGCTGTTGGGTGTATGGCGTGAATATACACACATTTAAAAAATGGTTTCTTTCCTCGTGAATCATGTGTTTAGACAAGAAATCTTAGCAATTCTAATAAATAAAATGCATAATACAATTGGTTTGAGTTATTTTTTTTAAATATAATACTTTAAATGTGCTATATTTTAATTTTTTAATTTGAATAAAATAATTGAGTTTTTATTTTTAAAATAAACTTAAAAAATATTAGTCAAATTAAAATATTAAAATAATATTATATATATACACACACACTACAGTGTCAACACTTTTAATAAAATGTCCAACATAATTTTTTTTTTATTAATCATTTTATTCAAATAATATCATGATTTTGTTCATGAAATTGTTATGAGGTTTAGGGTTTTCATTACTTAGAGTTTATCAGCGATAAAACATTAACTAAATTCCCTATTGATACCTTTAGAACTCTGGCTTATAAGAGGTTCATCCAATCCAACTTTGTCTGTAATATCAGTGGATGATATCTTGAATTCTGTTTCGCCAACTCCCTCAATTAGAACAATTGCTTCGGGAAAAGGGTGCAATAGGCTTTGCAAGATCAACTATAAAATATAACAGCTTAGCACCAACTAAATTGACATAAACCCAAAAAATATTTTAAGTCAATGACTAAAATAGAAGGTACCAGCTAAGTTTTTACGAGTTGTAATACTTTTTTTTTTCTAAATAAATTTAAAACATCTTAAATTTAAAATAGAATACAATATTTAATATATTATGTTTAAATTTTTAATAGAAAATGAGAAAATGACACAATATAAATATAAAACAAAGAAAATAATACAAGTATGAAATGATAAAAGGAAATATATTTTAACTTAAAATTTCTTAAAGAAAAATCAATACATTTGACAACGATGTTTTAGTGTTCTTTTTGGATAAACACAAAATATCATCTTGAAACATTTGTACAAATATATAAATAAAAGGGAAAAATATTTAATATTCTTTCCAAGATTGTTTCAGATGTTGGATCAAGGTCAATGATCTAAGTGTAATATCCAATTTCAAGCTATTTAATTGTTGTTTGGTAAAGTTTTTTTGGTCCGTTTCATCAAGTTGAGAGGTTAAAGTCAATCAAGATTCCGTAGTTCAAGTATTAATGTTGTATTAAATGTAATCACCTACATCTTTACTTCCTACTTATATTTATAGATTTCAGAATGAGCTTTTAATTAGCAATGACTTAATTACAACCCAATTGGTGGTAATCACACTTTATCTTAAGTTGGTCAAAATTAATGCTAATCATCTATGTTGTCTAATCGTTCAGTACTGTCTCTCAACCGTGTGGTCACAAAGGAGGCTCGTGAGGGGAAGTAGACCGTTCGGTCAATGTCATGGTCTGAACGATCATACAGTACACAAGCTCCCCAAGCTTGAGTCTGTTTCAACAAGAGAATGAGTTTTAGATGAGTTTTCTTGCCATTTGGTCTTCACCTCTGCTCGGGCGTTTATCTACTTGACTGACTAGTTGACACATTTGAAAATAAGAGCGTTGAAAGAGTGATATGATCGTTGGAAGGGGGACACATGGTGTTTCGAACTTCATGCTACCTAGAAGACGAAAACTTGAATCATACAAGTCGTTATATTTGGCTTGATCTAATGGTTGGGGATGACTTTTAAGGATGCTCTCTTTGCCTATAAATAATGGTGGGCCTCTCCGTCATTTTCACCATTGTTCTCTCATCTTCTTGTGATAACCGAGCATCCATATCTTTCTTTTCTTTCAGGTAATAATGTCTATTGTTTTTGTATCATCGTTTGAGGAGTCTAAAGGAAGAGGTGGCCGAGGGTATGTAGACGACAAATCTTCTTCGTTGGTGTCATTATCGGCCTCATCATGCGACCTAGGATCAATTGAGTAAGGTGTGGATTTAGAAGACGAAGTGGTCCATGTAAATTTGAATAAGGTCGTGCCATTCAATGATGAAGATACTATGTAACAATAGAGATTGATGTGACAAAGGAAAATGATGGTTCTGTACGACCATTACTGGAGTGAGGGAGTTTGTGTCTAGCTTTAACACAAGTGGGGAGTTAGAGTGGTTCACTAAGTGGACCTCAATTGTAAAGTCGGCAGCTAACACTTGTTTCTTTAAACTCATAGTTACCAAGAAAAATGAATAGGTGTACCATGGGAAAGGGACAACTTCGTGAGATTTCTTCTTCATGTATTCCTACCTTTTCAAGGACCTGCTTGTTCGCCTCCCTTTCAATGAGTTCCATGAGTGTGCTGAGGGACTTCCATCTAGGCCCTACTCAACTACACCCGAACAAGTTAGCCTTCATGCTGTCCTTTGAGGTATTGTATTCAACACTAGACCTCATTCCAACTCCTCCTGTTTTCCTCCATTACTTCTGTACCTGTCCGAATGCTAAGAAGGGTTGGGTTTCTCTTATTTTTGAGAAAGGGAAATAATCGTTTACCTTATTCATCGCCTCCTTCAAGGGATTTAAAATCGGTTACATTAAGGTGGGGATGAAAGATGCCGACCAATTTCATTTTATAAAGAAGCCGATCGGCCAAAATTTCCTTTCTATTGGACGAAGTATCCAAGGAAGATTACTTCGTTTCGCAAAATGATAATGACACTCGATGAGTTAGAAGCATTGGAAATAATTAACCAACTTACTCATTGCCTCCCTTCCTAGAGTCACATCAACCTTATTGGGTCTAGAAACCTTAGTAATGAGGTGTTTGGTAAGAGTTAGGGGAGGCTACCACTGCCCACTAACTACGAGAAAAAAGAAGAGTTAGTCGCCACCAAGCTAGTTGACTCTCGGGAAGCCATTCTTCAGTTACAGAGAAAAAATCGACAATCTTAACTTGGATTGTTAGAAGTTGACGAACATCGTTGGTGGATTGATCGCCCAAAACACTGAGCTCCAATAGTAGAAGGAGGATCTAACTAAACAAAAGGATGTTATAGCTATTGAGGTAGAGGATGTCAACGAGGAGCTCTTCAACCAACACATGATTTGCTTCAACAAGGACTTGTCTCAAGTGGCCTTCTTTTTTTTATCCTGTTTGTTGATAGGGGGAGCACAATGTTAGCTAAACCCATTCCCTGATGTTTGTTTTTTATGATGACAACATATTGTTAATAAAAATACATATGTGTGTGTTATGTGTTATATGTGTTTATGCTTATTGTGAAATATGCACATACATATTGTGATTGTAAAATTTGATACATTGTGTTGATTGATGCATACTTTATAAAGTGATCATATCTGTGTATGCACAATATATGCTTTGGAAAAAGAAAAATCACATGCCCAAAAGCATATATGTATGACTTAATCGATTACAGTGTTGTGATAATAAATTAAGGCCATCAGACAACTTGAGTTTTAAATTATGGCAAAACAACTAGTTTTGAATCGATTACATTAGTTGATAAATCGATTAAAACTCGTGAGTTTGCACATATCTTTTCAAATGTGTTGTGATGAATTTTGAAAAGAAAAGTTTTCAAAAATATGCTAAGTGTTTCAGCTTAATCGATTACATGGATTATGTATTCAATTAAGTCTGTTAAGATTTGAAAATTGTTTTATGCTTGTCATAACTATTTCAACGATCATATTTTTAAATGTGTTGACTAAGCATTTAATGAGAATTAATTACATTTATTGAACATTCAATTATGTGCTTTAACTGCTGTTAATCTGTTACAAGTGTTTAATGTAACCGATTAGTTAATAGAGTAATCGATTAAATTGCATTAGATTTGAATAAACCTATATATAGACACATTGATTGAATTTCTGAAAGACAATTGAGATTAACACTTTCATATCTGATTCATTTTGTTTGAGAAGTTTTACAGAGGTGATCAAAGGCTCCAAGAAACAAGAACTTGAAGTGGTTTACTATTCTTGAAGATTTCTTGAGAGACAAGCTTGACTAATTTGAAGAAGCTGATCGTTATGCACAACTGAGGTGCTTGTTGTGTGATAAGGAGAAGATTCAAAAATATTGTGTTGTGGTTCCCTGTGCATGTTGCCAGGAAGAAGAACGAAGAGTTCTTGTACTTTGAGAGGGCTCTCAAAAGGGTGACTGCAGGAGGATTGTTCTTGATGCATGTCTTTTGTATTTGACTATATTAGATTAGTGAGTTAGAGAAATGATTTACATTTTGACAGATTAGTCGCTGTAAAGCCCTTGTTGTAAAAACTCATATCTCTATAGTGCAATTGGCTTTCAATCTCGGGTTGATTGAAAAGACACTGGATGTAGGCATTGAGACCAAACTAGTATAAAAATCAAAGTTTTATTTTTATTCTCCCTAACTGTCTGCATTAATCGATTGCGTTCTGTCTTTAATTGATTACGCATATTGTTACATTGCATGCATATTGCTTGTTGTTCAAGAAAGGTTTAAAGAGTTATACTATTTACGAAAAATATTTCAAAAGCGATTATTTTTATAAAACACCAATTCACCCCTCCTCTTGGTGTTGAGAAACAAAACTCATCTATTCTAACACCGTTAGACAAGGGGAGTTCGAAGTGATGAAGGAGCTTCACAATGGGAAGCTAGTGAGCATTTTTACTTCCACTGAAGAAAGTGAGTCAACGACAGAGGTTATTGATGATCAGGCCAACGAGGATGAAAGAGCGACAAAAGACCAAGCAGTTGGAGATTATTAGGGTGACTATCCAAGGGATGTTTTATTTAGCTACAACATTGTTGGTCGTCGACCAAACAATTGTTTATTTTGTAATGTACAAGTTATTTAAGTGTTGGCCAAGCTATTTTTTGTACGCCCCTTTCTAATGATGTTAATATACCTTTTCTTATGCATCATCCTTTATCTTAAATGTTTTTTTTATTACATGTTTACCTTTATTTATTGTTGTTAACTCTTCACATATTGTTCAGTTTAAGGCTTTAGATGTTGCAAAGAATATTGAGTAACTTATGTTGCCTGCACAACCACAACTTATGACTTCTTTTCATTTTTCTTTTGCTTTGTTGACTATGTTACACAATAATTTATGATGTTACATTATAAGGGGTAGAGAATTCTTTTTTGTACAAATCATCCTCAATAAACATGAAATAGGTTATTTGCTTGTCATTTGCCAAGCTGATGACCTCTCCTTGATCTTGTTTATTCATAAAGGCCTTGACCTGACTTCTCCAATCTTCTCGCTTGGCTAAGGTGGTGGATATGCATTCCACCGTTGGCCTTGCAAGCACTTGTCTTATCACCATGGATAGTTGACCGATCTCTTTGTCGTTTGTAAGCTTAGAAAGTGTGTTTGCTCATGCGTGTTGAAATTGGTATCACGCAGCGGAATGTTTAAAAACGTGTGATCAGACACAAAACCAAGAGGGGAGGGGTGAATTGGTTCTATTAAAAATTCTCGTTTTCCCTTTTAAAAATTTCTTCGAACAGATTAAAGTAAGGAGATGCAAAGACAAGGAAAATCACACAAATTAAAGTAAGAAGAATTGGAATCTTTAAGACTCATACCATGTTGTATTTGTAAAACTCCTTGTTCTTGTGCTCTAAGTAAGATTTTATTAAATCCAGAGACTTTGAATATGTAATGTGCTTTTTGAAAGGGTTATGAGAGATATATGAAAATATTAAAATTCAGATTCATTTTGATGTTCCTAGTATAAAAAGGTTTTTCTCCTGTTATTCAACAAGAAAGACAACTCCCGAAAAATATTTTGTCTGAGAATAAAGCATTGCAAGTTTCCATTGAAAACAAATGAAAACCACAAAGAATGGGCAATTCTTGGCATGGACAAGGAAAAGATAATTATTGGCGTGGACAAGGGAGAGAAAATGGAAGAAACTCTAGTATCACTACCCATCTTTTATAATAAAGAAGTTTTTATTTATTTTTTGTGTTTTTGTTGTTAGATCAAAAGAATTGTACTTTATTTAAATAATAACGTAAACTATATGGATAATTTGAATTTTGTGAATGAAAATTTCTTATGGTCATCTTCAGCTTTTTATATAGGTTATTGTTAGAACAGGTATAAAAAGTGAAACTTTTTATACATGTTCTCACAATAACAAGTATAAAAAGTAACTTTTTTATACTTGTTTCTAGAAATAACCGATATAAAAGTGAAACATTTTATACATGTTCTAGGATTGGTATAAAAAGTTGAATGCTTTCTATACTCCATGCTTTTATACCTGTTCGAAAATCGGTATAAAAAGTATTTTTCTGACAAAGTGTCTTTTTTAGCAAGTTCAAACCTATTTCTTAAATCATTAGAGAAATTAGGAACATGGAATCAATTTTCTTCTATTAAAAACCACGCCTAAAGTGACCATCATTTTTACGTTTATCTATATGCCATTTATTGAGTTTTGCATCATTTGTATTATTGAATAAACTTTTCAACCAGGGACTGCATGAATATACCACAAGACTTTTGTAGGAGAACCCTTACTATTAGATTTAGAATTGTTATCTTTTTATTTGTATCGTGATACCCTACATTGTGGGATGTTGATGTTATTTGTCAAACTATTTCTTGTACAAGACATAATCATTTAGACATGCATGAATATTTTGATACTCCATATCCATCAGACACAATATCTTTTTCGCATCATAATTGTGTGTTGACAATTTATTACTTTTAGAAAGCATGTCATTCTACAACTCAAACAATTTAGTAAAACTTTTATCAATCCACTCATTTATTGCCTTCATATTAAATAATTTTAATACTACTGACAATAAAGTTAACTTAGTGCATTCTAAATACAAATTTTTTTCTGTCACTGCACAAATTATCTTACACATGAACATGTTGAAAGGAATCTTGCCCAATATCACAAATTAGTTTCTCTAATGATTATCTCACTACAAGATATTTGTTTGTAACCTACTTATATTTGTCTATGAATTTGAATTTATAATTAAATTAAAATTTACAATACGAATATTACCTACGGAATTATTATTTTTGTATGTAAGTTTATCATGATTTATTTATGAAGGAATGATTTTAGAACAAAGTGATAGTATGAATTTAATACTTACTATAGTATAACTATTTGTTTTCTTTATTATATAAAAAACAATAAATAAATAAATAAATAAATAAATAAAAATCAAATATCCCTTTCATCATCATCTTCATATTCTAAATACAAAGAACTAATTAGTGACAGATAATTACTTTACCTGTGTGAACACATGCACATTAATTAACACTTGCTTTTGATCTGGATTTGAACTTTAAGGTAGCAATATTTCTCAATTAATTAATTGAAGCTTGTAACCATATTCATTTTCTATATATCACGGATCCCTCCAAAAAAGGAAAAGAAATTAATATACAAGAATCAAATATCTTTAACTATCAACTTGAATCCACATTAGTGCAATTATATAGACTTAAAACACAGTTAAGAAAGACTATGCAATACTTTAATAATTGAGCCTTGCTAACTGTATTAGTTAAAAGCCCTTTTCCACGTGTATGGCATCCAACTAGTTAATTACCCAAACCTTACTTCATAACAACCAACAACAATTAATAACAAAAAAAATTTACAAGGAAAACAGAAGAAACCACCCCTGTGTGTTATTTATACGAAGATACATATAAAATGTAATGTCTGATAAGTCTATTGAACATGTCTAAAGTATAACTTTCCTTTTTGTCTTCAACTTACTCTTATCTTCAAGCTGAAAAATCAAGTGTGGCTTATCAATTTTTGAAAGAGATTTCTACGACCCAGTTGGTCTTACCAGCTAGAGCTAAAGCTAGCTACCATTTTGGCCACTCCTAGGACCAAATGAAGTCCCTATAGTATGAGTAGCAGTGTGGCTCTCTTTATTCATGAGAGATGTTATGGCTGCAGCAACAGCAACCCTAAACTTGGGATCTGAGGCAATTGCAGAAACATTCTCATCAAGTTGCTTGTTTTCTTCTCCTTTCCACATTCTATCATGAATGTCCACTGGTCTAGGCTTGTGAAAATTGTTGTTCATTGTCATTGCACCACCACCATGGTATTTGTTTGGCATCCAAGAAAACCGGGTGTCAGTTGTGGTATTTGAGGAGCTACCGGTTGAAAACCGTAATGGTTCACTGAGGTTGCTTGTGAGATCAAGAACAACCCCTTTGGATGGATCACTGGGGTTTATGCTCCTGAAATTTGAAGCTGAGTTTAATGGGTGGAAGGTGTTGTAAGGAAGGGGTGCTTGAGTGAAACTAGAAGTGCCATCTGAAATAGGGTTGCTTGAATCTAGCAACATGAAGGAAGCTGCTGCAGAAGCTGTAGAAGCCATGGCAGTTGCACCCACAGGAAGTGGATGATTATGTGTCCCTTCGTAGGTTGTAATAAGAATCGACATGTCATCTATGCATCTTTGTACCTATACGTATAAATTTAACAAACACAAGAGTTGAAGAGATATTAAATAACACGAAACCTTCACACAAAAAAGGACAAGGCTTGAACATAATTGAAACATATGCTTAAATTAACCCTAACAAGATATACATAGAATGTGTTTTTTCTTGAAAAGTGTGAAACTTTAATGTCTAAAACAAACACGGGGATAGTGTGCATGTAAAAGAATTACCTGTTTCCTAACGGGGCAGCCTGGGGCTACAGTGCAACGGTAATAGGCTCGTGGACATGGATTTCCCTTTGCAATTTTTTGTCCATATTTTCTCCATTGGCACCCATCATTCATCTGTCACAGCATTGAGATGATTAGTTCAATGTGAATCCAATCATACAGACAATGATGGTATCATGAAAACTGCATTAATTATGAATAGATATATAGATTTTGAACTCACTGTGGCAGCTTCACATCTTGCTCTAACCGAAACCCTAGCCTTTCTGTTTGGAGGGGAGATAGCATGGGTAGTGATACCGGGCAACTCATGTGTCCGCTGTAGTTTGTTCTGCACTGATACAAAACTTGCCAATTGCTGATCTTTTCTGTCTTCCTTGTTTCCCAGATCACTTTCTTTTTGACTTGTGCTTGGCTGCAACCTCAGTGATAAACCCAATTCACTCTCGCTTAAACTGTCATCATCAGTGTTTGGAGGAGATGGAGCACTTTGAATTTTCTTATTCACGATCTCAAGAATTCTCGATGGTCCTTCACCGCTGGTGGTGGCAATGTCTTGAAGGGAGAGAGAAATTTCATGATCCTATAAAAATGGGATCTGTGTATTATTATATATAGAAAAAATAAATATAGATTAAAGTCAAAATATGAATATAATAGGATTTACCTTTCTTTTATTGTTTTCCTGGATAGCTGAGAATTTCATCTGCAGATCATAATAGTCTTTCATTGTTTGTTCTACAACTTTCCTCAGAACTTTGTTTTCCTCTTTCATGCTCTCCATCTCCATTTGTAGGACACTTAACTGGAGGAAAGTACCATACTCTTTAACGTTCTAATCGAACAGGTCTAGCATATGTATCATATATGGTATTTATTCAAGCAAAGGTATCAAAAGAATTCTGCGTTTTCAAGATCAGTTACACATGCATATGCAAAAGAAAAACTGAAAGAAAATAGTTAGTCAAAAGATTAAGTTTCAGCTGTTGTTTACTGATTGAGAATAACGAAATTGAAGAGGTAGAAGAGGTATAAGAAAGAGGTTATGGTTTTGGATCTGGTTGTTGATAATGAAAATATAATTAAGTACCTCTTTGGTTTTTGTGTTATCTTGAAAAGATGTTTGTACCACTGATGCATCATCTTCTATTTCACCAGCTGCAGCTTCAGGGACTTCTTCCTTGTTATGATCAAGAATCTGTGGCATTTTTTGTTCGTGGTTATACTCTTTGACTTGCTGATCAACTTGTGGTTTTTGTTCATCATCATCAGCATCTATCTTCAAAGATAGATCAATTTCCATGTTTGTGGGGTTTTGGGTTCTACCCATGAATTAGGAGAAGGTTGAGAGGTTCTGAAGAATCTCCTCCTTTGTCCTCTCTTATGATTTATATATAAAAAGTATATACGCCACTTTTGAGGCACCAAAGTCAATTCCCTCGTCCCGAAGACGTTTCTTATATCTTGGACACACAAGGACGCATCTATGATTTGACTTTAGTTGGCTTCTTAATGAACCTCCAATTAAATTAATCACTCTATAAGCTTCTATGTAAAAATTTAATAAAAACAGGCAAGTGGGCACCCTACTATATTTGATAAGTGAACCCTCTCCCAATGCCAAAAAGACAAAAATAACCATTGCCATCCTGGGTCATTGACCTTTTATAATTGCCCTTTCTGTGATCAAGAATCAAATCAAGCAGTGCACTGAAAAAAAGGTGATTTTTTGACATTATTACATAGCATAAAATAACATAGGCTTTATTTTTATACTTTTAGACCACGTAATTAAGCCGCCTAACATCATGTTTAATTGAAGCCAGCGTGCTAATAATACAAACCTTTTTTCATTACTAACACTAGGGCACACGCTAGGGCATGCACTATATCATGAATTGCATGCTTCTCTTTTTATCTCTATCTGTGCATGTTAGGGCATGACTCGCATGAAAACCAATGCCCTTTTACACTGGAAAAGAGAAGCCATTGAAGGGGGCACTCGTGCTGCATGTGCCTGCTAATGGCGAACAATTTTACGAGATTCATTCCAGCTTTTTTATACAGTTGAAAAATACATAAAAAAATATTATTCTAAACCTTAACATGCAGCTCATTAATTATAATATTTGAGTTAATGTTACATCATCTATTACCACGGAATATGAGCCCCGTACGAAATCCCATATGAAGGAAAAAAAAAAAAAAAAAAAAACCTTGGGATCAGATCTTGATTTTGTCAACTCTAAGACCATATTTAACTTCCCTTACATCTCAACTCCTACTTTATAGTTAGTTGTATATATAATATATACTTTAGTTCTATACTATCTCCCACGTTATACTTTAATAATCAACAAAAAATAAATATTCATTTTTTCGCAGTAAACTCTTTCTGTAAGTAAACAGATTTATTTATTATACACTAATCAATTTATATACAAAGTTGTTTATGATATTTTCTTGGACCTTCAAACAAACACACACACACCACACTTCTTTATTTATTACATCATGCTATCGTGTCCCACACATTATTTTCTTTCATCGAACTTTCTCCCCTTCTTCTTGGCCTATTATCTTTATGGGATTTGTTTCTCTTTTATTTTTAAATGCTGTAGATCGATAACACCCGAATAATTATATATAGTTGTAGGCTGCAGAAGTTACAAAGAATATTTAATTTAATGATATAAAAGAATACGGTGTATATCTATATATATGTATTGCTTCATATTTTCTTATTTGAGAACCAAAAATATTATTAAAAGAGAGTAGAAAAAGTATTCCAACCCAAATACATTAGTCCAACAAGGTCAAATTTAACGAGATACATAAAGATAAGTTACGTGATGAATAATACACCAAAACCAGAAAAAGAACATTGAACATGGTAAACCATGTCGATAATTTAACCATTGAAATAAAAGGAAATACTTTTAAACACTATATTGTTTGTTACCCATTAATTACTCAACTAACAAATTCAATTGTACATTACTTCTTTCTTCTTTAAAGAGAAAGAGAGTGAGAGAGATTGATTTTTATTTTATTAAAAAAAATGAAAGGTTTTGCCACCCCATTTTCAGGCTATTGTGAACATATAGATCTATGTTTCCAATAAATAAAATTTCCACACCAATCTTGACTATATGAATTTAGCTTTTTCCATTTCCATTGCATAAAAAAGGTTTATTGACATTTGAATTTGAAATTTAATGCTCAATTTTATTCGTAATACATGTTTCTGTCAAAGTCGGATTTGTTCTCATGGATTCAACTATATACATATATATATGCTTCTCATGACTACACGTGGATCTATAATATACACTCCATAGAGAGAGATGGGAAAAATTAAATTGAAGGGAGTGAGTGTGAAAGGATGAAAATATAAGAAAGAAAATGGGGAGTGAAAAATCAAAGATTGAATATTTTTCTTGTGTTTATCTTTTACTCCCATGTTTCTATAATGAAAAACGTCACATTCATCACATGAAATCAGATTATTTGAATTAATTTTATGCTGTTTGAAAGAGAAGGAATAAAAAACATAAAAATAAAATGGAAAAATGGCACACGTGACATACAAACCTCGCATAACACATATGTGGGTGATTGATGTTTTTAAGATAAATAGAAGTGGCGGTTTTTTTGTTGGAAGTCCCACATCTACTAGAGATAACACCAAATTATAATATATATATATAAGTGAGGTGCAAACCTCATCTTACAAGCCGGTTTTGTGAGGTTTAGTTAGGCATAAACTCACTTTCTAACATGGTATCAGAGCAATATAAAAAAGGAATATAAGTATAAAAATATATGAAAGCAAGCAGCCCAATCAAAATCACTATTTGTGCCTGGCTGTATGGGAGTAGAAACAGGTTGACATCCCAACAATCCTGCATCTTCTAGTAACTCTAGAGCATACTTCCTTTGTGACAAATTAATGCCCTGTTGAGATCTTGCAATTTCTAAGCCTAGAAAATACTTGAGTTGGCCTAGGTCTTTAATTTTGAACTTTGCATTCAATAGAGCCGATGTCATCACCTGCCAAAACTATATCATCTACATAAACAAGTAAGATGGTGATATGAGCATAATCACTTTTGACAAAAAGTGAATAATCTGATTTTGATTGTATGTAGCCCAAAGAAATTAAAGTAGTTGTCAATTTGTAATTCCATTGTCTAGAGGTCTGCTTGAGTCCATATAAGGACTTTAACAACTTGCAAATTTGACCTGGTTTTTCTGTTTTGTAGCCAAGAGGAAGAGACATGTATACCTCTTCATCTAGGTCCCCATGTAAAAAAGCATTATTTACATCTAGTTGATGTAAATACCAATGTTTGGAAGCTGCTAAAGCCAGAACCAATCTTACTGTTGTGAGTTTGACAACAGGTGAAAAAGTCTCAAAGTAATCTAAGTCTTCCTGTTGTGTGTAACCTTTGGCTACTAACCTTGCCTTATATCGTTCAGTACTCCCATCAGCATGCCTTTTTATTTTGTATACCCATTTACATTCGATAGGTTGCTTTCCATAAGGTAGATCAGTCAAAACCCAAGTTTTGGTATTTTCTAAAGCTGCAATTTCTTGATCCATGGCATTTCTCCATCAATCATGTTTGATGGCTTGGTTATAGGTTTTAGGTTCACTAACTTGGGAAAGATTAAAGACATATGATTTATGAAGAGATGATAATGCATCATATGAGAGATATGAAGAGATAGGATATAAGGTACCTATGGATGACTGAGTGGCGGAAGAAGTAGATAACATGTTGCAATGATAGTCCTGCAAATAAGATGGTTTATGTGTTAGCCTGGTTGATTTCCTTTGTGGAGTAGCAGTGGTAGGTTCAACAGAAACAGGTTGAGAAGAAAAACTAACAGGGTCTGGAACAATAGAAGGAGGAGATGTAGGTGGTAAAGAGGGTTGATCAGTAACTTCTGAGAAAAGAGGTGATGGAGATGAATTGATTTTGGTGACAAAATCTAAGGAATTTTGTGTATCAATAGGTGAGTGCTTGTCACTAGTAAGAAAAGGAAATATGTTTTCATAAAATACTACATTCCTTGATATAAAAATTTCCCTTAAGTTGAAATCTAACAAAAGGTAGCCTTTTACTCCTTTTCTAAAACCAAGTAAAACACATTTTCTTGCACGAGGCTGAAATTTGTTCTATGAGCTTCAAGAGTCGAAGCATAGCAAAGTGAGCCAAAAACTCGTAAGTAAGTAATGTCAAGTTTAACATTGTGTAAAAGCTGAGATGAAGAAAAATATGCCAAAACTTTGGAAGGTAAAATATTAATGAGTTGCACAGCATAACGAATAGCAAAAGACCAGAAAATTATAGGCAAATGGGATTGAAACATTAAAGATCTAGCAACATTGAGAATGTGTTGATGTTTTCTCTCAACGACTGCATTTTGTTGAGGTGTTTCAACACAAGATAATTGATGTTGTATCCCTTTTTGTCTATAAAAATTTGTCATTGTAAACTCATTACCATTATCTGATCTAACAGCTTTTACATCAATGCCAAATTGAGTTTTGATATAAGAAACAAAGCCAATAAGTTGTGATCTTGTATCAGACTTACTTACCTTCAATTTAATCCATGTGAATCCAGACATATCATCCACTACAGTTAAGAAATATTTGAAACCATCAACAGAAGAAGTACAATATGGCCCCCAAATATCAACATGAATTAAATCAAAAGGAGCTTTTGAAACAGTAGTACTTAATTGAAAAGGCAATTTTCTTTGCTTAGAATAATGACAAGTATCACAAGGAGTGTATTTTGTATCAGGTAAAGTGGCATACATGGTGCGTAATTTGGTATAACAAGAAGAAGAAGGATGCCCTAGTCTAGAGTGCCAAATATCTGTAGAGTCAGGTCTTATTGTAGAACAAGCAAAAGAATTCTCAGGAGAAATAGCAGTTGATGAAGCAAGGGGTGTGGATGCAGGAACTATCATGACATACAAGCCATCTCTTTCTTCAGCTTTCCCAATCATCTGTAGGGTTGACTTGTCCTGTATTTCACATGAAAATTCAGAAATGATAATTTTACAAGATAGAGATTTAGTTAACTTTGTGACTGAAATAAGATTGACTGAAAAATTAGGAACAAACAAGACATTATGTAAGGTAAGGTGTGGGCCAAGAGAAACTGTGTCAGAAAAATGAGCAAATGAAGAATTCTTGTTGGGTAATTGCAATTGGTGAGATTTTATCATAAGAAATAAAATGAGACAAAGAATTGGATATATGATCAATAGCTCTTGTGTCTAGAATCCATTGGGAAGAAATATTACCTTGATCCTGAGAAGAAGTGGAAACATTATGAAAACTCACTAGACCGGTAGAATGTGTGACTGTGGGATTAGATTAAGGAAGAAGTGCATATAGACCTTGAATTTGCTCTTGAGAAAGTCTCAAAGTTGAAGAATGTGACTACGCTTGAGAATTATTAGAAGAAGAAACAACTACAGAAGCCATTTAAAGGGGAAGAAATTGTAGGAAAGCCAAGAACGAGAGGTAGAAGATGAAGATTTTGGTAGTAAGAGAATTGGTTGTAGAAGAAATATATAAGTGAGGAACAAACCTCACCTTACAAGCCAGTTTTGTGAGGTTGAGTTAGACTTAAACTCACTTTCTAATATGGTATAAGAGCCAGGTTAGAGCCTATCCTAGAGAGTTCTAAGTGGACATTTCTGTTTCCACCCATTGTCGGGCCACTATTGGACCACCCAATTTCTATTATCACACACGAGATGTCTATACCTCGGCATGAAGGGGGTGTGTTGGAAGTCCCACATCGACTAGAGATAAGGCCAATTTATAATATATAAGTGAGGTGCAAACCTCACCTTACAAGCCGATTTTGTGGGGTTCAGTTAGGCATAAACTCACCTTCTAACATGGTATCAGAGCCTGGTTAAAGCCTATCCTAGCGAGTTCTAAGTAGGCATTTCTGTTTCTATTCCACCCATTGTCAGGCCGTTATTGGACCACCCAATTTCTACTATCACGCACGAGATGTTTATACCTCGGCGTGAAGGGGGTGTGTTGGAAGTCCCACATCGACTAGAGATAAGGCCAAATTATAATATATATATATATATATATATATATATATATATATATAAGTGAGGTGCAAACCTCACCTTACAAACCGGTTTTGTGAGGTTGAGTTAGGTATAAACTCACTTTCTAACATTCTCGTGATATGATATATTTTTAACACATATGTGCTTTGTATTAATTTTTTAAATATAAATTGGTGTGAATATTTTACAAATTGGTTTTGTAAAATTTAATTAAACTTAAAATTAAATTTTTAACTGTGGTGAAAAACACAGAAAATGTGTAATGCTTGCTATTGTTGGAAAACTAGCATGCTTTGTGTTATTTTTTACATAATTTTTATCAACATTCTTTCTAACACATTTTATCATCATATAAACTTACAAATAACGAGAGAACTTTAATAAAATACATTATAACATTTTCAATAAATTTTAACAAATAACAAACTTCCATCCTTATCTTTTCTTTTGTATTATTAATATTATTATTAAAAACAAATGTTAGTCTCTTAAGAACTATAATCATCCAATTTTATTAATTATTTTTTTAATCTATCAAATTTATTGCGTCATTTATTAATTTTTTTTTCATTTCTTATCATCTTTTCTTTAATCCAAACAATACATTATATCATATTTTTTTTCTTCTAAAATTTACTTAAATTACTCTCATAAATTCATCTTCAAATCTATGAAAACGTTTTAGGAAAGAGTAAGTCAACATTTGGGGTTTGAAAAATATATTGATATTGACATGGTGAAAGAAAGCCACAAAAGGGAGATTTTTTTTTTCCAATGCTATTAATAATGAAAAAAAAAATCAAGGTTACGGGGTAAACTTACCGGTGGCTTTGATTTGAATTTGAACATAAGTAAATGTTAGTTATAAACACTGAATTTCAACGAATAGGTAAAAGTGAGTCGTGAAGAGAAAATTTTAAAGTTTGTGTAATTATTTTTGTGATTTTCAACTTTCTTTTGCCTCCATGCGTGGTTGGGACCATCCATGGACTCTTAAAATTACTCTAAACATTGCTAAACTACCTTGACTTCCTCCGTTTATGGGCCGAACGGAATATCCGAACCCATACTTTTTTTTCCCATCACACACCCACCATCACTATTAATCAAAACGCTTTTATTTTAATATTATCATTAAAATAATCTAACATTTATAAATTATACTCATATTAAAAAATTTTACACCGTGACATCTCAAAAATTGTCTGTCTCAGTAGAACGTTTTTCTTGTTCCGAATGATCGATCGATATAGAGGATGACCTGCAGAAACGTTCAAGTCAGAATTTTTTTGTCTATGGCCTTTAATAATTTAATAGTGAGTAAAAATGAGTTTACTTCGACATTAGACCCCTATTTACGCCTTAAATCTGCTCAACAGTTGTGAGGATCGAACGAATCATGAAATGTTTTCTTGCACGTCAACCGTTCAGCTCTCTTCATCCAGTTTGTTACCATTCCTGATCAAACAACCATAAGCTCATAGTAACAATAATAAATAAAATAAAATTTTATGCAATCTCGATCTTTATAAAAATATAAAACTATATACTTTTAAAATGACTTTCATTCATCAAATAGAAGATGTAATGTTCCAGACAAAACTATAACAAGATGAAAATCCAATTTGAGTTTGTCATATCATTTTAGAAAGCCATCAACCAATAAAACTTTTGGAATATGTTTAGTGTTTTTAGTACCAAAAAAAGATATTTAATATAAAAATTGCTTTAACCAATACAAAGCTGAGTACAATAGAGACCTATGTTAGCTAAAAAGGCTACCAACAACGATTAAAACTAACCTTTAAAAACAATTTTGAAACCATATTTATTTGAGTCGTCTCAAAAATAAGTAATTTAATGTCGATTTATGCCCCGAGCTGTCATCTTTACTGTGACCGAAGGAAGAGAAGGTAAATTACTGCTGAAATTTCCAACTAAGGAGACTGCGTAGAACATTTCATTCTTGAGAAATAGTACGAAAGAACTTTAATATAAATTTTACTTAATTTTTATTTTTGAAAATTGATCAATAAATTAATTAATTAAATAATTATGTGATTGAAAATGTTGTGTAAGATGATTTTTTTTTATAAATAGCTATATTTATTGTGTTTGATTTTGAACTTACTTTTTATTTTCATTTAGTAATGACTACATTGATCTCGTAAATAAATTATGTGTGGAATATATTATATTGTATATAAGAATAAATTTTACAATTTAAAAAATATATTTTTAAGTTTCTGAAGAATTTTTATATTACATAGTGCATGGTAGGATCCACTCATAATATTTTCATTTTGAATATGATTAAATTTAAATAAGTTTAAGGAATTTGAATTGTATCACAAAGTTATTAATATTTTATTTAGACTTAGCATATATTTTGAGACACTTATTTTGTATTTGATAAAAAATAATTAATTAATAAATATAGTGGATGTTACATAAAATATAAGAATTTGATTTGGTCAATATATATTGACTTAAAATTACTTGGTACATTGTTGTTTTTTCAAAAAGATATATCCGATGATAAAATTTGAGATGTTACTGTTTTAATCTATTTTTTAACTAATTCTTATGGATTTCCAACATTATAATTATTGTTTACAATACTAAATGAAAAAACTTTTGGTTAATTTTGATGTTTTACTTTAATGGATAGTTTTTTTTTTATCATTAATAAAAAATAAAACAATAAAACTTTGATAAAAGATCATCATAAAAGTAATTATAAGTAATATTAATTAAAATACTTTTAAAGTTAGTTGGAAAATTTTTACCAAATTTAGTAATAAATCTAACTAAAGATGTTTTTAAATATTATTTAATATTAAAATACATTTTATATTTGACTGTAGTTAAAATATTCTTAGTAAGTTCATCAAATTTAAATTATTTTATTCCATCAAACACAAAACAGTATGAAAGTTAAAACTTCATAATTTAAATTACTTTATGAAAAAAATAAAAATAAAATAATAAAATCGTTAAAGTTTATTGAAGTTGCTTGAAACGGTTAAATTTCCAATTAATAATTTTTAAAATGCTGGAAGAAGTTGAATATAAACTCAACGACCAACTGCTTGATTAAATACGTAATTAAAAGATTGAAATGATTGATTTGACTTCAGATAGGTTTAAAATGCATGTGTTACAAAATGGGAAAGGACGTCATCAGAAAATTTTCTCAGAAGATTATTATATAAAAGTGAATAACTTAAATTTTTTTAATAACGGATTAAGAAAGCTATTGAACATTGTTTTATAAATGGATAATGATTATTAAACAATATTTTTTTATAATATTTAAACATCAGTTCTGTGTTATTCTGTTATTGATTTTGACAACATTTAAATATTAGTTATGTGTCATTCTGTGATTAGTTCATAACAGTGTTTATAATTATTATTATTGATTATGGAGTAATTTTGGACCAATCACGTAGATAACATTTAAATGTTGTAAAAAAATGTTGTCTAAATATCATTATTTTTATAAATTTATAAATTTATGTAACTGGATTGCTAACTCTTATTTATTTGAGGTGAGATAAATATAAATTTACTTAAAGAAATTAAGAATAGAAGTTTTCTTTAATTTTGAAGTTATACATAATTTTCTCTTTAAAATTTTATATAACAAAAAAAAATGCAAATAAAATATTTGATGGATTCAATTATTGAAATTTGTGAGGATTTATATGAATTTAATATGATCTTAAATATACTAATTTCATATGGATATAGATAGCGTTGACTGTATGCACATGGTTTCTTTCTGCAAAATAATTAATGATGAATGGTTGATTTCTTTATATAATAAATAGAGATGGAAGGAAAGAAAGAAAGTAACTGTATAATTAAATAATTACTGTAAAAAAAGATTTTAACAATATTGAATGAATAATGTAACTCATAATAAATAATAAATAAGGAGTCACATGTTTTCATGCAAATTCATTACACCCTACATAATTTAAAGAAATATAATTAAGTAATTTAATTCAAGAAGTGTCCATATACTCAGATACAATATATAACTTCTAGGTTTTTTAAATACTTTTTCTTGAAGTTTATACTTTTATAACAGAATATGCGTAAAGGTGTAAGCATATCTCAACTTTAATCTAAAAAGAGTGATACTTTTTATATTTATTTGATACAGTGTATAAGATAAAATAGTTATAAAACATTTTTATATTTTTTAAGAAATGAGAAAATAAAGTATCAAATAAATATAAAAAATTTAAGTGTATTAAAAGAATATTTTTCTAACCTAAATCAATTCGGGATCACAATCGAATTTAGGGTATAAAAAGAAGAGAACAAAATAAACTAATTTCTTGCCCTTTTTCTATTTCTAATGATAATGAAGTATGGTGAAGCATTTCTATTGCCTACAAGTTCTATTCGCCTACTAAAACCTGTAGCAGAGTTTGTATCTTTAACAAATAACAGTAAAAAATAGAAAAACTTCTAAGTTGTAAACATAATTTACTTGTGGAGTTCCACCTAATCTTCCAGTAATGGAATCAAGTAGCAGTGCATTCTGTCATTGAAGCACATGTTGCAGAATAATTTGTCATGGCTGTAATTTCATGTGCTGCAAGAGGAAACAAATGCACAGATCATAAGAAAATTATTGTAAATTAATTACATCAAAGAAACAGTACCAGAAGAATAATAACCTTTTCATAGAAGTTTTGTATCTCCTCTTGAGTGAGGCCTTCATCATCTCCAGCACTTTCCTGCCACCCAAGTGAACGTAAAAATGCAATCTCTTCCTCTTCTGTAAAAGGAAATGGATTGCTGATATGCTGATTCTCTCCACTGTTTGAAGGTTTCAGAGGTTCATTGGCAGCATTGTGATTCACTGTAATTATGGAGCTGCAGTCACTCACCATGTTCAGAGAAGAGGAATCCACTGAAGAAGCGTCTCTAGATTTCAGAATGGGACAACTAGAGACATTTGTTGTGCTGGCTTCAGACTTCTCCGAGGAACAAGACATGTCTATTGGCAAAACGTCAGAAGAAGGTTTTTCCATGGAACTCTTCCTTGAAAGATTCTTGAAGAAATCATTCCTGCTCTGGGTAGGAAAACTTGGTTTCTTCTCCAATGTTATCCATGAAGAAGGGGTTGAATTGTTGTTACCTAAGCTTCTAGAGGGAGCAGCTATAGAAGTGGATCTAGTGGCACCAACTGGGGCGGCCGATGATCTACTATTTGGACTTAATAAGTTGTCTTTCACTATTGAAGAGACACCATTCAACTCTCTTGAAGCACTGAAATTATGGGAATTAACAGAACTAGTTTTCTGTATATCTGAGTTTGGATGAGCACCCTGTAATGAATAACCGAGTCGCCGTGAGTAGAAGGGATACTGCTGCCGCCCTGTCTTGGCCTTTGATTTCTCCAAAGAGCTAGCAGCCTTCACCATATTCACATTCCAAAGTTAGTAATACATCAAACACTTCCAACAATCGTTAACTCCTAGTTAGTGATGCTAAATTTCCTTACAGTTATTGAACTTAAATTGGAAAGCAAGCCACAAATTCAGTCCAAGAAAGTTTGAACCGCACAATGGATTTATTTTTTAGGTACAAGACTCCAAGTTATTACTGTTTACTTCTAAGAAATGAGCATCAATGCACCAAGTATGGCAGAGATTAGATAATACAGAGATAAGAAGTTCTTTAGCAAAGGTGAGAGTCCTCAATCAAGCATACTATAAGAGGATTCAACTGCTATAGAATGATCATGTAAAAAAAAACAATATTATTTTGTAAAAAATGATACAATCCAAATCAGAAAATATATAAACCTTAAATGTTTCAGAAGTGAAACAAAAGAGATGTCTTTATAACCATAACCAATTTTAACGAGAAAATAACTAAGTTTAGGGTTTAGAGATTAGACCACGAACTGTGATTTGCCATTGCATTGCAGTAGTTCAAACTCTAATCAATACCTAAAGAAAAAGTGATATTACACAGAATTGATCCAGAAGGTACTTCTGAGCTTTTCATGGTTAAGCTTTATTGGTTATTCTTCAAAGACAACTCTTCTTAGCAATTGAATGAAACTAAGCAAATATATCAAAGTAGACAGAACTTTAGAGCAACTACAATCCGACTGGTCCATCATATCTTTTAACCTCCAGCATCAGTAATTAGATGTCTTTGGTGTATTATCCCATCATAGTTGGGTCACTGATATTTTTCTTTCTTACTAAGAATAAGGTAAAGGTTGGAAGGGGTGAACAAATGCATGGCAACCTTCATATAGTTTTACCTATTTTCATGAGCTTTCGCATTTTGTGCATCGAAAGGAACGAACAATAAAAGAAAAAAGGATTTTATGCCATGTAGACTAAAGCTGTGAATTCCATAATAGGACAAAGACGAATGAGTCAGGTGTAGTATACCTCCCCATAGACAGCAAGGAGGAGAATGACATCATCTATCCAAACATGAATAATAAGACTGATAATTATTTCTAGTAAGGCATATGGCAATATATTGAGTTAAATAAATCTTAACTAAAATCAATCAAAAGTATATACCACAAACAGATGCTTATGACTTCAACACTTTCAAAATAATTCATTGATTAGAACATAGATCACTAAAGTTGGAAGAAAATATAATTTACATGTAAAATGTTTCTGGTTTAGCAGATTCTCAGGTGGAACATCAATCACAATCCAACATATAACAGTACCATGAAGTTTTCTATTGTGCATAAAACCCATAAACTGTACTATGAAAAGAGTCAATATATTTAAAATTAATGCTTTCATAACTATATTATTTTAAGAAGAAAGAAGCAGAAGAAACACTTACCAGGGATCTAGGTGTGGATGGTGTCACTGGGATTAATAACCTAGATTGCTTAAGGGCCAACTCTTCAAGCTTTTGAGTACTAGAAGATAACTGTATGGAAAATAAACCATAAGAGCACTAAACACATTTCAACAAATGCATAACTTAAAATAGAGTTCAACATCAAACATACTTGTGATGGTGAGTAAGAGTGATGTGGACTCTGAGCCAATGTCTCAGCCATACTGAGGCCCATAGAAGATGCGCTTGAAGAAATATTATACTGCTGCATCATCATAGCCTTGCTTCTGATTCCAACTGTCATAGGAATATCATGTGATGCTGAGGTCAGGCCGTCATTGTCAATATCTTTCTCCCCATCCATACCAGGCCAGCTTCTCTCAGAACTACTATGTGACCTTGAGAAACTAGGATTCCGACTGGTGTAAGTCATTTGATCTGACATAAGAAGGATATCTGACACTATCAGAACTGTTTGTAGATGTTTATTTCTATTGAGAATATTTACTTAATATCTTTTTTTATTTCAATTTTTTTAGGAAATCTTTAAGTTTTAGAAATATTTTTCCTATAAAGATAGGAAAATATTCAGTTATTATCTAGATTTAGAAAATCTATGGTAAATATTTGATATTTTAACACATTTTCTCTATATACAGAGTAGATAAATAAAATAAAACAAGTTTCTCTATAGAACATATTTCTATATATCTCATATTTTCAAAAACCATAAAAATTCTAACCATTTCAGTTATGCAGTATCACGGATGACAGTATCTTCTCAAGCACAATATTTGGGGACTGAATATAATACACGATGAACCAAAGTACAAGATTTCACATTTGGCATAAAACGCTCCTAACTTCGAAATAACGACCCTGGTATGTGTTGGTGAAAAAGAATAAATGTTCCTGATAGGAAAATTTGTTGAAGAAAATAAAAGACCAAAAAAATTTGCTTTCCAATGCAGAGAATTTCCCTTTCTTTCCAGAATGGGCATGGTAATGGATGGAAAATTGGCTACAATCATGGATCAAACTTAAAACTACTTCGTGCCCCATACCATTTCTTTTCTTTTCAACTAACGTATAGAAAAGAACAATTGAATCTCAATTTTTTCCTCCTTTTCCTAATTTTATTTTTAAACATAAGAGCATGCTATTAAGTATTATGGGTATTCAGCACTAAGCATAAACAATTACCAGAGTATGGTGGTGTGAATTGGTTGTTTGTACCAGTCACTCTACTGTCATTTCCACTGCTTTTCAACCATTGCGGTGCCAATGAATGATCACCTCCTTCCATTCTTCATATCAAATACATCAATCCTTTTCCAGGATCGAATTAATTTGTGCTTCACGTTAAATGTGTAAATTATCAGCGCAATTCCTTTCACTTTTTCCTAATGACCAATCCAATACTTCTTATTAGCACTTGGTTAATATCATCGATGCTAAAATAACTAACTTCTCACAAACTGAGGTCTTTCTTCAAATTCCCAAATTGCAAATGATCAAAATTCTGCAGAATGCAACAAGAACCTGTTCACTCTTTATCAATGTACAAATGTACAAAACTCACTGCACTGTACGCTAGGTGATGATGAGGAAACTCCAATAAAAAGCAATACCCCTCAATGTCTGCATTTAACCCCTCGTGCCCTCAAAAAATGAAGGGTTTGATTTCAGTCTCAAGTTCTTCTCACGGGAAGCAATTTGCTTCATTAAAAAAGGGACAACAAAATGAATATTTCTGAATCAAAGACACAGAATACAACAAAAAATTATATTATATTACACGAATTCCCTGCTCTGTGTAACCACTAACCTAGAGTTTAATCCAATTAGTCATAAATTGAACCACAGAAACACCTTCAGGCAATCTGCTTAAATTTAAGAAACCCTCCGACACCCAGAGAGAATAATAAGAAGGCGCAGCAAGCCAGGTCTATAAGATAGAAAAACTGAAGGATTAAAGGGGAAAAAAGGACTAAAGAATCAAACAAGTGAGAAGCACAAGTCAAACATCCTCAGCCATCAGCAAAAACTAAGAACGACCCAGTGACTCAAATTGAGGAATTAGACGAAAGAAGGGACACGGGGTACATTGTACGGAGATTATAAGACGGGTAAACTGATAAAGGTAGAGACTTTGGGTGGGAAAGAGTGAAGAGGCGAAAAGGGGTGTCAAGGCTTCACGCAGAGGAGCAGAAAGAGGAAGAGGGTGTGATTGCTTGGAGAAGAGGGCAAGGGTTTAATCGAAAAAGGGTGACAGAAAAGAAACGAAGTTGCTGAGTGTATTAAGGGTGGGGTTCTGAAAAGAATTAAAGGGCGGTGTAGAATTTGGTTTGGCGTTTCATGTGGTGTGCTTCTGCTTCACCCACCAGTCACCACTGCCACCTTGTCTTGTGTTGTACCAATGTAAACGTTTGGTTGGCTTGTGCCTCAAGTATTTGTTTGGTTTAGGTATTTATTTTACCTTCTTTGTTTAAAAGATAAGTCATCACTAATTAATAGACTTAGTTTATATCCATAGTCTATGCATGCATCATTGCTGCCCAGCCAGATATTCATAAATAAAAAGGTTTAATTAACACATGCACTAAACAATATAAGCTACATAATTAATTTTAACATTAATTAAAGGAATCAATATCATTTAATTTCATTATTGCTATGTTTAAAGATAAATTAAAGGAAAATACTAAAATAACACCTCAATTGATTTAAAATAATTACTCCATCCATTATGTTTTTTCCTTAGATGAATATCCATTACAAAAAAAAATTATTAAATACATTTCATTTTAGAATTCAAAATAATTAGTTAATATATTCATTTTATAAACTAAAAATTAGTTGGTATTCAAAATAGATTCCATTGTGAATAAATTATTATAATTAGTTACTATTACAATTCTAAATTAGTCTTACAAACCAATTTTAATTATTTTTTGTAATAGAACCTATTTTTGATACTAATTATTTTTAGTTTATAAAATGATATCTAAATTGATAATATATATGACTAATTTTTTTGTGTGTTTAAAATTGATTCTTATTTAATGACTTTATTATTTTTTAAAATTAAAAACATCATTAATCTTTTTTTGTCAATTATATATTTATTTTCTATACAATAACTATTATTATTATTATTATTATTATTATTATATATATATATATATATATATATATATATAATATAGAAAGAGAGAGTGAGAGATATAGATACAAGAATGATAAAAATAATAAATTTTACTTAAAGAAATGTATTAGATTGGTATTTTCAAGAAGAACCTTAAAGAAAATTGTTAATAGGGGAGTTGTATTCAGTTAAATCCATCTCACATTGAGTTTTTGATGATGAATAAAAGAAATGTTTTATAGTTTCTTGGACAACAAATGGCAAAACAATTGCTTGATCTTTATTGTTTTTATGCTTGAATTGATTGGAATATGCATTCACTGATTGTAAATGAATCATACGTTGAAACATATTGCAAATTGCATATATGGAAGAAATAATCAATTAAACTATTTACATAATCTATTAAATTTCTTCAGATTTCAGTATATGCTTTACAAGGGCAAAACGGGTGTGTTTTAACCGATTACATTAATTATATAATAGATTAAAACATGTTATTATGTCTACATGTGTTTGCTAAGTGCATTGATGTGTTTAGAAAGGAAAATGATTTTGAAATTTGCTTAAGTATGGAACTTAACCGATTACATAAGTTTCATAATTGATTAAATTCTTTACCTTGTGAAAATCATTTTCATTGAAAGCCAAAACTGCCTATAACGGTCATATTTGTTTGTTGTTTGCTTGTATGACTTACATAATCGATTGCATGCGCCATTTAATATGTTACCTCTGAAACTGATGTAAAACTATTAAAGCAGAAGAAAAAGATTAAGAGATTACATTATGTGCTTAATCGATTAAATTGCGTCAGAGTGAGAAAATTCTACATATAGACGTGTTGCACGTTACTTCAATATGAATTCATATACTTACACTTTTATAATTGACTTGTTTGTTAAGTATTGATTGCAGGAGCGTCGTAGACTTCTTGGAGAATCAAGATCTTTCATTTGCAAGATAGTTGTGCTTACACATTGCTGATCATATTCTACACTTGAGGTGTACTCTTTGAGGATCAGTGTTGACTCTACAATCAAGAAGATTATGTTCCTTGTTGTTGTGAGCCAGGAAGAGAACCTGTGTGTTCTGCATTTGGAGTTGGGATTACTCTAAAGGTTATAGAAAGTTGGGATTACTTTGTGGGTTGTGAGATTGTAAGGTGATTCACATCTTGTACTATAGGTGATATTGAGTTGGGAAAGGATAGTGCATTGAGAGGGAGGTTCTCTGTATTCTTGCTTGTATAACTCTATCAATATAATGGTTTCCTTCAACTAAGATTGTTGAAGAAAGACTGGATGTAGGCCTGGTTGAACCAATATAAATTCTTTGCGTTGATTTTTCTTCCTTTCTCTTTTATTGTTGTTCATATACTTGTTATATTGCATTTTAAGAAACCTCAAAGATACAAGGCATCACTTTTTCTACAATTGGCACTAGAGTTGGGAATTCGAAGTTTACTCAAATTTTAATCGGTTAGGTTTTAACTATAATCGATTAAATTGTTCGTGATGGCAAGTGTATCTCAAACCTTCGGTGAAGGGGCATCAACAAATAGGCCATCACTATTTACGGGTGAGAATTACCCATTTTGGAAATATAGAAAGAAAATTTTCATGGAATCAGTTGACCCGTATTTGGGATGCAATTATTAATGGTCCCTTTGAACCAACAAAAATTGGAGAATGACAAGTTAAAGGCCAAAGAATTTTCAGAGTGGACAGAAGATGAAGATAGAAGAGCACACTATGATGTTAAAGCAAAGAACATCATCTCCTCTACACTTACAATTTATGAGTTCTTGAAGTGACTCACAAAGGAATTGATGAAGTAAAGAGAGCCAGAAAAAATTCACTCATATTGGAGTATGAAATGTTCATAATGAAGGCTGGAGAGACAATCTATGATGTCTAGAAAAGGGTCACACACATAATCAACCACCTTCTTGCACTTGAAAAGACTTTTGAGAAAGAAGAAATTAACATCAAGATCTTGAAAAGTCTTAATAGAAGTTGGCAACCTAAAGTCACAACAATCTCAGAATCCAGAGATCTAACAACCATGAACATGACTACTTTGTTTGGAAAGCTAAGAGAGCATGAACTTGAATTGGGCAAATTGAGGGAAGAAGAAGAAAGTGAGCAGAAGCATTCAATAGCCCTCAAGACTACAAGCAGAACTGCCTCAAGAAAGCAACCTGAGGAAGCATTCAGAACCTGGAATGATAGAACTGGAAATCGTGAATATAATGGTAAAGAAATTCTCAAAATTCATGAAATCTAGAAAATTTGGTTTTGATTTTATAGGTAATCCTAGAGGCAGCAAAAGAAGAAGCAAAGTTGCAGTTCCTACATGTTATGAGTGTGGAAAAGAAGGCTACATCAAGCCTGACTATTCGGTCTTAAAGATGAAGCAGAAAGTTGATGAAAAGACCAACAAGGATAGAAGAAAGAACAGGCAATAAAAGCCAACATTGTTGGGGAAGACAGTGACTTCAATTGCTCCTCAAGTGATGATGATCAAAGCTTGGAGGAAGAGACAAATCTCTGCTTGATGGCTGACACAGTATGTTATGAAAACAATGGTTGTAGCTTTGATGATGAACCAATAAAGGACATGTATTATCAACTTCTTGATGCATTTAAATAATTACATGATGAGGCCATTAAAATGCAATATTAGGTTAATCGATTAAAGAGTGAGAAAAGAGATCTTGAGCATAGGATTGATAATCTGGTTGATGATAATGAAGGCCTTAAAACTGAGCTTGAAACTGCTTTACAATCTACAAAGAAGGCTAAATATGAGATTAAAACGTAGTTCAAGAATGCACTGATTGTCCTGCACACCTAGAGAAAATAGATTACTTGATGAAGACTCTATCTAAGTTTACTCTAGGAAGATCCAATCTTGTGGTTGTGCTAGGATCTCAAAGGAAAGTTATAAATAAGATTAATTCTAAGAAGTTCTCTGATTTGAGTAAACCTTCTTTATTATCATGCTTTTACTGTAATACCATTGGCTATGTATCAAAATCTTGTTCATATAGGAAAGTTGGAATTTCAAAAGGAAAGTTCAAATGGATTCCTAAGGAACCAACTCTTGCCACTAACAGCAAAGGCCCCAAATTCATTTGGGTACCTACAACAAAACCATATGATTGTTTTGCAGGAAACTGGTGAACTGGAGGCACAAAGGCTCAAGGATATCTTAAAGGATGAATCATATATCTCTTGAGTTCTACAAGTGCGGTAACATGATTTAATTTTGTCAAAACATGCATCATTCTTACACTAAACGTTCATTTTGATGTGTGTAATGATTTGTGCTTGATTGGTATGAAAATTGTGTGAAAAACCTAGTTTGCGATTTTTAACTGATTATATACATAATATAATCGATTAAACTTTTCTCTGTATTTTCTTTGTTTTTCAAAATCTGAGATCTGTCATGATTTAATCAGTTAGAAAACTAATATAATCGATTAGTTTTTTTCACTATTTTCTATGTTTGATGGATTTGTGTATTGTAATGGTTAATATGTTAAATAAACCAGTTAATCGATTAATTATGGATGCTTTGGGCTTTTTCAATTTTTCAAATGGGCTTCTTCCAAACTTTAATCAACTAGGTTAACTGTTTAAATCAATTATTTTTTCTTGAGCCGTACATTGTTTGCAACTGAATCCAAAAACCCTTTTCTAAGAAGAAACCATCTTGAACTCTGATTCTCAATGGATTCCTCATCAAGACGTGGAACGAGAGCTGCTCCCATTGTTAGATATGTTAGTCCCACTGGGTGGATAAGTGATGAAGAAGCACAAACAATCTTTGTTTGCTTTTGGGGCTTCAAGAAGGTAATTCCGCATAAGCTCATGGGTCTTTTACATCTCAGGAATGAGGGTTTTATGTTTCAAGAGTGGTTAGTATATCAGGGGCTTGAGCACTTTGTAGAAATGTTTGGGGATTGGTATCCCAACCTGGTTAAAGTGTTCTATGCAAACTTAAGGCTCGAAAATGGCTTAATATGTTCGAGAGTGAAGGGTGTAAACATTAAGTTGGATGAAGCCATATGGACTACCATCGCTGGTTTTAGACCAAATGGGCACAAGTCTCATTTGGGTGCTCCTGGTGTCAATAAATTAGCAATCTACAAGGACTGTTTAAGGTTTCTTGATGAGCTAAGAGACTTTACTCTATTTAAGGCTGGCGGAATGAAGAGGGATGAGAGACTTTGCGCATTCGTGCTAGCTTGGATTATGCTTCCAAGAGGAGGTAATCACGCATAACGGACCATTGAAGACGTGTACCTCATCCATGCCCTGAAAGCAAAGATTCAAACAGATTGGACTGCTGTTGTAAGTGATCATATCATCAAAGTCTCTAAGCAGCGTATTGACAGGCTCCCTTATGTGGTGTTTCTAAGCAAGGTTATGAGAAATCACTTCATTGATCTCACAAATGAAGTCACTATGGGTTGTAGTAGGAAGAATCTGATTGAGAAGCTTGCATTACATTACATGGGGCTGAGAAAGAATGAAAACAGATGGTCCTTCAAGGATGAACATGTGTCAGTAGTTGATGAAGTTGAAACCCTGGAGGTTGATAAATCCAAGTGCTCTTTCAAGCCTAAATCTGAGTTTGAACAATATGTGGTAAATCAATTGAAGAACCAATCTACAAGGCTTACCAAAATTGAGAAATCGCATTCAAGAGTCCATAAAAAGCTGGATGATGGCTTTGACAATGGCAATATCTTTGGAAGCACTTCTGAAGAAGTGTACCATGTTAAAGAAGAGTTCATAGATATCTCCAATCATACTTTGTGCTTCATTTTATTTTCATAAATCATATTAAGTATTTGCAAATTGCACATGATATCACATGTTACACTCATTTGAAATCCAGTATATGTACTCTAATCTGTATAATGTTTTATATTGTTATACTGTTTTCAATAGATGAATTGAGCTTTGATTTACACTGTGTTAAATCTTGTATTGCTCAACTGGTATAAATGCTACATTTCTTAATGATAGGGGGAGCATCACATTCTTCCAATGGTCTGTATAGATTTATTTTGATGCCTTTTTTAGCACTTTGTTTCCATGTTACATATTTATTTAGTAACTGAAAAACAAATTTCTTGTTGTGCATCATAAAAAACGGGAAGATTGTTGATAGGGGGAGCTATATTCAGCTAAACCCATCCCACATTGTGTTTTTGATGATGAACAAAAGAAATGTTTTATAGTTTCTTACACAACAAATGACAAAACAATTGCTTGATTTTTACTGTGTTTATTCTTGAACTGATTGGTATATGCATTCATTGATTGTAAATGAATCATATGTTGAAACATATTGCACATTGCATATCTAGAAGAAATAATCGATTAAAATGTTTAAATAATCTATTAACTTTCTTCAGATTTCAATATATGCTTTACAGGGGCAAAACAACTATGTTTTAACCGATTTTATTAGTTGTATAATCGATTAAAACAAGTTGTTATGCCTACATGATAACGGTTCAAAAACCGTTATTTTCATACTTAAATTTGACATTAAACACACCCTTTATGACTTAGAATTAGCTTGAAATCATGCAATTTGCTTAATTAAGTTAGAGAATAAGAGAGTCAAAGTGGATTTTCTTGGTTTTATGCTTGGTTTTCCATTGTTTTGGCAAGATTTATCTAAAATTAAATGGAGGTTGAAGTAGAAAATAGTTGTACTTAAGAGAAGGTGGAAAAGTGAAGAAAAGAAGAGTCGCACCCACCGCGGGGCGGTTACACCATCGTTGAGCGGTGTATTCTCCAGAAGAACTCTATTTCCAACGCTTAAGCGGCAGCACTGAGGGCTGAACCTAAGTCACGCACCCACCGTCGGGCGGTGAAGCCACCGCTGGGCGGTGTACTATTGGGCCAGGGCCAAAATTCTGTTATTTTTTTGTGCTATATATAGACCCAGACGAACCAGAAAAGGGATCTTTTGACAGAAAGAGGCACAAAAACACTCTCTTCACCCCTCAGAGGCGAATTTTGGATGTGGGAGCTCCAATCTATCAAATCTAGGGTTTATCTTTTCATTCTTTCCATTATTTTCATCTAGTTTCACCATGATTATGGTGAACTAAACCTCCATTATTGTTGGGGACTTGATATAATCCTTTGAAACTCTCATATATTGAATTGTTGCTTTATTCATATGCTTTTATTCATTAATTGTTAGGGTTTTTCCTCCATTATATTTGCATGCTTTGTTTAGGACATTATTCAATAGCATAATCTTTGATTCTATCTATATGGACACGTGTGGGTAGGTCTAAACATGAGGGAATTCTCTTAGGTAGCAATATTATCTAGACATAGGGATAGGAGGACTGATTGCCTTAAGCTTCTGTGCGAATTATGTAATGCATGATCAATTGCTAGGGAGACAAGACATTGTAAACTAGTAATTAGGAGTAGTCTCTTTTCACCAAGATATTGGGATTATGGTAAATTAGAAAGTGGCATTGACATTCATGAAAAAGTTGAATTCTTAGATATATGAGAGTGGATAGGATGAAATCATAAGCCCCAACAACATAATTCATTCATACATCATTCACCTACGTTATCTTTTGGTCAATTGATTCAAAACCTTTGCATGCATATTTAATTTTCGTTTTTGCATTATAAAACCCTAATTTTCGTTATTCAAGTCTTAAATAATCAAGAAATTTCATGAAAGTCTAGGCCTGAGTCTCTAGGGAAACGATACTCGGACTTACCGTTTATTATTACTTGATACGATTCGGTACACTTGTCGGACCTTTAACAAGTTTTTGACGCCGTTGCCAGGGACTCATGGTTTAACTATTCTAGTAGTGTGATTATTGGTTACCTTTGACTTTATGTTTTATGTTTGTTTTTATTTTTTTTCTAATAAATGTTTTCTAGGGTTTTGTGCCTAATGTTTGCAGGATGCAGTTTGGACAAGAATTTAACTATATGGGCACTCAATTCTACCAAGATGATTTCAACCACTGGTGGGAACCTCACTCAAACATGGATCAAAGTCAATTTGGGCAAGCTGCCGAGCAACAAATAACTCCATCCAAGGAGAACACAAATTCTGACGAACTTTTTCAGCGGGTCATGGATACGAGTTTATCTTATATCAAAAGCATGGAGGAGTTACAACAACGTTGTCAATGGCAGCAACAACCCTCGTTACCAACAGAAACGTTGGAGGACACTCAACAACTATGGAAATAGGTATCTGCTTTGAATGAGAAAGTCCACAGGTTGGAGGAGATGTTTGAACTAATATTTCAAAATTTCATCTCCGCTCAAAAAAATAGGGAAGCGACATTCAAAAGGAAGGAGATGCAGATTGGTCACTTAATTGAGAAATTGGATTCTCGGGTTAATATTGAGGTTAACCCTAGGGAGGAGTGTCAAGCCAATATCATTGGAAGTGACAAGATTGTTGAAGAGGAAAAGATAGAGAGAGATGAGGAGAAGATAGAGGAAGAAGAAATAGAAAGGTTGAGTGAGGAAGATAAAGATGAGGAGAAAGAAAAAAGAGTGGTTGAGAGAAAAGAAGAAAAGAGAATGTGTGTGAAAATAAAGAAGAAAATAGGAGAAAAGAAGTATCATAGGAAAAAGAAGAAAAAGAGGAAGAGAGGAAGAAAGATTTGATCATATGAAAAACCCCTTCCTTATCCAAAGAAGTATCATAGGAAAGAAAAGAAATTTAGGTGCTTTATGGAGATTTTCAAGAAATTGGAGATTAAAGTTCCTATGATTGAGATATGGAAACAGGTGCTTGGTTTTATCAACTTTATGAAGAAATTCAGTAGAAAGAAGAAAAAGAAAAGAATATCAAGCAAGGAGAATATCAACACCTACTGATAGGTGTTTGAGCTTTATTGGGTCAAGCTAATGACGTTAAAAGAGCGCTTGCTAGGAGGCACCTGAGTGACTTATAAACATTATTTTCATTTAATTTTGGTTTTGTAATTTTTGGATATTGTTGAACAATTTTTATTGGGTAGCATTCACTGAGGGATGCTAGATGATTATGTATTCACTGAAGAATACAAGAAGGTACACCTACTGATGGGTGTTGGTAAGGCTTGCACTTACTGATAAGTGCTAGAAAGGTTTGGGTCAGGCTCGTGACTTTAAACAAGCGCTACTTGGGAGGCAACCCAGTTGATTGATTTATTTTTGTTGCATGTTTTAATACTGTTCTAGTTGCATTTAGGGCTTAATTGTTGCATAAGTGAGTAAAGTGAGTGGGAATTCCGTTTAGGGTTTAATTGTGCATTTTAGAAAACCCATTCTCCATCACTTTTGCACCCTTCCACCATCCAAGTTTGGGGTTTTTGAGAAAACACTGCATTTGGGATTCATCCATCATCAATTTACAGGCAATTTGCACACATTCAAGGTCGCTCCACCCAAATTGGAGTCCAGATTGGAGTCACTTCACATGGGGTAGGTTGCTACTGCCAAGATGATCATAGGCTTGTACAACACACCTCCTGCACACAGGTGGACCATGGATGAATTTAACAATGTGGTGGCTTGGCCGGAGCATATGCAGGGCAGTGGATCTGGAGCAGCTGAAGCTCCAGAGATGGATGATGATGATGATGAAAATTTTGAGGATATTGGGGATGGAGAGGAGGATTCTGATGACAGCATGGGTTGAGGAGCCTACATGGCATCTACTGATGGATGCTATCTACAATAGAACAAGGAGTTTCTTATCTTTGGTTTTCTGTTCAGTAGAGTAGGATTTGTTTTTGTTGAATAGTATAGGATTAATGTATTTGGTCTAAAACCTTTTCTGATATGATGGTTTGACTATTTGGTGTTGCATGAGATAAGTTGCTTGATGATGCTTGTTATTGAATGATGATTGAGATTGTCATATGCTGATATACAGGTAGAGTGTGCACCATCTTTGTGAACAGATGCATGATGATATTATGATTGTGATTATGATGCTAAGCAAGGTGTGGTATGGAAATATGTGGAATGTGAGAGAGCTTATATGTGAGGTTTTAAGCTCCAAAGTTTTTGATAATGTGATTGTTATCTACTTGAAAGCATGAATGATCTTGTCCAAGTTTTTATAATTGGTTGAATTGCATGTATGTGTCATATGATCAAGGCCATTTTTAAGTAAATCCTTTCTTAGCCAATGCAAAAGTTTCGTCCCATAAATAGAACATTATATGTTCTACCTTTTTTGAACCTAAGCCTTAAACAATATGTGAAAACCTTTTGAAAAATCATTACCTTGAGTTAAGTTAAGAATTATTGTGTGGTATTGATAAAGGTTCAAGTTTGGGGTTGTTGGGAAAATTGAAAGAAAGATAAGCATTGAGCCAGTGTGTTGAGTAAAGCATGAAAAGCATGAAAAAGATAGAAAAGATAGAAAATATAGCATGAAAAGAAAAGCTCAATGCGAAGAAAAGGGAAAGTTGGGAATGAGTGAGATTGGTAAAAAGAGAGTTTGTGCTTGAAATATGAATGTGTGAATGACTCTCTTAACTCAAGGACTTTGTGATCTAGAAAAACCAATTTTTCTTGTTAGCCCAACCACGTTATAAGCCTTCAAAAAGTCCTTGGATTACATGTGTGTGTGATGATGATTGATTGTGGTAAATGAAAGGCAATTTTGTTCTATGTGACATGTGGATAGTGGAGGGAAGGAGTGAACCCTTTGGAAACACTTGAGTGATTAAGTGAAACACCTTGTCTGGTGAGGAATGATTCCATGAATTCATTATTTCATCTGTGCTTAGTTGATTGATCATTCATGAGGATAACATCTGTTTGAGATTATGTGATTGTGGAAACACTGTGATGAGTTGATATGAAGCATGTGTGCATCTTAATTAAATTCTATTGATGAGCTGATTTGAGTGGTGACTTGTCTTGAAATATTGGTTTTGGAATGAGTTGAACCATTGTGATGATTTGTGTAGGACTAAGTTACATTTTGTTTGCTTGAGGATAAGCAAAGTTCTAAGTTTTGGGGTTGTGATAACGGTTCAAAAACCGTTATTTTCGTACTTAAATTTGACATTAATCACACCCTTTATGACTGAGAATTAGCTTGAAATAATGCAATTTGCATAAGTTAGAGAATAAGAGAGTCAAAGTGGATTTTCTTGGTTTTATGCTTGGTTTTCCCTTGTTTTAGCAGGATTTATCTGAAATTAAATGATGGAGGTTGAAGTAGAAAAGAGTTGTACTTAAGAGAAGGTGGAAAAGTGAAGAAAACAAGAGTCACAGCCACCACCGGACGGTGACACCACCACTGAGTGGTGTACTCTCTAGAAGAAATCTCTGCCCAACGCTCAAGCGGCAGCGCTGAGGGCTAAACCTAAGTCACGCTCCCACCGCTGGGCGGTGTACTTTTGGGCCTGAGCCAAAATTCTGTTATTTTTTTGTCCTATATATAGACCCAGACGAACCAGAAAAGGGATCTTTTGACAAAAAGCGGCGCAAAAACACTTTCTTCACCCCTGAGAGGCGGATTTTGGATGCGGGATCTCTAATCTATCAAATCTAGGGTTTATCTTTTCATTCTTTCCATTATTTTCAACTAGTTTCACCATGATTACGGTGAACTAAACCTCCATTGTTGTTGGGGACTTGATGTAATCCTTTGAAACTCTCATATATTGAATTTTTGCTTTATTCATATGCTTTTATTCATTAATGGTTAGGGTTTTTCCTCCATTATATTTGCATGCTTTGTTTAAGACATTATTCAATAGCATAATCTTTGATTCTATCTATATGGACACGTGTGGGTAGGTCTAGACATGAGGGAATTCTTTTGGTAGCAATATTACCTAGACATAGGGATATGAGGACCGATTACCTTAAGCTTCTGTGCGAATTATGTAATGCATGATCAATTGCTAGGGAGACAAGACATTGTAAACTAGTAATTAGGAGTAGTCTATTTTCACCAAGATCTTGGGATTAGGGTAAATTAGAAAGTGGCATTGACATTAATGAAAAATTCGAATTCTTAGATATATGAGAGTGGATAGGATGAAATCATAAACCCCAACAACATAATTCATTCATACATCATTCACTTGTGTTATCCTTGGGTCAATTGATCAAAACTTTGCATGCATATTTAATTTTCGTTTTTGCATTATAAAACCCTAATTTTCGTTATTCAAGTCTTAAATAATCAAGAAATCACATGAAAGTCTAGGCCTATGAGTCTCTAGGGAAATGATACTCAGACTTACTGTTTATTATTAGTTGATACGATTCAGTACACTTGTCGGACCTTTAACACTACATGTGTTTGCTGAGTGCATTGATGTGTTTAGAAAGGAAAATGATTTTGAAATTTGCTTAAGTATGGAACTTAACCGATAACATAAGTTTCATAATTGGTTAAATTATTTATCTTGTTAAAATCATTTTCATTGAAAGACATAACTGCCTATAACATTCATATTTGTTTGTTGTTGGCTTGTATGATTTACATAATCTATTGCATGTGCCATTTAATCTGTTAAATCTGGAACAGATGTAAAATTGTTAAAGCAGAAGGAAAAGCTTAAAAGATTACATCATATGCTTAATCGATTAAACTACGTCAGAGTGAGAAAATTCTATAAATAGACGCGTTGCACATTGCTTCAATACGAATTCATGTACTTACACTTTCATAACTGACTTTTTTGTTAAGAATTGATTATAGGAGCGTCCTAAACTTCTTGGAGAATCAAGATCTTTCATTTGGAAGGAAATTCATCAAGATTCTTGCAAGATTACTATGCTTATACATTGTTGATCATATTTTGAACTTAAGGTGTGCTCTTTGAGGATCGGTGTTGACTCTACGATCAAGAAGATTGTGTTCCCTGTTGTTGTGAGCTAGGAAGAGAACCTGTGTGTTTTGCATTTAGAGTTGGGTTTGCTCTAATGGTTACAGAAATTTGGGATTGCTTTCTGGGTTGTGAGATTGTGAGGTGATTTATATCTTGTACTAACAGTGATATTGAGTTGGGAAAGGAGAGTACATTGAGAGGATAGTTCTTTGGATTCTTGCTTTTATAACTCTATCAATATAGTGGTTCCCTTCGACTAAGGTTGTTGAAGGAAAATTGGATGTAGGCTTGGCCGAACTAGTATAAATCCTTTGTGTTGATCTATCTTTCCTTCTCTTTTATTGTTGTTCATATACTTATTATATTGCATGCCAAGAAACCTGAAAGATTTTGAAAAGCTTTTGAAAAGAACAAGTATTTTAAAGGTCTAACCAATTCACCCACTCTTATTTGAGATACAAGATTTCACTTTTTCTACAAAAATAATAAAGAGGATATTATTTGATATAACCAAATGTTTTACATATATTTATTAATTGTGAAAGTGTGAGTAAATACTTTGTGTTTATCAAATAAATACCAAATAAAAATTAATAATGTATTATTTTTCATATTATATTTTGTTTATGAGAGTCTTTAAGCAATAATTTTCTTTCTTAAAGGGAAGGTGTTATATATGAGTAGTCTGGACTGAGTTCTAGGTGTGATCAGAAGAGGAGATTCACCTACAAAAGACTCTTCAATGTTTAAGTCTATTAAGTCTAGTAAGAGAGTGAGGATCTCTATAATGATAATGAACATAATATGGGAAAATAAGAGATTTGAGTCTCATATATTTATTAGAGCTGTCAAAATGGGTCACAACCCAAGGGCCAACCCAGCCCACCACAGGTTCGGGTCGGGTTGGGTTTGAAAAAATTGTATTTTTTTATGCGGGTAAGATTTCAACCAGGCTCATTTAAACCCGGCTCATGCGGGTTGAACACGTGGTGGGCTGGATTGCCCCACCAACCTACCTACCTAATTTTATTTTTAAAAATTAATTTTAATTTTATAAAAAAATATTTATTTTTTTTTTTTGCTTGAAAACATTATTTAAGTTCCTTATTTTCAAAACTAATTAAACACCCATGTTGGGAGTGAAATTTGAGATTGAAATTTGTTTAGATTTGAATTATAGAAAGTTTGTATTTTAAAAAAAATGTAATTAAGTGAGCCAACCCGTTTACCCACCAACTCGTGGTGGATCGGGCCAGGTTCGAATTTTTCTAACTCACTAATAAATGAGCCGGGTTGGGTTGACTCACTAAGTGAACAACCCATGGTGGGCCGGACCGGGTCAGGCCCGATGACCCGTTTTGACAGCTCTAGTATTTATGGACTAGTGTTGTATTTATAAGCTTCTTGGATCATGAGTAAACAAATTATGTTACTTGAATATAATGAAGTAGTATATGTTAGTGATATTAGATAATCAATTATTATGTCATAAGATATTGTATCACAATATCTTATCTTAGATATGGTAAAATCTAAAAATAAACTATTATATCACAATATATTATGTACTTACTTTAAGATAAAAGAAAAGTATACTTAAAAACATGTAACCTTATGAAGTTCAATAAATAAATAAATAATTATGATCTATTTAGCATGTAAAAATCTATACGAGAACAATCATATAATTTATATTATTGTCGAAAAATTTATATTATTATTTCTTTTGACGTCTTTCAATGGTTACAAGACTATCAATTTATTGACATTTGTGATTGAAAAAGATAGTATTGAATATGTATAAAATCATTATCGAATTATATAAATAGTGTGATGAAAATAACTCAAGCTCACAATCTTGTTAAGATTTAGACCATTTACAACTATCTAAAACTTATAAAACATCTCTTTATATAAAAACTCTCATGATATATATATATATATGTATGTATACTTGGATTATCAATGGATATATGTCATTGATAATGTCCAAAATCTATCATAAATTAAAGTTTTCTGACAGATTATCGACGGGCTAACATTCATCAGTAATGTTCTTATCAGAAACAATTATTAACGACTTATATCCGTCGGTCATCTGTTGTAAATGGTGAAACAAGTTAAAATATATTGGGTAGCATGTGTTACCCACCACATTGAACCTGGACATAATCAGAGGCAATTAGAGGAAATCAAAACCAGACAATGTAGATATAACCAAACATCAATCAATAAATCTAGTGATAAGTAAATCCATCTCATTAAAAACATAATTATAATGTCAATAATACAAGCGTATAAGTGTTTTAAAACTAAATATGTACATAAACTAACAATGTTCCTAATAATCATCATAATCATCAGAATTATTTCCTTCTTCTTCTTCATCCTACTACTGTTGGGGAGGTGGTTAGACTTAGGAGGGCTGTAGTGGGGAGAGTCGTTGCTGGGATGATGTTGGGGTAGACTAAGGTTGTTGTACCATAGGTTATGCTTCCAAAGGCTAGAATCTCATGACCAAATTTTGGAGATTCTCAAATCACTATTTGAGATCATCATAAGCTTGGTCAAGAGCTTGTAGTTGTTGTCTCAGCTCATCATAACCTTGGTCACCACTGCTGGATGTAAATGGTTGGAGCTTCAATGTACCTCTTCCAGCAATGTAATGGGTAGTAAGTTGTCTTAGCCTATATACTTGTCCTTTATTTTTTCCACCGACGTCGTCCACCCATCATTGTGTCCTAATGATGTCTTCGTCATTAATATTTGCTTGTGGTGCATCATCAGGAGGCCATGATCCTTACTCCGATCTGACCTGTGAGAGTCTAGTTGAAAATTCTTCATGTTAAAGAATATGCAAAGTGTCAGTAGAAGGAGGATGTTTAAAAGAAACAAAAGAGTACAAAATGGAAGTTTGTAAAACAATTTGCTCACGGGCGTTAAACAAGATTGTTTGAGAGAGAGACTAGGATTTCTTCGACATCTATAGTTTTGAAGTTTAACAAACATTAAATGATAGAATCTTGGGAAATCAAACACAAAGAACAAGTTACAATGACTGAAACACTAAAAGTCAGAGATCATAAAAAAGAAAACACGATGACACAAAGATATAAGATAAAAAACATAGGAGCACAACAAAATTTCACACAATAGAGTTAAAACATTTAACAAATACAACAAAAATTCAAGTAAAACTGATAAAACACTTTGTACAAAAACGTAAAATATCTGAGGAATCTTATAGGCAAAACGTAAGAATTCACACTTGAGCAGAATACAAAATGAGTCACACAACTAAACAACACTGTAGGAAATAAGAAAGGTTGCTAAGGGAAAAGCTAAGTGTTAAGACTTTGGCAAGTGTACCAAATTGTAATCAAGTAATATAAATGGTAAGACCAAGTATCGTTTCCCTAGAGACTCATAAGCCTATACGTTCGTGTGATTTGTTGATTATAATAAGACTTGTAAAACAAAAATTAGGGTTTTTATAATGCAAAAGAAGAAATTGAAATGTGCATGCAAAAGTGATCAATTGACAGTTGTACGATATGGATGAATGGTGTTGTTGGGGTTTTCTGATTCCTCCTAATCCACTCTCATATATCTTATGAATTCTACTCTTTCATTAATGTTAATGCCACTTTCTAATTTACCCTAATCCCAATGTCTTGGTGAAAAAAGCCTACTCCTAATCACTAGTTTACTATGTCTAGTCTTCCTAGCAATTGATCATGCATTACATTAATTTGCACAGAAGCTTAAGGCAATTGGTCCTCCTATTCCTATGTCTAGGTAATATTGCTCCCAAGAGAATTTCCCCATGTGTAGATCTACCCACATGTGTCCATATAGATATAATCAGAGATTATGCTATTGAATAATGTCTTAAACAAAGCATGCAAAGATAATAGAGGAAAAACTCTAATAATTAATGAAATCAAGCATATGAATGAAGCAACAATTCAATATATGAGAGTTTCAATGGATTACATCGTTTTCCCCAACAACAATGGAGTTTAGTTCACCATAAACATGGTGAAACTAGATGAAATAAATGAAAATAATGAAAAGATAAAACCCTAGACTTGTAAGTTGGAGCTTCCGCATCCAAAATCCACCTCCAAGGGGTGAAGAAGGTGTTTCTGCGTCCTTTCTGTGAAAAGATGACCTCTAAGGGTCGTGCAAATCTATTTATAAACTCTGAAAAATAGCATAAAACTGGCTCAGGCCCATAAGTGTGACGCTCAGCGGCGCCGCTCAACGGTGAGGCGATACCCATGTTTCCCCTCAACGTTGGCACTCAAGCGTTTGGCAGAATCTGTCTAAAAATACTGGCGCTTAGCGGTAGACGTGGCCCTTAATTTCCCCTTAGTGTTGGTGCCCAAGCGTTGGCCAAAGAAATCTTCTACAAAGCTGGCACTCAACGGTAGATTCACGCTGAGTGGTGACTGCGTTTCTTTATTTGTTCACTTTTCCAACTTCTGCTAAGTCCAACTCCTTCCTACTTCAGCTTCCCTCATTCAATTCATGCAATTTCTTGCCAAAACAAGGAAAACCAAGCATAATACCCATAAAATCACCTTTGACTCTCTTATTTACTAACTTAAGTAAAATGCATGATTTCAAGCTAATTTCTAAGTCATAAAGGGTGTGTTTTGTATCAAACTTAAGTATAAAAATAACGGTTTTTGGACCGTTATCACAACCCCAAACTTAGAACTTTGCTTGTCCTCAAGCAAACAAAATGCAACTCAGTCTTTCACCAATCATCACAATGGTTCAATCACATTCAAAACTCTTTTCCTCAAGACAAGTAATCACTCAAATCTACTCATCAAGAGAATCCAGTCAAGATGCACACATGCTTTCGTTCTCAATGCCTATCATGGTGTTCACCCAATCATATAATATCCAACATATGTTATTCTCATGAATGATCAATTAGCCAAGCAGAGATAAAATCATAGATTCATGGAATCATTCCTTATCAGGCAAGGTGTTTCACTCAATCACTCAAGTGTTTCAAGAGGTTCACTCCTTCCCTCTACTATCCACATGTCACATAGAACAAAATTGCCTTTCATTTACCACAATCAATTATCATCACACACACATGTCATCACAAGGACTTTTCAAGGCTTATAATGTGGTTGGGCTAACAAGAAAAATTGGTTTTTCTAGATCAAATAATCCTTGAGTAGAGAGATATTATTCAAACATTCATAGTTCAAGCACAAACTCTCTTTTTACCAATCTCACTCATTCCCAAATTTTTCCCTTTTTACATTGAGCTTTTTATTCTATCTTTTCTATCTTTTTCATCTTTTTCATCTTTTTCATGCTTTGCTCAACACATTAGCTCAATGCTTATCTTTTTCTTTCAATTCTCTCAACAACCCCAAACTTGAACCTTTAATCAATATCACACAATAATACTTACTTAACTCAAGGTAAAGATTTTTTCAAAAAGGATTTATCATACTGTTTGAGGCTTAGGTTCAAAAAGGGTAAAACACATGGTTCTTTTCATGGGACGAAAATTTTTGCATTGGCTAAGAAAGGGCTTTTTCAAAAACGGCCTTGATTATATGACACATACATGCAATTCAATCAATCATAGAAACCTGAGCAATATCACTTATGCTTTCAAGTAGATAACAATCATTCAATAAAAAACTCTGGAGTTCAAAAACCTCACTCATAAACTCAATAATTATTCCAAACATTTCAGATAAATACCCTGCTTAGCATCATAACCACAATCATAATCACATCATGCATCTGTTCACAAAGCTTGTGAACCACCACCTGTACATCAGCATACAGTGCAATCTTAACATCAATCAATATCAAGCATCATTAAGCAATACTCATCATGCAACAATATTAATCAAACCATCATCAGATAAGGTTTCAGACCAAGTACATTAACCCTACACTACTCAACTGAAGCAAATATAAGTTCAAATTACAAAGTAAAAAGCTAAAGAAAAATCTTGTTCTAATGTAGTTGGCACCCATCAGTAGATGCCATGTCCGCTCCTCAGCCCATACTATCATCAGAGTCCTCCTCATCTCCAACCTTAGCATCCTCAACATCGTCATCATCATCATCATCCATTTTTGGAGCTTCAACTGCTCCGGATCCACTGCCATGCATCTGCTCTGGCCAAGCCACCACGTTTTGAAATTCATCCATGGTCCACCTATGTGCAAGAGGTGTGTCGTACATGCCTATGATCTTCTCGACAGTAGTCACCTGTCCTCTATGAATAGATTCCAATTTGGCCTCCATAAAAGACATATACATGTCCCTCATCTGAAAAGGCTCTACATCATGAGCTGGTCCTTGAGCCTGTGGTGGTGGAACTCTCCTCCTAGGACGTCTCTGAGGTATTGGCTGGCCAGCTTCCTCTCCTCCACAATATTGCCTATAATAGGCTTCATCAATGGCCTTTCTGGACCTCTCCAATGGTGGAATAGAAACATTCACTCCAGCTAGCTGACACAAGTGTGTGATAAGAGAAGGATGTCCCAAAGGTGCCTTTTTGTTTGTGGTGGTAGCACAACTCTGAATCTCGTTTGCTATTACTTGACCAATGTTCACATTCATTCCTTTCACCACACAGTATAAGAACATGGCCCTAGCAAAAGTGATTTCTGAGACACGAGAGCACGATTGGATGTTAGCATGAGAGACCGCCATCCAATATTGTGCTAAGGGCGTTAGGCTAGCCCTCTTGATATGCACAGCTGCATCGCTACTATTCCTGTGGAAGTTCCCTCCAGGCACACATAGAGTGCTCTCAATATCATCAAAATCAATACCCTCCTCCACATTGAGTGCAAACTGGCACTGCAAACCTGTCCATTCAGTGTTTAAGAACCTGTTAATAATCTCAGGGTCATACCTAACAATCCTCCCACGAGCATAGCTTGTATACTTCTCCAAGTTGTCATGAGAATTTCCCAAGCCCCTAACATTAGTATAGAACTCTTTCACCACTGCTATATTTGCAGGTGCAGGGTAAGTAGCCAGTTTCTCCCAGTGTCTGCTTTCCATCTCCTCTCCAAACTGTGGAGCCAAGTCTGGAATCCACCCTGCCTTGCGTTCCATCAGGAGTCTCCTATCCTGGACAATTTGATAATGTTGCTCATGTCTTCTAGAGAGGATCTTGTTAGAATAAAACCTCTTTAGTTCCTTCCTCTTTTTCCAACGGTCTTAACCCTTTTACCAGATGATGACGTCATTCCTGCATCAAATACAACACACAAGACCAAAAGAAATACCATTAAGGGTTAGCAAGGCATCAACTCTCGTCCAAACACCATACCAATCAGTGTTGAGGGCAAAACAAGACCCCTCAGCGTCACCTGGACAACAAAAACCAGAAAAAAATCCAAACTTTCTAATTTACCCTAATCCCAATGTCTTGGTGAAAAGAGCCTACTCCTAATCACTAGTTTACTATGTCTAGTCTCCCTAGCAATTGATCATGCATTACATTAATTCGCACAGAAGTTAAGGCAATTAGTCCTCCTATTCCTATGTCTAGGTAATATTGCTCCCAAGAGAATTTCCCCATGTCTAGATCTACCCACATGTGTCCATATAGATATAATCAGAGATTATGCTATTGAATAATGTCTTAAAAAAAGCATGCAAAGATAATAGAGGAAAAACTCTAACAATTAATGAAATCAAGCATATGAATGAAGCAACAATTCAATATATGAGAGTTTCAAAGGATTACATTGTTTTCCCCAACAATAATGAAGTTTAGTTCACCATAAACATGGTGAAACTAGATGAAATAAATGAAAAGAATGAAAAGATAAAACCCTAGAGTTGTAAGTTAGAGCTTCTGCATCCAAAATCCGCCTCTAAGGGGTGAAGAAGGTGTTTCTACGTCCTTTCTGTGAAAAGATGACCTCTAAGGGTCGTGCATAGCTATTTATAAACTACGAAAAATAGCAGAAAACTGGCCCATGCCCATAAGTGTGACGCTCAGCGGTGCCGCTCAGCGGTGAATGCGATACCCATGTTTCCCCTCAACGCTGGCGCTCAGTTGTAGATTTGCGCTGAGCGGTGATTGCATTTCTTTATTTGTTCACTTTTCCAACTTCTCTTAAGTCCAACTCATTCCTCCTTCAACTTCCTTCATTCAATTCATGTAATTTCCTGCCAAAACAAGGAAAACCAAGCATAATACCCATAAAACCACCTCTGACTCTCTTATTTACTAACTTAAGTAAAATGCATGATTTCAAGCTAGTTTCTAAGTCATAAAGGGTGTGTTTTGTATCAAACTTAAGTATAAAAATAAGGGTTTTTGAACCGTTATCACTAAGATCGTTTATTGGTGACTTCACACATCTTATGGACTAACGAATAACACTGAACAAAAGATGCCTGAAAAGTATTATTCTTCTGAAATCCACAATACAAATAGGAAAGCGAGGTTTAAGAGAGCCGCTAAGGAAAAAGCCTCTGTAAAAGACATCATTAAACAGATTCTATATTTAATGCGTCAATAAGTGTTTTGCTGAAATAAACTAGTGTTAAACATCACTAAATGATGATCAAACAAACATATAATGATAGAAGAAAGGGTCGAAAGATGTTTCTGGAAAGTACACTAAAAATCCTGAACATACTCCAAAAACACATGATAAAAGATGTCTTATTAAATATGCTCTTGAACTCAATGAGTATCTACTAAACACTTCGTTTCTAACTTTTGGAAGATTACGTAAGGTCAACAAAAACAATCTCAACATGTTGAGTAGAGAATATAAATCTTTCATAACGATGCAAAAAGAAAGCATGCTAGATGAAGTCCATATGATCCTCAAGGAAACAAAAGTCTTGGGAAAGCACTACCTCAACAACAACCATTTTGATGGACTCTATAAAGTCATTCTAGATGGTGAGGAACACAAGGTGTCAATCTTAGAATGTCTAAGAAATCTGATGACACAAGACAATGGAGATTCCTTTAGGTGTCTGAGCATGAACACTCAACGAATAAGTTTGTTGAAATCGTAAAGGGAAGGGTATAAGTTTCATGATAAAAGTGTCTAATACTCTTCAAGAGACCTAGATGAAAAGAGCACCTAAAAGATTGAAAGGAAGCTTTTGTCACAAAGATCATCAAACAGACTCTCACAACAGTAGAAGCAAACACATAACTCTCGAGTAAAGAAGTCAAGAAGAGGAAGTTGTCACAACAAAAAATGGACATAAAAGACAATATCACAAGCTTTGAAGAAATAGGTATGAATGACACCTTCTTTTTATATGAATCTACCTTAGAATAAGAATTTAGTTGTCTAAGAATAGTTTATCTATGAGGAAATTGACATGTTGGCATGTCAATATTTATATGGATCATCTGAGTAGAGAACATTGTGTCTAGCAAAATTTCTTATCTTTCTGTGATACATTAAAAGGTATCATTCCAACGTGCAATCAGAAACAATGTAGCGTCTAGAAGAAAAAACTTAAATTTATCATCTATCTTAGATGATGAAAAAAGTGAGGTCATTTAGAACTAGGTCTCGTCTAGATAAAGACCGTCCTAAGCAGCGTTTAGAACAGATCATGTACAGACATCTACACTTGTGCAACAAAATGTGTTTAGAACTAAGCCACGTTTGCATCTTGAACACATCATCTAGAACAAAACTTAGAATACATCTTTCCACGTTACCCACAATCATATTGGGTGCATTAAATCTGCAAAAATGCATCTTCTAAAACCTCTGATGGTTAACTCTCCAAGAAACCGTGTAAATCAAATCTCAAAAACTATAGGAAAATCAAAAGTCTTTCTTGCTTCCAAAGAAAACCTAGAAATCTCATCGTTCTCTTAAGTAACTTAAAATAAAAGTCCACACAGTAGAGTTAAAACACTTAACGAATACAAGAAACATTCAAGTAAAATTAACACAACACTAAGCGCAACAGCGTACTATATCTGAATAATCTTATATGCAAAACATAATAATTCACTCTTGAGAAAAATAAAAAATAGTCACACAAATAAACATTACTGTAGAAAGTAAGAAAGGTTGCTAAGGGAAAGGCCAAGATCGTTTATTAGTGACTACACACATCTTATGGACTAACGAACAACATTGAACAAATGATGCCTGACAAAGTATTATTCTTATGAAATCTACAATACAAATAGGAAAATAAGGTTTAAGAGAGCCACTAAGGAAAAACAATCTATAATACGTACCATTAAATGTTTCTCTAGTTAATGTGTCAATGAGTGTTTTGCTGAAAGAAACCAGTATTAAACATCGCTAAACAATGATCAAATGAACATATCATGATAGAAGAAAAGGTCAAAAGATTTTTTTGGAAAGTACGCTAAAAATCCTAAACATAATCCAAAAACACATGGTAATAGATGTCTTACTAAATGCGCTCTTGAACTCAACGAGTATCTACTAAACAAAGCGTCATTAGGATAAGTCTTTCACAGGCTAAACGATATCCTGTTCCAAACGAAATTTTCATCAAATGATGAAACTTTCATGAAACATTTGGTATCTTCACTAGAAAGCTTAAATAATCAAATCCAACCTAAATGATAGAAAATGTGAAAAACACTTTGTTGTTCTAAACAGGCATTAAATTCCATTAAATACACAACGTCTCAAAACAATAAAAGTATTGAGAAAAAGGGCACATCTACTTATATGCAATGTCTACTCTACTATGTACAGACCTCCTAAGTCAAGCGTCCATATGCTTTATCAAACACAAGTTAGAAATGAACGTTAGCGACAAGAAGTCATTTATGGAAGAATATTCTCATCAAAAGTTGCACCAAAGAGACTATACAATCTTATTTTCATAAAGTACTGAAAAAGTAAGCCTTCTCTGATAACTATACAACCACCTATGATAAAAGGTATGAGGAGCCGAATCTCAAGGACAAGCATCGTCTAAGGGCTACATTGTCAAAAAATTATAAATAAAAGATCTTTGAAGAAGAAGAGCAAGGGGATTGGCACTTAAGGAAAGAAATGAAAAATCATCCTTATGGAAGATCAATAATTCTCTTAAGAGTTACTTGGACTCAAACCTTCTTGTGTAAGAAGAAAGAGAAAGAAAAGCTTAAAAGAAAGAAGAGATACTCTCAACCTTTGATGCATAAGCGTACTATTGTAAGAAGAGAGAAGAAAGAAATATGTAGTGGACTTTTGTTAGACAATATACTTCATAAGACATTTTCTTGGAAAACACTGTTTGTTTAAAACATATTTTAAGCTTCAATGTTATCATTTTAGATAGAAGCTTTTGTTCATAAAACACTGTTTGTAAAACGTTGTCCGTTTAAACATCTAGATATTTGTAAAACAATGTTTGTAATAGATATCGTCTATTAGATGATTCTTTAATATAGACACTTCCTTTCATTAGACATTTTTGTTTGTCATAACATATAATCTAGAAAACGTTATTGTAAACTTATTTCTGTCTTGAAAAGATGTTCCAAAATACTTTTCCCTTAGACCTATTTCTTTAAAACAATATTTCTTTCTAAGTTATATTTCGTTTAATGCTTCTTGTTAAACTTCAAAACCCGAGTTACTAGACAGTCTAGTTCTCTAGACGATCTTGTCTTAACAAGTCTTTATTTTTTTATATATATTATACAAAGTAGCAACTTCATAGCGATTTTTTCTTTTTATAAATTGGGATGTTACACTTGAGAAATATTGGTGGATATTAGAGGCTTTACAAGCCTATGGAAGTGAGGTTTTACAACAAGTGCAGAGAGTAAAGACTTACCTTGATAAATTCTCAAAGTTAATGAGCGTATACACATCTTGGTGAGGCTGAAACTATTTTGCATAAGTGGATGACATTTTTAGTACTGAATTGCAATGAATTGGATTGTATTTAACCGGTTTAGTTATTTTTATACTAAATTTCAACTTGCTTTGCATATATGCATATTATGAATTGATGTGTGAGTGAGTGATAATGTGAAAATTTTGTGAAAGTTCTGATTAGTGGGTTTGTATTCTATTTTTAGTTTTCCCCAAGAGTGCAAATAGTGTGAGGGTGTGATGAGTCCCCACGTGCTAGAAAACTATACGCTTAAAACCACTCTTATAGGGCCAATTTTATGTGAATATAAGTGTTTTAGAATATTTTTAGTGTATATTAGATAAATAGGCTTAAAGTTGCCTATTTCTTTTAATTAATAGTTTTTAGCTTATTTTAGTTGCATTCTTAGATTTTCTTAGTTTCATTAGTATAACACCCCAAATTTTAAGGGTGTCACTAAAACGTGCCAAAATTAGAAATTTCGTAATCAGGAATAATTTTTCAAATAAATTGAATCCAATTAATTTTTACAACATCAATAGTCAAATTCAAATGCATGCAAATACATAAATCTATAAAAATTTCTTAAAAGAAATAACCACATAGACTTTATAAAAATCTTGTTGAAAGTTTATCCCATCTCTCACACGTCTACCCAACATCTAGCATACTTGGATCTGCTGTCGTATAACACCAATGTTATACGATCATCACCACACACACACACACACACACCATACACACAGAAACAAGTATGAGTGAGCTAACTAAATAAACATGAATTCACCAGTACATCTGTTAGTCCCTACCACAATCCTATCACCCTAAATAACATCAACACATAAGACTATAACAAGCAATACAATGATAATTCATACATTCCCTTAAAAGGAATCATGACCAACCCATTAGCTCTACACAACCTGTCCTTTAACAACAACCCGTGCCAAAACTAACAATCTTTATAAACGAATTTCTTCTTCTAAACTTCATTGTATCATTCCTATTTACCAAAATAGGACAATTCAAGTGGTCCTCTTATCGATTTAAAACATCGTTCTTTGGGATGTAATTTTGATACTAAAAACACCATTTTTCACTTAGAAACTTGCTTGGACTCATGCTTTTTCATTAAGTTGTGTGAATAAGAGAGTTGAGGTTGGTTTCAATGGATTTATGATTAATTCCCTTTGTTTTGCCAGAGATTGAGGTAATACTGGAAGAAGAGATGAAAAACCAAGAAGATGGAGCTCAAAAGGGCATAAAAAGCACTTGAAGGAGGGAAAAGACGAAGCTTGGGCAATCAAAATCGACGTCCACCGCCCGAGCAGTGGCCTTCGCCACCTGGGCGGTAGGGCCTCGAAGCTTGGGCGGCTAAATCCGACCCCTGGGCCTTACATGAGCTATTCTGACGGTCGGGGCGTCGACTTTCGTGGATCGGGCCTTGTTTCTGCTCTGTTTTGATTCTTTTGGACCGGACCCTGTTTGGGCACGCCTCTGACACTATTTAAAGGATCCTAGGGCTCTAGGTTTTGCATTCCTGGCAGAGAAGAGCATAGAAATACACTCTTTTCCCAATTCTTAGGCTTTCATTCTCATTCTTTCTTCCATTGTTCATAGAGTTCCCCTATGTCTATGAGGAACTAATTTCTATTTGTTGTTGGGGAATGATGTAACCTTGTAAACTCTCATGTATTTGAATTGATTCTTAATTCCATATGTTTTTTCATTAATTGTTAGAGTAATTCACTTGTTTCTATGCTTGCTTATAAAATAGCATGATTTATGAATTTCATGAGTGCCGGGAGGTTCCTTACAATTCAGGTTCTTGTTGAATTACTCCTAAGGGTTATATTTCTCAGGGATGAGGGTATGAATCTTAGTCGTCTTAATCTCTTGTTCTTCACATCTTTTTACCAGGAATGTTAGGAATTGTATGAATTGGTAATTAGGGACATGCTTATTCACTGAGGGATCAAGTTTAGGTAATTTAGTGAGAGACGTTTGCATTAATGCATAAAGAAGAATTCTTATATACATGAGAGGGAACTTGGTAAAATATAACCCCAACAACATATCCAATATCCATCTCATATAAATCAACCTCCGTCCATCTCTGTGCTCATTTGCCATTGATCAATTGCATTTTTATTTTCTTTATTATTTTTGCACACAAACCCAATGATCTCTTTTTATTTTATTTAAGTCTTAATTAATATTGTTATCACATGACTGTTTAGCACCGAGAGTTCTCTGGGATACGATACTTGGTCTTACCATTTTATATTACTTGTGCGACTCAGTACACTTGCTGATTCAACCCAACAAGTTTTTGGCGCCGTTGTCGGGGACTCACGGTTTAAGCTATTCTTTTTGTGTGATTCTTGATTAACTTTGACTTTATTTATTTTTTTTAATTTTTATTTTTATTTCTCCTTTCTTTAATTTTTAATTTAAATTTAGGATTGTATTCTTTATTTTTATTTTCTTTTTATTTTTGTGCTAACAATGTTCTCTAGAGTTTTGTGTTTTGTTTATGCAGGATAATGTGAGAACTAGAAGCAACAAAAATTCTAAACCTCTTCTCGAAGGACTTGAGACTAGCAGGAGGCCAAGAAGGAATAAATTATCTAGAGAATCTTCTCTAGAGAAAATTTCAATGGCTTCCCAAACTAGTGAAGGAGGTGTGGAAAACAATGGTAGTAGGCGCACCTTGGCAGATTACACAACAGTTGTTGGCCCTCATCATTTTAACAGCATTGCAAAGCTAAGGGTCAACACTGCAAATATGGAGATGAAGCCTGCTTTGATCCACCTTGTGAAGAGCAACCAATTCAATGGACTGTCTCATGAAAGTCCATATGAGCACCTGACCACCTTCAATGAGATATGCAACACTGTGAAAATAAATGGGGTACCAGATGAGATTATAAAATGAGCCTGTTACCCTTTTCTCTTAGAGGTAATACTAAAATATGGTTGAACTCTTTTCCTGAGAACAGTTTCACTAGGTGGGAAGATGTGGTGACAAAATTCTTAAACAAATACTTCCCACAATCAAAAATCAACAAAGGGAAGCAAGAGATCTCTTCTTTTAGGCAAGGCATGGAAGAAACCTTGGAACAGGCGTGGGATAGATACAAAAGCCTGTTGAGAAAGATGCCTACCCATGGTTTTGATGAAGGAACGATAGTCATTCTTTTCCTTAGAGGTCTTGGATCACAAACTAAATTGATGTTGGATGCATCAATTGGAGGCAATATCAAATGCAAGACCCTTGATGAAGCCTATGAATTGATTGAAAATATGGCTACCAATGATAATGAGATGCATAATGAAAGAGGAACTCCATCCCAACACAAGGGAGTTCTACAATTACAATCTTATGATGCATTGCTTGCCTAGAACAAGATCAACACTCAACAATTGGAGGGCTTAACAAAAAGAATGTTGCAACCACAAAAAGAACTTCAGTATGTGGCACAGGTTCATCAACAACTCTGTGAGTTATGTGGTGGTGACCATATTAATGGTCAATGTGCAGTGCATGAGAACCTTAATGAAGAAGTCAACTACATGGGCAACCAGTTCCGCCCCAATAATTACAACCAAGGGTGGAAATCTCACCCAAGCAATGGACAAGGTCAATTTGGGCAAACTGGTGGGACATTCAATAGGCCACCATAACAACATCAGCAATAGTGGCAACAACAACCCTTTTTGACCGACAGAACCACAAGGCTCGAGGATACCCTCCAACAATTCATGCAGGCAACTCTATCCACCCAAAAAAGCACAGACGCTGTTATCAGGAACTTGGAGATACAGATTGGTCAAATAGCCAAACAGTTGAAGGAGATGCCTTTTAAAGACTTTGGGGCTAATATTGAAGTTAACCCCAAAGAAGAATGTAAGGTTATTGCAAGTGTGGAGAAAGAGAGAGAAAAAGAGGAGAGTGAGAGAAAAGAGGAGAAAACCAATGAAGAGAGGGAGAAAGACAAAGAAAAAGAGGGAAGAGAAGAAAGAGAAAAAAAATTGAGTTGAAAAAAAAAGAGAGAAGAAAAAAATGAGTTGATAGAGAAAAAAAGAGGGAGAAGAGGTTGAGAGAGAAAAAGAAAAAAATAAAAAAATTGAGAAAAGTTTCCACCACCCTGAGAAATATTCCATGCAACCAGGATGTTTTGATGAGATCTCCAAGGAATTGGGGATACAAATTCTTGTGACAGAGGCATTGCAACAAATCCCTGAATATGCCAAGTTCTTGAAAAAGCTCCTCAAAAGGGAGAAATATCTAAAGGGGGGGATAACTGGGATACAAGGGGATTGTAGTGTGATTATGAAAAAGGCACTTCCTCCTAAAGTTGAAGATCCAGGAAGTTTCATTATTCCTTGCACTATTGGAAACCACAAAATAGGGAAAGCCTTAATTGACTTGGGATCCTATATCAACTTAATGCCCTTAAATGTTCTTAAAAAGATTGGTGACATAGAAGTTAAGCCGACATGGATGTCTCTTTTCATGGCAGATGGATCCCCCAAAAGGCCCTATGGTGTGGTGGAAGATGTACTAGTGCAAATCAACAACCTGAGACTCCTGGCAGATTTTGGGTGCTAGAGATGGAGGAAAATGCGGAGATCCCTATTATTCTTGGAAGGCCGTTCATGAAGACGACCAAAGTAATCATCAATGTTGATGAGGGTACCATAACTCTCAAGGACCAAGAAGAGGAGGTGATTTTCAATGCCTTAAACACTGGAAAGCAAATCCAAGGGAAGACAACTAGTTCCAAAGCTGCATTTAAAGATGCACCCGGGACTAGTACCAAGGCTGCCAAAACAAAGAAGAAAGGTAAAAAGTGTTTTTTGTCACAGGTGAAAGATGAAGAAAAAGACAGCAAAGGAGCATGTGTTCACCAGGATCTTATGAAGGAACATGAAGAATTGATGGGCTTATATAGATTGAATTTCCAACTTCAAGGAGAACCAAAAAGGTAAACAGGAAGCTGCTAAAGACTAGTTGGTGTGCTGAAGGAAAGGATGACACCAAAATTAAAGATGCAACATGAACTTATTGGGTCAAGCTAGTGACGTTAAAGAAGCGCTTGTTGGGAGGCAACCCAATTTTTAATTTTTTTAGTTGTGTGGTGTGATTTTTGTTTTGCAGCTGTGATAGCATCTACTGATGGAAGCTGAGAAAGACTGAGTCAAGCTAGTGACGTTAAAGAAGTTGTGGTGGGCGATAAGTTGCTGGTTTTTGGTTTTCTGCTAGTGGTTCCTATGGTAGCGTGATTTGGAAACTCGAGTGGCTCCCGCGATTTGGCTTATGCATTTTGGGGACAAGGTGTTGAACCATGCCAATACCTCTCCCTTCACAAATAAAGAGAATGTTTGACACTAGACGGGGTCGCTCAACGAGTATAAGGCCATGGTATTTACGAACGAGCGGAGATGCTCGTCGGGGTTCACTGATCCATCATACTTCTCAAAGACGAGGGTGTCGACTTCTCAGGCATTGGTGCCTCCATGACGGTTGTAGTGAAGGGTAGTAAGCCCTCTGCCTATATCATTTGAATCGAGAGGATTCCTCTGGTGGTAGCAGTAGTCACATCCTGACTGGTCCTACATGGTCCCTCTCCTTTGAGGGTAGGGATTGTCGGCGCTGACTGTTGCGCTGACTGCTCTTGCATACCAACAACGTGCTCGTCCCTTAATGTTGTTATCGCAACCTCATGTTGCCTCTGCATCTCTTGCATCTGTCTATGCATCTCTCTAATCAGCTTCATAGGATCCTATTGATCGCCCAGGTTTCTTGTGGTCACCATTGGGTTTCTTCGTTCGTCTTTGAGCCCCACGGTGGACGTCAAAATGTTTTGGATGTGGGGTCGAGAATCACAATGAAGATACTCATTCACACTTTTCTTCCAATCCTCTAACATCGCTCTAAGTCTCCGTTACAAAATTATCTTCAGTCTTTCGTATTTAAACTCTAAGTTAAACGGGTGGATACTTGTCAAAGGTACTCCGATGCTCAAGTTAATTATATGTGTCCGATCGATCATCAGAATAAAATCTTAAATTTATAATAAATGTAATCACCTATCTTCTTTCTTTACTTACATATGAATTTATAGATTTTGAAAAAAACTTTTAATTAAAATTAACCTAATTACATCTTAATAAACTTAAAAGTCGATAAATATATTTTATTTATTAATATGTTGGATTTGTAATGCTGTATTTAATATTTATATAACTAATTGACTTATTGAAAAATAGTCTAATTTGCATAAACTTTATATTAGAAACAACCTTTATGTAATGGTTTTTTTTTAAAACGTTAACCATCCTATTAATAAAAAGTGTCATATCATACCATACAATTAATATCAATACAATTTTGAGATAATAGTGTTAATATCCATTTATTTACCATAGTACGTACAAATTACGAAGATATGATTTCATTTCAGAAATGTGATGAATGAAAATTACCCATCTACATATGTTTATAATAATTCAAATAAAAACTGAATAAAATATCTTTTCTTTTCTTAATTATAATTTTTAACAAAAAGAACTGAAAATTACGATTAATATGATTTTTTTTAAATTGCTAAAACGTCAACTAATTTGTAACGGGAGAGTAAAGAAAATGGCGGATGTTTACTAAAAAAATTTCGGTAAAAGTTTTGGTAAAATACTTCCAGATTTCATTGACAAAGAAGTTTAGAACACAAAATAATAAATCTGTGACAATATTTTAAATAACAACAAAAGAAAAAGAAAAACTGTGGCATTTTCCTAAAACATTGGTAGTATTAGGATAGCTACTTAACGTTGAGGAAAATAAAAAATAAAAAAGAAATAAAAATGAGTTGAATAGAAATAGGTGTAAGAAGAGGAAGAGAGAATGCATAGTGTATTTATATCTGAATCCAGATCCAGCACCGTTTCAGCAACCCAATTCCCATCGCTCCGCCGTCACAGCCATGTCTCTGAATCTCCGTCAGAAGCAAACAGGTAATCACTCTCAATTCCGATCTCTGCATTTTCCGATTCCTAATGAGCCCCCTCCTTTCCATTGCCACGCTAACCATCCATTGGCGTTTCAGAATGCATCGCGCGCATGCTCAACCTCAACCAGCCGCTCAACGCCACCACCGGCACGGCCAACGAGGAAGTCTACAAGATCCTCATCTACGATAAGTTCTGCCAGAACATTCTCTCCCCCTTGATCCACGTCAAGGACCTCCGCAAGCACGGCGTAACCCTCTACTTCCTCATCGACAAGGATCGCAAGCCCGTTCACGACGTTCCGGCTGTCTACTTCGTCCAACCTAACCAATCCAACGTGCAACGCATCGTTTCGGACGCGTCTAAAGCACTCTACCAGAGCCTTCACCTCAATTTCTCCACCTCCATCCCCCGGCCCCTCCTCGAAGACCTCGCCTCCGGAACCCTAAACTCCGATTCCATTCAGCGAATCTCCAAGGTCCATGATCAGTATCTGGAGTTTGTAACCCTAGAGGATAACCTTTTTTCGCTGGCCCACAAGTCTTGTTATGTTCAACTCAATGACCCTTCTGCTGGAGACAAGGAAATTGAGGAGCTTGTTGAGAAGATCGTTGGTGGGTTGTTTTGCGTGTTGGCCACTCTCTCTGTTGTGCCGGTTATCCGCTGCCCGCGTGGCGGCCCTGCTGAGATGGTTGCTTCTGCGTTGGATCAGCGCATTAGGGATCATTTGTTGTCCAAAAATAATTTGTTTACAGAGGGTGGGAACTTTGTGAGCTCGTTTCAGCGTCCTGTGTTGTGTATTTTTGACCGGAATTTTGAGTTGCCGGTGGCGATTCAGCATGATTTTCGCTACCGGCCTCTTGTTCATGATGTGCTTGGGTTGAAGCTGAATAGGCTGAGTGTGCAGGGGGAGAAAGGTGGTATGAGGTCTTATGAGTTGGATTATGCTGATTCGTTTTGGGTTGCGAATGGATCGCTGGAGTTCCCAGAGGTTGCGGTTGAGATTGAGACACAGTTGAATAAGTATAAGAAGGATGTGGATGAGGTGAATAAGAGGACTGGTGGGACTCATGGTGCTGAGTTTGATGGGACGGATTTGATAGGGAACACGAAGCATTTGATGAATGCTGTGAATTCTCTGCCTGAGTTGACTGAGAGAAAGCAGGTGATTGATAAACATACGAACATTGCGACCGTGTTGTTGGGGGAGATCAAGGAGAGGTCCCTTGATTCTTATGCTAAGAAGGAGAATGACATGTTGGTTAGAGGTGGCATTGAAAGGGGAGACCTGCTTAGTGTGCTCAGGGGGAAGGGAACAAAGATGGATAAGCTTAGGTTTGCCATCATATATCTTATTTCTTCTGAAAGCATTAATCAGTCTGAAGTAGAGGCTGTAGAAGCAGCTCTGAGAGAGTCTGAGGTTGATATTGCCGCTTTTCAGTACGTGAAGAAGATCAAGTCGTTGAATGTTTCATTGGCATCAGCGAATTCTGCTAGCAGAAGTAATATTGTTGATTGGGCTGAGAAGCTGTATGGGCAATCAATTAGTGCAGTGACTGCTGGTGTAAAAAACCTTCTATCTAACGATAGGCAGCTAGCATTGGCAAGGACAGTTGAGGCTTTGACTGAAGGTAGGCCTAATCCTGAAACAGATTCATACCTTTCCTTTGATCCCCGGGCCCCTAAATCTGGTTCAGGAGCAAGTAGCAGCCATTTGAAAGGACCATTTAAGGAAGCGATTGTGTTCATGATTGGTGGTGGTAATTACGTTGAATATTGCAGTCTGCAAGAGCTTGCACAACATCAGCAGCCTGCCAAGCATATTATATATGGAACAACAGAAATTCTAACTGGAGTCGACTTTGTAGAGCAGCTTACATTATTGGGGCAGAAGATGGGTTTGGGCAATGTTGGTTCTAGTTCTACCTCAGCTCAGTAGTTCACAGGTGAATGTATTCACATTTCATTTTACCAAATTATTCTTTAGTGTGCAAAGGAAAACCCTCAGACACAAGCAAAGTCAATCTGCTTTTGTTGTTCATTGTCTATAAACGATGAAGGATTACGAGCCTTACACTGCTTTCTTGATTATACAGCTAGTGGATTGCTTATTTCTTGGTAGTTTCCTGTAGCACAGTCATATAGGCTTTGTCTTCATTGTAGTGGAAAGTTTTTTGAGAAGCATGGTGCGCCATTTATGTTTAATTTTCGTTCCGTGAGATGTTTTGGTTATTGAGAATCATTTTGTATTAATAATAGTTATTTGTGGGAGTTGCAAGTAAAAGTAGTGATTTAAATCAGTTAGTGCAATTAGGGTGAGTTGCTCTGTTGTGGAGGGTTAATGTTAGGAAAGGTCTTCCCCCCTCATTGATTGTTTGATTAAAATTTGCGTAGGACAATTGCATAAGTTTTAAAAGCTGTGGTTGTTGCACTTAAAATGATAGAGAAACTGCTATTGGGCATGTGTGCAGTGGATAATTGTTGACTCATTTTGATTCCAAGGGTCAGACATAACTATGCACCAATAAATTAATCCCCCAAAGTGGAGTTAAACCCAATTCCAAGGATAATGACGAGACCATTTCATCTTCAAAAACCAAGTGAGATACATTGGTTATTTCTGCTGCTAGTAGATAACGTGTTATTTTGATAGAATTCATTATAGGTACTGGAGATTCTTTGAAGTGTCACATATTGCATATGCTGTCATAGGCTTTAAGTATTACTCTTCTGATTGAATCCTTTTGCTACTGAAGTAATTAATTGTCCAATCGATGATATCAACCCTTTGGAAATCAGATTGGATTTAGATCCTCTCCTGCTTAATCTTTTTTAATAAACCCTGACCGTATATTATGGTTATTATTATATTTATTTTCACTAAAATAAAAATAAATAAATTCATAAGGAAATATAAATAAATGTCTAATTTTAATGGGTCACGATGCTCTTCACTCATTGAACAAGAAATTGTTTTAAGCTCAAATGGCCGTGTTTGGAGTTCAAGTAGCTTTATTTATTGTGCATTGTTCTGATATAAGATTTTTTACTAATTCCTTTGTATAGTATATAGTTCGGATAAAAGTATATCTTATTATTATTCGTGTAGAAATTAATCTAGTAATTCTATTAAGAGGAGCTAGAAGCTAGGAAAATGAGAAGGAAATAACTGGAGGTGAATATTACAAGATTAAGTACGGCATCAAGAACTCCAAGGAAATCCATTGGATTAAGAGCGTGAATGGCTAGACATTATTTGATTATTTGTGTTAATCTTATCTGAATGAGAAAAGTTTGGGTGACAATTGAAAACTAGAATATATGCCCAAGCCTGATAACTTTTTTAATGTCAGTAATTTTAAAAAGTAAATGATCGAACATGTAAAAAATATTAGTTCAGTTAATAAATAAATGAAAACTATGTTCAATTATATAACCATAATATTGTCATTTGAGAAAAATATATGTATTTTTTTGAATTAGGAAAAATATATATTGAAAATAAAACTATATCCAATTTTGAATATAACAATATATCCATTTTTCAATATATATTTTGAGACCTAGCAAATGATTCTTCAAAATCTCCACTTTCTAACGATTTCATAAGAAACATCATTCTGACAAATCTAAATCATGTGGGAGTTAACACATACTTTGAAGAATGTGATGATTCTCAGAAGAGTGTCCGATACTAAGTTCAGCCCATTAAAAATTTCACCCATAATACTTTGTAGCTCTGACAGATTTTAACTAATAATTTTGGAAAAACAAAATAATATATTCAAACTAAATATAATTTGAATGTGTAATCTCTATACAAATTTATTAGAGTTTATTCTCTACCGATTACGAGGGAGGGTGGACGAATATTTTTTTTATAAACTCTGCCACTCCTTTCCAAGTATACACCGCTTCAGCAATCTCAAAGTTACCTAAACTTCCAAAATATTGGTTTGTTAAGTCAAACTTCTGACGCACTTTACCAGTGCCAAATAGCCACATAGAACATTTCATGGCAGACAATTCTTTTACAGGTAGGAACAAAATACGCCTTCAGCATATGGAAGACTGCACAAATAAATAATATCGTTAATAATAAATACTATATATCCAATTCCGTATAGGGTGCTGAATGCTTAGAAAAAATAAATCATTCTTTTCTTATGCCAGACAATGCAATCATGAAATTGTTATCCCAAATTAAGTTAAGCACGGGATCAACATCTTGTAACATACCTAATCTTCCAGCCAGCCAAAGTAGAAATCACGTAATGTTGATCTATTAAAAAAAACAGAAAATAAGCTGAGATTTATGGCAGTTGACACCACTACGCCACTAATTCACAAAGTTAAGTTCATCCAAAAACAACAAATAACTACCCCTTTTTTACCTCTGAATGTTTGCCAGAAGACATGCTTCTTCCATTTCAAACCAACGTCTGTAAATTTTTTCTACTTTAAAATCTGCTTAATCAGTCAATATCATCTTTCCTATCTGGCACAATAATGCGACCATCTCTAACACTAAAATTATTTGACATCTATTGTTGACTGAAGATTTCTAAGACAATAAAGTTGTCACTGTCAATCAGTCTACCCAACTATATCCTGCTTGCTTCTTGACATTCTTTTCTTCCATCAAAACTCTCACACGCTCAGCATCTTCCCACTGTCTCATATTAGCATACATATTATATAACAATACATACGGAGCTGAACTTTCTGGTTCAAGTCTGATCAAAGCATCAGCTGCTACTATGGCCAATTCTACATTATTATGAACTCTACAAGCACTTAGTAATGCACCCCACACAGCCTTATCTGGTTTAAATGGCATGGTGTTAATCAAATTCATAGCTTCCTTAAGCTGCCCCTGCCGTCCCAAGATGTCCACAAGGGAGGCAAAGTGCTCAACCCGTGGCTCAATACCATAGTCCGTGACCATGGATTTGAATTGTATCCTCCCTTCTTCAACTAGTCCTGCGTGGGCACATGCATTTAAAACCGAAATGAAGGTTATATAGGTAGGGTGAATTTTAAACCTTTTCATCAGTTTGAAAAGTTCTAGGGCTTCTGCCGCTAAGCCATGAGATGCATAGCCTCCAATCATTGCATTCCAAGTGATCACATCTTTATAAAGTTTTCTCTCGTTAAATACAGTGCATGCATCAACTATTGCCCCACATCTCGAGTACATGGTAATAAGGGAATTATTTATCGGTGAGTCAGGAAGAACAATCTTCGTGACAAGCTGATGTATCTGCTTGCCCAGGTAAAGATCCACCAACCCAGTACATACACTGATAACTGATGATAATGTGTGTTTATCTGGCTTCTCTCCCTCAAGCTGCATCTGAGAAAATAGCCTGGCAGCACCCTTATAGTCTTCATTTTTCTCATAACCAGCTATCATCGTATTCCATGAGATCAGGTTTTTGTGGGGCATCTTCTCAAAGAAATATTTTGCAAGATTCAAGTTACCGTTCTGCGCAAACCCAGAAACTATCGAATTCCATGAAAGTACATCAGGACTGGGCATTTCCCTGAAAAGCTTTGAAGCTTCATCCATGTTCGAGATTTGAACATAGCCACTGATCAGAGTGTTCCAAGAACAGGTATCACGCTCCACCATCCTATCAAAGAGTTCCCTGGCAGAGACTATGTCTCCCACTTTCACATAGGACATCATCATTGAATTCCATGAGACCACATTTCGCCTGAACCTCCTTTGATCCTTTTCACCACCACCTCGATCATCTGGAATCTCATAAAAAAGGCGCCGAGCTTCTTCCACATGACCTTTTTGACCATAACCTGCAATCAGGGTGTTATAAGCATGCACCAAATTATCCTTACTATCATCATCACTACCAAATTCGTGTAAAATCCCAGCAGCCATGTCCAATTCACCGTTTCTAACAAGCCCTGAAATAAGGGCACTAAGAGAGGCCGAATCATGCTCAGGCATCGTCTTAAAAAAACCAACCGCCAAATCCACATTTCCATTCAGCAAGAACCCAGTGATCACAGCATTGGAGGACACAACATTACGCTCCGGCATGGCATTGAAGAGCTTCAAAGCCTGGTCCATCCTGCCATTTTTAGCATACCCACTGATGACAGTGTTCCAAGAGACACTATCTCTTTGGGGCATTAGCTCAAACAGCTTACGTCCTTCCTCGATGAACCTACTTCCACGACACGAAAAGTAACCCGAAACAATGAGATTCCAGGACACGATATCCCTTTGGGGCATTTCGTCAAACAATTGTCGTGCCTTGACAATCTCTCTCCGATGCACGTACCCACTAATCATGGAATTCCAAGTAACGGCATTTCGGTGCTTCATGGAATCAAAGAGTGCTCTCGCTTCTCTTAATCTACCACTTCGAATCAAATTGGATATGTATTTGTTGTATTGGTGGAGCGGTGACGAGTAATAGGTACGGGTTAGAGAAGCTAAGGGATGAAAACAGCTTCTTCTGCTTAATGTTCCGTACAAAGTAGCCATTAACAAAACCAAGACATTGAACAACGTCTTCGGTTAAGTGTCTACCGTGCATGTCACACTTCTTATTGATAATATTACATTATAATAATACTTTTTATTGACAACAAATAATCTCCTGAAACAAATTCTATTACGCCTTAAATATTTATTTTGATTCATAATTAAATTCTTAATTAACAAATGGTTACAAATCACAAAAAATATAAAATGATCGCTATATGTTGGGAATGTAATTTTGATAACAATTTGACAACGACACGTGTCAGTGTTGTATTGGGCTATTTATTTTTTTATTTTTAAAGAAATCTGATTTTGAAAAGGGGGTTTCAAATTTGAATATTCTGAAACCACCATTCTTTGTTCAACACTCTCTCCTTTCTCCATTTTAGGGGTTTCAGTTTTCATTTCAACTTCTCTCTCTATTTGGTGAAGGTCTCAAAGTCGACGTTCAATAATCTCTCTCGACGTTGAGGAAGTTCCGTCGTTGCTGGTCCCGTTCAAAGTCTCTCTTTCTCTCTCGAGTTCGTGATTTCGACGATTTACGTTGAGCGATCTCTATGGTTGGTCTGTTCAAAGTGTCTCGTTTGGTGTCGATTGTGTGGAAGTTGTGAGCTTTTTTTGTGTAATGGGTTCGTTCGCTGACATTGGTTCTTCGAACAAGGTATGTACTTTTTCCCTTTTCCGTATTTGTATTTTGGGGTTGGGTTTTGCTTTTGGCCTTTGTTGGTCATTTTGCTAGTTTTTTGTTTTGGGTTATGACTTTTGTTGGTCATTTTGTTGGTTTTTTCTGCACTTGAATATTCGTCATTCATTCAAAATGAAGTGTGTTGGTACGTTGAATAAAATTTTGAGCGAGGAGCACAAGTAATGTATTTCGAAGACGTCATTTCGATGGTTTTCAGAACTACATGATAATGTTAAGCTTAGTAGAAATATTTTGAGTAAATTATTGGTTAGATGGGTTGATGCCAGTGGTGGTTTTTGTATATTGATTGAAATGTAAATATTTGTTTGTTGGGTAATGAATTATAATGAGAAATTGTGATTTCTTTCATGTATTTCAGGTTTGGTTTTATGATCATCAAGTACAGAAATACCCAGACTATTGCATTGGATGAATATAAATGTTGGTGACAATTTCATCAAACGTTACAAGAGCAAAGATTGTAGAACTTCCTACACAAGATATAGTCCCAAACTTGACTGATTTATGTATTTTGTGATTACTTCAGTATTGGAAGATGTAAATGAATGGATAGTTGTAAATATATTGGAACAATTATTTTAAATGTTAATAAAGGATTAATTGTTATTCCAATTGTGATTGTTATATTCATTTCAGTTGTTGTTTGGAAGTATTATTTAACATTCATCATTTTTTATTGTTATAACATATTTTGTGAATTTTTAATATAGTTGATGGTTTGAATAACCTGAAATCTGATGTTTAATGCACTCCAATTGTTTATGGAAGACCCACTAAGGGTGTTATTAAGTAGACAGGTCAAGTCCTGCGACACACTAGAGACATGCACTTGTAATCGCTTACAAAGAGGCTGTAATCGCTTACAGAGAGGCTGTAATCGATTACCACGATAAAATTATAGTTTTGTACTGAAAGTTGATCTGTACTACCCAGGTGTGGCAACTGCGCTCCCCATGATTTTTTTTTTGTTTTTTATGAGTGTGTTTTTAAGATATTGTGAATGGAGGATCCTTGTTGGTCATGGTTGATGGTTTCCACAACTTGTAGTGTGAAGTTTGGTAAGTCTTATGTGTAGGGAAGATCCATCCTGGGTGGTCTTAGCAGGTTTGGTCCTGCACCATACACATTGGAGACATGCACTTGTAATCGCTTACAGAAAAGTTGTATTCGATTACCAGGTTAAATTTGCAGTTTTGTACTAAAAGTTGTTATGTGTTACCCAGGTGTGGCAACTGCGCTCCACCAAACATCACTTGGATGCAATAAAAACAACCTTTTTTTTAAACCTATTGAATCACCTCAAATCCTGATCAGTTAAGGAAGAAATCATTTCTCAAACATCTTAACAACAATTTTTCACCCGAAAACACAAACAAATTCAATGAAATTCAACAATAATTAATCATCAAATCTTAAGTTCTATTGAAGTTATGTCTGACAAGTTCATAGGTACAAATAAGCCAACAATAAAGTTTGAATACTATAAATTTGTACAATTGCTGCTATTCAAGACTAATACAATACAAATCTGAAGCAAAAATACAATTTAAATCCTATAATAATCCAAAATGTTCTAGCGTTTTGAATCTTCAGACGTTATTGTTGTCTAGGATCCAGTCATATACATATTTCTTCCTAATCCAAGTAACTCCTACTGAAATGAACATATTACAATTTAGAAACAATGACATCACATCGATCATCAAATATTCTTAAAAACATACTTTAACTTACATTTTTGACATTATATTTGACCTTTAACAGTTCCACAATCTCTAAACACCACCTGAATGGAGTCCTACAGATGTGTGTCTCATGTCTTGTTCGTAGTAATTTATTCATATGGACAATGTAGGATGTATCCATCCATGCTCGCAGCCGCCACTACAAAGTTCCATAAAACAGTTCAAATTTCAAAAATAACAATCACTATTCAAAACACAAACAAAAAACAAAAATTATCAAAATCTACTTACATTGTTATTACATGCTTCCATTTCTGAGTCAACTCAAGTAAACTCTTCAATAAAAAATATCACCTACAATAACACATACAGAACGGAAAAACCAAAAACGATAAATCAAATTTCCAAGAATATAAAATATTATTAATACACTACTGAATCCTCTTTATTATACAAACATTTGAATATACAAAATTTCATATGCAAGGTATAAACAACGAAATGAATCAACTATTCAGTGTAATGGTGATACCAACCTGGACGGTGTGTGCGAAAAAGCCCAAACAGTGGGAGAAATACCGCCAACGATGATGGGAAACAAAAACCAAAGACTTACACAACCACGGAAATGATGCCAACGACAATGCACGCCAAAATCAACAAAATTCTAGAAAGGGGGATATACAGCCAACGAGCCCACGGTCACACCATCAAAAAAAGGGGAAATGGGTAAAGAGAGAGACAAAATCCTCGACAATGACCAACTGACCCAAGAAATGAAGTAAGAAGTGTCGAACTCAAACTTAAAGGAGAGAGAGAAACAACAGTTCAATGGTGGACAAAGAGTGAAGAAAAGCAAGGAACGAAGAAGACCGAAACTGTGGAGAGAGATAAAAGCTTCAATGGTGGAGAGAGAGTTGAGAAAACCAAGCTGCAAAAAAGAGTGAATCTGAAAAAAAAGAAAACGCCAAAAAAGAGTTTTTGTCCAAATTCTTTCCAAAATTGCCCTTCTAAATAAATTCCACCTGTTTAAAAAACCTTTTAAAACCAACCAATGAAACAATGCCATGTGGCGTTGTTAAAAAGTTGGCAAAATATTGTTGTTAAAGAAAATTTTTCCAAAATAAAATTAAAAAAAATCATATCATATTGAAACTTAAAAATAAATTTTAAAAATCTATGAGAGCTTCTTCCTCCACCTTACCTATATCAGACTAGGAAAACATTTCTTCAACAACGCGAATTTGACAACAATTTGACAACGACACGTGTCGTTCTATCATTTGTTGTTTTAAATGATTTTATTTAAAAAGTTTAATTTTGTTTTCGATGGTGTTTTTGGAAAGAAAAATGCTGAAACCTGTTGGCGCCTTTCACAAAGTGAAATTCATCCCTACGAAACTCTCTCACCAATTTTTCGTTCTCCATTCGAAACTCTCGCTCCACCAACGAAGTGCTCTTTGTCCACCACTGTGAAAATCGTTCTTGGGTCCACCGTTCTATCTGGACAAAGTTGTGTGTGTCGGTTTGCCATTGAAGTGCTGGGAGGAAGTCTCGCTTGGGTCCACCTTTGGCGTAATTTGTCGAAAGGTTTCATTTTTTCGCCGTCGTTGTTGGTCCTTTGTCAGTTGGGTGCGGTGGTCACTTTGTCAGCAGCAATTTTCGTCTTTTATCCAAAGGTATTGTTTATTCTCACATTGTGGTTTTTTGGTTTTTGAATGGTTTTTTCCTTTCTTTGTACTCTGTATTGTGCAATGGATGTGGTTACCCATTTTCCCCTTCCAACTTGCAAACTCTTTCTATGAATATTTCACTTTCCATGTCTTTAAAGTTGCTTTTAAATAATGTGTCATTAACGGCAAAAATCTAGAGTCTAGTTGTTCCCTTGAGTAGTTCATGACTTAACTTCTCTTCCCTCACTTTAATTTCTCTAAGTTCTTAGTGCATGTGCCTTATTTTTGCTTTCAAATTCTAATTCACTCCACCAAGGCATCCAAGGTCATCATTTTTTCGATCGTTACTAGAGGATAATTTTAAAATTTGACTAGCTTGTTATTAAAGTATCACCCTGGTTTCATCATATATACTCTTCAAAACTTGCACCAATCTATGCAATTCTGTTTTCTCATCATGTAAAGTGCTAAACATATCCGATTCTTCCAAAATATCATTTTGCTTTTAAGACAACAATTGTTTTCCATTCTTATTCTGACAATTTAACATATCATTGACAGATTGAACTAATTTTAGTTCAATGCTTAATGCTGTAAAGGATTCTTTAAGATTAGAATTTTCCATTTGTGCATCTTGTATTCATCAATAATTTTAGTTTGTATTTACAAAACAAAGTTTGTCGAGATTGTTGCTTAGCTCTTTAAGTGGTAAGAGTTTTCAAAGACAATGTTTTGTCGCAAGGTTAATCAGCATTACCTGAAATGTTTACTAAATGTATTGAAATGTATCTTTTCCCCTTTGTTTATTTGTTATTGTAGGTTATTATTTGATTGAAGTTATTAGTTCAGTTAAAACCAAAATGGAAGCATCGAATAACAATGTAAGTAGAGTTTTAACATTTGTGTTGTGTTTGTTATTTTCGAGCACTAATTTCAATGTTATCAATGAGGACTGTTTTATAGTGGCGCCTGCGAGCTTGGATGGATACATCCTACATTGCCAGTATGAATTCCTTACTACGAGTCAGACATATGACGTGCATTGGACAAACTCCAGTTAGGTCTTGTTTAGACATTGTTGATCCTTTAGAGGTCAATTTAAAATTGTTGAAATAGATGGTACGTCGGTGGGTTCCCCACCATCAATCGTTTAGACTTAGGCAACATCTGGTTCCTTTCAATGTGATGGATGTATTCATGAGTTTAGGTATAGGAGTAAGGGGTTTAAACGTGCCTTATGATGAGTCAATTGTTGGTAAAGTTGGTGAATCATTTAATTCAAAAACTACGACTTTGAATGACCTCATAAATATGTTTAATGTGGTTGTAGTTAATGATGATAATGAGGTAGATGTGGTATGTCATTTGTATATATTATTTTGTTTTGTGGTATTTTATTTCCCTATGAAGTCAAAATATGTATCTAACATGCCTTGTTTAGTGTTAGATGACTTAGATAGATTGTCTAATTATGATTGGTCTAGTGTTGTACATACATATATTGTACATAGTCTAAACCGATGTAGTAAGAAAATTCTGTCTAGAGTGATTGCTGATGGTTTGAGCATAAGGGGCAATGCAATTGTTTTGCAGGTAATATGATTTATTGTTAATGTTTATTGTATTAACTTAATTCCTTGTAATTACCTGTGTCATTAGTACTATTTATTTGATTGTAGCTTTGGGCGTATGAACGCCTTGATTTGCATGGTCATTCTTTTGGCAAGGTATTCCCGCGCGTGAGGCGATTTCATTCATTCAAACATAGGACCAAAACAATAGATGTTTTGTTTAATACAAGGGAGGTAAGAAAGTTTGTTAACATCTTGTATTGTTATTGTTTTGATTTCTATTGTTATTTGATTGAGAAATTTATATTTAATTGTTATTGGTACATTTTGATTGGTACCTTAGTGACAATGATCATCGAAATCCCATCATCTGTGCTGCTTTCAATATGGATGAGGTGGCAAGGGCTGAAGGTTACAATTGTGAAGAAGAAGCAGCTGAAAAAGAAGATGATGAAAGTTGTCAATCAGCCGCTGAGGAAAAAATTTGAACAAACAATCGAAAGATAAGAATTTTAAGAGATAATATTACGGCTGTTAGGAAGGAACTTCGTGATCTTCGGAAGTCTCGAAATGTTGAAGAATATCATTCAGGTCATGAAGTTGGTGTTGATGTTGAGGGTCAAGGGAATGAAGATGGTGCACAAGAAGGTTGTGAAGAATCTGCAAGTGAAGCACATGAACAACCTGCAAGTGAAGCACATCAAGTGTAACATCCTAATTTCTGAGATGTCCGGATTACGAGAAGAATTAAAAACTTTTAAAATCATCATACCATCGTAGAAATCCAATTATATAATATCGAAATTTATAAAATAAACAACGAAATAAAGTAAATCCAATTTCATTGTTTCTGAAATTTATAACTCAAGGTTCTAAATAAATCAAGGTTGTTCCCCACTCTCACGTTGCTATCATGCATCTGGAGCATCTGCTAGACCCCCTGCTCCCGTATAACCAAGGTCATACGATCATCACAAGACACACACACAACCACAAACACAAACAAATATGGGTAAGCCACCATAATACAACCAATAACAATAAAATAAAATATGTATATGATAAGTAAACACAACTTAACAATAATTCACTATCTATAACGCTATCTACAAACAGAATCATCATGATCATCATTAACATTCTCATTAACTATATCATTACTATATTATCCACATTTATCCTTATCAACATCGTCTCTAAACACAAAGTTACTTCGAACTCCCAACATTACCACGAAAGGACATTATTCTATCTCCTGTACCTAACCCTACTACTTGTAGCTTCCCCATACAAGTTCATAAACATACCACCTATGGTAAACTAAACCTCCATTGTTGTTGGGGAAACAATGTAATCCTTTGAAACTCTTATATATTGAATTGATGCTTTATTCATATGCTTTATTTCATTAATTGTTAGAGTTTTTCCTCTATTATCTTTGCATGCTTTGTTTAATTCATTCAATAGCGTGATCTTTGATTTTATCTATATGGACACATATGGGTTGATCTAGACATGGGGGAATTCTCTTGGGAGCAATATTACCTAGACATAGGGATAGGAGGACCGATTGCCTTAAGCTTTTGTGTGAATGTAATGCATGAACAATTGATAGGGAGACAAGACATTGTAAACTAGTAATTAGGAGTAGGCTCTCTTCACCAAGACATTAGGATTAGGGTAAATTAGAAAGTGACATTGACATTAATGAAAAAGTAGAATTTGTAAATATATGAGAGTGGATTAGGATAAGTCGGAAACCTCAACAACACAATTCATCCATATCATTCAACTGCGTATTTTTCTAGGTCAATTGATCAACCTTTGCATGCATGTTTATTTTCTATTTTTCATTTAAAAACCTAAATTTCGTTTCTAAAGTCTTAAATAATCAACAAATCACATGAAAGTCTAGGCCAATGTGTCTCTTGGGAAAACGATACTTGGTCTTACCACTTATTATTACTTGATACGATTCGGTACACTTGTCGGAGTTTTAACAACCACCAACAACGAAACTTGTTGAACGTCGACGGAGATTGTTGAATGGGTTGACAGAGATCGTTGAATGGGTCGAGAGAGAGAGAGAGAGAGAGAGAGAGAGAGAGAGAGAAAGATAGATAGATTCTTGAATGGGTCGAGAGAGATTCTTCAACGGGTCCAGAGAAAACTTCACCAAATAGAGAGTGAGAAGTTCAAATGAAGAGAGAGGGGACAGTGCTGAACGAAGAAGGGTGATTTCAGGATATTCAAAAATGAAGTCTGACCCCTTTTTAAAAACATATATTTTAAAAAATATATATTTAAAATGACCTAATAAATCACTGACACGTGGCGTTGTCAAATTTTTGTCAAAATTGTATTGTTAGAATATCGCGATCCATCAGACTATACCTATAACTTTTATTAATTTTTCATCTTTGCCTCTGTCAAAATTTGTAGAAAGAATCTTTGACTAGCATGATTCTTTAATACACCTATTCCCAACGAAACCTACACTACTCCTTGCGCCTCCTCTCTCTCTCTCTCTCATTTGCGTATTTCATTTTCGTTGTTGTATTTCATTCTCAACTCTCCTCTCCCTTCTCGCACTTTTCCCTCCATTCTCGCACTTCACCCTCTCTTAGTTCACCCTCACTTTCTCTCTCGCGGCAAAGCCTTCTCCATCGCGGCAAAGCCTTCTCCATCGTGGCTGTTATTCTCTTTCGGTGCTCCATCTTGGTCGATCCAGTGGTGGTTAGGGTCTTTTGGTGTGCAGTGGTGCTTCTTCGTCGTACCTTTTTGGCCTTCGGTTGGCTTGACATCCAGGTTGGTGGTTCTTTCCTAACCTCGAATGCATGCTTTTAGATTGTATGATAGGTTGAATGTATGAAAATGTATTAACCTGATTGTTATGTGGTATGATCTGTGCTTGGATGCATGATTATGTGGTAGAAGAGTTGATTTTGTGCTTGGATTTGTGTGTGATTTTCAGGGATAAACTTTGGAGGCCTTAACCACACTTTGAACTGCGGTTGAGAGATTGCCACATTTCAAACGCTGGCAAGACACTTCGAAGTGTGGTTAAGAACTTCGGTGACGTTCCAACGCCGGTTGACTCTTTCGAATTGTTGTATCATATTTTTTTAATGATTTTCTCACTTTATTATGTTTAATTATATTTTAATTTGATTTGTTATAAATTTTTAATTTCTATTTATATCTGTAAATTTTTTATATTATTTGGTATTTGTTATTTATTTAAAATTATATGTTTAAAATTTTATGTTGATATTTTATATTTTATTTTGTTAATATTTTATATTTATTTTTGTATATGAGAATAATTTTATGATCTTTGTATTTTGTTATTTTTATTTATGTTTTATGGTTAAATATTATTTATTATGTTTTTATTTTTGGTTTTTTTATACTTTTACATTTTTTTCTTAATATTTTTTAATTTGTAATTTTTATTATATTTGATATTTACTTAAATATTATTTATAATGTAATTAATTTTTGTTAATTTCAAAACTTATATTTGTTTGTTATTTTTTTTAATTTGTAATTATTTAGTGATATATTTTATTTATTTCAATATGATTTATTATTTAGTTATTTCTTGTATTTTTTGGCTTTTTGATTCGTTTGTTAATTTATTTTTAATTTCTTGTGTTTTTTTATAATTTATAATTTTTTATATATTATTTATTATGTATTTATTTTTGTTTAATTTTTTTATTTGTTTCTGAATTTGTAATGTATTTGAAGAAAATAATAATTATTATGTAATTATTTTTTATTTGTTTTCTATGACATTTATTCATAGAAGATGAGTTGAAGAAAATCGTGTGGACGTCATTTATGAGCATGAGTATAAGTAGCACGAGAAGTATATGTAGCAGGGGTATCTTGAGAATTACTATGTTGAGTTGGAGGATGTTCAATAACAAGATGTTGGTGAGGAAGAAGATGAAGATGGTGGATTCCTAGGAGGTCCATAGGACACCTCCTTGCTTACCCATTATACCAAGCACGTTCCATTTGCCATATGGCAAGGCTGGGTTAGTCATCAACCTAAATGTTAATTGTTCCTTAATTGTTTATTTATTTTTGTTATATAATTTTATGTTATGTAGGATTGAAGGGAGATCAAGGTGATCTCCCATGGGAAAAAACTAAAACATTTTGGAATGTACCATGAGGCTAGCCTTATATCTCCATGTTGGGGTTGAGTTCTTTAGTGAACCTATCATATGCCGATCACCTAGAGACGAATACTTTCTACCTTCCGGTAGGTGAGATGAGCATCAGATTAAATGACGTCCACAATCTACTCCACCTACCCATCATGATCAATTTTGTGAGGTCAAAGAGTTAGACTATGAGGAGGCTCGATCTCATATTATGGAGCTGCTTGGCGTGGACCACGTCAAAGCTACAATTGAGATGAAACAGACACGCGGTCCAAAAGTTAGGTTGGACTTGCTCTGGGAGGTCTTCCAAGAGCGCATTGAGTAGGTGCTTTGGGAGTGTGCTGCTCGTGCATACTTGTTGCATCTGCTTGGATGCACAATTTTTACAAATAAGAATGACACTCTGATTCGAGTGTCATACCTCCTTCTCTTGCGAGACTTGAATGCCTGTGCAAGATATGCTTAGGGAGCAATGACACTGGCATATACTTATGAGCAACTAGGGGATGCTAACTTTACTGATGTAAGGTAGATAATTGGATATTCCACTCTTTTATAGGTACAATTTAGTTTTAGAAATTTATTTTCATATATTTTAGGAATGTATAAAACAATTTAAGTAATGTTTTTGTAAAGTTAGGTATATGAGCACCTTCTTGGCATGGGAAGGAGGCAAGTGTCGGGGAGGTACACAAACCTCGATCCACGGGCTTCATTATGTTCTTTAAGAGTCAAAAGAATATTTGAGGGCTTTACTTGACTCTTAGTCATGTCAACAAGAATTGACTGTTCAATAGCATTTAATCTCCCTGCGAAAGGATCACCAACCAAAGTCTCTACTGATTCATGGTTGGGATAGCTGCATATAACCTTTAGCACCTAACCCTGTCCTTTAGGTTTACCTCTCAACCTAAACAAACACTCACATTTTCTTGTGCCAGATACACTAGGATAAATATTTGTACTTCCTATACTTCTCACTCCTTTCACAGTTGTAAGAAATGTTAGGCCTATTTCTCTTACCAAGAGGGGCGTGGGGTGAATTGGTTTTTATTGAAAATGCTTTATTTTACTATCTTTTTGGACATCTTTAGAATGATATTTAACACGCAAGACAATAAAGAAAACAATGTAGTAAAGAGTCAAAGGTTAGAAAACAAACACAACTTTTTATACTTGTTCGGCCTCAATGCCTACATCCAGTCCCTTCTAATCAACCTTAGATTGACAGACCTTTCACTATAAAGATTTGAGTTAATACAACAAGACTTACAGAGACCAATTCTCAAATGTAATCTCTTCTCTAATTCATCAATCTAATATAGGAAAAAAACACAAAGTAGAAAGAACAACCCTCTTCCTACAACAACCCTTTGAGACCTTTCTCAAAGAAACAAGAACCACACGTTCTTCTTCCTGGCAACACGCACAGGGAAACCACAATCTAATGATTGAAAAAGATAAACTTGATCTTCACAGTACACTCTCCAATAGAGTAGATTTGATCCGCAACCTTTGAGCACAATTCTTGACAGAATCTTGATGTATCAACCTAGATTTAATCCTTGATTCTTCAAGATGGTTCTTGGATGCTTTCTGTAATAAAAAAATTCACCACAATGTTAGTTATAAAATTTTATATCCTGTGTGTTATCAAAAACAACGCACAAGACAATTATTTATATGATTTTCCTAATCTTGGCGCTTTTTAATCAATTACCAAAATAATGTAATCGGTTAAAACAGATTTAACAGATTAAACGATTAATGTAATCGATTGCCCAATCAACATAAGTCAAAACAGTTCAACATATGACAATTATGCTAGTTAGGACTTATCATGAAAACAATTTTCAATGTGTACAGAGTTTAACCGATTAAGAAAATAATGCAACAGGTTAAGTATTACACTTAGGCAATTTTGAAAACTTTTTCTTCTCAAAAACTCATCACAACACACAACAAACAAGTGATAGCAAAGGCATGAGTTTTAATCAATTATACATATAATGTAATTGGTTAAAACTTGTAGTTTGCCACAATTTAGCATTAGCTGATATCTGATGAACTTAATTGATTACATAAACACTGTAATCGATTACCTCATACAAATATGCATTGTGCAAGTAGTTTTAACATATGAAAACATAAGTATGCATGCTATAGATGTAAAGACATGTATGATCATAACAAGTATGCAAATTAATCAGTTCATGCAATATATGTTTGAAACATAAAGAGACATTTTTGTTGTTGTCATGGAAACATATATGTTGTTGTCATCATAAAAAACCTAACACATAAGGGATTGAGTTTATTATTCACATTGCTCCCCCTATCAACTACAACCTGTTACCAATGAGGAGCATTGGTAAATCTTGAAGTTAATGGTTTTGATGATGCTACAAGAAGTTTAACTTGAAGAAAATATTAGAAATTTTTTTAAAACAACTTTATAGAATACAAATATATTAGGAATGTCTTTAAATATGTAAAACTCGTTTTTTTGGTACTGTTACGTATTTAATCGATTATTAAGAGCAATAATCGATTATCCTGAGCTTTTCTAAAAAACCATGTTGCTTTGGAATTGTTGGAATATTTATCCTATTTATCATCATTATATTGTGTCTAGGGTTACCCTATTTATCATGATTATATTGTGTCTAGGGTTACCTTATTTATCATGATTATATTATGTCTAGAGTTACTCTATTTATCATGATTATATTGTGTTTATGATTACTTTATTTATCATGTATTTTGTATTACAATTTTCTTATATATAGAATGAGAGTGAGAGGGATCTTTCAAGCCTTCTAGAATTATTTTACAGTTTAATTCTCAAGATGGTATCAGAGCAGATTTTCTGATCATTTTCTACCATGTCTTTGTTGTCGCCGGTGGTCCGTGGTCACCGCCATCGGCGGCCCCCTAAAGGTCTCTTTTTCAATATGTGTCTTTATACTTGAATGGGTGATCCCTGGTTTCTCTCTCACCAATGCCGTTATCCACCATCGTTTGCTGCCATCCTCCGACCACCGTCTCCGGGCACCGTCTCCGGGCACCGTCTCCGGGCACCGTCTCCGGTCACCGTCTCCAACCACCGTCTCCGGCCACTATCTTCGATCGTCGTCTCCACCACTTATGCCACCAATGCACCAACACCTAGTCCTACCTCTATTGCTTCCGCTATCTTCTTTTCTATTCTGAAAGGTCCCAAAGGACAGTCGATGGTTAACACCAAGGAATTTCAACACCAAAATTATGGGTTGAAACAATTTCACCAACCCTTTGTCAAATCTGTCAGATTTGTTTTTGGGTGCTTTGATGAATAAGAGCTCATTATGATCTTCCAGTTTCACGGTTTGTTATCGGCGCGCCGTCATTTCCACCGTTCGCTGAGGGGGAGAATGTTTCCAGCTAGGTTTTTCAGCCACAACAGGCCTCATCACCCCATCAGTCAATGATGGCAGTCCCTGCAGTTTTGTCGCTTTCAGCCACTACAGGCCTCATTACCCTATCAGTCAGTGATGATAGTCCTTGTAGTTTTGTGGCTTTAAGCCACTACATACTCCACTAGTCAAAGATGGCAGTCCCTGCAGTTTTGTCATTTTCAGCCACTACAGGACTCATCACCCCATCAGTTAGTGATGGCAGTCCCTGCAGTTTTGTCGCTTTCAGCCACTGCAAGCCCCATCCTTACTTGATGGCAATCCAGTCCCTGGAGTTTGTCATTGTCCTCCTTTGTCAAAGCCATCCTACTTGAAGTTTCATGGTGCTAGTTGAAGTTTCGCAGTTGTCCATCATTGTCCATAAACTGCTGTAGTTCGTCGACCTGTGATTGAGCATTTGTTTGCCGCACACTCATGAAGACAAATTATATATTTCAAATTGAGTTTATTTATTCCAAGCTTGGTTCATACAATCTATATGCTCTAGCTTGAAGGGGAGTGTTAGAATATTTATCCTATTTATCAACATTATATTGTGTCTAGGGTTATCCTATTTATCATGATTATATTATGTCTAGGGTTACCTTATTTATCATGATTATATTGTGTCTAGAGTTACTCTATTTATCATGATTATATTGTGTTTATGATTACTTTATTTATCATGTATTTTGTATTACAATTTTCTTATATATAGAATGAGAGTGAGAGGGATCTTTCAAGCCCTCTAGAATTATTTTACAGTTTAGTTCTCAAGAGGAATAATCGATTATCACTCCAAATAATCGATTATCACAGGTCTATTTTTGAAAACTGCCAAGTTATTTTGAAAAACATGTAACGGACTTAAATAATCGATTATCACTTACAATAATCGATTATTACTGGCAGTTGTACCATGACCTTTCATATTCAGACTAGCTGCCTATAAATAGGTGCTTTGAGAACTTCAGAACTTAACCTTTTGAACAAAGAGCTTTTGTAGAATACAGTTTGTCTGAGGAAGTTCTCAAAAGCTAGTTCAGTTCCCTTGCCTAGTCTCGTGAATAGGAGAAGCTCGCATTTCGTGTGTCGATAGTCGGAGCGGTTCTCTTCGAGTTGGTACGGTGCTTTGCTTGGTCTCGTGAATAGGAGAAGCTCGCGTTTCATTTGTCGAAAGTCAGAGTGGTTCTCTTTGAGTTGGCAAAGTGTACTTTGTCTGGTATCGTGAATAGGAGAAGCTCGCGTTTCGTTTGTCGAAAGTCGGAGCGGTTCTCTTCGAGTTGACAAAGTAGTTCTCTTTCGGTTCGTTTATCGAAGGAAGGAAGGTTCTTTTATCTCTTAGTTTCATTCACTTATTGTAAAATTGTGAAATTGATTTTAGTGAAACTGTTAATCATTATTTATAGTGATTAACGACTGGACGTAGATTCTTTTGAATCGAACCAGTATAAAAATTATCTGTGTGATTTTTCTACTCCCTACACTCTTTACTGTTTTATGCACATCAACTGTTTGATAAATTTTTTGTGAGAAAATTTGCTCTTAAAACAAACCATATTTATTTTAACTGGTGACCGAACACGCTTTCCGCTAACTTAATTTTATTTCGTTGCGCAACTCTATCACGGATACCGATTGTATTTCCAATAATTGGTATCAGAGCTTGCTTTGATATTCTTTCAAAATTTTGCGAAAATGGCCAGTCATCAAAATCTCGTTATGCCGAGGGTGCATCTATTAATAGACCACCACTTTTTACTGGTGACAATTATGCGTTCTGGAAAGTCATAATGAAAATTTTTATGGGGTCTGTTGACAAAGGTATTTGGGAAGCAGTACAAAATGGTCCTTTTATTCCTAAAAGTACAGTTGATGGTGTAGAGGTAGAAAAATCATATTTTGACTGGACTGTTGAGGAAAACAGAAGAGCCCAATTTGATATTAAGGCTCGGAATATAATTTTATTTGCACTAACCCTTGATGAATTCTTCAAAGTTTCTGTTTATAAAAGTGCACAGGAAATGTGGGAATTTGTAAGACTCACTTATAATAAAGTCATAGATGTCTGATTCAAGCTCTACATCAAACTCCTCAAGCTCAAGCGATTCTAATGAGCAAGAAAATCTATGCTTAATGGTCAACGATAAATCATTTGAGAGCCAAATCTTGAAGGAAAAGAAGGACAATCAAGGATCCTCTTCAAGCTTCAAAGGTTATGGATGTGGTGAAAGAGGCCATGTAAAAGCTTATTGTTCAAGCAACAAAAGAAGTAAAGAAAGAAAGGTAAAGAAAATTCACAAGAAAAAGAAGGCCTACATTACTTGGGAGGATAATGCATCAAGCACTTCTAGTTCAAGTGATTATGTTGAAGAAGCAAACTTGTGTTTGACAGCTAATACTGATGACACTACAAGCCAAGTAAGTTTCTCTAGCCTTGACACTAGTGAGTTTGATTTACAAAAAGCTTTCATTGAATTGTTAAATGAATCTGAGAAATTAGATGCGGATCATAAAAATTCGAAAAAGGAATTTAAAGAATTACAAATTAAATATGAGAAGACATTAGATGAGGAAGTAATTTTGAGAAATAAAATCTGCAATTTAGAAATGAAAGAAATTTCAAATGTTGAACATCCTGTTGAATGTCTTTCATGTAAAAGTCATGTGCTTGATATTGATATTCTTTAAAATCTGCTAGAAGTTGCAACTAGAAATAATAATGCTAAAATGTCTACACCTGTTAAAAGGGATTTTAAAAACAAAAGGGTTTTTAAAAGTAAGAAGTCCAAAGTAAAAAGAACTCGAAGAGTTTGGGTTGAGAAGGGGACTTTCGTGAAAAACAAGGTGCATGATGTTTGTTGTTTTTATTGTATGAAAAAGGGGCACAATTCTAACAAATGCAACATTAAACTTTTTTGGAGTCCCAAATGGGAAATATGCTTGGATTCCTTTCATAAAGTAATATGTCTCTAACCTCAAAGGACCCAAATGAGATTATGGGTACCAAAAATGTATTATTTTACTTTGCAGGTTAACTTTTCAAAAGGAGAAGAGAACTCTATGGTATTCTGCTCCTTGAATTGATGTTCCAAGCCAGGAAGTAACTCCATCAAGTGGTATCTAAAGCCTTGGTTCGAGCACCAAGTGATTGAGCTAAGTGTTGTTTAAAACTATGTATTTGCATGTCGTTATGCTTGATCTTCCATTATTAGATTAATGTTATATTCATTTTTGTTTGAGCAAATGATATGTCCATCACTGTTTCATTCATCCTGTGGTGTGTTCTAGTCTGTCTACACATTTTAATCAGTGACATTCGTCTAGTTGAGACATTCATGTGCTGAATTTCATCTTTGTGATGTTTAGTCATGAGCATTGTTATTTCAGTGATTTATTTTTAATTATGAATTGAATATGTGTTTTAACTGGTTTAGTATTCAAATTCATGAGTATTTTGAAGTTAGCCTTGGTATAATTTTTGTGAAGCATCAAAAGCAATGAAAGATTCATTTGAATGAGCTGACTAATAGTTTTCTATCGACATTTGATGATTAAATTGTCAATTCTGTTTCAAAGTTGTTTCTATGGAGATTTTTTTCTTAAGTTCAAATGCATACCATATGAGCTATGATAAAACACATTGAGAGCTTTGATGCAATAAATAAACTGATCAAACCTAGATAATTTTGATGTAAAGTATTTAGTTTAAAAAATTGTTGAAAGATAAAATCTGAATTAGCTTTTGTGATTGAATCTTTGTATATGTCATTTTAATATGCACGGCTGAATTCATGGAATTGAACAGACTGGGATATGAGAGTGCATGAATCATAGTTGTTGTTTGGAAAGTTATAAATTATGTGGTCAAAGTTAGTTTTTGAACAAATTGTGCTAATAGTAAAACCGTCATAATAAACTTAGAGCAACTGTGATGTGATCATATTCATTTAAGCTACTGTTGCGTTCATTGTAGTTTATAAATTGGTTGTGGTATCTTGTATTTAAACTCAAAGTTAGTACATAAGCTACAATTTCTATTCTAGAACACATTTAGTAGGTATACGTGTCATGTCTTACACAGATAGGTGTTACCTTAGCAGCCATGTTTGACCTTGTTTGCCCTACTTCAGAAACACATTATGGCTAATACTGCCATTAAAGAATCAACTTATGCAATACAACAAATTGTTTTAAATTTAGTTTTTGTTTTATGTTAGATTACCTTTTTTATACATTAGTAGGATTTAGGATTTATGTTGAGTTTAGAAATGTATATTATGTACTCAAAATGTTCTTTGTTAAATGTTTATTATGTTTTGAATAGTTTTTCATTTATAGGTTTTGGTTTCAGGCCAAAACCAATTTAATTTTAAAGAAAACTATAAACATTTATGTCAGTCCATGTAGTTAGACATAAATTTATGTTTGACATTACATTGTCAAATGTAAATTTATGTCGGAATTAATGATAAATTGACATAAATTTATGTCAGAAAAACAATTTAGCATAAATTTACATCTCCCACAACTACACTTGACCTTTAATGGGCATAAAAGACCTAAAATAAAATACGTAAAAGTCTTCTTTGTATTAGTGATCCATAACCGTACCTGATCAATGCGGAGAATTTTCATATAGACAAAACTCCATATGTAATTACCTACGGATAAATCCGTATGTAATGTTACCTATGATCATTTTATCTATGGATTTTTGTCTGTATGTAATCCGTAGGTAATATTACTTTACATACGGATTTTTGACCTTACATAAGAATTTTGGGCGTAGGTAACAACATTTTTCTTGCAGTGATACAAGCGGGAATGTGTTCATTTACCATCCTTAACTCAACGTTTCAAGAACAAAATATAGCTTTGTTAGATCTTCCAACCAATAATGGGAGTCCTAGATATATAGACGTCTCAAGGCATTCATTAAAACCTATAAATTTTACAATTTTATAACTCATACTTTTACCACTTTTACCCACGATATGCTAGAAAACAATACTTCATATAAGAGAAAATTCATGCATTAAGATATATAGTTGAATTTAAGTTTAAGTCAAATTCAGCGAAGTGATTAAGTAGGCTTGTCCCCATTTATATATTATAATTTGGTATTATATCTCTAATCAATGTAGGATTTCTAACACATTCCTTCACATCAAGTGCATTCACGTCAAGGTGAGAATTGAGAGGGACACAACAAGTCACAAAATAGGCTTAAATGTCAACAATAATAGATTCTTAATGATATATCACTACAATCACTATAAGAAAAGGAAACAGTTCTGAAGGAAATATACTGACGACCTTTTAGGCCTTCGGTAAAGTTGATTTACCGAAGGATATAACGACAGTCACTTAAGTGGTTGATTATCGAAAGCTTTTGGCCGTCGGTAATGATGCATTGTGTTTACCGAAGGCTTTTGGCCGTCGGTAATGGTGCATTGTGTTTATCGAAGGCTTTTGGCCGTCGGTATAAGCATCAACTTAATGAAATGAGAATTTGGGATTTCCCTCTCCCATTCTCCCAATTTGTTTTCGCGCAAAGCTTTCCCCCAATTCTTCCTCTCTCACTTCAAAACCCCAATTTCTTCAATCACATCTTCCTTTGTCGTTGAGAACCCCAATTTCTTCAATCGTTGTGTCAACGTCAAGATAGTGTCGGTGAGGAGGGTGGTGGTTGATGGATTACATTGTTGCGAGGGGGCTGTTCGAAGGTGTTTGTTGACGAGGTTGTTGTCGCGGCCTAACGACGGTGTTGTGGCGACCTGACGACGGTGTTGTGGCGGTGTGACGACGGTGTTATGTCGGTGTGACTGCGATGTTGTGGTAGTGTGACGACGTTGCTGTGGCGGCGTGACTAGGGCTTCCATTGTCGCAGGGTGAGGCCAGTGTAAGGGGTCTGTGACGAGGTAAGGTCCTTCTGTGTGAATGAATTGTGTGCAAATGTATAATGAAAACCCCTAATTCACTTCCATTCCAAAACACATAAGGTTAGGTTGAGAAGGAATTGGAATTGCAGCAGGAAAGGGAGGAATAGAGTCTTGGGAGCAGACATGACCAAGCAAGGAAGGCAAAGCCCAAGGTATGTGTTTGGTGTTGCAAACTCGTGGTGAATTTGATGTGCTCTGTCATTTTATTTTGCTGCAAAGGCTTCACGAGTAGTGTTTGGTAATCGTTAGCGACAAGAGTTTTACCAACGACTTCACGACCGTCGCTAGGCCGTCGGTAAATTATCATTACCGACGACTTCTGACTTTTTCCGAAAGATTATGGTCGTCGGTAATACCCATCTTTTTTGTAGTCATATTAAAATAATAAAATTTAAGTACAATTCAATCTCATTAAACAGACTTAATTAAAAATAAAAAGTTCGCCTCATTTATTTTAAAGAGATGAACTTTAAGTCTAACCTAATTCTACAAAATTAACTTCTAAGATGATGTTTGCATCTACTTATATACTATAATTTGGTCTTATCTTTAGTTGATATGGATCTCCAACACACTCCCTCACACCTAGACATATTCATATCAAGCATGAGATTTAATATATGTGGGTAGTTCGATAACAGTCCAATAGTAAATAGAAAAATAGACAAAAAAAAACTTTGCTAAAATATGAAGAAAACTAAATTAATAATTTTATGATTCAATTTAAATAATTTTTTATTATATTATAAAATTATAAAATATACAAAACAAAATCATAAACTTGCAAATAAAAGGAAATATTGTGATTTTGTATATAACTCTTGTCTACTTTTAATTGTAACTTTATGTTATATATATAAATAAAGCACATAATCTTATGGTTAAATACTATAATATAAAAAAGAAATTTGTTATCTATCATATTTTAACAAACAAACATATTGAAAATACAATACAATAAAATTCTACAGCAATGTGTAAGGCATATTTAAATGTAACAAGTGGTACTTCTATTCTTGCTTTTTAATTCAAAATTCTATCAAAATAAATCATATCATGAAAAAAAAAATCAGCTTTTAGATATTATTTTATTTTATTTTTTAACAGTTAATCTGTTTCCAACATCTATCATAGTTCAAATTCATAGATCCCTTACATGCTTTAGGTTAAACTAATCCAATATAATGTAACTTTAGTCATTGTTTGGTACGAGAATACATTTATAAGTTTATCCTCATTGTGTTTCTTATACATTAAAAAACTAATTAATTAATTAGGCCTTGGACGGTGTGGAAGTAAGCCTAAAATTAGTTTTGTGAAAAGTTTCTTGGCCTTCTAATAATAAGATTTCAAATAACCTAATTGTCACGTGCATGTTTGATAACGTGCAAACTTTGCAACCCTAATGCTAACTACATATCCTCAAACCCATGCACTATTTAATGGTCGGTATGCCACTACTTTTAGTTATACTAACACTTCATATTTCTCCTTTTGTTAGGTTATTCTTCTCTATCTCCAACCCTTTCATTCCTTTGTTTAATGGTTTTTTACTTATTGTAATATATTTCCTTTTTTTTTTCATTATGGAATTAACTTTCTTTTTTGTTTCTTGTACATTCTCAAATGGAATCTTATATTCAAATTCGTGAAAAAAAAAAACTCAAAGGAACTCACATTTATAGCCAAACCTGTCGATAGCTTTTGAGAAAGTTTCATTTGTCCACGGGTATATATTACTTTCTTATGTTCCGAAGCAAATATTATTGGTGCTATGTTACAATTTTTCACAAAAATATCTTGCTTATAGTATACTTATTACTGTTATATAATTTGGAAGACAAAAGATGTTCTATTCTATTTCTAATATGACTTGTATTGTTTGTGTATTTCATATTCTCAATACATGTCTTAAATAAAGTTCGCAAACTTTGTAAAAACAATTCATACCTTACTTGTATTAAATCGAGTTTTTCATGACAACTTTGTGTGTAAGATACAAACATAATTCGAACAAACCACAAGAGGTTATAAAAGTGGATGCAATTGTGATTATTTAGCATGAAAGAAAAGGTAACACACTACTTTCTGGTATTAAATGAGGAACCCTGATGTGTTCGTACAGAAGCGATAACATTGTGATTTGGTAAATGTCAATTGTCAGAGAGCACCCATCCAGCAAAACGGTGGCGTTTAACGTGTGAAATCCGTAGTCATATGATGGTATCACTTGTACGACAACGATCGTAACTAGCATATCGACCAACAAATCTATTCTCACAAACTTCATTTTTGCAAGCTTTCCAACGGAATCCTCTTCCACTGTTCAAAACTCAATTTGGGGCTTCCAAACCCCAATTCACCCAACACACTATCTCTTCCTCTCTCTCTCTCTCTCTCCTTCTCAAAATCATTTTCCATAATTATACAATTAAAAACGCAACCTTAATCTTTACTAAATCCTCCTCCAAGATTACCTAAAACAACGCTACCAAGATTTATCATTCCAACTATGCTCCAAATCATACTATCCAGAACCAAAAACGCTATCCAAAACCAGTCTTTTTACTCAAACTTTCGATTACAGAAAAAACATGTTTCTTTTCATAATCACCAAAAAAGAAATAATCTCATATTAAAGAAATTGATAACCGAACCCAAATCGTAGAAACTGTGAAAGAGCAGAAGAATAGATTAGATGGGTGAATCTCTGATAGCACTCAGAAGAAGCAGTGTTCTATAATCCTTAGTAACAGCTAAAAACTGATAAACAAACTGAAATTTCCGGCTATACATCTAGAAATTTCGAGAACTTTCACATAAATTAACCAAGCATGCAAAACAGTCTGAAGCAGTGACAACCAATACGTACAAATTTTACATCTTGCAAACTTTGATAGTTAGCTTAGGTAAGTTATAAGAGATGATGTTAATGTCAGTTCCGAGTTGCGGCACTCGTTTTTCTGTTCCTTTTCTTCTTGGCTTTCGCTGCAGGAACAGGCTCGGTAACGCTATACAAATCTTTTACACAACGGTACCTCTTGGTGGTGGTAGCAAAGCTTTCATCTTGGGAGTCCACGGTGGTTTCTGCGACGGAGGAAACATCTCCACCGGAATCGACCTTGCTCTGACGCGGTTTTCCTTGCACCACACTGTAGCTGCAGCTGTTGTTGCTGCTGTGGTGATCCTCTTCAGAATCTCCGCTGCTGAGTTGAATGAGTTGCTTCGCTGCTTCGATCTGCGAGTGGGAAAACGTGATCGGCTTCTGGGTGCTCTTGATTTGGTATGTAGCCATGATTTATGGAACAGAGAGAACGATGAATGGTGAATTGGAACTGAAACTGCTCTATCAGACATCGTTGTTTTTATACTGTTTCAAACAATAGGTCGGTTAATTGCTGCAATTTTTTTTTTCTATTTTATTATTTTGTTCGATTCCGTTTTTGTAGGAGTTAACTTTATTTGTGTTATTTTTTTTTTCATTGCGTTTATATCATATGTATGTAAGAGAATATACCGATTTTACCTGTAGCCTATTTCATTGCAGGAAATTGATAGTTTATAGATGAAATAAATGTGTTTTTAAAATATGTATAATGAATGAGTTTTAATTTTGTTTTCTATTCTTATCAAACTTGTAATGATTTTTATTTTTTTTTCAATTATGTCTTTTATAAAATATTTTTTATCTTTTACAGCTTGAAATTATTGTTTTTAGTTCTTTATGTTCATTTAAAAGCAGATAGTATTTCTTTCATAAATTTTTATTATTTTTAAAGGTTTTAGATGTTATATCACATAAATGAATAGATGTCGTTTGAACTTTAGTTAATTGATAATTTCCACGAGAGTATAGTGTCACATAATTTAGAAATAAGAAATTATTATTGTAATTTTAGAGGGACCAAAATTAAACAATTTTTTAAAGAGATTAAAATTAAAATATATTAGTCTACTCATTTTCTATGAACATATAAATTAAACATGTCAACAAAAATTAAGACTTGTAAAAAAACAGTATTTTTAATACCTCTAAAATGTAAATGTAAATATTTGAGTATATAAGTAATAAAAATAAAAAGAAATCATTCAAAACGTAAATGATCCCAAGATTAAATTAAATTTAAGTATAATGACGTAAAAGCAATTGAAGGTAAAGTAAAATTGAAAATTTTTATAGATCAAAAACCGTTAATGTAAATTACAGATAAATCAAATGAATAAAAGAGTTAACTGAATATTAAAGTAATTAAACACAATTATTTATGTAATGTGTTTTTCACATTAAATAATATAACACATTAGGCTTCTATCCAAAACCTCCATATTGGTTCATGTTACATTTTTATTTAAAATTTAATTAATAATTTGATTTTTATATTTAAATGTTTTATTTATTTAGTTTTTATTTTTTTCAAATATTCAATAGGGTCTATTATATTAAATTAACATTGTCACATGTTAGAATAAATTGTATTTGGACAGAAACTAGAAAGGAATAAATTAGTTTATTTAATATAATTGTGTTTTTTTAAAAGAACTTTTTTATGAATTGATTTTATAACAAAAATCTATATTTTATAAATAATAAAAATAAAAATAAGTGAAAGAAAAGAGAAAGTTATACAAGTAGTTTTATAATGGTTGAGATAGAAAAATCTTACTACTAGTTGTTAATTTACTAGTTGTTAATTTTTCTTAAGAGAAAATAATCACTAAGAATAGAAAAAGTTACACAAGTATTATACTGGTTCAGAAAAAAACCCTACGTCTAGTTGCTAATCTCTCTAAAAAGAGAATAACTAATTACTGAGAAATAACCAGAATTAATAATCATGGACAATAGAATTAAGATTAAAAAACATATATCTTGAAGACACAAGAGATTAATAACACTTTCTTTGATTCACAAAGGATGAATAACTTTTCATAACCATAAATATACACAATCACTTAAAACACACTAAGTGAAAGTTCTCACTCTACCAACATTAGATTCTACAAATCTCTTTTCAAAACACATGAGAGTTTCTTTTGACAACACAACACTAAACCTCTCAGTAGAAAAGTTGTTTTTGAAATTAGGTTTAAGTAGAATATATACACTTTTATTTTTAAAACTTAGGTCAAATAATTGAAAAGTTTATTTGCAACTTCGTTGATAATAGAATATCAGTGGTCAAAAAATTAAACAATTTTTTAAAGAGATTAAAATTAAAATATATTAGTTTACTCATTTTCTATTAACAAATAAATTAAATATGTTAACAAAAATTAAGATTTGAAAAAAAAAAATTTAATACCTCTAAAATGTAAATGTAAAGATTTGAATATATAAGTAATAAAAATAAAAAAAAGATCATTCAAAATGTAAATGATCCCAAGATTAAATTAAATTTAAGTATAATGACTTAAAAGCAATTGAAGGTAAAGTAAAATCGAAAATTTTTAAAGATCGAAAACCGTTAATGTAAATTACAGATAAATCAAATAAATAAAAGAGTTAACTGAATATTAAAGTAATTAAACACAATTACTTATGTAATGTGTTTTTTACATTAAATAATATAACAGATTACGCTTTCATCGAAAACCTCCCTATTAGTTCATATTAAATGTTTATTTAAAATTTAATTAATAATTTGATTTTCTTAGATGTTTTATTTACTGAGTTTAAATTTTTTTAGAAATGTTTAATATGGTTTATTATTTAAATTAACGTTAACATTATTGGAAAGGGAAAGATAAAGTTATACAACTAGTTTTATAATGGTTCAAATAAAAAACTTTAGGACTAATTAATTATTAATTTATCTAAAGAGAAATTAAATAATCACCGAGAAATAACCATAACTTACAATCACAGAAAAAGTTACACAAATAGTATTATATTTGTTCAGATCAAAAGACCCTACGTCTAGTTGTTAATTTCTCTAAAAAGAGAATAACTAATCACTGAGAAATAATAAGAACTTACAATCATGGACAATAGAGTTAAGGTTAAAAAACACATCTCTTGAAGACACAAAAAATTAATAACACTTTCTTTGATACACAAAGGATGAACAATTTTTCCTAACCACAACAAATGCACATAATCACTTAAGACACACTAACTGAAAGTTATCACTCTACCAACATTAGATTTTACAAGCCTCTTTTTCAAAATGCAGAGAGTTTCTTTTGGCAGCACAACACTAAACCTCTGAATAGAAAAGTTATTTTTGAAATTAGGTTTAGGTAAAATATTGTTAAGACTATGGAAAGTCTACCGAATCGTATCAAGTAATATAAATGGTAAGACCAAGTATCGTTTTCCCTAAAGACTCGCGGCCTAAACAGTCATGTGATTTCTTGATTAATTAAGACTTGAGAAGAAAATCATTTTGTTTATAATGCAAAAGGTAAACATGAATGCAAGTTTTGATCAATTGATAAGAAAAATGCACAGGTGAATGGTTTGTAAAATATGGAATGACTATGTTGTTGGGGGTTTCGATTTCTCCTATCCACTCTGTTGGTACCAGTGATGGTATTATTTGAAGAGTAAAGCGCAGCGGAATAAAACTTAGAGTAAGCGGAAAGCGTGTTCGGTCACCTTTTTAAAAAACAATTTGGTCCTTTTTAGAAAATCAATTTTTTTTCAGAAAATTTGTCGAACAGTTGATATACGTAAAAGATAAAGAGTGTAGGGAATAGAAAATCACACGAGTAATTTTTATACTGGTTCGATTCAACAGAATCTACGTCCAGTCGTTAATCACTATAAAAGTGATTAACAGTTCCACTAAAAATTTGTTTCACAGATTACAAATATAATGAATAACAATTGATAAAAATAAACCTTCCTTCGACGAACGAACCGGAAGAAGAACACTCTGCCAACTCGAAGAGAACCGCTCCGGCAATCGACCAACGATTCGCGAGCTTCTCCTTTTCACGAGACCAGGCAGAGCACCTTGCTAACTCGAAGAGAGCTTGCTCCGACTATCGACACACGAAACGCGAGCCTCTCCTGTTCACGAGATCAAGCAAGGGAACTTTGAACTATAGCTTCTGAGAACTTCCTCTGTCAACCAGTATTCTGCTAAGCTTCTGTTCAAAAACGTTACTTCTGAAAATATCAGAAGTCCAATATATAGCCAGCTACCCTGAATATCAAAGGTCAAGTCCCAACTGCCACTGATAATCGATTATTGTAAGTGATAATCGATTATTCAAGTCCGTTAAAAGATTTTCAAAATGTGATAATCGATTATTTGGAAGTGATAATCGATTATCCCTGAAAGACTCATGATAATCGATTGTTGCTTCTCATAATCGATTATTTCAGTAAAAATACAGGTTTTTACAAAATTTAAAGACTTTCCTATTACACTTATATTCTACAAAAGTGCTTTTAAACATTTCTTCAAGTGAAACTTCTTGTAGCATCATCAAAACTAATTTCTTTAGGATTTACCAATGCTCCTCATTGGTAACACACTCTCATGTATTTACGAATTCGTCTTCTTCATTAATGTTAATGTCACTTTCTAATTTACTTTAAACCCGATGTCTCGGCGAAGAAAGCCTATACCTTTGATATCTGAAATTTACAATCCAATAGCTCCTTTATTGGCTTTCACTACTTCTACCAAATTTTCTTCTTCTATAGAAGATAAAGAATTACTAATGATGACTAGTTTCTTTCCACCTTCTTCTAAGAAAACATACTTTAAATGTGATGGTAACATCTTCAATTCCAGTTTCTTTTCCTTGACTTCCTCCTTAGTATCAATCTTCTCAAAATTTGCCACATGCAATGGGAGTTTCTTTAACACCTCCAAGTCTGTCAAGCACTCATCAATTAATTCTTCTTCCTCTTCATTCAAATCTTCACATGCATCAATGAGCGTTTTATCTAAAGGAGAAGAACAACGTACCATTTTCTCTTGCACCATACAAACTTCATCAAGTGTATCAAAATGAAAACATGCTTTATCATCCTTAGGGTGTGACATGGCTTCAAACACATCAAAATTCACTTCTTCATCTTGCACTCTTACTTTAACCTTGCCATTCTCCACATCAATTAAGACTCTTGCAGTCTTCATAAATAGTCTCCCAAGAATGAGAGGCACATCTCCATCCTCCTCCATCTCCATTATGACAAAATCCACCGGAAATAAAAATTTGTCCACTTTCACAAGCACATCTTCAACCACCCCATAAGGGTATTTCAGAGACCTGTCCGCTACTTGGAGCGTCGTTCTAGTAGGCTTGAGTTCCAAACCCTCAATCTTTTTGAACATAGAAAGTGGCATTAGATTAATGCTAGCTCCCAAATCAATCAATGCTCTTCCAACTGCTAACTCTCCTATGGTACAAGGAATGGTGAAGCTTCATGGATCTTTAAACATAGGAGGCAATAATTTTTGTATGATTGCACTGAAATTTCCTTGCACTTCAATGGTCTCCTTTTCAATGTATTTTCTTTTCTTTGTGAGGATCTCCTTCAAAAACTTCGCATACAAAGGCATTTGTTGCAATGCTTCAGAGAAAGGTATGTTGATATCAAATTTCTTGAAAATTTCCATGAACCGCTCAAACTGTTTTTCTTTCTCCTTCCTTGAATAAGTCTTTGGACAAGGAAGGGGTTTTTCAAATTTCTCTCTTTTTTCCTCTCGTTTCCCTCTTCTTTCTTTCTTTCTTCCTCAATTCTCTTTTTTGCTTTTCTCTCACTTTCTTCTTCCCTTCTCTTTTTCCGCTCAACTTCTTCTTCTTTACTCAAATTTTCTTTCTCTTTTCTCTCTATTTTTCTCTTATCTAACACCTTGCCACTTCTAGTAACAATGGTCTTACACTCTTCCCTAAAATTACCTTTGGCATTCCTCTAAAAACCCTCCATTTTTTTGACCAATTGCCCAACTTGCATCTCCATACTTTTAAATGCAGCCTCCATATTTTTATAATAAGATATGCTCATTTTCATGAATTGCTGGAAAGTTTCCTCAAGCTTTGTGGTCTTCTCAAATGAAGTGGGTTGTTGCTGCCATTGTTACTGCTGTCACTGAACCTGTGACACATTCTGTATCTCTCGTGGCAATAGAGAGAGTTTCTCTGTCAAATTCTCCAATTGTTGAGTGATAATTTTATTCTGTGCAAGCAGAGCATCATGAGATTGTAACTATAGGACTCCCTTCTATTGAGGTGGAGCTCCTCTTTCACTTGCATCTCATTGTCATTGGTAGCCATGTTGTCAATCAGTTCGTAGGCTTCCTCTGGAGTCTTACACTTGATATTACCTCCAGCTAAGGCATCTAGCATCAATTTGGTTTGTGAACCAAATTCTCCAAGGGAAAGAATGACTATCGTTGCTTCGTCAAAGCCATGTGTGGGTGTCTTCCTCAGCAAGCTCTTGTTTCTATCCCACGCTTATCCTAAAGTTTCTTCCATGCCCTGCCTGAAAGAAGAAATTTCTTGCTTACCTTTGTTTAGTTTCGACTGTGGGAAGTACTTGTTCAGGAACTTTGCAACCACAGGTTCCCATTCAGTAAAGCTATCCTCCGGGAAAGAATTCAACCATAACTTAGCATTGTCTCCCAATGAGAAAGGAAACATGTTAAGCTTTATAGCGTCATCTGGCACATAATTGATCTTCACAGTGTTGCAAATCTCATTGAATGTGGTCAAATGCTCATATGGACTTTCATGAGACAGACCATTGAATTGGTTGTTCTTCACCAATTGTATAAACACCAGTTTTACCTCCATATTTACAACATTGTCCCTCGGTCTAGCAATGCTATTAAAGTGGTGAAGGCCAACAACTATTGTGTAATCTGCCAGAGTGTGTCTACCATTATTGTCTCCAGCCATCTCTTCAATGCTCTGGTCAGATCCTTGCGGTGAAGGATGTAAAAGTGTCTCTGGAGAAGGAAATAATTTTCTAGACATTCTGTTTCTCGTTCTCCTTCTAGTCTCGCTCAATCCTTCAAGAAGAGGTTCCGACTTTTTCTTGCTTCTAGTACGAATTGTATCCTTCATACACAAGAAAACAAAACCCTAGAAAGCAATTATTAGCTCAAAATAAAAACAAAAACAAAAACAAAATAAAATTTGAAACAATAAAAATCAAGTCAAAGCTAATCAATAATCACACAAATAGAATAGTTAAACCACAAGTCCCCGGCAACGGCGCCAAAAACTTGTTAAGACCCCAGCAAGTGTACCGAATCGTATCAAGGAATATAAATGGTAACACCAAGTATTGTTTTCCCTAGAGACTCATGGCCTAAACAATCATGTGATTTTTTGATTAATTAAGACTTGAGAAAAAAATCATTTGGTTTATAATGCAGAAAGTAAACATGAATGCAAGTTTTGATCAATTGCAAGAAAAATGCACAAGTGAAAGGTTTGTAAAATATGGAATGATTATGTTGTTGGGGGTTTCGATTTCTCCTATCCACTCTCATGTATTTATGAATTTTTCTTCTTCATTACGTTTATTGACACTTTCTAATTTACTTTAAACCCGATATCTCGGTGAAGAAAGTCTATCTTTAATTACTAGTTTACAATGTCTTGTCTCCCTAGCAATTAATTCTGCATTACATACGCACAGAAGATTACGGCAACCAAAACTCATATCCCTATGTCTAAGCAATATTGCTTTTGGGAGAGATTCCCCAGATCTAGATTTCCCAGTATGTGTCTATATCGACAAAATCAAATATCATGCACTGAATGAGTTAAACAAAGCAATGCATAGAGTATAGAGGAAAAACTCTAACAATTAATGAGAAAAGCATTTATAATATAAATCAATTCAATACATGAGAGTTTCAAAGGATTACATTGTTTCCCCAACAACAAATAACATTTATTTCACCATAGACATGGTGAAACTAGATGAATAATGGAAAAGAATGAAAGATAAAACCCTAAAAGTTGAAGATAGGAGCTTCCGCATCCAAATCTGCCTCCAAGGGGTGAAAGGAAGTGTTTCTGCACCTCTTTCTGTCCAAAGATACCTTCTTTAGGTCGTCTAAATCATTTAATAGCTCGAAGAAATAACAGAAAACACAGCCCAAGCCTAGTCGTCGGCACTCAGCGCCTCAACTTAGGGTGCCCAAGCGCAAATGCAAGAGACCAGCGCTTAGCGCCTCTGGAATGGTGCCCAAGCATCACTTGCGGTATTGAAATGGCGCTCAATGGTACTGGAAGGGCGCTCAAGCGTGAGTGCGAGACTGCTGCGTTGAGGGCCTTAGAAAAAGGGCAGTCAGGTGCCAATGAGAGACTTTGGCGTTGAGGGCCTCCAAAAAGGGCGCTCAAGCGTCCTACAATTCCTCTTTATGATGCTTTTCCAGCTTTTCCTGAGTTCCAACTCCTTGATACTTCAACTCTTCTTCCAAATCATCTAAATTCCTGTTAAAACAAGGATAACCAAGCATAAAATCCATAATTCCACCTTCAATTCTCTTATTCGCATAACTTAAGAAAAATCATGATTTCAAGCCAGTTTCTAAGTCATAAAGGATGTTTTTAGTATCAAAGTTAAGTATCAAATAATGGTATTTTCAACCGTTATCAAATATATACACTTTTATTTTAAAAAATTAGGTCAAAAAACTGAAAAGTTTATTCGCAACTTCATTGATAATCGATTATCATAAGTGGTACTCAATTATTCCAAAATTTTTTTCAAAAGATATTTTTTCGTTGTGATAATCAATTACCAAGATAATCGATTACAAACAGTAATAATCGATTAACACATAGACTTTTCTGAAAATGTAAAAATAATTGGGATAATCGATTACAACTTAAGTTAGTCGATTATCACAAAGCATTTTTTAAATAAACACTTTCCTGAGTGATCTTAAACAAGATGTTAAGTATCCTTCCAAACTAAGTCCAATACACAACTATTAAATACTTATTACAAAAGCTTAAAACTAAACTATAAATTTTTTTTACATCATTTACATGTTTTGAATTCTTAGACTTTTTTTATCATCATCAAAATATTTTTATCTTCAGTTCTTCTCTTTTTGATAACAATCTCCCACTTTTTTATGATGATCAAAATATGATTTCAAACTTTTTTTGTAATAACCTACATATACGAAACTTAGACAAGAAAATAACATTAGATAACTTATAAAAAATTTCTAATGCTTTAAACTTAACTATTTCACTCCCTTTTTTTGTCATAATAAAAAAAATGTAAGTCCCCATAAAATTGTTAAGTTAATTAAAATTAAGCTTCCCCTAAATAAGTGAATTTAATTACAATTGAGCTCCCCATTAATCAAATATGTTAGATCAAAATAGAGATATATATATTTTATTTAAAACTCATCACTAACATCATAATCATACACATAATCATCCAATTAGGTTTCTATATAGACACTCTGGTATCTAAGTTTCTAATTAAGGTGCACACTTCTTCATGCCTAGAGGCTTGAAGAATAAACATCTTTTTCATCCTCCTATTGATATTTGCAATATTTTCTACCATAGAGGATGAAAACCCTACAACAACACTTGGTGATCCAACAATAAGAGTACATTAGGCATTTCTTGGTCATCATCATATTCTTCAGTTGGCACACCTCCTTTGTGAATGAAGGCATCACCATAAAGAATGAAACCCATTTGCTGAATGCACCTTTCTCAATTTCATTTGATGCCTCAATGTGTTGGACCTTTTATCTGCCAATGCTTACTACTTTATAGTCACATATCCTTGAAATCAATAGGGAGAAAGGAAAAGGGTAAGCAGGAAACCTCTTAGCTTTGAGCATTGTGTGAACTATTATACCGAACCAATCAATAGTGACATGATTCAGTAGTCCATGTATGATCAGGAGGTCTGCCACGAAGCATTGTTTGGAGAAAGATTTCATACAATTAGATAATGGATGATTCGTTCATCCATTTTCATTCCACCCACAAATAATTGTTTATGAATTGGTTGTTGAGGATTCTCCAAGATATATCGAAAGGCTAACACCGTGTTGAATCCTTCAAAGCTTGTAAGTATATTTATGGCATCTTCACGAATAGGAAGATGTGCAACCTTGGCCCAGATATCATCATCAAGAATAATATCAACACCCTTGACTTCTGTGGAGACTACTATTGAGACAAATTTGTAACCCATGTTTTGAAGTTTATCAAACAATACTCAACGAAATATTATTTTCAAAAAGAAGCGTTTACACAATTGAATACGTCAAAAGATAAATGCTTGACAAATAAATTGTCTATAGAATCATTAGGAAGAAACATCCATAATGAATACTAGAATAATTAGATAGTGTATGATACAATAAACATATACATACAAACGCTACGCTAAACGCTTATGTGTTTACATTCAAGCTAGTTGTGTCACAAAGCGTTTGAAAAAGTAAGTCACATATAAGGACTAAAAAGATGCACTAAACGATATAGAATTCCTGACAGAGTATTTCTATTCTATAGCAACTAAACTAAATAGTATGTCAATCTAAGTGCTAACCTCACTCAAACAAAGACATAAGATTATGTAAACTTTCTTATAAGACAAGAGTTTAAAGAATATATCATCTACATCATCTATGTCAACTTGATAATAAACGATGCATTAATTAAGTGGTGTTGACATATGCAAATATGTGTTAAGCACGTAATGTGTAGTATAATCATCAACGGATCAAACATTTAATATTGTACGAAAAAGTGTTTTTGTGCTTGCATGCTTTGCTTTCTTTATCTGTGCAGGAAATGACAGCAGCAAGCTTAACTTAGAAGCTCTGCAGAAAGATTGAAAAGTCTTTGAGAGATAAGAAGACATTCCTAGAATGATTCATCAAGCTTCTTTCTTAGGAAGACCGTACAAGCTATTAACTCGAAAAATTTGTGCTACTTTACATTATAGACCTAAGTTTGATCAAGCTACCTAAAAAGGCTATGAAGCTTATCTTAAAATTAACTCATTGTCCAACGGTTATCTCACAAGATAACCTATATAAAGAAGATTAACTACAAGAGAAGTAGAAGTTGAAAGTTGAAGAAAGAGGAAGTGAAAAATGAGAGTGAAAAATGAAGTGAGAGTATGCTCAAAAAAGATCATAAAACATTAGTTTACCTTAATGCTTATATTGTCTCATGCTCTTCAAACTAAGAAAAATGATGAAGATATGAAGAAAAAATGAAAGCATGTTCTATCAAGAGAGAATGAGAAGACTAATGAGCAAGAGTAAAGAGAACATAGAAAAATGTTATCATCATATATCTATCATGGTACTCTATCTTTAAGTCTACAGCGTCTCAAGCTTTCATAGAAGAGAAGAGAATGACATAAAATAGAAGAGAAGAGAAGAAAATAGAGAAAATAAAAATAGAGCCTTTGTTGAATATCCACTTTGATGTTTGTCTCTGTGCTTATAGCGTCTAAATGCAAAAGCTTAAAGAAAAGAAGAGAGAAAACTAAAGAGTCAACAAAAATCAAGTTCTCTACTCCAAGCTTAGATCGTTTGATGATTTCATTCAAAAATAGTGAAAGAGAGCAATTACAAGAATTCAGGAATATATTGTTTTGATTAAATATCCTCTCAATGAGAGTTATTTTTCTTCTTGTAATCAAACACTTGTTGTAAGACCTAGGAAAATAGAGGTCTTAGAAATAAGGTAGTCTTGAGACTTTGGTGTTTTTGTTTCGTAATTAGTGTTCTTAAGTGTACATCTTTGTTAGAACATAATCGTTATATTATTTCTTTGATTTTATTTATACTTTTGCCTAAGGGTAAAATACTTTTTACCTTTTATTAATGAGGTGCAGCAATTAAAATAAGGGGTGTAGAAATGAGAAGCATGCAAAATAATAGATTATGGGAATCTTTTACAGGATTAGGTAGTTGTCATTTTAAAAGTTTGTTGAGAAAAGATATGAGATATAACCTTGGTGGGTTTAGAGATTAAAAGAGAAATTATTATTAGAAAAATCATTATTAAATATTGTTAATTAAAAGATATTTTGAGATATTATTATATATAATTAGATATTATTGTTAGATAATAATAATAAAATACAATCCATGATTTAGGGACTTATCATAATCAATTAGAATAAAAATACTAAGATAAAATTAATTAAGTTAAAGATAAATTTATTTTATCTTATCTATATCTTTTATCTTAGTTGGTTGTTATTACTCTTTATAGGCCTTTATTATAAATAGAGTACTCTATATGTATATTCCATACAAGGAAAATTAATTCCACACATAGTTGTAACTATAGTAGATACCTCCTATTTATATAGAAACTTTGGCCATTAGGAAAATGAGATAGAAATTTTGAAGGTGAGAGGAAATGAGAGAGAGTGAGGGTGAGGATGCAACTATATTGGAAGAGATCTTTGAGTATAGATAAAGTCTTAGTATTGGTCAACATATAGGGAAGCTTACCTTTGTTTTATTGTGTGATTAATGTGGGTATATTCTTGAGTTTCTTGAGGGGTGTGGGGAAGTTTACCTTTGTTTTATTGTTTTTGGTTGTATGATGAATGTGGGTATTCTTGATTTTCTTGAGGGGTATGTGGAAACTTACCGTAGTTTTCTCTATTGATTGTATGATGAATATGATGTTTTCTTAATTATTTTGAAAGGTAATGTTTGTTTTGATAATTGTGTATGTATGAGAACATGTTCTGCATAGTGATAGGGTTTATTCATGTTCGTGTTGGGTTTTACCTATTAAAGTATGTATGGTTTTGTTGGGTTTCCCATGATAATATGTATTGATTCCTAGAGGAAATAAAGGTATGTTGTTTGAGGGTTTTATCATGCAAATATTTGTTATAAAGAGTGGTATGATGATCATATGAAGTCTGTTAGGTTTTTTTAATGATGGGTTTTGGATGATTTCTTTGGTATTACGTGTGTATGTGAGTGTGGATCAATGTATATATGAGTGTTGTATGCATGAGTGATGTGTTAAGTATGTTTTCACATGGTTTTGGGGTTGCTGCTTGTGGGTTTTAGAAATTGTGTTGTTGTCCAAGACATAATATTCTTTATAATAATCGATTATTTGGGATGATAATCGATTATTGTTTCATATGTTATGATTTTGGAATGTTTGGTGTGATGAACTTACGGGAATAATCGATTATCATTAGTGATCATTGATTATCATACGGTATTTTGAATAACTGAAAACCTCTCTAGAATAATCAATTATCATTAGTGATAATTGAATATCATTAGTGATAATCAAATAGCGATAATCGATTATCAGAGTTGATAATTGATTATCACGTGGTATTTTTGCTAGAAAAGTCCGTTTTGAGAATAATGGAGGAGGGACAAACTTCAAGGGCTACAAAATGTGAAATTAGTAGGGAATAAAGTTGTGTGATATGGTTGGGGTCAAAGTGGACTCTTGTTGGACATTGGAGCGTGCATATTCAATCTGAGGCACTAATGTGTGTAGTTGATGAATAAGCATAAGAGTGAAACACGTGTTTATGTTTATTGTACCTAGCAAATCTTAAGACTATTTACCATGTGATACGGGATAGCAGGTCTCTTTGGCCTTATGTGCGAAAAGGGAGTGGTTAAGGATGGCAAACAAATCCGCGTTCGCGGATATCCGCGGATAAAATCCGCGACGGATAATTGATACCCGCGAATATTTACTACCCGAAACCCGCGGATAGCGGGTATTTTAATAACCGCTTATAAATGGGTCGGGTGCGGATATTATACTATTCGTGCCCGCGGATATCTGCTACCCGCAAAAAATAAAAATAAAAATTTAATTTTTATTTTATTAAGTTAAATTTAATTAAAATTAACATTAATTTATATTTTACAAGGTTAAATTTAATTAAAATTGTACTATATGAAGTATACTGATTGGAATTAATTTTCATTTATGGACAATTAACAGGTATTAATAGGTCAGATTGCCTTATGCTTGACAAAATATATGGTATTAATTATTCATTATTGGGTTTGATTGCCTAAAAATATACTACACTAATGGTTAATCAATGGGCTTGTCTGCCACATGCCCTATAAATATACAATTAATGTCTAAGTACAATCATCCTCTTCTATCCTAATAAAATATAGACCTCTTTATGAAACGTCAGAGTGTCTTCTGCAGGTTAACAACCCATCGAATTGGATGTCATTCTGAAGAAGGATTGATGATCAAAAGAGAACAAAGCAAAGAAGGACGACCGACCCTCAGACCAATTCAACCGAAACAAAAATTAAATTTTAATTTATATTTAATTTAATTTATATTATATTTTATACATTTTTTGTAATTCTATTTAAATTTTATTTTAATAATTTATAAAAATATATTTTTTTAAATATTTGCGGGTAGCGGGTCGGGTAGCGGGTGAATTTTTTTTTTTGTCGGGTCGGGTTGCGGGTAGTCACCATCCGTGCTCGACCCGACCCGTTGCCATCCCTAGGAGTGGTGTTTAAATGTTGGACATTCTTTGTATGGGGGGAACGACTCGATCGGGCCTGTATAGGGAAGCTATAAGTGTGTGAGGTAAGTACAAAAGTGTGACTGAGTCTTTCACTGTGGAGTTCATGGTATTAAGGATGCTCGTGGTGATGTTCATGATAGGAATATTCATGATGGAGGTACTTGTACTAATGATCGGGTTGACGATAATGCTCTAGAGGAAGCTACATTGTAGTGATTGGGCTATGAACGTGGTGTTGTTAGCATAGGTGTTGATGAGTGGATAGACAGATGGTCTATGTGTGTTATATTTGGGATGGAATCGAGGATTGAGGATTGAGCAGTGAAGATTGAGGATTAAGGATCGAGGATCGAGGATTGAGTAATCTAAAATGATTGAATTGTTATGTTTAGAGGATTAAGAATCTTATTGTTAATACTTCTATGTATAAGGTAGTTGGATTATGGTTGATATTATCACTGTGTATTGTTTTATTGGTAGCTTACTCCACACTTGTGTGTGTTTATGCGTTTGTGAATGAAATTATCAACGATGATCGTGCAATGTATTATACGTAAGCAGATGATATTTCAGATGTTCTAGAGGCATGATAGATTCGTTAGATGATAGGGGAAAGATTTGGGTTTCTTTAAAACTTCTTTTGGTATAGACTTTTGACACAATGTAATTTGAAATTATTTCTATTACTTGGTTATTTAAATTCCTTTTGAATAATGTAAATTGAATCTTGCTTTTGGAATTATGCAATCTGCTTTATTTTCGCAAGTTTAAATCTTGACGTTTTTTAAAATTATGCTTCCAGGCTATGAGAAAAGTTTGAAATGCATCGTTATCTATGATGTAATTTTGATATTAAATGCATCCCTTTTTACTTAGAAACTTGTTTGAACTTATGTTTTTCCTTCAGTTTTGTGAATAAGAGAATTGAGGTTATACTTAATGATTTTATTACTAAATTCCCTTAATTTTAAAGGTTATTCGTATGTTTTGAAAGAGGAGCAAAATAATCAAGGAGTCGGACCATAAGGAGCAAGCAGAGCTGTAGAAAAAGAGAAAAAGATGCAGTGCAGAAAAGTCAAGATAAGGGCCCCCGGGTCAGGGACCCTGAGCGCCATTTAGTCAGGCTGAGCGCCACTCTAGGGGCCCTGAGCGCCACCTAGTCAGGCTGAGCGCCACTCCAGGGGCGTTGAGCGCCAGTTTCAAGTGTAGCAGACCGCCTGGGCGCCCTCTAAGGGGCCCTGAGCGCCACTCCTCTCGCATGGGCGCCTGCTTGCCCTAAGTTGGGGCGCTAAGCGCCAATGTGTGGGCTTGGACCTGTTTTCTGTTATTTTTCTTATCTATTTAAGGACTTGGACGTCCTAGGGATGGTATCTTTTGATGGCTTGAGCACAGAAACACACGTTTTGCTCCTCTGGAGGCATATTTAGGGATGCAGGAGCTCTCCTCTTTAATTTCTAGGGTTTTTCTATCTCTTCCATTCCATTGTACATCTAGTTTCTCCATGATAATGGGGAACTAAACTCTATTTGTTGTTGGGGAATGATGTAACCTTGTGAACTCTCATGTATTTGAATTGATTCCTAATTATATATGCTTTTTTCATTAATTGTTAGGGTTTTTCTCCTTCGCTCAATGCTTGCTATGTTTAACTCATTCATGGCATGATGTATGATTTGCATGAGTATCGGGAGATATCTTACAATTAAGGATCTGGAGAACTTCTCCCAAAAGCAATATTGCCGAGGGATGGGGATAGGAGGTTTGGTTTTTTTAAGCTACTAATCGTAATGCAGAATTAATTATTAGGGATGCAAGGGATTATGATCTAGTAATTAAGGATAGGCTTTCTTCGCCAAGAGATAGGGTTTTAAGTAATTTAGATAATGACATTAACATTAATGAAGAAGAAGAATTTTTATATGCATAAGAGTAAATTAGGTGAAATCTAAACCCCAACAACATTATCATCTCATATTATCAATTTCATCCATTCATTCGAGTGTTTAGCCTCAATTGATGAAATTGCATTCATGTTTATTTTTCTGCACTTTGCATTCAAAACCCCCAAAATATTGTTCTTAAAGTCTTAATTAGTTAAGCAATTACATGAGTGTTTAGTGTCGTGAGTCTCTTGGGAAATGATACTTGGTCTTACCATTTTATATTACTTTATACGATTCGGTACACTTGTCGAGGTCTTAACATAAACCAAGGGTGGTTAACAATACTTGGGTACCAGAAGTGGTCACAATACTCAACAACCAGGAGTGAGTAAACTTGGACTAGTCAAAATTTGTTAGGTGAACCAGGAGTAGTTAAACTTTGACTAAATTGATTTGGTGAACCAGGAGAGTTTAAACTTGGACTAGACAAGACTGACTAGGTTAACCAAGATTGGTTTATAATATTCGGACTAGTCGTATTGACTAGGTGAACCAAGAGTGGTGTTAATATTTATTGTAAACGTAGAAAGGTTAAACTCGTGTAATCTTTGAAAAGATTAGGAGAACCCCTTAAGAGTTCTTAAGGGAGACCTAGACGTAGCTCAAGTTGAGTAAACCAGTATAAAAATTATGCTTTATTGTTTTCATTCTTTAAAAGCTTTTGTTAATTCATATGTCATCATCTGAAGCATACTCGTGTTTGATAATCTTTTGAAAACTCATCAGACACCTTTTGGAAAAAAAATAGAAAACATTACTGATTAGGGCAACCAAGATTGGTTTATAATATTCGGACTAGTCGTGTTGACTAGGTGAACCAAGAGTGGTGTTAATATTTATTGTAAACGTAGAAAGGTTAAACTCGTGTAATCTTTGAAAAGATTAGGAGAACCCCTTAAGAGTTCTTAAGGGAGACCTAGACGTAGCTCAAGTTGAGTAAACCAGTATAAAAACTATGCTTTATTGTTTTCATTCTTTAAAAGCTTTTGTTAATTCATATGTCATCATCTGAAGCGTACTCGTGTTTGATAATCTTTTGAAAACTCATCAGACACCTTTTGGAAAAAAAAAATAGAAAACATTACTGATTAGGGCAACCAAGATTGGTTTATAATATTCGGACTAGTCGTGTTGACTAGGTGAACCAAGAGTGGTGTTAATATTTATTGTAAACGTAGAAAGGTTAAACTCGTGTAATCTTTGAAAAGATTAGGATAACCCCTTAAGAGTTCTTAAGGGAGACCTAGACGTAGCTCAAGTTGAGTAAACCAGTATAAAAATTATGCTTTATTGTTTTCATTCTTTAAAAGCTTTTGTTAATTCATATGTCATCATCTGAAGTGTACTCGTGTTTGATAATCTTTTGAAAACTCATCAGACACCTTTTGCAAAAAAATAGAAAACATTACTAACTAGGGCAACCAAGATTGGTTTATAATATTCGGACTAGTCGTGCTGACTAAGTGAACCAAGAGTGGTGTTAATATTTATTGTAAACGTAGAAAGGTTAAACTCGTGTAATCTTTGAAAAGATTAGGAGAACCCCTTAAGAGTTCTTAAGGGAGACCTAGACGTAGCTCAAGTTGAGTAAACCAGTATAAAAACTATGCTTTATTGTTTTCATTCTTTAAAAGCTTTTGTTAATTCATATGTCATCATCTGAAGCGTACTCGTGTTTGATAATCTTTTGAAAACTCATCAGACACCTTTCGCAAAAAAATAGAAAACATTATTCACCCCCTTTCTAGTGTTTTCATGTTTATTTCAGCTACACCATCTTTGAATTTAAAATTACAGTAGAACACATGAACAAGATCATGGTAGAACAAACCCTTTAGTTCTACAATGTGTTGTAATCCCTAATTGATCAATTGTTGAGGAAATTTGAAACCAACTGCATTGAACTAATCTACATCAATGAACTTTGGTGCGATTAACTTTCTGTCTTTCACGAATGTCATGAACTGTCTTCTTCTTTTGAGGTCAAAGACCCATCCTTTAATACTCACAGGCTTAGCTAATTAGGTATGAGCTAGATTGCCACTTCTTCTTGTTGTGGGAATGATTTTGTGAGATGATTCAACCATGGAGATTGGAAATTTTGAATTTATGGATGTGAGAGAAGAGCTTAGAGTTCCAAACTCAAAATTTTCGGCAAGAAGACAATACGTTAGGGTTTCAATCAATGGAGAACACGAAACATGAGAGATTTGGGTGTAGTAATTTATATAAGAGTTCCTATTTATAACTCCAGGTGCCCCAACAGACATATTTGGCATAAATTAGCCATTTACAACAGTTGTAACAGCTACTTTTTGAATTAATTACATTCTGAAAGGCGTGATAATTTATTATCACTTGAGATAATAAATTATTGTTTCTAAATTTTGGGTTCCAAAACTTAAGATAATCGATTATCACTTAGGATAATCGATTATTCCATAGCCAATTTTAACTTATAAGGCAGAATAATGATAATCAATTATAATCCTAGATAATCAATTATTCCAAAGGAAATTTTAAATTATAAAGCAGAATAGTGATAATCGATTATCATCATTGATCGATTATCATCATTGATAATCAATTATTCTAGAGGTAACTTCATATTTTGTACCTTTGAGCTGCATGGGGATAATAAATTATCACACTTACTATTTGATTATTCTAGAGCCCAAATGAAATATTCTAAGATCTTGAGAATCAATTATCACCCTTAAAAATCCAATTTTGAGTTTTCTTTAGCCTTTAAGACATATTTAATATTCCTAAGTCCTTTAGGCAATGCTTTAGTAAAAAACCTATTTAGTGCCTATGACCTGTAGATTATTTGTTCTAGGTACCAGTTCCCATACATTATTTCTCTTGACCTGGTTTAGTTCCTCTTGCATGGCCATCATCCAATTTTCATCTCCAAAGAGCATCTTCAATCTTTTTCGGCTCAAACTTGGACACGAAAGCAACATTCATGCAAAATTGATTCAGTTGTCTTCTTGTGGACACCCCTCTTGAAATATCACCAATAATGTTGTCAGTAGAGACATTTTTGGGCACTTTCCATTCCTTAATCGATTCTGTTCTGGGAGAGTCGATTAATTCTTCAGAGTTCTCTTTCTCCAGTGATTCTTCAATCTCTTCTTCCTCTCCAGTAGAGTTCTCAGCTTCAGCAGATTTTCTGTTGTGTTCAGGATTGATAGTAGTCTCAACATACTCATCAAATGCCATGTGAACTGATTCTTCAACACACATTGTTCTCTTTTGTAAACACGATAAGCTTTGTTGGTTAGGGAGTATCCTATGAAGATTGTTCATCAGCTTTGGAATCATACTTGCCAAGATTTTGTTTTCCATTGTTCAGCATAAAGCATTTGCATCCAAAGACTCTTAGATGAGACATATTCGGTTTTCTTCCTTTTAACAGCTCATAAGGAGTACTTAAGGATTGATCTTATGACAATTCTATTTAACACATAGCAAGTTGTACTAACAGCACCTGCCCAAAAATATTTAGGCATGTTCCTCTCATTTAACATAGTTTTGGCTAGCTCTTCTAGAGCTCTATTTTTCCTCTCAACCACTCAATTTTAATGAGGAGTTCTAGGTGCTGAGAATTTGTGTGATATTCCCATTTCAGCAAGGTATTCATCAAATGCTTCGTTCTAAAATTCTTTGTCATGGTTACTTCTAATCGATTTAATCCTGAGGTCCATCTCATTTTGAATAACAGCAGTGAACTTCTTGAATACTTTAAGTGTGTCACTCTTGACAGCAATGAAGAATGTCCATGTAAACCGGGAATAGTCATCAACTATAACAAGTCCGTAAGAGTTTCCACCACGGCTTCTCACTCTTGAAGGTCCAAATAAGTCCATGTGCAGGAGTTGCAGAGGTCTGGAGGTTGACATCTCTCTTTTGTTTTTGAAGGACTGTCTTGTTTGTTTTCCCTTTTGACACGCATCACATAATCTCTCATAAGCATAGCGAATGTTGGGAAAGCCGATCACAAGATCCTTTGATACAAGTTTGTTCAGTTGACTCATGTTGATGTGAGCAAGTCTCTTATGCCATAGCCAGACATCATCTTCTTTAGTCATTAAACAAACTATTGACTCGAATGATGTTTCATTGAAATCGATTACGTAAATATTGTTAAGCCTTTTTCCCACAAGTAACAATTTGTATGTTGTCCCATTGCTAATCAAACAATATTTAGGATCAAAAGTAATCTTTAATCCTCTGTCACATAGCTGACTAATATTGAGTAGATTGTGCTTTAACCCTTCAACAAGAAGAACATTTTTAATTTCATAAGATGTTTTGATTTTACCTATACCGATGATCTTCCCTTTGTTATTGTCGTCGTATGTAACATGACCAGAAGTATTGTAAGAGATATTTGAGAATTTTGTAGGATCCCCTGTCATGTGTCTCGAGCATCCACTGTCTAAGTACCACGTGGAGCTTTTTGTTTCTTGTTTCAGATCTGCTTCTGCAACTTTAGACTTTTCCATCATGATCAGATCATTTTGAGACGCGGTCTTCTTGCTATCACTTTGACTCTTTTGGCCATTCTTTTCATTAAGAAATCTTATAAATCTATCAACAAGTAGATTGATTCTTTGTGATCCAGGACTAGATTTACCACCATAGGTTGCCTTGTCTTGCAAGATTCGTGTTTCAAAAGATTCATAGAACCCATTAGTGATAGAATTTGACTTTGCATTGCAAGTAGCTGATATCAATTCAAGTACGGATCACATATCCTTCTTGTTTGAGAAACAGAAGCCATTCCCAGGAATATAGTCGATTCAAACAAAACAGAAGTTGACTAGTTTTTCAAATATTTTATGAAAACCAGCTCTGGTGCCAATTGTTGGAAACAGGATGACTTAGTTTCAACACCAAGAGGGGGGTGAATTGGTGAGGTTCAAAAATCAGAGTCTTTTTAAAATCTTTTTCACAAAGTATAAAGCTTTACAAAGTTTCTTGAATCGCAAGGAATAAGAAGTTTAAGTGCAGCGGAAAAATAAAGTTGACTGTGCGAAATGTAAAGTCGACTTTAAAGTAAAGAGTGTAGGGAAAGAGAAAGCAAACACAGACTTTTATACTGGGTCAGCCTCAATGCCTACATCCAGTGTCCTTCCACAACCAGGAAGCCAATGCATTATATTAGTCAAGGTTTTTACACAAGATTTCTATAGAGTCCTCCACGTCAAAATATAGACAATCTCTCTAACTCTCTAACTAAAAGTATAGGCAGTATCACAAAGAACTACAACAAGATATCCCTTCTTCTGCAATCTTCAACACACTTTGAACAATCCTCAAAGTGTACAGAACTCCACATTCTCTTCCTGTAATCCCAACAGGGCAGTCCAATCTTCAATGGATTGATGAGTCTTGATCAATATGATGAACACTTGCAGTGCAGAATTTGATCAAATAGTAAGCTCAGTTTTCTTACTCCTAAAGAAACTCTTCAAAGAAAGATCTCCTCCGTCTTCTTGATGAGTTCTTGGAGCATTTTTACAAATATCACAATCTGAAACAGCAAATGAAAATGTCAGCACAACCAAAGTCTCTTCTCTTCTTTTGTGATTTACAGAATCACGTCTATTTATAGTTTTCTATGAAACAAACGCTCCTGTAGTTGACTTTGCCACTAATGTAGTTGATTGTCATCAGACAGTTATAACAATTAAAACAAATTAGCAGCAGTCACAACGACCAAATTGATTATGAATTTAATTCAGTTGAGTTGCATTTAATGCTTTAGCATAGAATTGAAATATAGTCGTTGCAGCACAAAAGCATTAACAGAATTTCAAAACAAATAACTAACTAAGTCGAATTCACTGCGCAATCAGTCGACTTAAACACTTCGAATCAGTTTTGAAAAACTTTTCATTTCAAAATTCCTCATAGCACTGTTTTAGAAAATTTGTGCAAAGTCACGAGTTTTAATTGACTTACTTCATAATGAAGTCGACTTAAAACTTGCAGTTTTGCCACACAATATAAGTTCAATAAAGTGCATGTGGTTTTATTTTCAGAAGCATATGTAATGCAATCACAAATGATGTATCAAGTATAAAGTCAGTGAATATGAATACATATATGAGAATCAACACAAACATGTTCTACAAGATTTCATTTACAATAAAGAATTGAACATGTAACATATAACAATACATGTGTTATTAATAATGTGTTGTCATCATCAAAAACCAGAACACTGTGAGATGAAGGTTTAGCTAAACCAGTGCTTCCCTTATCAACAATCTCAACAACAACATATACACAAACAGTATATCATATACAGCTTCTAACAGAGCTAATCACCATTCCTCATAAAGTTCAACATACCACAACAACTAAAACAAATTCAATTAATTTCTCATAATTTAAGTGTTGCATACTAGAGAGTCTTAGGAATAAACTTCCATTTAGCATAATCAACTAGCATCACCAAATCTTTGACAATCACCTCTATAGAAACTAACATATGACAAAACACACACACACACTCACACACACATACATATAACACCAAGATCCAAACCATCAATCTAACTACCCATACCAAAATTAAGATACTAATATATGTACTCAATTAATTCCAGTGCTATTAATTATTCAGACAAGTTATTTTATGGTAAAAAAATCACCATTATGACACTATAAAGGATATCATCAGCAATAATAGAGAAATATTTAATGTATTATCCTTGTACTCATTATAACCAATTTTAATTCACTTTGAATTCATAATCAATTAGCTATTCTACAACACATTCATTCTTATTTCTGGTACAATTAGTCGAACGTATAGACTAAAACAAAGTGACACACCTTCAGAATACATAATTCCCACTTTCACAAATATAACGCTTAATTATAGTTCAAGCCTAGATAGTTCAAAATATTTCAATTGATTATACTAGTTTTTAATCACAATCAATTCAAGAACTTTATAATATTTAAGCATAACATTCTACAAACTGATCATACATGATATATTCAAACTATTACAAAGTTCACGAACATGAATCCAAAGATAAACTCATTACAGGTTTCACAGCATCATTATCAATTTAATATCTAATAAGATTTAAATCAAGGTTTTCAGAATGTTAATACATCCAAATAGTCATATTCAACAAACACTATTTGAAATCCATTTTCATTCAACTTTAAAGGCATACCAAAATAACTATAACTTCAAAACAATCATCCATAGACCAGTAAAAGCTTAATTAACTCAGATCGAAACCCAAAACAATATTAAATGTAAATTTCCATCACTTAAAGATTCAAACAGCCAACCAAAACATACCAATATTATTTTTCAGAACCTAATCTCACACACACGATGTTATCTAAAAACAACTTAAGTCACTAAATACGAATTTCAACATGATATGTCACAATTAAATCCCAGCCACCAAATATTATTTTCCATTAGGAACACCATAATGTTCAATATTGAACTTGTTTGAAGTGTGTCCCTTTCTCACACAATAAAAGCATGTGACAATATTTGAATTCCTAGAAAAAGTAGTTCCTTTTCAACCCATACCCTATGTGTTCTTTTAATTTGGTTCTCACTTTTAGGAACACTTTGCTTTTTAAAAACCTTTTTCTTAAGTGTCGGTTTTTCAATATTTTTATTTGTTGTTGCCTCTTCTAGCAGTTTCTCAAGAATATCAATATCAAACATGTGACTTTTGCAAGATTCGCATTCAACATTTACAGTTTTTTTTCTTTTCTAAATTTGATATTTTATTTTTCAAAATTTCTTCGAGAGAGAAATTTTTCAAATTTTAATTGCAACACTTTAAAATCTGTTTTTAATTTCTTATGAACAACATCTAATTTTTCTGATTCATGAAATAGTTGTTGAAAATATTCATCATTATTACAACTAGAAACACTTACTTAGCTACCAAAATATTCATCATTAGCAATTAAGCAAAAATGTGTTTGCTCATCCAAGTCGCTTGAGTTTAAAGAATTTGATCGTTATCCTTCCAAGAAGTATAAGCTTTCTTCTTCTTGAAGAATTTCTTTCCCTTCATTACTTCACTCTTTTGTAATTTGGACAGTTGACTTAACATACCCTCTTTCTCCATAATCATAGCATTTATAGATGGAAGAAGATCATTGGTTCTCCTTCTTATCACTTCTAAATGGTCCCTTTCCTTTGGACTTCATGAAGTTGTTGAAATTTTTTATCATTAGACTTAGGTTTTTGTCATTTAAATCTTCATACTTCTCAAGGCTTTCTTTCTTTACAATTTTAGACTTCAAGTCCAAGTTCTTTTTCCTTCCTTATTCCTCATTCAACCTCCCTAATTCAAGTTCATGTTAGATTCTGTGACTATGCTATTGTGGTTACTTTTTGTTGACACGACCTATTCAAGGATTTCAAATATTTTATGTTTATTTCTTTAGTATCAAAACTTTTACCTAACTCAGAGAAATGATTTACAATATGAGTGAAGTACTTTTGCACGGATTGTTTCTCCTTATTGCATCTTGAACAACTCGCATTTCTGAATCAACGAGGTTTTTCAAGCTCGCTTGACATCATTTATACCTTCATGGGTTACTCGTAGAACCTCCCTTATCTCCTAAGCACTCTTTTAGACAAAATTTTTGTAAAACTTTGTTCGCATAAAAATGAAGTTTTGAAGTTTTGATGATGTCTCAAAGTCAAGTCTCAAGTGCTTAAGTTGCAAGAAGACCATCATGAAGATTTGTTTTGTGTTAAAGCTTTTATAATTTAGTAGTTTTATGTATACAATGTTATTTATCCTTGATTCCATGTATTTTATGATTTAAAATTCGTTTTGGAGTCAAAAAAAACACTGCAATAATCGATTAGCACTTAAGATAATCGATTATCACAAAGAGGTTTTTGAAAGTAGCTAAAAATTCATTTTTGTTCTGGAATAATCGATTTCCAACTAATGATAATAAATTATCCATAATCGATTATGTCTATAATAATATATTATCACGATTAGTCGTTGGAGTTTTTAGGCATGTTTTTGGCCATTATACATTCATTAAATGCATAATCGATTACCATAAGTGGATAATCGATTACCACGCGTTAAATAGCTAACAACGGATTTTTGGAGGTATCCTTGAGTGAGATCTTTATATATTAATTTAAGACTTTCATTCTAATATATAGAAATACAAAATTCTTATTTGATTGCTTGTGTGTTGTGATAAATTTGTTCTAGGGTTTGGTGTAACCCTTTAGTTGTGGCTTTGAGAACTTGGTGTTGGCATAGAGCAAGAACTTTCAGTAGGTTTGTGATTGAGTGTTGTTGTTGTTGCTGAGTGAATCCTTGTCATCCTTTCTGAAGATTTAGAGGACGTGTTCATCTTTTGTGAAGATTCAAAAGAGATGGTCATCCTTCGTGAAGCACTCAGAGGAGGTTCCCTTATGTCTTTAAAGGAAACTGAGTTTCATCTCTTGTGGTAACAAGAGAGGTGTTCTAAACCTTAAACTTGTTGTTTTCTTTGCGATTGTAACAGTTTGTTGGTTTTGTGATAATCGAACGTTAATCTTCTTTTCGATTAATAACTAGACGTAGGATCCTTGTGATCTTAACCAATATAAAATTCTCTGTGAAATTTTCTCTCTTCCTTACACTTTTTACGATTATTTTAATTTATTGTTAAGTAAATTAAATTACAAGAGAAAATTATTAAAGGCATAATTTGCGTTTAAGAAACCAATTCACGCCCCTCTTGGTTTGTTGTTCACGTTAACCATTCTGTTGTACTACTCTGACAATTGGTATCAAAGCTTGCTTTGATAGTAATTCAATGACGGGACAACACCAAACCTTTGTTGAGGGTGCCTCTATCAATAGACATCCATTGTTTATTGGTGAAAACTATGCTTTTTGGAAAGTAAGAATGCAAATTTTTATGGAATCTATTGATAGTGAGTTTTAGGAACTATTACGAATGTTCCTTTTGTTCCTACTATTTTTATTAACAATTTGCAGGAACCTAAACCTCATGACCGATGGAACGCCGACGATAGAAGAAGATCCCAACAAGATGTAAGGGCTCGAAATATAATATCATTTGCTTTAATTGTTGATGAGTTTTTAGGATATCAATATGTAAGACTGCTCAAGAAATGTGGGAGGTTCTAAGGATCACTCACGAAGGCAATGATGTTGTTAGAAGAGCAAGAAAGAATACTTTAATCCAAGAGTACGAGATGTTCTGCATGAAACAAGGAGAAACAGTAATAGATGTTCAAAAATGCTTCACTCACATTGTGAATCATCTCATTGGATAAGGTAAGTCTTTCGACACTGGTGAATTAAATATAAAAATTCTTAAATCGTTGAACGGAACTTGGCAACCAAAGGTGACCGCTATAAGTGAGTCACAAAATCTCAATACCATGTCAATGGATGCATTGTTTGGTAAATTGAGAGAACTTGAACTGGATCTTGGAAGATTGAACGAAGATGGAAGATGAAAACAAGGAAAAGACACTGACCTTCCAATCTGAGATTGAAAAAGGCAAAAATATTAAAGATGAGGACTCTAAAGAAGAAGAAGAAAATACAGGTATCTTCATTAAAAAGCTAAGTAAGTTCATGAAGGCCAACGGAAGAAGAAGATTTAAAAGCGAAAAGAAGGAGAATAAAAAATCCTCCTCAAATTACCATTGTTATGGTTGTAGAGAGAAAGGACATATGAAAGTTGATTGCCCAAATCCAAAGAAGGGTGAACAGAGAAGTCAAAAGAAATTCTTAAAGAAAAAAAAAAGTATATATCGCTTGAGATGATGATAACGAATGTACATCAAGCTCAAGTGATTCTGATGAGCAGGCAAACATTTGGTTAATGGAAAACGACAATATATCGGAAAGTTAAGTAAGTTCTTTTAGCGATTTTGAATATTTTGATTATATTAATAATGAATTTGTGTACACTTACAAAGAATTATTAATTGAATCTGAAAAATTAGATATTACTTAGAAGAAATTCGAAAAGGATTTCAAAGAATTAAATTTAAAATATGAAAATATTCTTGAAGAAAATAAGGTTTTAAAAAATAAAATTTTATAATATGAGAAAGGAAAATATACTAGTACTTATGAATGTATTTCCTGTTTAAATGAAAATAAGCTACTAGACAAAACAACTCATGCTGAAAGTAGTAAAAATAATTTAAATAATAAAAAAGTTGTTAAAAATAAGTATGTTCCTAGTATAATTATAAGTATCAAAATTATAATTATAAAAATAAAAATAGAAGAACCGTAGAATTTGGGTAGAACAAGGAATTACTAATAGGAATCCAAATATTGCTACTTGTTTCTATTGCATGAAAAAGGGCCATACCAATAATAGAATTAAAATAAAACAATATGGTGTTCCTTATGGAAAATATACTTAGGTTATAAAATGATTTAAATTTTTTTTAACTAACCCAAAGGACCCATACAAAATTGTTGGGTACCTAAAATAGCTTGTTCTCTCTTTTTATTTTGTAGATAAGTTCTAAATCTAGGAAGTCCATGTGGTATCTTGATAATAGTTTCTCAAAGCACATGACAGGAGATAGAAAGAAATTCTCAAACTTCCGGACGAATGAACAAGGCTATGTCACATATGGTGAGAATAATAAAGGAAAGATCTTTGGAATAGGAGGCATAGGAAGTGCAAACACCTTGAATATAAAGGATGTACTATTTGTAGAAGGATTGAAGCATAATTTACTCAATATAAGCCAAATATGTGATAAAGGTCTCAAGGTAACATTTGAATAGAATTATTGCACTATCCATGAAAGAGATTCTTCTAAAATTACTTTGAAAGGTATTAGGAATGCAAATATTTATTTAATTGATTTAGAAAATGCATCTAATAAAAATATTTCATGTTTATTAGTAAAAGAAGAAAATTCATAGTTGTGGCATAAAAGAGTTGCTCATATTCATATGCAACAATTGACTTATATCTAAAGACTTAGTAATTGGTCTACCAAACTAAAATTTGTAAATGAAAAATTATGAGGTGCATGTCAAAAAGGGTAAACAAATTAAATCATCCTTTAATTCGAAAAATATTGTTTCAAGTGAAAAACCCTTAGAACTCTTTCACATGGATTTATTTGGTCCTTCAATGATAAAAAGTTTTGGGGGAAATTATTATGTTTTAGTTATAGTTGATGACTATTCAAGATATACATGGACATTCTTTATTACTCTAAAAAGTGAAACTTTCAAAGTATTTAAAAAGTTTGCAAAACAAGTTCAAAATGAAAAATATTTTAAAATTTAATCAATTTGAAGTGATCATTGAAGGGAATTTCAAAATGAATCATTTAAAAAAATTTGTGAAGAATTTGGAATTTCTCATAACTTTTCAGCACCTAGAACTCCATAACAAAATGGAGTAGTAGAAAGAAAGAATAGATCTTTACAAGAACTTTATTAAATGAATAAAAAATTTCAAAACACTTTTGGGTTGATGTTGTGAGTACTGCATGTTATGTTTTAAATAGAATGCTTATTAGCCCTATTTTAAAATGTACTCCTTATGAACTACTTAAAGGAAGAAAGCCTAATGTTTCTCATTTGAAATTATTTCGATGCAAATGTTTTGTTTTAAACAATGGAAAACAAAATTTGGGAAAATTTGATCCTAAATCCGATGAAGCTATATTTATTAGTTATTCTCTAACAAGTAAAGCTTATAGAGTTTTTAATCGGAGAACGTTTGAAATAGAAGAATCTATGCATGTTGTCTTTAATGAAATTGTGGGCTTTGAGGAAAAACCTCTTGAGTCAGATGAATCAGATGCAGGTGAAGAAAAAGACTTGCAGGAGACAACAATTGATGAGAAAAATAATCCTTAAACTGAAGATTTTACTAAGACATGGGAACAACCCCAAGGATTATCATTAGACAATATTATTATAGATGTCACAAAAGGGGTGTACTCAAAGAAACTTAGCAAATTATTGTATGATTGTGGTTTTTGTTTCATAGTTAGAACCTAAGAACATAAAGGAAATTCTTCAAGATGATCAATGGTGTATAGCAATGCAAGAAGAACTTAACCAATTTGAAAGGAATCAAGTGCGGGAATTAATCCCTAGGGAAAATTTTCATCAAGTGATAGGAACTAAATTGGTGTTCAGAAATAGTCTGGATGAAGATGGGAATATCACCAAGAATAAAACTAGGCTTGTTGCACAAGGCTATAGTCAAGAAGAAGGTATTGATTATGATGAAACATATGCTCATGTTGCCAAGTTAGAGGTAATACGCCTACTTCTTGCTTACGCATCTATTATGAAGTTTAAATTATATCAAATGGATGTTAAAAGTGCTTTCCTAAATGGTTTCTAAAAGAATATGTTTTTGTGGAACAACCACCTGGTTTTGAAGGTCATAAATATCCAAATCATATCTTTAAATTAAAGAAAGCTCTTTATGATCTAAAACAAACACCTAGATCTTAGTATGAAAGGCTTAGTAATTTTCTATTAGAAAATAGATTTAATAGATGTAAAGTTCATTCCACCTTAATTATAAAAAGAGTGGGAAAACATATTCTACTTACCTAGGTATATGTTGATGATATTATATTTGGATCAACTAATAAATCTCTTTGCGAGGATTTTGCTAAGACTATGCAGGGTGAGTTTGAGACGTCAATGATGGGTGAGTTGACATTATTTCTTGGTTTACAAATAAAGCAAATGAAAGAAGGCACATTTCTTTCCAAAACTAAATATTAAAAAAGAAATCCTGAAGAATTTCAAAATAGATAAAGCTAAGGAGGCATCCACTCCTATGGCAACTTCATGATATCTTGACAAGGATGAATCAGGTACACTCGTAAACCAAACTCTGTACAAAGACATGATAGGACCATTATTATATCTTACTACTAGAAGGCCAAATACCATGCAAAGTGTTTGTGTATGTATTAGGTATTAAGCTAGTCCTAAAGAGTCTCACCTCACTGCAGTTAAATGTATTCTTAAGTACCATAAGGGATTAAATGCATAACTGATTACCATAAGTAGATAATTGATTATCACGCATTAAATAGCTGAAAATGGATTTTTGAAGATATCCTTGAGTGAGATCTTTATATATTCAGAGTAAATGTTCATCCTTTGTGAACATTCAAAGGATATGGTCATCCTTCGTGAAGCATTCGGAGGAGGTTCCCTTGTGGCTTTCAGGGAAGTCAGTTTCATCTCTTGTGGTAACAACAGAAGTGTTATAAACCTTAAACTTGTTATTTTCTTTGTGATTGTAACAGTTTGTTGGTTTTGTGATAATGGAATGTTAATATTCTTTTGGATTAACAACTAGACGTAAGATCCTTGTGATCTTAACTAGTATAAAATTCTATGTGTAATTTTCTCTCTTCCTTACACTTTATACAATTGTTTTAATTTATTGTTAAGGAAATTAAATTACAATAGAAAATTATTAAAGGCACAATTTGCGATAAGAAATCAATTCACCCTCCTCTTTGTTTGTTTTTCACGCTAACCATTATGTTGCCCCGCTCTAACAAACTCATCCAGAGTTAAAGTAGATGAAATAATATTTCTAGCCCTAACATCATATTGGACCTCTTTCTCTTCTTCCATAGTCAATTGTGAAAAGGGCTTTGGTTCCTATAGGTCATTAGCATATAGAATGGGCAGATATGGTCCATTCAAAGTAGCATCCCACATACCTTTATCAACAGATTTCAAAAATATTTGAGTCCTTACGTTCTAGAAAGGATAATTTTCTCGAGTAAAAAAAGCAGGTTTGTTGATAGACGCACCTTCAACAAAGGTTTAATTTTGTCCCACCATTTTTCAAAATTTTTTAAAAACTATCAATAATAGCTTTGATACTAATTGTTAAAATCGCACAGCAGAATATTCTCGTTTAGACAAAAACCAAGAGAGGGGTGAATTGGTTTACTTAATATCACAAAGACTTTTCTAAAAATCTAAAATTAATTGGGATAATCGATTACCACTTAAGTTAATCAATTATTGTAGAGCGTTTTTGAAATAAAACACTTTCCTGAGTGATCTTATACAAGTTGTTGTGTATCCTTCTAAACTAAGTGCAATACACAACTATAAAAGACTTATTACAAAAGCTTAGAATTAACCTACAAGTCTTTTAACATCATTTTCATGTTTTGAATTCTTGGACTCGCTTTTATCATCTTCAAAATATCCTTATATTCAGCTCTTCTCTTTTTGCTAACAGTTAAAATCTAGATTTGTCACGTGTCAAAATTTAGGATTGTCAAGTGTCAAAATCTAAGTCATCTTCTACCTTGAAACCCTCTAATTTTGACATGTAACGTCTTTCAAGTGGAATATGACCAAATTTGACATGTGGCATGTGGGTCATCTTCCAGATTTAAACACATTGTTGTACTCCCTATAATAGTATGTATTTATTGTAAGACTCAGAAAAAATAATTATTTAGAAAGGTAATAGACATGGGTATCATGAATTAAAATAATAAAAAAGTAATTATTACTAAAGTGAAGTATAGATGGTTAGAACTCTTTGTTATGAGCCAGGGGTCATGGATTCAATTCTTGTTGTGTGCATATGTATATATGTTTTTCAGTTGGTACATTTTAGCAATGTGTATCGAGTTTTAGTAGACAAAAATACCCTTATATATCATGGATTCTAAGTTTTAAGGTCAAGGGTAATTTAATAATTTTCATTCTCAAAACTAAAAAAAAAAGAGAAACCCCTCAAACCCGTACTCACCTCTCTCATTCTTCTCAACCCTTTCTCTTTCATCTCTCTCACTCTAACCTTTTCTTTGTCATCTCTACTGTAGCCCCCATTGAAAAAATTAGAAACACTGGCGGTTAAACAATTTTTTACAAAAAAAATGATATTATAATGAATTTTCATTTTATAATTTTTGTCTTATCTAATTTTATCTAATTTTCACAAGCATAATAACATATGAAGGAATTGATAATTCGGCTGGAAAAAATCAAAAACCCTCGCTGTTAAACAATTTCTTACAAAAAACGATTTTATAATGAGTTTTCATTTTATAATTTTTGTCTTATCTAATTTTATCTATTTTTCACAAGCATAATGACATCAAAGGAATTGGTAATTGGCTTGGAAAAAATCAGAAACACTCGTTGTTAAACAATTTCTTACAAAAACTGATTTTATAATGAGTTTTCATTTTATAATTGTTGTCTTATCTAATTTTCACAAGCATAATGACATCAGAAAGAATTGGTAATTGGCCTGGAGGTTTTTTAAGAGATGATGATTCAACATCTACAGATGATGAAATTAGAGAGGTTAGTGAAGATGATGAAATTGAAGAGATCTTGAATGAACCTTTGCCTAAAGGCGAATATGCCAATGACTCGACTCTTTACACAGGTAAATTGTTTAACGAGGAGTATTTTTAATTTTTTTTTCAGTTGGATCTACCATAGGATGATAGATAAAATGTTGGAGTGAGAGAGATGAAAGAAAAAGGGTTGAGAGGAATGAGGGAGGTGAGTAAGGGTTTGGGGTTTCTTGTTTTTTTTTTTAGTTTTGAGAATGAAAATTCTTCAAATATCCTTGACCTTAAAACTTTGAATCCATAATATATAAGGATATTATATATATATATATATATATATATATATATAAAACAAGTGAAGCTTGATTTAGTATGACATTAGAGTGATGTGTATTCTCTATATTTTACTTTTGGTTAGCTACTAATGGTTTGAGGTTTTATTAGGTGTTGGTTTTATTATTTTGGCATTTTCGAATGTGTTTTTCATAACTGTGGCTTGGATGATGTTAGACAATTTTGATATTACTATGGTGTATGAAATGGTAGTATGAAACTTTGTTATAATATTATATAATATTATTTGGATTTTATCTTAGGTATGTTATCTATACTTTTATTAAATGTGATAATTTGGACTTTTTTTTTATGCGACGGTTATGGTATAATAATAATTATATTCGGGAGTAGGTTATCTTTTATAGTCAATACGGCCATGATAATAAAATATTATTATTTTATTTGAAACGAAATTAAAGTGCAACAGTAATTAATTAATTATATGTATATGTTTTTAGAAAAGAAAAGAAGAAAGGTAACTTATTTCTTTTTGGTAATAGATAAATATATAATAGGTATAGGATTTTAGGGGTACATGAGGTGATTTGTTGAAGATTTAATTTTATTTCATTATTATGGATTGTGAGGTTATTGTGTTATTATATTTTAGGCAGTAAAAGAAAAGTGATAGGTAATAATTTTAGTAAATACAACCAATGAGATGTGACTTTGGATTTTTATAAATATGGATTTGATTTATAATTACTAAGAATACACAAAGCTTTATAGAGTTATTAAGAGAAGATTGTATAAAGAGATTAAATGGTCTAGTAATTTATGTTTTAAAGTTTAACATATAATATCTAATGAAATATTATTTGAGTGAAGCATCTAAAGGTTATACTTGCTAAACACTTAACAAAATATGTGTTGAATGAAATAAGCATTTATAACATTTCATGAAAATAGCATTTATATATATATATATATATATATATATATATATATATATGGTTTAAACCCTTATTTGGTCCTCATATTTGTGTGCCAATCTCAATTTGGTCATCATATTTTTTTTTGTCTCGATTGGGTCCTATTACTTGTAAAAATGAGGCAATTAAGTCCTCTCCGTTAAGTAATGACTAACGTCGTCTGCCTCTGATGACGTGGTGTACAGAGAATTAGCTGACTTAAAGGGATTTAATTACGTGGATTTTAGTGTAAAAAATGATAGATTTTGACGTGGAATTAGGTTTTATAATTGAGAATTTTTAATTGAATCAGAAAAGAATAAGTGGAGGAATTAGGGATTTAAGAAATTAGGAATTTGGTGAATATCAGAAATCAGAAATACGGCTCGCAATCTCCTTTTGTTCGTGGAAGTTCTAAGTGCTCGTGGACGCAACGAATTGAGCTTGGACGTCAGTGAAGGTAAGTTTCCTCCATGGGCATCTTGGTAGGTTTCCTCCTGCTCCGAATCGGATGAATCTAACAGATCTTCGCGGCTGTGAGAGGATCCATGGAGTTTATTTTGATGAGATGAGATCTGAATTACAACTTGGGGATACAAAAAAGATGGTGATGATGCTAAGAGCGACAAGTTTGAAATTTGAAAAAGGAGCATTTGGGGTTAGGGTTTTTAAATCGCAATGGAATGGAACGCGGGTAGAGTGGTGCTCGGATAAGGATAAAAAAAAAAGCGGAACATTATCCTTTCTGGTATACCTGCTGATGGCAACATTCACAGCCTGAGTTGTCTCCGATCCTTAAAAAACACAAATAATTGAACAATACATACCATTTTTACTCATATTAATATTCTTCTTCCTTAGAATATTGAATCAAATTAATGTGCCACATTAGTTAATGATATTTATTCTGCTTCAAAATGCCTCTGACATTTTTGGTTTCTCCAAAGTGAAACATGAGAAACTAAAATTTGCAGAAGAAGATGCAAATCAAAGTGATAAGTCAGTCGTTTCTCTCTCTGTATATCATAAGCAATGGAAATCAATTCATAATCAAACACCTTGAATGAATCAATGCAAGCAAAACCAACAAGATAATTAACCATCATTTCATTCATTAACATTTCCCATTCATATATATAATTGTGTAAGACCTTGAGGTTTATATGAAGTCCTCGTTTTTGTTTATTTTCACTGTTAATCTGAGATGCAAGTGCAGGAACATAGTGTCCAGCATACGGTTCACCAAAGATGTAGAAGTCATTCTTAACGAAATGCGCCTTGTAAAACTCCTGCAATTATAGTAAAATGAATTAGAAGATCTTCACGCTTCTACACCTCTTTTCTCAAAGTAATCCAAAATAGTTCTTGTTGATGTATGGTTTATGTGTATCCCACTAAGAAACTACCTTTGAATTAAACACTTAACATTTTAATAATTTTAATAGTTATTGAATCTATATAAATTATTCTGAAGTATTTGCCTATATAAATAACAACAAACAATAAAAGGTTTGAAAAGCTTTTGTTATATACAATGTACAACCAGCAACATCATGGATCATATGAAATTTACAAAAACAAAATTTGTATACCTTCTAATCAATCAGGTTTTAATCTCAGCTGTTATTTTTTCTTTTTTTACAAGATATCCCTGAAACTCACCATCTAAAATTTAGTCCCCATCCATCTAGATATGTTCACCTACAATGGCAGACCACTATAAAGAGGGTGAAACACTCACTTTGCAGGAAATTAAAACATTTAAATTTCTTTGGTTGCTAAGAATGAAATTCTGACATCAAGCGAACTAAAAAAAAGTTAGGTGTGCCAAATCCAACTTGCAGCTTCACCTCGCTCAAAAAGAGTTGTCACTGATTTGTATAACTCAACATTCTCTGTAAACTGTATAGGTCAATTATATTGGAACTTGAGAAACATTTGTTGTGTTCTGTTTCTGTTCCCGAAATTCCTCCCTCTTAAGAAGAAGAGCATAAAGAAGCTCATTCCATGAATCGGGAACACCAGGTAGGCACCAATGGCTACAATCTTGTCGCTGCATTAGGGTCGTACCATCTGGTCCGAGATAGTAAATGGATGCATGACCGTCTCTCCGGCGAATTGACATTTGTGTCACATTAAGAAATTTGATTTATTTTTGAGGTCTGACAAGACATCAAGGACGGTTCTTGGGAGCTTAACCCATCGCCCACTTTCACTTGAATTGCAAATCTCAGAAACACAATTCTCAAATACCAAATCACACTTACACTTACTACACCCTTCTACTTTCAAGTATGCTAAGAATTTTCAATCATTTCCCTTGAACGAAGAAACCCTATGATTTTAGGGATCTCACCACTGCACAAAATCTCATCAACCAGGGGGCTTCAAATGAATTTAATCAGCGAACGACAGCTCCTGCAACGCGTCGACAAGAGGATGCGAGAGAGGTTGTGGTGTATGTGGAGGTTAGGGTCCAAGGAGAGGACGACGTGAGACTTGGTGGAGGAACGTGTCAATGGCGGTGCTGGAATCTGTTGAAAAGAGGAAGGAGAAAGGATTGGTCTTCATGTGAAGGGCTTTGGAAGTTTCAGAGCTTCAATTTTGCCAATCTCATAATTTTTAATTTAAATAAAATTTCCACGTAATTAAACAATGCACATCAGCATTAACACGTCAGCATCAATTAACGCTGTTGGAGAGCATTTGACGGACAGGGTAAAATATGAGCATCTTTACAAAAAATATGACTCAATTGAGACAATTGAAAACATGAGAACCGAACTGAGATTTTCATACAAATATTAGGACTAAGGGAGGGTTTAAGCCTATATATATATATATATATATATATATATATATATCGTTTAACAGAAAATGCTTAACAAACGACTTCAAACATGTGAAAACATCCAGCAAAATGTTTGACTAAACATTAAAGCTTCAGATTTTATATCTAGACAGTATTTAGTAGAAAAATGCTTGAAAGAAATGAATAATCTAGGATATCAGTTAAATGCATCAAACGTTATCAAATGATATGAGAAATTTGATATCACAAGTGTGCCTAATGTATACATAAAAAGTTCCAAATACTATAAAGCTCCTAACAATGTGTATAATCGTTGTATCATCTGGTAAAAAGGATAAAGCGTTTGAACACTAGTTTCGCTAAACATAACTAAAAGTTTTATCAGACGAGTTGACATGTGCCAATATGTTTTAAATGCATAATATGCTTAATGATCACTAAAATATTTAAAAATTTATTGAATGTACAAAAAGTGTTTCTTTGCTTGTATGTTTTGCTCTCTTTATCTGTCCAGATCATGACAGCACAAGACCTCGCTCAAAGTCCTACATAAGATAAATAAAGACATTAAGAGATAAGAAGACATTCCTGGAATGTTTCCTTAAAACTTTCAACTTTGAAGAACCATACAAGCTACTTTTGAAGAAAGCTCTGATAAAGCACAATCACACTACAATGTAGACCTGAGTATGACTACCTATCTAAAAAGGCTATGAAGTCTACATGGAAGTCAACTCTATCTCTAACGGTTATCTCTTGAAGAAGCCTATATAAAAAGGATTCGCTAAAGAGAAAAATAGAATGAAGAGAAAAATTCTTTGAATCCTTATGCTACTGCTTTTCCTCTAAGTTCATATTGTTTAAGGCCTTTCATTTAAAGAAAAATAACTCTTACAAGTTCTCAGAAGTTCATTGTATCATTTGTATATCTTCTCTACAAAAGTATTCATTTGTCTTGTAAACCAAAACCACTTTGATTGTGCTTGTAGATTCAAAACTGAATTCAAGCAATTGTATTTTTTGACTCAGTAGAGTTAAACATTCTAGACAGTTTGTCTAGTGTGGATACCAAGAGTGGTTAACCTCATCTAGTCAAGTTAACTAGTGTTAAATCAAGAGTGGTTGATAATACTCATTGTATACTAGGAGTGGTTTATACTCATTGTAATCTTGTTAAAGATTAGTGTAACCCCTTAAGAGGACTTAAGGGAGAAAACCGTAAGATTCAATTTTTATTGATCGTTCCCTCTTCTTGGTTGAGCCAAATTTCTTCACTTTTTTCATGTTTTTCTTACCTTCTTCATGCAATTATTAGATTCACTTCTTATGCTCTTGATTATTTACTATTATTGTATTTAGCATTAGGTTTCATGAAACTTTAACCAATTTATTTCCACACCTCCATTAGCTCAACTTAGCTGCAATTGCACGAACACACTTCAAAATATCCAAAGAACATTTATGCAACTAAAAGGCTATTTTTAACATGGTTTTGTATCTCGTGCTAAACAGACCCAATTATAACAAATCCTAATTAAAATATTTTTTTAAAGTATAAAAACCACTTAAGAATCCAATGATAAAGGTTAAACGAGGGAATAAATATGCCTTTATCAGTCATTAGGTACATAAGTCCCCAAGCTCGAAAGTGAATTACTTTTACATATGGACTAAGTTATTAGGTGAACAAGTTTATATGTTGTTTTTTGCTCATTCTTGAGTTGTACTCGGACACTTACATCGTTACGCTTTTGGAAGCTTAATTTATACTCGAATTTTCCCGAGTTTGTCACGTTTTCAAACTCATGTAATCACTTTTTTTGGATACTAAATTTATACTTGGAATTTCTCGAGTAAGTCCATAATCGAACACTCATAAGATCCTTGAAATTTTCCAAATAAGTCTATGATCAGACACTCGTAAGGTACTTGAAGTTTTCCAAGTAAGTCCACGATCGGACACTAAGCTACTTAGAGTTTTACAAGTAAGTCCATGATCAAACACTCGTAAGGTACTTAGATTATCCCAAGTAAGTCCATGATCGGACACTTATAAGGTACTCAGATTCTTCCTAGTAAGTCCATGGTTTAACGCAAATAAGGTACTCAAATTCTTCTAAGTAAGTCCATGGTCAAACACAAATAATGTACTTGGATTCTTCTGAGTAAGTCCATAGTCGGACACTCAAAAGAAACTTGAATGTTTTTGAGCAAGTCACATGATCAAACACTTGGGCTCGATTTTATTGAGTTTTGTTGAGCTTTCTCTAAACTAGGTCTGGTTTTTGGAATACTTGTATGTTATAACATCATGTTTATCTTGCTTTTAAGGTATTATTCATGACACGAGCCTTTATCCATACTTCTTATATAAGATTCAACTTAGTCGTGCATCTTGCTTTTGATCTATGTTTCATGACACAGGTCGTTTCCCTTACTTCTTGTATTAGATTCAGCTTAATCATTCATCTTCCTTCCGAGTATGTTCTTTCATGAAGCTTGGCCAACACGTAGTTTACTTATGTCAGCCTCAAGCACCTTTTATTATTCTTTACCATGAAAAAGGATGGTTTTCCTCATATTCTTCATGTTTTAGACTAATGATTTGATGAAACATTCTGAATTAAGTAATGACTAGTGATGACCAATGGCTAGAAGGAAAAGATACTTGTTGACCTACTAGCTAGGTGCCCTATTAGAGCAGTTTTAGTTAGTTAATACAATTGTTTAGGTGATAGTTAATTAGGATAGTTGTAATTGCTTGTAATAACAAGTAGTTTAGATCAATTTCTTTCATTTTGTAAAAAAAGGACAATAGGTAGCTAGAGAACACACACGCGTAGAAGAATTTTCATTTTCCAATTTTGGAGTTTTGTTTTATCAATTCGATGGAGATTTCAGCCAATTTTCTATAGAGTAAGCTTTGGTAATTGGATTTCTCCCTTTCCACTTGTAAATAGTCCATCTAGCAATGCAATTTTTTGTTAAATTCTTTCATTCTTCTCTTGTTCAATTTTATACATGTTTTTATCGATTGTATTATTGATTTTGATGATTTTCTTCCAAAGTTAGTTTCAATTGATTTGGCGTGATAAATGAACTTTGGCTTTTGCACTTTAACACTGAATTTAGTGTACAAATACACTAAATTACTGAAGATTTTAAGGTCTTTTGAAAGCAACAGCAAGATTCATCAATTCGAACCAAATATCTAAAATTATTTTTAATTGAGCATTTGTATTGTTTTTAATTTTGTTTTCCATGTTTAGTTCATCCATTTGATCTTGTTTCGTTAATATATAATTTTTTTTTGTTCCATGTGATTTCACAAAGTCAAAAGATTCAATTGCTTTAAACTTGATTTTTGAGTTTAGCGTAGGTAGATAGTTTTAATACTCACATATGTGACTTGTCTAAGCTTTATATCTTTATGTTTCTCATTTTTAATCCATGTACACATTATGTTCCAGTGTTTTACATATTATTCTAGGATTATCATAGTGTATAAATTGAAATTTTCACAAAAATAGTTTCTCAAAACTACAATTATGCTGTCAAAATTAATTTTCTACATTTTTCTTAGTTTTCACTTATGATTTTGAGTTCCACTAGTTATAAATTAGTTCTTATTGCATTTTTAGGTTATTTTTATTATTGCAATCATGTTCATCACCTTTGCATTGCATATTCATCATGGGTAGTTCATTACAGCATTTTGTCAACCATCTTGTGTGCATACCTATTTTTGCATTTCTACACTATTTTATATCATTCCATCACTCATTATACATTTTTTATCACTCATTTAAGCAATGTAAAACTTTCATATTCATTTTAGCTTGAGAAACCATGGATTTTATTTCATTTTAGGCTAGTTTTGCATGTGGGTCTTAAGATTAGATTTAGTTCATTATATAGTTGCACTCTTAGTATATTCTTAGTTAGTTTAGATTTAGTATATTATATTTCCTTCATCTATATCATATTAGCACATTCACATTCATTCAAATTTCTTGTCTCTCCTTGGATTCATACCTTGGTTTTGCACAATGCTAGATTAAAGAGGAAATTATTTTTGCATAAATCTTAGGTGACAATAAGGTTTATTAGTTGTCCTTCGATTTGTAGAAGGAGATTTGTCCCTTATACATCATATGTTGTTACGCCTTCATCTTCTTCATCTTCGTTTTCTCTTTCATCATTGAAACATGCTACATTATTTTAATTCAAAAAACTTATATTAGCACGCATCAACTAAAGAATTAGGGTTCTTTGAAAAAAAAATTACAAATTATATATATATATATATATATATATATTACTCTCTTAATGATAAGTGATGATAGTATAAAATGTGGAGACAAGATAAAGTTTTACGGAAATCTCACAGTAGACGTCAAATATTCTTACAAAATTTGGTTGAGTAGTTCTCGATGTAGGATGACCAAATTATTAACATATAACTTAATTTTGAATTACCATGAGAGAAGAATTCCATTTGCAAAAGTTTTAATGCTCAAGTAAGAAGAAGTTTTAGAATAAGTATATGAGTGAATGTAACTATCAAATTTTTATACTCTTGTGATAGAATGTATTTATAATCTTTTTAGGTCAATCAATAACACTTTAATGAGTTTTGTTACTTTTAATTAATTTTGTTTATATAATAAATAGTATCATATATTTCATAAATATTATCTTTTCCCTTAATGAAGAGGTTAATAGATCTCACATTTAAGTACTTTACTTATTAAAGTAAAAGCAATTAAAGGTAAATTAAAATTAAAAATTTCAAAAGATCAAAAAACGTTAATGTAAACTACAGATACATAAAATAAATAAAAGAGTGCATGGAATATTAAACTAATGATACACAATTATTTATGTCATGTGTTTTTCACATTAAATATAATTCGTAGTTCAAATATATGTGTTCCATTTTTAATTTAAGCGAATAATCACTAATTATAAGATACATACATATAATGGAGTTAGTTTTCTGTTATCTATAACTTTCTTGTTAAGAGATAGTTTTATGTTAAAGTTTTTCTTCAGAACCTAGTTCTATATTAAACTAAGTTTTGCTCTTGTATTCTTTGAGTTGATCAATGAAGCAATGCATCTTTTCTCCATTCTTTACCCTCTTTTACTTTCAATACACTAATATGGTATCTGTTTGGTAATCACCTTCTACATTTCCGCGCTTTCTCTCTTCTGCTTCTTGATTGACCATGGCTCAATCAAGCCAAAACCCTTCGGATCTCCACCCTTATACCTCCACCCTGTGAAAACCCAACTGATGGAAGCAGCTCCAAGCTCCATGCTAAAGCAGCCACGCGAATCAGAAAGATGCAGCGGATGGTAAGGATGAGTGAAAATGGAGGTGCACACCAGATGTTTGATGGAAGGTTCAGTGTGTGTTTGGTGTGTGTTTGAAGCTCTCAAGCTCAGAAGGCCTTCCAAGAGGAAAGGAAGCTAGAAGAGAAGGTCTTGAATAAGCAAAAGACGTTGAACTGAGAGAATAGAGGTCTGGAGTAATCTCAAGAGCACTTCAATATATCTTCTAAGTTGATTTTACAAAGGGAAGAGCCTCTCTTTTATAGATGAAGAGAAGGTTCCATTTTTGAGTTGCATAGTGTCTACAAGCTACAAATGAAGTGTACTGGAAAAGCTAAGGAGCTTGGAGCGCAAGTTTCACTCAAGCCATATTAAAAACGTGTTTTAAAAGAAGAAATCTGGTTCGCGATGGCTGAGTGCGGAGTGATGGTGGTTGGGCGCCCTGCACAATCCGGAAGCTATTCTTCCTTGGTTTTCCAATCCGGAAGCCACTTCTTTTCTTCTCTTCTTTGACTCCTTTGCTTCCTTTAGTTCACCAAGCTTCTTTGGTTGATTTTTCAGGGTCTCCAACCATTATTTAGGTCCTACAAAATAGTATAAATGTAGTTAGCAAAAGTGAATCCTTCTAAGACTTACAAAGAAAAAAACTTTTTGTTAAAAGTCCTTATTCAACTTCTCTTTTTTAGTCTTAGTTTAAGTTGATACTTCTTTGGATGAAAGTCCCTAAAGGAGTTGTCATCACCAATCCTTGTTCTTGTTTCACCTCTCCTCACCAAGAACAACTTCCATCAGTGGCAAAGAAAAATGATGGTGGCTCTTGAAACCAAGAACAAAGAAAGATTTATCAACGGTAGTCTTCCCTGCCCTCCGGTCAGTGATCCCCTCCATGATGCTTGGCTTCATTGCAATCACATGGTGATGTCTTGGCTCACATGCTCCACGACTGCTTCGATCAAACAGTCATCCATCTGAATGGACACTCTTGATATTTGGATCGATCTTAAGGATCAATCCTCTCGTTCCAACAAATTCAGGGTGGCTTATCTTCAAGATCAAATCTTGAACTGCAAACAAGGTGATTCTAGCGTTTCTGAATATTACACACATTTTAAAAAAAAATGGAAAGAACTAGAGTTACATCGGTGTGTTCTTATCTGCGCTTGTTCTGTATCTTGTTCGTGTTGTTTGATTTCAAAATTACATAAAGAAAGTTAGGATGATTGTGTAATTCGTTTTCTAAGAGGATTGAATGATGATTTTTCCCAAGTACGTTCTCAGGTTATGATAATGGATCCTATGCCCTCAATTGTTAGAACGTTTTCCATGATTCTTCAGCATGAAAGAGTATTTGCTACCACCCCCATTATCACTCCATCACAGGATCTTGTCGCTTTTTCCATTCAATCCAGTGATAAATCCATGCCCTCCAATAAATCCTCCAATGGGAATTTCAAGAATCAAAATTTTAGTAAAACTAGAAACGCAAATTCTGTGAAAAATGCAGAAAACCAATGACACCATTGAACGTGTTATTGGCGGATTGGCTTTCCTGCTGGGTACAAAAATTTTGGACGTGTTGCCTCCTCTAGAGTTCATTCCTCTTCTAGTTTGGCAGAAGTTGACCCTGATCCTGCCCCACAACAATCTCAAATAGTTGAAGCACATACGCCTAATCAGTTTACCTTCTCCAAGGATCAATATTAAGCTATCTTAGCTCTTCTCTAACAATCAAAACTTGGTTCAGCTTCTGTCAATACAACCCAAACTTCAGTTGTCTCCCTCAGGTGACATCTCTAATTTTTCTCCCTGGATTTTGGACAGTGGTGCCATTGACCACATCTGTTCATCCAGAAATCTTTTCCATTCTTTAACACCTATTACACCTATACGTATTAAACTTCCTAATAACACCACTGTTATTGCTTCTTTTTCTGGCACCATTACTCTTGGCAATTTAACTCTTCCAAACTTTTTATATGTAAGGATTTTATTGCCTTCCTTATTTCCATTCCTAAACTCCTTTCATATATTGACTACATGGTAATTTTCTGTGACAAAATTTGTGTCATTATATAGAAATCAACATTTCAGATGATTGGTGCAGCTAAGCAGTGTCGAGGCTTGTTTTATCTTCAACATCCCAGTGCTTTAAATTCATGTGATTCAAATTCTGATATTGATTGTATAACACTTCAATCTGCTACTGTTGTTTCTCAAAATATGCCTATGTTATGGCATTAAACTAGGACATACATCAAACAGAATCTTGAAACAATACCATACATAATGACATACATTTAGATTGTGTTCAACCTTGTGATACCTGTCACTTTGCCAAACAAAAAAAATTACCTTTATTTCATAGTACAAGCAACAATGTTAGATTCTTTGAATTAATTCATGTGGATATATTGGTTCTATTGACACATCTTCTATTGATAGTTTCAAATACTTTTTAACTATTGTCGATGATTTCACTCGGTTTACATGGATACACCTTTTAAAATTGAAATCTGATGTTAAAACCATTTTACCTTCATTCTTCAAACAGAAAATCAATTTGCTTTCAAATTACAACGTCTTCGTTCTGATAATGGGAAAGAATTCCTCTTAAATGATTTTTTTTTCAAGTAAAGGAATTTTTCATGAAACTACATGTCTTGAGACTCCTTAACAAAGCAACATTGTTGAAAGGAAGCCTCAATATTTGTTAAATGTTAGTTGGGCATTATTATTTCAAGCTCATCTACCAACATGTTTCTGGTCGTTTGCTGTCAAACATGCTACTCACATTATCAATAGCCTCCCCACTCCCTTTTTAAAGTTAAAATCTCCATATGAATTACTTCATGGCAATCCTCCAGATTTAAAACATTTACGCATCTTTGGATGTTTAGCTTTTGCTTCTACTATACTTGTTGCCCGAACTAAGTTTGACAAACGTGCTATCAAAAGTATTTTTCTAGGGTTTAAACCCGGCACCAAAGGTTGTATTCTTTATGACATTACAAACAAATCCATCTTCATATCATGAAGTGACATTTTTTGTCAAACTCACTTTCCGTATCATACACCAAAGAATATTAGTAGCATAATTACACCTACTAATGAACAGTTTGATTGTCTTATTTCCTTAGAAAATATTTTCCTTCTCTGCATGACAATTTAAACTCATCTTTACAGCAATTTGATACTGTCAATACATAATATAAACCACATGAATCAGAACAAACCACTGAATATATATCACGTGTTTCTACTCGCTCAAAGAAGCCTCCCACTACTTAGCTGACTATCACTGTCCCACTCTTACTTCCTCTAATGTCACATATAGCACTCCTTATCCCTTAGATTCTTATCTTATTTCTAATTGTTCACAATCTCATACACCTTTTTGTTTGGCCAGTTCTGGTACATATGAGCCAACTTCCTTCAAAGAGGCTAATCAATTTGATTGTTGGCAAAGAGCTATGAAAGCTGAATTGGAAGCTCTTGATAGAAACCAAACTTGGTCTCTCATTGCTCTTCCTCTAGGAAAGAAAGTTGTGGGTTGTAGATTGGTCTACCAAACTAAATTCAAAGTTGATGGTTCCATTGAAAGGTATAAAGAACGTTTAGTCGCCAAAGGCTTCACACAAACAATTTGAAACTTTTTCTACTTGTTGTCAAACTAACAACAATTCAGTTTCTCCTTTCCATTACCATATCTCTTGTTGGTTCTTACATCAACTCGGTATTGATAATGTCTTTTTGATAAGAGAACTCGATGAAGAAGGATACATGAAGTCCCCCTCCTGGAATGCCCCTTCCTTCTACAAAATTAGTCTGCAAGCTTCATAAATCCTTATATGGATTAAGACAGGCCAGTAGGTAGTGGAATGCCAAACTTACTTCTGCCTTAATACAATTTGGCTTCACTCACAGAACAGGTGATCACTCCTTATTAGTTCAGAAAACCACCAATGCCTTTACTGCTCTTTTAATTGGATGACATAGTCATAGTTGGGAATAATCTGCACTCAATTCATACATTAAGTCTAATCTTAATGATCAATTTCACATCAGAGATCTTGGAGAATTGAGGTTGCACATTCTCATCAAGGCTTGGTTCTCAACCAAAGAAAGTATTGTCTTGACATCATTTCGAAATTTGGCTTATCAGGTTGTAAAGTTGTTCCTTCTCCAGCCAATCCCTCTGCCAAGTTGAATGATACTGATGGAGATCTTGTTTCTGATCCTACAAACTTTTACAAACTCATTGGACAAATTGTTGTATCTCACTCAAACGCTGCCTGACATCAGCTTCGCTTTGCAGCAAGTCAACCAATTCATGACAGCACCCTGAACTTCTCATTTCCAATCAGCCATTCGTATTCTCAAATATCTCAAGAATGCTCCTGGCCAGGGTCTTTTTTATCCTGTTCATAACTCTCATAGACTTCAAGCCTTCTCTGATTCTGACTGGGCTTCCTGCAGTACTACACGCTTCTGTCATAGGATACTGCATATTCTATATGGCAGATGCTTAATATCTTGAAATCCCAAAAAGCATTATACAATTTCTCGTAGCTCTATGGAGGCCGAATATAAGACTCTAGCCACTATTGCCTATGAACTTCAGTGCTTAAAATACATCTCAGATGACTTATTTCTAGCCATACCTTTTCCTATTTCCACCTTCTGTGACAATCAATCCACTATACAGTTTGATAAGAATCCTTCATTCCAAGAGCGGACAAAATACATTGAAGTGGATTATCATTTCATTTGTGCCAAGATCATCGACGGGCTCGTTGTTCTCTCACGCATTCCCTCCAAACAACTTGTTGATTTCTTACAAAATCTTTGTATGCATCTTTTTTCTGATTTCATTTCCAAGTTGGGTTTAATCAATATTCACAACCCAACTTGAGTTAGTTTTCTTTTATATGTAACTTTCTTGTTAAGAGTTAGTTTCCTGTTAAAGTTTTTTCTTCTGAACTTAGTTCTCAAATATTCTGAGTTGATTAATGAAGCAATGCATCTTTTCTTCATTCTTTACCCTCTATTACTTTCAACACACTAATAACATATCATATTAATAACACCTTCATATATAATAATTATCTTCATCAATTTTATGTTTGAAAAATCGATCAACTTCGTTTGATTTCCAATTTTATCTGTCTTTTCAGATTTTATTGATAATAACATGCAAGCCTTTTTATTTTACATTAATTATAGTTATTTTTAATACAAAAAAAATATTTTTTTATTGTTTAATTGGTTAATAATACATATAAAAGAATTATATTAATTAATATAAATTATACTTTAAATTATATAAATACATACATTTAGTCCTAATTAGATATAAAAACAAAATACATACTTGTTAATCTTTTTGTTAATCTTTCTTGAATGGAGGTATGACTTTCTATTTTAGGAATGGACAAAAATGAAAAGTTTGAAACGATGTAACAAATGAAAATATATTATGAAATGTGATATGAATGTAATGAAAAAGTAATATTGGTAGATTTAACCTTTGGTGGAATATTTTGTGATAATGTACTTTTGATGGTTGTGAAGATTTAGAAAATAGTTTAAGAGTAGAAATTATATTTTTCATGATACTCAATTATTTTAAAAAGTTAAGTTATATACATAATTTTTTTATTAATAGAGTTTTATTATATAAAATCCATCATAGAACATTTACTCTAAATCTTTTTCTACAATTTCTTTAAGATTTTAACTTCATCCTTTATCTCTTTAAAAATATGAAGTAACCTTAAGTCTCCTGGCGTAGAAAGTTACATAACCAACCAATCAAAAGTGTAATTAAAGTAAGTTTACTTTGTGCTCTTTTTCTTGAAACAATTTTGATTTGTTTGAATGTGACCTTTATGGGGTTTGTAAGTGACTTTAGGAAGCTTAAAGTGAATTTTTGTTCTTTTGTGATGATGAGAAAGTTTTCAAATCATTGATCTAAGTTTTATTTTTGTTGTTAAAGTTACGAGTTGTGTTGTGGGTAATACCTATGGTGTTAGGAATGTGCGTAAGGGAAATTAATAAATTATAATAGTATTTAAAATGTTTGACTGATGTGACGAGGTTGTACTTCATTGTGTAAATGTGATTATAGTAGCTTTGATGATTATGGAAATGTATAATTTCAAGAGTTGCTTTTGAACTAAGTTTTATGTTGATTGGTTGGTGGTTTGGTCAATTCTGAGTTTGATCTATCAATTTCATCAAGTGGTTTTATCTAAGATGTTTTTTTTAACTAAAAACCTAGTATTTTAACATAAGGAATGAGTAAAATTGCTCAAGTGGCCTCTTTGGTGATCTAATATATCTACATTTGTAGATTATGTAGACTCATTGGGATAAAGTTTTGGTTACTTAATGAAAATGGCTTTTGAAAAATCCAGACGGTAAAAGTGATCTCACTCACTGGGCGAGGTAAGACTTGTTGGACGAGTTTGTGAAACAAGTTCTCAATGGCCTTATTTGTTGGGAGAAGACTTGACAACACTTTGGTTGAAGATAGAGAATCTCTTTAATAAAGGTCAAATATTGATATATTTTGACATTATTTTTAACTTATATTTCTCACTTATTTTGTTGTCTTTATTTGTAGTTCCAAACCATTTTTTATTATATTTTTATGTTTTCTTTATTTTTGTTAGAAAATATAATGAATTTAGGCCCAAATATAATCCAAGATTCTAGCTTAAAACGAGCATTAAAGGCACTTGAGAGAGAGTGAATGGATTTGATGCAGAGTAAATGGATAGATTTGAGAGGATTTAAGAGTAAAGTGTGTGTTGTTTGTTTTGAAAGAATTTGAGGGTGATTGTGAGTAGATTTGAAAGTAAAGTTTGTGAAAGTTTTTGAGATATTTGATTGATGTGATAGATTAAAAAATATTTTAATAGATAAAAAATAAAAATTACCAAATTACCCTTTGTAGTAATAATAATATAAAATGATGTTGTTAAATAACATATTTATTGATAAATTTTCTTTTAAAGTTTTAGAAAAAAAATAAAAATTATTAAAAAATTAAAATAATATTTTTTTAAGTGAAGTTAAATTTTTCTTATTAAAATTTAATTTTTTGAAATAGTATATGGTGAATACTTTTCAGGCTGACTTGTGATTCTTCATATCATCATTAGTTATTGTTATAATTTTCTTTTCTTTTCATATATCTTAATTGGTTAGTATGTTGAATAGGGGTAAAAATGGGTTTTCACTCATAATTACTCTCAAATCTTATGTTATCCGTGAAGATGAAAAAACGAATGTATTCCTTGAATCATTGTTTATCATCGCTTCTAAATTGGTTAATGAACGAACACGAAATTGCAAATTTGTCTCCTCCTATTTGCATAAGGAACCCATTATTTTGACAACACGCTTTTAACAACAATTTGACAACGCCACGTGTCAGCAGTCCATTTGGTCGTTTTAATTTTTATTTTTTTAAACTGAGTGGGAAATTGAATAGGGTTTCTGAAATTTGGGATTCCAAATATACCCTTCCATGTTTCATTGGCAACCAACGTGCTTGCTACACATTCTCCCTCTTCCTCCTCCTTCTTCCTCCTCCTTCTTCCTCTCCCTCCTCGTTTTCCTTCCCCGTCGTCTTTCTCCATCGTCGCTCTCTTCTTTTCGGTGGACGTTTTCTTCGTTGAGGGTATTGTGCGAAATGGCAACGGTGGGTGAGCATGGTCCTTCGACGAAGGTAAATGCGTTCTTCCTCCGTTTTCGTCATTGAGTTTTGTTTTTGGGTTATGGATTCCTATTGAGCTTTTTTCGTCTTGTTTTCGATTTTGGGATTTGGCATTATGGGTATTTTGTTTTGGTTTTTGCAGTTGACCGTTCGTCACTCCTTTTCAACAAAATATATTTGTACTTTGAACGAACGTTTGACAGAGGAGCAACGGTCAGTCATTACGAAGACTCCATTTGGGTGGTTTTTAGATTTAAGTGGTAATGTTTTATTCAGTAAGAAATGTGGGAGACAACATCGTCAAACGGGTTATGGAGGCGGGTGTGGTATGTGCTTCGTTGTTTGACTTCTGAATGTTATGATATATTCAGTGAAGTTTGATAATATGTTAAATCTTGTTAAATTTTAGGTTCATGTTGTTGATTTTGGTGCTTCAAGCAAGGATAAGAAGGATGAGAAGGAAAAACAACCAACACCAAAAAAGAAGGATGAGCAACGAACATAAAAAAAGATGCTTAAAAGAAAACACAAAGAAAGTTTTATGTGTGCTCTAAAGGAGCAAGAATATGTACTTAAAGAACTTAAAAGGAGGGTTGTTGTCCTAGAGGCAGAGTTGGTTGAAGAGAAGGTTAGAAGAACAAATAAAGATGATGGTTAACAGAGTACGCCACGTGCAGAACCATCAATGAACAGTGGCTTTGTTTCCCCGGATGGCATGTCCAACAACCAACTGGGTGGAATGTCCAACAACCAACCTCCTATGAAGACGTATGTGAGGGTGGGATCACGAAAGCGTTACAAGAGCCAAGCGCTTAGGACCCTGTACACCAAAAATGTAGTGTGTAGAATAAAAAATGAGTGATTCTTGTATGCAGTTTATAAAAGACAGTAATAGGACATTGTACGTAGATCAACAAGTGACTGTAATGTAACCTATTTTGTTCAATTTATACAAGCTGCATGTTTGGTTTCATTAAGTAATGTAATTGATAATTTCAATTTAATTGTCTACGTTATTGAAGTGGTTTATATTTTGATTTTTTAAAAATGTTAAAGAATAAAGTGGTCAATTTGAGGTAGTAGTAATGTTTGTGATAGAAGAATGAAATAATGTTTGTGAGTTGATGAACTTAGCAGAATTACTGAAGATCATGCTGGAAAAAACACATTTGTAATCGTTTACCAGAGCCTGATAAACGATTACACGAATGAATTTTGGGTTTTGGACAAGTAATTGAACTGCAGGAGCCATCTGTGGTAACCTGGGTGACCACAGTTCAATTCCAGTGTTTTTTCACACAAGTTTAGTGCTTTTAAGTTGAATTTGATTTTTAAGTGTGCGTATATGCTTGGAGGTCATGTTTGGGGAAGCCCATCATGGGGCAGGGGACCACCCAGGTTGAGATCAACCACTTAGGTGAAGTCCTGTAACCTATGCACCAAAAAACACACTTGTAATCGTTTTCCAAAGCCTGGTAAACGATTACACGAATGAATTTTGGGTTTTAAACAAGTAATTGAACTGAAGGAGCCACCTGTGGTAACCTAGGTGACCATAGTTCAATTCCAGTGTTTTTTCACACAAGTTTAGTGCTTTTAAGTTCAATTTTTCGTTTAAGTGTATGTATATGCTTGGAGGTCATGTTTGGGAAAACCCATCATGGAGTAGGGGACCACCCAAGTTGAGATCAACAACTTAGGTGAGGTCCTGTAACCTATGCACCAAAAAACACACTTGTAATCGTTTACTAGAGCCTAGTAAACGATTATACGAATGAATTTTTGGTTTTGGACAAGTAATTAAACTGCAGGAGCCACCTATGGTAACCTGGGTGACCACAATTCAATTCCAGTGTTTTTTCACACAAGTTTAGTGCTTTTAAGTTGAATTTGTTGTTTAAGTGTGCGTATATGCTTGGAGGTCATGTTTGGGGAAGCCCATCATGGAGTAGGGGACCACCCAGGTTAAGATCAACCACTTAGGTGAAGTCCTGTAACTTATGCACCAAAAAACACACTTGTAATCGTTTACCAGGCTCTGGTAAACGATTACACGAATTAATTTTGGGTTTTGGACAAGTAATTGAACTGAAGGAGTCACCTATGGTAACCTGGGTGACCAAAGTTTAATTCCAATGTTTTTTAACACAAGTTTAGTGCTTTTAAGTTGAATTTGTTGTTTAAGTGTTCGTATATGCTTGGGGTCATGTTTGAGGAAGCCTATCATGGAGTAGGGGACCACCCAAGTTGAGATCAGCCACTTAGGTGAAGTCTTGTAACCTGTGCACCAAAAAACACAACTGTAATCGTTTACAGGAGCCTGGTAAACGATTACACATATGAATTTTGGATTTTGGACAAGTAATTCAACTACAGGTGCCCTTTGTGGTAACCTGGGTGACCCAGTTCAATTCCATTGTTTTTTCACAAAAGTGCAATGATTTTCAATTGATTTTGTTTTTTAAGTGTCCATTAAAGACGCGGTTATCTGACTATTTAACATATTGTCAAACATATTACGCAAAACCTTCAACCAAACATATAACATGGAAATTTAAAATTTGTATACAGCATTTGAGTTTTGAAAACAATACAATATTGAAGTAGCAACGCAGTACTGCATAAATGTTCCTACTCAAAGTCAATACAACTAAACATCAAATTCTAACTACGAGGTTCGTTATCATAGTGGGTGCGGAAGTGCTGCAGTTGTTCCTCTATTTTCCCAACTCGCGATTCCAGGGCGTCAAATCTTGTACCAACGAATGTATGGCGTTGTTCGATGCGGTTGATGACATCACCTCCAAAGGGCTAAGTCCATGCAAACACCACCTAATTGGTGTCATCCTAATGCGCTCTACATGAACATCTCTGAGTAAGCCATTCATTTGAACAATGGTTGGTGAATCCATCGAGATTCGAAGGCGCCACTACACAATATTAAAAAAACATTATTATTATTTAACAATGAGATGATACAACATCAACTACAACAAAAAAAAAAACAAACTTCATCTTACTCTTGGGTTTTGGGCTGCCATTGAACCTGCATTTATATCAAAACCAAAAAACAATGGTGGAGAACATGGTTAGGGTTGGCGCAACATGCTAAAAACAATTCTCCAAAACATGGGTAGGGTTCGCCAACTTCTAATTACCAAATAACACCACCACAGCAACAGAGACATGGCACAACAAGCGAGACGAACGTCCAAAAGAGCAATGACAGCAAGCGAGAGAGATGACAACAAGCAAGATTTTAAACGACTATGGTTTCGAAGATGAGAGTGATAATCACAAGCGAGTGATGAGAGCAACCAAAAGATGAGAGCAAGAGAGAGATTAGGGCAACCGACAAAGATGAGAGCAACTGAGAGAGATGAGAGCAAGCGAGAGATGGGAGCAACAGAGAACGCGAAACTGAAAATGAAGGATGAATAGTGAAAGCGTGAAACCAAATTTCATATTTTCTTCATTCCAAATATGTCCTCCCTTGTCCATTTGGATATTGTTTTTATATTTTTTAAAACAGCCAATGGACAACAGCCACATGGCGTTGTCAAATCGTTGAAAAAAAATGTTGTTAAACAAACGTTTTCAATTTGCATAAGTAGTGAAATCCATCAAAACGAACATAGGAAAAAAAAAGAAATTTATCTCAAAAAATGTTACTAGTATTAGACTAAACAAAATACACCATTGTACCCTCAAAATTTTAATTATAATTTAAATAAAACCTTTATAAATTAGGATTTAGGTAAAAATCTATGTTACAACCTAGAATCATGAACTATCGAGTCGACAATATAAATATTTCTTTCATATTTTCAAATAGTCCCAAATCAAAATGTCTACTTTCTCAAAATTTGTGAAAGAGATATTGAAAAAGAAGATTTTTTTAGAAGAACATATTGGAATTAGAAGCAAGTTGCAATGCAATAAGTTAAAAAAATTTACCTCCTAAGTTAATGCATCTTTGGAGCTTCATGATTTCAATCACCATAGAAAAATTATCCCGTGATAAATGATTAGGCAAATAGTCTATCCGCTACATATTGACATATTTCATTTTTAGTACAATAAAAAAAACTATAGTCATAGTATAAAAACTTTAATTTTATTAATTTTTAATATAACCGAAAACCACTTTCGTCTTTATTAACTGTGGCATGTGTTTATTAATGTTAATATGCAATTAACCTTAAAAGAAAGTCATTTATTATTTTCTTTTTTCTTTGAAAAATTAAAATCGTTAGTAATTATTTAACGTTAATTATTTTAAAATAAACACACATGACAATTATTGATGGATTTAAACAAAATTGACAAAATTAATTTTTTTATTAAAATAACAATTTTTTTCTTATTGTACTAAAAATGAAATATGTTGTTATGCTAAGTCAACTATTTATCCTAAATTATTAGAATTATCGTTAAATTGATGTCCTTGTCTATGTTCTACAAATAAGAGAGATAGAACTCAAACTCACATTAATAATCCTTCAAACAAAATGATAAAAGTTCCTAAGGTAGTTAGGGAAAATGTTGGTAAAGGTAACAACTTTAATTTTATTACAAATTTCGTAATAATAGACATAGAAAAAATTAGAGGTGACAAAGTAGATCACATATCAGTTTTGATTTGTCTTGTCATTATCTCATATAAAACGACGTAAGTCGAGTTGACACATCGTATAAAAATAAATTAAAAATTTCAACTCGTCTCAAGGACAATCTAGCATGTTGGCAAGCCAACCAACCAATTGTTTTTTTTAATTTTTGTTAATTCTTTTTACTTTTAAATTTTATTTTTATATATATAATCATACAAATATTTTTTAAGCTTTTAATCGTTTAATTAATGCCTTTAATTGTATAAATTAAAATAACATTACATTTACATGTTTAATTATTCTATTATAATTCATAATTAAAACTTATTTTGTAAATGTTAATAATTTAAATTAAATATTAATACATTTTCATATTTAAAGTGCTATAATATAAAAAAAAAAACTTATTTTTTAATTTAAAAGAAAATGGACTTGCGGGCTACTCACCCCACTTTCCCACCCAGTGGAAATTAAAAAATGTGCAACATTTTGGGAAGACCCTTTTTTTACAATAGAACTCTAACTAATGTCGAACAAAGACAATTTAAATTAAAGATGTATGATAAAGAAATTAATTTTGGACTCTTCAAAAATAAAGAAAAACCAAAAAAAAAAGGAGACATGCTTTGTGGTAAAGAGAATTTACTAGTTGTGAAATAACCTAGTAGTAAGAGAATTTAGGTTCTTCAACCATTCTATCAGCCATGAAAAGTTTTTTTGTGATCCCTACACACGTATAATTGTGTAAATACATGATATAAAGAAGAGAAAACACTAACCAACCAAAGTACACACATAATACAATTGCAGAAAACACTAACCATTCTATTAGTAATTTTGAAATTGTCTCGTGGTGAAACTTTTATTATTTCTTCTTTGAATTGTATGATTACCACAATTACTAGTGCAAAAACGTTGTTTAACGTTACACGGTAGACATCGGTTACGGACACCCGCGACGTATATTGATGACTGGTGGTATTTCCGTAAATAAGTTGGTAATATAGGCGTCGGTTAGGTCCATCTCCGACATCTATAGAATTTTAGACATCGGCCCTTCAAACCTGACGTCTATATTTCTGACAGTTAGGTGAAAAGTCATTTCCATCAGCCTTATAGCCGTCGGTTCGTTTGGGGATCCAACGTCTAAATGGCGGAAATTAATGTTGCTCACCTACCTATTAGACATATAGATGTCGGTCCCCTTCTAACTGATGCCTATAAGTCTGCGAGGCAGGTGAATAGTCACTATTTTCAGCCTTATAGACGTCGGATCCCGCCACATTGAAGGGGCCCCGACGTCTATATGGCGGAATTTAATGCTCCCCACCAACCTGTCAGACATATAGATGTCGGTCTCGTTGTAACTGACGCCTATATGTCTGCCGGACAAGTGAATAGTCACTTTTTTTCAGCCCTATAAACGTCGGATCCCGCCACATTGATGTCTGTATACAATTCTAAACGTCATTTGCATCAGCACCGACATCTATGTACAACAAAAAAATTAATTTTTAAATCGAATAGACGTCAAATTAGTCAGGCGTCCGACGTATTTGATAATGTAGACGTTGGTTCTGTGTACAATAGACGTCCAATTTCTTGTTAAATAACACCAGCGCTTTGCGAACCAACACATCGTCTTTGCCTTTTTCTCTCCCGCTGCTCTGCATTTTCCAGGTAAGTTTCCTTTCCTCTGCCTTTTCGTTGTGTTTTGGTGCGGTTTTTTTGTTGTGTTTTTGTGTAGCATAGTGCACCTTCTCCCTTTGCTAGTTTCCTCGTAAGGAAAACTTGCATATTTTTGGATTTCTCATGGCATTTCAATCCAAGAACGAACTTGGGTTGTTGCCTATGTCCATTCCGACCGCCAATGAAAAAGAATACGGTGAGTGGCGGTCGAGGAAAAAGTATACGGTGAGAATACACCGTATTCTCACCATATTCTTTTTCAGTGGCGGTCGGAATGGACCTAGGCAACGACCCAAGTTCGTCTTTGGGTTGAAATGCCATGAGAAGTCCAAAAGATGTAACTTTTTCTTTCGAAGAAACTAGCAAAGGAAGGAGGTGCTACTACGCTACCCTAAGACATGACAAAAACCGCACCAAAACACAACGATCACTTCATAGACGTCGGTTAATGTACAAATCCACGTCTGTATGGTGGAAAGACGTCGGTTAATGCAATGTTTGACGGCTTTATAGACGTCCAATGTGTTACGGACCGACGTCTAAGGTCACCTTAGACGTCGGTTAGTGGAATGTCTGATGTCTTTATAGACGTCGTTCTTTTAACTGAACCGACATCTATATCAACGTCGCACCTGCAAAAACCGACGTCCCGTTAACGTCACCCGTATAGACGTCGGTTCTGTTGTTGACGTTAAAAGCCCAAAATAACCGACGTTAAACAACATTTTTCCACTAGTGAATGTTTGAAAAATTATTTGTTGATTTGAAAATTTTCTTTTAAAGAGTTTGATTTTCTTACTAGACATTTTGCTTGTTTTTGTTTGGCTTGGGGCGACAATTAATTTTTAAGTTTGGTATTGAGATAAGTGTCAAATATTGGTATATTTTGAGACCTTATTGTTACTTATATTTTGGAATTTATAATTGTTTTATTTTTTTTATTTTAATTCAAAAATATTTTTTATTATGATTTTACATTGTATTTGTTTTTTATTATTTTTGCATGAAAATGAGAAGATTTTATGTCAAAATAAAACTAAGATTCTTGCTTAAGTAAGTAAGCCTCTAGGAGCTTAAGCAAGAGATATGTGACTTGCTGTAAGTGTTTGGTAAAAGGCACAAGAGAAAAGTTTTATTGAGAATGAAGCGTAGTATATTAAGTTACAGCGGAAGCAGAGAATATATACAAAAGGGGAAAAGTTAAAAATTGTTACAACAAAAATGGAAGAAGAGATCTGTTAAGATCTCTATCACCCTCCCTCAGCAACTTGATTGGCAGAAGACACCTGAAGAAGCTTGATAAGACCATCTTGAAGCTTTTGTCTAGTAATGTGGCAGTCTATGTTTATATGTTTGGTTCTTTCATGAAAGGTGGGATTCTTGGCAATGTGGATAGCAGAATTGTTGTCACAATAGACTGAGTAAGGAGTCGGGCATGGTATATGTAAATCTTTTAAAAGATATTGCAGCCATTGTTGCAGTTCACAAGTTAGAGATGCTAAGAACCTGTATTCAACTTCAGAAGAGGATCTGAAAATGGTGGTTTGTTTCTTTGACTTCCAAGAAATAAGAGCGGTTCCAAGAAAGATACAAAAACTAGAGATGGATCTTCTAGTGGTAGCACAAGTGGCCTAATCAAAATTAGAGTATGCATGAATGCGAAAGGAATTATCAGCAGCATATAACAGACCAGAACCAGGAGTGTTCTTTAAATATTTAATAATCCTCATGGCTTGTTGCATATGAGGTTGGCGAGGAGTAGGAAAAAACTGGTTAAGTTGTTGGATGGCAAAAGCAATGTCGGGCCCCGTATTGGTGAGATAGATTAACCTTTCAATAAGACGACGGTAAGAAGAAGGATCTGTGAGAAGGATACCTTCATCAACATGAAGTTTAACAGAAGGATCAGTAGGTGTAGGAACAGGTTTACATCCTAACATACCAACTTCAGAAATCAATTCAAGACAATATTTTCTCTGATTTATACACAATTCAGCTTGAGATCTACCATTTCAAATGCTAGAAAATATTTGAGATATCCAAGGTTTTTAATGTGAAACTTGTTGTGGAGGTGATCTTTGATAGTAATGATTTCAAACAAGTTATTTTCGAATAGAAGGATATCATCAACGTATACCAGAATAATGGTATAGTAGAAGGAGAATGTTTGATAAATAAAGAATGGTCAGCTGAACTTTGTGTATACCCGATAGAGAGTAATTCTGATGTTAGTTTGTGATTCCAATTTCTACTTGTTTGCTTTAAACCATAAAGAGACTTTTGAAGCTTGCAAACAAGATTGGGAGTAGAAGGACAAACACCAAGAGGAGGCTTCATGTATATATCTTCAGTTAAATCACCATGGAGAGAGGCATTGTCAACATCCAATTGATACCATTGATTGATAGTAGCAAGAGCAAACACAAGACGAACAATGGTGATTTTAACAACAGGGGAGAAAGTTTATAGTAATCCAAGCCTTCAGTTTGAATGAAACCTCTTGCCACTAAACGAGCTTTATATCTATCAATAGAGTCATCTGCTTTATGCTTGATACGATAGACCCAACGACAACTGATGGGTTTCTTACCAGTAGGGAGATTAACCAAAGTCCAAGTTTGGTTTCTTTCAAGAGCACAAAGTTCAGAATTCATAGTCTGCTGCCAACATTCAAACTTGCTGGCCTCTTTAAAGGAGGATGGTTCAGCTTGTGCCAAAATATTATGACAAAAAGAAGCATGGTTAGAAGAGCAATTAACATAAGAAAGGAACAAATGTATAGGATACGAGGTAGTATGGGATGAGGGAATGATAGAAGTAGTACCACACTAGTAGTGATCTAAATACCTAGGTCTACTTTTGTTTCTAAGAGAAACTCTTTGTCCAATAGTAGGAAGAATGATGTTATTAGAAGTATGGTTAGAAGTATTACTAGTTGGGTAATTTGTGGCAGTGGAAACAGGTGCCATACTTAGAAAGTCAAAAAGAGTAACATCAAAAATATCATCATGTGTAAGACACGAAGGTGGAGTTAAAGAAGTTTGATAGGGAAAAATATGTTCATGAAAAATGACATTTCGTGAAACAATAGTAGCATGTAAATGCAAATCATATAGCACAAAACCTTTGGTTCCAGATTTGTATCCAAAAATAATATATTTGTTACTTCTGGAATCAAGCTTTATGCGACCTACAGTGACAAAGATGGAGTATGATAAGCATCCAAAAACTTTCAGATTTGAAAAATCTGGTTTGATGGAATAAAATAGTATCATAATAAATATTCTGAAGTATAATTTTGAATACAAACCTAAAATATTGAAAATTAATTAAATATTAGAGACCAAACCTAAAATAAAATAGTATCATAATAAATACAAACCATAATCCTAATTTATTCTAAAGTATAATTTTATCAATTTATTAAAATAAAAACAATAGTTAAACAAAAAAATGTATAAAATCTTAAGAGAATAATTTTCTACACTTTTAAACAATAAAAGAAAATTTCTCAAATATACCCTTATCAATTAGAAACATGGTTAATCAAATCTACATTTACAATTTAAATGGTTCTTAACATATATAATCCATTAAAAATAACTAAATAATAACGTCATTATAAACATTTTAAATTCACTCTTCAAATTCTTATTACATTAAGATGTGTATATAATTTGTTACTTTTATAAATAATTATTTAAAAAAAAACATATTATAATCTGAAATATGTGAAATTTTGTAAAAGTAATATTAAAAAAATTATATATTTTTTATTTTTAAGAAAATATATTTTAAAATTAATTATTTATTTAAAAAAATTATTCAATTAAAAAAAAGAAATATTCTAGAATAGATATTGAGTAAGACTAACTTGTATTTGAATTTTTTTTTATATTTTTATTTAATTCAGGTTTTTTTGTCAACCTATCAGTTTAGTTAATTTCAAAAAGATAAAAATATATTTTATATTATTAAAATTGAAGTTATGTTATAATAATTATTTAAGAGTTAAATATGTTTTTCGTCTCTTAAGTATCACACGATTTTGGATTTAGTCCATACTTGAAACTTTGATTCCTTTTAGTCCTTTTAATTTCGAAACTATTATAATTATCTTTAAAATTGAACGATGTTAACTTTTTTTTGATGTGGCTAACGGCGAGCCCACGTCTGATGCCAGTTTTCTTCTCTACTCTCTGCCACGTTGCTTGTTTAATTTTTCAAATGAGATTAATACAAAATAACACGATTAATACAAAATTCTAACCAAAAGCTACCATAACTAGTGTAAAAACGTTGTTTAACGTCACACGGTAGACGTCGGTTACGGGCACCCGCGACGTATATTGATGACCGGTGGCATTTCCGTAAATAAGTTGGCAATAAAGGCGTCGGTTAGGTCCATCTCCGACGTCTATAGAATTTTAGACGTCGGCCCTTCAAACCTGATGTCTATATTTCTGACCGTTAGGTGAAAAGTCATTTCCATCAGCCTTATAGACGTCGGTTCGTTTGCAGCCCCGACGTCTAAATGGCAGAAATTAATGTTGCTCACCTACCTATTAGACATATAGATGTCGGTCCCCTTCTAACTGATGCCTATAAGTCTGCGAGGCAGGTGAATAATCACTATTTTTAGCCTTATAGACGTCGGATCCCGCCACATTGAAGGGGCCCCGACGTCTATATGACGGAAATTAATGCTCCCCACCAACATGTCAGACATATAGACGTCGGTCTCGTTGTAACTGACGCCTATATGTTTGCCGGACAGGTGAATAATCACTTTTTTTCAGCCTTATACACGTCGGATCCCGCCACATTGACGTCTATATACAATTCTAGATGTGAGTTGCATCAGCACCGACATCTATGTACAACAAAAAAATTAATTTTTAAATCTAATAGACGTCAAATTAGTCAGGCGTCCGACGTATTTGATAATGTAGACGTCGGTTCTGTGTACAATAGACGTCCAATTTCTTGTTAAATAACACCAGCGGTTTGCGAACCAACACATCGTCTTTGTCTTTTTCTCTCCCGTTGCTCTGCATTTTCTAGGTAAGTTTCCTCTACTCTGCCTTTTCGTTGTGTTTTGGTACGGTTTTTTTGTTGTGTCTTTGTGTAGCGTAGTGCACCTTCTCCCTTTGCTAGTTTCCTCGTAAGGAAAACTTGCATTTTTGTGGATTTCTCATGGCATTTCAATTCAAGAACGAACTTGGGTTGTTGCCTATGTCCATTCCGACCGCCAATGAAAAAGTATACGATGAGAATATGATGTATTCTCACCGTATTCTTTTTCATTGGCGGTCGACGAAAAAGTATACGGTGAGAATACACCGTATTCTCAACGTATTCTTTTTCATTGGCGGTCGGAATGGACCTAGGCAACGACCCAAGTTCGACTTTAGGTTGAAATGCCATGAGAAGTCCAAAAGACGTAACATTTTCTTACGAAGAAACTAGCCAAGGAAGGAGGTGCTACTACCCTACCCTTAGACACGACAAAACTGCACCAAAACACAACGATCACTTCATAGACGTCGGTTAATGTACAAACCGACGTCGATATGGCGGAAAGACGTCGGTTAATGTAATGTTTGACGGCTTTATAGACGTCCAATGTGTTACAGACTGACGTCTTAGACGTCGCTTAGTGCAATGTCTAGTGTCTTTATAGACGTCGTTCTTTTAACTGAACCGACGTCTATATCGACATCGCACCTTCAAAAAATCGACGTCCCATTAATGTCACCCGTATAGACGTCGGTTCTGTTGTTGACGCTAAAAGCCCAAAATAACCGACATTAAACAGCGTTTTTCCATTAGTGCATGGCCAATGTTCAAGTTCTTCAAACGTTCAAGTTCTTCGCGCGTCCTCCATTCTCCACCACCAAAACGTAGCCACAAAGCGCCTTATCGTTTTCCCTAAATCTACCATCACGAAGCTAACCACCATGACCAGGATTCGTTGTCGCTGCATTGTCCACCACCATTAACAACCTTAAAGCAATCTCTAGAAACTTGCAGCTAAACCTGAAAACCCCAATTCGAAAAAACCTAGAACCGTGCCACTCAAACACGAGTCCAATAACCACCAAGAAACACTACAAGAACTAAAGATCTTTTCGCGCTCAGCATCCAAATCGTGCAAGTCTTCTTCGTCCAGCATCAAATCAATCATCTTCATCGCGAAAATCAAATTTCAGAAACCATCACCTGCAAACTAGCGCCTCTCGAACCAAAGAAAATGTGATGTTCGTCTTCTCACTAAATCCCAAGTTGCTCCTTCGTCCTTCACCTTCTTCGTCTTCTCCATGAACCTAAAAAATCAGAAACCTAAATCCCCAAATTTGTGAACCCTAATCATAGGAAAGAATCCTAAATCGCATTCAAGATATTTACGTCTTCTCCTTCTTCGTGAAAAGCCACCACCTGCAACCACAAGAAACCTACAGAAAACCAAATTCAACCAGAGAATGCGCAGAACCAGGATTCCCAAATCTATATTGCAGAAAACCAATTTCAAGACGAAGAAGAACAAGTGATTTCGTGTTTGCCCCCAATGCATTGATGAAGAAGAACCCAACTTCAAAAATTTTCATAAATTCTCATTTGAAAAATTAAACAAGCAACGTGGTAGAGTAAAGAAGGAAGTTGACATCATACGTGGATTCACCGTTTGCCACGTCAAACAAAAGTTAACGTCGTTCAATTTTAAGGACTAATTATAATAGTTTCAATACTAAAAGGACTAAAAGCACCAAAGTTTTGAGTAGGGAATAAATCCAAAATCGTGTGATACTTAAGGGACTAAAAACATATTTAACCCTTTATGTAAAATCCTGCGTGTAGACACCATTGAATGGTTAAGTTATTGGGGAAGCTTGTAGGTTTTATATATATCTAATAAAAGTGCCAGGTAATTTCTTTGGTGAAAGCTTAGTATTGTTGGGGAAAAAAGTCTAGAATATGTCAAAATGTTGTGAAAAATAAATAAACTAATAATTGGTTAAATTAAAAACAAAAATATACGAATCATATATATATATATATATGTGTGTGTGTGTGTGTGTGTATATATATGTATATATGTGTATATATGTATATATGTGTATATATGTGTATATGTGTATATGTGTATATATGTGTATATGTGTGTATATATGTGTATATGTATATATGTATATATGTATATATGTATATATATGTATATATGGGGTTTGTTAATTTGCGTTTGGTACATTTTAGCAATGCGTAACGAGTTTTAGTAGACAAAAATATCTTAATATATCATGGAATTTAAGTTTTAAGGTTAAGGGTATTTTAATAATTTTCATTCTCAAAACTAAAAAAAAAAACCAAACCCTTGTTTACCTCCCTCATTCCTTTCAACCTTTTCTCTTTCATCTCTTTCACTCCAACATTTTCTCTGACATCCCTATGCGAGTCCCAATTGAAAAAATTATAAACAGTCGCCTAACTCTAATCTACCTTAAAAAACTTATCCAAATTGTTTCTCTCTCACCTCCATACTTTCCCTCACCCACAGTTGCAATCGACTTCATTGCTTTTCATTTGAGTTGAATTCTCCAGTTGTTTATCCAAAAGCAATCTTCCTGCAAAAACCTTTCAAGATATTTTCTAGATCAAACATTTTAGAATCATTGTAATGCAAGAATTGTAACAGGTATAATTTGTGTATGTGTAAATGTATGAATACGATGTAATCAGTAAAGAAATCAACTTCATACATAACACAATCAATTTCAATAAGATATAAACAGATTCAATCATAATATCAACATTGATCAAGTTAAAGCTAAATATTTGATTTCATTTATTCTGAACCAAAATATTACAATCAAAATAACCCAAAATATAAGAAATGGAATGCTAAGCCATTTGCAAAAGAAACAAGGCTTAAGGGAACAACCAACAGATCCAGAATTAAAAAACCAAACACAATGAAACTAAGACAATAGATAAGTTTTCCTAATAAGGATACAATGGAAACTTCTGACTCAAAACAGGGTTATTAGAATTACACCAACACTTTTACTAAATGCTATCACTGTTCTACATGCAAGACAAAATATAAAGGTGCGAACAACACATACAATCAAAAAAGCCCATTTTAAATTTTCAAATATAGAAAGCCCATGACAGAGATATCAAGTCGGTTTCATTAATTTCAAAGTTGACTTCTCTATTTCAGAAAGTTTTCAAAAACAGAAACACATATACAGTAATATATAATCGACTATACACTTAATCAAATCGATTAAAATTCGTGTTAATTGATTTTCAAAGAAAACAATCACAATCAATCAATAACCACACATTCATTAAACAATCATTCAAATACATATCATTCATGATGCAATGAGAAACTGATTGTTACCGCTTGCAGATACTCAAGAAATTTGATATAATCAAGTTTGTCCATCCTTGAGTTCTTTACTGCTACAAAATCATTTGATAACCTACTAAACAGTTGAGATTTTTTATGCGGGTACCCATTTAAATTTGGGTCCTTTCTTATTAGCAGATAGATGTTCCTTATGTTGGGAAACAATCGATATTCGTTATAGAGTCACGCAGCGGAATAAAAGATATTTAGCGGAAAGCGAGTTACGGTCAAAAATTAAATTAAAATGGTCCGTTTTAAAAAGTTAATTTTCTTTCAGAAAATTTATCGAATAGTTGTTGTGCGAAAATGTAAAGAGTGTAGGGAGTAGAAATCAACACAGAAATTTTATACTGGTTCGAATCAAAAGATTCTACGTCCAGTTGTTAATCACTATAAAAAGTGATTAACCTTTTTCACTAAAAATATAGTTGTACAGATTATAAGATAATGAAATGAGCAAAGAATAGAAAACACCTTCCTTCGACAACCGAACCGGAAGAATGCAGTGAGTAACTTCCTTCGACAAACAAACCGGAAGAGCTTCCTTCTACGCACAAACCGGAAGCAACAACTCTGCCAACTTGAAGAGAACCGCTCCGACCTTTGACACACAAAGCGCGAGCTTCTCCTATTCATAAGACCAGGCAAGAGCACTCTATCACTTTGAGAACTTCCTTAGACAAACTGTATTCTCAAAATGGCATAGATCCTTTTCACTTAGAGAGAGCTTCCCTTAGGTACAAAGCTCTAATACTCTCAAATGAAAAGTTAAGTTCTAAGAGTTGTGGAAAAACCTATTTATAAGTCTAAGGTTCAGAAACTGAAAAGACATCTCCCAACTGCTCGAAATAATCTATTATCAAAGTGATAATCGATTATTTGTGTCCGTTATGGGGTTTTCAAAATGTGATAATCGATTATCCTGAGGAATAATTGATTATTCCAGAGACATGGGCAATACTAAATCAGACAGAGATAATCGATTATTCTGTGCAATAATCGATTATTTACGCGATGACTCACTAAATACGAAAACTTCTAAGAGTTTTTACATCATTACAATTTATCCTATACATTTGTTTCTACAAAATGCGTTTAACAAAGATGCACTAGAGTCTTTAATTCTTCAGCTTTTATCATCATCAAAACTTCACAGTAGCTTCAAGACACCAATGCTCCTTATTGGTAACAATCTCCCCCTTTTTGATGATGATCAAAAATATCTTCTTGATAAGAGAATTTCTAATTTCCTGCACAAATTTCATACTTACAAACATACAAACATGTTAGTAATAACTGCACTAATTAAATTAGAAGTTTTCTCCCCCTTTTTTATCATAAGCAAAAAGTAAAAAGGGAAAGACTCCCCTTAAATTTTTCTCCCCCTTAACAAAAGAATTTATGCATTTCAAAACTGAAATAAAATTGAAATTTCATAACAAAATACCTCAGAAAAAGAAACAAAAATTCAACTCTAATTAAGAAATACAAACAGACTTAAAAAAGGAGGGGTTGGAGGATAATCAGGGAGTTGAAGGTTTTGTGATATGTCATGTTCTTGAAGGTTATGTTCTTCATTTGACAATTAAGCGGAAAAGAGTAATTAATCCATAATAGAGATAAAAACAAGATATCTAACAAACTTATATATCTCCCCCTCAAATAAATGTCAATTGTCACAAAATTATCACAAAAGATCTCAATTAAAAATTTCACCCCCTCTTTACAAAAAATCATCTAAACTTTATGCTCCCCATAAAATAGGTAATTTAAAAAGGATTTAAGTACTTTTAATTTATTAAAATTACTCCTGCTAAATGTAATAATCTCTTTTTAAAAACAGACTCTTAAAAAAAATTTAAAAAAAAGTTTTTTTTTTACGCTGTGGCTTAGGATAATCGATTATTACTTTAAATAATCGATTATTTACGAGCCAAATTGTCAAAATCCAAATTTTGAGGCCAAGATAATCGATTATCATCACTTGGTAATCGATTATTTACGTTAATTTTCGAAAAACATAAATTTGGGCCAAATTTTCAACTTAAGACACATCTAACATTCATAAATTATTTCAAAGCTCTTAAAAAATAGCAGGATACCATAGAACTTTCTTTTCCTTTAGAAAATTTCACCTGCAAAACAAAACAATAGAGTTTTGGTCCCCATAATCTCATTTGGGTCCTTTGATGTTAGAGGCAAATTACTTAATAACAGGAATCCAAGCATATTTTCCATTAGGAATATCAAAATGTATGATTCTACATTTGTTAGAAATGTGCCCCCTTTTCATACAATAAAAACATGTGACATTTAAATTTCTATAACAAATAGTTCCCTTTTCAACCCATACCCTACGAGTTCTTTTAATTTGATTCTTATTTTTAAGAACACTTTTATTTTTAAAATCCTTTTTAACAAATATAGGCATTTCAACATTATTATTTCTTGTTGCCACTTCAAGCAAATTTTCAAGAATATCAATTTCAAGCATGTGACTCTTACATGAAAGACATTCAACAGGATGTTCAATATTTGAAGACTCTTTCATTTGTAAGTTGTAGATTTTATTCTCAAAATTACTTCCTCGTCTAATGCCTTCTCATATTTAATTTGTAATTCCTTAAATTCCTTTGTCAAATTTTTATGAGCAGCATTTAATTTTTCATATTCATCAAGCAATTCAAGAAAAGCTTTTTGTACATCAAATTCATTAGTGTCAAGGCTAGAGCAACTTACTTGGCTTGCAGTGTCATCAACATTAGCTGTCAAACATAAGTTTGCTTCTTCAACAGAATCACTTGAACTAAAAGTGCTTGATGCATTATCTTCCCAAGCAATGTAAACATTTTTCTTCTTGAAAGACTTCTTTTCTTCACCCTTTTTGAAGTTTGGACAATCCACATTAACGTGTCCTTTTTCTCTGCAACCATAACACTTGTAATTTGAAGAAGATCATTGTTTCTTCTTTCAGTCCTTTTTAATTTGTTCCTTGCCTTTCAATTTCATGAACTTGTTGAATTTTCTAAACATGTGAATCATATTTTCGTCATCTGAGTCTTCATCTTCAGATTCCCCATCCTTTTCAAAACTCGTGCCTTTTGAATTTTCAGTTTTGAAGGCCAAAGTTTTCTTCCTTCCTTGGGTTTCCTCGGCACTTAGTCTATTCAACTCGAGCTCGTGCTCTCTCAACTTTCCAAAAAGCACAGCCATAGGCATGGACGTTAAGTCCTGAGACTCAGTTATCGCAGTAACCTTTGGCTATCACGTCCTGTTCAAAGATTTCAAAATTTTAACATTTAATTCTTCAATGTCAAATTTCTTACCTAAACCAAAAAGATGGTTGACGATATGTGTGAAGCGCTTTTGCACATCAGAAATGGTTTCACCCTGTTGCATCCTAAACATCTCATACTCCTGTATCAGGGTGTTCTTCCTAGCATGTTTCACATCGTCTCTTCCTTCATGGGTTACTTGAAGAACTTCCCACATCTTCTGAGCCATTTTGCACACTGAAATCCTGTAAAATTCATCTAATACCAAAGTAAAGGATATTATATTGCGAGCTTTTATATCAAATTGAGCTCGTCTATTTTCTTCAGCAGTCCATTGCAAATATGGTTTTTCTTCCTCTACACCATTCAAATTTACAGTAGGAATAAAAGGACCATTTTGTACAGCTTCCCAGATACCTCTATCAATAGACTCCAAAAAAATTTGCATTCTTATTTTCCAAAAAGCATAGTTTTCCCACGTAAACAAAGGAGGTCTATCAATAGAAGCACCCTCAGCATACATTTGGTTATGACCGCCCATTTTTGAAAAATTTGAAAAACTATCAAAGCAAGCTTTGATACCAATTGTCGAGAAACAATCGGTATTCGTTATAGAGTCGCGCAGTGGAATAAAAGATATATAGCGGAAAACAAGTTACAGTCAAAAATTAAATTAAAATGGTTCGTTTTAAAAAGTTAATTTTCTTTCAGAAAATTTATCGAACAGTTGATGTGCGGAAATGTAAAGAGTGTAGGGAGTAGAAAATCAGCACAGAAATTTTATAATGGTTCGAATCAAAAGATTCTACATCCAGTTGTTAATCACTATAAAAAGTGATTAACCTTTTTCACTAAAAATATAGTTGTACAGATTATAAGATAATGAAATGAGCAAAGAATAAAAAACACCTTCCTTCGACAAACGAACCGGAAGAATGCAGTGAGTAACTTCCTTCGACAAATGAACGGGAAGAGCTTCCTTCGACGCACAAACCGGAAGCAACAACTCTGCCAACTTGAAGAGAACCGCTCTGACCTTTGACACACAAAGTGCGAGCTTCTCCTATTCACAAGACCAGGCAAGAGCACTCTATCACTTTGAGAACTTCCTCAGACAAATTGTATTCTCAAAATGGCATAGATCCTTTTCACTCACAGAGAGCTTCCCTTAGGCATAAAGCTCTAATTCTCTCAAATGAAAAGTTAAGTTCTAAGAGTTGTGGAAAAACCTATTTATAAGCCTAAGGTTCAGAAACTGAAAAGACATCTCCCAACTTCCAGAAACAATCTATTATCATGTCGTATTTGACCTTGATTGGCTCATTCTCGAACTCTTCATCACTATCATATTCATCTTTCGTTGAGCCAGCCATAAAGCAGATGTTTGATTCTTCTTCAGGATCACTATCTTCGTCACTTGAAGATTCTGAATCACTATTCTCCCAGGCAATGTAAGCATTTTTCTGCTTTCTGTTTTTGTCCTGAAGGAATCTCTTGCTTGCTCTTTGCTTCAATTTCAGGTCAGGACATTCAGGCTTGATATGTCCTTCTTTACCTTATTCATAACATTGAACTGCATTTGATCTTGCAGCTTTCTTTCCTTTGCCATTTCCTGCATGATCAGTAAGTTGACTATTATTTTTCATAAATCGACTGAACTTTCTTACCATCATACTCATCAGCTCATTGTTGTCCAATTCAGCTTTTAATTCATCCTCATACTATCTTTGAGGCTTTTCTGTTAGTGGCTTTCAAGGCTATGGACTTCTTTTCTTCAATTTCTTCTTCTTCTTTCAACCTTCCTAGTTCGAGCTCATGCTCTCTCATCTTGTCGAACAGGGTTGCCATGTTCATGCTTGTTAGATCCCTTGATTTAGAAATTGCAGTAACCTTGGGTTGCCAACTTCTATTCAGACTTTTCAAAATATTGATATTGATCTCCTCTTTATTAAACACTTTTCCTAGAGCCATCAGGTGGTTGACTATGTGAGTAAATCTTTTATGTACTTCATATATAGTCTCTTCAGCCTTCATCATGAATAATTCATATTCTTGTATCAATGAGTTCTTTCTGACTCTCTTTACTTCTTTTGTGCCTTCGTGTGTGACCTCCAAAACGTCCCACATTTCCTTCGCTGTCTTGCACTGAGAAATCCTGAAAAATTCATCCATTCTTAGTGTAGAAGCAATTACATTACGTGCTTTGACATCATATTGTGCCTTACATTACTTAGAAAAATTTCTCAAAACAGTTTTTCCATTAACAATGTGAGTTGGCTCAAATGGAACGTTCAATGTTGCATCCCAAACACCCTTATCCACGGATTCAAGAAAAAATTGCATCCGAATTTTCCAAAACGCATAATTTTCACCAACAAACAGTGGTGGTTTGTTTGTTGATGCACCTTCACCAAAGGTTTGAGAACTAAATGCCATTTTTCCAGGAATAGTCGACTTAAAGAAAAAAGTAATCGACTTGTTTTTCAAATATCTTATGAAAATCGGCTCTGGTGCCAATTGTTGAAAATGATATGGCTTAGTTTCTCACACCAAGGGGGGTGAATTGGTGAAATGTAAAATCAAAGTCTTTTAAAAATATTTTTCGCAAAAGGATGATCTTTCAAAAGTTTCTTGAATCGCAAGGAATAAGATTTTTCAAACGTAGCGGAACACAATTGACTATGTACAAATTAAAGTCGACTTTGAAAATAAAAGTGCAGGGATAGAGAAATCAAACGCAGGTTTTTATACTGATTCAGCCAAACTGCCTACATCCAGTGCCCTTCCAAACAAAGGAAGAAGCAAATGCACTATAATGATCAAGGTTTTTACAACAAGGCTTTTATAGCGACCTCCATGTCAAAATATAAAACACCTCTCTAACCCTTTAATCAAAATATAGGCATATACAAACAAAGAACAACAACAAGATGTCCTCTCTCCTACAATCCTCAATACTTTGAACAATCCTCAAAGTCCAAAACGTCGCACGTCCTCTTCCTATAGTCACAAGAGGGCAACAACAATCTTTACAAGATTGAGAGAAAAACTGATCACGTATCAGACACCTCAAGTGCAGGTTGATCAGACAGTCAAAGCGCAAAGATTCTTGCTCGTCAAGCAATCACCAAATATGAACACCACAGTCTTCTTGATGAATTCTTGGAGCTTTCACACGTTCTACAAGAGATCAATAATCTGAAACAAATCAATGAAATCGTTAGAATCACAAAAGTCTCTGCATAATTCAAATTCGCGTCTATATATAGTTTTCCATAAAACTGGCGCTCCTAAGTCGACTTTGCCACTAATAGAGTCGAATATACTCAGACAGTTATACACATAGCAACAGTCAAAGAAGTTAATTGATTACACAATTAATGTAGTTGATTATCAATAAATGCTTGGTTAATCTCATTTAAAATATAGCCGGTAGACATAATAAGACAAGCATTAACAAATTTTCAAAACATAACAAACTAAGTCAAATGGCTTGCGCACATAGTCGACTTTGCAACAATTAAATGCATAATTTTGAAAAACTTTGTTTCCAAAAATACTCACAGCAAACTTTGAAAAAGTTTGTGCAAAACCACGAGTTTTAATCGACTTACTTCATAATGAAGTCGACTTAAAACTGTTGTTTTGTCACACAATTTTAAGTTCAATAAAAGTGCATGTGGTTTTTCTTTTTCAAAACATATGTTATGCAATCACAAATAAGATCTCATGTAAAACATTGCGAATTGCAAGCAATGACAAAAATAACATCAACATGTTCTCATATAGTCATAAACATGAAAGCTATGAACATGTAAACACAAATAAACATGTGTTATTAATTATGTGTTGTTATCATCAAAAACCAAAAGCTTTGAGATTGTAAGGTTTGGCTAAACCAATGCTCCCCGTATCAACAATCTCAACAATAAACCTAGGGCAAACAAGGTTTTGTTTTTTTTATGCAGCATGATGAATGAAATCTAATGCTTCGGGAGAGTAACGGGAGTATAGAAATTAAGAGCAAGTGAGGTGTGTTATGGAGAAGAAGAATCGGAGGATGGGGAGATTAAATTTCTAGGGTTCGCGACATTCATTTTGCACAACATTCATTTTGGAGTGGTGAACAAGTCTATAAATTGTGCGAATAATTGAGAGTTTAGGGGGACTAAAAATATTCTAGAAAGCCTAAGAGTGAGAGAGAGAATTTACGAGGCACAGGTAGCAAGTTGATGAGGTTATTCGTGTGGATTGTCGAACGCATGAGGTTGCGAAAATTGGTGGAAAGAGTTTAGCAGTGAGGAAAAACTAATTTTCCAGGTATGAGGAGCTAACTTGTATGTATTATTGTTGACTGTTTGAATGCACGATTCTTGATGCAATACGACCTTGATGGATAACTTGTGATTTGGAATTGGTTTGTTGGTTTCGTAACGGATTAGTTTGGTTATTGTTTTTTTTTTCGCTCTTTGCGTATTATAAGAATAAATTGCTAATTAGGCTTAAATGCTTATAACCTTTGCATAATGTGTGTTTCATGTTGGGGTTAGAATTATGCATGAAAGAGGTAGAGGACTGGTAGCATTTTATTTCACTTTAGGATGTTTTATATGTAGTAATGTCATGGATAATGTACGGGCACTGGATTAAAGGTTGATGATACAAATTGTTTGATATTGGTTGTGATCAATGGCTCTTTTGGAGTATCTTTTGACTGATAATAACTATTGTTAATATTGTAAGGTAGTCTTGTTGCGTGAGTATTATAATGTATAACTGATGGGAATGATTGTAGGTCAGACACTGTGATGCATTGCTGTTTGGGCTTTAACGCGATTGTAAAAGTTATAATGGGCTTGTGGAATGTGTCTATATAATGTTATTGGGTTGACTTATAACACTTAGAATTATATTGGTTATCATTTCAGAAATGATATGATAGGATGTGGGTTGCGGTGTATGTGTTTAAATGAATGAAAGTTGTTCGGATGTTGGTGTTAATTGGATGTTGTTATGATGATATGTGCTTAATGGAAGACTGTCCATAGTATACCCATGTAGAGAGGGTTAGGACCGAATATGAGATAGATGGATTTGTGTAAGTCAATTGTGAGTTGTGAGATACTTAGCGGGCTACTCTTGACTTGTTCAAGAGTAGGAAGTGATCTAGTATGGTTGGATTTGATAACCTTCAAGTTAAGGTCTCTCTTTTGCTAGTGCAATGAAGTGGAAGAAATGTGTCTCTTCGTCCATGGTGTGCGGTAGAAGGGACTACGACTCGAGTGTCGCCTTTCCTTTGGTGAGGAGGTAGAAAGGTGGATCTCTTCGTCTTTAACAGGCAGTGGAAGAGATGTGTGTCTTCATCATGGTGGGCAGTAGAAGGGACTGGGACTCGAGTGTCGCCTTTCCTCTGGTGAGGGGATAGAAAGGTAGTCACCTTTCCTCTTGCGAGGGGGTAGAAATATGGATCTCTTCATCTTTAACAATCGGTGGAAGAGATGTGTCTCTTCGTCCATGGTGGGCGATAGAAGGGACTAGGATTCAAGTGTCGCATTTCCTCTAATGAGGGGTAGAAAGGGATAAATGTCTCGCCATAGGGTTCTAGCTCATGTTGAGTTTAGAGTTGATGCAAACAACTTAAGGAACAGGGGAGATAGATCTGAAGCTGGGGTGGAGGACCACTCGAACATTCTATTTTGGTAAATAGGGTGTGGGGAAAGATTGGATGGAACTAATGAGTTTATTGTGATTCCTTAGAAAGGAATGTAAGGGTAGTCAATGTATTGTGTGTCATAGACTTACTATGTGTTGGTTCTATTTGATGTGGTGGGATTGTGGTAAGGACTTAACATCTAAGATATAAATATTGTATTGATGTTTTGAGGTTGATTATGTTAGCTCACCCATACATTTGTTTGTTTTGTTTATGTCTGTGGTGATGATTGTATGACGTGTGTTATACGGGAGCTCTGATTGGTATGCATATGTTGTTGGAACAATATGATTGACGAGAGAGAGGTTTGCACAATCTAAAGTTTATTTACTTAATGAAAAGGATTAAGGATTTGTGTTAAATTATTCTTTCTCGGATTTGGATAAATAATATTTAAAGTTGTAATAGCGATATTGAAAGTAAAAGTTTAATTATGATATGGGCTTAACCATTGTTTTTAATATTCGTTACAATTTATGCCATTATATAAAAAAAAATCCATCTTTTGGTATATACATTTTTTGTAAATTTACTTTTAATAAATACTTGGTTTAATCATTTAAATTGTCCCTATTTATGTTGGTATTGGCATGGGTTGCCTGTAATGGAAAGATTGGATGAAACTAATGAGTTTATTGTGATTCCTTAGAAAGGAATGTATGGGTAGTCAATGTATTGTGTGTCATAGACTTACTATGTGTTGGTTCTATTTGATGTAGTGGAATTATGGTAAGGACTTAACATCTAAGATATAAATATTGTATTGATGTTTTGAGGTTGATTATGTTAGCTCACCCATACATTTGTTTGTTTTGTTTATGTCTGTGGTGATGATTGTATGACGTGTGTTATACAGGAGCTATGATTGGTATGCATATGTTGCTGGAACAATATGATTGACGAGAGAGAGGTTTGCACAATCTAAAGTTTATTTACTTATTCTTTCTTGGATTTGGATAAATAATATTTAAAGTTGTAATAGCGATATTGAAAGTAAAAGTTTAATTATGATATGGGCTTAACCATTGTTTTTAATATTCGTTACAATTTATACCATTATATAAAAAAAATCCATCTTTTGGTATATACATTTTTTGTAAATTTACTTTTAATAAATACTTGGTTTAATCATCTAGATTGTCCCTATTTATGTTGGGTTTTCTCAATTAGGTCCCAGTATTTTAAAACATCTCAATTAAGTCCCTGTTTTTGCAAAATTGATTCAATAAGGACTTGCCGTTAACTTTGATGGACGACGTTAAAATTGAGTGTGAGTGGCATCCAGGGTTGGCTGAGGTGGCAGTGTATTCTGAGGTGAGTTGTCTTTATTACATTTTTTAATTAAATTTCATCCCCCAAACCTCTATCCCCCAAATGTCATCCCTATAGGAAAGGCAGATTTTAACCCATCCCAAACCTCCATCCCCCAAATGTCATCAAGCACCACCAAATACCTTTTCTCGCTCAACACAGTGCGCAACTTGTTGAATAACTCTTCCTCAGGTATTCTCCCCATTTCATGTCTGGGGGCACCATCCACATCCCTCAGAATCCGTTGCAGAACATCTATCGTCCTATACTCTTTAGAGACATACACCCACGCTTTACAGTCAAAATGGTTGGTAATTTTATTGTGATTGTAGAGCTTCTTAGCCAAAGTGGTTTTCCCCAAAACCCCCATGCCAACTATAGAAACTACGTAAGGGTTTAGTTCCAGGGCAAGCAACTAGGTAAGAAATAATTCCATGTCATCGTCAAGCACCAAAATGCACAACCTCGACAAGCTCCACCAACACCAACCTCGCTCTCGTCAAACACACTTATTCTCCTCTTCCAATTTAGGGTTTTAAATCCCTTCTGAGTTCCACATTTCCCTCAATTTTCCCAATTTCCACAATTTCCACTTTCTTTTGAAATGTTCTACAATCAAAACACACGTTTTGATTTTGGCATAATTTAGTTAATAAAACGTTGCGTTTTGTGTGCACGTTTTCATTTGCAATGAAATTTAATTAAAAAATGTATTAAAGCCAACTCACCTCAGAACACACTGCCACCTCAGCTAACCCTGGATGCCATCCACACTCAATTTTAACGTCGTCCATCAAAGTTAATGGCAAGCCCTTGATTGAATTAATTTTGCAAAAATAGGGACTTAATCGAGACGTTTTAAAATACTGGGACCTAATTGAGAATACCAAACATAAATAGGGACAATCTAAATGATTAAACCTAAATACTTTTTTAATTAAAATAATTTTCTTTTCAATTTATTTAACCATTATTTTAACTTAACTATTTTTTAAAATTAAAATAATTATTTATAATAAAAAAACTATAAATAAATAATTTTTTTAATATAATAATAATTAATATAAATTTTATATATATATATATATATATATATATATATATATATATATATATATATCTTTTTTTTTATCACACAAAATATGAACAGAGTTAGCTAGGATTGCCTAGACCCAACACGAATAAGAGTTTTCTTGATAGTGTCTCATCAACTAACTTAAACTCAAACTGAAGACATACATTACAACATTAACAAGTCCTCAGTTGAAATCGGAGAAGGCTTCTCCAAACCCTAGCATTACAGCAGCACTTTTCCGGCATTCCTGAAAAACTTTTTACTGTTGCGCACTTCGCTTCTCCGCGTTACTCCGTCCCTTCCACAACTTTCATAGCGCTTTGCATCGCGTTGTTGTCGTTGGTTTCCTCGGCGTTTTTGTTGGAGTAGTCGTGCTTCTTCTTTATGAATTTTTGTAGTTTTGAGGGTCAAGTTCGTCGTGCTTTCGCTTTGGTGCTACTGTGACAGTTTTCTTTGTTATCTATAACTGATATAGAGGTATATGATATATTAGTATAGAAAAGGTGGACACAGTAGCGATAGCTTGTATTTCCACTACAGTTGGAGGTTTGCTTCCCTTTTCCCTCCATCGGTGGTTATGGCAGTGGAGAAGGAAAAGCTTCAGGAAGAATCCGTAATCCGCCGCTTCTACAAGATTATTCTTAGTTGGGACTACCTTGCTCTCCTCAAGAAATCTAAGGCAATTCACTTTATTCCTTACTATTTTTCTTTTGTTTGAGTTTTTTTTTTTCTTTTTAATTTGCTTTGGTAATGTCTTTTGGAATTTGCTGTTTTCAGAAGCAGAAGGAAGGGACTGCAGAGTCGACACTCGTGAAGGTGAAGAACCGGTATACAGACGTTGAAGACTATATTGCAACCTACGAACCGCTCATCTTTGAAGAAGCCAAATCCCAGATCATTAAGGAGAAAGAGGAAGAAGAGGGTATCTTTAATTTCAACTATTTTTCGTTTTTTGAGAAGATTATTATCCTTGAAGTAGCAATGTAGCACAGTTGTTAACAGCCTTTGTCTAAGGTCTTTAGCCCTTTCTATACTATTCTTGAAGTAGCAATGTAGCACAGTTGTTAACAGTCTTTGTCTAAGGTCTTTAGCCCTTTCTATACTATTCTTGTTAGTTGTAGCACTACTCAGAGGACTGTTAAAGCCCTGTCTAAGTTGCGGTTTTCCCTTTCTCACTTCAATTTAAATAATAATTGGTTTGCTTTTCATGTTTTAAAGTTAGAAGGGTCCACCAATGTAGTGAGATATGGTTGACAAATAAATCTCCTTCTTAAGCACATAATGAAAGGTTCGATTCTGAGTCTGTGTTAATAGAGAATATCTATTAAGAGAGACTTGTCCTTTAAATAGAGTTTTGGATTAGTCTTTTTAGTTGTAGGCTATGAGAGACTTCATAAATCTTTGGATTAGTCTCTAGCACTCTACTGAGATACCCTAGGGACCAAAATAAAATTTTGAATGGTCTCTTTGCTTAATATTTTTTTGTTTTTGTTTGCCTGACCAGTGACTGATTGGAAATTGGGGGTGGTAAAAAGTTGGAGTGAGGCAGATGATTTTCATTTTATAGAATTTCCGTGTGAAATTAATGAGGGAGAATCAATATCACAGAATGATCTTTTGCTGCTTTCCAGAGATAAGGTACTGCCAGTGATGAGAAGTTATGTGTTTTGGGTTTTGAATTTTTTGCCTATTCGAATTTGAATTGATGCCTATCTGTATTTATCGCTGCAGTGTGTAGATGGAAAAAGATTACCTACTGTCTATGCATTTGCTTTGGTGGAACATGTCCGGAAATATTTTGATACCCGACTTGTTCGAGTTAGGCTCTATCTTGCTGGGGAGTTCTTAAAATATAATACAGATGATGTAAAATCTTGCCCTAGGTTGTTTAACATGCGATCTCATGTATGCGAGACAGAAAGACAGTTATATTTTATGAAGGTAACCTATTCTATCATGTACTTCTAGTGATATCAATATTGTGTGTGTTTCGTATGTAAGGCTGCCTTCCTTGATTAATTGTATTATTAATTTATAATAGAAATATAAAGGTTTTCAGATTTTTTTTTTTCTTAACAAAAGGCATTTTCTTTTAAATTAGCTTTGCTGTTGATCCAATGTGAAAATCATGCAGCAATGCAGCTTATCTACTATTGCTCGTGAATATTTGGCTATTCGAACTTTAGGCTGTCTCCCATACAAGGATTTAATATTAAGTGCAGTTGGAGAAGATTTTGGCACAGAAGTCGAGGGATGGAAAATCCCAACACCATTGAGGGAATATGTTGAAAATAGTTTTAATCAGTACCAGCGTGAGGCCATTACAGTAAGTTTTTTATTTTAGAAGTTTAATAAAGTAAATAAAACTAAAACTTGTTCATCAACTCAGGGTTGTTTTTTGTCTTTCTTCTTCTTTTAACCAATCCAATGGCTTTTTTTCTTTTTTTGTTACTGATATATAGTTTAGAAAGAATAAATGTTGGATTATGACACGAGGGTGGCATATTTGCAAGTTTGAATTTCACATTTAGTTAAAGGATATACTACTTCAAACGTATTATGATGCATAGCATATCATTCAGAGTTCTGTTTTACTTTTTTGCACCAAGTTTTCTCAATTTGAATATGCTCCTTGTTTTCCACGTTTCTTTTCTTCTGTACTTGTTAAAGGCTTGAGTTTTTTCCATTTCAATCTCATCTTAATTTCTTTTGGTTTTGATATAGGAGTCAGAAAAAGAAATGTAGGAGCAAATGACATCCAAAACAAACTACCTAATATCTATTTTCAAATGAACTGAAACAAAAACTTAAATCATGCCTTTATCTCCCCATCTTTATAAATTCTTTCTCCTTTATTATTTTCTTTTGTCCAATGAAATTCTTATCACTCTTTTGGAAGATAATGAGATTTTGTTGATGAACCCTTTTGAAAGATCTTTTAAAAAATTTAAAAGCTATGTTACATTTATAATGTCTGAACAAATTCTCCTTTCACAAAATTAGCTTTTGTAAGGTGAAGCATAATAGTTTAGCTAGGAAAGAAAACCATTTTATCCCTTTAGTTTAAAGCATATTCAAGCATGCACAATTGTTAGAAAAATCTACACTGCAACATATGCCATCATAATAAGTTACAAGTCAAACAACAAAGAGGAGAAAAAAGAAAGTAAAGATTGATCAGAAGTTTTCATTCCTTAATAAGATGTAAAGCTCTTGTAACCTTTATTCATTCCATTTTAACATTTTATCTCTGTTCCAGGCTGGTCTATCATCAAAAGCCTTTGTCCTGATACAGGTAGGTCTCTATTTGGCTTTTTTCTGTTCTAAAATTCTTTTAATGCTTTTTCATATTTCCCTTTTCTGTTAGGAAATGCTTGGTTTTATGTTTATCAGTTATGGTGAATTATTTTTCTGAAAAGACTTGTTGGTTATATTTGGGAATTGGAGAAATTTATTTCAAAGAACTGCCAATTTGAAATAGTAAGTTCACTTTCCAGATTTCAACCTTAAAGACAAGGTTGTTCAGGCTGTAGTGTGTAATGATAGGATTATGAATGTTTATGTTACGAGGAAAGTTGTTAAAAATAAAACATAGTTTGTTATAGGTGGTTTGGGCTGTCCAGGTGGTTTGGGCTGCTATTGTCTCCTTAGTGGGAAGACTATATATAGGTGTGGTTGTGTCTTTTAGAAGGGACATTTTTTATTAGTTTGAGAGGCTGGACAGGACTAGTTGCAACCTGTGTGAAGGGAAACATTTTCCCTTGGTTGTTATCTTGTGCTCTGCTTGCGTTGGAATAATAGATACGTTTCCAGTGCTGGGTGTTGATAACACTGGTGTTTTTGGGTGTAGAACTAAACGTTTTAGGTTCCTTTTAATCCAGAAATCCAACAGTTTTTCTATCAATCTTATTTGTTTAACTATCCTCTTGCAAGCGAAGTACCTATGAGACATCTGGGTTTTTATCGATGTAATGTAGTCTTTTTTTATAATAAAGAAAATTGTAATCGAGCCTAACCAACTCCTTTCAGGGCCCCCCAGGGACTGGGAAGACTCAGACCATACTTGGGATTCTAAGTACCATTTTGCATGCAACTCCTACAAGAGTGCATTCTAAGTAAGCATAATATTTAGTATATGTCTGCAGTCTTCTATTTCTAAAAATTCAGTTTTTTGTTTCAATTGTTGTCTTCAGCAAAGCATTGTGTTAGGAGTGTGCCTGGTAGAAGTGAGATTTTGAAGCAAATTTTGCTTCTACCAAGCAATTTATGGTCATATTTATGCTTAATCTTTCTTTCTCTTTATTCATACATATGCTTATTGATATTTTCTTTTGGAAGCAGGACCTATGAGCTAAGGCAAGGACCACAATTAACTACTGAGGAGAAGTAAGATTTGCTTTGAAAATATTTAGGCTTTACTTGGTTAAGAAAACTTCTTGCCATGTTGGTTATTTCCAGTGATTCTGACATAATATTTCTTTTAATTCTCCATATCCACCATGTTTTGAAATCCTTATTTGTTATGTTCATTATTAGTCTCTTCTTGCTTTGTGTTATGCATGTTTGCTCTCTTGCCATGCCTACCTTCAAGTAGTTCATAAACAAATGTTGTGAATCAAGTAGAAGTGCAACAATAAGGGTAAAATTTGATTTTTGTATTATATCATAAAGAAAGCAGCTGTAATTCAAGTTAAGTGCACTTTTCCTTGGTTTCTCTTTCATTTAGATATCCTAAGAAGCTGGGAAAATTGTTTAAAGCTTATGACAGTTTTTGGACTTTGGCTTATAGAAGTAAAGTGCTCTGGATGATTCCTTATTTGATATTTGCGTTGTTGGAGTATAATAAGAGAGAAAGAACCTATTGGCTTAATTGTACTTTAGAATTCTCCAAGGTCCAAATAAAGTATTTTGATTAGAATATTCTTGAGGATGTTTTCAAGAAGTTATTTTAATTAAAGTACAATTCTAATTGATTGGAGTATTAGTCACATAAGTCATTTTACTTAACTGATTTTATGAATGCAGGTCCATAGCAGAGTACCCTTCCAAACTGATAAAGTTGATTTTAACCTCTATAGTATCTCTTGCATGTTGGCTCGCTCTTTTACCTTTTTTGTAGAGTTCAAGAATAATTTAGTTTGGTTAGATGATGTTCAACAAGAGCCTTGTAATATTAGGTTTCAAAGTACATATCTTGCAAAATTACCTTGGGATGGTGACCACTTCTTTCCCAAGATCAACTAAAATAAACCGCAAATGGGTTTTATACTAGCATTGTTAGTGTTGAAATGTAATGTTATTTTATTATTTCTTTTATATATACATACCAAGCTTGTGTTGCCTCTTTTTGTAACCTTTATATATACATCAATCAAAAGCACAACAGTTTATGTATTATTTCTCCTTTTTATTTATTCAATTGTTAACAGAATGCACTTTTCATATTCCATCATGCTAGAGGATTTTATTTTCTTTTCCCTTTTCCCATGACAGAAAAAGACATTGGGGACTAGCGTCTCCATGGCTTACTAGTATTAATCCAAGGGATAGTCTGATGCCAAAAGACGGTGATGATGGCTTTTACCCAACTACTGGAAATGAACTAGTAAGTACTCCTTTCAATGGTTATAATTGTTGATCTTGCAAAATAACATCTCTAATGATGGGTTTTATCAGAAACCTGAAGCTGTAACTTCAAGTCGTAAGTACCGTGTAAGAGTGTTAGTTTGCGCCCCATCAAACTCTGCCCTTGATGAGATTGTGTTGAGGGTTCTCAATGGAGGTATTAAGTTTCTTCAATGCATTTGTTTGGGAAAAAGAATTTTTCTTTTTGCATTCATTCCCTTACCATGATTTTGACCCTCTTGGTTTTGTGTTTTTAATGGGGGGTGTTAAGATTTCAACTAGGACACATTGACTAGCGAGGTGTCACTGCTATCTTGGTTGTGTGGCCATGCCTTGTAATTAACTATTCCATATTATAAGCCGACTGAACTTGACCTAGCAATTTTTTTTTCTACATTCCCCTTTTAGTCTTTTCTTTTTAAAATTCTGTATTTTATACTGTCTTATCATGATTGCATATTTATTTTTATTCATGGATGTTCTTAGGTGTACATGATGAAAATGACCGTGTTTATTGTCCTAAAATTGTACGGATTGGTCTCAAAGCACATCATTCTATCAAGGCTGTTTCCCTGGATGAACTTGTACGTGGAATATTAGACCAAATGTGTTTCAATTGGCTATGCTGCCACCATTATTCTATAATCCTTCATATCACTATTGTAAACTTTTGTTATAATGCCATAATTATGCCTCAGCAGGTCTGGAGGGGAACTGATTTGTGCATCTAAAAGTGGTATGTTTTTATTAGATAAAGAAAACATTTGTAGTTAAAAACTATAAAATGCAATGATTTTTTTCTTTTTCAATAAAAACTTACCACCACTTTTAGATGTTAATATTCAACCCTAAGGGGATGCTGACATTCTCCTGAAATGAATGAAGAGTCTTTATATAATGACTGATATGAAGTCAGATGAAAAGGCTCCAAAATTTGTTCCTAACAAAACATTGATTCTTTAAATTATGCTGGTGAATGTGTTACTAGAACCTGTGAAATAGGTTATACTTCATTTCTTTTTACTTTTAATCATCCTTCCTATTAAACTATAGGAAAGATTGAGATTGAATTGAAACTGTGTGTTTCTAATACAACATAGATATTTTATTTATATTGAGAAAAAAGAATCATTACAATAAATAAAAGAGATTTTACATCCTCTAATAATAAAGATACGATATCTGAATAAATAAAAAGGTTTCCAATAATATGTATATATAATATATATATATATACATATATATATATATACATATATATATATATATATACATATATATATGTTTGATTATATAGGATTTGTTCCTTATTTCTATAATGATAACATTCCCCCTCAAGTTGGAGCATATAATCATATATGCTTAGCTTTTTGCAAATATACTTGGTCCTCTTAGCAACTTGGTAAATATGTCAACTAATTGTTCACTAGAATTGACAAACCTAGTGGTGATGTCTTAAGACTCTAATTCTTCTCTTATGAGACGACAATTTACCTCAATATGTTTGGTTCTGTCGTGCAAGATAGGATTAGAGGCAATGTGTCTTGCTACCAAGTTGACACATATAAGGTGCATTTCAGAACTTTATTCTAATATAAGCTCACAAGTGACTAATGTCATTGCCATGTAATATGCTTCTGGAGATTTTATCACAAAATTTTGTTTCTCACTTTTCCACATGTTAAATCATTTCAATAAAAACACAATACCCTGAAGTGTCACTTGGTGACCCTGCCTAGCTGGTGTCACGATAACAATTTGAGTATTTCACATATCTTCGAAATGAGGGCTGGCCATGAGGCTTCTTAATATACTTTAGGATCCGTATGATGACATCTTGATAGGACCTTGAGAGTTTATGTTAGGAAAAAAGAGATAAAAAACAGGACATAGGGTGAGGGAGGTTGTTAGTTGGTTAGACGGTTGGTTGTTAGGTGAGAAGGGTTGGTTATATAGGGGGGAGGTGTGTCTTAGGGGGACAGTTTTGGGTTTATTGTTGTAGTGACAGGATTATTACATCCTGGGTGAAGGGAGGATTGCTCCCTTGGTTGCTTACGAACATAAGTCTTTGTTACCAGAATAATAAAACAGTTTGGTTCTTTGGTGTGTACTGCGTGTTCTGGGTGTGTTGAAGTGTGTATCTGTGTGTTCAGGGTTCTTGCTGCCAAGAATCCTATTACATCTCAATGGTCTTGACAAGGAGAGTTTAAAAATTGACTTACTAAGGTCATTGTAAAAGCAATACCTGGACAAGTCACAGTAGGTAATTTAGCATACCAACTAACCATTTGTACTGAGGATCAGAATATGGCTCTCCTTAGTTGGGTACAGGTTTGATACCTAAATCCATTGTTGTGTCCATAGGCGTAGCATTTCTAGAATGTGGAACGTAAGATTTCTGACATATGACCAAACCATGCACATATTGATTGCTTGAGACCATATAAGGACTTGTGTAGACACATACATATTAGACGACTTTTCCTAAGCAACAAATCCAAGAGTATGCCATGTAGACTTCGTCAAAATCACCATTTAGCATTTTTTATGTCAAGTTGTAACGGAGTCCAAAGTGAATAACTGCAATGGAAAAGAGAAGTCTAATAGAACCTCCTCTTTTTCCATATTCTGGAACCTTGTTTGCGTAATGCCATTTATGATTTGATGGCCTAGATCTCTGAAAAGCAGGTAGTTTGTCCTTGTCCACAAAAGGATCGATAATATGCTAATTTTAATATTGACAAACGTGCATTATTCTGTATGCTTTTGATCAATAGATATCCATGCAATGTATCTTAGCTCAACATTGAGAACTATGCCTAAGGTGTATTGGCACTTGAAGATGTTGAAGCTTCATCACTCACTCTGCACTAGGACTGAAACTTTACATCATTTGTGGGCAAGGATCTCTGATCAATGAAATGATTTACCTTCATGTTCAGGCTTCATATATCTTATAATTGGGTCATCTAGTCATATGATGTTATTAACTGAAAACACGTTTGTATGTAGATTTCAAGCCCAAAACATGTGCATCTGTCGTGGCTTTATTTATGATGTGTACCAACCACTGATGATATGGTGATCATTTTGTACACCTTTTTTGGAATGATGTTCTTAGAAAATAAATTTTGAGCATAATAGATATTTCTTGTATTTGGTTCACACCCTAGCAATTGCGACAGTATTTTAACTATAAGTCTAAACATTATTTACAGGATTGCTGTTTCTATTGCAATCTGTATTACTAACACACTTCAAATGTAATTGGGTTGAATTTAAAGGTTGAAACTTTTATATGCAGATGAAACAAAAACGTTCTAGTGCCAATAAATCATCCACCAATAAGCAGAGTACTGCAGGAAGTACTGATGACAGTATCCGAGCTGCAATTTTAGACGAGGCCACTATTGTATGTATTCCCACACTTTATGTTGAATGCATAAGCAAAAGCAATCTGATTTTCATAGTATTTTCTGTCTTCTTTGCAGGTCTTCTCAACTCTCAGCTTTAGTGGCTCCCATGTTTTCAGTAAACTAAATCGTGGATTTGATGTTGTGATTATAGATGAAGCAGCACAGGCTGTAAGTGTCAAGTCCTCTTAGTTGCTGAGTCACTTTTAATATTGCTTATAATATAAACTAACTTGACAAAGTTTGATCTTAAGAAGTTGCTGGGGTACCTCAAAATATTCCAGCAACTAATTTTTATTTATTTTTAATTGTAGTATGAAGATGGAATAACCTGCACGAACCAATAATCCCTGAAACTTAAGCTATCATGTGAAGACATAAAAATGATTTTATGTTTTAAATCTTAGTATCTCTTACTTGCCCACACCGGAGTCCTTTGGGCTTGAGCTGTGAATAATGCACAGACCCAGCTGTATTGTGCTAGAGTATAACTTTTCATTAGAAAATAATAGGGGAGGAAAGGATTGAACTCTAGACCTTATGGTCATAGAGACTGATAATAACCCATGAACCAACTATCAGGAAAGCTTAAGCTGAGGTAAAAAATATAAATAATTTTAGATTATAAAGATAGAAATACTTTTAGATTATAATGAGTTTTCAAATATTTTGGGGCTGGAATACAATTTTTTTTCCTCTTGGAGTAAATAAGCTACTGAGGACTAAGTCTAAAGTCTGAAGTATATCTGAAATCCCTAAAAGTCTTTGTCACTTGAGAGGGCCTCTTTTTCTTTAGTGAAATTTTTCAATGGGACAGTGTTCTGAAGAATTTTCCTTGTTCTAGGGGTTCTACTTGTATCATAACTCAGATCCTCCGGCAAGCTAAAACATGCTCATTTTGGTGTAACACTTGGCTTATTTATTTTTATAAAAGAGTAAAATTAAAATGTATTTCGAGTACAAGGGATCCACCGTATCACAAAAGTAAATTGCAAAAAAATGGTAGTTTGACGAAGTTGTCTGATAATTATAAAAGGGGTGGAGATTAAAGGTAGAATTAATACAATTACAAACCACAGTAGGTAAGCTAGTGGAAGATTAAGATGGGACTAGAATAGTTGAAGACCACTAAGGCAGGGGATTAATCACTATATAAGGATGACACTGATAAGAAATGAGTGTCAAAGGAGAGAGCTGCTGTGGTTGGGAATAGGTTGTTGATACTTGAGATCTAAAACAGAGAAAAATATTTCTAAAGGGCTTAGAAGACCCTTCTCAGTTCTATTATTTATATAGATAAAGATATGATACAATAGATAGATGGAAGATGAAGAGATTGTCCTAGACTGCTAGGAACAATCATTATAGATAACCCAACACACAACTACCTACTTTAGGCCCTGTTATACTAATCATAGGTAGACTTAATAATTATTCTAACATTGATATTTGAGAATTCAAAAGTTGAGGATAAAAGATAGGATTGCTTAGATAAGGCAGTGGTAGCATTTTGAATTTGGTTTCTGTTGGGTAGTGAAGAAAGGCATTTCCTTGAAAAATGCAACATTAAAGGAACTGAAGAATCAATTTGTAGGCGAGCAATAGGAACTTGGGTGCTATGGGCGCCTAAGTCCCACATCAAGCTGCAATATGGGATGCATGGTGTTAGGTTCCTGGGTCTAGAACCTAACTATCGCACCACACCCACTCACCCAAAAGCACACAGGAAGAAATAAACGAATGAACTGAATGTATTCACAGCAAAGAATGACAATTACAAAGATGATCCGGGAGCCTAACCCCCTTCACAATGATCCGGGAGCCTAATCCCCTTCACAAGGTCTAGGACCTATTTGTACAAAGAATCTGACTAACTCCCCCACAAAATTACAAAAGGTTTACATTTATAGGCCCCTTGCCCGCCTTCTCTAATTGTTCCCCGTTCAGACCTTTCACCCCTATCTTATATCCTATCATTACACACCGCTGCAAAACAACCTTGTCCTCAAGGTTGGAACAATAAAGCTTAAGCCCATTGCATTGTGATGTGGTCTTATCATAGGAAGAGAACCCATTCGCTACTACCTACAACTTCAGGTCTCGAGGCTTGGGTGGTGGCAAATCCTCCTCCACTATCTTCCATTCTTCCCTGATTCTATTAACTTCCAGCATTCTGGTCACCTTTTTCCAGCATCATAAGCCTTGAGAAAATGGTCTTCAATGTCTTTCATAGCTTCAAGCAGCTCTCTCCCCTCTGCAAGTGTATCATAAACTGCAAGCCCCCTTTTCTCCCCTTGGTTCTCGGTGGCCACATCCACCACTTTCACTGTTTCAACACCACTCATCGCTTGTTCCGCAACTCCTTCATTGTTACTTTTATTATTATTCTCTTCAACACTTACCACTTTGTGCTCAACCTCTTTTCTTTTAGCCCACGAAAAGAATGGTTTCTCCTCATGCTCTTCTTCATGGTTGTCCTCGTGCCTTTGTTCAAGTTTGGACTTTTGAATGCCGTGTCTGAACTTACATCATTGCCCTTTTCTTTTGGACCCAATTTCCACGGTGGCGTCATACGCATCGTTCCTTGCTTCAGTATCGCTCTCAGGATCAGCCATGCCCTGCTCCTCACGTGCCCTCACAACACGTTCGATGCCTCAAACAAATCGTAATCGAAATTCGGCGACAACTTGCCTCCAGCGGTGTCTGTTCTCTTGAAGCTGTCGTAGTCAGATAGCAACGCATGCCACTTGCAGCGGCATTGCGTGAGGTTGCGCTGCACGTCCAAGGTCGCGCAGTTCTGGGCGATGATGTTCCACTACTGGTAGGAGGAGAGCGTGACGGAACAGTCGACTTCCATCGCTGCGATTTCGTTCACCAGGATGAGCGACTCGATGATGCTCCAATCTGTAGCCTCTGGGGAGCGCATGCAATGAAACTCACCAGCTGAACCTGAAGCGTCGAGGACGTCATCGTCGTAAATCTTCATTTCTTTTTGCCCTCCAAATGGTTCAGGCAGTCCCCCTACCTGGCGTGCCACCCCTTCAACCGTTGTGTCCCTTTTCCGTTCTCCAAATCGCCACACCATTGCCCCCTTCAGTCCTTCCCAAGAATGATTCTTGGCTTTAGCCTTCCAGGCCCACACCCAATACCCAACACTTCCCACCATGCTACTGTATGCCTGACGCACTTTTTCTTCCTCTATCACCTCCTGGGTCTCAAAAACTGTCTCCGCCCTAGCAATCCACCCCATAGGATCAAACCCTTTGAAAACGGGTAAATCTACTCACTTCTTCCCTCTGGGTGGCACTTTATGGCGTCCATCCCCTTTCACCCCTTTCTCTTCCTCTCGCCGGTCCCAATGTTGGCCGTCCCGGTTGTGGCCTCGACCACCCAACATCCTTATGATTTCTTGCAAATCTTGGCGTATTGCTACATAATCTTGGCATATTGCTGCATAATCTGATCGCAACGCCCCTATTTGCGCCTTCATTCTATCAACCGCAGTTTCCTTCACCCCCACTTCTTGATCCGGCACCCCTCTCCTAAAGATAACCGGCATCTCTCCTGTTGATACCGCTCGATGATTTGGCAGCTTCTCAAAACGGCAGGTCGGACCAATCTGTTAGGTTCCTGGGTCTAGAACCTAACTATCGCACCACACCCACTCACCCAAAAGCACACAGGAAGGAATAAATGAATGAACTGAATGTATTCACAACAAAGAATGACAATTACAAATATGATTCGGGAGCCTAAACCCCCTCACAATGATCCGAGAGCCTAATCCGCCTCACAAGGTCTAGGACCTGTTTGTACAAAGAATCTGACTAACTCCCCCCAGAATTACAAAAGGTTTACATTTATAGGCCCCTTGCCCGCCTTCTCTAACTGTTTCCCGTTTGGACCTTTCACCCCTATCTTATATCCTATAACATGGTGAAGTATTCAAGTGTTTGCTTTTGCTCCTTTGATGGCTGACTTTTGAGAGTGAGTTACTCAAATTCTTAGGTACTTGTCAATTGGCATCAGACCTAGTTCTTGGTGTCTCAAAAAGGGTTACCTACACAAAATTCTGACTACTAGGAGCCCTGACCAATACAGGAGTTGAATGAAGTGTCACTGAGTTAAGTGTCATACAGATAAAGTCATCAAGATGTCAACTCTCAGAAATGGTGCTTTATAGGAACTTGGGTAGTATATGGTGCCTAAGTCTCACATTGAGCAGTACGACTTGGTGGAGTATTTAACTGCTAGGTTCTTTTGAAAGTAGGTTTCCCAAGTACTTGGATACTTGTCATGGAGTAAATGTGGTCTCCCAAGTCAAGAACACACAAGAAGAGAATTCGATGAGCAAGATAAATTTATCTTGGAGAAAATCATACATGAAACAAGTAGAACCAAATACACAAGGAGGAACTTCGTAACAGGATTCTTTAGGAACCGTATTTATTTACTAAACTAGACTAATAACTTTAATCTTTTTTCCTAAGTTGCAATGAAAATGGGCAATCTTGGAAAGTTGAAAAGGTTTATTATTATGTAGTTTCAGGCTGTCAATAACATCTAAAACGATGCTGCTTATTTTATTTCAACTCTTTATGACAGGTGGAGCCTGCAACTCTTGTTCCGTTAGCCAATCAATGCAAAAAAGTTTTTCTGGTACTTTACATCGCTTATCCTTGCATTACAGGAACCTACATCATTTTAATTTTACTTATCGTAATATATGTTTGAACAATATTGTATATCATGTATAAAATATAAATTGAGGAAAAAAAATGCATTTTGACAGCATGAGCGAAGAAAGAAAATCCATTATTCATATTAACTCTTAATCAGAACAATGTGAAATGGTATACAGCAATGGGATTGATAATTCTTGTCTATTAATTACTAATGGTTAGACAAAGGCCTGGACAGTGGAAATATTTTATACAATTGTTGAACCCTTTTAAAATCTTGTTGGGTTACAGACATTTTAAGTAATTTTGACTAATGTTGTCCTTATTGAGGCTACATTTTGTTGCAACATTTTTAAAGGTTGGTGATCCAGCTCAACTTCCAGCAACTGTAATTTCGGACATTGCTAAGAATCACGGGTAAACAATTAGTTTTGTGGTGATTATGATTTTAATGCATTAAACCATTCTTTTTTCTAACACATTAGTTTTTGGCTTTATTGTTTCATGAATTAAGATATGGCACAAGCTTATTTGAAAGATTGATGGAGGCTGGTTATCCAGTTAAAATGTTGAAGACCCAATATCGAATGCATCCTGAGGTTGGTGCATACTGTTAATATGTTCTATATTAGCTAAGAATATGGCTAAAATACTGTTCGTAAGGTGTGGGCAATCTTTCCCCCTTTGAATTAGATTTTGGAGTTTACTTAGGCCATAATTCATTTCTAATACATGTTAAGCAGAATCTTGCAAAATTAATTTCTCTAACGTGGTCTTCGTGTGGCCAAATGAGTTCAATTGGTTCAGACCTAAGAATTGCCTCATTTGCTGGGGAAATACCGGGGCCATGTTGGCTCTGTTGCTTAAGTGGTATTATAGTTGTGGAGTTTTTAGCAAAATTTAAGTGCAGTAGAATTATGGTTTTGAAGGAATGACATTTAATGATGCGTAATCAAGAAACTGAGCGAGGCAATATTTTAGATTGAAGAATATAAATGTGAAACAGTACAGGTTGTTTTAAATTGAAGACTTACAAATGGAATATCCAGAGAATATTCCAGGCTACACTTCTATTGTTCCTAAACTATTTTTCGTAGCATTTGATCTTGATATATTCCACGTTACTAATAGGCCCACAACGAAGGTATATATGGAAAATGAGGGGGCTTAGGGGAATAGAAGAAGGGACAAATATGCCTCATAAATTAGGCCTGCTTGTGTATGAGTGTAAAAGGAATCAAGTGGCACCAACTGAAAGAGAAAAGTAGGGCAGCTGGCAGAAAGAGAGTGGAGATGCAAGAATTGTGCTGGAGGGAGAAGGGAGAGTAGTAAGCATTTGGAGGGGGATAAGCTGGAAAGTTATTTTGGGCAGCCTGAGGGAAGTTCTTCCCCAGGATAGGGAGGGAGGGGGTTTGGGTTTGTTTTCCTTAATTACCATTTTGCATGGGAACTTTGATCTATTCATGGTTTTATTTCTCTTAAAGGTCTCCTCTTTTCCACATTTTAATAGACGATTCTCCTCTATTTTTTGCTTCATTTCAATATAAATACTACTGTGGTTTGATTCAAATTCTGTCGTGTACCACACTTCTAAAATCCTGGAGTTTTTTTCTCTAGGATTTGATTGCATCACATAACAGAATATAACCTGCTCCTGTTAATCAGTTTTATCGTGTTCCATCAAGGGATTATGTTAATATCATTAGTATTTGGTCATTGAGTTGTTTTTCTTTTTATTACTTTTCTATGGAGAATACTCATCATTATATTCTTTTTTATTACTTTGTTCTTTTTGAAATTTCCTGTGAATTTTTCTGAATGGGTTTTATTATGTAATGATCGAACAGATAAGAAGCTTTCCCTCCAGCGAGTTTTATGGAAACTCATTGCAAGATGGAGATGAGGTGAAATCACGGACAATACGGGCATGGCATGATTACCGCTGCTTTGGCCCCTTCTGCTTCTTTGATATACACGAGGGAAAAGAGGCTCGACCATCTGGGAGTGGTTCATGGATAAATATTGAGGAAGTTGACTTTGTTCTATTCTTGTATCAAAAACTGATTTCACTCTATCCGGCACTCAAATCTGGTAACCAAGTTGCAATTATATCACCCTACAGTCAACAAGTCAAGCTCTTCCAAAAACGTTTTGAGGAGATTTTTGGAATGTCAGCTGAGAAAGTAGTGGATATATGTACTGTTGATGGTTGCCAGGTAAACAAGCTTAGTGTTTATTGTATGATATCCTTCATGTTCATTTTGACTTTTTTTGCTGATTATTTAACATTAAATTATGCAAATTCTTGAATAAGGTTTTAATTGTTTACCATCTGGAATACAATAAACCTGTCATTTGCAACACTAAGATTACGAGTGCATAGATAGCTGGTTATGAACTGTTACACTGCACCATAGACCTTCATTGTGTAATTTGGCTTGATTAAATTATAAATTTAAAGTTTTAAAAAAACGTTAGGAATTGAAGAAATAAATCATAATCTGCTCTCTTTCAGGGACGGGAAAAGGACATTGCAATATTTTCATGTGTCAGGGCAAGCAAAGATAAAGGCATAGGTTTTCTAGAAGACGACCGACGTATGAATGTTGGGATCACTAGAGCAAAGTCAGCAGTATTGGTACTATGTCTTTTTATGTTAATGTGATGAGTTCATGGATTTCATTTGGTCCATACACCTGAATACCGATTCATTTTTATGTTGTTCATATAGGTGGTTGGATCTGCCTCAACATTAAGGAGGAGTAAACAATGGAACAAACTAGTGGAAAGTGCAGAGAAAAGGGACTGTTTATTCAAAGTAAAGTCATTTATATGTATCAATACATGAATTTGATCCGTTAAAATAAGAATTTTAATTGAGCCTAATTGATCAGAGTTTCCACGCTCCATTAGTACATGTTCCTTTTATCTATAATGTCTACATAAATATTCATTTGTTGTTCCACCTGAATCTATGCTAATACATTCCTGGTTAGATTATGAAACCAAGAAATTTTTTCACCAAGCTGAAGACGAACTAAACAATTTTCATCTGCAGGTTTCTCAACCATATTCATCATTCTTCAGTGATGACAGTCTGGCCTCCATGCAAAAAACGGTGGCCGAACCATCTCAGTTGATTGGACCCACTGATACAGTAGATAATGATGTGCAGCCTAACACTGCTGCAACCTTTGATGATCAAGCACAAGCTGAGGACAATGAGGATGGCGACGTGGACATGAATGATGCTGGTTTTGATGAGGATTAGGGTTAGTTGAGTTGTAGAGTGTGTAAGTGTAATTTATGTCGTTTTCCTGTCATGAGAAGGAAAAATGATAGTATTCATTTAATGCAGAAAAAGACACTGCATAGTCACTGATTTTCTACCAGGTATTTATTATATGCAAGTAAAAATGCAGTTTTTTATTAGGCCTGTTTTTCGACCTTAGCCTCTGATTTGCCATTAAATGAAATTTTGTATGCTTTATTTCCACATGATGACAAGTTTGAGGATGAAAGCAATTTTAAAGTTACTTTATTAAGTTGTACTATTTAAAGAAGCATTACTATTTAACACTAACCTGGGTGCTTATGACAGTAGTTAAAATATTAAAATTGAAATTGATGGTGAGAAGCATTCTCAATATATTTTCATACCTTTTAATGGATTCTTCTTGACATGTCTAATAATAAAGATTATTTCTCAATTTTAATGAGATCATTGAATAATGGAATTTAAATAACTCTATCTTTTTCTAAAGTTGAGAGGACTGAGTGTCTCGAAAATATTCTTACAAGGTAAATGTGAACAAATGGTATAACCTGAGGTCAGATTTTATTTGCAATAAAATAATTGTTTTATCTTAAAGACTTAGCAAACAAATTATGAGGCTAATCAACATTTTAACTATACTATTCTCCCCCTATATGTTGTTTGCTGCTTATTTAAAAGCTTTATTAAATAATTAAGAGTGTTCATATATATACTTTATGTTCTTTATTTGTGTTCATAGGACATTTACTACAAAAATCTTTACAAATATACAGTTACAATAGTTTATTAATTAATAAAAAAAGGTTTGATTAAGTTTTAGGTCTATCCTATAAGGTTTTTGTTATTATAAAATAATGTTGTGATTAGTCTAAAATGAAGAATGATTTATATTACTTTCAATGAAAATATGTTAAATAACAAGAATAATTTCATCAATGGTGACAGTGATGGAAACAATTTCTTGGTAAACAATCCTATCAGTAGTTATTTATTGGAAATATGATGAAAAGTCCTATGAACAGTGGTGATAGAAACAATCTTTTGTTAGATATAGGAGATAATATGATAATCTCATTATCCAACATATTTTTAATGAAAGACATTTGTTATTTAACATTAACTATGATGTTATTTTATATTAACAACATTAACTCATTTCTTAACATAAAAAACAAATAAATAAAATGACAAAAAAATAACCATCATCACAAATTAAATTATAAAAACTCAATTATTTTTTTTTAATATTCAATATACAACAAAATTTAATAAAGACTTAATTATAAATATGAGGGACTTTGAGATGTGATTAAGTCTTAATAGAAATACAAATCTTTAATAATAAAACATTAATTAATATCCACCATACATAAAATTATGATTGATGATAGGAATATATTATTGAACATAATAAGTAGGTACTTGCATAGGCAATTATTGTGTTATACTAGAGTTGAAAAATAAATTAATATTTATAGTATTAGCACATGTTTTAAGTTTCATAGAGTTGAAGGCTAAAAAGCAAGCAATCAATGGTGGAGAGGGAAAAGGAACAAAATAGTAACAACATGACAAGGAAGTTTCATGCATAGGAGTTTACAAAAGAAGCAAAGTCCTTAATGCACATAAAGTGATGGAAAGCTTCTACCAACTTTTTTCATTCTTTTGGACAAACAACTATTTATTACCTATTTATTTTACTATCTTTTTTTAATGCTGCAACAACACAAAATGTGAATCCCTACTTTCTTCATCACATTTTAAACTATGAACGGTTTATTTTGAAAATGACGCGGGGAAAGAGTGAAGGAAGAAAGATTGAAAAATTATATTTAATAGGAGTAAGAGGACTTAATTATTGTTTTTTTCAAATTTAATCTCGCTAGTAATTCAATTTTATAAATACTTTAAAATTGGTAACTTTATAAAAAAAAATTGCGTGATTTTGATACTTAGTAATTGAATTTAGTAACAATAATTTCTATATTGTAAAAGTAAGTATATTCTTTTTATCAAATCAGTAAGTATAAAAACTGTTTTTCACATTAATTGGAAAACCCATTTAGACTCAAAGATATAAAAAGTATTACTTCGCATGTTGAAATATATATATATATATATATATATATATATATATATATATATATATATAATTACATTTTTATATCAAATAATAACTATATAGCTTAACTAAATTACCTATTAAAACAATGATTAAATATACTTTTTATTATCATGATTATATTGATTAATATTTGACATTTTCAGTATAAAAGCAATTATAATTAAAAATAAGAATTAAAAAAATTGTTATAAACAATTATAAATTTAAAAGAGTTAAATATGATTTTAATTCTAAATTATGATATAAAATTGGATTTTATTTATAATACATTTTGATCTCAAACTCTACAAATCATGTATTTTTCTATGTATGAAGACACACACATAGAAATGTTGTTTTTTACATCATTATATATTTAATGTTGTTTGATAATGAAGATTATGTTTAAGATAATGTAAAATCCATTTTTTCATGAAAGATAAAAGACTTAACTCATATTAATTTTTTTTTAAAACTATAATCATTTTAATTTTTAATATATATAAAAATTAATATGCCTTATTTTTTTCAAAATAATTATCAAAATTTGTTCTAATGAACTTAACTTAAGTTTAAATATCTTAAATAATAGTTAAAATTCAAATAAAATTATAAGAAATATACGTATTAATATATAAAATAATAAAAATTGTTACAAAAATTAAATTTTAATTCAATAAAGTAAAATAAATTTATGTAAGTATATATAAAGTTATATTTGCAAAAACTAAAACCTTATTTAAATATTTTAAAGTATCCACTCATCTATCTTTTATTACATTGATAATCATATTATTTCTATTTTTAACATGACAGTAACTTTTTATGTTTTTTTTTTATAATACAAGACTTATCTTTCTTACTTCTTTTAAAAGTGACTTAAATAAAAAGTTATGAAAGTTCAAATTAAATTTTTAATTTTCATCATTTTCCTTACTTGTGTTTAGCTAAAATATTATTTTTAGATAAAAAAAATCATAATTGTAATTCTTAATCTAAGATCTGAGAAAATAAGATTTAAAAAATAAAGTAATTTTGAAACTTTGAATTTTTGTTTGAAAATTAGTGTTCTTGAGTGTATATTTTTGTTACAACATAATTATTATGTTATTTCTTTATTTTTATATTCTTTCCTAGGGTAAAATAATTTTTTATCTTTATTTAATTGGTGTAGAAATTAATTAAGGGATGTGTAGAAAGGAAAACATGCAAATTAAATAATATGAATATTTAATAAAATGATATTATGCAAATTTTTTAGAAGATTTAGTTGTTGTTATTTTAAAAATTAGTTAAATGAAAATAGGAAATATAATTTTGGTGGGTTTAAAGATTAAATGAGATATTATTATTAGAGAAAATAATTATTAGATATTGTTAGATATTTAATAGAGTACGTAGATTTTAAAAAGATTTATTGATTGATGATATTTTAAAAAGTAGTTAAGAGAGAATAAGAGAGAAAATCTTAGTGGTTTTAGAGATAAACTAAGAGATTTTATTAAAACTAAAAAGATAGAGATAAAATAGAAGAAGATAAAAAAGAGAAGACTAAGAAGGAGTTTGTGTTTTGTTACCCTAAAATAAAATAAATAACTAAAATTAAAAAGATAAGGGTGATAAAAGACGTTTTCTAGGAGAAAAGAGGAAGAACTGCATAAAACCTTAATGCAGAGGAGGATTTGTGTTGTTTTTGAAGTTAGATAAAATCCTAGTATTGGCCAAGGTATGGAGAAGCTTACCATTTGTTGATAGGGGGAGCTATACCTACCCTATATATTTATGTTTTTAATGATGAATAAAAAAATGATTTTATGGTTTCTTGCACAAAAAATAACAACAATTGCTTTATCTTTATTGTGTTTGTGCTTGATGTATGAAATCATTATTGGTAAATGATTCATGAGTTAAACAGATTGAATGTTTCATTTCTGGTAGAAATAATCGGTTAAGCAATGTATATAATTTGTTAAATTTCTCCATATATCATTGTATGCTTAATAGGGACAAATAGTTGTGTAATAATCGATTACATAAGTTGTATAATCGATCAAAACACGGTGTTATGCCAATATGTGTTTGATAAGTGCATTGATCTGTTTGGAATGGAAATTGATTTAAAAATTTGCTTAAGTGTTGAACATAACCGATTACATAAGTTTCATAATCGATTAAATATGTTTATCTTATCAAAATCAATTTCATTTAAAGCCTAATTTGTTTCTTGCACAACAAAATGGCATAACAAATGTGTATATCTTTAACTTGTTAGCATTAGATGTTTGAATCCATTAATGATGAGTGAATCAAGCCTAAAACAGACTAGAAATCTAGTTTCTGGTATAAATAATCGATTACATAAGTGTAATAATCTGTTAGGTTTAGCTAGAACAGTTAGAAAGCTAAACAGAGACAAATCACTCTGTTATAATCGATTATATAAGTTACATAACCGATTAAAATAACGAGAAAGTCATAATCTGTTATATAAGTAACATAATCTGTTAAGGATGGCAAATGGATGACTAATATGACTAAGTGTCAATATAACTAATTACATAAGTTTGATAATCAATTAAAATAGAAAGACTGGTCTACCATTCAGGCAGGATTTGATCGTTTAAGTTTTTCACTAAGATACCAAGCAATTAATGAAGACTTCATCGTTGGATGAAGTAGATCATTTGACACATGGTATCGTCTAGCTTGTACACACTTCTTTGAGTTATTTATGTTTTGTTCAATAGTGCGTTTAGCAAGGTGTCTTTCAACAAAAGTTTTTGGATCATCATTTAGGAATTTTGGCTTTTTTAACAAAAACATCTTTCAACACTTTCATTTATCAAGATATATTGAGAGTTCGTTTGATCATCACCTAACAATGTATAACACTATTTGTATTCAACAAGATTCTCATTGACGCATTAAATAGGGAAATTTTTTAATGGTGAGTGCTTTTACTAAAGTTTTCCTTAAGATGTTTGGATTTTTGAAAGCATTTTCATAAACCACTTACATTTTAGGTATATTGCTTTTCTAATGATAACACCATCATATGTTCATTTCATTTATTGTTGTTTGTTAAACTTCAGAACATATGAGGACGTTTAGACAGTTCAGTCTCATAGACAATCTTGTCTTAACACTTTACTCGATCAAACTTTCACTCTCACCCTCAAAGTTCTGTCTCTTTTTCCTAATGGACATAGTTTCTATCTTAACATAATATAAATATAAGGTGTTCAATTTAGTATATACGAGATTAATTTTTCTTGTGTTAGAATATACACATAAGGCACAATATTTATAATAAAAGAAATATGAATTAAGCCTGAAATACAAATAAGAAATAATAATAAACTATCTATTGGGTTTATTTTCTTAATCTTTATAAAAGCCTATTATTTTCATAATATAATAAAATAAAATAAAATAATCTTTATTATGATAATCCCTAAATAATATATTTTATTATTATTATTATTATTATCTAACAACAATATCTAATTATATCTAATAATATCTCAAGATATCATTTAATTTGTATCAATATCTCATTATATCTTTTAATTTGTAAATATTTATCTAGTATATAACAATACCTAATAATATCTTTTAAATGGTCTAATAATATTTTTTCTAATTGAATAATTTTTCACTAAATCTTATTTTTTAGAAAATATTTCAAAATAAAATAAACCATTTAAATATAAATAACAAATATTTTATCTTTTATTTAAAACAGTTAACCACATGTATATATTTTCCTAATTATTAAAATTTCTAGGATCTCATATTTTCCTGTCAAAACCAAATTTCATCCCTGAAAATGTAATTACAAAAAAATAATAAAGGTATCTTCTTATGTACACACCTAATTATTATAAATATTAATACACTTGCACATAAAACAAATAATAAAAGAAATAAACATATATTATGCACACAACAATAATTAAATACATGATCATCAATCCATAATAAGAAACTCTAACCAATTGTCCTAATCTTCACTTTTATGATAATTATCTTTTCTTATTTTAAATAACAACTCCCATGACTACCACTTTTCTAGACATCTAACTTTCCTAGGTCTTATACCATTTAATCTCAAGTAGAGTAGAGAAGGGTGAGGTAAGTGGTAAGAGGAGTAAGATAACCTAGTTTAAGGGTTTTACCTTGACTTAAGATGATTGACAGACTAACCTTGTGTGTGGTAGCTTAGGTGGACAAATTGTTTCACCCCTCAAGTGCATAACTCGTTAGGGTATGATATCAATATATGTATCTGGATGGTTAAGTCTAGAATTTATTATTGTATGCCTTAGGATTTGTTGATATATCTTCACCTATGAATTAACATTTGCATTTTGTGTTATGTATACTCTTTTGATATAATTAGCTTACCCTTTTATCTTTGTTTTGTTTTTTGTGTTTGCATTCTTGTTTGTAATTATCATCTAATTGATGCGAGGAGACGAAGATGTCTTGTTTGACCAGGTTCAAGATGATGACAATATTGAAATGTAAAATAAGATGTGATTTTCTTGTTTTAACATATTTTAATATAGTGTTATAATTTTTGTTTAAAGTGTAGTTATTTTGAGTAGTTTACGACCTAATAGTATATATTATGGTGTTATAGTTATATTTAAATAATTATAATAATAATTTATACATTCTTTTTGAGTTAACTACTTTCTTTATATTAAATTTATAATATTTTTATAGTAATTAAAGATCATTAAAATGGGATGTTAGACAATTAATACTTTCTCTTTCACGTAACAAATGTGTGTAAAGATATATTTCATGTAATATTAAATATTTTTGAATTAAAATATAAAATAATCAAATTGACATAAACAAATATTTTATTGTGACAGGAAATTATAATTATTTATTAGTCTTTTATAATACATTATATATTATTAATGTATCATGTGTACATTACAATATTTTTTATTTTTTTTCTTTATAATTGAAAAAATTTAGATAATATGTTTTATATATAATTAAAGAAACTCATTTAAATATATATTTTATCTTTTTAACAAAATTAATATATATTTTAAGAAAATATATATACAAATAAATATTTTTTTCATAATAAATGTAAATTTACTTCATATATATTAACTGTATTTTCAATAATAATAACAATAACTTTTTTAATATTAGATTTTATTGCACTTGACAATTTTATTTTCACAGGGAAGAAAACCTCTTAACAAAATATGTTTTCTTGATAAAAAAATGAAATAATCGTTTTTATTAAATCATGTTTTATTTTACATGTTATAATAAAAATGGATATCATAATTAATATTTTATTTTTTCCTTTTATTTATTGAAACTTTTATTTTTATGCTCTTTCAGTCGATATATAATTTATTTTTTTATGTTTGTTGGCATTATATTATAATAATATATAATTTTAGTTTTTAATGATATTAAATATTTAATATTGTTAAATATATTAAATATTAAATATTAAAATATAGTAAATATATTTATAATTAAATATATTTAGTACTATTTTTATTATTATATTTTAATTTAAAAGTAAGAAAAGTCAATTTTCAATTAAAGAAAAAAAAAATAAAAAATTCTAGCTAGATTTATAATATATGCCAGTTTCTAGTGGGATCTAGACATATACAGAGAGAAAGAGAAAATGCGAATATTATTTATTTATATATTATTATTATTATTTTAATTATTTAGCAATGAAATTTTCTACCCTGCCATTTTCACAAAATAAAGTCTTTGAAGTTTTTGCATGAGAGAAGAGGAAGTAATAAAAACAGAGGAGTAAATCATGAAAGACATGTGAGTGGGAAAGAGAAATAAGAATGAGATCCATTAATGGCATGTAAAGTGAAAGGAGAGAGTATTTTTTGGAGAAAAAAATAACATAAAGAAGAAGAAGAACAAGTACATAATCCATGCTTTGCTTTTTTCTTTGTGGGGTTTGTGTGAAAGGGTGAATAGATTAATAAGAAAAGAAATGGAAGTAGTGTAGTTATGTTCTTCGGTGACAGTTGAAGAGGAAGAAAGAGAAAGAAGAAGGAAAAAAAGAAGGCTTGAAAAGCGGCATGGCATCGTCGAAGGTTGTTGTCTCGACGAATCCGGATCTGCCACGCGACTCTTCTATATCTCCCCTTTCCTCTCTTCTCCTCTCCGATCTGCACCACTCAACCTCCATGGACGACCTTCTCAAGTCCATCACCCCTTCCGCCGCCAAGACCGTCGACGATGTCTGGAAGGAGATCGTTGCCGGCGCTCACCCCCACCATCCCGCCGCCGCCGTCTCCGGAGACAGAAATGCCGCCACCGTCAACGCCACCGCCCCAGACGGCTACGAGGCTATTACCCTGGAGGATTTCCTCACCAAGGCCGGCGCCGTCAGAGAGGAGGACGTGAGAGGGGTTCTGCCCCCTTCTTCCTCTCTCCCCTTTCCTCTCCCTCTGCCCGCCGAAGGCTCCTCTTCCTCCGTTGAGCCCTTTGGAAACGGCGTTGCGCCCACCAATTCGGTTCCCAAAGGGAAGAGAAGGGTCGTGGAGGAACCGGTGGACAAGGCCACGCTTCAGAAGCAGAGGAGGATGATCAAGAATCGAGAGTCCGCTGCTAGGTCCCGGGAACGCAAGCAGGTACGTACCCTTCTAACGTTGTTTGTTAGACAAAGGGCTAATCTTTGGCAGAGTAGGTTGGGATGAAATCCTTGTTCGGAAATGTGTTCACTTTTATTGAACAGGGATTCTTGTGGGAAGTCCAATATCTTTTGTTCATAGTGGTTTCTACTTTCGAGGTTGGATTTAGTTGATTGGGATTGGGAACCAAGTGGATTAAACTTAGGATTTTTGTCTTGTTTTGATTTCTGGGTTTTGTTGTGGAGCTTATTCTTTGGATGTTCCTTTACTGTGCAGGCTTATACATCGGAGCTTGAGTATCTGGTTCACCAGCTGGAGCAAGAGAACGCCCGGTTAGTTAACGAAGAGGTGAGGGTTTGATGATTTTGTTTTTTGTGTTTATTGGGCTTCTTATTTTTTCAGTATTTGTTAATCATATCTTGTTTAGTTGTTGTATGTACATCCTTTGGCAAAGGCGATGTAAGGTTAGTCTTATTTCCTGTTAAAAAAAAATTAAAGCTTGTAAAGGCACTTTAGGGTCTTACTGGGGAGCCTATGCTTCTAAACTTCTAATTGCAGTTATCAGAAAAAAAAAAAGGATGGGAATAAATGGTCAGTGGAGTTGGAATTTTTTTATTCTCCTGTGCTGAATGATTATTGTTGTTAAAAGCATATAATTGGTTTGGTTCAAGCAGTGATAGGGGAGATTCTATTATATGAATATTCTTTGAGTGCAGTTGTGGATTGCATGATTTGGCTTTCTCTATTTGACAGATGAAAGTTGAAACTTCCCTTAGGTTAATACAACTTTATTTGTGAATTTGAATCCTGTCTGTTGTAAACCTTTATTTTGTGGTTAAAGATTGTTTACATTTTGTGTCTGCAATCTGAATTGTTCTATTGGATTTTGAAATATTGGGTCTTGAATGCAGGCTGAGATGAGAAGGCAGAGGAAAAAGCAGGTATGTAATGGATATGCTCTCTTTTAGACATGTTCATTATCTGGTATACTTGAAACTGTGTTGTAATGACATGTATTCATTACATAAGCGAAGTTATATTTATTTATTTTTTCTTATTAACGTGGATTCAACAATATGCAGAAGCTTTAGTTCTGAGATAAAAATTACACTAAACTGTCTTAATTGCAATCTATACTCTCTTTTGGGATTAGTTTTTGTTTGTAGTCATTCTTTTCTGCTGCTTGAACTTATTTATTTGCGGTTATCAACTAAACTCTGATAATAGTGACCATGACTTTTATTCTTATTCTACAGTGCATAAAATGGATGTCATCTATATTGTCCCTACTATCATACTTAAATAATAGATATACCATATTTGTATTACACTTTCATATATTATTAACTTAAATTTTATACTTTTGGTTGAATTTGTGCATCACTAACAGAATTCTATATAACATCTCTTGTGATGAAATAGTCTCTTATCTTCATGTTTTGCTAGCCTAATAGATTGATTGTTTCTAATTATATAATCTTCTTTTTTGAAGAAATAGATATATATAATTTATACACCAAGAATGACCTCAAGAAGTAGTAATAACAGAAAAATGATATAAATAAGTTTGAAACCTTATGTGTACTGATATAACATGTTACTTTTTTTTTCATATGATGGTTATCAATCTAATCTCTATATTCTTTAATTTCATTTCATGTAGCTCATGGAGTACATAATTCCAGTTGAAGTGATGCCTAAACCCAGAAAGAAACTTCGTAGAGTAAATTCAGCTCAATCATTGTGATGTTTCATCACCCATCTCATCAACAAACTAGGCTGTGACTTGGTGTAGATATAAGGACGGAAAGATTTAAGAAATTGAATGTCATTGTTGAATGTCATTGCAGTTGCAGGTTTTCGGAGTTACAATGTATAGACAAAAAAAAAAATAGCTGGAGCCAGTTAATCCAAGTAATTTAATTCAACTAGAAAGTATTCTTCCACTGATCTATAAGGAAGATCCATGACTCTGGGTGGGGTTTGTCAGGATTAGGCCTTGTAGGAAGAATTGAAATAAAAGTTTGTGGAATGATCATTTATGCAATTTGGATGTCATGATTAGTGGATGAGTTACATGTCAGAGGATTCGAGGAGTAGTGTTTAGCAGATTTCTTCATGTACACGGAAAGATCACTTGAATGTCCCATGATTACGATAGGTTACTTTTGCAAAAGTATCATATCATTTTGTCTCATTTATTAATTAAGATAAGTGTTGAGTTTAAATATTTCTTTAAAAAATTTAACTTCTAATTTATTCTTTTAGTAAATGAAATCTTAATTTTTATTAATTTAGTCATTTTTGGTAATGTTATTTAAATAATTAACAATATAACAACATGATTAAGATTAGAGTTGTCAAATCGAGCTTGGTCCGGTCCATCACGGGTTGGTCACTTAGTGAGTCAACTCGGCTCATTTATTAGCGAGTCAGAAAAATCTGAACACGGTTCGATCCACCACGGGTTGGTGGGTAAACGGATTCACTCACTAGTTCATTTAATTACAATTTTTTTAAAATAAAAAAATTACAAATTTTCTATATTCAAATTTAAACAAATAAAAAAAGATTTTCCAATAAGAAAATATTAGTTAAAAAAAGAGAACCGGTACTTAGCAACATCAACAAAAAAATTAATAGTTTAATTTGTAACATAATTTCCTAAATGCAAAGATATCAAAAGCAACTTGTTCAAATAATATACTCAAATTGTTTAAATAAAATAAACAAACTCTGATATATAGGATTTTCGAAAACTCCTATTTTTGTCATTATAAGGTTTTCGAAAAAAAAGAGAAAGATAAGTGAGAAAACAAAAATATGGAGAAAAGAGAAGAAAAAAGGAAGAGTGTTTTAACTGTTCCTTGAAGAATTTCAGTGAAGAAGTGAGAGTGACAATATCATAAATGAGAGCAAGTTTCATGAGAGTGATTTGTGAGAGTAAAAGTTACTTTTTTGGTATACATATTGAGTGAAGAGGGTATTTTATTTTTTAGGGTTTCATAAATAAAATAATAAATTAAAAAATAAAATTAGGTAGGTGGGTTGGCGGGCCAACCCTGCCCACCACGGTTCAACCCGCATGAGCCGAGTTTAAATAAGCCGGGTTAAAATCTGACCCACATAAAAAAAATTCAATTTTTTTAAACCTAACCCGGTCCGAACCCGTGGTGAACCGGATTGACTCACAGGTTGTGACCCATTTTGACGGCTCTAATTAAGGTATATCAAGATGACATGGGTCATGACTTTTTTTTGTTATTTTTTTTAATTTATTTTATTTTAATTTTAAATAAATTATTTTTGTGTCAAGTATGAAAATAGTTTTGTATTTAATTCAATATTTATATTTATTATATTTATTCAATTATTAAATTTTATATTTGTTATTTTAATTTAACTTTAACTTTTTTAAATGGAATGATTTTGTTTCTATTAATTTTTATATAAATATTTTAATAATATTATTTATTAAAATTCAGATTTTTTATTAAATTTTTTTAGAATTATTTTAAATCAATTTTATCTATATCACTAAAATATAATCGTTAAATTTATGTTTAATTTGTTACATCTAAAATATAAGATTAGAGTTAATTTAAAAATAATTAGTTTTTTTAAACTAATTCTAATCTTATTCTTTTAATTAAGTCTTTCATTATTTTGAAATTAGTTTTAAAATAAATCTAATAATTATATTTTAATAGTATAATTAGAATTGATTTAAAAATTAATGAAAAAATATTTAATAAAATATAAATTTTAATTAAAGTATTAATATAATATTTATATAAACGTTAAATTTAATTTTAATTTAGAGAGAAACAAAATTGTTTAATTTAAAAAAAAAATTAGGACAGAATTATTTAATATAAAAATTGCGATGTATACGGGACATTGTTATTTTTGCTTACACTATATTTATTTGACCCATGAACTATTTTATCATAAATAACATACAAGTGGTTAATTATTTAAACAAACTTATATAAAAAAAGACTAAATTAACAAAACTTAAGACTTCATTTCATAAAAAAAAATAAAAATTATATTAAACTACTTCAACAAAAATAGAAACTAAATTGATATTTTAAAAAAATAATAATATTTAAAAAAGTAAGTAATAAGATGTGATTCAGAAGAGACTGCAAAATAGATTTAGGAAGAAATAAATGAGTTGTTAATAAGTATGTTGTTTTTAAAACTAAATTAATTAAATAAAATATTAAAATACAACCTGCACTTTATACTGACAAGACATAGTTTTTGAATCTAAAACTTAAGAAGATGAGGTTTCACATTTTGGTGATGTAAAAGTGGGATTGGAGGGTGAGAATGGTAGTTGGTGTTTTATATAGTTTTAATTTTACACTTAATGCTCATGTTACTTCACTTTCAACCACAACCTAACATCAACATGGGGAACCCAACCTATAAATACAACCTGTAATAATGTTGTTAATATATTTATAAGTTTCTCATTGGATCCAGTAAATTCAATATATTTTTTTTTAGACAACAACTTTTATTTAAAAAAGTGATGGTGAATTGCCCTATATCAATTTTTTTTTTACCACAAGGCCAGCCCTGGCCCTTTATATAATAAGCCCATTTATTTTGACCCAAAACCCCCTGAAATGGGATGGAATTGAATTGGGCCGGATCAGCACCCTAGTCCCATTGTTTTGTGCGACGATGATGAAGTATTTCCATTCTTTGTGAAACAAACATTTTGTCTACGAGCTGAAGGTCCCTGCTGCATCCACCTCTTGCAGAAACCCACGGCCCTTCTCTCAATCACCCTTACGAGCTCAGAGAGTCGACGGCAGCATCTCAGAACTTGCAAGAACTGCAAAACCCATTTCGACCCTTCTCTCAATCATCCTCTTGCTTGACGATTTCATACTGCCCATTTTGGAGGTACCCACTTCATTTCTCACCTACTTCATGTTTATTTCTCTCTCTATGTTTATTTGTCAATTATTCATTCTTATGGGTGTGTCTCAGTGTCACGGGGCAATCAAGCCTACGGTTCTCATTCCACTTTTCCGTGCGTGCTTTGTGAGGGAGGAACCAATTCAGGTATGAGGAGCTAAACCCTTTCTAGATCGAATTTATTGATTGTATGAGTATTAAGTGATGCTGTGTGATAGATATATTTTTGGTTGAAATTTTTGAATGCTAAAATGTGATTACCTTGCTGTTTATATGTTGGTGTAATGAAAAATTGGATTCAATATTGTGAACTAGGACACAATTAGACATTTTAGCATGATGGCTGAATCAAATTGTGTTATTAACTCATCTGTTTGGGTTGGTTTCTGTTTCAGTAAACCCTATTTGTTATACGTTTCGGATGCTATTTTTAGTAATTTGAGAATTTTAATTATATTGAAATGTTTTAATAGAGTATTCTTAATTATATGAATTCTTTTGGGCTCAATTGTTTAACATCTTAATTACCTTTCATCCATCAGTAGCAGTAACAACATTAGCTTCTGTTTAGCTTAAGCAATATCTCCTATCAGTTTCTGAGAGGCATAACCTTGAAGAGTAGCCATTATCAGTGTGGGAAACACATTGGAATATCAATTTAGACTATGTTTTTAGCACTGTAGGATCCTTAACATCATGACAAGAGATTAAATAATTGATAGTGCTAAAAGACTTATATTAACCTAAACTAAGGTTGTTTTAACGAAAAAAAAAAACAGTTTCATAGGGGAATTGCTGATGGCAATTATTAATTATTCTGTGTCCTGATTAGTTTAAGAGAATAGACCAAATAACTACAATCAAGAGTTTGAGCTTTTGGCAAAAAAGTAAACACGTGGGTTGGGGTTGATCAAGATAGCTCCACAAATTCCACAACAATTAAAGTAAAATTTTAGTCATATATGTCTGTTCATGAGCAATTGAAAGAGACTTTCAATAACTCTTTTTTCCAAAAGCAGTAATGAATGATTAGGCCATAGCTTTTGTTCTTCAAAAGGCTTATTTATTGGCATACTGTGATGCAGGAGGCATTAAACTTTTTCAGGTCTTTTGGACCACTTTATTATTACAAATGACCATTCTTCTGGGTGTTAGTTAGTAGACATTTCAGCTTTGATTTTAAATGCATTGTGTATTCTTTATATATATATATATATATATATATATATATTATTTATTTATTTCTCTTACATTAGTGATTACTTTTCTTCTTGCTAGTTTTAGGTAGTAGTGGAAGAAATATTAACATTAGTTGCATGAAACTGTTGTTTTCAAATAATTTATAAATACATTTTAATTTAAACAATTCATAATCTATAAAATGATATAATCTATAAATTTATTACAAATTAGGAATTTAAAAATTTAGTGTATATTTCTGAATCATATAGTATGAGAATAGAATCTAATAAGTAGAATGCAGAAAGAAAGTATGTGTAAAAAAAGAAGCAATTTGTAGATTGGGCCGGCCCATTTAAACAACAGGCTAATAGGCTGTTATTATTACCCGAAAAGAAAAGCAAACGCAGAAGCCATCGTTGCAAAGGAGTGAGTCGACAAAGACAATCGAAAACCAAACATGTCCTCCCTTCGAAACGCCATTCCCAGTCGTGCGCACAAAGAGCGTTCTCAACCGTGAGTTTCTTCTTTCTACCAATGAATATTCATTCAATCACCGTTTAAATCACTTTTTTCTAATTTCGTTTTTTTCATTCATTAGGTCAGCGAGGAAAAAATTCGGCTTGCTCGAAAAGCATAAGGATTATGTCCAACGTGCTAAAGCATTCCACAAGAAAGAGGATACTTTACGGGTACAGTTTCGCTCTCCCTTCACCGAAATTCTCATTCCTTCCGCTTTAACTATTTTGTAATTTTTATTGTTTTACAGAAACTTAGGGAAAAAGCAGCTAATAGGAATGAAGATGAGTTTTACTTCAAGATGGTTAGAACAAAAACAGTTGATGGAGTTCACAAACCAGAGTAATTGATGACTTGCTACATGGCCTTTTCGATTTTCTGTCATTTGATGTTGTTGTTGTGGTCGTGATTGTTATATTTGCTTATTGACTTGTGTAGGAGTGAAGCAAATAAGTACAGTCAGGAAGAGCTTATGCTCATGAAGACGCAGGATATGGGTTACATTCTTCAGAAGGTTCAGAGTGAGAGAAAGGTGGGGGCTTTGCTTTGGATTGTTATCTTGTTTTAATGGGGTTTTTACGCGAAATATTGTGACAGTGTAGGTTTAACTGGGAAAGTTTTGGTCTCCCTTGCAGAAAATTGAAAGGCTAACTGCCTCGCTACACTCTATTGATAATCAACCTGCAAACAAACATGTTTTCTTTGCTGAGGACAGGTTTGAGTTTCTGAGCTATCATTCTGTGATCAGCATGTTAATTTTTTAGAATGTTATTATGTTTTATTTTATTGGTGTACTTAGTTGTTGTGAAAGTTCATATTTAGTTATGCAAAATTTAAAGGGTGATGTTTTCATCTTGAATAAAGCTCCTGATTTGCAACTTCCTTCTTGTTTCTGAGATGATAAAGTATGTTCAACATGACATCATGGCTATGATAAAAAAACTTTGGTATGCAAAATTTAAAGGGTGATGTTTTTATCCTGTATTAAACCCCTGATCACAAATTTTTACTTGCTTCTGATATGGTAAAGTATGTTCAATATGACATTATGGCTATTATAAAAAAAATTTGGTAAGCAATTTCCATTTGTGAGTGTGTAAATGTTATTTATATATATATATATATATATATATATATATATATGTGTGTGTGTGTGTGTGTGTGTGTGTGTGTGTGTGTGTGTGTGTGTGTGTGTGTGTGTGCGCGCGCGCGCGTGCATGTGTGCATGTGTTACTTGTATACTAGCCATGCTACACTCTTATATTACAAAGTATTTATTCAAAAAGACCTTATGATGTGAGAGCTATGTCATAAGTTAAGTTTCACAGTAAAGCTAATTCAGATAAAGCTAAATAGAGTTTATAAGATGATCCCAACCTCACATTTTCATTTTTTTAACTATTTTTAATGATTAATGATAAGATAAACCCAAACAAGTTTCATAGAAGTTTTTTCAAATGGTCCCATAGTCATGTTTTAAAGATATATTTTTTGAGTCGTAAACTCGTTTACTCTTCTCCAGCTATGTGGTTCTATTCTTGATTTATTGATTGACATACTACTTCTCTGCCTCTACTCCATTCCCTTTCTTGCTCTTTACATGTTTATACTGTAGATCCCATCCTCATTCCACAAATTTATTCTGAATCACTAACTTTTTTAATTTTTGTCCATGTATAGGGAAGAGGCTAAAGAGTTACAATCAAGATATTCAAAAAGTGAAATTCCTCTTACTATCGATAATATTCCTACTGGCATTAAGAGGTACATACATCTGGCTTTAAAGACTAAAATAAATTCCTTTCTCTTCTGACATCGTGTATGAGATTAAACATCTTTTGTTAAATGATTTGACTTGGCAATCTTTGGTGAATTGTTTTATTTGATGTCTTGTGGTAGATTAAAAAAAGTTGATAAATGATTTATCTCTACTGAAACTTTTTCAGGAATATGTTGTGTGAGATTATTATTTGTTCTCTTCAATGTGCTTTAAGATTGTTAATTTTTTATTAAGTATCTTAATTTTATTAAGTATTTTAATGCCAACAATATTAAGATGTTTTTTGCAGTAATGTGCTAGGGTTGACGAATCGATCACGAGTGACAAGTTTATTGTTTATATATTTGCATGCCTTTTAAAGTGCCGTTTTATTGAGAATTGGTCTTTCGGTAGGAATGATTGACATAATTTAACCCAAAATAGAGAGATGAATAACAATTATGGTCAGATTGATTGCTATTAGTTCTCTCTTATATGGCTATATTAAATTGTTTGTGATGGGTCAAATAGGTTGTAAATCAGGTCACGAGTTCTTTTATAATGTATTAAAGATCTTTTATCGACTAGAGAAATGACCAAATTATAATATATATATATATATATATATATATATATATATATATATATATATATATATATATGGGTGTAATTTCCATTTTATCAAATTGGATTTGTGATGTTGGATTAAGCTCAAATTCCAATTTCTTAAGATATTGCTACTTGTCTGCAGTACTACTACGGTTACTTCCCCTTTTTCTCTTTGTTTGATTTCTACTACCATATCAGCTTGATAAAAGGTACTTTGGTTATACAGGAAAACAGATCGGTCTTATAAAGAGTTGGAAGCAAGAAAAGATAGACTCAGCCAACTAGAGAAAATCTACATGGATATGGCAATGAAGAAGGAGCTGCAGGTATTGATATTTTGCATAGTTTATTGTGTACCTTTTTAATTCTTACTGAGGTAGAATTCTCAGAAAGAATATTCCATCTATGAACAGAAAAATGGTAGGAAACGCAAACTAACCGAGGATGAGATTGTCTGTCCAACAAGTCAACCAGTTTACAAGTGGCGTGCTGAAAGAAAACGATAATTGAGTTCTTTTTGGCCTTTTTCCTATTTAGCACAATGATTAAATACTTGTGGGTTGGGTCCGAGTAGTCAGTCCAATGAAGAAGGGGATTTTACATGTAGAGAGGAAGCATCAACTTTTGTAGCCGCAGAATAGAAAGTCATAGATTAATACGATTAATTGGGATCACTATTGGTGCCAATAACTGTCGCTTTCTTGTTTACAATTCCTTTATCATGTAACCATTTTGTTTACTCTTTTTAGTATTCTTCTTTGATGTTGTGGCGACTAAATTTTGTAAGTCTAGTAAGATATATTAAATTTTCATGTTATTGTGCAACTTTTCCATGTAACTGTCATAGTACCTTGCTTTAAATTCTCTAGACATGGTTCCCGGACGTATGCAAATAAAATTTACAAGACGTTGGTGTTCCATTTTACAGAGACGTTAAGCAGCTAATTTTGGAAGGTTACCTAACATCTATGATATTTTTATATCTGACATCTGGAACATAACAATATATAAAAGAAATACTACTTTTTAGTTTACATTTAATGTTCTCACCTTTAGTATACATTCAAAAAATATTAATACTAATGCGTTCAAAGATCAAAATTGTGCTTGTCCGTAAGTCTCTTTCGATTGTATATACTTATTAACATTTTCTTTTATTATATATATCTATATATATATATATATATATATATATATATATAATCGTTAACACGTTTTTAAGGTATTGTGATAATGCTTAATATAGGGACACAGAAAAAGAAAATGAAATAATAATATGATAGAAGCTTTGGAATAGGAAAGAAAAACCTTGATGAAAACACCCAAAAGAAAAAAAAAAAACTGTCATTTCATAGAATATTTATTTTCCTAATTTACACACTTTTATGTTTACGTCCTTATTTTTATCGTGGGAGTTTGATATTTTTCATTGCTTTTGTTCATCTATTAGCCTTCCTTCCTATAATTTTCTTTTCATCTCTCCCTAATTTATACATTTTCATGGGAGTTTATGATTGATTTCCTTTTGTTTTCTTCACATCTTGTTGTTTTCTTCCTTATATGATTGAGAAAATGATATTTTAAAAGTGATAGTAGTTTAACATTAGTGAACTTAACTATTTTAATATTAAAATATTTTAATACAAATAATTATAATTTTAAAATAAACCATCTCTTTAAAACCACTTCTCTAGAATTCTCTAACTTCTCACTAGAAGCTCTCATCCTCTGTTTGTCTAATTGAATAATCGAGACTATAGGATTGATCTTGGCAATGGGTTTTTCAATTTAGACCGACTAGTTTCTCAAATAAAGCAAGTTGATTTTCTACTCCTCTTTCTAGTCTATGTTGTCTTCTTTTGCATGTGAGCTTGTTGTGGTTGCACATGGTGTTTGAGTCCTCTATTAGATTCTCTGTTGATCAGTTCTCCTAATGGTGTATCATGATTGTGTTTTCGTTGTTCGTAGAAGTAGATAGAACATCTTGTGCGTTTGAAACTGTTTTAGGCTTCTTAGAATGGGTTGGTCATATGTCAGTAAGGAAAGTTAACTACCACATTTTAAAGTTATTGATATGTTTATAATTTACGTTGCATGTTTGAATTAGTTTGAAATTGGTAGTCTGGTAAGAGGAAATCTTGTTATAATTGCTTTTTGAATGTTAGTTTTTAATGATTGTCTGAGATTGATGGAATTGATGTGGTTATTGGTTGAAACGTTGCTGAAATCTGGTTGTGTAGCATGTTTCTGTGCTTATTGAAATTGGTTGGTATGGTGTTGAACTAATGGATTGAGTATCTAGTGATTTTTAGCAAATTGGTATTCAATTTGACACTAAAGAATGTTTTTGGATCAAGCAATGAGTCAGTAATACCAATTTAGTCATCTGAACGGATATCTAGTTCATCATATCATAGTTGTGCATGTTGCAAGTTTCTAGTATGGCGCCCAGCTCCATATTGCACCGTTGAATAGCCAAATGTGTTAATGGTCTAGCGTTGAGCAATGATAGGATACCGTTGCGCACCAGTTACCACTACAAGTCTGTAACTATTTTCTTTCTTTTTTCGTTGAGCGGCGAGTGTGTCTCACTAGCAAACAAAATTAGAGAGCTTTGGCATTGAGTGCCAAAACTGGTTTTGAGCCCTCTCTTTTGTGAGGGCTTTTTCGCTGAGCGTAAGTCTGAGTGCTAGTGTGGTTTTATATGTTTTTTCGATCCTTTGTTTGTTGAAGTGGTTTACCACGAGTTCTAAGAATGTTTATTTTGATTTGTGATGCTTCATGGGTTGATAACATGGTTATGTATATGTATGGTGTTTATTCATGTATGATATTGTGATTTTATTATTGGTTATGTGCATGGTACATGTGTTTGGCATAATTTCATGGATCTTGTAGAGAGATTCAATGATGGTCGTTGTATAGGGGTTTTACATTGCCCTAAGATGGTTAATAAACTAACCTTGTGTGTGGTAAGATGAAACTCATTAGTAATGATTCTGTAGAGCAATAGCGTTCACAACAAGTGCAAAACTTGTCAGAATCTGATATCAATACATGTATACTAGATGGTCATGTCTAGCATGTATGATTGCATGGGTTAAGATTTGTTGACATGGATGGCTAGAAGTGTTAATATTTATATAAATGTTGTAAGATTTTCCTTTTTGGTATATATATTAGCTTACCCTTTCTTCTCAGTTTGTTTGTCTTCTTTGCTCTTCTTGTTTGTTTTGCTCTTCTTGCTTACAATAATCACCTTAATGGTGTGAACAAATAAAATTGTCCAGTTGATCTGGTGCAGGGTGAGTAAGAAGTAGCAATATAGTTAGAATTTGTTCTGTCATGTAAATCCTTTTATCTTTGAAAAATTATAGTGTATGTTAGGGTGTATATATGATTTTCTATATATTCAGTACATGCTTGAAGGATGACTATAAAGTAGTTGTTGTACCTTTGTCTCATCTGCTTGATTGATTATTATCTTTATAACATTCATTTAGTAGTTTTACACTATTAAAGTAGGATGTTACATTAATGGTATTAGAGTAGTTCATCTTTAGAGTTGTGGGTTTGTCGTGTCTTACCAAGTTTAGATTATGGAGTGTGTTTTTAATTATAAGTATTGAAAATAGAAAATGTCTTGATAAGAGTAATGAGGGTGCACACTCATGACAATATCAAAGATAGTTTCCTTTCTTAATTATGAAGGTTTACGAAAAGAAAGAGTTGGATTTGTTAGAGAGAGAAAAAGTTTTGTTTTCTATATCGACTATTGCCATTTTCTTGCCTCTATGATAGTGTTAAGTGCTCTTTAGTGGTAGAGGAATGCAAATATAAGGATAGCTTAACCTGCTTACCTTTATAAAATTTGGATAAAACCTTTGAGACATTTTCTTGCTCAAAGATTTGGAGATGTAATGGATTGCAGTTTGGGAGTTAGAAGATCAGAGTTTTGGGTTTCAATTGGAAAAATGTTGGTGTTTAGAAGCAATGTTTTAGTTTGAGGAACCTTCAATAAAAAGTTCTTGGGTTCAGATATCACAAGTTTTGCAAATGGAGTTGAGTTTAGAGGTCAGAATAAAGGGATATATCAATGCACACTTAGGTAGGAAGGCTTGAGAAGTCTGCATGGTATATCTCGACAATGTATAGGGCTTGAAGAGGATAACTGATGCAAGTTTGAAGTTAAAACTAAGAAGGCTATAGGAATTCTGAAGTGAACAAAAGGAATCAATCTTTAGAAAAAGAGACTAAGGTGAAAAAATAATTTAAGATTGGGGTTTTGCTACAATTGCTACCAAGTGAAGATTTCTTTTATTCTTATAGATGACATGTCTAGTGTTGATCAAAGGATACAAATTCAAAGTCTATATGAATTGTTTCCTTTGCAAGTTTGGGGCATAATCTCAAGGATGGCTTGGTGGTTTTCCAATATCATTCATGGATTTCTATTTTACTAGTGATGTTTCTTGTTACAAGAGGGTGAGTCGTTAGTTGTGCATAAAGTGTGGATCAAGCTAATAAATGGGGGTAAATGTTATAAATGTCTGACAAAGACAAAGGAAGAAAAGAAGCACATGATCTTTATTGTGGAATATTTTTGATGCGTGTTCTGAAGCAAGTACTAGAATTACCAACCAAGAACGGTTAGGTTCACTATTGTGTTGGCATCTGAAGCAAATCCAATGTCAATGGTTCCTAATTAGATAGTTCTTGCTGAGTGTGTGAAATAAAAGAAGTAGGTAGAGGAGTTGTTAGAGGAGTAGTGGTTTGAACTTAGTGCAATCACTAGAATAACTGTAAGTTTAGTGAATGTTGAAAGATAAGCATATGGTTTGTTGAACCATTCGAGTGTGAGTCTTGACTCAGGGAGGAATGGCTTTTAGGACACATGGTACTAAGGAGTGGTGATGATGTTGAAGAAAGTGAATTCTAAGGAGATAATTAAAAAAAAGGGGTATTAAGGATTTTGCAACTTCATAGAAGTTTTGAAGAAAGTTCCTCAAGGGTGGTCAATTTCTTGTTAAATCTGACACAAAGGGATCATCTTTTTCAGTAAATAGAGGAGTAGGAAATTATGCAGAGGCAAGGTTTTTAGTCAATTTAGGTGTTGGGGGTGATATCTTAGTCAAGTATAAGTGTTTATGATAAGAGAAAACCAGGAAAACATACTTTTCTTTCTACTTGATGAGTGAATTTTCAAGGATGAAAATTTTCTTGTTAGGGAAATATAAAGACCTAGAAAAAGAAAATTTAAAAGTGGTAATACTAAACGATTTTAATATAAATAGTTTTATTATGAACGAGTTTCATAATTCTCTGACTTCTTACTAGGACTTCTCATCCTCTGTTCGTCTAATTGAAGAACTAGGACAATATGATTGATCTTGGCTACGAGCTTTTCAATTTAGATCGATAAGTTTCTCAGATAGAGTAAGTTAGTTTTCTACTCCTGTTTTTGGTCTATGTTGTCTACCTTTGCATGCGACCTTGTTATGGTTGCATGTGATGTTTGAGTCTTCTAAAGACACTTTGGTGATCGACAGTCCTAACGGTGTACCTCAATCGTGTCTCTATTGTTCGTAAGAGCATATAAGACTTCTTGTGTGTTTGGAACTATTTTAGGCTTTCTAGAATGAGTTGGTCATTTGTTAGGTAAAGGAAGCTATCTACCAAATTTTAAAGTTATTGATATATTTATAATATGCGTTGCATGTTTGAGTTAGTCTGAAATTGGTAGTTTGGTATGGGAAAATTATGTTATGATTCGTTATTGAATGTGATTTATTTTGGTTGTCTGAGATTGATGGAATTGATGTGCTAATTGGTTAAAACACTGCTGAAATCTGGTTGTGTAGCATATTTGTATGCTGATTGAGATTCGTTGGTTTGGTGTTGAACTAATGGATTAAGTATCACGTGATTTTGAGCAAATTGGTATTCAATTTGACACTAAAGCATATTTTTGGATCAAGCACTGAGTCATGAACGCCAATTTGGTCATCTGAATGGGTATCTAGTTCATCATATCATAATTGTGCATATTGTAGGTTTTTAGTATGGCGCCCAACGCCATATTTCACCACTAAGCGGCCAAATGTGCGAATGGTTTGTCGTTGAGCAGTGACAATGTATTGTTGAGCCTTAGTTACCTACAGGTCTAGATCTATTTTCTTTCTTTTTTTTACTGAGCGAGATGTGTGTCTCGTTGAGCCAATAAAGAAAATTATGTGACAATCATTTTTAGAAAAAGAAATTATTTAGTTATTTTGAAAAAAAAAAGATATTTCATTATTTAGTTTATTAAATAAATAGAATTATTTTTTATTTATTAAAAGATAAAATTATTAAGTTAAAATAGAACTTTAAAAGTATACCTTTTTTTATATAATGGCATAGATTCTCCCTCGTTACTCGTATAATAGGTGAAATTTCTAAATTGGATAAAACTATTTATCTTTTTTAAAGATGCTAGAAACACACATGTGTATCACTTTTTTTATTATATAATAAAAAATATTTTTTACCATTTATATACCTATTAATTTTATTACAGGTAGTTAATTAAATTTAAAAAATAATTATAAATTTCAAAAATAAAATAATAAAATAATTTCTATTAATAATAATAAATTCAAGAAGAAAACGTGAACATGAAAAAACACTCATGAGACAAAATCAATCTTCTTTGTTAATAGGTATACATGTTTTATTTAAAAAAAATAATAATAAAATTCTAAATTTGAGTGAAATTTAAAAAAGAAAAATCAATTTAAACTAACTTTAAGCTTATATAAAAAAAATATTTAAATTGAGTACTTTTTCAAAGATATTTTTTTCCTAGAAACCAAATTAAAGAAATTTAATTTTAATGAAATTTTAAAAAATCAATTTAAGAATATCTTTAATGATTTTTAAGTTTTTCTTTTAAAATAATTAGAATATTTTAGTGCAGTCTTACCGTTCATAGGGTTCGATACGCAAACATTTTATCAATAATACTAAAAAAAGCTAAGGTTTAATGTTTCGATAGATTTCTATTTCGTTTAGAATCTCAAATTGGAAAAAAGAAATTAAAGACAACTCTTTTCTCTCTAAAGGAATGTGAAATTGGAGTTCGTGGGAGAAAAAGAATAACAGTTTTGTTGGATTATGAAATTAGGGTTAATGGGTGAAAATCACTGAATTTCGAAAGGAATCACCAAACACTATGTAAAATAGATTTCTTTGCCCTCTATCAATAACAAATTCCAATTTCTCTCCATTTCTCTCTTCAAATCTTCATATGTAAATCGCAGCTTTCAATTGGTAATGGTTTTTCCTTTGTTATCTTTGGTTTTTGAAATTTTATTTTCACTTTCCCGTTAATAACTCACTTTGCCCTTTTTTATATGTTTGCTTATGTGAAGAGATTTCTTCTGTGAAGAGATTTCTTCTTATACGTTTCGTCGTAGGTTCCGTACTTCACTTGTTTGCAGTTGTATCGCAGGTTTCGATGTCGGCTTTCATGGTGTCCACGAACCCAGGGGCGCATCAGAGGTCGGTGCTCGCTGCCGAGAGGAAAACCACCACCAACATAGAGCTCCTCGCCAACGATATCGCCGCCTCCCCCGCGGTCGCGACTTCTGGCGAAGGTGCCATGTTCATCGGGCAAGACCTTAGCCACCACGAACCCTAATACGAAGCTCCATGGGCGTCGGGCACTCGTTTTTGTTCGATTGGATATTGGAGTTTGTTTTTTGATGTGGTTGGATGCACAACCACTGTGATTGGAACTCGATTCTTGAAAGTGTGGTGAGTGATGTGCCCTTGGTGGCTTGACCACTCTTTGCTGAGCAGAAGATGAATGCCGTTTTGGTCAGTGAAGGCATGAAAGTGGCAGTGAGAGTGGCGATTGGTGAGAATGGGTTGGTGGAAAGAGGAGAAATTGATAGGGTTGTGAAGATGGTGATGGAAGGTGAGGAAGGGAAGAAGCTACTTCACCGAATGAAGCAGCTGAAGGCGGCCGCTACCACAGGTCCAAGGGACGGTGGCTCTTCGTCAACCCAAAATTCTGAATTGGCACTTCTTTTTCTCCCAATTTCCCCAATCTGATTTCAATTGCAGAGAGAAAGGGCTGCATTATTTTTTTTTTTCCACTTTACCCTTAATTAAATTTGACTTTCCCTCTTTGCACTCCAATTTTTAATACAAAATAAACTTTATACACGTTTTTAATGACACGTAATTTAAAATAATACTCTTAACATGTCACGTAATGTCATTTTAAACGTCTTTTGTCCAATGTGATGGAAGACTTGTTTTAATTTTACAAAATAAGAATTACAAACAAATAAAATTATATTATCTATTTTTTAACTTTATTTCATGTTTATGCTTTTACATTTTTTAATGTTTTAAATTTGATTTCATTTATGTTGTTTATATTTTTTTTCAAGTTTGATATCATTTAAATTTAAGTGTTATTCGATATGTTTTCAAGCTTAATAATATTTAAATGATTTGGATAAAATTTGTTGTGGAAAAGAAATTTTTGTTTCATTCTTCGTATTTATGTTGTTTATATATTTTTTCAAATTTGATATCAGATCAATTTAAGTGTTATTTGATATTATTTCAAGCTTAATAACATTGATTTAGGTTAAATATGTTTGTATTTAGATAAAATATGTATGTAGTTCATGCAAAATTAGAATTACTTTATGTCTCAAACTTTGATACTTTTTATTATAAAATTTTAAAAATTAATGAATATAGTTGTCTTAACCTAATAATATTAATTTTTTACATGTTAAATAATGTTCTAGGCTTGACAATTGAATTGGAATGTCTAATGATTTTGTTGTAAGTTGCATAAACAGAGGTAAGCTTAGCTAATATTCTTTTAATATTAGGTGCAATTTTTTTTTAATTATTAAGCCATGCTCTAGAGTTAGGACACATGATGAGTGGGTGTCATGAGAATAAATTAAGTGTTCTCGTGTTATATTGGAAGTTTGACTATATTTATATATGGTTGTGGTATTGTATATGAAGTTGTAATATTTTATATGTTGTTGTGATAGTTTATGAGAAGTCGTAATATTTTTATATGATGTTTTGGTATTGTATATGAAGCCGTAGTATTTTATATGTTGTCGTGGTATTTTATAAGAAGTCGTAATATTTTTATATGACGATTTTGTGTTGTACATGAAGCTGTAGTATTTTATATGGTGTCGTGGTGTTTTATAGAAAGCCATAGTATTTTTCTATGATGTTGTGATGTTTTCCGAATGCATGGTGGTGTTAGATACTTAGTGTGCATTTTGAAAATGTTCCTAAGAAATCAATGATGATTGAAATGTTGTGAACCTATGTACCATGATGTGTGTTGGTTGTAGGGACAATTATATATATGGTGAGTTGTAATGGTTAAATGCATGATTCGTAATGTTGTTCCTACATGGGGTAGTTGCAAAGTTAACTGGATTGTGTGTCGAGTAGAACATGTGTTGGTTGAGTTGTTGTTTTCCATAAAAGTTATTTGATAAGCCATGCTAGTGGGTGACTTTGAACCCTGTGTTTTCTTACGTACTCAATAGCGGATGATGCGAGAAAGTCCAGCGTTGGTGCGTAGGCCCGATTTTGGTAAATTGAAAAGTCCTGTGTTGGTGCGTAGGCCCGATTTTGGTAAATCGGAAAGTCCTGCGTTGGTGTGTAGGTCCAATGTTGGTGAATCGAAAAGTCCCGCATTGGTGCGTAGGCCCTGTTTAGGTGAACAGGTTGTGTGTGCTGGAGTACGGAAGAAAACATATGGCGATAGTAATTGGGAGTGGTGGCATGGTTTGTCTAGGTTGGAGTTGGATTAACAATGTTGTGAGTTTGATTTAAGTAGGAGTGTTATGAGCTTATGTCTTAATTGATAATTGTATTATTATATTATATCAACTGTGAGTTAGATGTTGATTCTGTTAGCTCACTATTGCATTTGTGGTGATGGTATCCACCTGTGATGATCATATTTATAGGGGAGCAGATGATATTACAAATGTTGTTGCTGATGATGTTGAAGTGGTGTAGAACGAGAGACGAGTGGGAAATTATTTTCGGGGTTTTCAAAAATGTTGTTTTTTATTTAAACAAATTATAAAGAGTTTATAATGTTATTTCAAGTTGTAATTGTATTAATTATTATTCTCACATGTTTTTATTTATTTTCACGATAACTTAATAAAGTTTTAAAATTTTACTATATTGAGATGGTGTCAGAGTTTTATTTTCCTAAATAATGAATATCCTTTTACTCACACGTGACATCCTAAATTGGGATGTTACATAAACAACTCAAAAACTAGCTTCAAACATCATTTACACATCAAACAAATTTGATACAACTAGGTTGTGAGGATTATACTTATTTATTTTTAAATTTTAGGACAAAATCGTATCAAAGTTTGAGACATGAATGAGTTCTAACTTTGCGTCAAAGCTTAGGAACTAAAATTACATTTAACATTTTTTTTATTTTATTAAAATTTATAGCAAGAAAATCATTTTCTCAAAAATAAATATTACCAATTAAAAGTAAAGAGTTGAATTTACTTTGAATATTTTGTTTATGCGAGAATTGTTTGAATTTATTTAGAGGCTCATTTAATCTCTCCTCCCCTCCAAGAGTCACACTACACTTATAAAATATGTAATCAATTAAAACCTTTTATAATGATTAAACTTGTTTTATGGAATTAATAAGAAACATGTTTAATCTATTCAAATGCATAATAATTGATCATCATATAGAAATGTTGTAACTAGTTTTCAAAATGTTAGTTAGAATAATGGATTATGAGCTTGATTTAAGTGATTATACATTATAAAATATTTTAAATCAATGGTTTGAATACTTTATAAATATAGAAACACTATAAACCTTTTGGTTGACTTGTACAATAATATAGAGCCAATCAAACTAAGATTTTTCAAAATTTCTTTCAAGCTATTCAAAGATCAAAGGTTGTGTTAATATTTACTAAGTCCTTGTGTGCTTTTGTTGTGATTAGTAATTGTTTTTTCATTTTCTTTTTGCAAGAGTGTTTCCATTTATGTATTTGAGATTGTCTTTACTATAGTGTTTCCAATTTTGTTTTTGGTTATTGTTCTACTGGAGTGTTTCTAGTGTTTTTTGTTGTTGCGTGTTTGCAATAAGAGTTTACAAGCATAGATCTTCTTAGGTGATTAAAGAACGAATAAGGCTAAAATCCTCTTGAAGTTGTTCAAGAGTGGATATAGTATATTATTCAAAGTTGATATATAGTTCACTCTAGTAGAACAAGAACCAAAAACAAAATTGAAAATACTTTAGTAAAGACAATCTCAAATACAAAAGTGAAAACAGTCCAATAGAGTTAACGTGAAAAGAGTGTTCCAATTCATAGTAGAAACACTCTAACCTTTGATCTTTGAATAACTTGAAAGCACTTTTGAAAAATATTAGTTTGATTTGTATTGTATGAATGTTCAAAAAAGGTTTAAAATGTTTATCTATTTATATAGTATTCAAACCATTATTTAAAACAATCTGTAACATATTTAATCGCTTAAATCAAGATAGTAATTATTTATTATTAATCGCTCAAATCAAGATGGTAATTGATTATTCTAACTAACATTTTGAAAAATAATTATATCATCTCTCTAAGATAATTAATTATTATTTGAAGTTATTAACACACTCCTTATTAATTGCATAGAAAATAATTTAATCAATTACAATTTTGTGAGTATGAAACACTTAAAACACTATCTATGTTATTATACTAGATAATTGATTTTTTTTTTCTGAAATTTCTCAAGAATAGTGTAATTGATTAGTTAAATATTAATCAATTAGAAACAATGATAAACATTTTGTGCTTGATGCTAACTTTAGAAAAATATTTTCTCTTTTTAATTGAGTACTAAACTTAAACCTGGTGAATACCTTATGTGAATAACAAAACCATAAACAAATAAAGCTAGGCTCTAAAACTCAAATCTTCTTCATCAACATCTTCAAACTATTAAAATTAGATGCTAAAAAACCCCATTAGACGAGCCTGACAATAAATAGGTTTTGATGATAACAAAATCAATAATGAAATAAAAAATTAAGTTATACGATTCTGACCAGAAAGAATACGATCACTTCTGAATTTGAATCCTACCACTATATATATAGGCACATAAGTTTAAGAAAACTTAAAAATCGTAAAATAAAGCCCAAAGCCCAAAACACATAAAAATAATAGAAAACAAAAATTACAAATGTAGACTTTGGCCTAGGGAGGCCTGCTCACCCATCAAACACAAACTGGCTCGCCCAACAATTTAACATTTTGTAAAATTAAAATAAAATTACAATTTATTTAATTTCTTAAATTATTCTGCAATTATGCTCATGATCTTCATGTTCTTTAAGTTCCTTCCTTCATTGAAATTATAAGATTTAAAGAGACATGTTTTGATATTTGATCTTGTCATAGATCCTTTGAATTACAAATGTTCTTCCTCAAGTTCTTCTCATATATGTTTAGGAAATAGTCCTCTATCATACCTTCCTTCTTGAAGAAAGTTTGTCCTCAAATTTGTACCACTTGAAGATTCCTTATCATTCTCCCCTGTTTGGAGAGAGTTCGACTCGAATTCAAGAAGACCATTTGCACAAACACAAACATAAATAAAAAAAACCAAATTTAAAATAATCCAAAATAGAAATTGTACTAAAATGATATTTGGATCCTAGAAGAGTCCAATCTCTTATTATCAAAGACTTTGGAGGTCTGCCTCCGGGGTCAAATACCCACATGCTCAAATCATCAAACATTTTTATATTAAAGATGTGATGCTCAAAGAAAGTCTAAAGAACATTGTCCAAATAAACACTCAAACTATAAGTATGACTTTGATTGTTCTTAGGTTGCTTAGATATGGACAAGCAAACTAACTCATGTGCATATATTTCCAAACTTGCATCCTTGTCCACAAATTGGTTGGGAATAGACAAACTAACTAACTGATGTGTAGTATTTCTAAGTTTGTGTCCGAATTAAACAAATGACTTTGACTTTTCAAAGTAATTTACAATCAAGCTAACAAATTATCAAACACAAATCCATTGAATTCCAAGCTTGTGTCTTCCTTTTCTGTCATTCTTTCTTCCTTCCATTATTGTTGTCATTATTCCTTGATGAATAAATCATTCTTAAGTAATATCATTTTTTCTTCTCCCTATTGGTGGTGCCACTGCTTCTTGATGAAGAATTCTTCCCCAAGCAACAAAACAAAATGAAATGAATTAGTACTTCCTTTCAATGAAAACTCAGGATGCTTTTTTCTTTCCTTTTCCTTTTCTCTCTTTTTATTCTTATCTATTTCTTTTACTTCCTTATCTTTCTCTTCTTTTCCTATCTTTTCTTTCTCTTTTTCTCTCTTTTCTTCCTCTTCTCTCTCTTTCTTTTCTCTCTCTGTCTCTCTCTTTCTTCTTCTTCTTCTTCTCTCTCTCTCTCTCTCTCTCTCTTCTTTCTTTTCTTTTTCTCTTTCTTCGCCCCCTCTCTTTTCTTTCTCTTTTTTTCCTCCATTTTCTCTTTATTTCATTTCTATAAGTGTTTCTTTCTCTTGTGCTCTTTTAAGGTTCCACTCTCGTCTTCTTTCCAATGCATCTAATTTTTCCAAGGTCATTTCTTCCTCCTCTTTCAAATATATAATTTAGTTCTTAAGGTATTCATTAGTCATGGGACTTGCATTGCAATTAGGACACTAATGAGTTTCGTGCCCATATCCTTCACATTCGGAACATCTTAGAACACTTGTCCTACCAATTGGCAAGTTTTTTTTGTCATGCTTGTGCCTTCCTTTAAGCTCACCTATTTTCCCATTTAGGTGTACTATGCATGACATAATTTCATTAACTTTCTCCTCCAAGACCACATGAACACACAACTTCCAAAAGGATGCCTCTACTAGAACATATTGCATTGTTCAATATTGATAAATCCTACATAAGGTTAGGAAAAAAAATAACAAAATATATTTAGATTCTTACCAGTTGTCTTATCATTTAAGTCAAATTTTACTCGTGTATCACAATTATAGGCTACTCTTGAATGAACTCTTTTGCCTTTTACTACTTGAATTTCCTTTAGCGCTTGGCAAAGAACTCTTGTAGGTTACGAAAAGAGTAAACAAATAATGTGAAAAATGTTGCGAAATCTAAATCTTGACTCAAAAGGTAAAAAAAAATACAAAACTCTGGACAAAATTTCAAGGAATTTTTAAAAAGACATAAAACAATAAAATTAGAAAATAATAGGACTACAAAAAAAAAGTTAAATAAGACAACGTGGAGACTCTAAAAGAAGACTGAATATAATTTAATATATTAACAATCATAAGCAATAATGTAACATAATAATTTGTGTTGAACTCTACACTTTTTTTTACTCTTGAATCTGTAACGTCACGTGCTTTGTTTTTTATGTCACAAGTAATTATATGAAAAACTTAACTTTATTAAAATAAAAATAAAGGAAAACTTATTCCAATCACCTCCAAATTAAATTATGAAATAATTACTATACTAAAATGGAAATAGTTAAAAGTAAAACACTAAGAACTTTCAAGCTCTCCCCAACATCTCACTGCTCTCTCTATTCCTCAACTGGAACATCTGTAATAACATTTGCTCTTGTATAACAACGGTACTTATACGATCATCACAACACACAACAAAAATTAAGGGTGAGCTACTAAAGAAAAACATCCATCTAAAGAGTATAACAATATCCAACATACATCAAACCAATACAAGTAACAGATCATAACAACCAGATTATCTCAACCACATATCACACCCAAAAAGTACCAATACTACCTAGTTCCAAAACATGTGTCATCCTCCTGTACCTTACCGTACAAAACCTGTTCACCAAAACAAGAAGGTTCGAGTCATCCTGCACCGCAGCTTCAGATCTATCTCCCTTGCTCCTCTAAGACTTATGAGTAAAACTCTGCTACTTTCACAACAAGCACTCTACTTTCAGAGTTTCCATAAGACTCAGGGTTACTTTAACCCTATCTATTTTCTTGACTACTAATTGGAAATACTAAAGTTGCCTTGAAAAGTAGTATTAATTTGATAGCTTCAATGACAGCGTATCAACTGGCCATAACAACATCAAGGAAAATGAATGATTTACACCTTTAGAAACAGTAGAGAAGAACGTCTATCATAACATTAGGATTACATTCACACTCACACATGAATTTCATGCATCAACCATAAAAGATAGTGATAAATGGTATGTCCCCTTACATTTTAAACCAACGGGTAGCTTAACCTCTATGTGCTTTTACAAACACAATCCAAGTTCTTCCTATTCTTTCTCATTCTCTGACCACCTTAACCAATGCATACTTTTACCATAAGAAGCTTTTACCAATTGGGTTACACAACACCTTGTGAAAACAAGCCTTCTCATAAAAGAAAACATTTATCAAGATTACCATCGTTCTCTTATTACATTGGAATTTCCCGAGTCTTATAGAGTCCTTACTTTTTTTTCTTTAATATATATTTGTTTCCTTTTGACTTGGATCCATTATTTTTTTTCCAATTTTTCATTTCAACACACAAATAAAGAAAACCAAACAAATTGTCCTTTAAACAGCAAGACTCATACAAGATCAAGATAACTAGTTAATTGGGACCACAATTAACAAAAAAACACAAAAGTAGATAATTTTCACGAATCAAATGTAAATTGCACAATTTAAACAAAGAACATGAAAAATTAAAACTCAACGGAATTAGATAAAATAGTGGTTTTTTTAATATGTCAAAAAAATAAGATGAAAAAGGATATTCAAAGTACAATTGCTTCTGAATTTGAATGCTCAAGAGGCACAAGAAAAATATATCACAGAAGAATGCATAATAAGACAATGATGGGGACAATACAATTTAGTAGATTGATAAGTCAAGTGAATATTCGCCACAAAGATGTTAATCTTTGCTAAGAATCAAAGTTCTAATCTAAGAACTAAGATGACTCAAAAGTGTTTACATCAACTTTTGGTACCTCTATATATAGGCACATAAGTTTAAGAAAACCTAAAAACCTTAAAATAAAGCTCGAAGCCCAAAAAATCATAAAAATAACATAAAACGAAAATTACAAATGCAGACTTTTGCCTCGGGAGGCTCGTTCACCTAAAATAACACTAATTTATTATTCAAATCATGAAAAAAAATACATTCTGAAACCCTCTATTTTTAATAATCTAATTCTCCTAAAAAGGGAAACAAGGAAACTAGGAAATCTAGAGAAAATAAAATAAAATAAAAGATTATGTATCTATTTCCTCTAATTAGGAAGATTCTAAAGATATTATCTCAAATTACAACACTCCCCCTCAAGCTGGATCATACAAGATTGTATGAACCAAGCTTGGAATAGTCAAACTCAATTGTAGCGAACGTTAATAAACCAAATTGGACAGCAATGGACGAGGGCGAACTAGCACCATGAAACTTCAATTTGGACATCAATGGACGAGAGAGGTTTCCATTAAAAATGAATGATGACTTGTAGCAGCAAACATCAACAAACTGCAAGAACAGATGAAGGACCTGCAGTGGCGAATAGCAACAAACTGCAGGGATTGGATTGGATTGCCTTCAATAGTGGCGAACAACAACAAAAGTTCAAGGGACTTAACTGCCCTAAACAGCAACAAAACTTCAAGGGACTTAATTGCCCTAAATAACAACAAGACTTCAGGAAACATCTGTCCTGCAGAGGCAAACAACAACAAACCTACAGGGACTACACTACCCTGCAGCGGCTAGAACTTTCTCCTCCTCACGACTGAATGACAAAACGTGAAGGTAGAAGAACTGGTGAGAACTGATCTGTACGAGGGACAAACCTGAATCCCATAACTTCGAAAGAGTCAATTTAGCGGGCAGTCTCAAAGAACAAATCTCAAGTGAGATGTTATAACAGAGCATTGGTAGAAACCAATCAACGGGCAGTGAAGATGCCAATTATGGGCATTACTTAAACTACCAGGTGCACCTACTGGTGTGAGACAAATTTTGGAAGTATAGCTTATAGTTAGGTCAGATTCAATTCTGGAAGTATAGCTTATAGCTAGGTCAAATTCAACTCTGGAATTATAGCTTATAACTAGGTTAGATTCAACTATGGAAGTATAGCTTATAGCTAGGCCAAATTCTGGAAGCACAACTTTGTGTAGTTGTTATCGACCAACGACTGAAGAAAGTGACCAACGACTGAAGAAAGAATTGACGCAGTTGCGTCTAGAGTGGTCGTTTTGGTCCAAACAAGGAACGTACTTGGATTCTAACTCCTCCAAGTTGGATTGATGGTGGAAAACCCAAAGATCAAAAGAATGTTCAATGGTTGCAATCTTGAAAGATTGTCAGTAGCTTGCAAAGTGGAGCGGCTCCGGTCTCAAAAGGAAGGAAACATCGAAGATGGAGGTCAAACTGAAACAGGAGAAGAACATAGAAGAAGCAGAAGAGGTAGGACTGTCAATTGATTTTGGTGGCAACGACTGATTGCAGTGCCGACTCAAGCGGCGGATGATCAAAGCACTGTTGCTCGAGAAACCAAAACTGGAGAACGAAGAGGGCGCAGACTGTGGCATCAGTGGCATCAAAGTAACGGAGAGGGAATGCTCCAAAGTGGAAACACGAGATGAAACTTTCAAGGGTTAGTTCCTCTCTTCCTCCCGGCTGAGATGGATGTTGTCAACCATGTGAGTCAAAGTGGGTCTTGAAGAACAACCCAAGATTTAGTAGGTGAGCAGAAACGAGATGCGAAAGCATGCGACGAGAAGATTCTGTGAAGACAACGAAGATGACAACAATGGTTGATATAAAGGACGACCGGCAGCGACGCTGTGTGATTCTGGCACCGATAGGGCGGCGCGTGAAGAACACGCGTCCAAGCTTAGCTGGAGAAAGGCGGCGAATGGAGGCGCGTTGAGCAGAGTCTGGTCCTGACTCTGGCGGGGTTGGTCATCGCTAAAGGAGGCGGTCCAGATCCGCTGGTCATCAGACGAAAGTGCAACGGTGGTCGACAGTGGCTATTTGACTGATTTGGCGCTCGTGGCGGCGCGTGAATGAGAAGTAGCTATCGGAACCGGCGTGGTTGGTCGTCGCTCGAAGAGACGATCCAGATCTGGTGGTCATCGGTCGAAACTGCGACGGTTGCCGGCGGCGGATGGTGGTTGCCGACGACAGACGGTGGCTGGCGATGCTTGACAGTGGAATATAAAATAGAAAAACTAATCTTTTATTTTTTATAAGTGTTAATAATTTAAGTTACAATACTGTTTCATATTTATCTCTTTAAAAAAATATAAAATAGAAAAACTAATCTTATATTTTTTATTTTAATTTTTAATTTTAAAACAAAAGGGTCAATGAGTAAATTCGCCAAATCTTACCTTTGGCTAATAAATTTGGTAGATCTGTCAAAAAGGGTAACCCGACTCGACCCGGCCCGACCCACCACGGGTTGATCACTTAGTGAGCCAACCCAACCCAACTCATTTATTAGCGAGCCAGAAAAATTTAAACCCGACTCAACCAATCACGGGTTGGTGGGTAAACAGATTGGCTCACTAACTCATTTAATTATAATTTTTTTTAAATAAAAAAATTACAAACTTTCGATATTCAAATTTAAACAAATTTCACTCCCAAAAAATGATGTTAAACTGAATACAATTCAAAATAATAATAAAAAGTACAATATAATCCAAATGTCATCCAAAATCAAATACAAAAAACATACAAATAAGTTTTTTATATTCATCATTTTTGTGTTCCTTATCCATTTACAATATTAGAATCTTGAATAGATAAATCTACAATATTTTCTCTTGAATGACAACACCGTAAATGAGAGCAAGTTCCGTGAGAGTGATTTGTGAGAGTAGAGGTTACTTTTTTGGTATACAGAGTGAGTGAGTGAATAGAGTATTTTATTTTTTAGGATTTCATAAATAAAATAATAAATTAAAAAAATAAAATTAGATAGGTGGGTTGACGGGCCAACCCGATCCACCACGGGTTCAACCTGCGTGAGCCAGGTTTAAATGAGCCGGGTTGAAATCTAACCCGCATAAAAAAATTCAATTTTTTCAAATCCAACCCAGCCCAAACCCGTAGTGAGTAGGTTAACTCGCGAGTTGTGACTCATTTTGACGACTCTATAATTTGGCGAACTATGATGGTCATACTAGAATTGATTAACAGGTTAAAAATTTGAAGTTGGCATGCCTAATTTTGGGTGGGTTGAGAGACTGATCCTTAAGTCCTGATCCTCCCTAATTAAAAGAGAATGACTTTATAAGATAAATACATATCAAATCTCTTTCTCAATGTTGAGTCAATTGATCTTCTTGTGGTGTAGACATGTAATTTTTTAAAAATTATTTTAAATTTTATTGTTTTTATGTTTAATTTATATTTCAATTTTAGTTGATATTAATTTTGAGAAAATTTCTAAAATTAAAAAGTTTTACATGCGTTTAGCCCAAATATATTTTAGCAAAAAAAAAAATAATAATTAAAAGTTGGCTTGGCTAGCATCAAATTATTATTTTATCATTTAACGTTATAAAGAGACGGAATTGAAACATTGGCTAGGATGATGTTATGGTGCATTTTTTGACTCTTTATGAAATAAATGAAAACATTAATTTCAATCTGTCTTTCACGATGATCACGTGTGATTGATTTCTTCTTTTATAGTTAAAGTCATTTTATTTCGTCAAAAAACTGTCTTTCAAACTCAAATTCATTTCCCCATTGAAGCAAAATCCAAAAATCATAATTAGTTTAACTCAATCTCAAGTCATCACTGAAATTGAATCTCATTTCTCAGCAGAAGCACACTCCTTAATCCCTGCCAAATCCTTAATCCATTTCCCTCCATCCCAACTTTCTAGGCCAAGTTCATTTTTCATTGAACCCTAAATCTCTTCCACCAATTCAAAATCGTAAAACTATTTTAAATTTAGTTTTTATGTATATTTTATATTTCGATGTAATAGACATTACTTTGAAAAAAAAAATTAAAATTAAAATTTTTTATGTTGGCTTAGTTGATTTAAAAAAAAATGTGTTTAAAGATTGGTTATCTAAAGCTAATTATTATTTAAATTTATTAAGAAAACTTGTTGAAAGGTTGGTGAGACCCATATTATCTTATATTTTGATTTTTATTAATAAAATGAAATCATGAATTCCTTTGTCTTTAACAACAATTAGGTGGTCCATTTCTTCTTCTTTGATTAAAGTCCATTTTACTTCATCTTTGAAACTCAATTTCATCTTCCCATCTCGAAAACTCTAACTCATTTAACTAAAATCTAAGTTATTATTGAAATTGAATTTCATTTCTCATTATAATCACACTCCCTCCCTAATCTCAAATCCCTAATCCATTTCGTTTAATTCTAAAGTAAAACGGATTTCATGATACTTGGAAAAAAAAATTTAACAACTTTATAAGCATGATAAACCTTATAATTTATATTTTCTTGAACTTACAACTTTATATCAAAAACCGTATATTAACAACTTTTAAAAGGTGAGGTTATGTATCTATATATGGTTTAATTATATGTCACTTAAGAGCATTTTCAGAAGATTACGCAAGGGTATTCAATAATTTTGAAACAAGTCAAAGACAACGATTTGAAAAGATAAATATAATTCTTTTTTCTATCCACTGCAGGTGCTGTACTGAGGCAACTATTATGAAAATTCTTGAAGATGAAGGGTACACCATAATTCATACATAGCAATGAGAATCAGAATTTAACATAACAGTCACCGACTATTAATATTTATTTCCTAGGATGCTTCGAAGTGCTCCTAAGCACTGAGCATAGTATATACGATGTTCATGCCGGGCGTTTCTTTGCTTCAACATCTTTCTCGTCTTCTCTGGGACCTTCTACTCCTTCTTTCTCTTTGTCGATAACTTGAACTGGGTACACCTCAGACGTTCCCAACGGATTCACCACAACAATATTTTTCATTGGCTCCTCCTTTGCAACATTCTTCGGTTTACTGTTTCTGTATCTGGCATACAGCAGCATCTGAAGTAGTCCCAATGCGAAACCCAGCACATTTGGAACCTGCTTACACATACCAAGAAAAGCAATGAAATTTGTTTACATGTTAACCTATGACACTAAATGTTTGTGTCTGCATGTACTCACAGCAATGCATATGTCCTTGAGGAAGAAACCATAGGAAAACCACGTTATGGCACTCAGCGTCAGGAAAACCGACAAGTTAAAGGGCATAAACTCCACATTCTTGGTTCGAATAACTTGTGCCTGCTTGCAGATCAAGAAATCAATGGGTGATAAAGAGTTTTTGCAGTATAAAATATCGTGATCACAATCATAGTTTTAAGTTAAGCCTTTTGGTTAATGAGATTGAAGGTGGTGCAAGCATATGGAAATAGCAATGGAAATGGTAAGAAGTTTACTCACCACAATGCTCAAGGGTGCTGCAAAAACAGCTACTGCTATAGATACACAAACCCATCCAACGACTGCGACTCGGAAGGCACCATGCATAGTGAAGAAGGTGACGATGAAGATCAAGGCAAAGGAACCCACGTTCATCACCATAAACAATTTAACGGTTAACTTCTGCAATAAAAAAAAAAAAAAAAAAAAGTAACGCTCATCAGCGTTAGTCAATCTGTAACAAGATTTGTGTCATCCTATTTAATGCTAATATAACTTTCATTTTAGTAGTTAAAATTTACTGAATGATGAAAGAAGTTCATTAAATAATTACCATGTCATAATTTGTAATAAATTTTTAGCACAGATATAATGTGGTATTAAGTTTTTCATTCCAATAATTTGATTAGCATTTTGTAAAAGTGATAGGTGAATATACCCTGGCATCCTGGGTGGCGTAGAGTAAGAACATGACAATGTAAACCGTCTCAATGACACTTCCCACTAAGTTAATGGTAATTAGGAGAGTAGCATCAGCTGGCTTGAGAGTAGCATAGTACAGCCAAAGCATGGAGCTGAACAGTGCCACCAGATAAGGAAGTGATTGGAAACCTTCAGTTGATTTCCTTTTGTATATCCGGCAAAAAGTTGGCCTACAAATTAGGAAAAGGAAAAGATATTTAGCAGCATTCAAATTCATTATGGTACACTAAAACCTATTCAAAGGAAATTGTAAGACTTACAGGGGTGCCAAATACACCATGAAGGATATGACATTTCCTGCACATGAAAATATGTGTTAAATTATTGACTTTTGGAGAAAGAATGAGGTTGGTCAAAATTGATTATAGTAAATTAAGTAACAGTTAAAACACAGTGCACGAAAAAAAAAATGCTAGATATAATGGAAATTATATGGCTGGTAGGAGTTATATCAGTAGATGGAGAGGAAACGCAAAGGGTTGTTCTTGAATTAATATAGTTAAATGGAAAAGGTTGGAGGGAAAAGATAAGGAAAATGAGAAGAAGTGGAAGGAAAGCAATAAATTTGCTGGAGCAACTTTCGTGTGGTACTGGAATACCAGATCTAGAAAGAAAAACAACAAGGAGAAAATTAAACTAGTGAAAGAGACCGATGATAAGAGTGAGTTTTACCTAGAACGCCAAAGGCTAAGGCCATATGATTTTGACTGTTGAGAATAGCCATGCTTTTGGTTTTGAGGAAAAAATATACGAGAAGGTTTAGGAGTTGATAGGTTAAGAAACCTTAACTGGGTTTCTTGCTACTCAACCCCTAAAATGACATGCAGGAACACGGAAGGTTGTGAAGAGTGAGCAACCCATGCATGCCCTATATATACACAAAGGATACAGAAAAGGGGCATGAAAATGATGAAAAAAGATTAAAAAGACAAAAATGAAATAATTAATTTAACCGAAGAAGTGAAATTAGGGTGTACTTGGCATGCATGTTTCATGGGTTGATCTGATTGATGTTTTTAGAAGGTAGTGTAGTAGCAAGCCATTTACATTACCTAATTTAGGAATGTTCACATGCAACTTGAACCATGATTTTTGTATATCCTACGAAATTGTAACTTTCACCGAGTGGAATTCAGCTAATAGACACGGCACGAAAACTAAAGTTTCACATAATATAATGCACCACACACTTGCATTCTGCATAATGGTTTTTTCTGCCATGTGTTTGATGGTGGTGGCATTAACTTTTGCACAAAAGACAGCTTGTAGAAGTAGATAAAACACGTGAGGGGGAAGGTAAGAATTACGGTTCATGATAGACTAATAATTATATATTGTTCTGTAATTCTAAAACTTCGTGAAGATGATTTACGTTATGAGTTAAGGGGAAGGGTTATAGGGCATACATAGGATACTAAATATGTGATGCTTTCACGTGAGAGGTTTCCGTAAAAGCTATGCATAGCGGTTTCTCTCTTACACGCTTTGCCGCATAAGCTTCTTCAATTCAACAAAGCTGTGTCATTTCCACGCCTCTGCTTTGCGATTCCCTTCTTTGCAAAACTCTCTTTACTGCATGCAATTCAAGCTTTTCCGTGTTACACTAACATCTTCCTCTGTTTCTCGCAAATGCATTATCTTCTTCTTGACACGTAATATAACATTCTTCTTTTATTATTTAATATAGGGACATAATTAATTATCACTTTAAACAATTTCAATTTAACCTTCCTAATATTATTTTCACATTTTTTCCTCACTTTTTTTACATTTACTATTTTATCCTTCGATTTCCTTTTTTATTTTTACAAATACAAATGTTCAACTCTTTTTTTTTTTCATAATAAAATACTAGTATAAAATAATATTTTCATCTCAAGTTCCTTTTGTTTTGTTTCTTTTTACTCTTTAGCCATTCTAATTTGACCAAGGTTAAACTGATTTAATTTGGATTTGTCGGGTTAAAATGAAAATGAAAACAAGTGGTTTGTACTGTTTTTGGTATGCTCCCATTATTTTTTTTCCAGAAATTTCATTTTTCCAAATATTATTGAATTCTTACACTTCCATATCATTGAGTAAAGAATCAAATTATTTCTAAAGGCAAATGCTTTAACATTTTATCCTTTTTATCTTTACTGAAATATGATAATAAAATCGTACATAACAAAGTAAATATACTTGCCATGTTTTTGGGTAGAAGATAAATATTTTGTTCAAAAAGGAATAATATGATTGGGTTATCTAGATTGTAGGCCTCGACTTGAAAAATAAGAAATCTCAAAATAGAACCAAAATAGAACCAATAATGATAGATTTCACACAAAGTGAACCAAATTCTCGAAATGAATTTAAAAATTAAATACAATTTGATCATGAAAAAGAAATAGTTAGTGAAATGTGGAGTAATTATTTCGATAAGATTTTTCTAATTTATGAATATATATATATATATATATATATATATATATATATATATATATATATATAACTTCGATAATACGAGGACAAATGTAATGTGACTATTGAAACAAAAACAAAGTAAAAATATAAATTGTGTTGGTAAATTTTCAAAAGTGTTTAAAAAACATCTAAAGTAGAACCTAAGAGAATAAAGCATGAACAATTTCTTTATACTAGTTAATATACTTAATCTATATTTAATCTCTTAATAGAAATTGTTTCCTTAACTAAACTAGTTACAAGAAGTACTTTTTACTCATTTTGTAGCTATGCAAGTAAAGTATTCTTTTTCATTAGCCTTTTTTTCGCACTTTCACAAAACATTAACTCTCGGATGGACGACACTAAAATGCCATAATACAAATACCATAACTTTGTGAAATTACGTGTGTAGGCGTCTAAAGATATTGTTCAAAGCGAAATTTCAATGTTTTTTCTTTTTACAAGTAAGCATCTGTGTGTTCATCTTCGAGTATTCACTGTATATACTTGTTTTGAAAATATCGTTGAGTCTTTAACTCTCATTTCTTTTCGTTTTGAAGTTTTCATAAATACATAATCAGAGATGCATTTTATTCGTTTACACGGGTATGAGAGTAATGGTACCAAAAATTGATTAGTTTTAACTTAGAGAGAATGTAGTTATAGTTAAAAGAAATTGTATTTCTCATTTAAGACTTCAAAGATCATTAGATGTAAAATAAATATTCAACTTTTTAATTCAATTACTAATGCAAAGAAAATTAACAAAACTCTATATTATTTAAGGTTAGATAGAATAAAAATTTAATATAAGAATTAAAATATATTGATAAATTCGTTGGGATGGATGAACAAATAAATTAAGAAAAATGCCAAAGTATTGGTTCACAAAATCATAAGTTGAGTAACGACAAATGAGTTATTGAATTTATTTATTGTTCATAGAGAAGCATCAAAAAGCTTGAAAAACTTGATGAGAGTCTCTATTAAAAGTTTCAAAATTGCATGTGTCATTCCGAAGAAAAGTGAGAAGTGATATGATAATCTTTTGTAATGTAGGTTGAATTAAGCTTAAGATGATATATTTAGAGCCTATATGCAACCACAAGAAGTTAGTTACTCATAAGATCAATTTATAATATATAAATCAATATAAACCTTCATCTTACAAATTAAATTTGTAGAATTTAACTAAACTTAAATATATTTTCTAAAAGGATTGACAAATATTTAAGTATATTGTACATATATAGATTTTGTAATAGGAATTTAGGGTGATCAATTTTTACTTTTACTATAAATATTGTAATGATTAGAACTAGAAAAATAGAAAATGGGATTATATTCTTTTTATTTATTTAAGTTCTTATCATTTACTACTTGTCATGTGTTATTATTGGAATTTAAATCTTCACCCTTTTCTTGAACTTTTAAACTTGATTTAATGATGATTGGTTTGTCTCGAGCATTTATTGTCATTTATTTATATGCTCTTAGTACCAATTTGTTTAGTATAAGGTATGTCACACCAATGTCATATATTTCGCTATGTAGGTAGTGGTTGAGTTTGTCGTTATTAGACTGGATATATGTTTGAGTTAAAGATGACTCATAAATTGATAAACACACTCACTATTTTAGGCTTACTTGAGAGGATTGTTAAGAAATAAACCTTTTTTTTTCTTGAATGTTCAGATTTCTTTGTATGACTTGGGAAAATCCAATTCTACCTATTTAATAAATTTATTTTTATTGATAAAAAAAATTATTTAACATTTTATTTTAAATCTTACATGTCTCAATTATGTTTGTTTCATTTGCTTTAACATCTTTTTGAAAAAATATGTGGAAAGATTTGCTTTGATTACACTTTGATTACCTTAAATTGAGCAATATAAAAATAATGAAAGAAGTTAAAAAAAATAATAATAAATTGATCATGTTTCTCTGATTTACTTTTGGAAATAAAATATTTTGATGTAATTAACAAAGTTTATCGATGTAATTTATAAATCTTGTAAACATTTAGCATATTCAAATTGAAAATAATCAATATCTCTAGTCTAAATAAAAGGAATACATACAAGAATATAGGGAATTCATTTTCATACTATAGTGTTGATCTTAAGCGGATGCTAATAGCCTCAATATTGGGGATGTTTTTATGTGCTAGTGTCGATCCAATAATAAAAACAAAGTTATTTTTCATTTATAAAAAGTTAGTGTCACTCAAACCCTTGTTAAGAGTCAGGCTTATACTGAATAATAAAATAAACTTAAATTTTTATTTATATAGGTAAACGTGTGTTAAGCCCACCTAGAGTAATTATAGAATTATTTATAAAGGGGTAGTTTTGATCAAATCCATGATAAATAATAAAATAAAATTAAAATTTTATTTAGATAAGTGTAGCATCGACCAAGTTCATGTAGAGTAATAAAAGAATTAATTTTATTTATAAAGGGGTACTGTTGGGAAACCCACGTTGAATAATAAAAAAAGTTATTTTTTTTATAAAGGAGTTAATAGAGAAATAAATAAAAAAATAAAAATATTAATAAAAGAGTGGGGTTAAGCTCACACTAAATGAGCAGATTAACCAAGACGTATAAGGAACTCTACTGATATATATCTTGTAAAATTAAAATATATTGATAAAATCGTTAACAAGGATGGATGAACAAGAAAATTAAGGAAAGTGCCAAAGTATTGGTTCACAAAATCATAAGTTGAGTAATGACAAAGGAGTTAATGAATTTACTATTAGTATTTATCGAGAAGCATAAAAAAGCTTGAAAATTTTGATGGGGTCTTGACTAAAAGTTTCAAAGTTGCATGTGTTATTCCAGAAAAAAATGAGAAGTGATATGATAATATTTTGTAATGTAGGTTTATTTAAGCTTAAAATGATATATTTAGAGCCTATATGCAACCACGAGAAGTTAGTTGCTGATAAGATCAATTTATAATATATAAATGAATATAAACCTTCGTCTGTCAAATTAAATTTGTAGAATTTAACTAAACTTAAAAATATTTTCTAAAAGGATTGACAAATATATAAGCATATTGTGCATATATAGATTTTGTAATAGGAATTTAGGGTGATCAATTTTTCCTTTTACTATAAATATTGTAATGATTAGAACTAAGAAAAAAGAAAATGGGATTATATTCTTTTTATTTATTTAAGTTCCTATCATTTACTACTTGTCATGTGTTATTATTGGAATTTAAATCTTCACCCTTTTCTTGAACTTTTAAACTTGATTTAATGATGATCGGCTTGTCTCGAGCATTTATTGTCATTTATTTATATGCTCTTAGTACCAAATTGTTTAGTATAAGGTATGTCATACGAATGTCATATATTTTGCTATGTGGATAACGGTTGAGTTTGTCGTTATTAGACTAGATATATGTTTGAGTTAAAGATGACTCATAAATTGGTAAACACACTCATTATTTTAGGCTTACTTGAGAGGATTGTTAAGAAATAAACCTTTTTTTCTTGAATGTTCATATTTCTTTGTATGACTTGGGAAAATCCAATTCTCCCTATTTAATAAATTTATTTTTATTGATAAAAAAATAATTTAACATTTTATTTTAAATCTTACATGTCTTAATTATGTTTGTTTCATTTGCTTTAACATCTTTTTGAAAAAATGTGTAAAGATTTGCTATGATTAATTACACTTTGATTACCTTAAATTGAACAATATAAAAATAATGAATGAAATTAAAAAAAATAACAATAATAAATTGATCATGTTTTCGTGATTTACTTTGGAAATGAAATATTTTTATGTAATTAACAAAGTTCATCGATTTAATTTAAACTCTTCTAAACATTTGGCATATTTAAATTGCAAATAATCAATATCTCTAGCCTAAATAAAAGGAATACATACAAGAATATAAGGAATTCATTTTCATAATATAGTGTTGATCTTAAGCGGATGCTAATAGTCTCAATATTTGGGATGGTTTTATGTGCTAGCGTCGGTCCAATAATAAAAACAAAGTTATTTTTCATTTATAAAAAGTTAGTGACACTCAAACCCTTGTTAAGTAATGAAAAAATGTATAATTTTTATCTATAAAGTGTTAGAGAGTCAGTGTGGCCCATACTGAATAATAAAATAAACTTAAATTTTTAATTATATAGGTAAGCGTGTGTCAAGCCAACCTAGAGTAATTAAAGAATTATTTATAATGGAGTAGCTTTGATCAAATCCATGATAAATAATAAAAGAAAATTAAAATTTTATTTATATAGGTATAACATCAACCAAGTTCACGTAGAGTAATAAAAGAACTAATTTTATTTATAATGGGATAGTGTTAGGAAACCCACGTTGAATAATAAAAGAATTTATTTTTTTTATAAACGCATTAATAGAGGAAATAAATAAAAGATAAAAATATTAATAAAAGAGTGGGGTCAAGCTCGTTCTAGATGAGCATATTAACCAAGGTGTATAAGGAACTCTATTGATATATATATATATATATCTTCTAAAATTAAAATATATTGATAAATCGCTGATGGATGGATGAACAAGTAAATTAAGGAAAGTGCCAAAGTATTGGTTCACAAAATCATAAGTTGAGTAATGACAAAAGAGTTGTTGAAGTGATACGAGAAAAGTGAGAAGTGATACGACAATTCTTTGTAACGTAGGTTCAAGTAAGCTTAAGATGATATTAGAGTTATTTAAAACCTATACTAATAATTTTGTAAAGTTCTATTAAGTTTAAAATTAACTTTTTATGATGATATTAGAGTTATTTAAATCATATATTATTGAGGTATGTTGCTTGTTAAGTATATTGTATCATTCATCATCAAACTATTAGCAAATAATCTACTAATATGTAGTTTTATGTTTGAGATGTACATGTCTCGAGTGAGAGATTGTATTAGACTTCTCACATTTATTCTAAATAAGTTCATGCTCGACATTACTACCAAAACATTAAGATTATTTTTAAAAAAGAAAAATAAAAAGAATCGAAAAACATGGAGTACCACATCAAATCCATGATAAAAATACAATATACATATAGGCAAAAAAATACATATTATGAACAAAAAAACTAAACAAATACTTCAATGGGAAATAGTAAACCAATACAACACTAAACAATAAAAAACTGAAGTTCAGTAATCAAATGCCTTAATTTACTAAAAGATTTGTCATTAATTAACCCTCTCGCATTTCCAAAAGTTCCATTAAAACTCATTATTGTTTTTTAGAAGCTTTTGTTTGGATTACTTAGTATTAAATTTCTGTAACCTACTTCTATCAGGTTTTCTTGTAGTTTGAATTGCTTTATCATCCTCATCAGAATTATAATCTCTCTTTTCATCAAGCATGTTAGCCCATTGAAAAGGTGATTTCAATTTCTCCTCCAAACGAGTTTTCTCAGACATCAAAGAATTAAGAAATGTCTCATAACTCCTATGAGATTAATTTAGATGTTGTAAAATCCTACAAACTATCAACAATGGGAGTGACATCCTCTAAAGAAGGCATACTAGCCAAAGAATCATACTCCATTGGTACACCACTAATAGAAATATTTAGAACAAAAGGAGATTAATTCACAACACAAATGTTATCATGATTAATCACCACTATCACATGTTGTGACTGAGCAAGAGACGATACCAACACACATTGCACCATAATGGGCTTAACCATAGGATCCATCGCAAGATCCACCATAGGCTCCTCTGTTAGAAGTGGACTTTAAGCCTAACTCAACCCCACAAAACAGACTTGTAAGGTGAGGTTTGCACCCACTTATATACTATGAATTGACATTATCTCTAGTCGATGTGGGACTTTCAACACACTCCCATCACGCCGAGGTATATACATCTTGAGCGTGGGACTAGACATTAATGGGTGGTCCGATAGCGATCCGATAGCGGGTGGAACAATATGCCCAACAAATATCACTAGGATAGGCTTTAACGATGCCTATGATACCAAGTTAAGAACTGGGTTTTAAGCCTAATTCAACCCCAAAAATCTGACTTTTATGGTGAGGTTTGCACCCCACTTATATATTATAATTTTGCCTTATCTCTAGTCAATGTGAGACTTCTAACACACCCCTTCACGCCGAGGTATAAACATCTCAAGCGTGATAGTAGAAATGAGTGGTCCGATAACGGGTGGAATAGAAATGCCCAAGAAACAAGAAATATCTAAATTCTGATGTAGTATTTCAAAGAGTAGAGTACCATATATATACATTCAAGGATCCTATAATTCTTCATCTATTAAAGGAATGATGGGTGCACAAATATGCACAAATTATAATAATATCTAAATTATAACTAACACAATATTTGATTGCCTAATATCCGTTAATAGAATATTTGGCATATCTTAACACCCCCACTCAAATTGGTGCATGGATATCACACATTTCCAACTTGAATAGAGACTCATTAAACAATCTTTTTGACACTCCTTTGGTAAGAACATCAGCCAACTGAAATTCTGATCTTACGAAAGGAAATGAAATTATTCCAGCTTCAAGCTTCTCTTTGATGAAATGTCTATCAATCTCCACATGCTTTGTTCTATCATGTTGCACAAGATTGTGAGCAATTGTTATAGTCGAAGTATTGTCACAGTACAAATTCATAGCTTCATTTTGATTAAAGCCTAAATATGATAGCACATTTTTAATCCACAAAAGTTCACATACACCTAGTGCCATGCCTCTAAATTCTGCTTCAACACTAGATCTTGCTACTACAGGTTGTTTTTTACTCCTCCAAGTTACAAGATTCCCTCCTACAAAAGTAAAGTATCAAGAGGTAGATCTTCTATCATCTTTTGAACCTGCCCAATCTGCATCAATGTACCCTTCTACCTTTAAGTTTTCATGATTTAAGAACAAAATTCCTTTTCCAGGAGCAGACTTCAAATATCTCAAAATCCTCTCAACAACATCCATATGAAGATTTCATTTGTCATGCATAAATTGACTAACAACATTTACTGCATAGGTGATATCTGGATGTGTATGACACTAATAAATTAATTTTTCTACCAGCCTTTGGTATCGTCCTTTGTCTATGCTTGATGAATTTGACCATTGAAAGAGTTTGTGATTTTGTTCAATTGGTGTATCAGCTGCTTTACTCCCAAGCAGCCCAATTTTCGATAGCAAGTCAATAGTATATTTTCTTTGGCATAGAAAAATACCATGTTTTGATCTAGCTACTTCAATACCCAAAAAATATTTGAGGTTTCCAAGTTATTTCATCTCGAATTCAAATGGAAGGTATTGTTGTAAACTAGAAATCTCATCTTGGTCATTTCCTGTAACAATCATGTCATCTACATATATAATCAAAGCTATAATTTTTCCTTTTCCTCTCTTTAAAAATAAGGTGTGATTAGAGTTACTTGCTCTATAGCCAAAAACCTTCATAGACTTGGTAAACCTTCCAAGCCATGCTCTTAGGGATTGTTTTAATCCATATAGAGCCTTCTTTAATTTGCAAACCTTCATTCCAATTGAATCTGTCATGCTTGGTGGAAAATCCATATAAATTTCTTCTGAAATTTCTCTGTGTAGGAAAACATTTTTCACATCAAATTGTAGAAGATGTCAATCTTGGTTTGCAGCTAATGACAAAAGTTTTCTCACAGTGTTGAGCTTAGCTACTGGTGCAAATATATCTTGGTAATCTACACCATAAGACTGAGTGTAACCTTTAGCCACAATTCGTGCTTTATACCTCTCAATAGTTCCATGAACTTTATGTTTAATTGTAAAGACCCATTTGCAGCCCACAATTTTCTTTCCTCTTGATAAGGACACAAGATCCCAAGTGTTGTTTTTTTCTAGAGCTGCCATCTCCTCAACCATTGCTTTGGTCCATCTAGGATCTGCCAAAGCTTCCTATATATTACTTGGAATAGAAATTGAAGATAATTGAGATACAAATGATGCATATGAATGTGATAACCTGTGAGATGAAACATTTTTACTAATGGGATATTTAACTTTGGCTTGGATGTTTGGTTCATACGTAGTTGGAGATTGACCATGGTTATAACGAGGTGGAAGAATATATTGAACACTAGTAAACTAAGTGTTTGGTGTGCTGGTGGTCTCATGCAGACAAGAATCAATTCCATGATCAATTTCATCAAAATTAGTATTATCAAATATAGGATCAGAAGTTACCCGTGAAGAGTCAAGCTGAACCTGTGGAGAAGATTGAGCCATTTGGTTATGATCAGAAGACACCGTATTATCCATAAAAGAAGTGTCCATATTTAGGATTGGTTCACTTCCTGCAGAATGATCCTCACATGATAATTTATCTTCACAATGTAATTTTATATCTGAGCATTATGGTTATGCACTTCACTGTCATTGCCTCCCTGAAGTGGAGAATCAACATAAAAAAATTCATGCTCATTAAATGTCACATCCATAGAAATATAAAATTTCTTTGATGGTGGATGTAAGACAATAACCTTTTTGAGTTGATCCATACCTAACTAAAACACATTTGATTGTTTGTTCTTCAAGCTTTGTACGCTGATGTGGGTGTAAGTGAACATATATAACACATCCAAAAATATGAGGCGGTAAATAAACTATGGGAGGAAGGATACAATGATCAGACAACACATCAAAAGGCCTTCGAAACTTAAGCACACTAGAATGGGTTTAATTAATTAAATAAACGGCAGAGCTCACAACCTCACCCCATAAATGAGATGGGACATTACCATTTATCAAAGGTGATTTTGTCACCTCTAATATATGTTTATTTTTCCTCTCAGCCACCCCATTTTGTCGTGGTGAATAAGGACATGTAGTTTGATGCAATATGCCTTTAGAGTTCATGAACTCTATTAATTCAGTCTTAAAATATTCCCCTCCATTGTCTGATCGAATAACCTTAATAGATGTGTTAAATTGTGTAAAGATCAGATGATAGAAGGAATGAACTACATCACACACACATCACTTTTATGTTTAAGAAAATATACCTAGGTTACCCGAGTACAATCATCAACAAAACTGATAAACCATTTTTCGATTATGTGTAGATTATGGGGCAGGGTCCCAAACATCTATGTGAATTAATGAAAAAGGAAAATCAATTTTGTTATTACTTAAAGGAAACACAACATAGTGATTTTTTTCCATAACACAAGTTTCACAAAAAAAAAATCAGAAATATTGCATTTATGAAATAGTGATGGAAATAATTTTTTTAAATAACCAAAAGAGGGATGTCCCAACCGTCTGTGCTATAACCAAATTTCCTTTTTGTTTTTATCTTGTATGTGATATTCGCAAGACAAGCCAACCCTCTTTTATGGGTTTGTTGTGAGACATTTTCAAAATAATACAGTCATTCACTCTCTCTACTACTAGCAATCTTCTCCTTGGAATGAATATTCTGAAAAAGACAATGGGTTGGGTAAAACAACGCAACACAAGAATGTGATTTGGTTAACTTGCTGACGGAGATAAGATTACATTTTAATGTAGGAACAAATAAAACATCAGGAATCGATAAGGAGGGTGAGAGGGATATAGTACCTATACCTTCAATAGGAGATGAGACCCCATTGGCATTAATGATAACAATTTTAGAACAATTAGAGGAAAAATTAGTTAATATATGAGGATCACAAGTCATATGATCAGTAGCACCTGAGTCAATTATCTAATTACTACCCATAGTAACAACAAAAAGATTAAGGACAGAGTTAGATATACCTGACTTGGTCACAAATCCGACAGCAGTAGAAATATAACTCTTGGAAGCTGTGAAAGTTCCATAATCATGATTTTTTTATTGGTTTTTATCGGAAGAATCCATCAGAAATATTCAATGAAAAAAAAGGCAATGATTCCCTATTAAAAGGTTTAAAGAATAATTCTGATATATTATTTCAAAGAGTAGAGTACCATATATATACATTCAAGGATCCTATAATTTTTCATCTATTAAAGGAATGATAGGTGCACAAATTTGCACAAATTATAATAATATCTAACTTATAACTAACACAATATTTGATTGCCTAATATCCATTAATAGAATATTTGGCATATCTTAACATCCTCCACCACAAGCTACAGAGGCTTTAAAATTGAACCTAATAAACTCTTATTCCCCTCTTGGCACAAACCACCTTAGGTAGATATTGTTGTTGTATTTTTTGAGCCATCTGTTTTCTCCCTACTAAAAATAACATTGACATCTTGTTGTAACCGTCTATAATTAGATTGATCTTGACTATGTGTGGTTGAGAAGTTTCCTTTGGATGGCAATATTTCTTATTTAAGTCTTCGAAGATGAAAAAATGTAAAATAAAAATCATAACGATTTAAATATCAATAATCTATGAGTAATATTAAACTTTTTAACTCAATTACTATTAAAAAGAATTTTAGCGAAAATATATATTAATTAAGGTTAGATAGAATGAAATTTTAATATAATAATTAAAATATATTGATAAAATCGTTGATAGGGATGAATGCACAAGTAAATTAAGGAAAGTGTCAAAGTATTGGTTCACAAAATCATAAGTTGAGTAATGACAAATGAGTTATTGAACTTATTGCTATTTTTCATCAAGAAGCATAAAAAAACTTGAAAAACTTGATTTGGGGGGTGTCTGTTAAAAGTTTCAAAGTTTCATGGGTCATTCCGAGAAAAGTGAGAAGTGATACGATAATTCTTTGTAATGTAGGTTCAATTAAGCTTAAGATGATATTAGAGGTATTTAGAGCCTCTACTAATAATTTTGTAACATTTAATTAAATTTAAAATCTAACTTTTCAAGATGATATTAGAGTTATTTAAATCATATATTATTGTGGCTTCTTGTTTGTTAAGTATATTACTGTATCATTCATTATTGGAATATTACCAAATAATCTACTAATATGTAGTTTCATGTTTGAGAAGTACATGTCTTGATTGAGAGAATGTATTAGATATCTAACATTTATTTTAAATAAGTTCATGCTAGACATTACTACCAAACATGAAGATTTTATTAAAAAAATAAACATAAAAATAGAAAAACTTTGGATACCACACCAAATCCATGATAAAAATACAACACATAGGTAAAAAAATTCATATTATGAACAAAAAAACTAAGTAAATACTTAGATGGAAAATAATAAACCAATACAATACCAAACAATAGAAAACTGAAGTTCAGTAATCAAATTCCTTAACTTACAAAAAGATTCATCATTAGTTAAATCCCTCGCATTCTAAAAAATGCCTTTAAAACTTTTTATTGTTTTTTAGAAATTTTTTATTTTGAATTCTTAGTATTAACTTTCTTTACCCTACCTGTACCAGGTTTTCTTGTAGTTTGATCAAGGTCATCCTCCTCCTCAGAATTAGAATCTCCTTTTTCATCAAGCATGTTAGCCCATTGAAAAACTAATTTCAATTCCTCCTCAAAACGAATTTTCTTAGACAACAAACAATTAGGAACAACCTTATAACTCCTATGAGATGAATCCACATGTTGTAATGCAAAATATCGACAATGGGAGTGACATCCTCTAAAGAAGACAAAGTAGACAAACAATCAGACCCCATTGGCACACCATTAATAAAAGGGTTAAATATGTTTTTCGTCCCTTAAGAATTACACAATTTTGGGTTTAGTCCCTACTCAAAACTTTGATTGATTTTAGTTCTCATAGTTTTGAAACTATTACTATTAGTCCTTAAAATTGAACAATGTTAAATTTTATTTGATGTGGCAAACAGTGAGGCCACGTTTTATGACAACTCTGCCACGTTGCTTGTGCTTGAGAACTTCGTTCATCTTCTCCAGCAGAGCAACCACGGTTTCGCTTCTCGTGCACCATCACCCTAATCACGCAACAGCCTACGCCGCAGATCAAGCAAGCATCTCCATTCTTCACCTACAAAGAATCCAAACAGCGGAACCCTTTCTTCTTCCTCGCGAGTCCTCCATGGCATTCCCAGAATCACCTGAAACTCAGACAAATCATGAAAACGCAAGCAACCCCAATCGCAAATTGTAAAACTAGAATTTCTTTCCTTTTTTTTATTTTTTTTTAATTTATTTTTATACTTCCTTTATTGTTCAATTTTTGTTCTTGGGTTTGCAAAGGTTGTATAGTTAGGGTTGGGGTGTGTTTGAAGGAAAGAGCAAATTTTGAATCTGGGTTTTTGTTGGATGGTGGAGAATATGGATATAAAAAAGGGTCTCTGATTGCGATATTGGCTGCAACTTCAAGGTTTTTGAGGTGTCGTGACCTCAACTGTGTTTGCATTTGTCATTAATTTTCTACAATATCAAGGAACGTGAAAAATTGTGACTGTAACGTAAAAGCTTGGTAGTGAAAGTAGGGGAAATGAGCATAGGAATGGCAGAGGAAGAATCTAGCGAGGAGGTTCATGTTCTGGGTGAGATTGATTGGCAAATTCTTGATAAATCCAAGTTCTTCTTCCTTGGTGCTGCTTTTTTCTCTGGGTTTTCTACAACCCTTTACCCTGTTGTTGTGTTGAAGACTAGGCAGTAAGTGCAACAGTCCCAAGTGTCTTGCATGAACACTACATTTTCATTGATTAAGGGTGAGGGTTTTAGAGCATTGTCGGCACAACCACTATTAGGTTTGGTCTTGGTGAACCCAGTGCTTCTGCAGTTGCCAATGCAGCTGCTGGCTTGGATGAAAATGGAGACTCAGGGAGGGAACAATGGTGGGTGTGAAAAAGATGAGAAACCACAAACGTGGCACACACCTGGCTCACCGTTAGCCATTTCATACAAATATTTATCGCCGTTTAATTTTAAGGACTAATTATAATAGTTTCAAAAATAAAAGGACTAAAAGCAATCAAAGTTACGAGTAGGGACTAAACCCAAAATCGTGTGATACTTAAGGGACGAAAAACATATTCAACCCCTAATAGAATTATCTAGATTATTAACAAAAGGAGATCCATTCACAACAACATATTATCATGATTAATCATCACTAACATAGGTTGTGACTGAGTAGCAGATGATACCACAACAAATTGCACCATAATTGGCTTAACCATAGGCTCCATCGCAAGATCCACTATAGGCTCCTCCACCACAAGCTCTAGAAGCTTTAAAAGCGAACCTAATAAACTCTTAATCCCGTCTATTAGAATTGATGAGCTTTGTTTCTCAACACCAAGAGGGGGGTGAATTGGTGTTTTATAAAAATAATCACTTTCCAAATCTTTTTTGCAAATGGTATGGTTCTTTAAACCTTTCTTGTGCAGTAAGCAATATGCGTGCAATGTAACAGTATGCGTAATAAATTAATAATAGTACGTAATCGATTATGTAAAGAGATAGGGAGAAGAAAATCAAACTCAATTTTTATACTAGTTCGGCCTCAATGCCTACATCCATTGTCCTTTCAATCTACCTGAGATTGAAAGTCAATTCCACTATAAAGATCTAAATTTTTACAACAAGGCTTCACACTAACCAATTTTTCAAAATGTAAATAACCTCTCTAACTCATTAATCTAATATAGCCAATAACAAAACTCTGCAACAAGAATAATCCTCTCTTGCAGTCACCCCTTTGAGATACCTCTTAAAGTACAAAGAAGTCCTTGTTCTTCTTCCTGGCCGCATGCATAGGGAACAACAACTCAAAGATTGCGAATCTTCTTCTCCTGATCAAACAACAAGCATATCAGTTGTGCAGAACGATCAAACTCTTCAATTCAGTCACGTTTTCCTCTCAAGAATTCTTCAAGATATGTAAACCACTTCACGTTCTTGATTCTTGGAGCCTTTGATTACTCTGTAAAACTTCTCAAACGAATATCAGTCAAATATGAAAGTGTAATTCTTAATTGTCTTACAAAAAATCAATCAATGTGTTAATATATAGTTTTTGTCAATTCTGACGCAATTCAATCAGTTACTCTATTAATGTAATCGGTTACATTAAACACATGTAACAGACTTACAGTAGTCAAAGCATATAATTGAATGTTCAATTAATGTAATCGATTTTCATTAAATGCGTAGTCAACATATTTAAAAATATGATCGTTAAGACAATTATGATAAGCATAAATCTGTTTTCAAATCTTAACAGACTTAATTGAATACATAGTCCATGTAATCGATTAAGCTTCAACACTTAGCAAATTTTTGAAAACTTTTCTTTCCAAAACTCATCACAACACATTTGAAATAGAATGTGCAAACACACGAGTTTTAATCGATTCACCAACTAACATAATCGATTCAAAACTAGTTGTTTTCCACAGTTTAAAACTCAAGCTGTCTGATGACCTTAATTAATTATCACAACACTGTAATCGATTAAGTCATGCAGATATGCTTTTGTGCATGTGGTTTTTATATTTCCAAAACATATATTGTGCATACACAAATATGATCACTTTACAAACACAGCAGTATGCAAAAATCAACACAATATGTTAAATGTGACAACCACAATATGTGCATATTTCACAATAAGCATAAACGCATGTAAGACACAACTCAGTACACATACATGTGTTTGATTAATAATGTGTTATCATCATCAAAAACATATATCACGGGGATTAGGTTTAGATAACACTGTGCTTCCCCTATCAATACCATCTAAGCACCAACCACCTTAGGTAGATAATGTTGTTGTATTTTTGAGCCAACTATTTCCTCCATACCTGAAATAACATTAATGTATTGTTATAATCGTCTATAACTAGATTGATCTTGACCACATGCCAATGCCACGTGCAATTGAGAAAATTGCCTTTGGCTGCTAATATTCCAAAGGAAGGCCATGTATCTACACCTAACATTGGGTTTTTGTGAACTTCATAGACGTCAGTGAAAAATCTTTAGTTCAAGCAAAAACACATAAGACTCTAAGGTTAGAATTTCAATTGTGAGTCTAAGTCCCACATTGGATAGAAATGAGAAAGTAAAGCACTATATAAAGGTGAAGACCCATTAATCCATTGTCTTAATGTTTTTGGTAGAGATTTATTTCAATCCTTTATGTGATTGGGCTCAGGTCTGATTGGCATTGTATCTCCTCAATAAACCCCCTCCTCTATAAACCTAACATCCAATAAACATTTGAAACTCTAACCGCCAAAACGCTTCTATAATATCCTCAAACTTTTACTATAAGCATTGTAATTATTAGAACTAGGAAAATAAAAAATGGGATTATATTATTTTATTTATTTAAGTTCTTATCATTTACTTTTGTCCATTTGTTATTATTGCAATTTCAATCACCACATTTTTTTCTTAAAATTTTAAACTTGATTTAATAATGATGGTTTTGTCTCGTGCATTAGTGGTTTTTGTTTATATGATCTTGGTGCCAATTTGTTTAATATAAGGGAGGTCATATGAATGTCATGTATTCCGTTACATGGGAAGCAGTTGTGTTTGTCATTATTAGACTAAAATAGGATATATGTTTGAGTTAAATATGATTCATAAGTTGGTAAACACACTCACTATTTTGGGCTTACTTGAGTGAATTGCTAACAAACAAACATTTTTTCTTGAATGTTCATATTTCTTTGTATATGACTTAGGAAAATCCAATTCACCCTATTTAATATATTTTTTTTACTGATAAAAAATTTTGCTTAACTTTTTATTTTAATTTATGTTTGTTCCATTTGCTTTAACATCTTTTTGAACAAATATGGAAATTTGATTTGATTACACTTGAAACATTAATACCTTAAGCAAGTATAAAAGTAATGAATGCAATTTACAAAAAAAAAATTAACAATAATAAATTGATCATGTTTTCATGATCTACTTTTGGAAATGAAATATTTTTTTTGTAATTAAAAAGGTTCATTGATGTAATTTAAACTCCTATAAACATCTAGTATATTCAATGTCTCTAGCTTAAATAAAATGAATACATACAAGAATATAGGGAGTTAGTTTTCACAATATAGCGTTGATCTTAAGCGGATGCTAATAGTATCAATATTGGGGATGTTTTTATGTCCTAACAACGGTCCAATAATAAAAAAAAGTTATTTTTTATTTATAAAAAAGTTAATGGCAATCAGACCCTCATTAACTAATAAAAAATATAATTTTTAATTATAAAGTGTTAGAGTTGACCAAGCATCAAGCCCACATAGAATAATAAAAGAATTATTTATAAAGGAACAACTTTGGTGAAACCCATCCTAAATAATTAAAGGAAATTAAAATTTTATTTATATAGGTGTAGTATCGACCAAGTTCATGCATTGTAATACAAAAAAATAGTTTTTTTTATAATGGAGTAGTGTTAGGAAACCCACATTAAATAATAAAAAATATTCTTTGTTTATAAAGGAGTTAATAGAGGAAATAAATAAAAGATAAATATATTAATAAAAGAGAGGGGTCAAGCTTACTCTATATGGGTGGATTAACCAAGGTGTATAAGGAACTCTATTGATATATATCTTCTAAAATTATTTTGAACGACTATTTAACACTCAATAATGAGTTTCAAGAAGAGTGTTCACTAATTCAACATTTTCAATTTAGAATATTTGTAACACCATTAGTAGATTAATTTTAATCTAATGATCAAAATTTTGAACGTCTAGTATATAAGGTTGATGATTTTGATCAAAATTTTATATGGGTTTAGGCGAGTTAATGTAAAGAAATGTTGGTGTGAGTGGATAATGCAACGTGAATAGAGTGAGGTGCAGTGAGGGTGCATGGAGGTGATATGGACTAATCTTTTTGGTGACAGCTAAGAAATGAAGAAATGAAATGAATGGTTTATGTGAATTGTGATTGCTCTGTGAAACCTGGGTGAGGTAAGGATGAAGTGTGTTGGTTAAATGGATTAAGAAAAATGAAGTGGAGGTGTGGAAAAGAGAGGAAAATGGTGTGGATGTTGTTAAGGCAAAATTGTCTCTAAGACTAAAATGTCTAAAAGCTCTCATTTGTTTTGAAGTTTAATAAAACAACATCAAACGAAATTAGCATATGAAGATGATATCACTAGGATATCATAATAACTAAAATATAAGTGATAAATAAAATACTCTAAAAACCAAGTAACTTAGGAAAGTCTTAGAAAATCACCTAGGCAGAAACTGGACATAACACTAAATGATTCTCAAGCTTAAACATCGATGAGAGTCTTGCTACACACAAAAGTCATAAAAGTGTCTACACAATGTTTTTAGAAAACACTTTGAAAGTCTCAACTAATATTCCAAAATTTGTGAAAGAAGACAACCTGCTAAACATATTTGCTGAATAGGGCAGAACCTAAAAGCCTTTATACAAAATAGACGATACCATAAGCTAAATGATCTACTTCATCCAACGATGAGGTCTTCAATCAATGTTTGGTATCTTAGTGAAAACCTTAAATGATAAAATCCTACCTGAACGGTAGGAAATGTAAAATGCACTTTGTTGTTATGAACAAGCATTAAATGCCATTAAATGTTCAACATTTAAAAACAACAAAAGTGATAAGAGAAAAGAAATATTTGTTACATGAATATCTACTCTACTTTGTACAGATTTCCTATTACATGCATCCATATGCTCCATCCGATACAAATCAAAAGTGGATGTTAGGAACAAAGAAGACATTCACAGAATGTTCTCTTCATCAGAAGTTGTGTCAGAAAGATAGTACAACCTACTTCCATCAAAGTACTAAAAAAGCAAACGTACTCTGACAAGTTGAGTTTAAACAACGATTGCTTCATACGACAAGACTGAGAAGACAAAATAATCAAGGTCAAAGCTCTGCCTAACAAATTTGTTTTGAGAAGCCTTTAATTAGAAGAAGATTCTAAGATAGAATCAAAGTAATAGGCTACAAAGAGAAAAGCATACGAGAGAAAAAGAGAACAAAGAAAATATCGTCGAGAGAAAAGCACATAAGAGCTCAAGAACTCAAAAGAAAATATCTGAGAAGAGAGAAAACTCAAGTCTAGAAACACTTTAAAGCTTCATTGTAATATATGTTCATTATTGTAAGAAGAGAGAAAAACACTTAATGAGTCTGTAGATTGAATTGTACTGAACATATATCCTCTTTGTGAAGCAATCTGTTTGATTGCACATTTTGAAGACAATCAAAACACTTGTTGATTAACTCGGTTGAATTAGGATTACAAGGAATTGTATCAGATTGATACCATGATTGTCTAGTGGAAATTAGAAGTGAGTGAAACTCAACTAGACGATGTATCAGGTTGATACCAGAAATGTTTAGACATACTAGGAGTGGTGAAGAAAACTACACAACTAGTAGAGGTGAAGAAAACTGCACAACCAAGAGTGGGTGAAACTCAAGTAGTTAAGGTAACAGAGGTTATTCATTGATTAGGGATCCCGAGAGTGGTGAAACTCCATTAGTCAGGGTAATAGGGGTTATTCGTTGACTAGGGATACCAAAAGTGGTGAGAATACTCAGTTGTAATCTTGTTGAAGATTATAGTGGAACCCTCTAAGGTGTTAGGGGAGATTGGACATAGCTCGGTGGAAGGAATCAATATAAAATTGACTGTGTGCTTATTTCTTTGTTCTCTTCAATGCTTCTCTTACAAACATGTAGTTGCACTTACTTTTGATATAAACACTTCCTCCGTTAAATAATTTGTTATTAAAAAGGAAGTTTTATTAAAAAGCTGCAATATAAATATTTTAACAAATCAAAAGCACTTGAAAATTTTTTATTATCTTCCAAAGTCGAGCATCTAACTATTTGTGTAAAGTCTTTCAATCCTCGACTAAAGTGTTATTAATTACATTGTTTGTAAAAAGTTTTTCATTAACACTATACAACCCCCCCCTTCTTCTAGTGTTTTCTAGTTACTTTAATGTGTAGTGGATGAAGAAGATGAAAATGAGAGTGGTGTAGGTGATGGAATGTGGAGCTAAAAGTGTTAGCTATGTGTGTTGGGGAGGTTAGAGCTATTAGAGAAGAAGAAAAACTATCGTGCATTTATGTGAAGAAGATGAAGGAAAAGAATGAGGGTGGTGTGAAACTGAAGTGTTTACTAATAATTAAAAAAAAATACACATAAGTGTTGGCTAGGCGATGTTATCCCTATTTTTATTTTTTATAATCATTACATAGTGTCAACTAGACCGACACCATCACTATAATTTTTTTAAAAAAAATATATATATAATAATTGTGGACTAAATCCATGTTATCTATAATTAAATAATTTACATTTTTTTTCTTAGAGTGATCATGGAATGGGTGTAGCCCAAGCTAATAACATCGAATATAAGAATGACTTTTTGGTTAACATAAAGATGGACGCTAATTATGATTAGCATTGACCTTTTCCTGTAGAGTTTTTTTTTTGGACGTTGTTACTTTATTTTCTTTGGTGTTAAACAACTAATATCTAGATAAAAGAGATTGTGTTTTGTTTTTTATTTGAAAATTTCGACAAAATACACAAATTGATTAGTTTTAAATATCTTATACTATTCCATATTATGATTTAATAATTATTAACAATTTGAATTATCATAATAAATCTTAGAATTTTATGAGACTGAGAAATGAAAAAAATTATAATATTACTACTTAAATACAAAATAATAGTAGTACAAACTATAATATTATAAACATGTCAACAAAAACAATATATATATATATATATATATATATATATATATATATATATATATATAAATAAACTATAAGATTTTTACATTCCATCCACATCAAAAATTCTAACAAAAGTTTCTCATAACCGCAACAAATTATTGAGAACCTAGTAAATTTTAAGGCATAAACCTAGAAAAAAAAACTTAAGAGGTTAAGAAAAAAGTGAAATTATATACTTTATCCTATAATATCTAACCACACACAAATCAAATTTATAAAAACTAACCTAAGAATAATTTTTGTGCTTCTCTAAAGTTAGTCATCCAAATCATAATACGACATAGAGATTGGATATCATTTAGCATATGCAAATCAATGAAGAATTTGTCACTGGACTTGCATGCAAGCATTAACCAAGGTACGAATACTCAAGAAACAACCTTCTATCCAAGATATATATATATATATATATATATATATATTATCTTTTGGCATCAAAGTCTTTTAGAGCATAAAAGACTAAATAATAAAGAAATCAGCAAAATTATAACTTCAAAGGTAAACAAATGGTGCATATGTCAATTGAAGGTGAAAAGAAGTCTCCTAGCACTAACCTTAATCTTATGCAAAGACATAAGTGGAGAAATAGGTGGAAAGTAGAAGAACTTTCAACCACTTAACTTATAATGGGAGTGGAGTTTATTTTGATAATAACCACAATTATCAAAATTATCAAAAGAACCAATATATTTAGGTACCTTGGGTGAGGAATAACATGATGAAGACCTAATGGAGAAAGGTCAAACCTATGTGAGATATTTTGAAAGAATATATCACAACATAACTAAATTATTGATTGAATCTAATTATTTGAAGTTGTTAGGAAATGTACTTTTAAACAAATGTGAATGAGTAGTTAAAGACATTGTTTAGACACTAGATTTCATAGGAAATATTTAGAAAGATTTAACAAAAGCATTGTATATAGCTTTAAATTGTAATGATAAAAGGAATTGTGAGTCTTCCATTAAATACTTTAAGTACCTCACATTTTAAAGTGAACTAACACTCATGTTTTAGTCCACATTATTAGCGTCTAGTGAATTTAAGAAAATAGATAGGTTAAGCAATTTGTTCAAACATTGTCTTTTTATGATGAAAGGAAAAAGACATTTAATAGAATAAAACAATAGACACAAGATTTTCATACTAGTTCACTTTAACTAAGCTACGTTCAGTCTCTCCCAAGAACTCATAAGAGGTTCCATTTATCTTTTTCAAAGATTACATGTGAGTTTAACCCACTCCTAGTTATTCAGTATTATTCATCACTCTTGGTATCCCTAGAATTTCGTCTAATTGAGTTTAACTCACTCCTGGTTGTGTAGTATTATTCATCACTCCTGGTATCCTTGGACAATCTTAGTATTTCATTGATATACTACCTAGTAAAGTTTCTCTCACTCCTGGTTTCCAAGTATTTTAGCCACTTCTGGCATCTAGGTATTCTAGCCACTCTTGGCATCTGAGTATTCTACTCACACTTTGCACCTGAGTATTCAAGTTACTCTTGGCATCCCTAGACAACTCCTGGTTATAAGTGCTTTAGTTCTCTCCAAAACATACAACAAGATACAAATAGTTTACTCTCATATGAGAATATATGTTTACAAATACAACACATCTAACACTTGTAAAGTTATAAACACGATTAACTCCCTATAGAGGATAAGTAAAACGTCACGTAGTCTTGTAACTTGGAGGATGATTCCTTTGATGAAGAGCATCAAATGATGTAAGCTTGGAGAGAAACAATATCGATCTTCAATCTCGTTTCTTGTGCTTGCTCTTTATCTATTCTCTTTAGTGAGGTTAATTTTTCTTGATTGGAGAAGCATCAGACGATATACGTTTAAAGAGTAGTAGGTCGAATACTTGTTATTTCTATTAGAAAAAGATAGGCCAATACTTTCAACCAAGAGGGGGAGGGGGAGGTGAATTGGTTTCACTTTAAAAATATGTCCTTTCAAAATCTTCGATGTTTCTTGGAATGCAATATGAAAAATATAATGAATCAACAAATAAAGAGATAAGGAAGAGAAATATTAACACCAAGATTTATACTGGTTTGGCCAAGCCTACATCCAGTCTTCTTCAACAACATTAGTTGAAGGATACCACTATAATGATTGAGTTTTCAAGCAAGAATACAACTGAATACCTTACAATGCACTCTCCTTCTCGAACTCAAAATCACTTATAGCAAACAAGAGGGGAACAATCTTCAAACTCTTACAATCCAGAAAGTAATCCCAAATTTTTGTCACCATAGAGATACCCCACTCTAAGAATACCTTGAGAGCAATCCCAACTCTCAATGAGAACAATCATAGTTCTCTCCCCCTGGTATAGCAGCACAGGAACTCAATTTACAAATTGAAACGAACAAACCTTGTCTTCATAGCAAGCACTCCAATAGTGCAGATATGATCAACAACCTTTAAGCACACTTCTTGATAGAGTCCTGATGTATAAACCCAAATATGATCCTTGATTCTTCAAGATGATTCTTGGACGCTCATGTAATCAAAACTCAACCAGAATGTTAGTTACAAAATTGAATGTTCAAAGATTAGTTTGAAACAACGTGCAAGACAGTTATTTATAGCATTTTTAAAATCCTAATGATTTTTATCGATTACGCTATTAATGTAATCGTCTACGTTTTTCCTTCTAGTTTTGCAATTTTTGACAGCATTTCAATATTCCACTATTAACCGATTTTATGGTGCATGCAGTCGATTAAACACTTCTTAACACCCAAAAATAATTGCAATATGACCATTATAACAATATTGCCTTGAAAGAAATTGAATTCATCATTTTAAAATGACTTAACCGATTATACAACTTATGTAATCGGTTATGTCCAACACTTAAGCAAAAATTCAATTTCAACCTTCTTTTAAATCATATTTTCACTCTTTTGAAAACATGTAATCATATTTTCACTCTTTTGAAAACATGTATTGGATAACTTTCTTACTTAATCAGTTATACACATTGTATACTAGATTATGTTAGAACAATTTTCCTCCAATAAAGCATACAAGAAATCTGAGACAATTTTAACAGATTACATGGATTGCTTAATAGATTAAATCATACCAGAAATCCATTTTCAATCTGTTTAAACATGTAAACCTTTTTCCAATCATTAATACATGTATCAAGCACACACATCAATAATATCAAACATTTGTTATGCCATTTTGTGCAAGATAACAATAAAACAAATCCTTAATGTCCATAAAAAAAATGTTCATTATACAATGTTCATCATCATGTACATCATCAAAAGCAAGATATTCAAAGGTTCATTCTTAAACAATGAATATGCATATCACAAATATAATCACAGATATAATCACAATGGATATGCATAACAAATAGTTCAAGCACAAGGAAATATATAAACAACAGTTTCGCTTAATGTGTGCAAGAAACTATAAAAACATTTTTGTTGTCATCATAAAAAACACACAAGGGTTTAGGTTTAGCTTTCACATAGCTCCCCTATCAACAATCTCCCCCTTTTTTGATGATGCACAACAAGAAACTGTTTTTGCAATTACTTCTCCCCCTTTGGGCATTATCAAAAAAGAAATACAATTAACAAGAAAATAAAATGCATTCAGAAGATATAAGAGATACATCAAGAAGTTCTTACAGACCATTTGAAGAATGAGATGCTCCCCCAATCATAATGCAGTAGCACTTTCAAAAAATTTAGAGCAATGAACAGATGTATACCATATTAAAAGATCAAGGCTTAAAATAGCATATGAACACAATAAGATAGTATAAAGTATCAGAGCATATATTGAGTTCAACAAAAACTATCATGATGCATGATATCATTTTTAAGCAATAGCATACTTAGTATATCAGAGTTAAATGATTTTGCAACATTAGATGCAATATTAAAAATGAAGCATATGAAATGTTTTCCAAAAATAGTTTTGAGCAATATGCAATCATTTTGATGCTAAACATGTATAGAATAATAGTGTGAACATGTTAAGTAGTTATTTCAGTAGAAATACACTTACAAACCAATGAAACAATTTTTAATCGATTGTGATTACAGTCTAACCGATTAAAATCTTGCTGAGTGAATGTGTTCAATAACACAAATAAGATCATTACAACAATAGTCCTGCATAACACAACTTTTCTCAACATTGTTGAGTGTTAGTCTAATAAAACACAATGGTTGTGATGCAATTTGAAATATCAAATAAGTATGAACATGCAATGAAGTATATTGATAACGGTTGAAAAACCGTTATTTTCATACTTAATTTTGATATCAAATGCACCCTTGTTGACTTCGAAACTTGCTTGGAATCATGATTTTTCTTTAGTTTTGTGAATAAGAGAGTTGAGGACATGTCTTATGATTTTATCAATAAATTCCCTTGATTTTGTAGGTTTTTGGAATGATTTGAAAGAAGGGTTGAAGTACCAAGGGTTGCAGTGCAGAAAAGTCAAATAGAATGCAGAAAAGTCAACCAGTCAACCAGAAAAGTCAACCAATTGACCATAATGTTGACCAGAGTGCTGAGTGGCAGTTTTGGGCGTTGAGCGCCAGTGAGGCAAACCGCTGAGCGCCGTTTTTGAGCGCTGAGACACGGGCTTAGACCTGTTTTTTGTTATTTTTATTATCTGTTTGGGCTTGGACTTGTTTTCTGTTATTTGTATGCCCTATTTAAAGGCCACAATGTCTTAGGGTTTGTATCTTTTGATGGCTTAGACACAGAAACACAATTTTCACCCCTTTGGGGGTAGATTTGGAGATGATGACAACTCTCCTTTTATCCTTTTTAGGGTTTCTATCTCTTTCATTCCATTATTCACCTAGTTTCTCCATGACGATGGAGAACTAACCTTATTTGTTGCTGGGGAAAGATGTAACCTCTAAACTCTCTCATATTGAAATTCGTATTTTATTCATATGCTTGTATTATCAATTGTTGGGTTTCTTATCTATGATTATTGCTCTTATCGTTTAACTCATTCGGTAAGAATATATTTGCCTTTGTCGATACAGAGACGTACGGGAAAGTCATGAATTGGTAGGAATTCCCTTGATTAAGCAATACTGCCTAGAGATAGGGGTAGGACGATCAATTGTATTTGATTCTGTAATATATTGCATTGCTAATTACTTAGGGAGACTAGAGATGGTAGTAATTAGTGGTAGGCTCTTTTCGTCGAGAGCTCGGGTTTAGAGTAGGCTAAGAAAGTTTGCATGACAATTGATAATAAAGCGAATTTAATAAGAAAAGTAGATATATGAGAGTGACTGGGTGAAATCTGAACCCTAGCAACAAACCCATCTCATATTATCAACATCATCCATCCACTTTTGTGTTTAACCTCAATTGATCAAATTGCATTCATGTTTATTTTTCTGTACTTTATATTCAAAAACCCTAAAATATTGTTCTTATAGTCTTGATTGGTTAAGCAAAAGCACAACAATTTAGTGCAATGAGTCTCTTGGGAAAACGATACTTGGACTTACCATTTTATTATTACTTGATACGATCTGGTACACTTGTCAGGAGATTAACATATATGACAATGAAAAATAACATATTTTCATTCATACAATAGATTTAATAACTTGTATCAGAGTAAAACAATTGAATGATATTAGAGCAAAATAATGCTTGATGTAGTTATGATATCATATGTTATTTCAAAGTACTCAAAAAAATTTGATGTAGCGGTTTTAAAGCACAGAGTATTTTGAATACATGATAACATTTTATACAGAGCAGAATAATATGTATAACAGAATTTGTATTAGAGCTCAAGATAATGATTCAAGCAGTGTAACATAGTAAACAACATGTATCAGATTAACTAATGCTTGTTTTGTCATGAACCCAGTTTTATTATCAAATACATGTTTCAGTACTCATGTATCATGTGCAATGTGTATGTATCAAGGAGTATTATACACAAAGAACAAAGATATATCAAATATAGTGCAGTAGAAAATATGATTCCAGTTTAATCAGAGTAGTATTAAAGCATTATGGTTCACATATATGCATATAAAAAGAATGATGATTTTCAAATCAATTTCAAGCTCTATGCATTCTATGATTTGGAACTTGTGCTAAACATGTGTATTAGAACATTTGAAACTTCTTTAGTATCATTGAAATCAGTTGAAAGCAAATAAGAACATGTAAGACAAGTGTTTCATGCTTTAACATATTAAATTTAAAAAATCTGATAGACTTAATCGATTATGTAATCAGTGTTATCTGTTAAAATTCACAGACTTTGTTTTTAGCAGAGTATAAAATTTTAGAACCTGTTTTGATTGCTCCAACACCTGTAAAAACACTTTCTCAACATTTTAACATGTTAGTATCATAATAAATTTGATATTTACAGTAATTAAATGTCAATATGTATGATTTATGAATGATATAACATGATGAATTTATGTGCCTAATTATGAAAACTACAGTTCAAATTACTTAATCGATTATGAAATCTGTTTAATCCATTAAAATTCGCATATATGATCAAGAATCAAAGTTCATGTATATAAACCAGTTTCGCTCACATTAATACCTACAAAAACATCTTTCTCAACATTTTGCAATGTTAGTATCCAATAATCATGATATGAACCCGCAATTTTATAATGTATGAGCAAAGAAAGACTATGATCATTGAATTATGTCACCAAGTGAAATATTAGTTTTAGCAATCAGAGCAAGATCAATATAGTCATTCAATGCATTTATCCAAATCACAAAGCATTTAGATATGCAGATATTGGAATCAACATAATTATCTAAAACAGTTTTTAACCATTGATTAAGAGACGAGGTTAAATCTGTTTGAAACAAAAAGGAACTCTCTCTGGAGCAGATTTAACAGATTATTTTTTTAACGTAACAGATTAAAGTTTGCAGAAACTATCATTTTACATATTTTCACACTATCTCTTCATATCAAGCATCAAGCACACATCATATACATCAAAATGATTATGTAGAACACAAATGATACACATTTGATCAAATTTACAGCTTGTTCCCACTTTTGATGACTCTCAAGATGACATGATCACTTTAAATATGAGATTTGCTTCAACTTTATGCATCATCTTGAGTCTAGTCCTTTTCCATTCCTTTTAATCTCCTGTAACACAATTTAAGGGTTTTGATGCAGGTACCCATTTGAATTTGGGTCCTTTCATGTTAGAATATTTTAATGGTTCCTTAGGAATTCATTTAAGCTTTCTTTAGGAACTCTAGGATTTTTGTAATAACATGAATTTAATGCATGGCCTAACTGGTTGCAGTAAAAACAGACAATTGAAGAGGGTTTGCTTATGTAAATAAACCTTATGGTTCTAAATCTATTACTTTTACCAGGATACCTTATTCCTTCTCTATTCAACACACTCCTTTGTAAACCAAGAAGAGGATCAAGATTTGAACTGCCTAGTGTGAATTTTGATAAAGTTTTCATAAGATATTTAATTCTTTCCAACTATCTTGGACAGATTTCACACTCTTGATCACACTTCTTTTTCACATGCATAATGTTTTGAGATATATTCTCTAGAGATTCTAGCTTTGATTTCAAACTATCATTTTCATTATCGAGAACCTCTAATATATTTTATAGCCTCTTGTTTTCCTTTTTAAACTTGATGATTAAGTGTTGCAGTTTCATAGCTTCATCATACCATTCTTGAAAAGCATCAAGTAGTTGATAGTACCTATTGTTGGTGCATTCAGATTCATCACTACCCACGCTGCTTTCAGATATTGTAGATTTTGCAATCAAGCAGAAGTCTGATTCCTCTTGCTCTCTTTCTTTTTCCTCACTGCCATCATTTTCATCATCTTCTTCCTCAACCTCATCATCTGTTGTTACTCTTTCATCACCCAGATTTTGATTCCCAATTAGCTTCTAGAGTTCAGTAATCTCTTGATCCATTTTGTCAAGCCTGGATGTGTAAGTGGAGTGATGATTAACCAGTGTTTGCATTTGCTCGACCATATGTCTTTCAAAGTCAGTTTTTGGTTTATAGGGAGTTTCTCTGGTAGACATTTCCACAGTTAATAGATCAACATCTTCTCCCTTAGTGGGTTGGTGTTCATCTTTACTTTCATCTTCTTTTTCCAATCTTTGCTTCAATTTGAGTGAACTTCCTTCTCTTTCACATACAGTACTACAAGAAGCAGTATCTTCATCTTGTTTTCTAGAGTACTCTTTATTCCCTGCAAGATTCAAATTAGTTTGTCTTTTGCATAACAAAAATTTAGAAAACCTTTATGCCATGACATCAATTTCTTCATCATTTGAGCTTTCTGCAGTTTCAGTAGCAGGTTTCAAGATGTAGATGTATATTTTCTCCTCTTGATTTGGACTCCTTGATATTTCTATCTTGATAGGCTCATGAAAACTGTTAATCAAAAAATTCAAAGCACATTTTCCTATTGAATACAAGAAACCATCATCAGTTACACCTTTGCTCATGGTCTAAGACATTGGACATCAGGATCGATTTAATAGATTACGCAGATAGCTTAATCGATTAAATTTCGAGTAATTTTCGAAACCATCTCTCATGCCAATTGTTAGAAAAAGATAGGTCAATACTTTCAACCAAGAGGGGGGTTGAATTGGTTTGACTTTAAAAATATGTTCTTTCAAAATCTTTTCGAAATCTTTAATGTTTCTTGGAATGCAATATGACAAATATAATGAATCAACAAATAAAGAGATAAGGAAGAGAAAGATTAACACCAAGATTTATACTGGTTTGGCCAAGCCTACATCCAGTCTTCTTCAACAACATTAGATGAAGGATACCACTATAATGATTGAGTTTTCAAGCAAGAATACAACTGAATACCTTACAACACACTCTCCTTCTCGAACTCAAAATCACTTATAGCAAACAAGAGGGAAACAATCTTCACACTCTTACAACCCAGAAAGTAATCCCAAATTTTTGTCACCTTAGAGATACCCCACTCTAAGAATACCTTAAGAGCAATCCCAACTCTCAATGAGAACAATCACAATTCTCTCCCCCTGGTACAACAACACAGGAACTCAATTTACAAATTGAAACGAACAAACCTTATCTTCATAGCAAGCACTCCAATAGTGTAGATATGATCAACAACCTTTAAGCACACTTCTTGATAGAATATTGATGTATAAACCCAAATATGATGCTTGATTCTTCAAGATAATTCTTGGATGCTCCTGTAATCAAAACTCAACCAGAATGTTAGTTATGAAATTGAATGTTCAAAGATTAGTTTGAAATAGCACACAAGACGGTTATTTATAGCATTTTCAAAATCCTGACGAATTTTAATCTATTACGCTATTAATGTAATCGACTACGTTTTTCCTGCTAGTTTTGCAGTTTTTGAAAACATTTCAATATTCGACTATTAATTGATTTTATGGTGCATGCAGTCGATGAAACACTTCTTAACAGCCAAAAATAAATGCAATATGATCATTATAACAGTATTGGCTTGAAAGAAATTGAATTCATCATTTCAAAATGACTTAACCGATTGTACAACTTATGTAATCGGTTATGTCCAACACTTAAGAAAAAATTCAATTTCAACCTTCTTTTAAATCAGATTTCCACTCTTTTTAAATCATGTAATCAAATTTTCACTCTTTTGAAAACATGTATTGGCTAACTTTCTTACTTAATCAGTTACACACATTGTATACCAGATTATGTTAGAACAGTTTGCCTCCAATAAAGCATACAAGAAATCTGAAACAATTTTAACAGATTACATGGATTGCTTAACAAATTAAATCATACCAGAAATACATTTTCAATCTTTTTAAACATGTAAACCTTTTTTCAATCATTAATACATGTATCAAGCACACACATCAATAATATCAAACATTTGTTATGCCATTTTGTGCAAGATATTCAAAGATTCATTCTTAAACAATGAATATGCATATCACAAGTATAATCATAGATATAATCACAATGGATATGCATAACAAATAGTTCAAGCACAAGCAAATATATAAACAAAAATTTGTCTTAATGTGTGCAAGAAACTATAAAAATATTTTTTTTGTCATCATCAAAAACACACAAGGGTTTGGGTTTAGGTTTCACATAGCTCCCCCTATCAAGAATTTCTTTAATCCTCTCGTTTTCAATGAAGTTTCTTCCTTTGATTGAAAAGTTGTAGACAGTGTAAGCTTTGAGAAGCAACATTGTTGACCATTAAACTGATTTTGATATGGATGCACTTTCTCTTCTCTATTCCCTCTAAATAGAAGACCTTAAGACGATGTGTATGAGCTTTGGGAGCAAATAGAGTGAATGATCAATGCATGCTCTCTTTCTTCTTTTCTCTTATTTTCAATATGCTCTCAACTTCATTTTCCTCTTCTGTTCTTCTTTTCAACCTTTTTTATTTTCTTCTCTTCTTCTTTTTTCTCATCCCATCTTGGGCATAGTACTTTGACACTCTCTTTTTATCTTTGTCTCTCTTTTTCTTATCTTTGTGGTTTCAACACTTCGTTAGTCTTCTCTCCTCCTTAAATCTTCTATATATATCCTTATGAAGAGATGACCATTGGATGTAGAGTTTAATCTTATGTAGGCTCCTTAGTGCCTTTTGGTAGATGGTCACACTCACTTCTCTTATCATGCAGAGGTACAATGTTTTATCATATCTTGATTGAAATGCGGCTTGTAGAAGATGCCAAAGTAGAAGTCTATACTTAGATCATTCCCAAAATGTTCGTTCCTTCTCTCAACGTCTTTATCCACGTATGCAATTTTTCTTATTAACCCATTGTGTAATTCTGATATGCATATTAAATGAGGACAAAGTATACAACCAGAATAGCACTTTTACAGTACATGCATTAAATGACATTAAATGAAATTAAATGTTTTTTATTGTTTATGAACATTATCTTGCACTTTATGTTCAAAACATCTTGTCATGCATCGTGTCAATCATAAATATATCAGTTGATCATAACATTCAAATAATATTAGACAATATAAAGAATATTGTTATTCATTGTGAAACTTTAGACATTTATAAATGAAAAGTAACTTGATATATAAAGATTGATGCGCTTTTCATAACACATTTTTCATTGATTACAAGTTTGAGATCACATCTTTATTGTTTAGAGTTAATATTCATTAGAAGATGTTTTTGCTTTAGCTCTTCTTCTATTAACACTGATTGAATATAAAGAGTTAAGCTTCATTGTTTTGTCTTTCTCAAGGATAAACATGTTAATTTCAGTGCTTGAGAACTTGTCCTTAAGTTTTGCAAATGTTTAGGTGATGCTTATCATGAATCATCTTTGTAAAAGATTTTTCTACCTTAGAAGGGATTTTCACGTTCACTATTTTACAAGAGTAATTCAGACAATTTATGTGTAGGTATCTTAAGCATGGTATCTTACTAAGTTTGTGTAGGCTTCTTTTATTGATCAGACGCTTCTTCTCAAGAATGTGTCATATCGTTTTAGCTCATTTCTTTCTTTAAACCAATTCCTTTGCAAAACGCTTTACTTCTTGATCATTTAAGCCTATTGTTTTACACTGTGTTTTGTGAAATGTTCTCATTGATCAAACGTTTTCACTTGTTAATCCATATAGTCTTGGAAAATGCGGTTTGCTAGATTTCTTACAATAAGACTTTTCATATTTGTGCTTAGACATTTTTTAGCATAAGTCTTTTGGTCTTTTAGCTTTGATGAACAACCATCTAGATGATTCTATTTGGTAGATGTTATTAACTTATAGTGTTCAGGTTTTTTCTCTTGCAATCACTCAATCAGAGATATACTTATGTTTCCTTTTTTATGTATCTATGTTCTATTTTCTCATAAACTTGTTTCCTACAAGCTTCTTTCGCAATTTATTGTCTAAGTCTATTTTCTCAAGGTCATGTCTATATTAATTATCTTTAGACGTTTTTCTTCCTAAGATGATATTTTGTGTAATGTTATTTGTTAAACTTTGAAACCAAAGATGTTAGACAATCTAGTCTCTCTAAACAATCGAGTCTCTCTAAACAATATTGTCTCAACAGTTTGCATCCACTTATATACTGTAAGTTGGCCTTATCTCTAGTTGATGTGGAACTTCTAATACATCCCCCTCACATTAAGCCATCTACATCTCATGATTGGGACTAGACATTAATGAATGGTCTGATAGCGGGTGGAACAATAGCCCAACAAACATCAAAATTCTCTAGGATAAACTTTAAACCATGGTTTTGATACCTTGTTAAGAAGTGGACTTTAAACCTAACTCAATCTCATAAAATCGGCTTATAAGGTGAGGTTTGCACTCACTTATATACTTTAAAATGATATTATCTCTAGTCGATATGAAACATCCAACACACCCTCCTCATGCCAAGGTATATACACCTCGAGCATGGGGCTAGACATTAATGGATGGTCCGATAGTAACTTGATAATAAGTGAAACAATATGTTTATCAAACAACAAATCTCACTAGGATAGGCTCTTAACAATGGCTTTGATATCATGTTAAGAAATGGACTTTAATCCTAACTCAATACTACAAAATCGACTTATAAGGTGAAGTTTGCATCCATTTATATACTCTAAATTGGCCTTATCTCTAGCTGATGTGAAACTTCAAACAAAATTCTTTGATTAACTAAACAAGGAATGCAATAAAGGTTATATTAATTATACCTGTTGAATATGTAACTACAATTGAATCGACACATATTAAAAATATCAAATGATAAGAAGAATTTGAAACAATAATGTTGATGGGTCTTTTCAAGGAGAGAATTCATTGGGGAAATAAAAATCGTTAAGACCTAACTCCAATCCACATAAAGGATCGAAACCACTTTCAACTCAAAAGTTCTTAGGAAACTTTACTTCAAAAAGCATACATCTAACTTTTTCAACCAAAGTCATTTTCATCATCTTTGCTAAACCATTCAGTTGAGGTCTTTTAGGAAGAGTCTTCCCATGTCTGATAACATATTTCTAGCAATAAACATCAAAGGGTCCACCGTACTTACCACCACTATTAGTAGGATGCATTTCAACTTCTTGCTTGATTACCTCTCAACCAAAGCATGAAATTCCTTGAACTTTTCAAGTAATTGTTCCTTTTGCTAAAGTACATAGATCCATAACTTCTTGGAACAATATCAATAAAATTAACAAAGTAAAGTGCATCACTAAATGACTTTACCTTCACAAGCATCATAATACACATATTCAAACAACTATGTCTCTTTTGAGGGAGGATGTTTCTTAAAGGATAATCTAATTTATTTACCAACCCTACAATGAGAACATTTCTCCAACTCTATGCTCTTCAATCCCAAAAGTACATCATTTTTTGCTAAGCAATTAAGTCATTTCTCACTTATGTGACCAAGCCTTCGTTCCCATAAAGATGCATCTATATAGATAGAATTCACATTGTCTTTAGAAACCGAAGCTTTAATCCAATACAATTTAGAATCTTTCTCCCTTTAGCCATAACCAAGTTATTTTTAGTGAGCTTCCATTTACCAAAACCAAAGTGATTATTATAATCATTTTCTTTAAGTAAATGCACAAAGGTTAGATTAAAATGAATATTTGAAGCATGTTTGACTCTTTTGAGTAATAATTGCACTCCTATGTTGTTTTGCAATCAAACATCACAAACACCAACAACCTTTGAAACACCACCATTACCCATCTTCAACAATCAAAAATCACAAGAAGTGTAAGATCTAAAAAATTCCTTCCTTGGTGTAACGTGTAATGTACCACCACTATCAATTATTTGCGTGCTTTCATCAGATACAATACAAGATTATCATACCCAGAGTCACGAAGAAGAACAAGATTACCACTTATAATAATATTAGTAGCATAATCATCATTATCATGATCATTCTCTTTTTTCTTGCCCTTTTTGTCTTTGTTCTCTTTTTTCCTCCTAAAACAATATTTTCAAATGTGCCTAATTTTATTATAATAGTGACACTCTACGTTCTTGTATCTTGACTTGGACTTGCTCTTGCTTTTCTCTTTACCACCCTTCAGTTCCTTTCTCTAATTTCTCTCCCTATTTTCTATGACAAGCTCCTCTGATTGAGATGAAGAACCATGTGTCTTCCTTTTCCTCTCTTCATTAAGAGCACTACTATTTTCCATCTAGAAAGAAATAATGTAATTAAGGGCTAAGTTTATAATTGAAACCCAAAATATCTCCCAAGACTCTGATAGAGTATTCAATAGCCATAGTCTTAAAACTTAATCAAAATTGATGCCCATTCCTGATAGCTAATTTAGGAATCCTTAAAACTCATTGAAATGATTTGAAATGGAAGAGTTATCCTTGTACCTCAAATTCATCAAGCAATTTAACAAACACAATACAATATTGCCTAACTTAAAAACATAAAAAGACTTAATCTTCTCCCATAAAGGTATTGCATGTGTCTCATTAGCAATGCAGTTATAAACAATGTCTTCTACATATTGTCAAATAAAATCATATTTCCATTGGTGCTTAAAGCCTCATTCTTCATTAGATATAGAATCTGGCTTTTTTTGTAGCAAAGATGGGAAAATGAAATTTCTTAACAAACAACAAATCTTTCATCTTGTTTTTCCACAAATGATAATTTATACCATTTAAATTAATCATCTTTGTATTTGTCTCCACTATTCAAACAATTTAATATAGCCTCAAATTAGCTCTGATGTCACTCTTATGTATTTAGGGAGAGGAATTACTTGTAGTTAGGCATGATTTTAATCTTTTTCCTCCATTTGCTTTGGATATTTGTTAGCAAAATGATGAAGATGAAGTTTTGATGATGTCCAAATCAAGTCAAGAGAAATGAAGATTCAAGAATATCTTATGAAGACTTTTATTGCGTTGGAAAGCTTTTGTAATAATTGTAGTTTAATGTTTAGGACTTAGATTTGTAGTAGGTTTTGATTCTTGTACCTTTATATTTTATATTTGCTGTTCAGAATCAGAAACGCACGATTTTAATCGATTAAATCAAGTATTAATCGATTAAAATGTTAAAGGTGCTGAAAACTCAACTGGAAAGGGAATAATCGATTAATACCTTTTTTAATCGATTAGCTAATCGATTAATCATGAGAATAATCGATTAAAACTAGCCGTTAGAGTTTTCTGGTTTTTGAAAACTAGTCATTGCACTCAATTTAATTTATTAACAATAATATTAATCGATTAATAGCGTTAAATGGCCAGTTTCGAAGAACGGAAGAGTTTTTGCTTGAGTCTATAAATAGGCTCTCTTTATCCATCATCAGCAACTCTTCCCTTGTGCTTTAGAACTCAAAAATCATTGTTAATTGTGTGTTCTTGTTCGGCTTGAGAAACTCTCATCTGTGGAGCTGGTGAAGTGCTACTACGGTGATGGAGGAATAGCCGGTTCATCCTTGGTGCGTCTGAGGAGGTGTGTGGAAGAGGATCATCCTTCGTGAAGTATTCGGAGGAGGTGTTTCATCCTTCGTGAAGTATTTAGAGTAGGTGTCTCATCCTTTGTGAAGACTCAAAGGAGGTGTAGGTTCATCTCTTGTGGTATCAAGAGAGGTGGTTTCTAAACTCTTACAAATTGTTTCTTTGTGATTGTAATTTGTAATTGTTTTGTGATTAGTGAACTGTTTATCTTGGTTTGAGATAAGCGACTGGATGTAAGATTGGTAAGATCCGAACCTGTATGAAATTCATCTGTGCAAATTTCTCTCAACCTTACTCTTTTATTTATTATTATTATTTGCATAGTAAGATAAATTGAGAAGAAATTAAAAGGCACACGTTTATATTAAAACCCCTATTGGTTTGTTATTCCACGCTAACCATTCCGCTGCAGCCGCTCTGACAATTGGCATCAAAGCTTGATTTTATAGTTATTCAAATGGAAGGATCATCTCAAACATTTGCAGAGGGTGCTTCTATCAATAGACCACCCTTATTCACAGGTGAAAATTATGCATTCTGGAAGGTTAGAATGCAAATATTTATTGAGTCCATTGATTGTGAGATTTGGGATGTTATTGCATTTGGTTCGCCTATTCCTACTAACGATTCGCAGGAACCAAAGCCCCGTACTAAGTGGACTACTGAAGAGAAGAAAAGATTTCAAAATGATGTGAAAGTTCGGAACATAATTCCATCTACTCTAACTGTTGACGAGTTTTACATGGTCTCTGTTTGTAAAACTGCTCAGGAGATGTGGGAAGTGCTGAGAGTAACTCACGAAGGAACAAATGACGTGAGAGGGCGAGAAAGAATACATTGATCCAAGAATACGAGATGTTCAGATGAAGCAAGGAGAAACAATCTCAGATGTTCAGAAACGCTTCATCAACATTGTCAATCACCTCATTGGACTAGGTAAGTCATTTGACAATGATGAGCTTAACATTAAAATTTTGAAATTTTTAGACAGGTCGTGGCAACCAAAAGTGACTGCAATTTCTGAGTCACAAAATCTTAACACAATGACTATGGCGACATTATTTGGAAAGTTAAGAGAGCATGAACTTGACCTTGGAAGACTAGATGAAGAAGAAGCAAAAGCAAACACCAAGAAAAAGTCTTTAGCCTTAAAATCTGAGGTAGAAAGGAGCAAGAACAAAATAGAAGATGAGGACTCAGAAGATGAAGAAAATTTGAGACTCATGATAAAAAGGCTCAATAGGTTCATGAAATCAAAAGATAAAGGAAGATTCAAAGTCGAGAAGAAAGAAAATCAAGAATCATCCTCAAAGTATAGATGTTATGGTTGCGGAGAAAGGGGGCACTTAAAAGCGGACTGCCCAAATCAAAAGAAGAATGAAGAAATAAAGGAAAATAATTTAGTTTGGTAAGAATGTTAATTGTGATCATTTGTGTGTCTTTGGCTGCAATATATTTGTTTACGTTCCAACAAATGAAAGATACAAGTTAGCTACAAAGACAAGGTAATGTATATTTATTAGTTTTGGTCAAGATGAATTTGGTTACAGATTGTATGATCCTATAGAGGAGAAGCTAGCCAGAAGTTGTGATGTGAAGTTCATGGAAGACCAAACCATTGAAGGCATTAACAAGGTGGAGAAGATAACACTTGAGAGAGATAATAGTCTCATTTAGGGTAATTTAATGTTGTTGCCTATTCACAATTTGGATAATGTTGAGATTTATGCTCAAGATGATGAGAAACATGGTAATTTTGATTATCAACAAGTTAAAGGTGGATTAGAGGTTTTGATTGATGATGCTTAAGAGGAACATGATTATGATCTCAGTGATACACCTGAATTACCACAAGTCCTTATCATAAGGTCCAATAGGTTGATAAAACCATCTTCCAGGTATCCTTTTAATGATTATGTAACATTGACTAATGGTGAAGAATCTAAGTGTTTTGGAGAAGCTTTAGATAGTGATGAAAAACCAAAATGTCTAGATGCAATGCAATAGGATATGAAATCTTTGTATGATAATTTTGTGAAATTGCCTAAGGTCTTTAAAGAACATATGGATTTTCAAGGTGAAGTAAAATGTTAATTCTACATCTCCAAGGTACAATACCACATTAGTGGTGAAATGCTTTATAGGGGTATTGATTTCAATTAGATTTTCTCATTTGTGGTGAAAATATTACCCATCAAAATTGTGTTAAGTTTAGTTGCTACTCTTGATTTGGAGGTTGAGCATATGAGTGTGAATATAACTTTCCTTCATGGCAATTTGGAGAAGAGATCTATATGAAACAACTTAATGTTTTTCTTGTTGAAGGCAAGAAAGATTATATGTGTAGACTTAGAAATGGTTTATACGACTTGAAGCATACTCCAAGACAAGTATAAGAATTTTGAGTCATTTATGTGTGATCAAGATTACAAAATGACTACTTATTATCAATGTATCTTTATTAAAAGTTTCTCTGATGATGACTTTATTATCTTGTTGTTGTATGTTTACGACATACTTATTGTTAGAAAAGAATATTTCCAAAATTGACAGGTTAAAGAAAACACTTGGTAATTCTTTTTCCATGAAAAAATAGGAGCTACTAAAAAAAATCTTTGCATAAGTATCTCATGTGATTGAAGAGAAAAGAAAATTTGGTTGTCATAGGAGTACTACGTCAAGAAGGTGTTGCAGAGATTCTAGATGGAAAATGCTAAAATTGTTAGGACTCCTTTACTCATTTTAAATTGAGTGTTAAACAAAATGAAGTTAAGAAGACATATATGAGCAAAGCTCCTTATGCATCTATGGGGCCAATTTAATGTATGCAATGGTAGGCATAAGATCAGATATCACGCATGTTGCTGGTACAATTAATCGATTTTTGTCAAATCCAAATAAAGAGCATTAGAATGTTGTGAAATGACTTTGAAGTATCTTCGTGGTACTAGTGATTTGATGCTTTATATGTTAAGTTGTTGGAGTTGGATAAAGTTCATACAGATAACAATGGTGTTCATATGATGACTAAGAAACTGCCAAAGCAGAAGTTTAAAGCTTTTTGTGAGATAGTTACATTAGTGGTCACCTCCCATAGTTGTGAAGGAGGAGATGTCTTAGGTTGGACTCCCAACTATGTGTCTAAAAATGTCCAATTTAGTCAATCTCATTTTATTTCACTATTTAACCTAAGTAGGGAGATTCTTTTAGGTCAAGAGACTGTGTAAGTCGTTGCCCTTGGAAGAGAGAAAAGAAAGACAAAATGTGTTGGCATATTCACTGAGCCGCCTCAATAAAATTATGATTTCTGATTCATTCATGGTTGGATTTGACTGAGAGTTTGACATTAAGTTTACTGCATAAAGTTTGTCATTTTAACCATTGGATCATCAATTAGAGGTTTGTGGTTAAAGAAATCATTTTTTCATTATTGCTCTATTTTAGGTTCTTATTTCTTTGTTCTTCATATTTGATAGCATTATTACTTTGATATATTTGCAGGTTATAAGCACTTGTTTGTGTTTTGGATTTGACTCTCTTATACCGATATTTGATTGTAGGGGAGCTTGATTTACTAACTTGTGCATGTGGATTCTTACTTCTCACATTGAGAAGGTTTTTCCAACTTAAAAATATTGTTGTTCTCTTTTGTGAATATTGTTGTCATTTTCTTTTTGTCTTTTCTCCTTATAGATTCTATAAGTTTGGGGGAATATATTTTTATTCTATACTTTAGTACTTTTAGTTACTGTTATTGTTTCGCATCAAAGTGGTATCAGAGTCGATAATTAGTCTTGGTGACTGGCTCATATGAGTACAGTATGGTCTCTATATCGTAAGTCTTCTTGACAAAAGATTAAGGTAAACGTGTCTCGTTAAGATGAATGACAGTATGAAAGGGATACTCATGGTTAGAAATGCTTCCACTTGAAGGGAAGTGTACCAATATGGAAGACACTCGACCTTAACAGAGAGATTTTTGAGAAGACAAATGTGAGTCTAGGTCACACATTGGATAGAGATAAAAAAAGTTGAGCACCTTATTAGAAAGAAGACTCATAAACACATTTTCTTAAGCTTTTGGGTTGGAAGTGAAATCAATCCTTTATGCGGATTGGACTTAAATCTCATTGCTATTGTATTTCCTTGATAAATTCTCTCCTCGATAGACCTTGGAACCAAAAGTTATTTGAGTAACTGAAGTGGCTTGTACATCACCAACTCAATGATTTTGCATACACAATATTCCATATGAAGAGGCTTTAGTTTCACCTTAAACCATAGGTATTAATTATGAAAATCAAAGAGCTAAAAGTTGATAGACTTATGAGCTGCAATTAATACTTCCAAAAGCTATGTTAAAAGGGTATGCAAGAGGTCAAATTTTAGTATCTTATAGCATTATGGTGTTAGATTTTTGTTGGAGGGCATACAACTAAAAAGGTATGATTTCTCTCTATGTGATACATATTGACAAACAAAAGTGTTTATGGTATTACAATTACATGCAAATTCCAATGTGCTATTGGACAGAGAAGAGAGACATTTAGAAATTTTTTGGACAAGGGAATACAATTATATAATAACATATATAAATTCCTTTATGTTTTAGGTGTTTAGAGAAAAAGCAATCATTAACTATGAAGACAAATGATAACCTCAAAAATAAATGGCGAACCAAACTATTAGAAGTTAGTAACATATGTAGTACTTTTATATATTCTTTTACTTATAATGGTATTAGATAATAAAAAGTGTTTCATTAAATTTAGTTTTATCTGAGTGGAAAGTATTTATTTTACTAGTTGGGAATACTTCCAGAATAAACAGAACACTAAAATATGTCTACTTTATATATGGGTTATGATTTTTATTATATATGCACTACATTGATTTAAAGTATAGTTGACATAAAATATGCCAATATTGATTTTTTGTGTGGATAATTCAACAGCTGTTACATATACATAAGTTAGAAAGTTTTCGTTACTGTGGGATGCATATAGCTGAGTAAGCATATTCTATAATGATTCAAAGTGAAGATCAGGTTAACCAAGATACTTAGCAAGCTTGGGAATTAATTGTTTACATTAAATAATGCTTCTATAACTCTTTCAAGATATGATATATATATATATATATATATATATATATATATATATATATATATATATATATATATATAGACACACACATAATATGTTATTATATTCTCTCATTTTAATATTTTTAATTAAATTTCTTCCACCCTAGGTTAACTATAAAATTTATTAAATAAAATTATCGTGTTTAATAATTTCTAATTATTCAATAAAATGAACTTAATAATTTAAAGAAATTAATTGAGTAAATCATTATTTAATACAAAATATTGCTGTTTTACCAAAAAAAATGAATATTCAAATTGATAAATCAATTGGTTTGCATGCATCACGGGAGGTAGATAAAATGCAATTTAATCAAGCAAAGTATTCGTCATTTACTCAAATTCGTATGGTGTTTTTCGTTATAAAAAAAAAGGATGCCTTATTGGGTAATGTTTGAATAATATTTGCATTACATATTCAAAAACAAATATGAAATAAAAGTTAAATATATTTTAAAAATACATTTTTTTAGAAATACTTATTTTAAGTTAAAATAAATTAGCTAAATATATTGTAATTTGTTAGGTATATTTAATCCATGCGTCTCTGAAAACACTTAGGGGTAGGCTAATTTAGTTAAATGATTATATTTATTTAAGTAGACCTTTTAAGGATTTAAGTAAATTTACTAATTTATTTTAAATTTTAAAATTGGTTTAAAATATTTAAAAGCAATATATATATATATATATATATATAATAAAAGCAATATATATATTTAAAGTGATTCAATACATTTAAATAATTAAGATTAGAAATAGTTTTATAATTTATATATAATTATATAATAAAAATTTATAGTTGGTGGCAATAAATAAAAACAGTCGTCCTCGTACGTATAAAAGTTAAAAGAAAAGAACGAAAAGAAAATGATTTCTATAAAAGCCAAGTGATTCAAAAGGAAAAGTGGAGAGATACAAATGACATAGAAAAGAATAATAAAGAAGGAACAAGAGAAAGAGAAGAAAACACGAAAAGAGAGAGAAAAAAGGCCGTTGAATCATAGAAATGTCGAGGGTGCACCTGCTAATGGACAATATCCACTACTGAAAGTATTAATCACACACATTAATTATGGAAAGCATTAATCACAAACATTATTAACCATTATCAATTCTTCTAATTAACCCATTGCAAAAGTGTATACACATAAGATAATTTGTAAAATGTAATTAAATTAAAGAAAAAATATTATAATTCAATTGATAATGAATTTCGATCTACTTCATAATAGAATTTACTGTAAACAAAAAATATAATTTGAAATTTCTCTCTTAGAAAATTCTTACTCAATTTACAATGTTTTGTTATTTCAATAGAACAACAATTCTTAATTAATAAATGACACCCTTTCTTATTTAAACAAAATATATTTGATATAATTAATTTATGTGAAATATACCAAGACCAAAACAATATTTCTTGTTATTAAATTAGCATATTATTTTAATGGCTTCTCTAGACAATATTAGTTTCATATTGATATTATCCATCACATATGTTAAAAGTTGCATTTCTTCTATTGAATAATCTAGTAAAGTGGTCTATAAACATTTATTTTATTAAGTCAATCTTCACAAATCTTCACATTAGTTCAACAAAAATCTTTTGAGTGAAAATCATCACATGTATTTAAGTCTACTTTAGGTTTAATGACCAATTAGTTATATCAAATCCAACTAATAAAAGAACTTTATGTTTGACAGGGTGTTCATAATCATATTAAAGGGATAATGATCTATTGAAACTTTTATCACCTTCATATATGTAACATCCCAAAATTATAAAAAGAAACTAAACTTAACAATTGACTTTAGATTAATAAGAGAATGGTGAAAAATCATACTTCCAATTATTCGTCTTAACTCCACAGTTCATTAGTACTTGCTCACCCCTGGCATCCCCTTAAACTCATACCATTTAGGTAATTATTGAAAAAGAGAAGACAAAACACACAAACATATAACACAAAAGCAAGGGTAAGATAATATATCAAAAAGCATATATATAATAAAATCATAAATAATACACACCACAAATGAATCAAACAATCCTAAGCATACAATTCTAGATTGATTATCCGAATACAGGTATTGATGTCGAGTTATGGCGGGTCATGTACTTGTGGTGGCCTTTACTACTCTACAGAACCATTGTCAATGGGTTTCACCCTACCACACACAAGATATGTCTGTTAAAGCGTCCTTTTGCCAAATGGAGAAAAGCCCCTCAGACTATGACTTCTTGCTACTCCTCACCACATAATCTCCTTCTCTACCTAAGATGGAACGATTATTGGAGCGTTAGGATAACTCCCAAGACTGAGCTCCCTACATCAACACCTACACTACAGGACACCATCATGGAATCTCTCCACAAGAGTCATGGAATTATGTCCAAACCAACACATCATTTTCATCAACCAAAACAGCCAATTCTCATCATAACTCGTATTTAAATAAACATCATATGCATGTTCCCCATCATGTCATTGACCAACCATTGTTTCATCACTCACAAAATCACACACATTAAACAAATCATGAAAGGCATGTGTAAACTTAGTTAAAATACTAGTATTTTCGCTCAGCCACCGGATCTGCTTGCTCAGCTAAAAGTGTCTGACAACTCACTCGCTCAACCACCAAATCTGCTCACTCAACTAAAAGGGTCAAACATCACACTCGTCTAGCAACCAATCTACTCGCTCAACAAGAAAACCATTGGAACTTATAGATTTAAAATCTCCTAAAAGTATCCTAGCCACCATATACTCGTTATTCAAACCCAAAAATAATGGGCTTTTCTCTCCTAGTGATCATACTCTCCCAATGAGTCTGGAGAATTCTACAGGACAACAGTTATGCAGAATCTAGACCTACCAACCTCAAAATTTATTGCTTCAACCATATCTTCAATGCATATACGAACCAAATTGATATTTTTGTCCTTAGATGTAACTCACCAACATATTTATGATTCATCTTAAGCACTACTATGATTATTTCACCATAATTTAGACTCACCAACCAAAAATCAACATTTAAAAGCTCACAACTCAATTATAATAATTTATAATCACATTTTGGCAAACTAATTGTTCAAACAAGTTCTAAATGAACTATAAACAAACCTTAAACCTCAGGTTTCTCCATCCAACCCTTACTTCAAAACCTCACCTATCAACGCCCCCCCCCCCTAAACCAAAACTAGTCTATAACTCTACCTAGTTACTACTTTCCAATTCAACATCATATTTTTGGTTAACTAAGGTTTTATAGACAAGTTTTAAATGACCTTAAAACATATCTCAACCCTCAGTTATCGCTCCGAAATCGCTCCTTTAGAAATTCACATACAAAAACCCCCAATTTAGACCACAAACCAGCCCAACAACACTTCTTTTTAACCACTTTCAATTCTACATCAGCTTTGTACCTAATTAAACTCTAAAACAACAAGATCAATTGATTAAGCAAGTACCAATTCATAATCATTGACAATAACATTCATCAATAGTCAAATATTGTTCGTCAAGACACAAACATCACTCAACAATCATCTCAATTTGTAACAGGTTCAACTAAGCTTAAATCTCGCACTCAACCAAACATAATTACATACTTCTGAACACGAAATAAAACAAATATTATCTTCCCTTACCTTTATAGAAGACCAAACTATTCTAAAGAACCCTATACCACTCTTATAGCTTAAAGAACTTTATTTGCACCTACACGCAACGAAGTCATGATCATGGTGCGTCGTTAGAACTACTGATCAATAAAGAACCTAAAAGAAGACTCAAACCATACATCGACAAAGCCAAACATCACATGCATTGGAAACGTGAAACCAGAAAAAAAAAGGAGAAAACTTACACTTTTTGAGAAATTGATCGGATAGACTTGAAGATCTCACCGTGAGGATCACACATGCAGCCTCCAATCTTCAAACAAATAAATAAGGTGCAAGAGCCTTTACAAAGAAGGCAAATGACTCTAGAAAAGTAGTTTCTAGAAAGATGGTGTGTTTTAAAAATAATGAAACTCGTTTATGATGAAACCATATAAGACCTTTTAATATTAAACAAATGAGTCTCGTTACTTTTAACCCATTACTACTTCTAAAATATCATTTTCTAAGTCTTCACAATAAATCTTATAATGCTCTTCTCTCTTACAAAAGGCAATTTGATGTCAATATACTACTTTTATCCAAACCCATAGCCACGAGACTTACTTCACTACTTTTATCATATCAATATAATATGTTTTAGTGGTTGACAAAGCCACGATCTTTTATAGACTGATCTTCCAACTAAATATCGTATCATACACAATAAAGACATAACCTATGAGACATTTGCTAGTATCTAAACACTCATGATAGTCTAAGTAAACATAACATTCTATAGGAGTGTCTTTGATATATCATCTAGCTTCACTATAAACTAAAACCCTTTCAAACAATTTCTTCCAATAACAAAAACTTTTATGTAAGAGTTTGTCAATGAGATTGTCAATATTGACATAATCCTACTAGTAACACTCACAACATCAGTTATGTCGGGTGAGTACAAACCATCACATAACTAATAATGTTTACATATAGAATACCATCTATATACTTTTGTTTCTCTATTATTTTAAGGAATTGTTCATCTCTCATATGAGAAACAAGACGTGTGGACACATGTTTCATGTTTGGCATCTCAAACATGTTAAAGATGTATGCCTCCTAAGACATACTTAAAATCATGTTTTCTAATAATCTTAATTTCCAAAATCCTCCTAACAATTCCAAGATCCTCCATATTAAATTCATTATTCAGCTTAGCCTTAACCTTCTAAATCTTAGGCCAATACTGTGAAACAATATTCTTCTAGATACTTGAAATAGAGAAAAATATCACACTTACTTCATGTAGAGACAATACTTGTAATGAACTCATCAAGCCATTTATTCCACTACATTAGGTTTCTTTTTAACAAAAAGGGATTTATTTCACTTAAAATAAAAATTCTTGTATCGTTTAAAACAAAAACAAAACAAAAATTAAAACAATAAAATAAAGTCTAATCGGTTAAGAACACACAAATAGAATAGTTAAACCACGAGTCCCTAGCAACAGCGCCAAAAACTTGTTAAGACTTCAGCAAGTGTACTGAATCGTATCAAGTAATAATAGTTTGGTAAGACCAAATATCGTTTTCCAAGAGACTCACGACACTAAACAGTTGTGTAATTGCTTAACTAATCAGAACTTTAGGAACAAATTTCTTAGGTTTGGAATGCAAAATGCAAGAAAAGTAAATATGAATGCAATTGTGATCAATTGAAGAAAAACGCAAAAGTGAATGGTTGATTTTAATATGGAATGAATATGTTGTTGGGGTTTTGATTTCACCTAATTACTCTCATGCATAAAAGAATTTGTCTTCTTCATTAAATGTCAATATCACTTTCTAAATTACTTAAAACCCGATGTCTCGGCGAAGAAAGCCTATCCTTAATTACTAGACCATAATGTCTTGCATCCCTAATAATTAATTCTGCATTACAATTAGAAGCTTAAGATAACCAAACGTTTTATCCCTATGTCAATATCAAAGAAAACCAATAATCATGTCATGAATGAGTTAAACACAACAAGCATAGAGCATGGGAGAAAAAACCCTAACAATTAATGAGAGAAGCATATATAAATTAGAACCATTTCAAATACATGAGAGTTCACAAGGTTACACCATCCCCCAACAACAAATACTGTTTAGTTCCCCATTATCATGGAGGAACTAGATGTACAATGCAATAAGAATGAAAGAGAAACCCTAAAAACCTAAGAGGAGTGCTTCCACATCCAATCCTGCCTCTAGAGAGTCGAAAAGTATGAATTTGGGTATATTATGTCAAAAGATACAATCCCTAGAGTGTTTGGATCCTTAAATAGATCAAATAAAAAGTTCAAGTCCATGTTGCTAGCGCTCAGCGCTCAAAATGGGGTGTCCAGGCGTGAATGTGAGAGTAGTTGCACTTAGTGCCCCATAGAGGGTGCCCAAGCGTGGAACGACACTGGAAAGCTGGCACTCAACGCCTTAGAAAGGGAGCCTAGGCGTGAATGCGAAGCTTCAGCGCTGAGGGCCTCAGAAAGGGGCAGTCAGGCGTCAATGCGAGCCTCTGGCGTTAAGGGCCCTAGAAAAGGGCACTCAGGCGTCCTGTGATCTTCCTTTCTGATGCTTTTTTAGTCCTTTTTGGGTTCCAACTCCTTGATACTTCAACTCCTCTTTCAAATCATTCAAATTTCCTACAAAATCAAGGGAATTAGTGATAAAGTCATAAGTTCTAACCTTAACTCTCTTTATTCACAACTTAACCCAAAAACAAGAGTTTAAGCAAGTTTCTAAGTCAAAAAGGGTTCATTTAGTATCAAAATTTAGTCATAGATAATGGTGAAATCACCCCTTATCAGATTACTCGTATATTTCTACCAAAAAAGCTCATAATTTGTCCAATTTCAACATCGTGAGCAAAAGTTACAATGTCGCAAAGTTTTGGCCGACCCATTTTTCACAAAACAGCATTTGGAACACTACAAGTGCTTCTGAGATTTTTCTATGAAAATATGGAAAAAGAAGTGAGCACACCAAATTTCAACAAAAAATAACACCCCTAGATATCAAAACCAAAAATGCCATTTAATTAGACAAAAGTTGGCACTATTCATAACACTGCACTAGTGCCGCTCAACGCCACTAGACTACCGCTCAACGCCAGCGCGCCAACACACCTCAACACAGAACACACACAATGAACACATAACATACACTAATAAAACACACACTAACATAAACCCAAGATTGAACCGTTGATCCCCGACAACGATGCTAAATTTCATCGAGGTCGGATCCGAATCAAATTAACATGCAATTAAGTGTAGTATAGACTAGGAAGTGACTCCTAGGTCATCTCTCAAGGACCGACAATTGGTTCAATCATTAGATCAAACACTTGGTGGGATATTTTGAACAGATTAGTGCAAACAAAAATAAACTACTTAAAGCACAAACTCAAACATTAATTGAAAATGGTTGGTCACTATTTCGATTACAATATTCCAATCCCAGATTAACAATGATTAAATGTTGTTCTCACCCCTAATCCAACATGAATTACCCAACTAAGCGAACGCTAATTCGATCTTCAAAAACATGAATTAAGCATACACATTACACATATCCTAATCAATTCTGCACACACAGTCTAATTAACTAAGTGAAAATCAAACACCAATTAGACCATTAAGCGTGTCTTAATTGCAAGTGCAAAAATAGATTGAACAAGGTGCAAGGCAAGGCACCAGATACCAATTCAAAGTGCATAAATCACATGTAACAATTCAATCTCAACAGCAACCAACCCAAACAAATTTATCCTTCCATGAAAACGAAATGCACAATAGAAAATCGAATTTCAATCATCAAAACAAAACTGAAAGTAAACTAGGAAAACTAATTGCAACATATAATAGTGAAACGAAATTGGAGAACTAAATGAGAAAACGCAAGAGAGCTTCAAACGAAACAAAATCACAAAACTGGAATGAAATTCAAATGCAAAATTAAAATTGAAATTGAAATCTAAAACGAAATTGCAATTGTAAACGAACTTAGAAGTGCATAATCAAGAACGAAACATAAAACGAAATGAAATTGCCATTTAAAAACGAAATTGATTAAGTAATTGAAAGGGAAAGATAACAAAACCTAAAACCACAAAATGGGGAAGCTAAAAATGTCCTATGCTGGAAAACCGAGAATGAAAAGAGAAAGAGGCTTTTTGCCCCCTATGGGTACTAAAACCCTAGTCCAAGGTCAGCCCCTACAATTGGGCTTTTACAATTCTAACCCAAAAATTGTCCAAAAATACATAAAAAAACGAATTTACAATTGAATTAAATCTAAAATGCTTATGCGGAGAGTGGTTGTAGACGTTTTTTTCCTATTGAAGTCCCAAAATTAATATTCCAAACATTTCCTTGCAATTAATAATGGAAATTTATCCTCAGATAATTCAAATTAATTAAAATAAGAATTACTGGTCAAATTAAACCCAAATATTTAAAATGAGGAAATATTGGACATTTAAGCACAATTCCCTAATTAAATCTAGTACAAGTAACTAAGTGAATAGTAGAAAATATTGATTCATCACCAATATTACATAAACCCTATGCTCTTGCATACACAAACCCTTGTCCAACAATAGCAACATATAATCATAATCATAATTATATAAACATGTATCAAACAAGGATTATTAATCAAAATAACTAAGAACACATATAACATACCACAATAAACAAACAAAGGTAAGCTTCCCCATACCTTGGCTAATACTAGGCTTTATCGACAACCCTAAAACAACATCAATCTTTCTTTGCACTAAGGGTTTTTGTTGCTCTCTCTCCCTTTCTCCTAAAAAGGCCAATCTCCTCTCTTCCTCTATTTTCTCTCTTTGATTTAGGGTTTCTAAAACACGAATTCCCCCACTCTCTCTATATCTCAATTTATAAAACCACTAGTAAAAAACTGAGTTATTACCGCGCACATTATGCATCGGTTACCCAGAAACCGAGGTATAATATTGCGCGGTGGCATTTTTGAAATTATGTCGACCTTATAGGCCGCGGTTCTGAGGAAAATTGCGACCTATTGTCCATGTGTCAGGGAATAGGCCGCGGTTCTGAGGGGAACCGCGACATAAAAGCCCTCTGACTTTTCCCATGTGGCACTGTTGTAATAAATGGGCAGTAGAGCGGCAGGGAGTAGACCACGGTTGTCTGTGGAATCGCGACCTATATTCCCTGCAAAAATTTGGCATTCCCTCCTGTAGTCTGAACACAATAAAGGTCAGGGAATAGACCGCGGTTCTCCCCAAAACCGAGGTATAAATGTGTGAAGAAAATTTCAGAATTGCCATTTCAGATGAATTTTAAATTGTTTCTTAAAAGAATAGGCCACGGTTGGGTGGGAACCGAGACATAAAGTGTGAAAAAAATTTCAAAATTGCCATTACAGTTCAATTTTAATTTTTTTTTATGAGAATAGGTCGCGGTTATTCTGGAAACCGAGGCCTATTCCCCTCTATTACCCCGGTTTTCTGTTGAACCGCGGTAGTAACATGTATTAGGTTAAAAAAATTTACAGTCTGAAACCCAAAACTCCCTAAAGCTCTCCACTCCGCCACGTTGAAATCCCTCTTCCTCGCGAATATCAAGTATGAAGCGCCGCTGAAAAAATCTCTGAAGCTCTCATTTACTTTGAAATCCCTTTTTTTCTGTTCACAGCCACAACTTCAACCTCTCTTTCATTCCTTCTTGGAAACACAAATCCACGTCCAGTAAGAGTCCATTTTCTGTTTCCTGTTCTTCTTCCTCTCACACATACGACGTCGTTATAGTGGGGGCTGGCGTCATTGGCTTAACCATTGCTCGCCACTTTCTTCTTTCTTCCGACCCTTCTGTCGGCATTGTCGATAAGGTTGTCCCTTGTTTCGGTGCCACTGGGTAGGTATAACCCTCACCATCTAAAGTAATAATCCTTCTTTGCAATTAAACCATGATTATCTTTTATTTTCTCTTTCGAAAAACCCACACACATGCACTTCTTCTCTACTATTTTTCATGATATATCACGGATTTACTTATTTATCTACCCTATTGGGTCGTAGCGGCAAGATTTTTAATTAAAGTGATTTATACTTTGATGTTTTTATTCTAAAAGTATTAATAGGTACAAAGTGTTTCTGCATTTGGTTCTTGATTCAGTAATGCTGATGTGAACAGGTGAGTGAAGAGGTGGAGCGTGCTTTGGCAAAGTTAGGTCCCGCAAGAATTGGTGGAAGGTATAAGAAATTCACTACAAATTTTGGAAATTAATTTGAACATGTTGTAGTTTTCATCATATCCCTTGAATGTGGAAATAATAATTATCATTTCATTGTTCACTTTTTAGTTTTGAGGCATTCTTTTTAGCATATTTGGGTTTCTTAGGATAAAGTGGGTGCTTTTTATGTAACAATTTTCTTGGCTTTTAGGTGAAAAAGATATCCTCTGGAACTTATCTTGTGACAGATAACTGCATTCCACAATATTAGTGTTGGTATGTCATATGAAAGAACATGGCTGTGTATTTCAAAAGGTTTTTTTATTCTGGCTGGTGTTCTAAAAAATAAGGAAGATTGTTTTGTTTTTCTTTTGGTAGGATGAGTAATGAGTGGAAAAGAAAAGAAAATATGTCAGAGGATTAAGAATTCTCTTAAAGGAAACCAAATAAATATAAAACTATGAAAGTAAACTTATCTCTAGATATGATGTGGGAAGGAGTATGTAGCTAAAGATTCTAGTGTTAAACTCTAATAAAATACTTTTCACTTTATCTTCCTTAGTTTTTAGGACCCAATTCTAAGGTATGGGGTTTGTCTTCCACATTTGAAATATGAGATTCTATTGTATGGTTTATATCCAGCTATAATGACTAAGAGCCATTTCGTCGTTTTTAAGTTAGAGATAGTCCATTTCTTTGTAATGTCAAAGAGAAAAGAGGAAAAAACAACGTGCATCTTGTATATCTTACTAAGAGCCAAATGTTTGTCTCACACCTCCAGATGATGAAAAAGCTTTCTAGATAATTAATTGTTTTTCAATGTTAGTTTAAAATATAAAGGGTTTGTTTATTTCAACGTGTGTAGTCATAAGAACGATATGTGCATTGTGGTAGTTTTAATACGTGCAAAGTATTTTGCGGTTTTGATGTGACATTTAAAGTCATATTCTCTCTTGTTATTGGGCAATGTGCTATTTGATGGTTGTACATGATATTTCTTCTATTGAATCAGAAAAGTTTGGTGGTATCTGTGGAAACTGAATTTTTTTTTTAAAAAAAAGGGGGTTTTGGCTGCGGTTCAAGAAAGAACTGCGGTCATATCCCCAGGTTTTTACCGCGGTTGGAACCGCGGCAAAAGGTTAGACGATTTTTTTTTTAAAAAAGGGGGTTTAGGCCACGGTTCAAGAAAGAACCGCGGTCATATCCCCAAGTTTTTACGGCGGTTGGAACCGCGGCCTAAAGTTCCAGACTTTTTACCTCGCCTGTATATGCCACGGTTCTAAAACCGCGATATATAATAAAAAACAACCGCGGTTATTTCCCTTCCCTACACTAGTGAACAACCAAACTCTAACTCTTATATCTCTTCACTTATAATATTATATTTTAAAGACCAAATCTATCTAAATCTCTATTTTCTTTCTATCTCACATCTACATTTATCTTCTATTTTATATTATTTAATTCACACCCTTTTTTCTTCCTACACCCCTTTATTTAATTTTTACCCCAATTAAATAAAGGTAAAAGACCATTTTGTCCTTAAGCAAAAAAACACAATTAAAACAAAAGTTTCCTTTAACTTCCTTTCTCCCTAGAATTGAATTCATACATATTTAATCCTAACTCATCCTTCCATTAACAAGCCAACACATCCTATTAATAATATCACAAACACACAAATCACTCAATTATCAACATATCAATTATGTGTTGCACTTTATTAATAATAACATTAAAGAAATAACATACTTATGGTTTAACAAAGATATTCACTAAAAACACCTTATTAGACATAACAACTCTTAAAAGAAAAATACTCAAGTCTTAACAAAACTTTATTCCTTAAACCCCTATTTTTCCCCCAGGTCTTACAACATCCTCATGTTCTTGTTCAACAACATCCTCGTGTTACTCATCAACACTAGTACCAACTAATGGTGCATCATCTTTAGCTTCGCCATGACGACCTCTTCTGTGGGTCTCCTTCTAGTTTCACCATGTGGAGAGCTCTCAACCCGTATGTAGAAGTACCATGTGTTTTTACCATTTTTGTAACACATAAATTCAAAAATACATACAAAAACAACACATCAAATAACTAAACTTAAAAAGGAAAAAACAACAAAATCATAACACAACAAATAACTCAAATAAAAAAAAAATAGAAAAAGACATCAAATACAGAAAAAATCCATAACCAAATTTGAAATTTGGGACATTTGTTAATCGAATATCGAAATCCAATAACTTCCTTAACTAAATTTCAAAATTCGATAACTACCTTAACCGGATTTTAAAATTTGGTACCTTCCCTAAATCTAGTAACTATCTTAATTTTAAAATCTAATAACTTCCCTAACTTGATTTCAAAACTTGGTACCTTCCTTAAATTCAGTAATTGTCTTAACTAAATTTTAAAATCCACTAATTCTTAATCAAAATTCAGTGTTTTCTGAAATCCAAGACATACCCTCAATTAGGTTTTGAAATCCAATACATACCCAAATTGGATTTCAAAATCCGATACGTCCATTTAAAATTAGTTGAATACATTTAACTAAAATTCAAAATTTGACACCTCCACTCCACAACTTAATCGGATTTCAAGTACTACTCTTAGCCTTAATTGGATTTCACTCTCAATACACCCCTCACACAAAAAAACCCTTAGCCTCAACCAAATCAAAATGAATCAAAGGAATGCTTACCTTAACAATGATTACAAATGCAACAAAGAAAGAGGAGCAATGTGTAGAAGAAATAAATGTAACACACATTAGGACCGTGATGATTTTCATTGAACCTTGACATCCTTTAAATAGGTGTAAATAGAACATTGGACCAAGTACAAATAATAAAAACTAAAAACAAAATATCAATTAACTCAATAAAAATAATTACTTAATCTATCTCTATCTTATATCAATCAAATAAAATAATATTATATCTAAATAAATAAAAAAACAAAATTATTTATCTTTATTCTTTTTATCAAAATCAATAAAATAAAATTCAAATAAAATTATTAATAAACCTTTAAAGTTTAATTTTGTCCCAACAGAAATGATAATACAATGATAAGTTGTGAGGGTGTTGATTGAGTGAAAGTGAGGATAAGGGAGTGAAGGTGCAGGGTCAAGATGGATGCATGGCCTGAAGAAATCTAGGAGGAGTTGGTGGATATAAAATTTGGAGGTGTGATACACAGGATGAAAATTATGAAAGAGAAAGAGTTAGATGACATTTTAAAAGAGTTAGAAAGAGTTAGATCTCTACTTAACCTTTTAAACCTAGTCAAAGTCAAAGATTAACGATGACATTTTAAAAGAGTTAGAAAAAGTAAGAAAAAGCCCACCAAATGGCCTTGAACTTGGAAACAAGGAAATGAATGTTAATAATTTTAAAAGGTTTAATATAATTATATAAGCTTTTAACTGTTTTTTCACTTTAACTGTATAATGCACTTTACGTTTCAATTATATTTTCTAGTAAAACGCACAAATTTTTAATCCATTTTAATAATAAATACATTCAGTTAAATTTAATTGTAAATTATAAAAAAGAAAAAAACTTAAATGTTAGAATTAGTTCATTCCAATTTAACAAAAGTGCAGTGAACTAATATCAAACAACAATATTCAAAATTAGTTCCTCAATTGCAACTTTTTTCTTTTCTTTTTCAAGCCTCAAATATTCACCACATTTTGTCTATATTATGTGTGTAATAAAAAAGTATTATAAGAAAAATTATTAAATAGTAATCAAATATAGAAATTAAAATAATTATTTTATAAATTAAAATTTTTGGGATTTCAAATAATTGATCTTTAATATTATTTACTAGAAATTTAGCTACTTGTTGATTATAAATTAATTTTTATTTTTAAATTAGAGACTAGTTTTTGAATTAATAATAATAATAATAATAATAATAATAATATTATTATTATTATTATTATTATTATTATTAAAGATTAATTTAAACTCTAATTTATAATCAATTATGATTTTTATAAATAATAAAAATTATTTTAGATATCAATAATTTTTAATTTACAAAATTATACTTAATTAATTATTTTTTGTCTTTAAATTTAATTAATATTTAATGATTCTTTTTAGTGAAATCTTAAATTTTTAAAAAGTTGGATATAATTGGCTGCATGAAATACCAAGGACAATGATCCAAATACAACAAAATAATTCTAAATAGAAGATTTTCATGAACTTAAATCGTGACAAACAAGAAGATATTAAATAAAATAAAATTTTAGCAGTGTGTCCATAATTAACCAATAATAATAACTAGAATCTGTGCATGTTGTAATCAAAATACAAAATGCTTATTTTTATATAATTGAATATATTTGAAATTACAAAATAATTAAATTCAAAATAAATAAATATATAAATTTTATCTTAAATTTATATTGTACAATTTAAGTGTGATATATAATATTTTTTTCAATTGTTTATTTTATTGAAAAATAACTAATTTAAAGATATATGTATATATAAGAATGGTAAATTGAAGGATATGAATGATTAAAACAAAAAATATACATGTGAATAAAGGTAATTTGAACTGGAAAAAAATTTGTTAATTTTGGCAATAATGGAGAAAATGAAGCAGGAAAAAACAATTGAAAATAATATGAAAATTAACAATAATATAATGGTAATAAATTACTTGCCTGTATATTTTAAGCGAAACAGATATTGTAATTTTTAGATAGTATGGATAGGCTTTATATATATTTTTAATTAATAATAAAATGGCAACCATTTCCCATGCAGGTAGATATATTACTGAATCTTATTTCATGTGTTTTCATATTTATTTTTTATAATATAGTTCTCATTACTAACATACTAAAAGTAGAACAATAAAATATACGCAAAAATAAGGTATGTAAGTATCAAGATGCATTAAGTATGAAGAAAATATAACAGTGATAAGAAAAAGAAATATTTAAATTATAAGACTGAAAAATATCATTTAGAAAAAAACATTTATCTTTAAAGAATAGAGCATACCTTCTCATTTATTGTATAAAAGTAGAAACATAGCTTTTGGATTTGTTTCAACTCTAATGAAAAATAATTTTTTAACAACTTTTTTTTTTTATAATTTTGTATAAAGTTTATGTGATAGTTATTGACTTTAGATATATCAACTAATAAAATAATAATATATAATTTATTGTCAAAAAGTTATTAATTTATCACTGTCCTTCAAGTTATAAAGATCAATTTCAAATTTATGATGACAATAAAAATATATTACTACATTATATATTTATTAAAAAACTCAATATTATTTTATAATGATATGAAATTCCAATAATGCAACTTTGGGTTTTTGAAATTACATAATTCGATAATTTGGTTGGTTAAAATAATAAGGATATGAAAGTCAAACCAAATACTAAAAGATTTAAAATAATTGAAGGAGGTGGTGATAAGAATATATTAAAAGAATAATTTATTTTTCCAGCAAAGATTCTTTATTATTATTGTCCTTTTCTCTTTTGACTTCCAGATGAATCAAATCTGTTGAAACCAAATATTTCAAAAGAGATATTGCATTTTTAATACATAAATGTAAAAGTTGAGAATGTTGGGTTGGATTCAGTAGAGGGAATTGATATTCAAACTCACATTAAATGTGTTTGGGATGTTGATTGGTTGGTTTGAAGGGAAGAAATTAAAATTTAAGTGACTAACTTTTATTACTTTGGATTCATTTAAATTCAATTTTTTTTATCAAATCAATTCAATTAAAAACCACTTGCTTCTGCAATTATATTTAAATAAACATACTTTAATTTTAATAAAACATATTATAGTTTTTATAATATGATAAAAAAAATATCTGTAGATCATTTAAAAATAATATTTCTATTAGAACTTAAAAGTTGGATAAACTTATTGTCCACCCCGACTAAATAAAAATACTAGTAATTATATATTTTAAAATTATTATGTAATATATGATTATGTTATTACATAATATATATTACAATAAAAGTTTTAAACAAATGGATAAATTTATTTCAACGGCTTCAATTCTTTATGCAACTTAACATGCTTAATACCATTAAACAATTACAGATTTTAATTTTATCATCCGAAAATTTAATATAATTATAATATTAATAAACACTTATTTATTTGAATTCATTTAAATAGATCAATTCGTTTAGTTATTTTAAAAATTCTTAAATACATCATATTTTTAATTAACAACCCTTTATTAAGATATAGGTCTTATATATATATTCTCTAGTAGATCCTTATTGAATAACCTTGTATATTCTCACCCAAACACTTCTTATAATACAAATTAACTTCAACAACACATTTAATTTAATGACACATTATGTTTCATATTACTACATTTTACAAAAGAGCATAAAATAATTAAATTCCAATACCCAATGGCGATCACCACCTTAACTCTACTAACCACAACAACATAAATAAAAGTTAATTTGTCATTAACTTCATACAAATTTGTCCTAAAAAAATTCTTCTGACAAAATGTAATAACTGTTAGAATGAGTTCATTTGTTCATATTTTCCATTTCCACCAAAATCAAATGGATTAAAGATGGTAAAATGAAAGAATGTATGAAAGGAGCATTCAATCTATGTTTTTCTCCTCGTATAACAAAACAGAAAAGAAACTAACATCATACGTGCTATACATACAGTGTACAGTGTACAGTGTACAGTGTACATATACCAATCTCAGTAGATGGTTTTAGGCATAAGGTGTGCACCGACACAACATCCCATGTTACCATTTTGAAATTTTAGTTTTAGTATTTTTCTCTTCAAAGAAAAAGAAAAAGGAAAGAGATCATTAATAGCGGTACCTGCGAAAAGAGTTGACGAAAGTGATTTTCCTTTCCATGCCAAGTGCCAACATGTATATAACTCATAAATTATTACTCCTCATCATGAACAGAGTTGCGTCTTTGTTCCTCTTGTTTCCACACGCTTTCGATTCATTCACTTTTTATTATTTCTCTTTCATCTTGGTCCTAACTGTTCCTTCATTCCACCAATCAATTGCTTCAACCGAGACCCACTTCACAGATGACTTAAAGTGTGATGCTTTCAATCACGAGAAAACATTAATAGGTTTGATCTGCACTGAAACGAAGGTGGGTGGAAGAAAGTTGGTTCCTTTTTAGGTTCAGGACTTGTGGGTTTTGCTCCACTTTTACTAAAGGCATGAGTAATCATTTGGGGTTGAAGTATTGCTGTATCGGCTGCTAGTACGACTACTTATGTTTCGGAGACTCAGATGGTTTGTGGGTCTCAATCAGAAGAATTGGTCAACCAAAAGGTTGGTCCATGTTGAACATCAACATCCTGGCCCTGCAAGGCCAAACCAGTTGCCTGTGCTCGATGCCGTGCACGAGGTTGCAATTTACATTCATAGGTTTCATAATCTTGACCTCTTTGAACAAGGGTAAGCACTAAGCTCCACTTTCTGTTGCTCCCTTTTTCCTTGTGATACTGTTGTAGACTTTTCAGCTTCTTTTTATTGGTCTTTTATTTTTATTGATGCTCTGTAGATGGTACAAAATCAAGGTGACCATGAGATGGGAGGATGGTGAAGACTCCTATCCCGGGATTCCGGCGCGGGTTGTTCAGTATGAAGGTGACACGTATTCCTAATCTCTTCATGTGCTAGTGGTTAAGTGCATCTATTTTCTGTAGTTTAGTCTGTAGTAAGTTTTGCTGTTCTAGTTTGTTGAAGACATGAATTTCGGGTTCATTGAGATCCGGTGCGCTGTCATCAAGGTTGTGTGTTAGATCCGAGCAAAAACGTGTTCTTTACATGGAAATTACGGTTGGTATTTGACATGGTGCTGTAAACAAGAAAAGGTAAGAGCATCTAAATGACAACAAAATGATGGTAAAATTATTCTTCTCCAGCTTCGTACAATAACAAATCATTTAGTTCCCCGCACAATCAGGTAACATAAAGAAAAGAATGCAATGGAAAATTGTCAGGCCGTTATGCTTATTTTCCTACATGGCAGCAAGCATAAACTAATTTTATAATTCATCAAGCTAAAAGGTCTTGATAATAGCTGGACTTCTTTGTAACCTCTTGGGCGTGATGATTGAGCTGGATTGCTAACAATTCCCTCCTCTAGAAAAGCCACGCTGTCCTCAAGATGATAGATGTGGTTAAGGTGGTGCTAGTTTTCCCTAGCAAAGGGGTTAGGGACCAGTGGTGGGTGTGTGAGTAAGGAGGTGATTTGGAAGAGAGCTAAAGCAGGTTGAGGGGATATAGGTAAGTTTGCATAAAAGGATAAGGGTTGGCCCAAATGAGAGTAAATCTAATGCTTAGGGATCCGGAGTAGGATGATTTCATTGGAGTGGTAGGAAGGGGCATGAGAGCCTGACAAAGATCATTCACTTGGTCCCTTACAACTTGGCAAGGGCCATAACTTTTGTCATCAGCATACGTTGAATAGCCTCCTAGATTTTGTGGTGAGTTTCCAAAATTAAAGCAACTCAAAAGGAACATTGGAGCTAAGTTGACAATACAATTGGGCAAGCTCTAAAACTTGGTGATGTATTTATTGATGGTGCCACACTAGGTAAGCTTGTACAGAGCTCTCCTAGGTTCATCATAGTAAGATAAACAAGACTCAAGAGCTTGCAACATGCCTTGGCACGACTTGAGGAAACCATTGTGAAACATTCATTGATACCAACTCAGTGTGGGACGTCCATGTAGAAGGAAGTGATCCTAATCCGTTCTTCGTTGGGAATGCCCTAATAATTGTAAAATTATTCGATTTTGAAGATCTAACTCAACGTGAAGGCCATTGAATCTAGGAAGCTCTATTTTGATAGAGGGATGGTGTGGTAATGGAGATGGGGGGTGAGGGGGAAGCATGGGGCGAGGTGGTAAGTGAAGACAACTGCTCAAGAATACAATCAATGTTGTGAGAGGTCTTTTTGGTTGTTAGTGAGGGTGGTTTGGAGTTGGGTAAGGGGATGCATGGTGTCCTCCGGGCAGTTGGCATCCAATTTATAGATACTGTGACGGCCATTGCTGGTTGGACAACTTGATATGGCATTATAAAAAAAGGGTTAAAGTAGCTAAATGACTGCAAAATGATAAAATTCATTCTTCTCTTTTTATTAATAAAATGAAAAATTGCTCATCTTACACATTAAAGGTCTAAATATGTCTAAGTATCGCTGAAAACTATGTTATTGATTTGCGATTTAAATTTGAGATTTTCTTAGTATGGATTTAAATTTGAAATTTTCTTAGTATGGATTTAAACATAAATTTATATTTATATTTAAAATTGCATGCTTTTGTGGATGATAGTTTTGATTGAAGAAGTAAGGCAAACTATTAAATTTAAACTTGAGCTTTGGAGACAAACATTGGAAACAAAAAGGTTTTTTCATTTAAGTAGTAATAAGACAAAGTATATACCTTGTGTGTTTTACAATAGACAAGAGAAATATGACTTGGAAGTTACCATGGGAGAAAATGCGTTATAAAAATCTGGGACAGTTAAATATTTTGACCTGTAATACAAAATTGAGGAGAAATGAACGAGGATGCTTCACCGCACAAAATATATACATGGTCATTTAAGTTAAAAAATACATTAGTGATTATTTTTTTATCACAAAGTACATGCCAAGCTAAAAGGAAAACTTTATTGTACAAGTATACGTTGGATTATACTCTATGGTAGTGTATTTTGGACTTTAAAGGAACAACATGGGAAAAAAGTGGTAGTAGTAGAAATGAAAATGCTGAGATATAGGCATATAAGAAAGAACATGATATGAAATGACTGCATATGGGAAGATGTTGCTGTAGCACCAATTGAGAAAACGATGACAAAATATCACTAGGGAGGTGTGAACACATCAAGATGGCTGCAAGAAGCACAATAGTCTACTTGAATGATTTTGGCTCTAAAAGTAGTATTTATTTTATCTTTTTTCCCTTTAACAATATTCTTGTTTGGGTATCAATGATTTGTCTTTAATGTGATAGTTTTTTGGAGATCCTTAATTGACTAGTAATATGATCAAAATAGTGTGTTTAAGTAGGAGACAACAATAGTCCATGAGCTAGTTTTTGAGATTGAATTAGGTCTAAAATCCAAATTTTAAGATAGCAGATGTCTATTAGTTGTTCTTGGATTTATTGGGTGTCCCATTTTGAGGTCGTTGTCCAACCACTATGTTCAGTCTTGCAAACATTATACTTCTAATATCCAGTCTTTGGTGTGAGATGGTGTATGCTGGAAATTCTATATTGACTACTGATATTGCAAAAAAATAATGTATATAAATGAGAGAAACACTCACTCCATGTGCTCTTTTGTGGAGTTGAGTTAGACTCATACCTAAATTCAAAGAGTAGTGATTTTTATCAAAATAAGGGTTATTCAGGGTCTGCTCAGATATTGATATCTAATGAATTCTGTCAGAGTGAGGGATACATTTCTAGTTTTAGGAATTCAGAAGACAAACTTATATCAAATTGTTGGTTGCTATCTCTATTTGAGTTCAGGTACTATGGAATTAAACTCAATCATTGTCAGAATTCTACAATTTTTCTTTTTGTAGATCGAATTCCATTTCTTATTTCAGTTAGCCATATTAAGAAATAAGTTATCTGCAACTAAATGCATGCCTGTTTGCAAAGCAATTTGAACAGACCAGTACTTGAACTTTTGTGCATAGTTTTACTCAAACTTTAGGTTTTCGCTGATTGTATTGTAATGCTTCCTAATAATCTCTTTAAGTTGTACTGTTTTGAACCTCCGAACACTTCCAGTGTACCTGAACATTTACAATCACAAACTTGATATACTGAATAATTATTTTGTCCTCTTAGTTTGTTGTATTGCATTATATTTCTGTAATTGTTCAAGCTATAGTGTATAATCCTAGAATCCATCCTTTTTCTTTGAGCTGCAGCTCCTGAAGTGGGTTCTGACAATTTATGTAGAGTCTGGATGATTGATGATACAGACAACAGTTTTTCAACACCGCCATTCCATATTAAATATGCAAGACAGGATGTATATCTTTCCATCATGATCTCATTCTACCTGTCTTTTGGTGTGTGTGAGGTCAGTTTTTCTTACTATTTTAACGATTCACTGATATAACCCTTTAAACGTATTTGTGTACGAAATGGAGGTTCTTTTTTGTTGAAACAAACTAGTATAGGAGATCTTGTCAAACGCAGGACAATAAGATTTAGTGTAATCTTATTGAAAGAGGGTCCTAATCATACATACTGATTCAAGTTGCTGATGGCTGTCCCTTGGTCCATGTCATCTCACACTGAATATTCACAATTTACAACGGTATCTGCAAATGTCATTGGCACCTTTTCTTCCTCCTGTTCTCTTCATTCAATGAGCTGACTGCGGAGGCAATGAACTTTATAAAATAATTGCAAGAGGGAAAGCTGTCCCTTTGCATCACGTGTTGTAGAAAAGGAAGTCATGTCATTCCTTGGCGAATTTGGTTGGGGAAGGAAAACCTATATTTTTAAGAATGTCTCATTATTTCATTAACTGTTGGATACAATTGTCTTCATGAGCTCATAGTTATTGGAATACATTTCTACATCTGTCGTGCAAAGAAATAGGTTCCTTTCATTATAAGAATCTATAATTAAAAAAAATAAAAAAAACTGTCGTGACTTGCTGCTTTAGTGATGTGCGCCACTAGACTACCTTTTATTTTTCTTCTGTCTTGTAAACTTCTGGTTATTATCTAAACACAGGTACAATCCTCTTCTGTCATCTTGAAGTTTGAACTCATGCATGCTCCTATAACACGAACTGGGTTAGTTAATAGTTCCTTTCCTTTTTTGGTGCACTAGTGTACTAAACTAGTGTGCAAATATTTATTTGACTTTTAATTAGATTTGATTATTACGATAGTGTGAATTTCAGGTTTTTAACTCTGAGATTAATTCATCATTTGTGCAGGCCTGAGTTACAAGGTTCTCTGGATCCGTATGCTGCTTCAGTTCATGAATATAAAATCCCCCCTAAAGCTCTTCGAGGATTGCATTCATATTGTCCTGTTCATTTTGATGCTTTCCATGCTGTCCTTGTTGATACAAGCATTCACATCAGCCTACTAAAAGCTAGCTATCACACATCTCAACAGAAGGTATCCAGGTTTGTCAGAGCTCCAGCTTTTGAAGTTCAAACTAACCGTTGCATCATCACTGTTGGAATATCATTAGAATCAATTAGACCTCCGAAGCAAGGAGCTGTCTTAGAAGTTGTTTCCCTGTCTGGTTAGGGTTAGGTGTGCTGTGCTATTGTTAGTGGGCTTGAGCTAGTGCTACTTAAGTTATACCTAATCATTAGTCTCAATGGACATTGGAGACGGACTGCTTTGTTTTATACAACATAAAAGTCAAATTTAATCTCATATTTTATTAACTAGTATAACCATTCTCTTTTCCCATTCACTATCTAAACCTTATAACTTTATAAGCCATAATTTAATTATGTTTCTTTTTCTTATTGTACATAATGTATTGTTTTAGCTTTTGAATATGATTAGTTGAATTATATCAGTGAATCCAGAGGTTCAGAAGGTGCTTATGTTGAAGATTATGTTGGGTCAAACAAGGTATGAGGTGTTGTGTATAGATCACATCACATGATAACATTGTTTCTGATTTTGAGGTGTTATAAGTTGCAAAGTTGTGGGTTATATTATTTGATAAGCTTAATTTTGTTGAGAAATCTCTTTGACTACTATTATAACTTATTCTTCTTCTGATTCTCAAAACTCAAATCAGGTTATGCTCATCAAAGCATTGATGGCTGCGTATGATATCCTGCTTGAAGATTTGAGAAGAATAAGCACAGGCATTGGCAAAGCTATTGATTTAACTGAAATTACTTTTGAATCAGATGCTACAGAATGGTTTGCTCCTACTCCACCTGCATGTGTGGAAAGTGTTGATGGTGAACCATCACTTCAACTGTCTGACATGACACGAGTAATAAGTGCTGAGGTTTTTAATTCTGTCAACACGAACATTTTATTATTTGTTTTAGCTTCTTTGTGTTTTAGACTGTTTACCGAGTTACAACTTCCATGTTTCCCTAAACCAGAAGTCTGCTTATTATATCAATAATCTTACTGAGAAGTCTATCCAACCTTTCTCTTGGGATGATCATCTCTTAAGCTCTTTTCAGTCTCTAGGGAATCAGCTCTTATGTCTCTGGAATATATTTCTGAAATTCCACAGGTTTGTTATATATAATTGCAGAGATTTCATGTCCAAATAATTATTTAAGTTTGGCATCTTTGATGTCCTTGTAGCTCTTTTTCGTATAATGCTTCTATAGTTCTATATCCATTCTGATCATTATAGCGTAATGAAGAACTATTTTATCCAGTCTTCTTTCAGTTTGAATATTCTTTTTTCAACTTTTCTTTGCCAAGCTCTAGTTTTTTGACTGGCTAGTGAGATTAGCTTGTCCAGAACGAGCCTGATTTCTGTCATAAATTTATTTTACAGTTTCTATATGTAATGTAAATGCATAGCTAGACTGTTATGTTGTAAGAAATTTATTATTTGAGAATAACATTTCAGCAATGCATTAATTCAATAACATCTGTTTTTTTACCCTATCATTTTAACCAGGGAAAACAGAACAAAAATATTGGAATTTCTGCGGAAGTCCTGGGTGATTGATCGGAGAACTGAATGGTCTATATGGATGGTGTACTCAAAGGTTGCAATGCCTCATCAAAATATGATCAATGGAGTTGAGGGGACGTCCATGTCCCACGGTGTACATAGAAGTTCAATACTTACAAGGAGATTTACTGATGATGTAATAATCTACTATTTAATATTTATTAGTTCTTTTGTGCTATGGATTTTCTTTACTGGGTCATTTTCTTCGAATATGTTACGTTCATTTTTCTTCAATTCAGCCTATTCAAAGTGCAACAATGCGTGCAGAACTTCACAGGCGGGGAATATCACAAATGAGGGTAAGAATATTTTTTTTTTCGGGGGTTCTTTCAAGTGTTATAGTTTAAGCTGTCTGGAATTGATGATATGTGATTCACATGCAGATAAACAATAGGTCACTTCAAGACATGTTTATATTTAGAGATCTTCTGCTGGTTCCTATCATTATTATAGAACGCTTGACAAACGGGTACCATTCTGCCAGTGTTAACGCGGACTTCAATCCTTTGGATGACAAAAAAAGGCATATTCTAGAAAATGGACCCAGAGCCGCAAAGAAGTTGTTTGGTGGCAGTTCACAGCAAAATGAGCTTGTTTTAAGGATAGTTGTTTTTGTTCATGGATTTCAGGCATGTTTCACATTCTTGCAGTTGCTTTTACCTTGACCTTAGTTTTGTCTCTCTTTATTGTTACTTTGGCCTTCAGTCTTTTAGAAGTTACAATCCAAAGTGGTTTTCCCTGAAAACTGAAGCTGCAATTTATGTTCTGGGATAAAAAAAGGGAGAATTCAAAACTATGCTGATATACTGAAATACCACATGCAGTTTTCGAATCTTATGCACGAAATAGCATCAAATTGTGTCCATATTTGTAGTTTGTGAAGTTTTTGAACACTAAGGTTATATAGCCACTTAGAGGAACAACTTATCTGAGTTCATGGGTTTTTTTTTTTTTTTGCTATTAGAGTTTGAAACTTCAGGCTAACAATTATTTTGGTTTTTCCTTTGTCATGATTTGGTTGTTCGCAACTCCTCATTCTTATTGATAAATATAAGATTAACTAGAGTACTACATATTTTCTTTTTGTTGTGACTTCATTTTGAAGTTATCCACGTGGTAAATCTGTGGGTGTTAATTTTTTCTATACAAACGTAAAAGCCTAACTGAACATATAGTTTTAAGCACATATCACCAATAATGAGAATTGCAGCATTCTGTTTTGCTGTATCTTTTCTAAATTGCTAAAATTGACTATTATACAATATAATTACAGACTTGGTTAGTCCTTAAAAGATTTAGATGTATGATCATTCACTGTTACATCTTTGTACAACATTAAGTCTATAATCTTAAAAAAGGTATGTATATATACAACTTTGAATAACTATCTATACTGGATTTTTAAGCATTTGATCTGTTAATAAGTATTATTAGCCTTGATCTGGTGCATTCATTTTTGTGTATGTTGAAACTCTTGCATGAATATTTTCCATCTTGCTTGTGTTTCCATTTCCCAAAAATACATATATTACTTGTTTGTAGGATAATTAGAATTAACTATAGCTTAGTTGAGGATTCTACTATTATAGGAATGTGATCCTAGCAGTGTCGGTGACCTATGAAGGAAAGAAAACTCTTCTAATATAATCTACCTCTGAACTAATCTTACTAATTACTTGTTAGATATTACAGCAGAAAATATCCTTTCAATATCAAGTATTATTAAACTATGGGAATCTTAAACATCAAAGCAAACAATGGTTTTTCACGCCACACCTCCATGGGAATCTTAAACATCAAAGCAAACAATGGACTCCTATTTATCAAATAGACGATAGTGATTGCAGTTTCTGTTAGGTTACTTTATAACGATAACTTAATCTATTCCCTCTTCTCACCTCAACACTCGATTAACAGAGATAAATGTATGAATATGTATTTTATTAACTCTGTAAAGTATAGAAAACAGAATTACAAGTATCCCAAGGAAGCCTCCCTTCCTCCACTGGAAAATGTCCAGTCTATTACAAAAGTAAAATATCTGATAATCCTCTCTCCCCCTATTCTGTTATTATTTATACCCTCTCTCTACTAACAACTAACTTCTTTTATTCCTAACATTACTCTACCCCTCAAAATCAACCTTGTCCTCAAGGTTGAAGTCAGGGAGCTGTTATTTGAGGTAATGCTCCTCTTTCCAGGTGGTGCCCTCCAAATTCTGGTCTGGAGGCTTGGGTGGGGGCAAATCTTCCTCCAATATCTTCCATTCTTCTTTGATCCTATTAACTTTCCACATTCTAGTCACCTTTTTCCCAAAACTATAAGCCCAGAGAAGATGATCTTTGATGTCTTTCAATGCTTCCAGCAGCTTTCTCCTCTCTGCAGGTCCCTCTTTATTGGGAATTAAGTCACTCTCTTCTGTCTCCCCCTCCACAAATTCTGCTTGGCTCAAGCTCCAAGCCAGAATCATGGTTTCAATCTCTTGTAGTATATAAGCTAACTCTTTGGATTCAGAAATGTTTTCTCTGCCTATTGGCTTGTGTTCTTCAGAGGACTGATTCAGGTCTGGCGTTACAACCTGCAAGAAGCAAAAATAGCCAAGTATATTCCACCAGCATCAATTCTCTTGTTTTCTGTTATATAACTCTCAACAAATTCTCCATTTCTATAAAAAAATCCAAATGCTAACTTCTCAGAATCTTGACCACTTATTCCACGGTATATTAAAATCATAAAATTAGTCAGGGTATCTTGACCTTTTAGTCGCCAAAAACTTCCAAATATTTCACCTGGAAGCAATTTTCCTATGACTTCATCTCTTTTCCAACCAGTTAGCCTTTCCATGGCTGCATTCCATTCAAAACAACAGGCACTCTCATCAGAAGAAAACATGGGTGGAATTAGTGGACTGAGACTCTGCACGATTGCTTTGTAATCACCTTCCAACTTGATGAATTTATCTTGAACCATTTTCTCATAAGTGATGTCTTGACCTACAAAGCATACCCGACAACAAAATCTGTGTAGTCCCTACTAGTGCAAGCATTGACCATGAGATATACAACTTTCTGTTGCTGTTGAAGCCCAAAGTGCTTTATTTTAAACTCAACACTTTTGTCCTCCTCTCCTTGCAAGGCTCTGCTTAGAGTATTTTTAAAAGTGTCACATGAGTCCGCATGTATAATTTCATTTACCATGGAGCCTTGTAGAGCTGTCAGTTCAGCAATCTTTGAATTCCATCCATTGATTACCCCACCTGAATCAACCCCAAAAATCGGAACTGTTGTAGTCTTGATTAATCTCACCATTTCAAGTGCTACTGAACTGAGTTCATCCATCACTCCAGTTGAAGTGTCAGTTTTCTGCACATAGTTTGAAGTCTTTGGACCGGTGATTTCAGTGTCTTGGAAAGAATCTCTTATCATTAGTTGTAATGAGTGAATAACATTGATTTCTGACACTTCCCAAGGCAAACTTTTGCTTTTGACTACTTCAAGAAAAGCTTTGAATGATGATCTTGGGTTCATTTTTCCTCCATCATCCCTATCCTCTGGATGGTGCTGGGCTCCTCCCCATTTGACTTCCTTAGCAGTGTGAGACCTGAACCAGGACAAGAAATGTTTTGAAGTGATTCTTGCCGTGGCCATGCCACAAACTGCATCACTCAGTGAAATAGCACCTGGATAACCAGCATCAACTAAACTATCTAATGTCAAACCTGTTGAATCCCCATGATTACTAAGTAGCCATTCTCCAATGTCTTTTACCTGTGCTTCAGTTGGGAATGTACCTAACAACCAGCAGTTTCCATCATAAAACAAGGCAGCCCCATCACCTAAATATACATTATAAGGGGGCGTATCCTTACTTTTCAGCCCCAATTCCTCCACCAATCTGGTGGAAATAAGGCTATGACTCTTCCCACTGTCAATCAACACCAATACCTTTCTCCCTTGCACCCAACCTCGCAGTTTCATTGTTTTAGATTGCATTAAACCACCTGCAGATAATACAGATAACTCCATGGTTTTTTGTTCGATTTCGAGACCCTCCTCTACCTCATCTTCTTCGTCTTCCTGCCCTCCGCCCGCGTTGACAGTTCCCTTCGACGATCCCCGATACGTCTCCGTCTCCGTCCTTGCAACTGTCCCCGAGCTTGAGTTACATCTTCCCTCCTGTCGCTCCGCTGCCAGCTCCTCACAAACGGTGCTCCGATTTAGTTCGCCAAACCTCCGCGTTAGAGCGTCGGTGAACATCTTCCAAGTCGAATGCGTGGTTTTCTTCTGCCAGAAGCAGAACCAAAAGCTCGCTAAACCTTCCTCCATGCATTTATAGACGAACTTCATCTTCTCCTCCGTCGTGCGCTGGAGGTTGAAGAATTTCTCTGCCTGTGCGGTCCAGCCCATCGGATCTGCACCTTCAAATGTAGGTAGTTCAAGGCGCTTCCTCCCACTGTATCAAACTTCTCCTCTGTTTTCTTCCGATTCCTCCTCCGAGTTTTCCGACAGTCGTCGTTCGCATCCAGCATTGATGGAATCACGTCTTCCTTCGGAGCTCCGACGCTGGTTCTTGGTTCGTCGTTCTCGAGCACGGCCAAACGCTTGGAATTTGCGAGTTACTACTCTCATCTCCGCTTTCAACTCTTCTACTGTCGATTCAATCGCGATCAACCTTCCCTCCATTCTTCTTCTTCACCGTGCTCCGTTTGCTCTTCCGATACGGATCCGGCAGGTCGGACCAATCTGGTAGGTTACTTTATAACGATAACTTAATCTATTCCCTCTTCTCACCTCAACACTCGATTAACAAAGATAAATGTATGAATATGTATTTTATTAACTCTGTAAAGTATAGAAAACAGAATTACAAGTATCCCAAGGAAGTCTCCCTTCCTCCACTGGAAATTGTCCAGTCTATTACAAAAGTAAAATATCTGATAATCCTCTCCCCCTATTCTGTTATTATTTATACCCTCTCTCTACTAACAACTAACTTCTTTTATTCCTAACAGTTTCTCTCTAGAAGAACTTAGGAAAACTAGCTCCCAATAACACACCTCAGCAAGACCATTTTGTTGAAATGTATCTGCAGTTCCTATACCTTCTATCTTACAATGCTCATTAAACTGCTCTGATGCAAACTCCAATTTGTTGTCAATTCTAACCACTTGGAGTTTGGTTATCTATTGATTACCGTTCATGGTGTGCCCCTTTTGAAACATCCCAACTATCTCAGTTTTACTTTTCAATATATAAATACACACCCTTTGCAAGTAATCCTCTATGATAATAAGGAAATAAGACTTTTCAACTTGAGTTTGAGTTCATCTTAGACTCCAATAGGTTAAACGGTCTATTGGACACATGGTTACCAACCCCAAACTTCAATATATGAGACTTTCGAAGTACACAAAACTCCAGCTTATCCATTATATTGCCTCCCAATAGGTTTTGTTTTCCCAGCTCCACCAAACCTTTTTCACTTATGTGCCCCAACCTTAAAGCCACAACTTTGTCTTGCATCATTTGACTAGGCTAAGATGCATATGCTATCACTGGTAAACCATCTAGTGTGTAAAGACCATTATTTTTCATCCCCTTAGTAGTTGTAGATGCTCTCTTTACAATCTTTATAGTACCGTGTTTAATCTTAGTTGTCAAACCCACTATCCAGGAAAGAGTACCATCTTTTCTAAATTTGAATTCTCAAGGGGTACAATAAAAATAAATCAGAGAAGAACGCGGAATAAGGCAGAGATGGGGACGCCACAATCTAGTAGATTGATAAGTCAAGGAAGATTCGCCACAAAGATGTTAATCTTTGATAAGAATCAGAGTTCTAAACCAAGAACCAAGAGAATCCTCTCTCAAAAATGCAAATGCATATATTATGACTCAAAAGTGTCTACATATGTATTTGGTGCCCCTATATATAGGTATAAATGTTTATGGCACCTAAGAAACCCTAAAGAAAAGCCCAAAGACATTGGGTCCAAAAATAACTTGAAAAAAAGAAACAAATTGTTTGCAATTAAAATAAAAGAATACAATTTGTTTAATTTCCTAAATTATTCTGCTCGTGATCTTCACGCTTCTTTAAATTCCTCTCTTCATGAAAGATTATAAGATTCAAGGAGACGTGTTTTGATCTTTGACCTTGTCATAGATCCTTTGAATTGCAAATGTTCTTCTTCAAGTTATTCTCATATATGTTTCAGAAGATAGTCCTCTATCATAGCTGCTTCACCATCGTCCTTGATTCTATCATCTTGGATTAATACAACTGTTGTTTTAAACAGAGTCTGTTAGGTACCCGGGTTTGGAACCTAACAAGAACACAACAGTAGGTAGAAACAGTAATGGAAGAATGGGTTTTCTATATTATTCAAAGTAACAGAACTCTCTTTACAAGAATGGGTTTGGGAGCATAACCTTCTTGGTTAAGAGCATAACCTCTCTTTACAGGCTAAAGGCCTGACTTTAGACAAACACTACGGGTTCCTATATAGAGTATACAAGAGTCTATTTATAGCAGCTCTAACCCGCTCCCCCTTTTACAACCGACACCCCCACACCCTTAACTCCTAAACCCAATCTATTCTATCATCCTAGATCCTAACAGAGTCTATGTACCAAAGATTTTGTCATTTACGAGAACTCAAGTTTTATCCACATTGGCACAACAGTTCTCTTCTTTGTGACTTCCTTGAATGCCCTATCTCCAAGACATAATTATGGTGATTCTAGCTTTGTTGATCATGTCAATCTTCTCCTTCTGAGACAGACGTTAATATGTTTGCCTCCTTTATTGCATCAACACATATTTATTGTATCAAGATAGTTGTCTTCTTGATCCTCCATAATGCAAAGTTCACCAGAAAACTTCTCAATGTCAAATTTAGTGGTAATTTCTTTGAAATTTGTTCTTCAAATTCTTTCCACTGACTGACTCTATAGATGATGCCAATTGTTGGGTTTGCACAATGATAACAAAGAAAAACCATGAGAACAAGAATAAGGAAAAGTAACTCTTATAATATAAGGTTATACAAAGAGTGAATGAATTATCAACACGACATACCCCACAGAGTAGCGTGTCTGTATATATAACTAAGGACTAACAAAAACCTGTTGAGATAGTTGAAACAAAATATTATCTACAACACAAGGGGTAGACAATAGACTGTCTAACTAAATCTTAATACTACTATTGTCTTGTTTATCTTTTAGAAGATGGTTCCCTATGCTGATATAGAGTCAATACATCACAACTATTATTGTCTTGTTTATCTTTTATTTCCAGTAATATATGATTTGACCAAGCGTACACTCCATGACTTAAACTTAACAGGGAAATCATTTAGATTTACGGCTTGTTCGGAACCAATGGCTTTTACTAGACCCCAAGATACAATTTCTAATGTCAGAGGTAAATGAAGATAAAACATCTGGAGACTTCAGAGAAATGGGATCACGGCTTGCCCAAGAAGTGATCTCCTTCCTGAAAAAGAAGATGGATAAAGCTTCAAGAAGTGGAAACTTGAAGGATATCAAGCTTAGCTTTGTTGGTCATTCTATTGGGAATCTCATTATCAGGACAGCCTTAACAGGTATACCTACGCATAATTTTTTTGACAGTAGCGTTTAGAAATTAAACTAGGGAAAGTAATGTCTTTTTTAAAATAATTCCAGAGAACATCATGGAGCCATACCTAAGATACTTGCAAACATATGTCTCCATATCTGGTCCACATTTGGGTTATATGTATAGTTCGAACTCTCTATTCAATTCAGGGCTGTGGATATTGAAGAAGCTCAAGGGCACACAATGCATTCACCAACTTACATTTACAGATGACCCTGATCTTGAAAATACTTTCATCTATAATCTTTCCAAGGTATGGAATGCCTAATATTTTACTCTTGATTAAAAGTTACCTGATCCCCCTATATCTAGGATTCCTTTTCCGTAATTGTGAAATTAATGCCTTTTTTTGGGCTTTGAAAAGGAAGTTAAGTTATTGGAGAAGTGGGGCTACAGGGTTTTGTTCATATTCGTTTGCTATATTTCAATGAAGTGAAAATAGGGACACAAGTGATATTAGTCTTACTGTTTACTATTGTCTACAGGAGAGGACATTGGCTAACTTCCGGAATGTGCTTCTTTTGTCATCACCTCAGGTAACCTTTATATGCTTATGTGCGAATCGTCATAGTTTATAAGACACACACTAGAAGAACTTCTCCTTACATTATTTTTAAAAATTTTCCTGCATTCAAATGCTAGATCACTTCCTGAAAGGTGAAGACGTAGCAAAAGATGTAGGAAGAGAAAAGCAAAATATGTAGAAATCTACAGGGTGGGAAGCTAACATCGATTGGGATTTATGCTAATAATGATATCTTTACTGTTTAGTCACACTCTTATGCAAATGTCTTCCATCATTTTAAATTAAATTATTTTTGTTAATTCATGATAAGGGTCCTGTGCAAATGATAGGATCTTGTTGTATAGTTCAATGCTTGGTAACCTTACGAACCAGGAATTTTCATCTTTATAAGCTTTAAACGGGCTCCAGTTTTCTTTTATTATTTCAAGTATATCATAATGATTCATTCTTGTTACATGTCAGGATGGCTATGTTCCGTACCATTCTGCCAGAATAGAACCTTGTCCAGCATCTTCATTGGATTTCTCTAGAAGAGGGAAAATCTTCATGGAGATGCTGAATAATTGCTTGGACCAAATCCGAACCCACTCTGACGATAGGGTGGTCATGCGCTGTGACATCAACTTCAACACCTCTTCCTATGGCAGGAACTTAAACACACTTATTGGACGGACAGCTCATATAGAGTTCTTGGAATCTGACATTTTTGCGAAGTTCATAATGTGGTCCTTCCCGGAGCTGTTTTGTTAGCAAAGAAGTAATCTACTTGGAATTCAGACAACTTGTTGATTTAGATAGACAGTGAAGTTGAGACATACTTCAAAAACATTGGAACTGAAAGCATGGGATTGAAATCAAGAACAGCTCAGAGATTCCAATTCAAAGTCCATCAAGGGCATGAGGTAGTACGCTTCCAACACCATCCTCACGGTGTGACAAATTGGTAAATTTGATCCCTCCAAAAAATCCGGATCAGGAAAATGGAGGAATTTGCGGAGCAAGAAACATGCATGGGACCTTGGCCATTGTAACAAGCCTTTTCTATGTAGTTATATATTTTTTTTCTCAGTTGTGGATGGGAATACAGCCTCTTTTGGCCAACAGGCAGGGTGTAGGCGTGTATGTACAAAAGACAGAATGACTACTTTACCCTGTCTGCTTAGGAACCTATAGAAAATGTTATACATTGACAGATAATATTCAAGTAATTTCCTACAGAACATCCATCCTTTTACTTCAGATTACGCTTTCTGGTATCATAGTGCCTTTTAAACCTGTTACTAGTTCTTTTTGTTCATATGTACTTGTTTGCGCAGATTAAATATACCTTACTGTAGATTAAACGTAATACTAGTTCAGAGTTAAGTGCTTCATTGGATGAACACTGAATAATGCATCCAAACTAAATTCTTCGAGTCAGATATCTGCGTAGTATTTGAGCAGTCTGACATAGATGCCTTTTATAAAGGGTGTACTGTGTATCATACTTTGGGAAAGTGGAAAACGAACATGTGCAAAAGCTGAATACATAGTATTATTAGTACCAAGCGAGATATCAAATGTACTACGTTCTACCGGCGCTTTGCTTTGTATGATTGGCTAAATAAAGGATAGTCTAAGAAGCTCTTAGCTGCAGGTGCTCATGGTAGAAACACAAACAGCAATTTTCTTTTCTCAAGTCTAGAAATATTACGCAAAACAATAAGATTCTAGAAGCTTTGGACAAATATCCTATGATTACGTGTAAACAAGCTTCTTAATAAACACCTTTAAAGGAGAAAAAGCTAGAACAACAGCAATAAATGAATATCTCAATAAACCAAAGTTTATTCATATAATAAAAATTTTAAAAAAGTGACACCAGAGATATAATTTAAGTTATAAACAAATCAATTTAAGTTCGTGAAAAATGTTTTTTTCATTTATACATAAACACTAAAATAAGCCCTAAAATCATAAATGAATTAACCAAATATTGTCAAATAGATGTATATACAGAAAGATAAGACAAATTTATTCTATCAGCTGACTAAATTTCCACTCACCCCCATCAGTTTCTCTTCATTCTGCGTTTCTTTTCAATGTAAGTTGTCTCTTTCAGAAAAAGATTGGACTGCAATGAAAACAAATGTAAAATGGATGATTTCTGCCCATCCTCTCTCCCCATGTTTTGGGTACAAACAGAATAAAATTTGAACTAATAATCTTGTACATCTATTCAATTGAAACGCCCTTCATTAGACCCTTTGTCCAAGTTCCCTTCAAGGCATTGTGTAAGTGCCTTCTTCCTGAAGTTATACTTGCTGCGTTAAAGATGACCGCATACAATTGCAACAAAATACCATTTTATATAGCAACGCAAAGAAACTATAAACTATTCAATTTGTAAACTGACCATTCTTTTTTTCAAACAAGTACTGAGAATAATACAATGCATTACAAGAGAGCTAAAAGATTTATCTGCTTGTCTTGCCGAGTCATTCCTCCTCTCAAAAAACGATGGTAAGAAGTTTAAAAATGTACACGCTCTGCAAATTTGTACATCTGATAGCTCATCAAAAACCCACCATTTTCATTGCTCATTATGGCTTGACGTGCCAAGGTAATCAAGCCCCTCAGTTCGACAAGCCATTATCTTCCGGAAGACCTCTCTCACTTGGCGCTCCAACGGGTCCAACCCATTTCTTAAAGCTTCACAGACATGTATTAGCTCCATCACATCACAATCAATTTGTGTTTTCTGGTCATCTGCCAATGGAAACTGAGCTGAATCTATCAGGTCAGTCATGCGGCGGCTGCTACTCTCAATCTGGTGTATCTCCTTCAACAAGCCATTCGAGTTTCGCCGCTCTCTCTTTTTTGACTCCTCAGTGATCCGTTCATGAAGTACAGAAACCGGAGTACTCCAGGATAACTGCCGTGGGACTGAAAAATGAATGCTTAGACCCCTATCCTGACAAGGAATAGCTGCAACAAGGGTCCACAGAACTATCAGGAGAATGCAGTTCATTGTATAAACCGGAATCGCAAGCCTGCTTGTAGCAGCAATCTCAGTAGGACGAGGTGGAACAAGGTTATTCGCAATGGACTGTAGTTGCTTGGTTGCAGACCAGGAACGGGAGACACTCCACGAATGTGATCTTGAATGCCCTGTTGAGTGATGATCCTTGCTAGAGTTATGTCGCCCAAAGGACCTATTACGCTGAGAAAAGATTGATCCAGATTCTTTCTCGTCAAGCATAGCCAATGCTAAATCCATCAACGCCTTTCTTGCTCTACGGAACTGCCCTTCAGTTAATGCTCTCTTAGTTGAACCTAAGGCACAAAAGACAATTTCCAGATGTTTTTGCCATGTGCGAATCTTCTCAATCCCATCTCTGCTTGCATTACAAATGTCAAGCGCCTTCACTGATCTATCAAAGAATTCGGAAACCATTCGATCCAGCGGGGGTTTGGTGACATGCTCTTTGTTATTCAACAGAATGGCTCTGAATTCCTCTTGGCAGAGGATAAACGCATCGAGGACCTTCTGGATCCAACTAATTGTGAGAAACTCCTCATCACTAGCCACAGAAAGGTCTTGGAACCTATCTGTAACACGCTTTTGAAATAATCCAAGCTCTAAATTACAGGAATCGGATTCATGACTTGCTTCCACTGAATGAACTTGCTCCTGCCTCACACCAAATAATGAACGACCAAACGAGGACAGCGACGAAGAAGAGCCCTGATTTTCAGGCATTGCTACGGAGTCACAGCCTTCAGCAAAAGTTCCACTCAAGATCCCCAACAAACCGAACCAGAACCACAAAGATCACATGAAACCCCTCAAAAACAACTGCATTGAATTTCTCTGTTTCAGTTTCACTTCCAATAAGTTACTGAAGATAAGAAATTCAAAGTATCCTCAACAGTCCAACAAAATTCACACCAAATATCCAATTGACTACCTTACGACTATCAAACATCAATCAAGTTAACAGATCAACCAAACTCTAATACCTAAATCGAAACCCAAATCTTAAAAAATCTCAACTTTCAATAACATGACTTCCATGTTCTTCAAATTCAAAAACTACGAAAACTCAACTAAAAGTCAAACCTTGATCTCTGACCCAGATAACCATATGCTCAAACAATCTTAAAAAAAGTGTTGGGTTTCTTAAAATATTATCGTTTTATAAAAGAAATAAAAAAATAAAAATGAAGAGCAAGAGCTTGCTACTTGTAAGAAGGCTTGAAGAAAAATAATGAATAGAGAATAAAGGAGGTACCTCTGAACTTGAGAAGTTTAGAACCGAGAGAAGAGAAGAAGACGATTGGAAATTTTACGGGCAAAAAGGTGATCACAGAAAACGTAGAAGTGACGAAATGGGAAATGGGAAATCCCCAAACCCTAGCGAAGGACCAAAGCCAGGGGCTTTGGTGTACGCTAGTTCAGGGGAAGCAAAAGCGACGTAGTTGGAATGTTATTATTGTGAAGAGTTCTGACAAGACAACTTTTTTTAAGGTTATTTTCAGAAATATAAGAATGCACAAAGGTCATGTCATGTTTATACTTATAAAAATACAATTTAAATAATTCCCAGCAGAGAATGTTCCCTTCTCAAGGTATAAAAAATAATTTGCTACTAAAATTCTATAGTGTTTATTTGAGGTTCTAAACTTTGATATACGTGAAAATAATTAAAATTATACTAATCAAGAAAGCCAACTGATATAATATAATTATATTAATCTTAATTTTTATTTTTATTAAATAATATTTATTAAAATTTGATACCATGACAAAAAAATTATTGAAAATAAAATCATACTTAATTAAAGGATTTTAGGAATGATGCAAAAATAATTAAATTAATTTAATTTATTTCCACTATAAATTATATTTTCTATTTTTATTATTGTTTTGAAATTTATATGTATGAAATCATTGTAATAAATAATATTTTATGGAATTGTCTTGTATACCCGTTTTAATTCTATTTCATGCTAAATACATAAGTGTAAATTATTTAAAAATTAAGTGAGAAAATGGTTATATAATTATTAAAAAATAATTAATGTTATGTTAAACTATACAAGCAAACTTATAGTTTAAATCAAATTAATTAAATTATTTGACTAAATTTTTAACTTTAAATTTTAATAAAATTAAACTACGTATAAACTTTTAAGTTAATAAGTTTAAATTTACGTATATAAGTTTATCTTCTAATTATTTATTTATTTTTTTTTATATTTTCTAATTATAAAATAATTTTAAGAGACTAGTGATATGAATTTCAAAAACATGTTAACTTAAAAAAGTTAGTTGAATAATTTAATAAAATTTTGATGGAGCATTAAAAAAATTAATGAATTAGCACGTAGTTTAATGATTATCATTTAGATGTAACATGGTGATTAAGTAGATTATCCTATTAATTAAAATATTATTAATTTAAGTATTTATAAGTATATAATTTGTATTTATAATTTTTCATGAAAAAATATTATTTAAAATTTTATATATATATATATATATATATATATATATATATATATATATATATATATATATATATATAACTTTATAAATTAAGAGTATCTACACAATACAATGCAATGTATATATACTTAAAATATAACTACTAAATATTCAATGTTTAATAGTTTCATTATTATTCATCTCCTTCACTCGCATTATGTTTTACTTATGTATAATACAACTATAGCAAGTTGATAAACCACACCACAACAAATAACATGGTAAGTTAGTGAAATTTTAACAACGTATATACTTAAGCATCTACTAAAACAAACATTAAAATACATATAGTCCTACCATTCAATATCCATATAATATTCATAAAACATAGATATATTTTAGAGTTAATTTTGGGAATACTTATGCATTGAGTTGAATGCTTATGAAGTTTTGCCATGTAACCTTGTAGTATAATATCACACCTGGCCTAGATTTAACAACTCTAAAAATTCTTCCTTCAAGATAGAGTTAATTACTTCAATCCTTTAAGTCACAACATTATTTCATACTGATCCATAGATCAAGAATCTCATTCAACTCTCACCACTTAAACTTTATTATTTATATAAGTATGAGTTTAGTAGAGTTAAGATGACTTAACCCTATGGACTCCTACTCAAAGCACACATTATACTATCCAATGTGACACTCCTCCTTATGAAAGACCACATTCATACAATACACACAATATTATTAATACCAATCATTCCCTTGTTTTAATACATTTTAAACTTTTGAAACCATGACCATACTTTACAATCACAATCACTAACAATAATAAGAAACTTATCACCATCACCACTGGAACATCATTTTTCCTTTCTGATTCCTACAACATGTCCATCCATAAAATAAAACAATTAATCTAATAGTTGTATGACACAAAAACTTATTCTTTATGCAATCTAACATTCATCATCAACACAAAATCATATTCCTCCCATTTATCATTATATTCCAACATTTAAGTCATACTACAATCAATCAATATCATGATCACCAATGAAATATCATATTTCCATAATTTCCATCATACACTCTTCCAACGAATTTCTTTCTCACCAACAAACACTAACTAGAAACAGGGTCGCCCAATGAAAATCAAGTTCACTCATTGGAAACAAAACATAGAGCTTTGGTTTAGTTGGTGCCTCACGCCCATGTATCAGTGTTTGACACTCCAGATTGATGCCCAATGGCTCAAGTTTAACATTCAGCGTCCAAGCCACTATAGCTCTCTAGATTTAAATCCTTAGGTAACACCCAATTGTCAAGCCTCTAGAGTTTACTAGAATTGAATTTCCATGTGGCGCCCAACGGTACTAAGAAGTTGTCCAACGCTAATGCATAAATTAGAAACCTTATATATGTATCAGATTGTCAATTTGGCCCATCTAATTACTCCTACATGTTCCTTGGTTCATAAAAATATAAATATAAGTTTAAATGCATTAGATGGACTAAGTTGACCTATATGACACATCATAATAGTTCATCAATATAATTTCATAGTTACAACAAAACATCAAACAAATTCAACCAATATCACAAATTTATACATCACATATATAAATCTAACTCAAGCATAATATAATCCATCAGAAATCCTAATACAGATCAATTCAAGCATAAACAAGTATAGAAATAGCCAATCTAGATGCAAACTCGGTCAAATGGCCAATCTACATACGAGTTTGACTGAATGGAAATTCTACATACAAGCTTGATCGAATGGCCAATCTACATACGAGTTCGGCCGAATGGCCTATCCACCTGCAAACTCGACCGAGTAACCATTCACAAACAAGCTCGGTCGGATGAAAATCTACATACGAGCTTGGCTAAATGGCCAATCCACCTGTAAACTCAGTTGAATGCTCATTCTACATACGAACTCTATCAAATGGCCAATCCACATACGAGCTCGACCGAATGACCAATCTACATACGAGCTTAGTCGAATGGTCAATCTACCTGTAAAACTCAATTGAATGGTCAATCTACATACGAGCTCGACCAAATGGCCAATCTACATACGAGCTCGGCCAAATGGCCAATCCACTTACGAACTCACTCGAATGGCCAATCTACACGTAGGCTCGACCGAATGGTCAATCCACATGTGAGCTCGACCGAATGGCCAAACCACATACAAGCTCGACCGAATTCCTAATTCACTTGCAAACTATACAAGATGGCCAAAGCCCGTTCAAGAGATTAGACGTGATCACCACCGTGGAGCCGATAACGAGGTTCTCAAACGAACCATCAATCCCTTAAGCTCCTCATTGGGGATAATCAATTATTCTCCTTAAACCTCGATTGAGGGGCTTATGTTCCTATCACGCTTAATAGTCTCACATCTCTCAAGAATTGAGGCATAAGAAAGTTTAAATACTCCTTCGACCCTTCGAGACGCCTTTTAAGGACAATATTTTGACAAAGCTTTAGTCTCCAAAGTAGAAAATACCTTGAATGTATGGTGATTGACCTTAACGATGTCACTCGTCGGACTTGGAATCGAAACAAAAACCTAGAGGAGATTGTTTACATGAATAGCTTGAGGTGTTTATTAACGAGGAAGGAAAGGTTGTCTCTTGAAGAAATCATGGCATAGATTGAAAAAAAGTTTCAAGTAGGGGTTTAAAAGATTTAATGATTTCCGAGGATAGACAGGGTTATAGAGGAGCAATTATAATAGTTTTGTTTACATTCTTAAAAGAGAATAAAATATTGTATTTTTCTTGCTCTTATATGTAGGAAACATCCTTATAACCATCATTCACTAGTGCAAAAACAACATATAATGTCACGCGTTTAACATCGAACTACTCAATAGCCAACGTTAAAAATGACCGGTGGCATTTTTGTAAATAAATGCAATTATTAAACGTCGTTGTAATTCGACGTAAAAGAATATAAAACGTCGAATGCCTCAACGTTAAACGTTAAAAGGTTAGTGAATTCAAAAAAAATTGAGCGGGAGATTGAAAATTCATTCACTTTATCTCAGCGCACGAGACCCTTTTCTCTGCTCAAACTTTTTTCGAACGAAGTTTGACGACCATCACATGTAATCTTTCTTTCATTTGATAGAAATGCATGTTAATTAACTACTTTAGGTATGATTTTCGTTTGTTTTCATCGATTATTTTCGTGTTCTTGTCCTTCATAGGCGCATTTTGCTTTCTCTCTCACTGGTGACAACACTTTATTCTGATGACCCCAGGCTAGTTTTTGTTTTCGTTTTCGTTTTGAAGAACTTATTTGTTGATAACTTGTTTGTTATTTTTTTGTTGAACTTGTTTTTTGTTGTTGTTTGATTGAACTTGTTTGTTGTTATTGTTTGATTGAACTTGTTTGTTGTTTGATTGAACTTCTTTGTTGTTTGTTATTGTTCTTTGATTGTTCCTATATTATTGTTCATAGTGCATGCTTTATAAAATACCAAAAACTGAAAATTGTTATTTTTTCTGCTTTTCAGGTCTAGTAGAGATGTAACAAAGAATCACAATTAATTAAAAAAATAAAATAAAATTGATTAACGTCGTATATTGACAAAATTCGATATTAAAGATGTCAATTTAACGTCTCCTGCTATGACGTCGTTCTCGAATTCGACGTGAAAGGCCAAAAATATTTGACGTTATAGGCTGTTTTTGTACTAGTGATTATAAATAAATTAAAGGATCTCAAAGAAAAATTAAGCTTAGAGTTGATTCTGCAAGGAGGATACTAAGGATGGGTATATAGAGGGATCAAAAAATTGAGATACCACTACAAAAAAATTGATATTTAGTACGGATTATTTTGTGAAGGTTATAAAAACCCTTCACTACAATAAGTTGTCTGATGGCTAATAATTATGGGGTTTTAATTCTTTTTTGAAGAGGTTTACGACCTCTACAAATCATGATACACTTTTCAGCTTCCAACCTTCCCTCCTATGCTCAAATTTCACATGTTTTTCCTAAATTGCCCAAACTTAAGCCTAACACATTTCAAATTTCCCCAAATTTCACTTTGCGTTCTAATTCATCAAACGTACATTGCGTTCTGAGTTCAGAAAACGCTTGTCTCTATAATTGTTCGTCTTTGTCTCCATCATTGCTTGTTAGCTAGGGTTCAACAAGTGTGGTTGCCAACCAAGGTTCAACAAACTAGTGCGCTCACTAGCCCTGGTTCAGCAAATCATATCATTAAAGTAAGGTTAATATAAATTGGGGATGCAATTATAGATCTTGAACCTAGATATAAAGTAAGGGTTTTTCTTTTTTTCCCAATGGTTCTTATGCAGATCACTATGTATAATGAGAAAGAGGAAATATAAAGTTTGAATGAGAAATTGCGGGAAAAATTATCGTTGTATTTTCTTGTCAACAAGTTTAATTTATGATTCGTTCTTTCAATCTAGTTTATGTTTTTTTTCTTGTTTGTGTGTGTTTGTTTAGGTTTATCAACAAAAGATTGGTGCAGTGTGTAATTTGGATTGGTCGGAGGGGAAGTTGTTGATTCAAGTTTTGGATGATTTCGATGACCTAACAATGCAGTTGCTAATAAAGGAGGAGGTTTAGAAATGACAATAATAGAATGCCAACATTTTGTACCACCATCGCGTGATTAAAGATGGGTACAAGGTTTGGAATTTGAAATCCACCATGAATTGTAGCTACATTAAAGACTATGGGTTTGTTGCAATTTTTTATGTAAATTTTCATCCTACTCCGTATTTTCTAAAAGAGTGATTATCCACTTTAAGGTGGATAATTATTTAATTGTTCAATGTTGTTTGTTATTTTGTAGTGTTGAGTTATAAAATATAGATATAAAACTAATATTTGCTTTTAATGTGGTTGTCATGTTGCTCGAAGGGCAGTTAAACGATAAATGTATTTGTTCGAAATGATTGTTGTGGGTGGTGCAGGATAATGATGAATAGGGCTTTTCAAGCAAGATGGTCCTTCGTGAACAAGGATGAGAACCTTTTAACGAGGTTGCAAAATATTAACCCAGCTTTTCATTTTGAGGTATAACAACAAATGGATGAGATTTTTATTAACTTCTTTGGGTTCAATGGAACTGCTGAAGTTTGGAGGATAAAAGCTTTAGAGGAAGTTAGTGGTTGGTTGGAGAGAACTATTGTTAAGGACATAGACATTGTCGATTGAGCTCATCTTCATGGCCGAAAATTTGTTTTCCTCAATGATATGGAAGTTTGTTAGCTGCTATTTACATTGTAACATTTTCAGTATTGTTGATTCAATAGTTTTTCTTTGTTGATGATTCATTTTCAAACTCATTTCATGTTGCTTCTTGTTAGCGTTTGCCAATGTGAGCTGCCAAAATCTTATGAAGCTTAGAGGAAACAACAACACAAATGGCATCTCTATAATAAAATAGTTAAAAATAAAGGAGGTTTCAAACCTCCACAAAAAAATAGTCACTAATAGAAAAGGTTAAGACCCTCCACAAAAAACTTTCACAAACCTATTTGTGGCGAACCTCTGCAAATAGGTTCTGGCGAACCTATTTTTAGAGGTTTAAAAAACCTCTGTAAATTAATTTGCAGAGGGTAAAAACCTTGCAAAATGGAATCAAAACCTCGTAGAATATGTTTTTTTTAGTGTAATATGTCTATCTTAGGAAGAATACTTGCAAAGGTGGTTGAAAGATTTAGGATGCATGAATCTAAACATGTGGGAACACTACACAAAGCTCTCAGTTATTCAAAATCCTAGTTCTATGGAAGGTAGAAGGAAGATGAAGCCTGTAACATATGCTAATAGAGGAGGGAGCCTCATGTATGCTATGGTTTGCAGCATATCAAATTTGGCATATGCTGTTAGTGTGGCTAACATATAAATGGCAAATATAGGATATGCTCCTTAAGAGACTTAGAATCGGGTGCTAAGATATTTGAATAGAACAATATCATTTGGTTTAGTGTATAGATCATTGTTGAAAAGCTTTTTGTCGTACAAAAGCTCAACAAAACCTAGTCCCCACTAATGTAGTATAGGGGAAACCTAAGGAATCAATCCAAGGACTTGGCTAACTTAACTTTACAATTGTAGAATTAAAACCTTATTATTTAAAACTAATACTAAAGCTAGGTGGGGAAAAGAAAATGAAATCTGAAGAAAGAAATTAAAAGATAATGCAATGCATGATTTTATCTAAAATGAATGCAAGATACCTAATATAAAATGATGCAAAGGGAAAAAAGTAAAACTGTAATCTATGCTAAAGAGATATAAATGGAATACCTAAACTAAAATAATGTATTAAAAGAACCTAAAAAATCTAAGAAACTAAAGGCTAAATGCATGAAAACTAATTATGAATTAATTATGGAATGGTGAAAAGAATAACACATAGCAACTAAAAACAAAAATGGAAAATCTAAACCTAAGCACCTATAACAAGAACAAGTCAGAAAATAGAGTAAAGTTTAAACACAATTTTGGCAACAGACTTAATTTGAACCCTTAAAGCATACTATGTCTCAAGAACACATCCTGGAAAGTTAGGCCCTCTTTGGGGTCCTAAGGTATCTTATTGAAATACCTTTAATATGCACAGTTTCCTTTAAGTTCCAAATTAATTCCAAATGCCTAAAACTACAGTTTCCCTTACACTCTATAACATCTACAACAGATTACCTAAAATCAAAACATAAGACTAAGTCTAACATATCACTAAACTCAGAAATGAATATCAAAAAGATAGAATCAATGCAAGAAAGATATATACAAAAATCTAAAGTGAATGCAAAATCAATAACAGTGCTGAAAAAAGTAAATTGATTTGCAGGAATGTAAATTGAATTAAAAGGAACAGGTAATATTGTAAATTGAATCAAAATGAAAAATAGCAATTATTATTGAAAAATGAAATCTAAAGTACAAGTGACACCAGAGTTCAAAGAATACTTCAATGTTTGTCACCCAATGGAAAGATCAAAGAATCCCAGTGAAGCAAAGAATGTATCTACTCCTAATAAAGCTTAAAATTCGAAACTAAAAGCATGAAACTGAGAACCCTATAGGTATCGTCTGTCACCCACTACCTATGTCTTTACACTTTACAAGACTTCCCTTTATATAAGGAAAGTCAGAAAACCAAAAAAGAAAGAAATGGGGTAGGAACTAAGTAACTAACTCAGAAGCTTCTCGGCCAACTCCAACTAATTATGCTTCGTTCTTCAACCATCATCCTTGAACCGCTTCACACATGCCAAAGAATGCTTGAATCTGGTCCAACCTTGATTCTGACCCCGATCAATTTCTGGTAAGTGGCGCAAGGTCCAGCTTCTCTTCATCTCTATCGCTCTCATCAAGCCCTAGCTCGAGGGTTAGCTCTTTTCTTTCCCAAATGAACTCAAGGCACTGACCCCTCTTCAAAGGCAACAACGTTACTCCAAAACGCACAACTTCACTTAATCGGATTTCAGCCCAAGGTCCAGCCAGCATCGAACTCCAATTTAAGCCCAACATAGTTGACCCAATTAAAGGCAGCAACAGCGTTCCAACATTCCAATCAGTCCAAAGTTGAAGCCCAATTCCTTCTTAAAGCAACCCACTTTCAGCATGAAAGTTGCTCTCACCACCACAGCCTTCTTCCTACACCTCCCCAATTTATTTCTTTTCCAAAAATATCCTTAGGTTAAATTTTTTTTTTTACTTTTACCATTAACTTTTTATACTTTTAATTAAATACCCTAATTTTATACCTCATTCCAGCGCACCCCCTCTCCTATTTTCCTTCTCTTTCCCATTTCCATCACTCACCCCCATACCCATCCCCTCTTCCCCTCTTTTCCTTCTCTTTTTCATTTCCATCACCCACCCTCACACTTTTATGTTCCCAGTTCCAGTAATCAGAACATTCTCAAGCTTAATATCCCTATGGACCACACCCATATCATGACAATACTTAACCATCTTCATTACCTCGTTCAGCGGCCATGTGTTCCGAACATGACCCCTCCCTCATCTTATCAACCAATTTTCCCCAGGAGCACAACTCCATCACAAGGTGCCAACACTCTGAATCCTCACACACCGCTTTCACAGTTACAACCCTAGGGTCACCGGCAAGTGTACCGGATCGTACCAGTAATATAAAATAGTAAGACCAAGTATTGTGTCCTAAGAGACTCTCGACACTAGACAGTCGTGTGATAACCTAATTAATTAAGACTTTGAAAGAACAAGATAATTGGTTTCAAATGTAATTGCAGAAAATTAAATATGAATGCAGTTTTGATAAATTGAAGAGTAGCACACAGATGAACGAATGTTGTTTGTATTATGAGATGAATATGTTGTTGGGGTTATATTTCACCTTGTTTACTCTCATGTATATAAGAATTCTTCTTCTTAATTAATGTCAACATCACTCTCTAAATTACTTAAAACCCGATCCCTCGGTGAAGAAAGTCTATCCTTAATTACTAGTTCATATGATTCCTAGCATCCCTGATAATTAATTCTTAAGATCAGGAGCTTAAGACAACCAAGAGTCATACCCCCATCCGTGAGAAATACTGCTCTTGGGAATAATTCTACAAGAACCTGAATTGTAAGGAACCTCCCGGCACTCATGCAATTCGTACATCACGCTATGAATGAGTTAAACAAAGCAAGCATTGATCACAAAAGAATTACCTTAACAATTAATGAAAGAAGCATATTAAGAATCAATTCAAATACATAAGAGTTCACAAGGTTACATCATCCCCCAACAACAAATAGAAGTTAGTTCACCATCGTCATGGTGAAACTAGATGTACAATGGAGAAGAATGAGATAAAGAAACCCTAAAATTTGAAGATGGAAGCTCCCGCATCCAAATTTGCCTCCAGAGAATGAAAAAGTGTGTTGTTGCGCCTCCTCTACCAAAAGATACAAAATATAGGGCGTCTAGGTCCTTTAAATAGAGCGAAATCAAAACAGAAACAAGGCCCAAGCCCATCTCGCTGGCGCTCAACGCCCTACTTAGGGCGCCTGGGCGGTGTGTGCTACTAGAACTGGCGCTCAGCTTCACTCAGAGGGCAAGCAGGCGTGATGCATTTGGAAAGTGGCGCTCAACGCCTTAAAAAGGGCGTCCTGGCATGGTGCGGTAGGCTCTGGTGCTGAGGCCTCCTAAAAGGGCGCTCAAGCTTCGTGCATTCCTCCACTCTAGTGCTTTTTCAGGTCTTTCTGAGCTTCATCTCCTTGGCACTTCAGCTCTACTTCCATATTATCTCATTTCCTGCCAAAACAAGGGAATTTAGTCATAAAATCATCAAGTTCAACCTCAACTCTCTTATTCACACAACTTAACAGAAAAACATGATTTCAAGCAAGTTTCTAAGTAGAAAAAGGTGTATTTAGTGTCAAAATTACATCACAGATAACGGTATTTTCAACTGTTATCACTCGTCCCCTTGGAAGCATCTGTTGTTGCATTGGCACTGGCTGTTGAGGCTGTTGCACAGGATCTACTCCTCAGCGACCACTTGGGCGTTGTCCTTGTTGTCCCTGCTGAACTAGAGGAACAAAGAAGCTAGGCATTGGACCGCTACCAGGCCTCATTCCAGGAACTAGTTGCTGCTGGTAACCAAATCTAGCTTGGGGAGGAATCATGGTTGGTGCTCCTTGACCATACAAAAATTGTTGTCCTAGTCTAGGAGCACCAGGAGGATAGAGAGGCATACGAGGTCTAACAAACGGCGAAATTGCAACTAGCCTCATCTGTGAAAATTGTGCGTGTAACCTTGCTCTTCTCTCTTCTTTTCTCTTTGCCAGGCAACGTAGAGAGGCTTTCCAGCAATCATTTTACCATTCATCTCAGCAAGAGCACGAGATGATTCTTTAGGATTTGAAAATGCAACAAATCCAGATCCTCTACTAATTCCATTCGGGTCTCGCATTACCTTGTATGAAGTTATTGTACCAAACTCAGAAAACATTTCTTTAAGATTTTCATCACTAATAGTATCATCCAAGTTCTTGAGATACAAGTTCACACCCTGAAATTTGTCAGCAACTTCCTTAATACTCTATTCAAACCATCCTTTCAATTCAAGTTCAAGCTCAGATTTTTCCTGGGCTTTCCCATGTATATATATGTAAAATGTGTGTACTAGTAAGGCCAAAATGGATGTGGAAATCCGTTGAAGGCCTAACGGATATCTCATATTCGTTTAGTCTTCAACGGATGTCCATATCCATTAACGGATGTTGATGTCTGTTGAAGGTTCAACGAATCTTCCATTTTCGTTTATTTTTTAATGTTTTAAACACGGTAATTCAATTTTTACTGAAGGGCAATTGTGGAATGGGGTGGTGTAGGAAAATATCTGTGGTGGTACAAGGAGAAACACCCTTTCAACACAGCTCAAAGAATTTCTCTTCTGGCCTAATTTGTAACTTGGCCCAAACAACTTTTATTCTCTTAACTCAGGACATTTTTTCAGGAGTCAATCTGCAAAAAAAGAAAGAAATGAAAAATTAAACAACAAAATGAAAAATAAAAGTCTATAACAGCAAAAGAAAGTTTTATTTTTATTTTCTGAATATTTTCTTGAAAGAGAAAATACCTAATTATTTAAAAACCTATTTTATTTAACTAAAAAGAAAAAATTAACACTATGTCTATTTAAAACCTATTTTTATCCTAATTACACTAAACTATATTATTTCTAATGAATTAAAAACTAAAATATCCTAAAAAAAAGTATTAACTGAAAAATACAAAAAAATAGAGAGTTAACAATCATCTACTCATAACAGAGTTATTATAGAGAGGTTTGTAGACATTGAGCATGCAAGGAATGTTGATACCAGGAAGTCACTTTCTCAATATATTTTTACATTGTTTGGAATTGTAATTTGCTAACAAACTAGTTTTCAATCAATGGTACCTTTATCTACTGCCCAATATTGTGTTCGCTAAGGGATTGAAGTACACAATGTGGTTAAAGAGGATGATAGGAGAGTTGGGTAAGGATTATGTGACTATTCATTATGATAGTCAAAGTATCATATATCTAGTTCATTATCAAATTTACCACGAGATGACAAAACACATAAACATTAGAATACACTTTGTAAGAGACATTGTTAAATTTAGGATGGTCAAAATCAAGAAAATAACCTCATAGGAGAATTCCACTAATATGTTTACAACATTCTTACCAAGATTGAGGCTCGAATAGTGCTTGAAGTTTTTTTTTATTTAAGGGTAGAGGGAGATGATGTTAGGAGTTCTTCTATGATTTGGAGTCAAGTTGAAGAATTGTGGTGATTGGCTCTAAATCATGTTCCATAGATAATTTATTGCAGAGCTTAGTCAAACGATGTAATTATGTGATAAAAGAAAATAAAAAAAAAACTTTATATTAGAAACCATATCTTGTAGTTTTATCAGCTGCACCATCGACCAGAGACATTCTAATAGTTTTAAGATTAATTAGGTCATCTACCACATTTATTGTAATTGTCTTAACATTTTTTCTTTTACCGTTTTTATGTTATTTTAGTTTTAGGCTTTGTATATAGAAATATATTGTGAAATTTGATGTGTAAACATTCAAATAGTATTAAAGTGTTTTTTTTTAATCTTCTTCTTGCATTAAGTTATTATGATATATTATGATTAATTAACTATAGTTAACTTATAACTATTTTTTTTTCTTCAAGTTGCAGTGTTATACATTCAAAGAATTACGACCTATATTGAGAAGTTGGATAATAAAAAATTATATACATGATGAGTATAAGGAACAATATCAAAGATATTATACAGAAAAGCATAAAGCGAAAAGACTTGAGACAAAAGTTAAATCTATTTGCTTGCAAAGTTGGAACCTAAAACTAAAGAAGAGTTTAGTTTGAAGGTAACCAATCCTACATTGTTTAGTTTAGAAAAGCAAATGAGAAAAACAAATAGTAATAACTTATAGGGTATTTAGTTTTTGTGTTAGATGTTAGGTGGAGTGAGACAATGACAAGTACTTGCAAGAGATGGTGAAAGAGAAAGGAGAAGGGTCGTTGTAGGGAGGAAGAAGATGATGTGGTTGTTAAGACATTAGTAAGATTCTTTCTCAATAGAAAAAGGTAAATATTCAATATAAATAATAATTTAAATTTTTCATTTCAATTAACAATAATAATTATATTAAGTCACTAAATTTAATATAAAAATTAATTCATTTTTATTATATAAAATAATTAAATAAATATTTTTATAAAATTAATTATGTATATATACTAAATTTTCCAATTTACTTTAAACATAAAAAACCAATACTTTTTTAAAAAAGAAAAATAAAATAACTATTAGTTTATATAATTATTTTAGCAATGGATTTTTTTTATATTATTTTAAACGAAAAGAAATTTTTCATGAAAAAAGTATTATCAACTAATATCATCAATTCTAAAAGTATTAACATAAACTAATTATTAACATCAACTTTATATTTGATAAAATAGCTATAATTACAATTTATATTAAAAGAAAATTTTGAATATAAAATTCATATTATAATTAGTTTCGTTTATCAATAAATAAATTAATCATTTATATGCATTGAAATTATTTCTATCTATTTTTCAATAAATTTATTAAAGTGAAATATATCATATTTTTTACCTACTATTTAACAATATATAAATTTATCTTCTTTTCAACTAAATTTAAGCACTTGTCATGAAAGTTACTTAATTTAGCACTTGTTACCAAACTTATTAAATTTCATGACTTGCTACTAAACTTACTATATGATTAGGGGTGGCAAAATGAGTAAGTCTGACTTGTTTGAACTCGTCTCACTACTTGTTTGTTAAAATTGAGTTGCATCCTAACATACTTAAATAAACTAATAATGAAAATTACTTAATTTCATCACTTGTCACCAAGCTTACTTAATTTTATCACTTGTCAACAAGCTTACTAAATTTCATCACTTGTCACCAAACTTACTATATTATTAGGGATAAAAATATGGGTGAACCTGTTTGGACTCGTCCCACTACTAGTTCGCTAAAATTGAGTTGGGTCCGGACATGTTTAAACAAACTAATAATGGTAATTTGCTTTGTCATTCAGTAGACTTGCACGCTGATCCATTATTATTTTTCAATTTTTTTATTTTAGTTTTTTTTACTAAATGTACATATAATGCATGTTTTTTAATGCATGTTTTTTATGGCTAAATGGGCTCTCTCTTTTTATTTTGAATGCATGAACGTGAAGAAAAAGGATAATTGGTATGTGTGAATAGCTTTAGTTGAAAGTAAATATGCCTTGTTATTGTCAAATGGATTATATATGAGGCACCCAAAATTTAATGTACCTTTCAAACTTCCCACAACATTTTTTTGCTTTGCCTTTAAAATGAAATTTGAAAAATTACAACTCAATTAGGACCAAGATTAAGAATCAAGATTCTAAATCTAACTTATTTCTTATTTGCTCAATCTGGACTAATTTCCATCACTAGAGCAAATTTTGATATTTTTTACAAGTTAGGACAAACCTGGGCAAAACCCATAAAAAAACACCAAAAAAACAAACTTGTTGACGATCAAAGGAGAACGATCGTGACTCGAAGGAGATGCGATCTAGTCCGTCAGTGAATTGGATCCTTCAATAATATCAAGTTTTTAAATTTATTGTTAAATGGGAGCTATCAATAACTTGAATTTTTTCAATAAATATCAATTATTAATATGTAGATTTTTAACATTAAGTGTGTGAAATTTGGTTCAGCAAAATCCTTTTCATAGGTTCTTTGATTGTATAACCATGATAGATCATCGAGTGTTTGATATGCAACTTCTATCATATTTGGTATATATGGTCTTAATATTGTCTAATTTTTTTAGCGTTTATTGAGACTTGGACCATTTATTAAAACCATTTAATTGACTTTTCAGTTTAATAAGAAGATGTATTATTCATATATGTTCCTCATTAGTTTAGGTGTGTTTCATGTGTGTTAGTTATAATGATTTTGGCATATAAAAAGGATCTTTGTATGATCAGTTATGGCTAATGATTAAGTTATACTTGAATAAGAGTTTGTTAAGATGATAATTGTGCACCTCCATATGTCTCTTCATTCACTCCCATACAAAACAACTTATCATTTTGTTATTTTCAAATTGTGTAATGCAGAAATCAAAAATTGACACTTTCCCAATTAATATAATCAAAAATTACAGACCATCTCTTTCTAAGAGAAGTGGACGGTCTCATTAGAATTTGACCATAAAAAATTAATAGTGTAATATGGATATACATTATACTAACGAATATGTAGGTGTACGTTCTTTGATTATCTTGGAAATAATTACATCAGCTTTCACTTTTATTTTTAGATATAAAAATAATCAACACAGCTACGAAAGTTTTTTTTTTTTTTCATGTATACAAAATAAAAATTTAAACCTTACTTCACATGCTTAAAATATTCTATTATCTAACAATCATGTGTTAAACTTGTTTATATTTTAGTTTTTTTTCACTTCATTTTCTCACGAAAAAGTTAAAATATTATATTTATGTTTGAAATTTGTATCTCTTTAAATGAATTTATCCAATTAAGATCACTTTTGGCATCTAAGTCTTATACTTAAAAAGTAAGTTGAATATAAATAAATTTGTATTATCTCACCCAATAAAGAGTTTGATCCAATTGGGCTCAATTAATGTCATTATCTAAAATGGTTAAATTTTGATAATGTAATTATATTTCATATATATTCCTTAATATAATATATCAACATAATAATATATGATATATTAGATAAATTTATATTATTTTTATTATATTAATTGCGTCATAGAAAATTTTATTATTGTTGATATTTTAGATTTTATACTTAATTTTTTAAAGGCTTAGGAAATGATACCATCTCTCATGTTTATTTATATAAATCATTTTTTTTACTGAATTAAGTGTCGCAAAATGTTTTGTTGATATATCTTATTATCATCTATAAGAAGACCGACACTCTAAACTCCAATAAAAACAAAATTTAACTAAATTACTTATAAGATGATGTAAATTTCTTTACATTGTATTCAATTATATTTTATAATTAAAAAATTACATATAGAACAATTTTAATTAAAAGAAATTTTACTTTATAATAATTTCTATTTAATTAAGTATATATGAAAAATTATTTTAAAAACTTCATCCTAATAAGTTGAATAAAGAAGCATTAATCAAAACATATTTAAAATGTTACAAGATTATTTAATCAATCGTCCTCGTAAATAATGTACTGCAATAGAAAATAACTATACATCAATTAATCACCATTAATGTTACCAGAATTAAGTGCTATTCTTTCATAACCAAAATATCCCATTGTTTGTTTATGTTGAATTATGTTTATAAGCTCAAAAGTAATTTAAGAAATTTATCTTTTTTCTATTAAAATATTATATCCTCTTTAAAAATTTAAGTTTGTACCCAAAGATTTAGCTGCAAGATTTAATCAAATCTGAAAAAAGAAAAATACTAACGAAATGAACTGTTGAAAAAAAATAAAAGCAAACAAACAAAATTGATTAAATAGATTCATGTTGGCGTAGTGATACGAATCAAATATAATGAAAAAATATAAGTGGATATTACTAAAATTTTATACATTTAAATATTTTGAAAATTAAATCTCATATATCTCACTTTTTACATTCATAGGAATAATTTTAATTTAAAGTATTTTTTTTTCCTTATCTACTCATTAAATATGCAATGTGCACGTTAAGAAATAGTTAAATATATCTTTTGGTCCTCATATTTGTGTCCAATTCTCAACTGGGTCCTTATATTTTTTTTATCCTAATTGAATCTAAATATTTGTTAATTTGAGGCAATAAAGTCCTTTCCATTAACTTTTTATTGACGCCGTCTAACTATGATGACGTGGATACAATATTTATAATGATTTAATTACGTGGAATTTTGCATTTAAAAAATTATTTTATGACATGGATATTTGCATTTAGGGATTTTTTTACTAAAATTAGTTTTTGACTAAACTTTCACGAGGTTTCTCTCTTCGCGTTTCCTTCTCCCAAGCTCCTTAACTTTTCAATTATTGATCCTGGCAAATCTATCCACTGCTTCATTTTCTTTTTCTCACAATTTACTTGTATTTGATTCAAATGCCTCTAATTTTCACTTTGATTCAGTCTTTCTTAAAATCGAAGGATGATTGCATAATTGTTACCTTTCCCTGGGCCGGACTTAGGGTTTCTCAATTGCGTGTATTTTTCAAGCGATTAGTCCTTATACTATCAAGCGATTTTGGTTTTAGTCCCTCTTTCAAAGTAAGGTACATTTTAGTCCTCCTCCTTAGGAAAACTTTGATTTTAGTCCTCCAAAACTAACACCGTTAAAAAGTAGCTGACGTGGCTAACGGTTTTTTTTTCGTTGACTCAGTTACCTTTTCTCCCTCTCTCTCTCTTTCTCTCTCCCTTCCTCGTCTCTTCCTTCTATCTTTCTGCCAACCTTCCTACCCTCTGCAAAATGGTCATAGTCAGCGTCGTCGTTCCCAAGCGCTTCTCAGCGTCTAGCGGGCCTTGTCGATCTCCGGGGGTCTGGAAGAGGTTCAAACATTTCAGTCCCACACTCGGCTTCTCCATGAACTTCCACATCTACTTCCCTCCTTTTCCTTTTCCCTCTCACAAATTCCCAGTGAGTTCCTCTTAATTTTTTCCTTTCTCATTCCAATTCAACTTCTCACACTTTCTTCGTGTTGTTATGTTGTCAATCAAAAGGTGTATCAAAAAGAAAAACAACATTGTACCAAAAACACCAAGATAATTTCAGAATGAAAAAAACGAAAACATATATTACTTTAACAGACATGCAATCAGGAAAAAAAAATATTTATATGAATTTTAAGTAATTCCTATAAAAATAAACATACTTATTATACTTGAAGGAAAGTATAAAAATACCCTCCCACTGTACATGCTTTACTAATTCAATATGAAATTCTCAACAAAAAAATTATCCAAGCCCCTTCAATCAGGTTTCACAGCTTTATTTAGGGAATTCGTGGAAAAAATTAAAAAAGTAATTTACTTCGGAAAGTGTCGGGAGTAACCAAGGCAACGCCCTCAGCAGCAGCTGCGCATTGAGCAACAGACTTGAATATGAAGTTTTCATCGGTGGGTAGGTCGGAGCCCCGTGACCTTGAAGACAGATCGAGCCTGGGCAACGTCGGAGATGGCGCGGGTCATGGAGGCCAACATTTCCGGGTTGGCTAGATTGGGCATTTGGCCCACGATGCAGGAAGAGGAAGCATCGGAGAGTGAGGTGGTTGTTCGATGTTGACGTGATGGGAGCAGGGAAGTGGAGGCAGAGTCGGAGGTGGAGGCGGAGGCGGAAGCGGAGGTGGGGGTTCACGGTTGGCGATTTACCAAGTGTGCTTCAAGTACGAATGCCCTGGTTCGGTGATTCTTGCGGCGTTTGACGATGCCATTGCTGATGGGGTCGATGTGATTTCCGTGTCGATTGGTTCCCTCCCTGGGTTACGATCTGAGTTGAAAGGGATGTTGGGTGGAAGATGGAAGAGAGAGGGAGAGAGAAAAAAGGTGAGAAAGACTGACACAATCTCAGAAAAAAAAATCATCTCAGTCTACCGTTAGCCACGTAAGCTGACTTTTAATTTTGGAGGATTAAAATTAAAGTTTTCTTAGGGAGAAGGAATAAAATGTACCTTACTTTGAAAGAGGGACTAAAATCAAAATCGCTTAATAGTATATGAACTAAAAACATATTTAACTTTAATGATTCAATTACGCGAAATTTTGCATTTAAAAAATTAGTTTATGACATGGATATTTGCATTTAGGGATTTTTTTACTAAAATTAGTTTTTGACTGAACTTTCATGAGGTTTCTCTCTTCGCGTTTCCTTCTCCCAAGCTCCTTAACTTTTCAATTATTGATCCTGGCAAATCTTTCCACTGCTTCATTTTCTTTTTCTCACAATTTACTTGTATTCGATTCAAATGCCTCTAGTTTTCACTTTCATTCAGTCTTTCTTAAAATCGAAGGATGATTGCATAATTGTTACCTTTCCCTGGGCCGGACTTAGGGTTTCTCAATTACGTGTATTTTTCTTGTAACATTGATTCCGCGATCGAGTTTCTTGAGTCTGTGGATAATGCTTGTTTAGTTTAGGATTCTGTTTTAATTGACTAATTGTTTTTTTTCCTATTTCTTGATGTTGTTATCATCGTCATCACCATCACCACATAGCACTTCCATGAGGTCATTCGGTGATACCCAAAGGTCATTCGGTGATACCTAAATTGGAAGATCAAACAAGCTTTGTTTGAACTGTTCTTCTCTCTTGACGCACACAGCTTCTACTATGTCGCATAAATTTGACACATCACGAATTATCGCTTCCTGCGCTTCCACCTGTGCAATTCACGCATTAAGCTCATTGTCGCACCCACAATCTCTCCAATTCAATTCTAAAATCTCATGTAGAACCTATATTTAGCAAATTAGGGTTTTACCTGCAATAGGAGGTCGCAGAGGAGGGAGCTACCAGCGGAATCGGTTGAGGAGGAAGGGGAAGGGAGGGATTGGGCTTGGTTTAGTCGTTGTTGCTACTGTTGTTGTTGAGGAGAGTGAAGAGTGGTGCGTTGTTGTAGTGCGAGCAAGGTGTTCGACAGTGCTTCCCATTGAAAAATCTCTTTCTCGTACTTCGATTTGAGCTTGAGTAAGGTTTGTTTCTTACACTCTTTCCGAAGGTTTTCCGCCGCCATTGTCGTTTGAAGATGAAGTCGTCGTCGTTGCAGAGCTCCCATTGGTGGTCGTCTTCCATTTTGAAAAATGGGAGAGATCGCTTTTCTTCTTTGCAAAATAACAGCTTCTGGGTACTAGAAAGCTACTAGTTTCTGATAAGGTTTAATACCTATTTTGGTCCTTAGATTAATAGGGTTTGTTCAAAGTTGTCCTACCTTTTTTCAGTCGTTCAAAGTTATCCCACGTTTTGTAAAAAACGGTTCAAATTGATCCTTTTTACTTACGGCGTTAGAAAACTAACGGAACTTGGCCAACCTGTCCAATTTTTATTACGTGACAACTGTATGGCCTGATTGACGTGGCACCTAGTATTTCAAAATATCTAGGGTTTATTTTTTCACCCAAAAACCAATGAACGCCACCACGCCGTTCCAGTGCAACCGAAGACGTCATCGACACTGTGTTTGGCGTCGCCGTCGGTGACACTCCCATTCTTCCTACATGACACAATCCCTCAATGAAAGTTGTTATTAACTTTATCAACTACTTCCACTCATCTCCCCTGCCACACTGAACCTTTTCTTCGAGTTTCACTAATATTTCATGAAGATTGTTGTTAATACATGGCTTTTATAAATTTAATTCTTGCAGTAAAATTCAGCACAAAAATGTTGTTAAATTTGTTGGCGCTTGTACAAAACCCCCAAACCTGTACCTGGTCACAGGTAAAACTGGTTCTTGTTATTACTTCTCTTATTTATTAAGGGGTCAATGTAATGGGAAAAAGATACTGTCAATTTCAATGCACATTTTTTTTCACAGAATACATGCCTGGTGGAAGTATGTTCGACTTTTTGCATAAACAGAAGACAACCCTTGCTCTTCCATCTTTACTCAAAGTGGCCATTGATGTTTCCGAAGGAATGAAATATTTGCATCAGAATAATATCATACATTGTGACCTTAAAGCAGCTAATCTTTTTTTTTTTCTGATAAACAATACTTAATGCTAACATGGTTTCAGTACTGCTTTTGGTTGCCTATGCGATTTGCAAAAGAAAAATGTAACAATATCCAATAAAATATAATGGTAGGCACTCTGGTGTTTTTCATGGAGGCTTTATTTGGTTATGTAAAACAACTAAAAAAACTGATATTTCTTGTCACCACTAGAGGAAGGAATAATAATAATAATTAATTTCTTATAACTATGGGGAGAACTATGATCAAAATGATAATGATGAGCAAAATGATGGCGTAGCAGGTCCACTTTCGCGTGTTTTTCTAGTGCTTCCTTGCTACTTGGGGCTGCTGGACCCCACCTCGCACGTACGAGTTGGCACGTGCTACATGGCTCTCGATGTCGTCCAATTGCTCTCCCTGGGACTGCACCAACACAGCCATGTCTAGGAAGACCTGGTGCAGCTCCTTCAGGTTTCACTCTATCTCTTTCACTATATCATGCCTCTCTTGAATCTCTTGGATCGTATCCATCACACTCGCTCTACCTTGCTGCTGAATCGCTTTCTGCAAAAATGTTTCACTCTCACCTGTTCCAACACAGTTAACAAAGTACAACACTTAACTTCATGTTTCGTTTCGTGTTTCAAATCTTGTACCATGTCTTTGACTATCAATAATATGTGTTTCCTAAACAAAGTCAAACATGTCCTATATGCAAAGGATAAATGTTTAGTTGGTGGTTTATATATATAGGTGAAATAATAGTGCATACTGTTTAATTATGTGTTATTAAGATTCTGATTAATGTTTGATCATAAAAAAACCATAATATTCTATTAACCAAACATGAAAAACGTAAACACGACCATATATGAAACAAAAATTTGAAAATTGATACACACCAGTAGAAATGAGAAGGTCGATGGTTTTGTCATCAGGGTTATCTCCGGTAACAGTATAATATCTCCGCTGCACGGTTTCCCTGTACTCCGTCGATATTTGTTGCCTAAGGCTGTTGAAGTTGTCCATGGAGTCCTTCAGATTCTTCCTCAATCCAACTAAAAAACTGATATTTGCCATTGTGCTTTGGGAACTGCTCACAGGAAAGGTAACACCTTTCCCTCTTACTTTCTCTTGTTTGATATTCATGGAACCAAAAACTAGTTTCCAAATGAAAACTGAATTACTCTCTCTACTCTGTAAACTATATTAACCTCTTCATATTGAAGAAGTACTGAGCAGAAATTTCTAGTTTCCCTTAATCTTCATTAAATGTTATGCTCTCAACCCCTGACAATATTCACTCCTTTTCATTTACATCGCAATGCAAACCCCTTTTCCATCTTGCAATATTTATTCTTACAACATGCATGGTGAATCATTTCATTCCATGGAGACTAACTAGCTGTAACTTTCAAATTAAATTGTTGAATATTTTTATTTTGGCTTTGATTTGTCTCCAAGGTTGACAGAAGGTACAAGCACTACTGAAATCAGATGAAGAGCGTGGTGTTGTCGTTTGGAGCGGTGGCAGGTAATGGTGCTGCCACGGTGTACTTGGCGTTGGCTCTAAAAGCCATGTCGAGACATTTCAAATGTTTGAAGGATAGGATTTTGGGGGCAGATTCAAGCAACAAGAAAGAGGATGACCTTGAAGATGAGACTCTTCCCGATTTTGCTGGCGGGATGGTTCACATCGTATTCCTCCTTGGTTTGAAGTAGAATCTTCAGGTAACCTAGTAACGTTGCAACGTAATAAAAATTGGACACGTCACACAGTTGCCACGTAATACAAATTGGACAGGTTGGCCAAGTTCTGTTAGTTTTCTAACGCCGTAAGGAAAAATGATCAATTTGAACCGTTTTTTACAAAACATGGGATAACTTTGAACGACTGAAAAAAGGTAGGACAACTTTGAACAAATCCTACCAATCTAGGGACCAAAATAAGTATTAAACATTTCTAATAACAAAGCCATTGGGGTGAAGAAATGGATGAAGAACGCTTTCTGATTTCCAAATCCCTAATTCTTTTTTAATTTTACCATGTCATCTTTAATTTAAATAAAATTTTCATATAATTGAATCAGTATAAATGAACTATTAATGTTACAGCACGTCATCATATTTAGACGACGTCAATAAAAAATTAATAAAAAAGATTTTATTGCCTCAAATTAATAAATATTTGAATTTAATTAAAAAAAATATGAAGACGAGAATTAGGCATATGAAGAACAAAACACATATTTAATATTAAGAAATTATATTTACATTTGTTTTTTTTGAACGATTGATACTGTTTTCTCAAAATAAAATGCTTTTCATAGAAACTTTATCTATCTATTTATCTGTTTCCATAATCTGTATCTGATTATTTTAACCTTTTATATAGTCAAACCATTACCTTAAATCAATATAAATTACCGTGATAATAATAAATCCATAAAATTACCATGATAATAATAAATCGATAAAAAAAAACCACCATATATATAATATGAAGAACAATATACGGAGAGCGAACCCCCACAGAAACAACACTCTGTCTTTTTTCAACAGTGTTCACCATCACCGCTTTCAAGAACCTCCCCTTTTCTTCTTCAATGCATCCACCGCGAAAGAAGGTGAATTTTCGCCCCGGCGACAAGGTGGAGGTGTGTAGCAACGAGGAGGGCTTCTTTGGCTCCTACTACCTCGCCACCGTCGTGTCAGCTCTCGACAACGGTCTCTACGTCGTACGCTACGACACGCTGCTCGAAGACGATGAATCCAAGCCGCTCACGCTAACGGTCTTCCCCAGAGAGCTCCGCCCTAAGCCTCCGCGCATCGCCACCTCCTCCTCCTTCGCGCTCTACCAGCGCGTCGACGCCTTCGACAACGACGGCTGGTGGGTCGGCGAAATCACCGGCAAAGTCGACCTCGACCGCTACTATGTATACTTTTCCACCACTCACGAGGAGATCGTGTACCCCGCCTCCGCAATTAGGGTTCACCAGGAGTGGATCAACGGCCAATGGATTCGCTCCAATTAATCAATTCACGTTTCAATTGACGACTTCCTGTAACCAATCGTGGATAGATTTCCTGTGGTGGGTTTTAATTTCAATCTGTAATAGAATTGAACATGAAACACTGTGCCCTTTGTTGTTTATACATTTAATTCTGCCTCCATTTTCTCATATATCATCATATCGTATAATCTTGATTTAAGTCCAACGTCAATTCAGTTCTTGTCTTTTAATTGTTTTTCTTTTCTTAATCTTGTTTGGTTAGTTTATTTAAACGTGTTTGTTTGTATGTCTGTGTTGGTTAGGAAGTTGTTTTCTTTTTCTTTAGATCTTGTTGGTCGAAAAATTGGAGATACCAGGGGCTGACTATGGTGGTTTATTGAAAACAATTTTCCAGGAAAAAGAAAAACTGCAACGATGACCTTTTGTATTGATGCAGAAAGGAAAAAGAAACGTGGCTTCATTTGATTTGTTAAAAACCATTTACAATTTTGAATGTGAAAATTGTTAATATCCTAAACCATGAACTGTTTGTGGTTTTGTTTCCCCTTGTTTAGTTTTTTTATTAATATATATCGAATGATGTTAATTAACTTTATGGTTTCTGTTGGATGTTTCAAACGCTTGTTAATGGTTTTGGACATGTACTTGCGTAATTTTAGTGCTTACATTGGAAGAGTAATAAATTTTACTGTTTCCTGATAAATAGATGTTAATGATAGTTCTTTATTGCAAGATGTATTCTATTAATGTGGTAACATTTAAAAAAATGGAGGGTGAAAAAATATTATGGCAAACTTTAGACTGGATTTATGATATGATTTGAGTTGAGGGGACAGACAAGAGATTATGGTTTTATTTGAATTAAAAAATTTAAATAGAGAGATAAAATAATTTAAATAAAAAATTTATCAATGCTTGTAAATGAACTGATGGTATAATAGATTAGAAAAATATTTTAATAGATAAAAGTAAATAATTAGTAAAAATTATGTTAAAATAAAATTGAAATTTTTATTTAAAATTAAAAAAACGATATAATTATAATTATAATATAATAATTAATATATGTGTAATAAAAGAATAAAAAAATTATATATATATATATATATATATATATATATATTGTTGGAACAATTGGTTCTGATTTTGGATGTGGAATTAAAATAGATACGATTGTGAAAACCGAAAGTGTGTTACGGTCAATAAAATGGTTCTTTTAACAATTTTAATTTTCTTATAAAATATTTATCAAAGAGTTAGTGTGCTGAAAAATGTGGAGAGTATAAAAAAGAGAAAAACCACACAGATGATTTTTATACTCATTCGAATAAAAAGATTCTACGTTTAGTTGTTAATCACTATAATTGATTATTTGTGTAATGACTCCCTAAAAAGGAAAACTTCTAAGTACTTTTACATCATCAAAATAATTCATGTACAATTGTTTCTATAAAGAATGTTTTTAATCATTTATACAAGGATCTTCAAATCTTCAAGTCTTCACTTGCATCATCATCAAAAGTACTTCAAAGCACTAATGCTTCTCATTGGTAACAATCTCCCACCTTTGATGATGATAAAAAATCTCTTGTTTAAAAGTATCTCTAATTTCCTGCACAGATTTCAGACTTACAAACATACAAACATGTTAGTAATAACTGCACTAATTAAAAGTTTTCTCCCCCTTTTTTATCATAAGCAAAAAGTAAAAGACTCCTCCTCAAAATTTTCTTTCCCTCAACAAAAGAATTGATGCATTTCAAAACAGAATAAAATTGAAATTTCATAATATGAAAGAACAAAATACATCATGGAATATAAGAAAAACAAAAATTCATCTCTAATTAAGAAATACAAGAAGACTTTAAAAAGGAGGGGTTGAAGGATAATCAGGGAGTTAAAGGTTTATGATTTGTTATGTTCTTGAAGGTCATGTTCTTAATTGACAACTAAGGAGAAAAGGGTAATTAATCCATAACAAGGATAAATAACAAAATATCTAACAAACTGATATATCTCTCCCTCAAATAGGCACCAATTATCACAAGATTATCAGATAAGATGTTTAATCAAAAAATCATCTAAACTTTATGCTCCCTAAATTAGTTAATTCAAAAGGAATCTAGGTCCTTTTAATTCATTAAAATTACTCCTCCTAAATGTAATATTCCCCTTAAAATCAAAAACAGATTTTGTTAAAAAATGTTTTTTTTTTCTTCACTTTTCTTGTTGTTTGGACAATCAGCATTTACGTGCCCTTTTTCTCCGCAACCATAACACCTGTAATTTGAAGAAGATCGTTGTTTCTTCTTCCAATCATTTTTAAATTTTCCCTTACCTTTAGATTTCATGAACTTGAATAATTTTCTAATCATGTGACTTATATTTTCGTCATATGAGTCTTAATCTTCAAATTCCTCATCTTTTTCTGAACTCTTGCCTTTTGAATTTTTAGTTTTGAAGGCCACCGTTTTCTTTTTTTCTTGGACTTCCTCAACACTCAGTATATTCAACTTGAGCTCGTGCTCTCTCAACTTTCCAAAAAGCGCAGCCATAGGCATGGACGTCAAGTCTTGAGACTCAGTTATCGTAGTAACCTCTGGTTGCCATGTCCTGTTCAAAGATTTCAGAATTTTAACATTTAATTCGTCAGTGTCAAATTTCTTACCTAAACCAAAAAGATGGTTAACAATATGTGTGAAACGTTTTTGCACATCAGCGATGGTTTCACCCTGTTGCATCTTGAACATCTCATACTCTTGTATCAGGGTGTTCTTCTTAGCACGCTTCAAATCGTCAGTTCCTTCATGGGTTACTTGAAGAACTTTCCTCATCTCCTTAGTCGTTTTGCATATTGAAATCCTGTCAAATACATCTAACACTAAAGGAGAGGATATTATATTACGAGCTTTTATATCAAATTGAGCTCGTTTGTTTTCTTCAGCAATCAATTGCAAATATGGTTTTTCTACTTGTTTATCAATTACAGTAATCGTGGGAACAAATATGGTCCATTCAAAACAGCTTCCTAAATACCCCTATCAATAGACCTCAAAAAAATTTGCATTCTTATTTTCCAAAAAGCATAATTTTCCCCCGTAAACAAAGGAGGTCTATCAATAGAAGCACCCTCAGCATACATTTGGTTATGACCGCCCATTTTCGAAAAATTTGAAAAACTATCAAAGCAAGCTCTAATACCAATTGTTAAAGAGGAAAGCATATTAGTGTCAATAAAATGGTTCCTTCAGCAATTTTAATTTTCTTCTAAAACGTTTATCAAACAGTTGGTGTGCTGAAAAATGTAGAGAGTATAAAGAAGAGAAAAACCACACAGATGATTTTTATACTGGTTCGAATTAAAAGATTTTACTTCCAGTTGTTAATCACTATAAATAGTGATTAACCTTTTCTCTAAAATATTGTTCACAGATTATAATAAGATGAAAGAAAAAATGAGAACAGAAAACACCTTTCTTCGACAAACGAATGGAAAAACCTTCCTTTGACAAACAAACTGGAAGAAAACTTCTCAGCCAAGTTGAAGAGAACCGCTCCAACCTTAGACACACTAAGCGCAAGGTTCTCCTATTCACAAAACTTGACAAAAGCACACTATCACTTGAGAACTTCCTCAGAAAACCTCTGTATTCTCAAATGGAATAGATTCCCTTTTCACTCACAGAGAGCTTTCCTTAGGCACACAACTCTAATACTCTTAAATGAAAAGTTACTTTCTAAGAGTTGTGAAGACTTCTATTTATAGCCCAAGGTTCAGAAAATGAAAAGACAACTCCCAAGTTCCAAATATAATCGATTATCATATGTGATAATCGATTGTTTGTGTCCGTTATGTGTTTTGAAAAAATGTGATAATCAATTATCCTTAGAGATAATCGATTATTTGCACAACCTGGACAATATTAAATCAGACAATGATAATTGATTATTCTGTTCAATAGTCGATTATTTGCGCGAGCAAATCTTTTCCAAACAAGCTCATGATAATCGATTATCACCCTTGATAATCGATTATTTGCGCAATGACTCCCTAAAAAGGAAAACTTTTAAGTACTTTTACATAATCAAAATAATTTCTATACAATGGTTTCTACAAAGAGTGCTTTTAATCATTTACACGAAGATCTTCAAGTCTTCTAAGTCTTCACTTGCATATCATCAAAATTACTTCAAAGCATTAATGTTTCTCATTGGTAAAAATCCATACATATTGCATACGAGTCTTCACTTGCATATATATATATATATATATATATATATATATATATATATTAAAAAATAAAAACTAATTATATATATAAAAGAAAAGAAATATATATACATATTGAAGTTGTAATTTAAAATTAAAATAATAATAATAATTACTATTAATAATAGTAATAATATTATTAATAATATTATATTGTAGGGCCAGACGGTTACAGGAGATAAGTAGCAGTAAAACGACTTAAAAGACGAAAGGAACCAGAACTTTGAAAGATAAGACCGGACGGACATCAATAGGCCAGACGACCTAACTAGAAAACTAGCCCTTTTAGCAAATATTAAGGTAAGTGTTGATTAGGAGTAATGAGGTGAGATTGGGCCAAGATTAAGGCCTTACTAATCTCAAGCTCATCCCCAAAACTATAAATAAGGACAAAAGGTAAGAGAGAGGTAATCGCATTTATTGAACATTTAATACTATTGCTTTGACTTGTATGGATTATTTCCTCACTTAAACATCAAGAACCTTTGACAGGTATCTTCCGGACAGTTTGAGCGAAGGTGGAATCAGAGCAAAAATATGGTTACCTAAATAACTTTAGAAAGAAAATTGTGAAAGTATTAGAAATTACTTGATCTGAAACAATATTCTTAATAAAATTATAATTATATTAATGTTAATATTATTAATATTATATTATTATTAATAACGAGGAAGAAAAAACGATTACGAAAATAATCAAATCGATTCTTTCTCTCTCTATATATAAATTAAAATAATAATAATAATTGTATTAATTTTAATTTATAATTATTATCTTTAATAAAATAATTATTATTGTTATTACTATTATATTATTATTATTAACAATATTATTAGTATTAATAATTTCATTATTATATTATTAATAATTTCTTTATTATATTATTATTAATAATAAGGAAGGGAAATCAATTATTTAAATAGTGGAATTGATTCTTCTTTCCATTAATTTATATATATAAATTTTGTGAAGATGGAAATCTAGTCATCTCCTTGAAACCTGCATTCTTTTCATATTCGTTGAAAGAAAGTAAAGAATGACCCCTCTCACTCAGTCAGGCTTACTCTTACTCATCATTCAGTGAGACCTTGTTCACTTGAGTGAATTTGAGGGAGAATAATTGAGTGGATTTGAAGTTAATTTTTTTTATTGTTTATTTGAATGAATTTGGAAGTAAACGAGAGTGGATTTGGAAGTAAAGTATGTGAGAACTAGTGTAAGATTTAATTTATGTGACAAATTAAAAAAATTTACTTCCAAATTCACCCTCACTTATCTTCAAATCTATTCAAATAAATAACAAAAAAAATTTATCTTCAAATCCTCTCAATTACTCTCTCCCAAATCCACTCAAATGACCAAGACCTAAAGTTCCTTATATATCCACTGTTAACTTTTACCAAAACTCTATGATATCTAAACTTTTACAATCCCACGTGTCTTTTGTAATGAGATATGTTTCACCTTTCATCTCCTATTTCAGATTGTTAACATTGTGAGTGAAGGAAAGTAATTGAAAAATTCAAGGAAAATAAAGAGGTAAATGGATTTCCACACCTGCTTCTACATCACATTTTGCAACATTTTTCTATTCATGCGTGTTCTATTCCCCTTTTGTTTCACTTGTAGTTCAGGAAATACTGGATCATGAAAATAAGCTATTACAATCAAAAGACAACAATTGTCTATAAAAGAAAAGAGAACAAAATACATCAAAGACCTGTCAAGGCCCAAGATCAAGAAAAAATCCAATCAAAATTTCAAAATAAAATGTGTTCCCTATTGTATCATCCAATAATTAGAGCACTTACATCTTGCAGAAAATTATTGTTTACTGCACCTCGTCAATTTCTTTCTGCACCCAATATTTTTTTGAATTCCATTTTTATTCTTATTTTATTTTGTTTTATTTGTATGTCTTGGACAGATTTACTGTGGTTTGAGTGAATCCAGTCCTCCTGAATGTTCCTCCAGCAAACCTATTTGGTTTGGTTTGCCTTCAATCGACTGCGACATCAGAAGCCTGGACTGCCGCTTCAATCGTCTCACGCTCGTTTTTGGTTTGCCTCCGGCGAAACGCCGGCGTGCCCAGGAACTTAACTAGGTTTGAGGGTATGGGAAGGTAAACTTCTCCGAGTTAACGAGTTGACTCGCGATCTTGATAACATTGTTCGCAACCATTAGGGAGCAAGTTGTTTCTGACACTGATGCTGCTCGGAAGCAAAAGAGTAACTTTGAATGCTTCAAGATTTCTCTATCTCTCTAGTTTCCCTTGTCTTCATCACATGATGGGTACTTCCATAGTCACTAGCACAAACACAGATGACGCTGAGAGGCACAGCAACGGGACGCAGTTCTTGATTTTCATGAGGCACCAATGCAGGGCAGGTCAAGTGAAGAACTTTGATGAAGCTTTGGACTTGTTTCAAAGAATGGCTAGAATGAAGCCTGTGCCTTCTGTGAAGGACTTTACTTTATTGTTGGGTGCTATTGTTAGGTTGAGGCATTACACCACTGCCATATCTTTTGTTAAGCACATGTATTCTGCTCTAGGCATAGAACCTGATACCATTACTCTTAATATTGTGATCAACTGTCTTTGTCGCTTAAAGTTGATATCTTTTGGGTTCTCCGTCTTGGGGACCATGTTCAAACTTGGTTTGGAGCCCACTGTGATGACTCTTACCAATCTCATTAATGGGCTTTGTGTGCAAGGCAATGTGGCTCAGGCAGTGGTGTTGGCTGATCATATGGAGAAATTGGGGTATCCATTTGATGTATACACTTATGGGGTGTTGGTTAATGGGTTGTGTAAGACGGGAGACACTTTGGTGGCAGTTCGATGGAGGAAAGGAATTGGAAACCTAATGTGGTAGTTTACAGCAGTGTTATGGATGGTTTGTGCAAGGATGGATTGGTATATGAGGCATTGAATTTGTTCTCTGAAATGGGTGCAAAAGATGTCTTGCCTAATCTTGTCACCTATACTTGTTTGATTCAAGGTCTCTGTAATTTTGGAAGATGGAAAGAAGTTGGTTCTCTTCTGGATGACATGATGAAAATAGGAATGAAGCCGGATGTCCAAACACTCAATATTTTAGTGGATTCTTTCTGCAAAGAAGGAAAAGTAACTCAGGCTAAAAGTGTGATTGGGTTTATGATTATAATGGGTGAGAAACCGGATGTCTTTACATATAATTCACTGATTCACGTTTATTGTTTGCAAAACCAAATGAATGAGGCCATGCGAATATTTAATTTTATGGTTAACGGGGGCTGTTTACCGGACATTGCAGTTTTTACTTCACTTATCCATGGATGGTGCAAGAACAAAAACATTAACAAGGCTATGTATCTGTTGGAGGAAATGGGTAAGATGGGATTTGTACCTGATGTTGTCGCTTGGACCACTCTTATAGGTGGGTTTTGTCAAACAGGTCAACCATTAGCTGCGAAAGATCTGTTTTTTAATATGCCTAAACATGGTAAAGTTCCTAATATTCAAACTTGTGCTGTTATGTTGGATGGCCTGTGTAAAGGAAATCTCCTTTCTGAGGCAGTGTCATTGGTTGAGGCAATGGAGAAGAGTAATTGGATCTTAATATTTTCATTTATACCATTTTACTTGACGGAATATGCAGTTCTGGGAAATTGAATGATGCATGGGAACTGTTTTCTAGTTTGCCTGCTAAAGGCTTGCAAATTAACGTTTATGCGTATACCATTATGATTAAGGGTCTCTGTAAACAAGAACTGTTAGATAAAGCTGAAGACTTGCTGATGAATATGGAAGAGAACTGCCCGCCAAATAACTGCACTTACAATGTCTTTGTCCAGGGCTTGCTGATAAAAAAGGAGATTGCAAGGTCAATAAAATACCTTGCAATTATGAAAGACAAGGGTTTTTCAGTGGATGCTGCCACCACAAAACTGATTATTAACTATTTATCTACTAACAAAGGAGACACTGAAATTCAAGAATATTTGTTTCCCAAAAGATAGCACATTTCAAGAGTTTCACTAGAGCTTTATTCAAATCTAGTTCATTCTGGTTTCACAATTCTTATTTATAGGACCCCAAATTGAGAACTGGAATGGTCTCTACGTCAGAACTTAATTGTTAAGAATACAAAACCATTTCCGTTAAAGTACTTCCACCTGACAAATTATGTGTGTAGGAGAGTTGGTCCTTAAAATTTTATCATAACTTCTATAAATAAGGACTTGTGAGTTTGATCCTTGTTGTTTATATTCTTCATAATTAACTCAGGGGATGTGTGTTTGTGCTCCGTCCACACTTCAAGCTCAAGAAGCTGTTAAGGAGATTTTAGATGAAATTTTCTTTAGCTCCACTGAACAGCTTAAGCTTTTAAAGGGAATTACTCCTTGACATTTTTATTGGTAAGTTTGTTCATCTCTGCATGCACATTTATTTTGATATATCCTCAAGAGCATATTAAAATAGCTTAGAATAAATAGACTTTTATGCAATTTAGATATTGACCGGTATCCTTGCATTTTTATGGAGTTGGGTAGTTCTTTTTACTTGAGTATATGTTTGCCTTCAAGTAAGTTTTTTGATGAAATTAGAGTAGGATATTTTGTTTCCCCACAACATTAGAGATAAATTGCTCAATTTTGCTAGGAAATGATAATTGACAGCCTAAAATTCTGCCAGAGTAAATCAGTATACGGATAAACTGTGTTCAGTTCACAACAGGGCTATTCAATTTATGGGTGAAAGGACATAATTACGTGAGATTCAGTTACCCTGTTTTAGGTAATAACATAATATAAAATCAATCTAATTGATCATAACATCAATTGATCTTAATATTATTGGTTATTATGTTTATAGGATTCTAACGGTCGACATCAAGGTGTTCCTTCAAGACTCCTATTTTACTGAACTGATTATCATTGCACATGTCATAAGTAAAACCATTTTTTGCTCTCGCAATTTATAATAATTTGTTATAAGGAGATATATTTATCCAATTGCTTAACCATTATAAGAGGACTGTACATGATTGCCTAGCATAATACGCATTAAGATATGCACTTTTTATGTCTGAGGTGGTATTTGTGATGACTATTGTTATACAGGTTCGGTAAAGAAGCTTCGTGTTTCTCTGCCCATCATGCCCATCATGCATGATTGTTCAAAATGTGAAGATAATATTGTTGAGGAGTTTTTGAATCCACACTCTTATAAAAGACTCCAGGGTGACCACCAATGTGTCTAATTGATTTCTTAACACAGTTCAAGTTCTTTCGCTGTTTAGAAAGATGCTTAGGAGGTAAATATTTATAATTTTTTTGGGTTTGATTTGTCTAACTCCTTTTGATTTTTATTTTAGGAAAAAATCGAATTCTCTGCAATTTAGTGGACATTATGTATAAGGTATATTTTCTAGCAAGTTGAACATGTTTGCTACATTTGGTTGTAGGACTGTGAATTACTTTATAGCTATTTGACCATCAGTTGGAATGGATGAACTTTTGAGGTAGTTCCAGTGTGGCTATATTTTGTATTTTCTCACCTTAATTAACACAATGCCTTTCTTTGGTGTATATTTTGAGGGACTAGAGAGCTCTAATGAGATGAAACTTGTATATACACAGTTTCTTTTCCTTCTCTGTTTCAGGACAATTCCAGATTTTTCCTTAACTCAAACAATTCTTTTATAGAAAATGATGATAACTAATGCTTATGGTTTCTATTTTCATTTATTGTAGCACTGAAAATGTCATAACTGAGGCTAAAGAACATAATCCAAGCAAATGCTGTTCTGTGTCAAGAATTATTGTAATCAATTGTTTCATCCAAATATCTGGTATGGTAGGGTGATTATAGCCTTTGAAGGTTTAAGTTAGGAAAAATAAAACATAGAAGTTAGTAAGAAGTGGTTAGGGATAGTTAGGAGGAGTTTAAATAGCAGTTAGGGGAAGTTTTAATTAGTAGTCAGGCAATTTTTGTCTTTTAAGGAGGGAACGTGTACTAGTTTTGGTTGTTGAGTATTTTATTTCTAAACAGGGACTGTCCTGTGTAGAAGGGAATGTTTTCCCTTGGAGGTTGTGGATTGTTTTCAGTATTTTCCATTCAATAAACTCTGCCTCACAGTGAGGATTCATTTATTTGTTTGTGATTGTTTATTTTGAGATAGAATCTTGCTTTCTTGTCACTAAGAAACCTAACATAGGGCATCTTAAGTGTTAAGATTTTCTTTGTCAAGCTTGAGTTCATGTCAAATTTGTTTTTTGTTCTTTAAGTTGTATATATAGACAGACAAGTTTTCCATAGATTGTATGCACAAAAAAGGTTATTAAGCTCTGGCCTTTGTTTTTTAAATATTGTTATGCAAATGTGTGTATTTTAGTTTCTTATAGGTGTCCTTGTACTAATATAGTATCTATAAAGTTTCTATATGCCCTGTGTGTTGGGGATGAATTACATTTTGGATAGAGGCATATGTTTTGGTAATTATTGAAAGTTTCATATCGACTAAACATAAAGTCAATTTATAATATAAGTGCAATTCTTATTTTATAAGCCAATTTTATTAGGTTGAGTCAGATTTAAAATCCACTTTTTTACATGATATTAGAATCATGGTTAGAGTCTATCTTTGCGAAAATTATTGTTTGTTGCTTCTATTGTTTCACTTGCTATTGGACCACAGTTTTACGCTCGATATGTATATGCTTCGGTGTGAAGGGCTGCATTGACTATAGATGAAGAGGTGCAACCTTACTTTTACCTTACAAACTAGTATGAATTAGGTTTAAAATCTACTTCTTAACCATATGGTTCCAATGAAATTTAAATCTGTGTCTCAGATAAATTAATTTGATATAGGGCTCGATTTAGTAACTGAATTGCATGTTGATTCATTATTGGTTCTATGTTAATAAAGATTAAATCATTTTCGAGATTCTTATTTTTGGTTATTTGTCTCAAATGAATTTTTCAATTTTTTTTGTCTTAATTGAGATCCTATTTTTGAAAAATTAATGCAATCAGAAATTTACCATTAGTATTGTACTAACATGGTTAAGTTTGTATTTTTTTTTAAATATTTTTTTTTATTTTTTATATGTTTTTTCTAAAAATAAAAATGTCACGTGTAAACTAACATTATGCATGTGACGATGACAGTGTCATGTGTAACTATCATTGTCATGTGTCATTGCATTAATATTAATTTGTCACGTGTCATTATCATTTGTATTTTTATTGTGTTTCAATTTAGTCCTATTGCTTTTTAAATTAAACAATTTTGTCTCTTCTCAAATTAAAAAAAAAATTAATTTGTATATAAATGTTATACAAATATTTTTATTAAAGTTGATATTTTTATTAAATATTTATAATAAGATTGAGTTTGTTTATAATTTTATTTAGTTAATCATATAAATTATGTTCTTTAAATATATCTAAGAGTTAAAAAAGAAAAGAGTGACATGACACGGTCGTGTGAATTTTTTAAATGATGTGATTTAGTAAACAAATTAATAACACAAGTTTTTGTAAAGGTGTAATTAGAGATCGTTTGTGTTAAAATTGGAGATGTGAAAACTTCTCTGGAACCCTAATTTAAATAAAAAAATTGGAGAAAATTTTGAGAAAATCCTAGTTAAAGGTTGTTTCTAATACTCCTTCTTCTATGTTCTTTCACATTAATTATGGTTTTTCCCATATTAACTAGGGCTTTCACATAATTTTTTTCATTAACATGGAAGAGCATGAAAAAGAAAAATGAGTAACAGAAATGACCTTTAATTATGATTTTTACGAAATTTTTTTTAATATTTTATTTTAATTAGTGTTTTACAAAAATTTTCACATCTCTAGTTTTAATCGAAATGACCTTTAATTACACTTTCATAAAAATTTTCACTTTATTAAGATTAAGAGTTTTTGACGTGTTAAATTTTTTCTCCCTCACTGTCTCCAGCATCCAAATCAAAGCCTCTGACCCCTTCGTCATCTGTCGTAGGGGTAGGTCTAATTGGATCTTAAACAATGTTACCATAAGAAAAATCAATTTTTATCAATTAAGGTTGTTTGCTTTATGGTCCTTCGACCTTGCGAGTCGTGTAGAGTAGAGACTTTTGTTGGGGCCTTTCACTTTGTTCTTCTCTTTTTGGGAGCAATGGCTTAAGTAGGTCTTCCTTGTCAGAACCTGGATGCCAAACACAGAAGAAAAAAAAAGGGATTTGTAGTTTTTTTGAGTCAGAAAAGCCGACGCTTTTTAGGGTCAATTTATATCTATTTGATGGGGTTATTTGAAATTAGAGTTGTTGGGAGGGGGATGTAGTAGTGAGTCTCCAAATGGTTTTCCCCTTTCTGAATTGTTGATGAATTAGGAAAGAAAATGCGTTTGAAAAATTGTGGAGAAAGTAGAAAATCATGTGAGGGGTGTGTCCAAGGAATAACTTCTTATTAAACGTGAAAATTATATGTAGGATTTGAAAACAAACACCCTGAAACATCATGTGTGAAGAAACCAAATTGCACAAGATGTATCCGATGTGATTGGGTGGACATGAGGCGTAGGAGTGCCAACTTATAAGGATTACGTGATATATGTTGAAGGTGGAAAGAGTAATGAGTTGTTATGGCTCACACTTCACCCCGACCCTGAGACAAAGCCTAAGTTCTACGATGCCTTACTTAATGGAGTGGAGATATTCAAGATCAACGAGACAAGTTTATCTGCTCCCAATCCTCTGATTTTAGACCTTCTCCTTAAACAGCACCAGGAGGAGGAAACATGTTTCTTCGTCCACAAAACAAGTCATCATGCTGTTATCGGTGGAGCTGCAGAAGGTGTTGCTGGTCTTGCTTTTATTGCTGTGTACAACAAGAAGAAGAAATAACCAGGGTGAGAAGGTCAAACTAGTTAGCTTCCCATGTATTCGAACTTCAATTCAGATGCCATGTTACTTTTCAATGGGTCTATGTTGAAACACCCTCACCTCCTTTTCCTTCGTCAATGGCTTTCGTCGCATCATCTCCTTCATCGCAACATCTCGTCACGCCTCCATGGCCGAACAACCGCCCCTCCACCGCGACGCAGGATGTCTCCAACGCCACCAACAATCATCTTTCCGCCACGCACAAGCCTTCAACCTGCAAGGGAAATACAGAGAACGAAAAACCCAATTAGAGTAGAAGCCGTCGTTGCAGAAACCACCCTACCGCAACCAGACCTCGAACATCTTCTCAATCGCGACCTCCATCATCAATCTCACACAACATGGCAGCTTGCACCTCATTCGAAACCTGCACACAGATTTGAAACCCCAATCACAGAGAGGAAACCCTAGAATTTTAACATAAACTAATTAAATTTTGCCATGTCATAATCTCTTAATTTAAATAAAAATTCCACGTAATCAAACAGTACACATCAATCTATTAAGTGTGCACCATGTCAGCCACTGTTAATGTCGTCTGTGAAAACTTAACGGACATGTCTTAATTGACTCAATTTTACAAATATATGGATCCAATTGAAACCGTTAAAAACACAAAGACCCACTTGAGATTTTCCAACAAATATGACGATCTACGAGTTTAAACCAATAAAAAATAAAAAAATAAAAATAAAATATTTAAAAAAATAAAAAAATCATAAACTGATATGTGATATTCTCTTTAACCATATTAGTATGGTACTAACGACAAATGTCTTATTGGGTCAATTTTTTAAAAATAGAAATATAATTGAGATAAAAAAAATTAAAGGATCTATTTGAAACGAGTAACAAAAATAGAGACTTCGAAAATGATTTAACCTTTTATAAAATTTGTTTTTGTAAGTATAATTTCAAGGCTTGCTCTTGTATAAAGTTATGCTATAAAATTGATTCCTAGTATAACGTTTATTCCAATTATGTACATTCTAGATGCTGATTGTGGTTTTCCTGGGATTATTTCCATTTATTTGGTCTCACCTAAGTTTTTGTTATTACGATAGTTAGTCCACCTATGATAATTTACACTTTAATTTTATCATTATGGAATAATGACTATTGGAATAATTTTTCATCTTGATGTTCAAATCCTTTATCATATCACATTATTACTTTCCAAGGCAATTTACTTTGGATTTCTTTAACTTTTACTGCATAATTGAAATACTAACAGACAAATTTTCTTTTATTTTTTCTCCAAAAGTTTTGATGTCCTACTAAAAGTAAGGAAAATATTATATGAATACACTCCCATTTAAATGTGAATTTCTGTAAGGCTTTCCCATAAAACAAAGTAATAAACATATAATACAACACATGTATTTGATGCGCATAAATTACTCACACAAATTACTCAATTTCTCCCACTGGGTCGACCCTAGTGGTGTTGAATTTTCACTCAGGAATGGTTGATACAGTTGATGGTGAACAGGAAGTAACACTTGCTAAAGATGGGTTGGTAAAGTGTATTGTTTCACATTGAACAGAGTCTTTTGAGAACACCTCGTTCTGCTTCATCTGTGTTTCCTTGCTTTTTCCCCACAGAAGCAGGTACAATCCCCCCACAACCACCACTGATCCTATAACACTGCACAGCATTCACACTTTAAATGAAAAACTTGAAGGTTCACATACAATTGCACAGCTAATTTAGTTGTTTAATTCACCTTCCAAGGTTAGGACATTCAGCTAGTACCAAAGGCTCTAGAAGGGCCACAATCACCACCATTAGAGGACTAAAAGCAGACGCAAATAGTGGTCCCTTCCTTCGCACACCCCACGCTAAAAGGGTGTAACCCACTCCAGAGGCCAAAATTCCCTGCAAAACAATAAATATACCAACCAGTTATACCTTGTAATTAACTTCATTTTATCCATGCAATATTTTGGTTGTATGTGTGTGCTGGTCATGGCAAAGGAGAGTGTTTAGAAAACATAAAAAACAAATATTTAATCAGTTACCGCAGAAACTGCTGTTACGAGCCTAAAGTTCCAACCAATTTTCCAGTTGCTCCAATCTCTCTCCGTAAAGAGAACAAAAAAAACGGATTGGATTGAGGCCGTTGAAGATGTCATAGCCGCAATTGAATAGTGCCATGGAAATTTCTTGCTCATCTTTGTCTGCGACAAAATTCAATTTCTGACAAGTTTAGGCACAAAAGTTGTCTGAATTTGGAGAAATTCTAGGATGTCTTTAAAATGTAAAGGTTTTGGTAATGTTATCAAGAAACACTCTTGGTGTGTGCAGACTCGTTTGATTATTGATCCTGAAAGTAAATTTTCCAAAATCTGTAGATTTGCATTAGTATCATAATACTATTGTACTTTGTAACACACTTTTTGTAAAATCTTCAGAAAGCTAATTGAAGGAAATTATGAGTTGAACCTGGATTATCAACCACACTGAGTAAGACACAGCGGATCCAAAGGCTAGTATGCAGCCCCACAAGAGAGAACCTGTGGGGGCACCTTCTGGTGATGGTGCATGGTGCAACAAGCCAACATGTGCTGACCAAAGGCATAGCTTTCTTCCTTTGTAGAAAGTGAGGATCATGGCACCACCAATTCCTATTAAAGTTCCCACCAACTTGGCCATGCCACCTGCTGTTCCAAGATTTGACTTCTCAAGTCTGCATAATATTGATCAAATGCTAGTCATAAACTTTTCTATTCGGTATGATTTGTTAAAAATTGAAAATCATCATTGAAAAACATTAAAGAACTTGAATACGGTTGAGTAAGTGTTACTTGTACTGATTTCTGATTATAATTGAAGATTTTCACAGTATAGTCTGCAAAATAAATATATATAATCTTTTTAAAAAAATTTCTTCTGAAAACCCTTATCTAGAAGTTCATTGTTTGATATGCAAGGTTACATGGAGCGTACCCGAGAGAAATAGACATAAGGTAGGTGACACCAGGGACGAGATTCAACATGGCTGAAACATATACTGCAGACGTCAAGGCCAACGATTTAACGTAGAGACCTTGTAGTAAGGATCCCCTGAAAAAGTGTAAATCATCATCTTACATATTTTGGTTAAATTCTATATTAAATGAATTAGGGCATTAGAAATTTTACCCAAATAACCCACAGAGAAAACCTTGGAAGACAACTTTCCCAGTAACATATTGCAGATGTTTCCTGGTGAAACACGTATCAAACTAACATTAGCTTTTATTACTACATAAAATTATGTTATGTGCATGGGAAATGAAACTAACTGTGAGAAACACCTTTCAACGATGAGAGCTAGGGGAACAATGAAGACAGTAGCAAAGATGAATCGGTAGGCAACAAGAATACTTAAGCTCATTCCATCATCTGCTACTATCTTTAACATGATATTCACCACTGCATATAGAGTCTGGAGCAGTATCATTAACAGCACAGGCTTCACATTACCTGTGCCTTTAACTTTGTTTAAATCATCCATATTCCAGCACCTATGACCAATATGCAATCCTAGCTTCCCAAAGTATACAATACTTGGTGAAGCAATGCAGCATAATAATAAGAAGCATCAGCTTCTGATCCCACTTTTGTTTTCACAATACTAAACTTTGGCTAGTGTTATTCAAATTAAATAATAGGCAACAGATTTGTGAACTTCTTTTATGCAAATATGTATCTTAGAAAAATGCCCCTTTGCTGTATTATGCAGACATGCAGTTTAGATTTGATAAGGAGACAAAATGAGTTCAACTTGTGCAAGTTTTCATTTCTTTTTGGCCCCTTCCTTTACATTTTAAAGTCTTTTATAAATTTAATATTTTTTTTAGTATCTTTATTTGCAACACCTGATGACGGTATGGTTGCCTTTTAGAAAGTTCCAAAAGGTCTGCAGATGCCCTTCATCTTGAGCACTTGTTAATTACTGATTTTATAATCTTTGAAAACAAATTAGGCAAAAGAACCGAAATATACTTCGCATCTTGGTTTTAATTCAAAGTTTGTATTTGCCTATGGTTTTGAATTATATGTTGTGGGGTTTTGCTTCCTGTACCCTCTTACACCCTATATATTTATTTAATTTCCACTTTTGCTCCCGATTCCGGAAAGTAAATAAAATACCTTACTACTACACATGGTAAAATATTGTCTGATTTGGATCAAGTTCTCACGGGTTTGTTTTTAGTACCAGTTCAAAAGGCCTCTTACCAATGAAGATATCTATGTGTATATAAATCCATGACCAGTCTTTATTTTACTCAATATGGGACTTTGTTTGCACTTCAACAATAATAATTCAATCTCTAGATTTTGACGCGTGTTTATTGTCCCGCAAGAGCAAGGGAGGAATAGCTTTAATCTTTCATCTCACCACTCTTGATGTAGAGTGAATGTAAGTAAAATTCACTTAGACCATGAAGTACATAAATAAAGGAAACGATAAGAGTAAAAATTAATAAAGCTGACAAAGAAGATTAACGGGTTCAAGACACCTTCCGGGGAACAACATGAGACATCTTTAAGAGAATCCAAATTCAAATTGATGAAAGCCTAGCATGAAACACATGTGCAATGTGAAGCTGCCAATTGGAAGTGGACTAGACAATTTCATTCAGCTTGGAGCAACTTGAAGAAAGACTCACGTTACCTGAAGAAAGGAGAACCTGAATAGCTGGTTTCAGTAGTTAGAATTAGTTCATTGGGTGACCTGTATTTTCTAGTTTATGATCATAACCTATATATAGAATAGCTTAGCTTGTAAGGGAGAAGTTGATAGTGCGTAGAGAAATAGTGAAAGTCTATGAAATGATTTCATAATATATATATATATAGATAGATCTTACAAATAGTTTTATGGAATTAAATTAAAATTTACTTCGTTAACAAGATAATTCACTTTGGTTGAGATTTCTTCATTTTTCTTTCCAGTTCTAGTTATTGTAACTCTTCATTCAACTTCTAATGCATCCATGTTTGTTCATCTATTTTCAATCTTGAACTTTCTTTACCTCCAATTAATTTCTGATTACAATTGGATTTGACCAAAACTGAACTTATGAAGTAACTTTTCAGTAATTTCAAGTTGTATATCATCTTCTATTTTTACTCTTGATTCTGTTTTCAACTTTGCTTTACTGTGTTCTTACTGTTATTGTTACGTGAATTCAAACCTCTACTCATAAACCACATTATAATTTAAATTCTCGCAATTAATAGGTAGTTTGATTCGGTAATTTCGTTTTCCTTCGCCAATAAGAGACCAACACTGGTTTAATCCATTTCTATTCTGTTTTTGATGCTTAAGTACTTGTAATTTCTTCATTGTATTATTACCTCAGTTTACTTGTACGAACATAACTTGCATAGTTAATTTCGGTTATGCATGTTAAATCAGATTTTCCTAAATTTAGAAATTAGGTTTAGTTTAGGTAATTTTGCTATTTTTAGGATTTTAATTCTGCACTCTTCTTTGAAGTAATTTTCTCTACTAGGCTTTAATTACCATGGTTCTAAATCACTGTGCATACTACACTCATGATTCCATCCATTCCATTGCGTCAAATCCATCTTATCCGTGTTGAAATATAAATTGATTTTGTGTTATTGGGCCTATAAGATAAAAGCTAAAGGAGAGAAGACCCAAATATAATTTTAGAAAATCCTATCTAGAAGATTCTAGAATGATATACAAAAATATCTAGGAATGTTTATTTAAAAGATGTTTCTAGATAAGTTTAGAATTATAGGAATGTTTTAGAAAGTTCTAGAGAATGAATTATAGCCCTTAGATGAATGATGTGGTGACAAGATCCTAGCCATTGGTTAAGGAGGTGCCACTAGTATAATTAGGGGATGATTGTATCATTTCTAAGTAAGCCAAAAAGATTAGAAGCCTTCAATACTACAAGTCTTTCATTCTCTCAAAATCTTCCAACCTCTCCCAATCTTAAAAACTTCCTTCTAGCCATTAAAGTTTCCTCCCAACAAAGTGGTATCAAGAGCCATAAGATCCTCATAGAAATGGCAAATACCGGAGTTCCCTTTCAAGTCCCGATGCTCACTAAGAGCAACTATGACAATTGGAGCTTAAGGATGGTAGCTCTCCTTGGTGCACATGATGTGTGGGAGGTGGTCAAGAAGGGCCACACCGAGCCAGAAAATGTAGAGGCTTTCTCCAGCTCAAAAGGATAGCTTGAGAGACTCAAGGAAGAGAGACAAGAAAGCTCTCTGCCTAATTTATCAAGGATTAGATGAAGATACTTTTGAGAAGATTTCTGGAGTCAAGTCAGCCAAGGAAGCATGGGAGAAGCTCAAGATCTCTTACAAGGGAGCAGATCAAGTAAAAAAGGTACGTCTTCAAACTTTGAGAGGAGAGTTTGAAGCTTTGCATATGAAGGAAGGAGAACTAGTCTCAGATTACTTTTCAAGAGTTTTAACGGTTACCAATAACCTAAAATGAAATGGTGAGAAGCTAGATGATGTAAGAATTATGGAGAAAATTCTTAGATCATTAGATCCAAAGTTCGAACATATTGTCACCATTACCAAAGAAACAAAAGACTTGAAGGCCATGTCAATAGAGCAACTTCTTGGTTCATTGCAAGCTTATGAAGAAAAGAAAAAGAAAAAGGAAGAGATCGGGAATAAGTCTTCAAGGCACATGTTGATTCAAGAAAAGAAGAAAATGCACACAACCAATCAAGGCAAAGTTATAGTCAACAACAAGGACGTGCATACACTACAAAAAAACTGTTATTTAGAGGAGATTTATTTTTCATTTTGTGAAGGTTTTTACCCTCCCCAAATTAATTTTCAGAGGTTTTTCAAACTCCCGCAATTAGAGTTGTCGCTATTAATTTGTGGAGGTTTTTAATGACCCCTAGTATCAGACCCCTACTATTAGATTTATATTGTGGAGGTTTTTCCGTGGAAGGTTTTAACCTCTTTTATTAATGACTATTATTTTGTATAGGTTTGAAACCTCTGTTTATAATTACCCATCTACATTCATAATTTCTTAATTTAATAAAATCTATTTTTTATAATAAGAAATAAATAAAATATATAAAATTATAAAATAAAAAAAAATTATTCAAAATTAATTTTATTGATGATTTAAGATAAAATACATTCATTGACCATTAAAATGTAAATATAAAAGAACTACATAATGTTTAAGAACTACATTCATTGCCCTTCTAGTCTACAATCTATGATGCTATAAAGTTTTTTCTGATCTCTCAACAAAGGCCTCGCCCATTCCACTAAGCTTCTGCCACAATTCGACTGAGACGCATCCACTACCAGATTGATAAGGTACCAGATTGATAAGATACCCACAAGGACTTTAGCAGTTGGATTATCAATATGGAGAGACTTCAAGATTGTAGCCCCATCATTAGTTACAGTAATTTTACGTCCTCTACCTGTAGACTCAAAATTTTATCCTGCAGTAATCACATCCAAGACATATGAATTGGTTAGGAGTAGAAAATAAAGCATTCATCACCACCACTTAAACAAATAAACCAAGAGATTTTACCATTCCTCTTGGCCCTAAGGTTGTCTTGACCAAGTTAACAATAGTCGTGGCTCCAACAAAAAAAGCCTGAACAAAATCAAATCATTCAATACACATAATTAGCGTAAACCAAATGTTCCTAGACTCATAGAAGTAATAATGCATGGAAGCATATGCTTTAGTAACTTTACTAACTCACATTTTTTCTTACGTATACAAATTTCGATAGGCTATAACTAAATGTGGCGAGCCACTAACAATCCTCAGTTTTCAAGAATGTAAAAAGTTCACATTATTAGGAATTCTCACATTGTTGACTTAAAATTAAAATTACAAAATAGATTACACATTGTTAAATCATTAAGCTTAATAAAACTTCAACTTTCAAATCTTATACTACCAACAATCTGTAATGCTTTCATCTAAGAATGGAGTCTTGAAGCGAATCACTATAAACAGAAACAATCACTATAAACAACAACTAGGAATAAAAAAGTAATAAAATCTTGTTACCTTCACTTGTTGATAACAAACAAGAACAATGTTAAAGAGTTCCTTGCAACAACATTGAACAAAAAAGGTGAGAAGGGAAGGCCCATCCATAGACAAAAAACAGAAAATAAATGAGCAATTTCTATCAGCCGGCTTCAGAAAAGTGGCTAATGATACTACCTATGCTAGTCTTTCTTACTAAAGATCGTATAAAAACTCAAAGTAATTTAGTACCCTTCCAATTATATTAGCTAAAGATAAAGCCATATATCATAAAATGTCAGTTTAGAATCTATTACTAATCGCAACTTTCACAGAAGAAAAAAAGTAACGAACATAAGGCCTTTTCATGTTAACTGCTTTCTTTAGCTTTTCGTCAAAGGACTCTAATTTTCTTTTGTCTAATAAATTTGTTCTTTTATAAAAAAGAAAAGAGACTACATGAGATATGATTTATCACAATAAGAAGCAAAAGCAAAGCGCATCAGCGGTGTTTTAATCTCTAATTCGCTCCCACTTAGGTAACACTGAAAACATGTTTGTTTTGGAAGAAGGAAAGAATTGGGTGAGAAATAGATGAGAAATATAGTGAAAATAAATGTGAAGATTAGGATATAGATAATTAAAATTTAGTAAAAACAAAATAAATATGAAGATAAAGCACATCAAAGAAACACTATAGAAGAAGGCTCTTACATTTACATAATTCCCATATATTCCAGGAGGTTGAGGACATTCAATACCAGTTGCAGGATCAGATTCAGGTCAAGGAGTACATTTTCTTAGAAGTGGCAAGCCAAATGAAATCACTCACGTTAAAATGGATACAAGGCATGTTTCAATGATCTGCAATTTAGAGGAAAGGGGGAATGAGTGAAAAGAAAATAGATGAGAAAAGAAAATGTACTAAAGGAAGAAAAACAAAAATATTATTGAATATCGACCATCTATTGATTTTTCTGTATTTTACAAAACTATAGAAGATAACAATCAGATCAAAATTAACAGCATACCTTGACCCGGTTCCCTTTCATGTGAAGATGATTTCGTCGCCAAGTGGTAATATAAAGAACCTTCTATAACTATAAGATCTATAAGAAAATAAAAATAGCCAATGTACCTTATCAAGTTTTTGCAATAGGTAAGTCTTGAACTAATGAACACCACGCCCATTTGATGTTGGATCCATTGTGTGGGCCTTCTCAAATGCATGGAAGCAACCAAATTTAACAAGCAGTCAGTACCATATACTTTTCTCTGAATAGAAGGTAAAAACACCTTTGATATAATTATTTCATTTTTTATTTTAGGTGTTGACTTTGAATTTCTGTTCACCATCAAAGTAACAATTCAAAAAGCAGAATCAGGCTTCAATATGACACTTTGCAATAACTAATAAGGGATTTTTTGTATATATTTTTACTAAAATTTATATTTTATAATCTTCCTCTTCTGAATTAGGTGAATTAGGTGTATGAGTTGATGGTGCTGAATTAGGTGAAGGAAATGAAGATATGAAGATATAAAAATACGAAGATATTGAGATAAATTTCAGGTTTCGTTCTAATTCCAAACCAGAAACATGAAGACATGAAACTAATTAATAATGAAGAAACAAAAGGATATAGAAAGAAATAAACGTTCTCACAATTGCTTCACTCAAATAATGTGCTTCTGAATCATCAAATGCAACCAAGAATGTTGTAGGATCGTCAACACTATCACCCCAAACCTATTAAGATGATACAAAATTGTCATAATAGTGTTAAAAGGGGGAATTTATTTAACATTGAAATGGCAAAATTTATAAAAACCTTGAAGGCAGAAGACGATACAAAACATGGGTTTAGGGTTCTGTCACCAGAAAACAGTAGCAGCAAGGCCTCTCGTCTCCGTTCAAACCCTAGAGGGAAATGCAGCCCCCACCGTCCCTCTTCCTGATGTCATGAAGGCTCCCATACGCCCCAACATTATTAATTTTGTCCACTCCAATATTTCCCGTAACAGTCGCCAGCCCTACGCCGTCAGAAAGCGCGCCGGCCACCAGACCTCCACATCCAAGTCATGGGGCACAGGCTGTGTCTTGTCGCGTATCCCTCGTGTCCCCGACGGCGGCACGCACCGTGATGACCAGGCCGTCTTCGGTAACATGTGTCGCGACAGTCGTATGTTTGCACCGACCAAGATCTGGCGTCGCTGGCATTGCAATATCAAAGTTCAGCAGAAACGCTTATGCCATCGCATTTGGAAAATTTTAATGAAAAAAATGTTTTGGGTTTGGAAAAGGGGGAAATGTTAGAGGAAAAACATATTTGAGAATTTTGTAGTCTGAGAGGGAAATTAGAATTTGTATTTTAATTTGAAAACAACGTAAACCTCTTTAAAATAATATGAGTTAAATATGCTTTTAGTCTCTGGAGTTTCACTGATTTTTTCTTTTAGTCCCTGCATAGAACATTGATGGCATTTCGTCCTTTTAGTATGAAAACATGTATGTTTAGTTCCTAAAAATGGACGACGTCAATTTTTTGGTGAGGTGGCTAACGACTCTGCCACGTCTTTTCTGTACACTGCCGGTCACGTCTTCCCCACCCAAAATTAGGGTTTTGGATTGGGGGAAAGGGGAAAAATTCCTTCTCTTACGCCTGTGCCGCTCACACTCGAACATAGAGCAGAAACATGGAGAAACCCTTGAAGTCAGATTTTTCCCTTCTCTCTTACGGTGGCAGCCAGTGATTCCCGCAGGGAAACAATCTCGATGATGGATTTCACGATTGGGTTTTGTCTTGCAGGTCTGGTTGTGGTTGCAGGTGGTGGAGAAACTGCGTCACTTGCGTCTGGGCTTCTCGGAGGTTGGTTGCGGTGGAGATTGGGCTTGTGCAGGTGGTGGCCAAGGCGTCTTGCGGCGGCTTTGCAGCGCTGGTGGAGCACTGTGGGCGCTTTCTGTTGCTGGGTTGGTTTTATTCTGAGTACAGGTTTGAAGATGGCTGACCATGGAGGTTGAACGGTGGCATGGTGGCGATGCGAACAGACGAACTCGCGAGAGGAAGGAGAATGCTGAGGTGGTGTGACTTTGTGGTGGCGCGATGATGATGGCGGTGGTTGCTGTGCGACGGCGGCCTTGGGCGAGCTCATGGTGGTCGGTGAGAGTTGCTGGTTGGCTGCCATGGAGGAGGTAGCGGCAGCTAGGGTTTACCACATTAAAAAAAATGCTACGTGGCAGGTAGTGTACAAAGAAGACGTGGCAGAGCCGTTAGCCACCTCACCAAAAAATTGACGCCGTCCATTTTTAGGGACTAAACATACATGTTTCCATACTATAAGGACGAAATGTCATCAATGTTCTATGCAGGGGACTAAAACCAAAAATCAGTGAAACTTCAAGGACTAGAAGCATATTTAACCCAAATAATATTAAAACCTCAGTTAATATCAGCACTCCATTAATTTCTTTTAATTATTTTAAATAATATTAATTTGTGGAGGGTTTTTATAATCCCCAGAAAATAACCTGTGCAAAATAATACATTTTTTGTAGTGATATGGACGTGGACAAGGACGAAAGCCTAACAACAATAACCAAAGAGGAAAAAGCTCTAACAAAGGTCGTGGGAGAGGAAATTTGAATTCAAGGTATGACAAGTCACGAATCAAGTGTTACAATTATGATAAGTTTGGACATTATGCTTCTGAATGTAGAGCCACTAACAAAAATAAAGTCGAAGAGAAAACCAATTATGTTGAAGAAAGGTGTCAAGAAGATGGTACCTTGCTACTGGCTTACAAAGGCCAAGATAAAGGCGAGGATAATCAGTGGTACCTTGACAGTGGAGCAAGTAACCATATGTGTGCGGACCAATCAAGCCAAGATCACTTGGTAAGAAGTTCAAGACCTCCTCAAGAAGTTCAAGATGGATGATGCTAATCCAGTTGGTACTCCTATGGAATGCGGCATCAAGTTGAGTAAGGATGAAGAGGGAGAAAAAGTGGATCCAACCCTCTATAAAAGTCTTGTTGGAAGTTTGCGCTATTTAACTTGTACAAGACCAGACATCCTTTATGTTGTTGGAGTCATGAGTCGGTACATGGAAGCTCCAACAACTACTCACTTCAAGTCTGCAAAGAGGATTCTTCGATATATCAAAGGTACGACACGCTTTGGCCTATACTACTCCATTTCTAATGATTACAAGCTTGTTGGATATAGTGATAGTGATTGGAGTGGAGATATGGATGACCGAAAGAGCACAAGTGGATCTGTGTTCTACATGGGAGACATAGCCTTTACTTAGATGTCCAAGAAGCAGCCTATTGTCACTTTGTCTACATGCGAAGCAGAGTATGTAGCTACAACTTCATGCGTTTGCCATGCTGTTTGGCTACGCAACCTATTGAAGGAGTTAAGCTTGCCACAGGTTGAGCTAACAAAGATTTTCGTGGACAACAAGTCGACAATAGCATTAGCAAAAAACCCAGTCTTCCATGATCGAAGTAAGCACATCCACACCCGTTACCATTACATTAGAGAATGCATCAGGAACAAGGATGTGCAAATGGAATATGTGAAGACGCATGATCAGGTAGCAGATATCTTCACCAAACCGCTGAAGAAAGAAGTCTTTATGAAGTTGAGAAGTTTTCTTGGAGTACAAAATCAAGTTTAAGAGGGGGTGTTGAAATATAAATTGATTTTGTGTTATTGGGCCTATGATAACGGTAATTCTTACCATTATCTATAGTACAATTTTCTTACCAAATCAACTCTCTTGAAGCTTGAAACATGCTTAATCCTCTCTTTAATCTAATTTTGTAAATAACTTCAGCTTAGGTTACACACACTAGTTTCATCACTAATTTCCTCAAAATTTGTAGGAACTTTGGGTGCTTTTAAAGGAAATCCAAACTATCAAGAGTGGGAAGCCAAGGAAGAGCTAAAAAAAATGAAGTTTTGAAGATGTTTCCCTGTAAAAGTGGCGCCTGAGCGCCCCAAAAGGGGGCTGGGCGCCCTTCAACTCGCTGCTCTAGACAAAATCCCATGCCTGGGCGGCCCTAGAAGGCGTTGGGCGCCCTTCTGTTCGCACTTTTTGCCAATTTCTAGCGCTTGGGCGCCCTTCAGCTCGCAGTTTCTCCCAATTTCTGGCGCCTGGACGCCCTTTGATTCGCTGTTGGTGCTTAAATTATGGCGCCCGGGTGCCCTAGAAAAGGGGGTTGGGCGCGATTTTTGCTGACATGGCACCCCTAGACCTATAGCATGATTTTAGGGTTTGCTTAATGTTGGGAAATGTTGTGTGAACCTTGAACTAGACTAAACACCTAAAGGAAATAGTGTCTAAGGATAGAGCTAGGACCTTTGGTTGTCTTAAACTTCTTTTCATAATGCGGATGAACTTGTTAGGTTGCCAAGGGATTGGGATTTAATAAGTGAATCTAGGCTTTCTCACCAAGGGATTGGGTTTAAGTAACTTAGCAAGTTGACAAGAGCAATTAAATGAAGAAGAAGAGGTTATGTGCATTTGCATAGGAGTGTAATAGTTGAAATCATTCTCCAACATATCCATTCCATATCATTTCAAATCATTTCATTCTCAAGAGTTTTGACCCCAAGAAGTTCACTTTATCATTTATGCATTATGTTTATTTTCACTACACAAATTCATATGAAAGGGAATCATTCTTTAGCCTAAGTTAGTTAGTTAATTATACGATAGTAAAGCGTTAACCGAGTCTCTTGGGAAACGATATTGTCAGAATGGCTGCAACGGAATGGTTAGCGTGGAATAACAAACCAAGAGGGTTTTTAATATAAGTGTGCGCCTTTTAATTTCTACTCAATTTATCTTACTACGCAAATAATAATAATAAATAACAAGAGTAAGGTTGAGAGAAATTTGCACAGATGATTTTTATACTGGTTCGGATCTTACTAAGCCTACGTCCAGTCGCTTATCTCAAACCAAGATAAACAATTCACTAATCACAAAACAATTACAAACTACATTCACAAAGAAACAATTTGTAAAAGTTTAGAAACCACCTCTCTTGATACCACAAGAGATGAACCTGCACCTCCTTTGAGTCTTCACAAAGGATGAAACACCTCCTCCGAATACTTCACGAAGGATGATCCTCTCCCAAACACCTCTTGAGACGCATCAAGGATGAACCGGCTATTTCCTCTGTCACCGTAGCAGCACTTCACCAACTCCACAGACAAAAATTTCACAAGCGGAACAAGAACACACACTTCTCAAGAGTTTCTGAGTTCTTAAGCACAAGGGAAGAGTTGCTGTTGATGGATAAAGAGAGCCTATTTATAGACTTAGCCAAAAACTCTTCCATTCTTCGCAACTGGCCATTTAACACTTTGAGTCGATTAATATTAATCTTAATCGATTAACTGAGTACAACGACTAGTTTTCAAAAACTAGAAAACTCCAATGGCTAGTTTTAATCGATTATTCGTAGAATTAATCGATTACCTAATCAATTAAAAAAGAAATTAATCGATTATTCCCTTGCCAGTTGAGTTTTCAGCACCTGTAATGTTTTAATCGATTAATACTTGGTTTAATCAATTAAAACCGTGCATTTATGATTCTGAACAACAAATATAAAATATGAAGGTACAAGAATCAAAACCTATTACAAATCTAAGTTCTAAGCAATAAACTACAATTATTACAAAAGCTTTTTATAACAAAAACAAGTCTTCAAAGGATCTTCATGAATCTTGATAAATCTTAACTTGATTTGGGCATCATCAAAACTTTATCTTTATCATTTTGCTAACATTCTCCCCCTTTTTGATGATGATCAAAAACTCCTTTGATTTAAAGATTTTGGTAATAATCTAGATAAAAACATAACTCATGAAAGACAAGGGCATTAATGAATAACAATAAGCTTTAAGATATTTTCTCCCCCTTTTTTTATCATAATTAAAAAGTTGTGTTTCATGTTCTCCCCTAAGATAATACTCCCCCTTAATAAAAGCATGTATGTATAAAATATATTTCAAATATAAAGATCCATTCGAACATACATAATAGGAGATTTAAAACATAATTTTAGGATAAAGATAGTAAAGCGTTAACCGAGTCTCTTGGGAAACGATATCCGCTTTTACCGGTTTATTACTTAGAACGATTTGGTACGCTTGCCAAAGTCTTAACAAGTTTTTGGTGCCGTTGCCAAGGATTCGGTGTAATTACTTTACTTTTGTATGATTTCTAACCCATTTAGGCTTTATTCTTATATTCTTTTTACTGTGAATAATTTTTGTTTTCATTATTTGTGGCCTAACTTGGTGCTCTAGTATTATTGTCTCTAGTGTATGCAGGGCACAATCCGTAGTAGAAGCACACCATCTTCTGAACCTCTTCTTTTAGATCCCTAAGTTGAAAAGACTGCCCGAAGAAACAACAGCAGAAGAAGAAGAGAGAATCGGACATCTAGAGAAACTTCTCCCATTCCTGTGATTATTGAGCAACCCATCTTGCTTGCAGCTGAGCAGGAAGTGGAAGATATGGCTGACAATCAGAATGGTAATGGTGATGGGCAAGCTAGACGTACTTTGAGGATTACTCTGCTTTTTCAGGGTCGCTTCATTTCAATAGTATTGCTCGGCCACGGATCAATGCCCCAAACATGGAGGTGAAACCTGCTCTCATTCATCTAGTGTAGAGCAATCAATTTCATTACCTGACACATGAGAATCCATTCAATCACATCACTGGCTTCCTGGAGATATGTAACACGGTGAAGCTCCAGGACATACCTGACGAATTCATAAGGCTCAGCCTATTTCCATTCTCTCTTGGAGGCAACACCAAAGCATGGCTAAATTCATTTCTCGAGAATAGCCTCACTTCATGGGACGATGTCGTATCAAAATTTTTCAACAAATACTTCCCTTAATCCAAAGTAAACAAAGGGAAGAAAGAGATATCGTCTTTCCAGCAGGATGGTAGTGAGACATTGAGTCAAGCTTGGGACAGATTCAAGGGGCTACTAAGGAAGACACCTACTCATGGGTTTGATGAGCCTACAGTCCTGAACATGTTCTTGGGAGGATTGAGATCCCAAATGAAGTTGATGTTGGATGCCTCAGCTAGAGGAAACATCCGTTGGAAGACCCCAGAAGAAGCCCATGAGCTCATTGAAAACATGGTTGCAAATGATAGTGAATTGCAGAATGAGAGGGGGCAACAAAAATGTGTCTTGCAACTACAGTCTCAGGATGCCATCTTGGCTCAAAACAAGATTATGACTCAACAACTGGATATTCTCATGAACAAGGTCTCTCAGCTACAACGGCTCCAAAATGTGTCACACACCTAACATCTAGGGTGTGAGTTGTGTGGGGGAGAACATGCAAGTGATCAATGTGTTAAACAGGCCAATACCCAAGAAGATGTGAACTATATGGGTAATCAAAACCGGCAAGGCAACTACAACCAAGGATGGAGACCGCACCCAAGCATGGGTCAAGGACAAGCTGGGCCATCAAATAAACCACCACAACAACATTATCAACCTCACCCCTCTCTATCAGATAGAACTTCTAAGTTGGAGGACACTCTTCAACAATTCATGCAAGTCTCCATTTCTAACCACAAGAGCACAGAGGCCTCCATTAGGAACTTGGAGATCCAAATGGGCCAACTGCCCAAGAAGCTTGAAGAGAAGTCTGATAAGAGTTTTGGAGCTAACACTGAGGCCAATCCAAAGGAAGAATGCAAAGTCATCATTACTAGAAGTGGTAAGGTGTTAGTGGAGAGGGAGAGAGAGGAAAAAGACAAGAGAGCTAAAGAGATGGAGAAAAAAGAGAGTGGAGAGAAGAATATTGAGAAAAAGAAAGATGAGAGAAAAGTAGAGGAAGAGAGTGAAAAAGAAGAGAGTGAAAAAGAAGAGAGTGCAAGCGGAGAGAAAAAGAAAGAGGGAATCCAAAAGAAGAAAGAATTTGAGAAGCCACTTCCCTACCCAAAAATCTACTATAGAAAGGAGAAGGAAAAACAATATGGGTGGTTTATGGATATCTTCAAGCAATTGGAGATCAAAATACCCTTCTCAAAAGAATTTCAACAAATGCCGGCCTATGCAAAGTTCATGAAGGAACTCCTCACCAAAAAGAGAAAATACATTGAGGAAGAGACCATTGAAGTGCAAGGCAACTGCAATGCCATCATCCAGAAGCTTCTTCCCCCAAATTTCAAGGATCCGGGTAGTTTCACCATCCCTTGCACCATAGGGAAGCTTGCCATTGGGAAGGCCTTGATTGAATTGGGTGCTAGCATCAATTTGGTGCCACTTTCCTTATTTAAGAAGATTAGAGAGCTAGAACTCAAGCCAACTCGGATGACTCTACAATTGGTGGATAGATCTATCAAATACCCACATGGTGTAGTGGAGGATGTTCTTGTGCAAGTTGATAAATTTGTGTTCCTGGTGGATTTTTTCATCATGGAGATGGAGGCGGATGTAGATGTACCTCTCATCCTTGGAAGGCCATTTATGAAGATGGCAAAAGTGCCTATTGATGTTGATAATGGCAAGCTCAAGGTGAGAGTACAAGATGAAGAGGTGAATTTCAATGTCTTTGAAGCCATGTCCTACTCCAGTGATGAGGGAGAGTGTTTCAAAGTTGATGTTCTTGATGAAGTTTGCACTAGAGTGGAGAGAGAGATTCATATTTCTTCCCCTCTTATGAAAACCCTCATTGATGCACGTGAGTCTCTCAATGAAGTAGAGGTTAGAGAATTCTTGAAGATTGTTTGACCGAGCTTGATGTGTTGAAGGAGATTCCAAGTCATGAGGAGAAAATTGAAGATCTAAAGACTCATGACATTGTTGAAGATGAAAAGGTGGAGCTGAAAATGTTGCCCTCTCATTTAAAGTATGTTTTTCTGGAAGAGGGTAACAACAAACCTGTTATTATCAGTAGCGCCCTGAAATCTGATGAAGAGAAGAAGTTGCTTGAGGTGTTGAAAAATCACAAAGGAGCTGTGGGATGGTCCATTTCTGACTTGAAGGGGTTAAGTCCCACTTATTGCATGCACATGATCTTTATGGAAGAAGACTTCAAACCTGTGACCCAACCTCAGAGAAGGCTTAATTCTATTATGAAGGAGGAGGTGAGGAAAGAGGTTCTAAAGCTTCTTGAGGCCGAAATTATATATCCCATTTCTGATAGCACTTGGGTGAGTCCGGTGCAAGTAGTGCCCAAGAAGGGTGGTATGACAGTGATTTGTAATGACAAGAACGAGTTGATCCCTACAAGAACTATCACCAGTTGGAGAATGTGTATTAACTACCGGAAGCTCAACAAAGCCACTAGGAAGGATCATTTTCCTCTCCCCTTCATGGACCAGATGCTAGAGAGATTAGCAGGGCAAGCCTTCGATTGCTTCTTGGATGGATATTCAGGTTATAATCAAATAGTTGTGGACCCCAAAGATCAAGAGAAGACGACTTTCACATGCCCCTTTGGGATATTTGCCTATAGGAAGATGCCATTTGGGCTTTGTAATGCCCCAACCACTTTCCAAAGATGCATGCAAGCCATATTCTCCAATCTTGTGGAGAAATGTATAGAGGTCTTCATGGATGACTTCTCTGTGTTTGGAAGCTCATTTGATAGATGTTTGGTTAATCTAGAAATTGTGTTGAAAAGATGTGTCCAAACTAATCTCATCCTCAATTGGGAGAAGTGCCATTTCATGGTGACCGAAGGCATTGTTTTGGGGCACAAAATATCATTCAAGGGGATTGAGGTGAATAAAGCTAAAGTGGAGGTGATTGAAAAGCTTCCTCCACCAACCAATGTGAAGGGCATCCGAAGCTTTCTTGGCCATGCGGGGTTCTATAGAAGATTCATTAAAGACTTTTCCAAGATTGCAAAGCCCTTGAGCAATCTCCTTGTGAAGGAAACGCCCTTTGATATGGATGATGAATGCCTAAAGGCATTTGAAAGTTTGGAGAACAAGTTGATTTTAGCCCCAGTGATCATAGCTCCCAATTAGGACCAAGACTTTGAGTTGATGTGCAATGGCAGCGACTATGCTATAGGATCCGTTCTTGGCCAAAGAAGAGAGAAGATCTTTCACGCCATCTATTATGCTAGCAAAGTCTTGAATGATGCCTAATTCAATTATGCCACAATAGAGAAGGAGTTTCTTGCCATAGTCTATGCTTTGGAGAAGTTTAGACCCTATCTCATTGGGTCTAAGGTGATCATTTACACCGACCATGCTGCCATTAAATATTTGGTCATCAAACCTGACTCCAAACCAAGACTAATCAGATGGGTTTTGTTGCTCCAAGAGTTCGATGTTGAGATACAGGACAAGAAGGGAAGTGAGAATGTGATTGCGGATCATCTATCTAGGCTCATCAATGAAGAAGTCACTTGCAAGGAAGAAGAGATCCGTGAGCCATTCTCAGATGAGACTCTCCTGCATATTCAACAGAGGCCATGGTTTGCTGACATGGCTAACTTCAAGGCGACAGGAGTCATACCAGAAGATCTATCACAGCATCAGAAAAAGAAATTCTTACATGATGCAAAGTAATTTATCTGGGATGACCCCTTCTTGTTCAAAATTGGAGCTGACAACCTATTAAGGAGGTGTGTCACTAGTGAGGAGCCAGCAGGTATTATATGGCACTGTCATAACTCTCCATAGGGAGGCCACTTCAATGGAGAAAGAACAACTGCTAAAGTTCTCCAAGGTGGATTCTATTGGCCCACCCTGTTCAAGGATGCTCACCATCATGCTAGAAGTTTTGATAGATGCCAAAGAACGGGGAATATCTCAAGGAGGCATGAAATGTCCTTGCAGATGATTCAAGAGGTGGAAGTCTTTGATTATTGGGGCATAGACTTTGTTGGCCTTCTTCCTCCATCCTTCAACAATGAGTATATTCTTGTAGCTGTTGATTATGTGAGAAAATGGGTGGAGGCAGCTGCTTGCACCAAAAATGATGCTTTCACAGCCATCAAGTTCTTGAAAAAGCAAGTTTTCACCCGGTTTGGAGTTCCTAGGGTCTTCATTAGTGATGGAGGATCTCACTTTTGCAATGATTAATTGGCCAAGGTACTTAAGCACTATGAAGTTAAGCATAAGGTGGCCTCACCTTATCACCCACAAACTAATGGCCAAGCGGAAGTTTCAAACCGGGAGATAAAGAGGATATTGGAGAAAACTGTCGCTTCTTCTAGGAAGGATTGGTCTCAAAAGCTGGATGATGCCCTATGGGCATATAGAACTGCCATGAAGACTCCAGTGAGGTTATCTCCTTTCCAGCTTGTCTATGGGAAGGCTTGTCACTTGCCGGTGGAGTTGGAGCACCGTGCTTATTGGGCCCTCAAGTTCTTGAATTTTGACCCCTCCATGTCTGCTGAGAAGAGAAAGAGGCAACTCCTTGAACTTGAAGAGATGCGCCTTCATGCTTATGATTCCTCCAAGAGTTACAAGGAGAAGGTCAAGTTCTACCATGACAAGAAGTTGGTGAAGAAGGTTTTTCATCCTGGTCAACAAGTCTTGTTGTTCAACTCCCGCTTCAAACTCTTTGCGAGCAAACTGAAATCAAAGTGGTCGGGTCCGTTCACTATCAAAGAGGTCAAACAACATGGAGCAATTGAGTTGATAGATCCCTCCTCTGATGACCCATAAAGAAGTTGGGTAGTTAATGGGCAATGACTCAAGCATTACTTAGGTGGTGAGGTTGAACGCCTCAACACAAGTGTTGAGTTGGTTGACCCCTGAGCATTATGGTGTCAAGCTAATGACGTTAAACGAGCACTTGCTGGGAGGCAACCCAGTTTTCTATCCTTTCTCTTATGTGTTTTTGTTGTTTTAGAGTGTTTTTGATTGTTTGAATTTGATTTGATACGTTATGTGTGCAAATTAGTTGTTTAGGAAATGTGCTTTTGATTTGAAGTTGTTGTGATATGATTAGTTGCATTGGTGGAATGTTGAGTGTTGTGGTAATTTGTTGTGAATAGGTTTGATTCAAGTTGTTTAATTGTATTCTGATGTGTTGGTGTTTGTTTAAGCTTAGTTTCTTGAGTTAGGTATGTTTATAGTGTTTTTTGTTTCAAAGTTGATCCTTGAGTTAGAGAGTTGGAAAGCTTTGGAAGTGGACATTTGATTTGCCATTCTTGCACTCAATTTCACTCCCTATGGATTTGAACAAGTTTGTATAGTGAAAACACTTTGATATGGGCTGAATTGAGTGTTTAGAAGTGTAAAAAATCAAAAGTCAAAGTTGAGTTGGGCCAAATTCCATGTCTACAGAATTTTGCAGAATTGGCGCCCCAACGCCCTTAGAGGGCACCCAACGATAGTTTCCCTTAATCCTTGATCTGGTTTGCTGCAGAAGTCGCGCCCCAACGCCCTAAAAGGGTGCCCAACGCCCCTTTTCTGCTGTCTTCCCAGCTCAATTGTCACGCCCAAGCCCCTCTAAAGGGCGCCCGGGCGTGAAAAATGCAGAAAATGAATTCTGAGTTGGGTTTCTATGCACAGTTCTGGTCCATTTATAGTTTCTCCCTCTCACTCACTCTCATACCTCTCTCGATTCCACCACTCATACTGAACCCACCACCTTTGCATTTTCTCTCCCAAGCCACCAAGACCACTTCCCATCATCTCAATTTCCCGGTCTCCCCCAACCACCACGACCTCCTTTCTCTCTCACGCACTCACTCTCCCCAAACACCTTTGTTCATTTCTTCACTTTCCCACCACTCACACCACCACCGTCTTCCACTCACCACCGCGAACTCAACCCACCACCACTATCCCCCACTGCCCACCATACCTTCCCCCTCTCAAACCCCAAAACCCTCCAACCTCACGACCCTCCTCCACACTATTATCCATTCCCTTTTTCACTCACCACCGTAACCCTAACTCTCACAGTGCCCCCCTCTGCCCCATTTTTCCCTTTCAATTTCACTTCTTCCACCAAAACCACCCACTCAATTCACACACATACCCCACTCTCACACTCTCACGGCCAACACAAAGCCAACCGTGCTGCAACCCCTAACCCTCCATCACCGCCGCCACTCACACTCTCACCCACCCGTCAACCACCACCTACTTCGTTTTTACTCTCTTAGGCCCACCTCTCTACACGCCACCACCCATTTCTGACCACCACTTTCACAAGCCCCCAACTGCCCAACATAGATACCTCACCTTTGCTTCGAATTTCACGGCCTCACCCACTCACACTCTAGTCGCACATTCAGACCACCACCAATATCACTTCAATTTCACGCCCTCTGCCAACCCAGCGTTCTCACCGTTCACGGCTGCTGTCGAGTCCCCACACACGCACTGGTTGCATCCACAGCACACTCTCAAGAACACTTTCCACTTTTGCCTCTCCAACTCAAGTAGGCTTTGTCACATCCCTTTTAATTTCTATTTTCTTTCAATTTTTTGATGTTCTTTGATTGTGATACTGTGAACTCTGCTGCCATGGTTTGACTCATTCTGCCAATTTCATTGTGCTTGCCTTCTTGGTAACAGTTAAGTGCTTGATGAATATTGTTTTGTTTTCAGGTTGAATTATGCATCAATGTGAAGTCTAGTTTCGTAGCGTCTGTTGTGCGGATTGATATAGAGTTAGGAAGGTCTCATTGCACTGTTCTGAGTGATTGCAAAACTGTTCAATTGGGTTAACACTGGGAAAGCACACTGCACTATGCCTGCAGGATTTTTCTGGATAATCCACGCCCGGGCGCCCGCCCCCTATAGGGCGCCCAGGCGCCATTGCACTACATCCATCTTGCACCAATTTTTGAGTTCTGATTTCAATCTCTTCTGATCTTTCTTGCCTTTGTTTGTTTTCCTTTGTGTTTCCACTATGTTTTATGTCTTGTGAGCTCATGTTTGTTCATCTTTGGAATGTGTGACTTCAATTGCTTCATCCTCATCTTGACTATTCTCACCTAGTAAAATTTTGTTAAATCTTGTATGCAGGCATGACCTCTTCCTCTAATCCCAAGAGAATTAAAATAGTTGCTAAAAAGATTGACAAGGGGAAGAAGAAGCAAAAGATCTATAGCCACCTCTTCCTCTCCAAGAAGCATGAAGAACACTTTGAGGTGGTCCAAAACCGCCGTTTGCTTATGGAGAGGCGGGTTGAAAGGTTGATTCTTGAAGCCTATGAATTTGGTGTTGAGCTTGACAGGAGGAACTGGTTGAGTATCCTCACTTACCCTGAACCTGCGAGCATTGCGATAGTCAAGGAATTCTATGCCAATGCTCGCCATTTTTCTGATGGGGAGGAGCCATTCTTCAGCTATGTCAGGGGTCGTCGGGTCCCCTTTAATGCAGCCGTCATCAACTCATTCCTTAACACCGGGTGGCCAGAGGACATTGCTTCATGTGAGTATGTCGTCGCTCGTGCAGCTGAGTTTCGGGAGGTTGATTTTGCGGATGTGGAACGTGTTCTTTGCGTCCAAAGGGGCCACTTTTTGCAAAACACCAAAGGCCAGCCCCTGAATGTCAAGCGATCGTTTCTCCAACCCTTGTGCAAATACTGGGTGGCGTTGCTTCATGACAACATCTCCCCTTGCTCTCATGTATCTGACCTTGTCACCAGCCGTCCGATTCTTCTCTATTACATCCTCCAGGGTCGGCAAATTAATATTGGTCAGTGCATTGCCCAGGAGATTTTTGACTGTGCTCACTCTGCCAACTCGAAGGCTCCACTTGGGCATCCTTCTCTCATCACTCATTTATGCGCGATAGCTGGGGTTGACACTTCGGAGGCACCATTAGAGAGGCCGCGCAAGATGATTGACCGAGCCTATTACGGGCAGTATTGCTTGCTTGATGAGGAGGGCCTTCCGATTCCTGCTCCTCAGCCTCCTAGGCCTCACAAGCGCCACATCCCAGCCCAGTCGGGCCACCCTCAGCAGCTCCACGGACCTCACCAGCCCGCTCAGCCTGACCAGCCTGCTCCATAGGATTCATTCTCGATGCTTGAGATGCGGCAGATGATGCAACAACTTGATGCAAAATTGAAGGCCATCAACAAGATCGGTCTTGCCCAGGTGGCGATGATGAGGCAAGCGTTTGCGGCCACCCACCTTGATTTTTTGACCCCAGCTGAGTATTCTGCTTGGGTAGCTTGGCCTGGGGACCAGGCTCATTCCAGTAGGGGAGGTGGCGCATCTTCTCATGCACAGGCGATGGAGGGGGATGACATTGATGTAGAAGACTCCGATGCGAAGGAAGATCTTATTTTGACTGAGGACGATGAGGATGAGGAGGTGGATGATGCTACTAAGATCGAGGTTGATGAGGATGAGGATGATGACTGAGGCTTGGGGTTCAGCATTACACTGCATATTGTGGAAACTTTTACATTTTGTCATGTTTTTAATTTCAACTTTTACATTATAGTTTCAGTTTCTCTTTTTACATTTTGAATGAACTTGGTTAGATGGATAGTTTCATGACAATGTTTTGATATCAAGTACTCTATGTGATTTGGAAAATTTGTTGTGTGCTTGCTCTTTCTGTGTGATTTCTCTGAGATGATAGGATTGAGATGTGAAGATTTGATTGTGGTTGCTCATGATTGTTTGAGATTATGCTGGGTTTTTCTTGTGGTCAATATGCTTGGCATTGTGTTTGAAAAAAAAATAAAAATTTGGAACCCTAAGAAACCTAGTGAGATGTTGTGCCTCAGAATTTTTGTTGAATGATATCACTTTGGAATCCCAATTGATTTTGCCTAATTGTCTCTATGTGAATCATTTACTTGCATGTTTCATATGATCAAGGTTGTCTTGTTCTTCTATCTTGTCTATGTTTTGAACCCAAGAGCTGTTGTAACCCTATGAATCTGGAAAGAAACATTGATCCCATCCTTGAACCTTAAGACCAATATTGAAAATTTTGACCTCCTTACCTTGAGTTAAGTAGAGCATTCATTTTGGTATAGGAAAATGGTTTAGGTTTGGGGTGGTTGAGGTTACAAAAAGAAAATGACAAGAAAAGTGAAAAGAAAAATGCAAAGAAAAAGAAGAAAAAGGAATAAGATCAAGAAAAAGAATCAATAGATGAAAAGTTGGAAAGAGAATTGAGAATTGGTTGCAATTTCTTGAAGTTAAGAGAGGATTATGTTGACTTGTGCTGATTTGAATGCTCTCTTAGCTAAAGGTGTTTTGTATCTAGAAAAACCAAAATTCTTTCTTAGCCTAACCAAAATAAAAGTCTTGAAAGTCCTTGTGATACAAACTTGCAGGTGAATGTATTCATCGTGGTAGAAATGAAAGGCAAAGTTGAATTGTGTGACCTTGTGATGCTAGAGTGAGAAACACACATCCTTATACACCAGTGTGCTTGAGAGAAACAGTTTCTTTGGTGAGGAAAGGGTCCGTGTTAGTAATGAGAACACTTTTGCAATGCTTGTTGATCCCTCTTAAAACTTGACATATTTCTTGTGATTCTTGTTCTGTGAGCACCATGGTTGAAATTCTCTCTGTCAAAATTTCATCTTCTCAAGTTGATTTTACCATGACAAGCAAGCTTGATTGGATTCTACTTGTTTTGAGTGTTGACTCATTGGAATTGAATTGTCTGTCTAAGCCTTGTCACCCTTTTTCTTGAGGACAAGCAAAGTTTCAAGTTTGGGGTTGTTGATAACGATAATTCTTACCATTATCTATAGTACAATTTTCTTACCAAATCAACTCTCTTGAAGCTTGAAACATGCTTAATCCTCTCTTTAATCTAATTTTGTGAATAACTTCAGCTTAGGTTACACACACTAGTTTCATCACTAATTTCCTCAAATTTTGTAGGAACTTTGGGTGCTTTTGAAGGAAATCCAAACTATAAGGAGTGGGGAGCCAAGGAAGAGCTAAAAAAAATGAAGTTTTGAAGATGTTTCCGTGGAAAAGTGGCGCTTGGGCGCCCCAAAAGGGGGCTGGGCGCCTTTCAACTCGCTGTTCCAACCAAATTCCCACGCATGGGCGCCCCTAGAGGGCGTTGGGCGCCCTTCTGTTCGCACTTTTTGCCAATTTCTAGCGCCTGGGCGCCCTTTAGCTCGCAGTTTCTCCCAATTTCTAGCGCTTGGGTGCCCTGTAGGGGGCTGAGCACCCTTTGATTCGTTGTTGGTGCTTAAATTATGGTGCCCGGGCACCCCAAAAAAGGGGGTTGGGCGCAATTTTTGCTAAAATGGCATCCTAGACCTATAAAAGGCTCGCATTCTTCGAGGGTGCCATCTTCTTGGCGGCTGAAGCTTGGAAACACCATTTTGGACCTCTAGGAGCTGGTTTTGGGTTGTGGGAACTCTCCATTCTTCCTCCTTGGGTCTCCTTCTACTCCATTTTCTTCCATTGTAAGCTCAAGCTCTCCATGACTATGGAGAGCTAAGTTCTTTTTGTTAGGGAATGATGTAAACTATGAAACTCACTTGTAAATGCACTTATTTTAAATGAATAGATGCTTCTTTCATTACTTGCTAGTGTTTATGTTCTTTGCTTAAAGCTTGTTGTGACTTGATCAACCATAGCATGATTTTAGAGTTTGCTTAATGTTGTACAAGAATAAAAACCTATTACAAATCTAAGTTCTAAGCAATTAACTACAATTATTACAAAAGCTTTTTATAACAAAAACAAGTCTTCAAATGATCTTTATGAATCTTGATAAATCTTGACTTGATTTGGGCATCATCAAAACTTCATCTTTATCATTTTGCTAACATTGTCCCCCTTTTTGATGATGATCAAAAACTCCTTTGATTTAAAGCTTTTGGTAATAATCTGGATAAAAAAACAACTCATGAAAGACAAAGGCATTAGTGAATAACAATAAGCTTTAAGATATTTTCTTTCCCTTTTTGATCATAATTAAAAAGCTATGTTTCATGTTCTCCCCCTAAGATAATACTCCCCCTTAATAAAAGCATGTATGCATAAAATATATTTCAAATATAAAGATCCATTCAAACATACATAATAGGAAATTTAAAACATAATTTTAGGATAAAGAACTTTTTCTCTTTTTTTTTAAAAAAAAAATACATTGATCCATATAAGATAGGAATTTTAAAGCATATAGAAATATGGCTAAATTTTCAACAATGCAAAAATGCACAAAATAGATCAAAAATGCAATCCTAAGAGATTTATAAAATTCCTAGATCTTTTCTAATGTTACCCCTTTAGAAATGTCTCCAACTTCATAATGATAATTTGTTGAGATCTTCGTTTTGAGGATTGTCAACATTCTTCTCTTCTTTTGTTGTCTTTTGCAAGTCTTCATTATTACCTGCATCTGATTTAACTAACTCAAGAGGTTTTGCCTCAAGGTCTACAATTTTATCAAAGACAACATGCTAGGAATAAAATTTTCTCAAATTTTTTTAAAAAAATTTAAAATATTTTAAAAAAAATCTTAAAAATTAAACATTGTCCTTTGGGTTATATAAAAAAAAATTGAATCATTTTACAACCCAAACATATTTACCACTTGGAACACCAAAATGCTTAATTTTACATTTATTTGAGGTATGACTCTTTTTCATACAATAAAAGCATGATATAAAGTTTGTGTTCCTATAAGCTGTTCCTTTTTTCTACCCATGTTCTACGGGTTCTATTATTATGCTTATTTTTAATTTTAGGAACATACTTATTTTTAACAACCTTATTTTCATCATTTTTAGTGCATTCTCCTAAGGTTATGTGTTCTAGCAGTTTCTTAAAATCTTCACAAGAAGCACATTCATCACTACTAGTAAATTTACCCTTTTCAAAAGATAAAACTTTATTTTTCAAATCTTTATTTTCTTCAAAAATATTTTCAAAATTTAATTTTAAATTTTTATTTTCTTCAAGAATATTTTCAAGTTCTGATTTTAAATTTTTATTTTCTTCAGAAATATTTTCAAAATTTAATTTTAAATTTTTGAATTTCTTTTTCAATTTCTTATGAGCTTTATCTAATTTTTCAAATTCAACTATTAAAGCAGCATAAGTTTCATGCAATTCACTTTCACTATATTGACTATAATTATCAGAATCGCTAGATGTACTTACTTGGCTTCCAGCGTCGTCGTCTGCCACTAAACAGATGTTTGCCTCCTCATCAGATTCGCGCAAATCAGAAATTGTTTCGTTGTCATCGTCCCATGCGATGTAGGCTTTCTTTTTCTTGAAGGATTTCTTTTCCTTTATTTCTTTATTCTTCTTTTGATTTGGGCAGTCCGCTTGTAAGTGCCCCCTTTCTCCGCAACCATAACATCTATACTTTGAGGAGGATTCTTGATTTTCTTTCTTCTCGACTTTGAATCTTCCTTTATCTTTTGATTTCATGAACCTGTTGAGCCTTTTTATCACGAGTCTCAAATTTTCTTCATCTTTTGAATCCTCATCTTCTATTTTGTTCTTGCTCATTTCTACCTCAGATTTTAAGGCTAGACTCTTTTTCTTTGTGTTTCCTTTTGCTTCTTCTTCATCTAGTCTTCCAAGGTCAAGTTCATGCTCTCTCAACTTTCCAAATAATGCCGCCATAGTCATTGTGTTGAGATTTTGTGACTCGGAAATTGCAGTCACTTTCGGTTGCCACGACCTGTCTAAAGATTTCAAGATTTTAATATTAAGTTCATCATTTTCAAAAGACTTACCTAGTCCAATGAGATGATTAATAATGTTGGTGAAGCATTTATGAACGTCTGAAATTGTTTCTCCTTGCTTCATCCTGAACATTTCGTATTCCTGGATCAAGGTATTCTTTCTCGCCCTCTTCACGTCATCTGTTCCTTTGTGAGTTACTCTCAGCACTTCCCACATCTCCTGAGCGGTTTTACAAATAGAGACCCTGTAAAACTCGTCAACAGTTAGAGCAGATGCAATTATGTTCCGGGTTTTCACATCATTTTGAAATCTTTTCTTCTCTTCAGTAGTCCACTTAGTACGGGGCTTTAGTTCCTGCAAATCGTTAGTAGGAATAGGCGAACCATATGCAATAACATCCCAAATCTCACAATCAATAGACTCAATAAATATTTGCATTCTAACCTTCCAGAATGCATAATTTTCACCTATGAATAATGGTGGTCTATTGATAGAAGCACCCTCTACAAATGTTTGAGATGATCCTGCCATTTGAATAACTATCAAATCAAGCTCTGATGCCAATTGTCAGAATGGCTGCAGCGGAATGGTTAGCGTGGAATAACAAACCAAGAGGGTTTTTAATATAAGTGTGTGCCTTTTAATTTCTACTCAATTTATCTTACTACGCAAATAATAATAATAATAATAAATAACAAGAGTAAGGTTGAGAGAAATTTGCACAGATGATTTTTATACTGGTTTGGATCTTACAAATCCTACGTCCAGTCGCTTATATCAAACCAAGATAAACAGTTCACTAATCACAAAACAATTACAAACTACATTCACAAAGAAACAATTTGTAAAAGTTTTGAAACCACCTCTCTTGATACCACAAGAGATGAACCTACACCTCCTTTGAGTGTTCCCAAAGGATGAAACACCTCCTCCGAATACTTCACGAAGGATGATCCTCTCCCAAACACCTCCTCAGATGCACCAAGGATGAACCGGCTATTTCCTCTGTCACCGTAGCAGGACTTCACCAACTCCACAGACAAGAGTTTCACAAGCTGAACAAGAACACACACTTCTCAAGAGTTTCTGAGTTCTTAAGCACAAGGGAATAATTGTTGTTGATGGATAAAGAGAGCCTATTTATAGACTCAGCCAAAAACTCTTCCATTCTTTGTAACTGGCCATTTAACGCTTTTAATCGATTAATATTAATTTTAATCGATTAAATGAGTACAACGACTAGTTTTCAAAAACCAGAAAACTCCAACGGCTAGTTTTAATCGATTATTCATAGAATTAATCGATTACCTAATCGATTAAAAAAGAAATTAATCGATTATTCCCTTGCCAGTTGAGTTTTCAGCACCTGTAACGTTTTAATCGATTAATACTTGGTTTAATCGATTAAAACCGTGCATTTATGATTCTGAACAGCAAATATAAAATATGAAGGTACAATAATCAAAACCTATTACAAATCTAAGTTCTAAGCAATAAACTACAATTATTACAAAATCTTTTTATAACAAAAACAAGTCTTCAAAGGATCTTCATGAATCTTGATAAATCTTGACTTGATTTGGGCATCACTAAAACTTCATCTTTATCATTTTGCTAGCAAATATCCGGTCTTACCGGTCTATTACTTAGAACGATTTGGTACGCTTGCCAAAGTCTTAATAGCCTATAAGATAAAAGCCGAAGGAGAGAAGGCCCAAATATAATTCTAGAAAATCCTATCTAGAAGATTCTAGAATGATGTACAAAAATATCTAGGGATGTTTATCCAAAAGATGTTTCTAGATAAGTTTAGAATTATAGGAATGTTTTAGAAAGTTCTAGAGAATGAATTATAGCTCTTAGATGAATGATGTGGTGACAAGATCCTAGCCATTGGTTAAGGAGGTGCACTAGTATATATAGGGGATGGTTGTATCATTTCTAAGTATTAAACTTTTGGCAAGCGTACCAATACTGTAGTATAATGATTTTTAAGTAAGAGTGTCGAACCCACGAGGAACAGTTTCAATTAAATAGACAAATTTATCTCAACCAGCATATGTACAAAGGTATTCAATCTGATTCATGATGGATGTTGATAATTAAAACGAAGTTGCATAAAAGTAAGATAATAACAACAAATAAGTTAAGGAAAGTTTAATAAGAGAAGTTGGGATTGAATTCATCTATTTCACTCGTCTGCAATCTGGGTGAATACAAACATATAGCAACTAAAGTTACCAACATTGATGCAACACACAAAAGTCATTTATATCGATTCCTCGCATATAAAATTCATAAGATCAATTCCTTGAATATTGATTCCTCACATATCCAACAAACTGTCCAGCATTATATTCAAGTGCTATAAGCAATTGATAAACTGAAATCTATCCCTAGCATCACAGAATATCAAGCATTCTTGCTCAGATAAGGTTTTTAGAAATACTTTCCAGTCAAGTCTAAAATCCATATTCATGAAACTATTGATCAGGTAGAATCAAGCATTAAGAGCAGAACAAAAATACCAATGTTGAATAGAAACAGAAATGCTATATATAAATATCACCAGATTACATCTGAGTTCGAATAGATTACATTCAATCCCAAGAGAAGAGATCAGCCACTCATGGTAGCCATTGACATTCTAAGAGATGAAGAAGAAGATCCTACAACTAAAGTGGAAGAAAAACGCTTTGGGTAACTCTGGTTTCTTTTCTCCGCGCTCCCCCTCCTTTTTTCTTTTTTTCTGACTCATGAGTATATATACTGCCCGAATTCTCGCTTAAGCTAAATTATTCTTGCTTAAGCGAGAAGAAACTTATTGGAGAAGATAATCATTCTCGCTTAAGCTAAATTATTCTTGCTTAAGCGAAAATGACTTTTACAGCAATGACTTCCTGGATGAATCTAGCTTAAGCGAGATTATTCTAGCTTGGGCGAAATGTTGCAGGATTTCCTCTTCTCTCTTAATTTACCTGAAACATATATAAAATAGAGATCAAATGACTTCCTTTTAATCAACAACTCAGAAACATGTGATTACTTTTCATCTTTCTTAGATTGGGGAAAATTGATACAAATGTATCCAATTCAAAACATAAGTGCCACAATTCCATCTGAAAATTTACTACTTTTTTGCACTTATCATTAAGTAAGCCAAAAATATTAGAAACCTTCCATACTACAAGTCTTTCATTCTCTCAAAATCTTCCAAACTCTCCCAATCTTAAAAACTTCCTTCTAGCCATTAAAAAGTTTCCTCCCAACAATCCGTTCTGCGCTATCCGTTTTGCATCAAAATGAAAAACTGGATTTTATGCAACGAAATGATACTGTCTTTTATTTGGTTCATATCCCTAAACACCTTTTTATTATCATTTTATTGTGTTTGACCTAAATTTGTTACCCATCTCTCCTGAAAAAGATTGATATATATATATATATATATATATATATATATATATATATATATATATATATATCCTTTCAAAAGATATTAATTATATATTTTATTTTTATTCTTTTATTAAATCTTGTATTTTATAAATTTATATTATTACTTTTTTTCTCTTTTAGAAACATGTTAGCATAAATAATAGTATGGGTAGACCATTGAAGGTAGAGGGTGTGACCACATTAAAAAATGGTATGATTTGATATAATGATTTATGGTGTGTGGTCCACCCTTGTGTGTCTCGCCAAAGGCATTGAGAAGCTCAATTGCATCTTTATGTAGCATTTACAAAACCACAGAGGTTCACCTGTGTACAGAAACCAAGGCAATTCAGAAACCATACAAAAAACAAGTTTGTCTTGTGATATAATATGGTTAGAGCACTATATAATTAAGAAAAACACATTGAACTTTGGTTTGTTTTGACACCATATTCATAAACAAGAGAATGGTTCGTAAGTTGAAAGCATACATTCTAATGGTGTTTGTGCAGATTGCATATGCAGCTGTTAACATCATCTACAAGCTAGCCATAAACGATGGTCACTGCCTATCGTCTCCTTTTTGCATCGCTTTTCACTATTCCCGTCGCTCTTATATATGATAGGTTCTTCATTGCTTTGCCTTTTCTTTCTTTTACTTTCTCATGTCATCAATCTTACAATGTTTTAGACAATATTGCCGAATTGCTTTTTCCATCAGGAACAATAGGTCAAAGATTACTTCCAAGGTGCTTTTCTTGGGATTCCTGTGTGGATTGTTTGGGTATGCTGCTGATTCTTCATATATACATATACGTAAACGATGCTGATTTCTACATATATGATTATTTATTTACTTATATTTTCAGAGGAAGTTTATTCAGTAACCTTTACCTTGTGGCGATGGATTTGACATCAGCATCTTTTATGTTGGCTATGATCAATCATACTCCTGGCATTACCTTCATTATGGCCTTATCCTGCGGGTATGCTCATACCTATCTTCTTCTCAGCTATTTTACTATTTTAAAACAAAGTATTGATATAATAAAGATGAGAATTGCATAAGAAACATATATTATAAATCTCACACGTCCAAAATTAGATTTTTATAATTAGATAACTTAAGCAGGGCTAGAAATTGTGCCTTCGCTATCTTCATCAATTTGCTCCAGGTATCCGTTCTACAAATTTGGTTTGCACCCTAAAGCTGACATTCTAGACAATGATTGATAGAAGAGAAGCACATCTATTACCGATTCTAGAAAATGATTATACTTCAAAGGGTTTCCTCCAATTTAGATTCTCAAAATTCTGAAAAATATGCTTATGGTGTTGCATTTCAATACACCACACAATCTTTCTAAATAATATGCATCTACTCTCATGTTTACTTTTAGAAAAATTATCTACTCTCAAACTCCAAAATTTACTTTTAACAAAATTAACCTCATCAAATATTAAAAGTATTCAAGTGTAATGAAAATTATAGAACAATATAAAAAAAATCTAAGATAGAAATATTGAAATGTAACCTAAATTTTAGAATAATGTAGAAAGTTTAAGATAGGTGATAAATATCAAGAACATTCTAAATAAGTAAAAATGTAGAACATTGCATATGGTTGTAGTTAAGATTTTCTAAAATAATCATATGGGTGAAATGGGGTTTATAAATACTTATGTACACTACCATTTGATGTAAAACAACATCTAAGAAACAACATATTCCAACTATAAAATACACTTCTTCAAATTACTACTTTCGCATTCTACTATCTCCACATTTTCTCTGTCCTATCAACTTTTCTTTCTTAACCTCAAAATACTAACCGTTGTACTAGATGGATTCAAGGACTTTATTTGCTTTTTAACAAGCAATTGATGACACAATCTTTTCAAGAATAATAGGTTCCACAAGTGCAAAACAAGCTTGGAATATAATACAAGAGAATTTTTAAGGAAATGATAAGGTAGACGATGTTAAACTTCATTTTCTAAGACAAGAGTTTGAATTAATAAGAATGAAAGAATTTCAGACCATTAAAGACTATTATTCTAGAATAAAAGAAATAATTATTCAAGTGAGAACCTATGGGGAAAATATTCTTGACAAAAAAATCATTGAGAAAATTTTAATTTCTATTCTCCAAAAGTATGATGCAATTGCAACCGTGATTGAACAAACAAAATATTTAGCTACATTGTCAATAACACAACTAATGAACTCTTTTGCAGTTTTTGAACAAAGATTGAAAATGCATGAAGAAGACTCAGTAAAACATGCCTTTTCAATCAAAACTAAAATTATAGTATTAGAATAAAGAATATGAAGAAAATAAAACTAGAGGAGAAATTTCTAGAAATAAAGGAAATTCTAGAAGTTTCTCTATGACCCGTTAAAGAAAATTTCCTCCATATGGAATCTGGAAAAGGACAAGTCACTTGGAAAAAGATTGTTGACATCATACAAACCCTCAATTTGTCACATGGAGAAGTATTGTCATAATAAAAATAAGCATTAAGCAAACTTTATGAAGAATATAATAAGGAGTAAAGCCTATTTTATGCTAATCAAGAATCTCCAAGTACAGAAGGAAACTAATACTTGGTGTTGGCTACAAAATCAATGACAAGTACACCTGTCGTAGTGTACCAATTGATTTTGTTATCTCCCAAGAGACTTATGCAACACTTGACAACTCTCGTAATTCACAACTTAATTATATACAAAGATAACAAAAACACAAGAAAATCATTTTGTCTTTTTATCAAACAGTTTATGTGTAAGGAAATGTAACATAGAGTATTTACAATTTGTTAAGGCTAGAGTTTATCCACTTAATTCTCATGCATTAATAAACACCTCAGTTCCATATTCAAGTCAAAATCAACTCACTAATATACTTAAATCCTATCCCTAGTGACTTTGAGCCTATCATAACTCATCAAGTTCCAAATCCCTTGAATCCTCAACAAGCAATCATGCATTAAGTTCAAAAGTCTTAAGATTACTAATAAATCATGTTCTATCCCTAGATACAAGTTCCATTAGGTATTCAATTTCAATTATAGGTTCAAGTCATATTTCCCAATACATCAAAAACCACAAATCAAGCATGGAACCAATCCATATCAAGTATTAAGCATGAAAATTGAATACTAACATGAATTGGAAAAACATATATTATTAACAACAAAAAATTACATAAGAGTTCCATGTTTTAAAACTAATCTCAACAAATAGGAATGACCCTTTGTGGTGGACAACTTAGGGTTCTACAAATTAAAGAGATAAGGAAAAAATGGAAACCAAAGAGAAGACGCAAGCCTTCTCCCAAAGTTCTTGGCAGCTGCTCCATGTTCCAATTGTGTCTCCCCTCCCATCAAAACCTTCAATTCATAGCCCATTTTCCTCTTCAATTCCAAAAGGGGGAAAAGCTCCATAGATGAAGGAGGAAACCGAAGGAGGATATGGAGAACTTCCTAACACTCCAAACAACCTCTAAGAGCCTCTCCTAAGCACCCTAGATGATTCTATTTCTATAAGAATAAAGAATAATGAAAACTCTCACAAAAACATGATTAAATACCCACTTTCGCGTATCACAGGTGACAGATTCGCCTAGTGACTTCATCTCGCCCAACGAGACCTAAAAATTGATGTTCTCTTACTTGTAACTCGTTAGACGAACCAAATTTCTCTTTAGCGACTCAATTAGTATAGGTTTGGGTTGTCATTTTCGCCTAGCGAGCAACTAACTCATTTAGTGAATCATCCTGACACCCAATGGTGATTTTTTGGTCGTCAGGGGGCGGTCCAGGACAATATAACCTTACAAGTGAGTCTTTTCTTCATGTTTTCAACCTTGAGTGCAATTCTAGAGCCCTTGAAGTGGGTATTTATCTAAAAGTAATTATTTTTTATACAATCATGCTTCCTTGAGTTACAATTTGTTTTCCTAATTGATTTCTATTTTCTTATTTTACACACTCAAGGAGAGATTAGAGGTAAAACAAACATATATTAACTAAAACACAAGAAAACATAAAAGCACACTAAACTTGGGAACAAAATAAGGTAGAAACTATGAAGGAGTTGATTTATTCATGAAACTATACATACAAAAACATTTTAAATCAATAGTTATCACTTGAATTGTAGATTAATTTTAATAATTAATTTTAAATATTTTTTTTTCTCTTTACAAATTTTTTTACAAATAAATATAACATTAAAAAATATCATTTTATATTACTTTTATTACTAGGGGCATTTTGGTAATCTTCAATTTTTATTAATTAAATTTGTTACATCAGTCAAATTCTACACTAATTTTCACAAATTTTACTCTCAAATCCACTTTCATTCACTTCTAAATCCACTCAAATAAACAAAAAAAAAAAGTTTATCCTCAAATCCCATCAAATTCATTCAATCACTCTCCCCCAAATCATCTCCTCCAAACTCCCAACATAAGTTATATACATATTCTTCATTTAAAGGTAGTAGTGAAAATTGACAATTCAATTCAATATAGACTTATATAGGTATACAAACCTTAATTTTGATTCTTAATCATTACTAGTGTAGTTAAGGGCTTTTATACCGATTATTTTGAAAATTTTACTTCAGTTTTTTAATCGAAACATATTTCGACGAAGTAAAAAAGGTAGGCTTTTAGGCTTTAGTTAATAACCAAAGTCTATTATTTACTTTATGCTTCGATTCTTTCTTGAACAGAAGTCTATCCTATTTTTTTTCAAAAGAGAAATTATTATTTCAATTTCTTTCCATAATTTAAGATACTTAGACAGAATCATAGACAATACTAGATACAAAACACAAACAAAATACGATTTTCAGTCTATTTAGTTGTGTAATGTACATATACAAAGTAAAATAAAACTCAATTAAAGAAACTACTCTATCAATTTGTTATACAAATTGATGGAGGTTGCTTTGAGGATGCTTCTTCAACAAGAGATGCTCTCTAAGGTGTGTTGATGAAGCTCTTCAAAGGATGAACTCCATGTGAGATGATGAATGTTGCGGAAGATTTTCAAGATGAAGAGATGTGGTTAATGGTGTTGGATGGTCTAGGTAGAAGTCCTTTTAGGAGGTGAGGCCAACCATGAAAAAGAAGGTAAGAAGAAGTCTAGAGAAAGACATTTCTTAGAGTAAGAACTAAGGAGAAGGAGTCTTACAAATTTGGCAAAGAAACTATAGCATTCAAAATAGTTCTAAAAAATTATACGAGGTTGCATCTCCTTTTATAGGTGAAGGAGTAGGCTAACATATAATGTACTAGAAAGGAACTAGAAGCTTCCTATGACAAGGGGGGAGGAATGAGAGCCTTCTCCCTTAACTACCGTCCAAGTTCAATGTCTAGGAGCCTTCCCCCTTAACTACCGTCCAAGTTCAATGTCTAGGAGCCTTCCCCGCTAACTACCGTCCAAGTTCAATGTTTAGGAGTCTTCCTTGATGTTGACATGTTCCAAAGGCTTCCTATGACCCATTTTAGGCGCAATTTCACCTACATAAAGGTTTATGGTGCACTACTTTACTCTAAAAGATACTAAGCTTCTAAAACAAAGCTAAATAAAATGTCTTAGCCAAATACAAGGCCTTTAGAAACTATTTTACATATTTACAAAAAAATGTATTAAGATAAAGAAGAAGACTAAAATGTAATCCTCCACAAGAGTATAATCCTTGAAGCTCTATCTTCTTCTTCCATCTTCTTTGACCATGACTCTTTTTGAGAGTCCAATGTCTTTAAAGGCTTAAGGGAAAGCAAGAACAAGCTTGAAAGTCCTTATTCCAAACTCCTAGCATTGGCTTTAGTTGATGCTCCCTTCATGGATCTTTATTTAGTTCTCAAAACGGATTCCATCACAAATTCACTATAACTAACTCAATAACAATCTTAGAACTAAACACATGCCTTACAAATGTCTAGAGAACCAAGTGAGGATATAGTTTTGGGTGAAGAATCTAAACCCTAAACAAAAAGTAATTTCATTAAGAAAGGATTATGAAATAGAAAAAAAAAACCTTGCAAAACAAGAGAACAAACCTTTCGCCACTTTCAAAATGGGAAGGAAAGAGAAACTTGTAGAGGCGACGCAACAACACAGTTTGCATTAGTGATGAGGAAGAGAAAGGAAAGAAGGATAATAGATGAGTGGTAGCGAAAGCAACAACTATTCTCATTTGGCGAAAAGGAAAGGAAGGGAATGAAGGGAGTGGAAGAATGGTGAAAGCGGTAGCATAGTTCGTGTTTGATAATGAGGAAGGGAGAGAGTGGAAGAGTGTGGCTTTTGTAGTTGAGGAGTGATGCAAATGGAAGTTGCAAAAAACATTTTTTAGTGGGTGAGACCACACAATAAAAAAGCTTTGATGAAAATATAAAATTTCTGAAATTTTAATCCTAATATACAAATAAGTCTTAATTATTTAAAGAATCGAAGTCTATAATTATTCAAATAATTTAAAAAATGACACTAATGACATTTTCGAATTTATATGTAAAATTATAGGTTTTAATTATATATATATATATATATATATATATATATATATATATAAACACTATAACCAAAACCTATACTAATATAGACTTTGATCGGTAAAAACTTTTAAAAATGTCACATTTTAAAAAACTTTGTCTCTTAAAACCAAAACTTATTAAGCAATTTCGATTTTTTTTTTTACACTAGTGCATATAACTTGTTCTAATTAACATATAATATAAGTTACTCCGATAAGGGACAATTGAGTGAAAATGTCATTATTTTGCAAGACTATGAGCCAAGATGTTTTGTGTATTTTATAAGGAGATAATTATATCAGTTGCTGATGCGATTTTTATCATTCTTAGAAGGTGAGATCAAGTAGTAAGTATTACATATCCATTCTAATTGTTCTCTTATTGCAAAGTCAAAAGTTTTAATATTACATATTGTACTAGAGGTTTTACATATTTTCTTGTTATTCAATATGTGAGAGATCCTTTATGAACGAAATATTATTAGACTCAAAGATAACAAGAAAATATAATTTAATGGGAAAGTATTCTGCACCTGTTTAACAACCATAATAACGGTTAGGATCTCAAGTATAAGTGAAGTTTCATCACCTATCAAGGTTGAAATGCCTTGGAAGAAATTACCATTATTATTACAAAATTTGTCACCCATGAAATAGGATTGAAATTGCGAAAAAAATATCCGGTTAAGAGATGATGCCAATTGATTTATATAGCTTTGAAATTCTTAGAAGCAAATAGGTTTACAAAATTAATCAAGAATTCCAAAATCTCTCAAAATTAACTTTATGTTCTTTTGGAGGCAGCTATTAATTGTTAATTTATGACTGAAAATGGTGTTCGTTTAGGATCAAAGTAATGAGCTCAATACTTTGTTATGAAATTGAAAATGTAAAATATTTTACAAAAATGTTACCACATTTGTTACAAATTGTTGTAAAAAATATGACATAATATCATGAACTAATTTTTTGAGACGCGTAGATCTAGTGTACTTAAAGATTTATATATGGTGTGTTGTGAAAGCCTTCTAATATATAATATAGAGTTGTCAAAACGAGTAATCCGGTCTAATCTGGCCCAGCGGACCATGGATTGGTCACTTAGTGAGTCAATCCAATCCGGCTCACTTATTAGTGAGCCGAAAAAAATTTGAACCCGGCCCGACCCATCACGGGTTGGTGGGTTAAACGGGTTGACTCACTAGCTCACTTATTTAAAAGTTTTTTAAAAATAAAAAAAATTACAACTTTTTTTAATTCAAATCTAAATAAATTTCAGTATAAAATGATTTTAAACTCTAAAGATAATTCAAAATAAAAGTACCATACAATCCAAGTGCAATCCAAAAACAAGCACAAAAAACAAATAAATAAGTTTCTAATATTGGTAATTTTTGTATCACTTATCTATTTATAAGATTAGAATCTTGAATGAATAAATCCATAATATTTTTCCCTCTTGAAACATCTGTTTCTTTATCCCCATCTATAATGAAATAAAAAAAATGTTAACTAATAATATTGAAACACAAAATAATAAATAATTAAATTAAATTAGGTGGGTTGGTGCGCCAACCCGGCTCACCATTGGTTCAACCTAGGTGAACTGGGTTTTAAGTGTGTTGGGTTGAAAACTAACCCGTATCAAAAAATTATATATTTTTTTTCAATCCCAACCCGGTCCGAACTCGTGGTGGACCGGGTTGGCCCGTAGGTTACAACCCATTTTTACTACACTATATACAATAAGAACTTTCCAAAATTTTATGAGCATATCATAACTAGTAAGGAACTTTAAAAAGAGTAAACTAATAAACCTTGGATCTTATAAAAAAGAAAAAAGGGAAGAAAGAAAATAAGAGAAAAAAAGGAGAATGAGAGAAATGTCTATTTGGAAGAGTAAATGATGATGTATTTATAGACCCTATGAAGACCTTAATTTATGGAAGAAGCTGCTCACGATGGTTTCACTAAATCTAGGCCCATCTTGTGGAAGAATAATTGACCAAGGAGAGAGCAACATTAAAAAAACATTTTATGTGATACACACAGACACACGAGTTTTACAACAATCCCCACATATTGCAAAAGACGAGAAAGAAAAATTGAAAGAAAGAAAGAAGAAATTTTTTTGGGTTTTATGAGATGTAATGTATCAAAGATGGTATAGCAAGTTATATGAATCAGTCCTACATCAAGAAACTTAACACACAATGTAGTTGGTATAACAAGCTATATGAACCAAACATACTAGACGTGTGTTAAAGATTTATCAATCACAATACATCCCCAAACAATCCTTACTGTTATCGTTGTGTTGCACTTACTAGGCCATGCACATGCCCGGTATTCATGAACGCTCTAGAGATCATTCAAAGATCTCGCGCAAGCGACCCCACTTGACACTCATATAGGTGATTTCATCAAGTCTACGTTGTAAATCATGCACCACCCGTAAGGGATATGAAGATCATTAAAACCTTTGTTTAAATTAAAATTCTTTCACCACATAAAATTTTAATTACAAAGTTTAACCTCTTAATAATGCAGTCTTTAGCAATTTCACACACACCATAAAAATAACCACATTTTACTTAAAATGAATTTAGTGCTATCAAAACTAACAAATGACTTGTTTTTACCCATATGAACCTTTTTCATGGGATCTCCAATCACAAAGGTTGAGTTACCATAACTTGTTTGTTTACGAGTGACTTAAGTCACGTTCCCCTCGATGTTTCTAAGATCATATTTCTTAGTAACTGCTAGTTTTCATTCTGACTGCACAAAATCAATGGAAATAGTTCCACTCTTTAGCAGATACTTAACTAAATTATGTCTTGTATATGTCTATTCTTTCTATTGTTATTCTTGTTTTTAGCTATAGGCCAATAATAGTGTATTGACACCAATGAGGTTGGTTTCATTCCTATGGAATGTTTGCTAAGACGTTTTTCAACCACTCAGCCTCACTACAAGCCATCTCAAGAGCAACAAACTCAAATTCCATTGTTGATCTTGCAATGATTGTTTGTCTGGCTGATTTTCATGTAATCACTCGTAAGTGTGAATATATAACCACTAGTGGGTTTTGTCTCATCTGAATCAGAGATCCAGTTAGCACCATTGCACCCTTCTAATAAAGTTGGAAATCCACTATATTCAATGGTATAATCCATTGAACCTTTTAAGTATCTCATAAGCCTTGTAAGTGTATCCCAATGTTCCTAATTTGGACATTGAGTGTACCTACTCAGTTTACCTACTGCATAAGCAATATCATATCTAGACAAACTCATCAAATACAATAAGCTCTCAATTATCTAAGCATACTAAGGTTGAGATATAAATTCTCCTATATTTTTCGTTCATTTAGAGTTAGCATCATATGGGGTACTCACTGGTTTGAAGTCATAATACTCAAACTTCTTAAGAAGTAGCTCAATGTATTGTTCTTAGGATAATAATATGATATCTCATTTCCTTATAACTCTAACACCTAAGATTACATAGGCTTCTGCCATGTCTTTCATTTCAATGTTTGATCCTAGAAACAATCTCGTTCTAGCGACAATCTCATTGCATGCACAAAAAATTAATATGTCATCTACGTACAAGCATATAATGACACAATCACCATTTTCAGATTTAGAATACACACATTTATCAACATCATTAGGTGAAAAACCATAACATAGCAATACATTATCAAGTTTTTCATGTCATTGTTTTGTTGCTTGTTTAAACTCATACAAAGATTTTAAAAGTTTGCATACTTTATTCTCTTGACAAGGTACAACACACCCTTCAGGTTTAGTCATATAAATTTCCTCCTCCAAATCACCATTCAAAAAGGAAGTTTTAATATCCATGTGATGTATTACTAGCTTATGGATAGCTACTAAGGCTAACAACACTCGAATGGATGAAATCCTAGTCATAGGGACAAAGGTATCAAAATAATATATGTTGGGTTTTTTAGTAAAGCCTTTAGCCACTAATAACCAATGGGTTTCACTCCTTTAGGCAAATCTACTAAGGTCCAAGTATAAACCTATAGGTAGCACTATGTTTAGTATAACACTATTTTCCTTTTCTTAGGATCAGGTAATATCATCTTAGCTAGGCATCCCCACATTTTCTTTTATATTTAAGGGTAGGTTGATAACCTCTCCATAACTCAGAGAGTTTTACTAGTTTTCTTATGAGGTATTCTATTTTTTACAAAGCACGCAGTAAGCAAGGCTTCTTCCTAAATGTTATCAGGTGCAATAGAACTAATAAGCATGACATTCATAATTTTCTTAAGAGTTCTATTCTTTCTCTTGACTACTTCATTAGACAGAGATGAATATGGTAGTGGTTATTTTATGGATAATACCTTCTCTAACACAAAATTCATTAAATAGTATATATTCACCACTTCTATCTCATCTAATCCTCTTAATTTTCTTATTTAGTTCATTTTTTACTTTTGCTTTATAAATTTAATACACATTAAAAGCTTCATCTTTATATTTGATTAAGTACACTTTGGTATATCTAGAATAATCATTTATATTACAAAATAATTTTTACTACCTCTAGACATGGTTTGTTTTAGACCAACTAGATTAAATTAATCTTAACAATTCAATTTGACAATGTACAAGATAACATGTTTTCTTTGTTATTTTACATTCTACACGTATATAACATTTACTACTTTGTTTATCATGCATATTAGTTAATCCTAGCCGTTGTAATTTCATAACATATGAGAAATTCAAATGTCCTAATCTAGCATGCCACATATAATATGAATCAATAATATAAGCAGAAGAATAAGATTCATTCATATTTTCAAAAATGTTGAGTATAAAGAGACATTGATCAAAATATCCCTTTCCAAAAAAAAATTATTTTTTTCATTACAATCTTGTTAGACTCGAATGACACTTTAACCCTAAATTTTTCCAAGTGTTACAAAAACTAAATTAATTCTGATTGATGGCATATGTAGCACATCACTCAAGGCCAAAATCTTTCCAAATGTGAGCTTGAGAAGAAATTTCCATTTTCTTAAAACAGGAGTTATATTGGAATCACTAAGGTAAACATGTTTTTCTCCATCCCTTACATTAGTGTAAGAGGTAAAGACACTTTTGTTTGCATATATATGTTTGGTAGCATCAGAGTCTTCCACCCACTTACTTACATTGGTCATCAAATTTACTTGTGAAATGTCCGCAATAATAATATAATCTCTTTCAGCTATATTTGCCCTAGAAGGGATGTCGTTTCTTATTCTGCACCTGCATTGTAGTGCATGATGACCCAAATTTTCACACATGAAGCAATTTCCTTTCTTATTAAAAGTGGGTTAGATCCGTTGGGACGAGATTTTCAAAAATTATTTTCAAAAAGCAATTTCCTTGTTTTTGCAGACAAAGCATTGGCCCTTGCAGTAGCACACTTTTTTCTATTGGTATCTTCAATAATTATGTGTGTTATGAGCTTTGGAAGTGACATCTTCATGTGTTTGTGTTTCAGTAGTTATTTTTAATCAATCTAGGATGGTGGAATTTCTCGATCAGATGTTCTGAAACAAATTTATCTAGTAGAAGAATGTTATCCGCTTTGATATCTTCAAGCATCTGGTGGTACTCATTAATTTGAGACCTTATATTCTTATCTTCTTATCTTCAATCATTTCCCATTGGTAGTAGTTTCCAATGATGAACCTTTGTTTGACGACATCTTGAGCAGTGTATTTGAGAATCAACGAATCCCAAATGTCTTTTGCTTTTGTATAGGAATAATACAAAAATCATTATAAAGTGTACTAAGTAAAGTATCTTGACATATCTTGTTTGTATGAATCAAATCTTCAATTTGTTTTGAAATTGAAGGGAGATTAGAGTTGGGTTTTGAAGATGAAAGAGAAAAGATGACTTCATACATGTCTAAAAAGGTAGACACATGTTCTTGCCAACACTAGAAATTCTGACCAAAGAAGACTTCAATTTTTGATACACCCGAGAAATGTTTTACGAAGACTGTTTGAGTTCCGAAAACAATGTTTTAATTCTCTAGATTTAGGTTGTTGTTGTCAACCATAAGTCTTTAAGGTTGTTGTAGAAAATGCTGACAACATATCATAAACAAAATTTCTTAAGGCGTGTAGATCCACTATCCTTAAGGACTTATCTCCGGTGTATTAGGCAAAGCCCCAAGAATACAATAAAAACTTTACAAAAATTTATGAAAATATCAGAACTAGCAAGGAACTCTAAAAAAGAATAAAATAATAAATTCAGGATCTTATAAGAAAGAAAAGGGAGAAGGAAGAAAATAAGAAAATGAAAGAGAATGAGAAAAGTTTCTATATGGAAAAGTAAATGAGGGTTTATTTATAGACCCTATGAAGGTCTTGAATTATGAAAAGTTGTCTATGATTTTACTAACTCTTGACCCATCTTACGAAAAAAGAATTGACCAAGGAGAGAACAATGTTAAAAACTAAATCTTTTACGATACACATAGACACACGAGTTTTACAACACATATGACACTAGAACAAAATCAAAATTATACTATAAGTTTAATTTAATTTTACAAAATTAGTTTATAAAATTCATTTAAACATTAAAGAGTTGTTATAATCTAACAAAATATTGTTAAGATAAATCAAATTCATAACTTTAATAATAATAAATTAAAAAATAAACTTTAAATTTAAGGTAATTTTACAAAACTAATGAAATTTATTTCTAATTATATATTATAAACTTATCTTAGATTTAATTGATTTTATTTCTAGTACCAACTTTACCAAATGTTTTGTCATTTGGTGAAAGTGCTTCACATTGCTTGCATCAGCAAACACTCTCAGCCACATACTCAGTCTTCAAGAATGGCTGAGACATATGATTGAAGTAAAAAACTTGTGGCAGTGGTTTCTTCATTTCTCATATAATTTCTTTATTTTTAGTTGAGATGATTCTTATTATTTTTCTTTTTGCTATTTTATTCACTGAATCTGTTCACTAATATCACTCAGATGCTTCACAGCTAGTCATATATACTATTCACACCACCAGACATGTGGGCAGAATTTCACATATTCTCTTTCTATTTTGAAAATTAAAATGATATAAGATACACTTAAAAATAAAATTATTTAAACATGTACTTTTATAGTTAACTTTTATATATTTTAAATATTTATATTCGTTGTCTCTAAAACATATATATTGTAATAAAGTATACAGAATAACTTGTAAATATATTAAAAAAAGACAACATGTAAAAGTTTATTAAATATAAACTTAATATGTAGATAGGACAAACACTTATTTTATTATAATTTTATAGAGCTTATTTCCATAAACATTTTTGTAAACACTTTTAACACAAAAAAAAAAATTATCTTTCAATTACAATTTACTTATCACATGTTAATTAAATTTTATACAAGCTAATATGACAGAGCTTTTATAAATTAGATTATAGATAAACTAATTTTAATTTTTTTTTTCTAAAAGTATTTATGAAGAAATTAATCTATACTCATATAGTTTTGTCAATAATCTTGAATTTTAAACAAGTAGTTGAGCTAAGAATTTAGAGGAAAAGAAAAATTCAGTGTCTTTATTGTTAACTACAAAGTTGTGTTCCTACTGATTTTCTGCAATAATTTCTTTTCCTCTTTATCTTTTTTCTTTTTATCTTTTTTTCTAAAATCCATGATCCATCCTGATCAAAGAGAAAAGGCGTGGTGCACGATTAACGGCTAAAATTAGCGCCGCCTTAGGTTTAGGTCAAGTCTTCAAAGCAAGGGTTAGGCCTTTATTTTTCTCATATTTGTTTTCATATAAAATATTTTTATACAAATTATTTTACAAATGTAAAGTCCTAATATTTATATTAAATATTACTTTAATAAGATAATATTCCATTAGAGACTTATTTTCAAATCATTAATATAACTTTTTCGTTAGTCTATTTAAAGTGAAAGTTGATATAGACTTCAATATATTTTCGATCTCTCAAATATAAATAAGATTTCTTATTTTAATCTATTTAAAATATTAATTTTATTTTTTTTAAATAATCCTATACTAAAAAAATATATTAAAAACATCTGTAAATTATATAAAAGATATATGGTTCCATATTAAATTATGTTTACAGTTATTTTTTCTCATTTTCACATTTTTACATTGTCAACTGTTACTTTCATTTACAAAGATGCATGTTCCTTCGCTTTTAAGAAAATGCCATTTTTTCCATAGTTTCTGCTTGTCTGGTATATATTTAGTTTTTATTACTTTCCAATTTTAATTGTATCATGAACAATTCTTTATTAATTGTTTTATTTCCACTGAACAGTAGTGTATATTTGTTCATTAAATGGGGGCCAATAATTTGAAAAATAAATATTAGAATTATTAACTATATATATATATATAAAGAACCTTACTTTATTCACGATTTCTTTTATTCAGTGACTGGTTATACATGAAGTAGTTTGACTATTCACTATTCGATAAATACAGGTGTTGTTGATTGTCTACATACACATATATAAATGCACTACATGGGAAGATTAGAACACTCATGTCTGCATATTTTTCTCTATTTTCTTCTTCAATCTGAAAGAAACTTGATTTCAAGTTGTGTAAAGATGAAGAACCTAGTGCAAGACTTAAAGCCTGTGCTGCTGATGGTATTGGTTCAAATTGCATATTCTTCTGTTAATGTGCTGTATAAGCTCGCCATAAATGATGGAATGAGCATTAGGGTAGTCACAGCCTACCGTCTTATTTTTGCAGTAGTTTTCACTTTTTCTCTTGCTCTTATTTTCGAAAGGTTCGTTCTCAACCCTCATACTTCTTTTCTTAAGCACTTACACCACTTCAATTACAAGAACAACATATCATTCCATTTTCTTACTTTCTTTTCTCACATTTTTAAAACAGAAAGAGCAGACCAAAGTTGACATGGAGGGTGCTTTTCATGTCATTTTTTAGTGGCTTATTTGGGTATGTATGTATATATGAATGTATATGTATGCATGTATGTACATGGCTCATTATTGAAACTTTCTGTGTTCACACCCCTTTTCCTTACATTTTTTGAGACATACATGTATAATGCTAAATTGCATAATATAAAGAGAATATCGATATATTCATATGTGTTTGTGAATGTGAAACAATATATACACAGTGCAAGTTTATTGCATAATCTATTCCTGGAGGCCTTGGATTTGGTGTCTGCAACATTCGCTACAGCAATTTACAATCTTGTTCCTGCAGTCACTTTTATTTTGGCAATCTCGTGCGGGTACGTAATCACCAGTTATAACCATTATATGTTTTTCTTTTCTATATTTATTTGAATGTGTTATCAGTTATAGAAGAATTTATAGGCCATGTATTAAGGGAGAGAGACAGTGGATAGCATATATAGATTCTATGGCATCATTGCAAAAATTGCAATCAGAATCCATGATGAGTTTGGTGACTTAAATCTGGTTCACTAACTCCAAAAGTGTTTTTACGTGACTTCTAATAATTAATAAACCTTTATCTTTTAGTTCCAGTGGAGGACGCACATAACTTGTATATACACTTCTCGAGTGTCAACTTCAAACACACCACGTGGTAGTAATTAAAACTTAATTTATATCTTTATTTACACATATACTAACAACCATATATATATATGGAATAAAATCACAGACTTGTGTCATAGACACACCATGAACTGAATATAAAAATCTAAAAGGATCGTCAATTAATTAGAGTTAGCCTAAACTACTTATTTCATTCTTATTGATGTCCTTTTCAGTTTTAGTTCATAACTATTGGATAAAATTAAATACTAGTTTTAGCCGATTTTTCCTTTTCAATAAATTTATTCAGTCAAAGATAATCATTAAAATCCGTCGGTATAGATCAAAATTACAGAAAATTTACCAACAATCTATTACTTAATTATTTGTCTATAAATTTTATTAATGAATTTTGAAAAAGAATATATTATTGACCAATTTACTGAAAGATTTTATCATAACATAAAACCTAAAATAAAAACTTTAACATTCACAGTTTATTTTACCAATAAAATTTACCAACAAAAATATTTATTTCTAATAAATATTTAAAATTAAAAATATATTTTTATAACATAGTTATTAAAGACAGAATTTTTATTAATAATTCATCAATAATTAATTTATCAATAATAAAATTATAAAATTTATCAATAATTTTTGTTAATAAATTTTAATTTACCAATATATTTTCTAAAAAATATTTGGAAAGGATTACCAGTGAGAAAATGCTCACTATATATCTTAATTACATTACTTATGTTTGATGCATGTGTGTGGGATTGAATTTTACAATTAATTTATTTTTAGAGGAAGAAAATTTAAAGTAAAGAAAACTATAAAGAGAAACAAAGTAACTTAATCTAGTATAGATTTAACATTGTTGAGCTTGCTTTGTTGGATTATTTTTTTGAATTTGGTAGAATGGAAAAGTTGAATATGAGAAGCACAGCAGGGAAGGCCAAGGTGGTGGGAACGATAATAGGAATTGGAGGGTCAATGTTTCTGACCTTTTTCAAAGGGCAAGAAATTGATGTTAAGAGTTTCCACACTGATCTTCTGCATAAAAATAACCATGTTTTAACTCTGCATAATACTGACTCTAGCCATAGATTTCTGGGTGCTTTGTGTGGTTTTGGAAGCTGCTTCAGTTTTGCATTATGGCTCATCATTCAGGTACATATATATACTCTTCCTATTTTTCCATATATATTTGAGAATTGTGGAATTTTATTTCATATTTTGTTGGAACAGTGTAAGATAAACAAAGAATACCCCAGTCATCACTCAAGTACTGCGTTGATGTCCTTAATGGCTGCAATACAAGCCACAGCCTTTGCCCTTTATGTTGAAAAGGACTGGAACCAGTGGAAGTTGTGTTCCAGTATTAGGATTCTAACTGTGGTTTATACGGTAACATCTTATGCTATAATTGCATAACATAGATTTTTGGACAACGAACTAGATAAGAACAATGATTACTATGTTTGAATGAAAATGTTTTGTAGGGAATCGTGGCCTCTGGATTAGTGGTAATCGCCATTGCATGGTGTGTGAAAATGAGAGGTCCCATGTTTGTATCTGTTTTCAACCCTCTGATGCTCGTGCTTGTGGCTGTGGCTGATTGCTTGATGTTAGGTGAAAACTTATATGTAGGAAGGTACAAGTCAAGCTCTTGTTCAATTAAATTTCTTATTTACCACAAAGTAAATAATGTGTTCAACTTTTACAATATGTAGGATAGAGAAAAAGTCAAAATTATTGAAAAAACATATTAACATGATTTTACTTTTTAAATTTTGACATAAAATTTAAATATTTTTCAATCATAAATTTTGATAATCTTCAACTTTAAAAAACTTTAAAAATAAATAAATATGATTCTCATAATATAAAATCTTTTTATGTATTAAACATGTTTGAGTTATTTTATTATTTTGACAAATTCCACTTCATATATCAGTCTAAAATATTATTTATTAAATCTAAAGGATTAACGTGGTTAACTTAATATATATATATATTTATTGAAGATTAAAATTATATATTAAAATTTAGAACATGAATAAATTCTAATTTTATATATAAATTTATAGACTAAACATGTATTTAATTTAAAAAATAAAATAAATTAGTAATTGGTTAACAAATAATAAAAATCAATTAATTAAAAGTAATAAACTTCTTTTTATTAAAAAATTTCTCCTGGTCATGAAAAGCTGTTGTTTATCCCTTCATTCTAGTGACTGATTCACACTATCCTTTGTTTCTTTCATAGGCGTAAATACATAGACTAATGACATGAACTTTTTTGTGCATAATGTTAGTGTGATTGGAGGCGTGCTAATCGTGTGTGGGTTGTACATGTTTCTATGGGGTAAAAGCAAAGAAGTGAAAAAGGTGAATAAGACAGTGTCGTCAGAAATCACCCAGAAACATGAAGCAACTGAAGTTGTTGTCATCATGTCCACCACAACAAACAATGAGAATAGTTGCCAAACCCAATTGCAAAAGTAACATAGTTGCCAATGTTTCTTGATTATTCATGGAAAACGGACACGATCACATGACATTGAAAATTACCAGATAGAGTTCCAACTTAAAGCTCTTCCTTTACGTGATGTATACTGACAATAATATATGTGTTTTTCTAAGTGATTGTTCACTTTGAATATTACTTATCACAACTCAAACATAAAGTTGAAAATTGCCATAAAGTTTTCCACAAATTTAATCTTTAAAACCACTTTCATAGTAGAGTTTCAATTATCTCACTAATTAATTTTGTAGTTTATATCCGTCTCAATAAATTTTTCAAATTTTCCCAGATGATCCATTTTTTAATATATATTACACATATGTATATGTATATATATGTTTTTCAGAACTATGTAAGTTTATATCAAGGCCAAGAACAGCATTAAAAACAGAGAAGGAAAAAACTAGTAAGAATATCTGTATCACCTAAAATATACAACAGAAAGATGAAAAAAAAAATTAATGCAGTCAAACCAGTGTATTACTGTATGCAATAAAAGTTGTAATAAAGTAGGTTTAAATAAGCTTCAATGCAATTATGTAATTAATTTTATATAGAATTCGTATAGTATAAATAGAGTTAGTTTAACCAACTTCAAAGGTTGCACTAACTAATATTTTTTATTAGGTAAAATATATATGTTAGTGTGCAGATTAGTGTCGACAAACTTGATTTTAATTAAAATAAATATTAAAAATAAATAAAATTAGTATTATTTTAGTCATTGATATTTTATTTATTTTTGATATTTATATTTATTTAAGTTAGTATTGATTAGATCGAAGCCAACTTTCTTTATTTATTTAAGTTAATATTAATTAAATCAATATTAGTATAATATATTTTTAATATGTTTTTTTAAAATTAACATCGACTTTATTTGTGTATCATTTACACAATTAATAAAAATGGTGAATTATTCTTAATCTAAACATCTATATTTAAAGATAACAAAAAGATTACACTTTATGTGAGATTGATTTAAGAAATAAAATCACAATTTTTCTCTTTCACTTTTTTTTTGTTTAAAACTTCTTATATTTATTTTCTTCGTTCACACTCATATAGACTTTATCTATATGCAACATCTTAATCTATATTCATCCCTATCACCCATTCTCATATTTTTCATCTATATTTATTTTTCATCCATGTCTTCTGGACCAAACACAAAAAACACAAACACAAACACTTTAATAAAATGAATGTACTTGGAATCAAAGACTTAAAGTTGTTTAACAGAGCATTACTAGGAAAATGGAAGTTACGGTGAAGAGAAAAAAAAAATGTATATAATCATGATGAGAAGGTTAAAGAGAGAGAATGAGTGTGATTAATGGTGCTGGAGGACACTAGGAAAACATCTAGAGAAAGACAAAGGAGAAGTTGGTTAGATGAAAAGATAAAGCTTAATTAATTATTTGATATCTATATTAAGCCTATCATTAATTTTTGTTTCTGTATTATTTTATACAATTGAGTCTTTATTATTTTTTTAATACAGTCAATTTGTTTTTTTTATATAATATCGAATAATAGCATAGCGAAACCTGTCAAACAGGTGAATATTTGTTTGCTGAGGTGCTTTACCGTAAATGCCCTCGTCTCTCTCTACGCCAATGTGCTTAAACAGACGTTGCGTCGTCAAACGAGTCTGAAAGCCACTTGTTCTTGATTTTTAAGGTTGCGTGTTGTGTGGTATATGTATTACAAGTGGTTAGGGATTTGCACCGCACATCACAAATGTACATATCAAAGAAACATTTTCCAACAGTTTAGGATATCAGATTGGAACAAGAAGAAGATAAAGTATGGATATGCATGTCAATGGCAGTTGTATGGTATATATGGAAACAACGGAGTTACAACATCTATAAAAGAGTATGAGTAGGATCCATTGCTGAACTATATAACAAAGACGAGAGAATTGGAGAAAAATTTGATAAGTTAGAAAAGTTTAAATTGTCTCAGCATGAATAATGTGATGTTAACTTTGAAGTGTTAATCTTAAGAAGTACTTTTCAAATGTCACATGTTTATAGTACTTTTCTTGATTAAAAATCCTCTTTAGAACAATCAGTGATACCAGAGTGCTTTATTTCATGCACAAAGATGATCATCTAGAGAGTATTCTGTCATCCATGCAAACTATAATGGTTGTTCTTTTAGAAGAAAGTGAGAATGTACATCTGGATCTTTTGTCTATTCTACTGTCTACACTAGGCCGTGACAGAAGAGTGAGCACTTTTTGTATAATTTCTTTTCATGTTATAGGAAATAAATGATGCCCTTGGAGAATGAATGTTGTCGTATATATGTATCATCCTTGATATTATATAGTAAACACGATTGTCTAAATTTTGTTTATTACAGGATGTTTATGGGGTTGCCAGGAAGCTTTCCATGAGTATTGTACAACAATGCGTGGAAAAACTTAAACCGAGTATCAAACAATTTTTACAATTATTAATATCAGGAGACAGCCAGAAAATGAATAATCAGGTTCAACTATGATCTCTATTGTTGTGCTCCTCAGATCCTATATGAAGTTTTTCCTTATATTACAAGAGAGCTAATGGTGAATACTGATTTATTAATTTTTGTGATGCTCTATATGGTTTGTAAATTATTTCCATTTAAACGACGCTATTGTCGGATTGAATTTTATATAAGTCTGAATAGGAGCAATTAAAAAAAAAAACATAACCTTTTATATTAAAGCCTATCAGTTATAATCATGACTTTAATAGATATAAAAAATATACCTTTTGTGCCTGTTTTAACACTATAAGTATAAAAAGTGAGATTTTTTTATACCCGATAATAATAAAAGGAGATTTTTTATAACTGGTTAAAAGTTATACAGTCATGACTTTAGTAGATATAAAAAATGATATCTTTTGTGTCTGTTTTAGCACCAACTAATATAAAAAGTGAGATTTTTTATGTTCTGAAAATAAGTATAAAAAATTAGTTTTTTTATACTTGATTTGGACAAAAATAATATAAAAGTTTTAACTTTTTATATCGATTCTAGACATGATATAAAAAGTTAAAAACTTTCTATAATCGATGCTTTTATACTTGTTCAAAAATCAATATAAAAAAACTTTTTTAATTGATATAAAAAGTTTTTTTTAGTGTTTCACAAAAACAAATTATATATTATGAAGAAAATATTGAAGAAAGTATACAAGAGAAGAAAAAACATTCTTCAATAAATCTTGCAATACATTAGATAAGTGCTACACCTTTCTAATAATATGTTTTATAAGAAGAATAGATCCTAAAAGTTTATGTTAAATATAATTGTTTCTTGAATATATTAGAATGTTTAAAATTACTAGTTTTCGTGCCTACATCAATTCCTTGCTCCTATTATATCGATTTCATTCATTTGATAATCACCATTTCCCAAAGATTCATTTAAGAGCCTGTTACAATGTTTCTCTTACTATTCACCTGGTTATTGCTAACATGGTGACTCTTATTGTTGGCAGACATGACAACAACTTCAGTCGTACTTAATTCTGTCTCTGATGACACCAAATCAGTTGGTGGTTTCATATCTTTACTTTTACCCCACAGCACCATGTACAAGCCACACACAATTAACGCTGCGCCAAGTACTCTAAATATGTTAAAAAAATAAATAAAAATCAGTCGCACACGAGAGAAATTAACACAATAATCTTCTATTCAAGGTTTTTTTTTTTCCTTCTCAGCAAGACAATAATAGAAAAATAAAAGTATCTTAAAGTACATAATTATGATGTCACCTTTTAAGTCATAATTATGTTGTCTAAAGTTTTTCTTAAACTTCCCCTGCCTTCTGTAGAACAACCGTATTAATAAGAGGCTATTAATAAAAATTATTAGTTTTTGTAGCAGTCTATATGTTATTCTCACTTAATATTTCCTATCTTTTTTATTTTTTCAACAACAGTCTGTTATAAAATAACCATTATGTATAGAATATTGCAAAAAATATCATGCAGTTAGTTGCAAATTTGCAACACAATTCTCATTGCCACGTTCACAAAACTTTTGCAAAATTTCCTCCGCATATCTTGTCTTACAGTTGTTGATTTTGAATGTTGCATATCTCTCTTTTTTCAAGCCATGGTTATTGTGAACGTTGAATGGGTTTGTTATTAATTTTCTCGGTGAGTTATGAGATATTTCACCCATCATTCACCTATAAGTGCTTCAATCTTCTTTCCAAAATTCACCATTTTCCATCTTATTTTCTTTTTTCCTCTCATTTCTCTCTTGCCTTATATCCTTGTTATATACTCTTCTAAGAGATAATCTTAATAGTTTTGAGATCTCAGAAGACTTGGAAACTTTCTCTTGTATTCTAAGAGACTTGTGCAACACATATATCGTAGATAAATTCTTATAGTACAGTGAGTATACACACCTAAGGAAGCTCTTTTGTTTGTGATTTCGTCATTAGCAAGTACATATAAGCTAGTGATACACCAAATAGATATTAAGACTGTTTTTCTAAATGATGAAATAGAGAAGGAAATTTATATAAACTTCTTAGCCAACATTCCACTAGGAATGAAACAAACTTCATTTGTATCAATACATTATCATTGTCAATAGACAATAGCTATAACTAAAATGACAAAACACAATGGAAATAATATACAATTGAAACATAATTTAGTGAAACAATAACTATAGAGTGGAACGATTTTCATGGATTATATAAAGTCAAAACAAAATCTAGTAAATCATCTAACTAAACTCCTAAGAAGAAACATGATTTTAAAAACATAAAAGAGAGTGAGATTTAAACCACTTGCAAACAAACAAGTGATGATAACTCAATCTTTGTAATTGGAGATTCTATGAATAAGGTTTATATGGGATAAAACAAGTCACTTGTTAGTTCTGATAACACTAAATTGATTTTAAATACAAGTCATTTGTTAATTTTGATAACACTAAATTGATTTTAAATAAATTATGTTCATTTCTATAGTGTTGAAAGTGTTAGAGACTGCATTAATGATATTTTAAACTTTTAATTAAAATTTTATGTTGTGTAAGAATTTTAGTTTATAATCAAAGTTTGTAATGATTTTCATATCCTTTACAAATGGTGTATGATTTGCAGCATAGACTTTTGCTTCATATAGCTTCTATACCAACTATAGTTTTCTATATGAACTATATTGTGGGTTAAGTTTTTCAATCTAGGATTAATTCATATAACTTGGTATACCAACTATGATGCATTGCATCCTATATGAGACCCAAGATTTATCTTTATCTTTTCTCTTCTTTCTTTTCTTATCTTGTGCAGTATGTGGGAGTTGTTATAAAATAAGCATTATATATAGAATATTGAAAAAGATATTTGATAGTACATGTGGATTTGCAATCCACAATTCTTTTTACCACATTCACGGAACTTATACAAGATTTCCTCCAGATATCTTACGCCATAGTTGTTGATTTGAAAGTTGCATATCTCTTTTTCCACAAGCCATGGTTATTGTGAATGTTGAATGAGTTTGTTCTTGAATTTCACCTAGCTATGAGATATTTCTCTCATCTTATACTCATCTTTTACCTATAAATAGGTGCTTCAATCCTTTTCCGAAAATACTCATTTTCTCATGTCTCTCATTTTCTTATCTTCTCTCATTTCTCTTTTCTCTTATATCTAGGATAATTTACTCTTCTAAGAAATAATCTTGCTAGTTTTGAGATCTTTAGAAAATCCAGAAACTTCATGGTATATGTTGGAAGACTTGCACAACATACATAGATAAGTCTATAAGGGTAACAAATATACACGTCTAATAAAACTCTTTTGTTCGTGATTTCATAAGGTAATATTGTTAAAGTTTTAAGTGTGAGTCTAAGTCTCACATTGGATAGAAATGAAAAAGTAGAACACTATATAAAGGTGAAGACCCATTAGCTTATTGCCTTAATGTTTTTTGTAGAGAGTGATGTCAATGCCTTATGTGGTTGGTTGGCCTCAGGTCTCATTGGTGTTGTATATCCCCAATAAACCTTTTCCATAAACCCAGGAAATACAACATGGTAATATATAAATATTGATTAATGAAAAAATGGTGCAAAAGAAATAGTGCCTACCTTCCAAGGTATAATTTTTCTTGTAACAAGAAGGAAGCAGTAGGAGCCACGAGCACAAGGCTAAGGGGATTGAACAATGATGCATATAATGGACCTCTCCTCTGTACACACCATGTAGTGACAATATTCACAAATGTAGTGACCGCAATTCCCTGCCACAAAATTTTAGTTTTAAAATATGAAATATAAGTAAATGGCAAACTTCCATTTCATTTTGGAGTTAAAGTATGAGAAAAAAAGGGCGGAAAAAGAGCGCAATAGGTAAAATGTGATGAAAATTAGAAATATGAAGAAATTTAAATTATATAGAAATTGAACAATGTTTATTAGCGTACCGAATAGAGTGCCGCCAAAATCCTAATAGTTGAAGGCAACTTCCATTGATTCCAATCTTTTTCAACACAAAGGGCAAAGACTGTGGCTTGTACTGCTGCCATTGAATTCATTAGCGATGTACTTAAGTGGTGGCTTGGATATTCCTTACTTAGCTTAGCCTATATTGTTCATACACAACTTCAACATTCATATGTATCCAAAAACACTAAACGCCTACTCTTATTAGTTAAAGAAGGAAGGACACAGCATATATGTAACATGTCTATAAAATGAGCCAAGAAAAGAAAACTGATGAGTATAAAAGTTTTCTAATTTTTTTTCTACTCAAACATTGCTAACTTTTTGAAGGACAACCAAACGGAACCAGAGACTGTGCTAGGGGTTATATGGTAGTTTCCTCATGTTTCTTGGGTTAAATTTATGTTGTGAAGGTACTTTCAAGGATATATTGGGAGTTTTTATGTATTTATGAGAGTTTAGAATGGTTTTTTTTTTCGTGATTGTGAGACTCATGCCATTGAGTATGCTAGAAGTGTTGGATTTAGAAGACTCTTGGCGGGAATGTGATTTAATTTTTGCTAGGTAAGCTTTATCTAAGCAAGAGGTTCTATAAATTATATACCATGGTCAATACAATGGTTTGGAGAAAATGTGTAAAGTTTTATAGTTGGATTGATTTTAAGGTGTCGCATATTTTTCGTGAAAGTAATTGTTGTTTAGATTATTGGGGAATTTGTCTTTTGTCTTTTTTTATATGGAATTTTATAAATGATATATAAGTTTTTTTTTCTTTTGACTTTTATCCTAATAAGTTTTTTTTTTTTATATGTGGCTTTCATTTTATTCACATGTTTTGGTTTGGTCCTTCCATTAATTTTGTTTATCTTTTTTTGTAATAATTTTTATATGATGGGAAATGATAAATGTATTTTGAGGTGTAAACATAGCTACAATATTGAGGAGTTTAATAATGTTTATAATGAATTTTATAAAATAAAATAAAATTACACAATGACAATTATAATGTATTACCTTTACGACACATGATTGCATAACATAACATAAATCTTCAAATGATTTGTTAGGTGTAAAATAACTTATATATGGTCATTCTTCCCTTTCCAAGATACAAAGTAAATTGAGAATTTCTAGCTTGAAAACTAGAAAGCCAAACTATAATTGAATTTGAGTCAAATTTATTTAATGAATTATTAAGTTAGATCATATTGATGTACGACAAGATTGATTAGGGCTTAACTTATGCAAAGTCGACTAACTCATGCACTAGGCCAAACCCAAATCAAGTTAAACTGGCCATGCCAAGGTTATGCTAAGTTAAGCCAAACTTAGGTTAGGTTGGCTTAAGCTAAACCCAAGTTGGGGTGGATTAGGCTAAGCCCAACCTTAAGTCGTGTTAAACCTAGGTCAAGTCAAGTCAATCCCAATTGAAGTTAGGCTAGGCTAAATCCGAGTCAAGTGGTAAGCCAAAACTATGTCAAGTTAGCCAAGTTGGACTAGACCAAGTTCAAGCTAAGGTGGCCTGAGTCTAAGTCAAGTTAGGCTAATGCCAAACTAAGTCAAGGCTAACCCACATTAGGTTGAGTTGTGTTGAGCCTAAGTTAGGCCAAGTCATTAGGATCCAAGTTGAACTAAGAAAGATCGAGTTGAGTTGAGCCAATGCACATGAGGCCAACTAAACCTATGCCTAGGTTGTGTTGAGTCATCCTAGGTCTACTTAAGGAAAAATCGTAAAGTCATTCCATTTGAGTTAAGTCAACTTGAATCCACACTATGATAAGTTGAGGCAAGCCCATTATTAGATGAAGCACTTACCATTAGGCAAAAAGTTATTGTTGATAGTCAGGTTGTCCTTCTTTCTACTTAAGGGCAAAATAGTCCAAATGTCATAATTCAATTATGACTTGATCTACTTGGCATATCATGGGATAATTGATGTCACTTGCAACAATCCTCATCTCAACACTTGCCTTAATGGGAATCAAACTTGTGACTCCTTCACTAAGACTAATTATTTGATTGAACACTTACCACTAGGGGGAAAGTTAAAACTTATAGTAAGAATGCTACTTTTTATTATTAAGAGTCTATTAGATTAAGTGTCAAAATTTAATTTCAACTTGGCCTACCTAACTTTCGTCACAAGATAATTGATGCCACTTGCAACACTGACATTAAACTAAATCAAGCAAAGAATAAGTTGATGAGTACCAATTCAAGTTGAAATGGAGTGGGTCCATATGAGGCAAAGTTTGGCAAAGCCCAATTTGGGCAAACTTAGTCAGATTACACATTGGGTCTATTGGTTTGTAGTCCATGTCGAGCTAAGATGTGTTGAGCCAAGGTCAAGTTGAGTTGATTGAGTTCACATCAAGCAAAGTAGACTTTGCTCTAAGTTATCAAAAACCAAGTCAAGGCTAATACGAGCGTAGTCAATGAGACTCAATTCAGCAAAATAGGCTGAGCCTAAATTGAGCTAAGTTGGGCAAGTCTCAAGTCAAGGTTTATTCAGTTTAGGTCAATGTTAAATCAAATGGCATTCTATCCATGTTGGGTTAATTGTGTCGGGCCAAGTTCTACATTGGGCTATGTCATCCTAAGTGTATAAAAGGTAAAGTAAGCATGTATTGACTGAAGATTAGTTTAAGTTGAGTTAAGGAAGCTCCACATCCAAGTGAGTTAGGTGCCTAGGTTGATAATGTTTGTGAGGTTTGTAATGAGTCAATTTGAAAGAGGCCTAAGTGGGACCAAGATTGGCTAAACTGGGTTAGGCTAAGTTGAGGTGGTTTACGTTGGGCCATGATGGCCTAGCTAACATTCAATTAAGCTAAATCAGGCCAATTTGAATTAGGCTCGTGTTAGGCCAATATGGTTGAGCCTACATCAAGTTGCACTATGTCAATTGAGTTGAATCAATCTCATGCCTAACTAATAGGGTGGAACCTAAGTCAAGCCTTACCTAAGATAGGTCAAGTTAGATGGTATTTTTTTTATGTTTTATATTATTAGTTTGGATTTTTTGTCATAACAACTATGAACTCTTATGTTTAGAGTTTAAGCTTCTTTGCAAGTTTGTTTTGTATTTTTTCTTATGAAATTTTTTTAATAGTTTTTTTTTTATGTGTGATGACAAGTGATAAATATCTTTTATAAGGTCACATGACTAAGATGTTAAAATAAATAATAATATTTAATATGAATTTAAAAAACAATTAAAGAAACAAATTAGTAATATCTACAATATAGATATATAAATTTATAAATTTTATTAATATTAAAAGAAAAATTAATTATTCGATTAATGTTAATATTTTAATAGTTTGTATAAAATTTGCCAAAATTAATAATTAAAAATAAATAAGTTTTCCATAATTTTAATGTTTAACGAAATTGAAAAAATAGGTATAAGAACCACATCCTGACTTATTTATTTGTAATGACGTGTGAAAACAAAGGTCGGAATTTGATTCCAACCTAATTTTTATTGTAAGGACGAAGAATGTTAATTGGGTAAATATTACAAGTTGTAATTGATATATTAATAGTATGATGATTACCTATGGTTATGTAGTTCAAAATTAAATATTAAAGGCGTAATTAGCAACAAAGTAAGAATTGAATTAAGGAAGTTTGGATTTGGATGATGAAATTAACTTCGTGTTTGACAATTACAAGTGTCATACTCACCTAAAACTTCTAGAGATTATATCAATTGTTGGATTTTAAACAATAAAAGGGACAAGAAAAAAAAGTTGAAAGAAACATTAATTTTTCATCGATAAGTCAAATATCGAACAACATATATATAATGTTTAACAAAAACCTATTATGGTATATACATTACATCATCTTACAAAAGTATATGAGTAGATGACTTATAGCCAGAGAGCTAGTGCTTATACATAAATGCATTCAAACACTAGACGATAGTCTACAAACGCTATAATATGACCATCTAATTCTAAAACTACTATATCATCTAACTAAACAATCCAATAAACAATCTTATGTATACAAACATAAAATACAGATTACCTATGATAATAGAATTACATGGTGACTAATAAAATGCATTACAACTATAAACATAAATGATTGCATAACAGAAACGAAATCTTCAAATTCTATAAAGAAAACACATATCATAGATGTAACATGTGTACATATATAAAAGAAAAAGGAAACATATACCTGAATGATGAGCCATACTGAAAAACTGAAGCAACATCCAATATCATTTAGAACACCTATCCACTCTTTTCCATTAGATGCTCTCATCTGATTGTTGTCCTTTTATGCATAAGATTAATGTGACTATTTTTCCAAATATTTATTTCTACCCCTTTGAAGAATGACAACACCATTGACCCGATAACTCCAATTATCGTTCCCATCACCTTAGCTTTCCCTGCTGCGGTTTGCAAATTTAACTTTTTGTAGCTACAAAACAAATCAAAAATCAGTGCATTATTTCTGAATTCTCTCTCCCACAAAAAGAAAAATATCACATGGGTGTGAAAATTGGTGAGTGGTGACTACATATCCACACAGGAAGGAGAGGATGAAAGTGACCACAGAAACCATGTTGAAAATAGCGTTAGCATATGTTGCTGATACCAAAGCTATCGCGGTGAAAAAAAGATTTTGAAATAAACTCCCACTGTTCATTTATATCAGCAGTAAACATTATTTGAATTCAAGTTATTATACAAATTAATTCACTAATAAGGACAAAGAGGTGAAGGTCGAATAGTTTGCAAGAACCATACCCAAATAATCCGCATAAAAATGTCATCATAAGAACCCTCCATGTCAACTTTGGTATGTTCTTTTTGCTTTGATCAACAAAATAGAAGAAAAAAGAAACCAACATTTGATTCCATTGTGTAAAAGAACTAGCATGGATCAAAGATGCATAAACTATGATGTCAAGATTATGAAATAAAATAAGTTATGATGTTTTAATTCACCTCTCGAAAATAAGAGCAAGAATAATAGTGATAGCAGCTCCGAAAATGAAACGGTAGACACTGAATACTCTAATGCTGATTCTATCAGTTATGGCAAGGCTAGAAATTACAGTATTTTCAACATAAGCAATCTGCACCAGCACCATCAGTAAGGTAGGCTTCAAGTCTTGCACCACTTTTACCATATGGTTCATTGTATTTGCTTTTATGTATTGGTTTATTTGACGAAGGAAACAAAGAAAAAGGAAAAAAAATAGAGAAATGTGTGTGGAGGTTCTATATCAACGAAGGTTTATATTTATTCATAGGAATTATTAGTTACTACACAAACTTGCATTCCTTCCATTCATTGCACCTTCAATGTATTAATCACACGGCTCATTCTAAACTGCACATGAACATAATCCAATTTGAGTTGCTTTTTATGGACTATCTTAAAATAATATTTTGATAAACAGTTCTGGTAAATACTTCCATTAAAAATGTTCTAGTTCATATTAAAGAATACACTTTATCCTTATACTTAATATAGCAATTGGTATTGTAAAAAATAATTTTTTAGGTGATTTTTACTGAAATTATATAAATATAAATACACAATAAAATGTAACGTTTTATTGATTATCAATATTAATTATGTAATCGGCAGACAACTGTATATTAATTATGCATTATTAAACATTGACTGTTTCGAGATGTTACTATTATTATAATAAAAGGGTTGTAATAAATGTTTCTTTAATACAAATTATTTGAATCCGTATATGTCCATCACATCACACTCTTAAAGGCTATGCTAACAAGAAGATATAACAAAATATGTAAAAGAAATAGAAAAAAATATCTAAATAATAAAATATTTTTCTTTTGGATTTTTAACTTTTCAAAAGTTACTCATAACTAATACTTCCATAGATAAACGACTCTCCCTTATTTTTTTTTATATATTTTTACAAGGTCTAATATATTTTGCAAAGATTTTCATAAACCACTCTTTCCTTGTTTTTCAAATTTTAGATTGAGATGTCCTAGATTCAATTATCATGCAAACAGATAGGTAGTATATTTGTAAAATATATCTTTAAATCAATAATATGTTAGATAATAATTAATATTGTAATAATGAACGTAATTAATTATTTTTTACTATTTTTTTATTTATATTGTTTTTATGGACTTTTACTTAATTGTCCTAGTCCACATGGTCACCTTGATTAATCTTCGTAATACTCTTGTAATGCATTTTAGCCATTAGTTTAATTTAATTGTAGTCTCTCTTGCTAAGGCCTGACCGAGGTGATATTATGTTATTTGAATAGACACAAGTCAAGATGTTCTCACGTCAGGTGACCAAGATGATCTTAGGTATGTATAGTACATTAACCCCACAGACTCGATATGACACAAATTCGAGTATTTGAAATACTTGATGTTAGTGCTAGTCTTGTTAGTATGATATAATGCAAATCAAATTTGTATTTCTTTGGTCATTTCATCGTATTGGTATAGTAGCCCCCTGGCCTCGATAAGCATAACAACAAAGAGGATTGATGGATAACTTTTAGTGTGTCAGAGTTCGACATGACTCGTAGGAACTCAAAAGTCGTGATCCTTTGCTGTCAAATCTGACGATTGAGATCGATATGGTGGGAGATAAAGGGGCATCATTGGTTTGCTAAAATAGGAAATGTGGTTTACTCATTTGAGCACTCTACTCTCAAACTTCTCCTTCTACTATCGATATCTCTCAAAGACTTCTCAGTATTTCTGCCGAGTAGTTGTCAGGTATGTCATATAGTGATTTCAATGTGTCTTCTTCCCATGATGGCGAGGGGTTGGACAATAGTGAGTCTAGGTCAAAATCTTCCTCTGGTGCTTCCAGTGATATTATAATAGAAACCCGAGAAAAGCTAGCAACCTAGATAGCAAAATTAAACCTACCCAAGAAACGAGGGTATGATTGGGTACATCCTAAGATTATGCTTTATTTTCCTATGTTTAGATGGTCAATATTCTAGTGTACATGGTAGTGTGATGGATAGCCAAGAGGGAGTGCATTTGAAATATTTCCTAGTTCATGGTTAGCCAAAAGTAGGGCAAACAAAAATATGAATCCCTACCTAGAAGAAGAAGGTACGTTAGAGAAACATTTCCCTCTCTTAGTGGAAATAAGTTATATAGTAGTCACCACAATGATGAATTCTACCAATCTCCACCTAGGAGATCTCATAAATCTAGAGATTACCTCCTAGGGAACCTAGAGTTGACCTTCCCCCTTTCATGAAAAGATAACATAGAAGAATATTTGAATTGGGAAATGAAGGTTTAACAATTGTTTAAGTGTCACCATATAAGTGAAGAGAGAATACTGCCTATGGCTACATTAAGCTTTCAAGGCCATGCAATTTATTGGTGGACTTCCTTGGTTAGAGACATAAGAATACACAACCAGCCGTAAATAAGATACTGGAATGAACTTAGGTCAGCTCTTAGGAGGAGACATGTACCTTCTAACTATGATAGGGAGTTGATGGACAAACTCCATAGACTTCAACAGAAGAACATGAGTGTGGAAGAATATAGATAAAAAATGGAATTACTCATGTTAAGGACAAGGATAAGAGAGGAACCAAAGATAACAATTGTAAGGTTTCAAAGTGGCTTGAATTATGATATTAGGGATAGGGTAGAAGTTTTACCTTATAATGACATAAATAACTTAGTTCAACTGTGTGTAAGGGTATAGCAATAATTGAAAAGAAAGTCTACCACTAGAAGGAGTACCCACAACATTTGACCATAAGGAGGATTCCAAGAGTGAGGGCTACCCCGCCAAAAATAAATATGAAGGGTCACTGGATAAAAAGAAAGAAAAAGAAAAGTCTAAGGAAACTACAACAAGAGGTGTTTAATGCTTCAAGTTTTATGAATCAGAGGAACATTTCTTCTTAATGTTCTTGCAAAAGAACAATGGCTTTGAAATATCAAAGCACTAGAAGCCTAGATGACGCTCATTCTTCACCTAATGAACAAGAAGTTTTGGATTCTATAGAGGAAATTCTTTCTTGTGAGGGAGAGTTATTATTCTTGAGAAGATTTCTTGAAAGCTAACATGTAGAGTTAGCATAATCAAAAAGGGAAAATCTATTCCATACTAGATTCAAAGTTTTTGAAAATACATGTTTAGTGATTGTGGATAATGGTTCTCTTTGAAATTGTTGTAGCTCTAGATTAATGGAAATATTGGACCTAACTACTACTTCTTCCAAACCTTACAAAATTTAATGAATAAAATAAGATGAAGGAACAAGTGAGTCTGTCCATCTCCATTGGAAATTATGAAGATAAAGTTTTATGTGACATTGTACCAACGGAGGTTAGGCATATTTTACTTTGTAGGCCTTGACAATATGATCATAAATCACTACGTGATGGTTATACCAATAAAACAAGTTTTGTTCATAAAGGGAGCAAAATAATTATAATTCCTCTTACACCTCAACAAGTAAATAGGGATGAAATAAAAATGAAGATAAAAATTGAAAAAGAGAGAAATAGAAAAGAAGAAGAGTTAAACAAACAACCCTCCAAAGAAGATGTTAGAAAAGAAAAGAGGGTATGCATGCTTTTGAACTCTTCATCACCAGAAGGTAATCATTTTGATTTTTCTTCACAACAAACACATCACTCTGTTTTATTGTGCAACATAAAGAAATGCCAAAATAAAGTGAAGAAAAAAATGATTTTGGAATAAAGGCCAACAATTTTTCTTATAAAATATTTTTCAAAAATAAAAGGCCTTGTTTATTTTTTTTTCTTCAGATATATTCTTTTATTAATACAAAAATTCATTCAATTTCTGTTTGTTATTTATTGTAGGTAGATCTTTTATCCAAGAGGAGATAAACAACTAAAAATTTGTGCTTGCTTAGATATCTTTCCTATATGAGGACAAATTGTTTTCAAGAGGGAAGGTAGGATGGAAACCTATCTAGGGAGTTTGATGGAAACCCATCCAAGGAGCTATAACTCGAACCAAGGCTATGAGAATGGAAGAAGAAGAAGGACTTCAAGGACTTCTACTTTTCAGGAAGATGGTGTTTCAAACTTGTTTTTCCCTTCTCTTGAGCCTTGTTAATATGTACATAAGTCTTTCCTCTAGGAATTGTATTTTGGCCAAGTTTTCATGTCAATCAGACTTGTTTTTGGCCATTTTCTTAAGAACTCACTAAAACAATCTATTATTTCACCCAATAATTGATTATCCATTCAATTTTGGCCATTTCTCTACATCACTTACGGTAATCGATTATGGGAAAAGATAATTGATTATTTCCATCGGAAACTTCAAGTATACTAGTTTTGAGCCTTTTAAATTGCCCTCTTGAGTAGGATGTGATATAACCTATTTTTGGGTTTGGTTGGGCCTCAACAAACTTTCTAGACTTGGTTTAAATGAGGAGGCTTCCATACATTTCATCTACACTTGAGGAAGGTTCAGGAAGCTCCCTAGTTCAATATACCTTGGTTGATTTATTGTATTTAATTCTTAAATGGGTTCACTTCTTTATCCTATAAATAGGAGCGACAAACCTTAGACTATGAACTTAGAATATATCAAAAGAACCTGTGCCAAAATTTGCAACCTCCTTTGCTCTAAGTTCATTAGGATTTTCTTCTACTTAACTTCTCCTAATCCTTTTCCCTCGATGGTTGACCCAACCTCCTTTAAGATGCACTTCCATACCACTTTTCACACCTCATATCCTTCATCATCATATGCTTCCATTTCCAAATTTGCTTGAACAAGGTTTCCATCAGTTTATATATCAACCCAATCTTAAACTAACTTACTTGGTAAGTTTATATACTTTTATTAACTTGGAAAGATCGATGTGTTTTGTAACCTAAGAAATAAAATGTTGGAAAAGAGCAAGAAGAAGGGATCTACCAACCCTTGTAGAGTTGGACTAACAGGGCTTATGAGTGACCTACACCCTCCTTAAAATGTATCAAATAAGATTAAACCTTCTAAGCATCATGGTGTGAGGAAAGATTGTAAGAGAAAGAGGCTTAAGGTCGACCCACATGTTGTTAATTTTGGGATCATGCTTTGTTGTTAAGGTGGACTAGCCAGTGTAACACCCCAAATTCTAAGGTGTCACATGTTATTTAAAAGTCGATAAATTTCAAAACTTTATCATAGTGTGAAAACGTATTTTCAAAAACTTAACATTTAAACGACATAATTTATTAAAAACATACTAGTTCCAAAACATTTGTCCAATGAAATAATGAAGGAAATAAAATAACTTCAATTACATTGTCTTAAAATTCAAATGTAATAACTTTAAATAAAAATCCAAGACTGTCTCATGTCATCTCTAATCTATCATGCCTTAGAACTATATGCAACATCATCTGCTCACGTATAACACATTATACGATCATCATCGATAATATCATTCACAACAAACAAACACGTAGGGTAAGCTACCGATAAAACAATCAAAATAATATTAAGATATAAACACATTGAATATATCAGCCATAAACCACCCCATACCCAACAGTAATAACAACAAGATTTCTAATCCTCTAACATAACAACTTAATCATAATGAATTACTTAATTCTTGGTTCTTGATCTTCCATCATCGCTCCTTGACCCTTGAACCTTGATGTCATCAATAATATCTCATACATAGACCCTCGATTTATCCACTCATTAGTACCTCAACTAACTACTTACTATAACCATTATAGTAACACTGTTATAACATAGCATCACTTGGAGCATCTCAAATACCGTGATCATTACCATAGATACACCATCATCATGACTATCCTAGTCATGAACAACACCATGAGCAATATCGTATCATAACACCATAGGGGAAAGAATCAGTCTCACTCTTGTACCTTAACTCACCCGCACGTAGCCACTCCTCCAGACCAATCTGTAGCTTCCCTTACAGATACATTCATGTAGTCCTCTAGTCCAGCTACGGAACATTTAGTTCTACCACACAAGGACAACAAACACACCTTCACCCCCACACAACAAAGGCTCAATACACGGACAACCTTTCCAATGCACATAAGGCAAATGGAAGTAGCTATCCGCAAATAGAACTAAGATTTACTAAGTACAACTAGTAAACTTATCCTTCACTCCCATGCTTATCAACCACATACTCAAGTACATCTCAATACTCACTCATGCTCCAATCTCAACCACAAGTCAAAACTGACCCTAAACACAACTATTAATCTCATACTCTGATTTTCATCCTATTCCACAACTCCTCAGGTTTGATCCACGTTAGTTTTTCATTAAAATACACTGTTTCCAGTAAAAATACCCTGAGATAATCGATTATCATAAGTGATAATCGATTATTCCCGAAACATAAATAAATACATAAATTACCCTGTGATAATCAATTATCACTTAAGATAATCAATTATCTTAGTGGTTTTACACAATAATCAGCAGAATTCATCATGCATGAAAGGATAATCGATTATCATCCCAGATAATCGATTATTTCCAAAACTCAACTCATAATCAACGTGCAAATAATCGATTATTTCTTTTTAACCTTGAAAAGTGAAGCTTTTAAAGCATTCAAGTCTTTTGCTAAACCTATTCAAAATGAAAAAGATTTGAAAATCAAAACGTTGAGAAGTGATCACGGTGGTGAATTTGAAAATGAGTCTTTTGAAAGATTTTGTGAAGAATATGGCATTACACATAACTTTTCTACACCAAGAACTCCTCAACAAAATGATGTTTTTGAAAGGAAAAATATATCATTAGAAGAATTAGCTAGGATTCTTATGATGAATCTAATGTGCTAAAATATTTTTGGGCTGATGCAGTTAGTATTGCTTGTTATGTGTTGAATAGGATGCTTATTAGGCCTATTCTAAAATTGACTCCTTATGAATTGTTGTACGGTAGAAAACCAAATGTATCTCATTTGAAAATTTTTGGATGTAAATGCTTTGTTTTGAATAACGGTAAAGATAATCTAGGAAAATTTGATGAAAAATCTGATGGAGCAATCTTCTTAGGTTATTCTTTAACTAGCAAAGCATATAAAGTGTTTAATAGAAGAAGTTTGATAATTGAAGAATCAATGCATGTTGTCTTTGATGAGATTGTGGACCTTGAGGTAAACCCTCTTGAGTGAAATAAACCAATTGCAGGTGATGAGGATTATTTGAGGGAAGCTCTTGAAGAGATGTACCTAAATGAAAACTATCCACCAGAAATTCAAGATGAACCTCAAGCTATTGATCCTAAAAGCTATCAACAACCAAGAGGACTTTCTCTGGATAACATCATTGGACATATATCAAAAGGGGTAACCACTAGTCACAATCTAAATAATTTCTGCTTAACTGTAGCTTTTGTGTCTCAGATAGAACCCAAGAACATAAAGGAAGCTCTTCAAGATGATAAACGGTGCGTTGCTATGCAAGAAGAGCTGAACCAGTTTGAAAGGAATGATGTTTGGGAACTCAGTCGTAAGCAAGATGACTTTTAAATCATTGGAACAAAGTGGGTATTTAGAAACAAGCTTGATGAGGATGGAAACATCACGAAGAACAAAGCAAGGATAGTTGCAAAGGGCTACTGTCAAGAGGAAGGTATAGACTATGATGAAACTTATGCCCAGGTAGGTAGGTTAGAAGCAATTAGATTATTACTTGCCTATGCATCCTTGATGAAAGTTAAACTGTATCAAATGGATGTGAAAAGTGCAATTTTGAATGGTTTTATAAAAGAAGAGGTGTATGTTAGTCAACCTCCTGGTTTTGAGGATTTTAAATATCCTGATCATGTTTATAAATTGAAAAAGGCCTTGTATGGTCTTAAACAGGCACCTAAGTCTTGGTATGAAAGACTTAGTACCTTCTTGATTGATAATGATTTTTCTAGAGGTAAAGTTGAGTCAACCTTGTTTATTAAGAAAGTAGGTAAACACATCTTGATTGTTCAAGTGTACGTAGATGATATTATTTTTGGTTCTACTGATGATTCTTTGTGTGAGGGATTTGCACATATAATGAAAGGTGAGTTTGAGATGTCTATGATGGGTGAGCTGAATTTATTTTTAGGATTGCAAATAAAGCAAATGGATAGGGGAACCTTTATCTCCCAAACAAAATATTGTAGAGAAGTGCTTAAGAAGTTTGGTATGGATACTTGTAAAGAGGCAAACACACCTATGGCAACTTCGTTTTATTTAGATAAGGATGAATCTAGTGAAGGAGTAAACGAAATAATGTTTAGAGGTATGATAGGATCTTTGCCATACCTAACTGCTAGTAGACCAGACATTATGCAGAGTGTATGTGTGTGTGCTAGATACCAAGCTAACCCCAAGGAATCTCACTTAACCGCTGTCAAGAAAATTCTGAAATACCTTAAAGGAACAACCTCTTTTGGACTTTGGTATCCTTCTAATGCTTCACCTAGTTTAATAGGATATTTTGATGCAGATTATGGTGGCTGTAAAATTGATAGGAAAAGTACTAGTGGAACTTTTCATTTTCTAGGTTGTTCTTTAGTGTCATGACACTCAAAGAAACATGCATGTGTAGCTTTATCTACCACTGAAGCTGAATACATTGCTGCTGGCAATTGTTGTGCCCAAATTTTGTGGATGAAACAACAATTGGAGGATTTTGATATCTTCCTTGATTACATTCCTCTGAAATGTGACAACACTAGGGCTATAAACCTGACTAAGAACCCCATAATGCATTCAAGAACTAAGCATATTGAGATTAGACATCATTTCTTGAGAGACCATATTCAAAAGGGAGATTGCCAAATTGAATACATTGACACTTTACATCAATTAGCTGATATCTTCACCAAAGCACTGCCTAAAGATAGATTATATGAGCTTAGAAGAGAGTTAGAAGTGTTAGATATGTCTTAGGCTGAAGATTTATGGCATTTTTTCAGTTTTCGTAAGTTCAGCGTTTTTAATCGATTATCACAGGGTAATAATCGATTATTTTTGGATTTGCAAAAGCCTCTAATCGTAGATAATCGATTATCCCACAGAATAATCGATTATTCATACTCAAACTCAAAACTGGAAAATTATGAACAGATAATCGATTATCTTCAACAGTAATCGATTATTATGCAATTTCTGGAAAGTGACCAATGAACTAATAAATGATTATCACTAACTATAATCGATTTTCATGCATAGACTTTCAAAAATAGAGTCGTTGGAGCTCTCTATAACGGCTATAAACGGCTAGTTTCTCCATTTCTCTTATAAATAACCCCCAATAATCGATTAATGGTCACTCTTTTGCACCCAGAATACTGCTGCACTAAAATCTGACCCAAAATCTCTTCATCTCTTTTCACCAATCCCTAAATTTTAGTCTTAGGATTTCTTATTAGTGTGCTTTGATTGCTTGTTTGTTTTTAACTCTATATTATGTTTCTGCATTTTTATTCTCCTTGATGTTAACAAATGTACTCTTTTTCATGAATAAAATGATTTCTTCTGTTAAATGCATACATTGTTTAATTGAGGGGGAGATCATATTAAGGGGGAGCCTTTTACCTTGATCTTTTTGCTTATAATAAAAAAGGGGGAGAAGTATAATATAACAGATAATGGAGGTACTGCTAATTTTTTTTTTGTCTATAAGCTTGTATGTTTTGCAAGAAAACCAAAGTTGCTTTTAATCATGTAATTTTTTATCATCATCAAAATGGGGGAGATTGTTACCAATGAGGAACATTGGTAAACTTTGAAGATATTGATTTTGATGATGCTGCGAGAAGATTGACTTAAAGAAGATGTTATAAATATGTTAAAAAGCTAGTTTGAGGAAGTTCTAAAAAGCTAGTTCAAGTGCTTTGCCTAGTCTCGTGAATAGAGAAGCTCGCGTTTTGTGTGCCGAAAATCGGAGCGGTTCTCTTCGCGTTTTTTGTCTCGAAGGAAGATTTTAATTTGCGCTGTTCCGGTTCGTTTGTCGAAGGAAAGTGCAGATTGCCCGCTTCGGGTTCGTCTCTCAAAGGAAGCACCCTTTCGGTTCGTTCGCCGAAGGAAGGTTCTATCATCTTATTTTCATTCACATTATATTGTAATTTGTAAACTTTTTTTAGTGTCTTCTTTGAAGATTCTTTTGAATCGAAATAGTATAAAAATCCTTTGTGTCATTTTTCTACTCCCTACACTCTTTACAGTTTTATGCACATCAACTATTAAATAAATTTTCTGTTAGAAAATTTACAATTAAAACAGACTATTTTAATTTAACTTGTAACCGAACACACTTTCCGCTTAATAAATTTTATTTCGCTGTGCAACTCTATAACGAATATCGATTGTATTTCCCTCACTTTGTCTCTTTTCCTTTTTATCTCCTCTTATTCTATCTATATCTTTTAGGTTAAAATAAGATGTCTCACTTAATCTATAAAACCACCAAAATTTCCTCTTTAATTTTATCTTATCTGCTTTTTAAAATACCAACAAATCTCTTAAAGATTGATGTTAACCTCTATTTACATTTCAGATTTTATTTTTATTCTTTTTCTTTCTACACCCCCTAAGTTAATTTCTACACCACTTAATAAAGACAAAAAGATCTTATTGCCCTTAGGCCAAAAAATTAAAATAAAACAAAAGTTTCCCTTAACTCTCCTTCTTTTTAGAATTGATTGAACCCACACACATTCAATCCTAAACCACCCTTCCATTAACAAGCCAACATATCACATTGGTAATATCACACACACATAAATAATTAAAATAACAACATATTAATAAAGTGTTCCACTTAATCATCAATAACATTAAATAATTAACATAACAATTATAATTCTAAAAAGAAGCACCTATGATTATTCATCAAATAATAACCAATAATACTCAAGTCTTATAACCATTTTATTCCATAATTGCTACATTTTCCTCAGGTATTATAGTTAGCATCCAACTTAACATGAACCGTAGTGTTTGCTATGTAGCTTTGAAGAAGCAGTATGCCTTGGATTAAAATGCTTAGGCAAAGAAAATGGATGATTTTAAGGAGGAGATGGAGGAACGAGAGAAGACCTTGAAATCTTGGAAAATTTGTTGAATTAACTAAGAAAAAACTGAAGAAGAATAAAGAAAAGTTGATGATTGCATTGGTCGATGAGAAAAAGGCTTATGAGGGGTTAGAGGTTCAATTATATGGATGTTAGAAGTTTGTTCTTACCGATCATGCACAAGGCTTCAAGAAGGCACGAAGGCAAGCAAAGTTCCTTTTCCAAATTCATGAAAAAGATAATCATTTCTATGTAAATAAATATGTCTTCAAGGATACTCTAGTGAACATCATGTTATTGTCGAAGAAAATAATGGTGATAATAACACCACCCTCGTCGATGTTGCTGAAAATGTTTAGAATGAGGTTAATGAGACTGCTAAAGTGCATCGTCATCTTCCAATCCAAGCTCTTCTGCTAAAGAAGTCGAAGCCACCTCAGAAGGCACCTTAGAAAACCTAAGGTAAATTACTATGTTGTATTTTTTTTTGTTTGTTCGTTTGCTTTTTTTTGCAAAGGTCGAAATGTATTGAGGCCATCATGTAACCACCCGTCAAACTTGGACTTATGAATAAAACTTGTCTTTTTTCACTACTCGCCTCTTTTCATTGTACCTTCCTCACACATCATGTACATTTCCCAATAATATTGATATATCAAGAGCGATATGTATACAAGTAAGGTGTTCAAACAAAAATTAATTGAGTCTTATGTCAAAATTTGAATCTTCCAAGAATACTTAACACCATCGAGCATGCTCATAGACTTAATATTTATTGACCTCGTTTGAAGAGAAATTGTGAAATTGTATGTTCAACAATGACCAAGTTGGTTATCGGTAAGGACCATTCATTCCTTATTCGACTAGAACCAATATGGATATCAGTAGGGAACTTTGATATCATGTTTAAGCAAGACCAACAGATTTTGGCAGGGAACTGTTCAACTAGGACTAAGAGATTTTTGCAAGGAACTGTTCAACTAGGATCGATATGGACATCAACAGGGAGCTTTGAGTATCTTCAACCAAGACCAATATGAATATTGATAGGGAACTTTAAGATTAACCAAGACCAATAGATTTTGAAATAAAAGCATAAAATTACACAGATAAAGATCGAATGGCATTTTTATTTATAGAGGGCCTTGTTAAAATTTTCTCAACCAAAACCTTCCATAGGGAAACAAGATCGAGTAAGAAAAAAGTACATTATGTATTACAAAGTTAACTTAAGTAAAACTTTAGGTGAGTTACATTCCATGTATTAGGTATTGGTTGTCTTAACAAATACTTCAAATTATATGCCAACTTGCCTATATCTTAAACAATTCGGAACATGCCTTCCCAATTCATTGAGAACTTCCTTTCTATCTTTTTGGCACCACTAACCATTCGCCACACCAAATTTCCTTTCTGTAAATCTCTTGCTTGAAACTTAGAATTTTGTCGTCTATTTGTTCTTCGATTGGTGGTTGTTTCTCAAATTTGAGCTTTTTCTCGCTTTTGTGTCAACAAGTCTAAACCATTCTAGAGGAAATTTCTATTGTTGTCTTCATCATATTGTTACTGGGAGAAGATGGTTCACCTACCTCAATTGGTATCATGGTAATGCCATAGGCCAACTTGAATGATGCTTCTTTGGTGGACGACTAAGGAGTACATTTGTACACCTAAAGAACTATAGTAAGTCTTCTAATTACCTTCCTTTAGCCTTGTCCAACCTCTTCTTTTGCTCCATCGAGTTGACCGTTTTTGTGGTCTCTACTTTCTCATTTGATTGTTGATGTTCAAAAAAGCTAGTAATATGCTTGATGTCTCCCATTGTTAGTTAGTTATTATAGTGTGTGGTATTTGATAATGGTTAAAAACACTGTTATTCGTGATGTGATTTTGATACTAAAAGAACCTTTTTTCACTCAGAAACTTGCTTGGACTCATACTTTTTCAATAAATTGTGTGAATAAGAGAGTTGAGGTTGATTTCAATGAATTTATGACTAATTCCCCTTGTTTTCACAAAGATTAAAGTAATATTGGAAGCAGGGATGAACAACCATGAAGATGGAGCTCAAAAGGGCCTAAAAAAGCACCAGAACTAGGGACAACACGAAGCCCGGGCGCCCTAAATGAAGGCTCAATCGACGTCCACCACCTGGGCGCCCTCCCTTGTCGCCTGGGTGACGGAGCCTCGAAGCTTGCGTGGCCAACTCGAAGCCCGGGCCTTACATGAAGATTGTTCACCGCCCGGGCGGTCGCTCTGGACGCCTGATGGTCGGATTTTCGTGGATCGGGCCCTGTTTCTGCTCTGTTACGACTCTATTGGAACGAACCCTATTTTTGCACATTTCTGACCTTATTTAAAGGACCCTGGGGCTCTAGGCTTTGTATCTCTGGCAGAGAAGAGCATAACAATTGATAACGGTCTAAAAACCATTATTTTTATACTTGAAATTGATATCAAAACACACCCTTTATAGCTTAGATTGAGCTTGAGATCATGTAAAACACTTATGTTAGGTTACAAGAGAGTCAAAGGTGGTTTTAGAGATATTATGCTTTGTTTTACATTGTTTTGACAGGATTTGACGAGAATTGAATGATGGAAAGTGAAGAAGGAAGGAGTTGGACTCAAGAAAGCATGAAAGAAGGTGCAAAAGAAGAATCGCAGCCACCGCTCAGTGTCATTTCTAGCGCCGAGCGCCAGCTTCGTGAAGAATTCCATTGTTAGATGCTTAAGCGCCAACGCCTAGGGGAAAAGGAAGAATCGCACTTACCGCTGAGCGCCAGACTCACCGCTGAGCGTTGACCTTCTCAATAAAAGCACTGCTAGACGCTTGGGCGTGAACGCTGAGCATCCACTTGAGTGTTGCACTTGCCGCTTAGTAGTGGAACCGGCGCTGAGCGCTGTAGTTGGGCTTGGACTTATTTTCTGTAATTTTTGCACAACTTATAAATAGATTTGTAAGACCTATTAGGGTTATCTTTTGGCAGAGAAAGACGACAGAACACTCTCTTCACTCCTTGGAGGCAGATTTTTTATGTGAAAGCTCCAATCTTTCAATTCTAGGGTTACGTCTTTCATATTTTCCATTCAATTCATCTAGTTTCACTATGAAAATGGTGAACTAAACCCTTTGTTTTTCGGGAACGATGTAATGCTTTTGAAACTCTCTTAAATTGAAGTTCTTCTTTTATTCATATACTTTTATTATCAATAGTTTGGGTTTTCTTCTCTGAGATTAAAGCTTGCATTGTTTAACTCATTCAGTGTCATGATCATTGATTTTGTCGATATGGGAACGTACGGGGAAATCTAGAACTGAGAAGAATTCTCTTGATTATGAAATATTACCTAGGAATAGGAATAGGACGGTCAATTGTTTTAAGCTTCTATCTTTAATGAGTTACTATTTACTAGGGAGACTAGGAATAGTAAAATAGTAATTGGTAATAGGCTCTCTTCGCCGAGAGATCGGGTTTAGAGTAAATTAGAAAGTTGCTTGAACATTGACAAAAAAAGTTGAATTTAATAAGAATAGTAGATAGAGAACGGTGGATTAGGATTAAACCGTATACCCCAGCAACACCATTCATCCATATCTTTATCTGTCAATTGATCAAGCTTTTGCATACATGTTTATTTTCGTCTTTGTATCACAAAATCAAATTATCTTTCATTCAAGTCTTATGAGATCAATTCACATGAACGTCTAAGCCTAAGAGTCCCTTGGGAAACGATATTCGGATTTACTGTCTATTTATTACTTGATACAATCTAAAACACTTGTCAGGGTGCTAACATGTTTTTGGCGCCGTTGTCAGGGACTCATTGGTTTAACTTTTCTAGTAGTGTTTTTTTTATTTTGTTTTTGTTTTTATTTTTTTTTATATATAAAAGTGGTTTTTAGGGTTTTTGTTTCTTGTGTATGCAGGAGGCAATTCGCACTAGAAGCAAGAAAAATCAACCTCTTCTTGAAGGATTGAGTGATAGGAGGGGGAAGAAAGTTAGAAGACCATCTAAAGAATTGTTCCCCTCTCATGAAAGACTTTTACAACCCTCACCGGAGGCATCTACTCAAAACATAGAAGAGATGGCAGAAGGAGCTCCTCCTAGACGCACTCTTGCAGATGCATTTAATGTGGTTGGCCCTCTACACTTTAATAGTATTGCCATGTCGAGGTTCAACACATTGAACATGGTGATGAATCCTGCATTGATACACCTGGTGCAGAGCAACCAGTGTCATGGACTGTCAAATGAAAATCCATACGATCATATCACGACATTCAACGAGATATGCAACATAGTAAGGATGAATGGAGTGTCACACGACAGGATCAAACTTAGCTTGTTTCCTTTCTCATTGGGAGGCAATGCTAAGTTGTGGCTCAACTCTTTTCCAGAAGGAAACTTTACAACATGGGAGGCTGTGATGTCTAAATTTCTAACTAAATATTTCCCACAGTCCAAAATCAACCAAGGAAAGTTGGAGATTTCTTCCTTCAGACAAAGCATGGAGGAAACCTTAGGGTAGGCATGGGACATATTCAAAGGATTGATGAGAAAGACGCCTATACATGGTTTTGATAAGACAACTTTGGTTCTTGCGTTCCTTATAGGTCTTAATATAGAGTCCAAGCTTATGTTGAATGTTGCAGCTGGAGGTAGTATTCAGAACAAAACTGTTGAGGAAGCTTATGAGCTTATAGAGAATATGACAGCTAGTAATGATGAGATGAATAGTGAAAGTACTGATTTTATCCAACAATAGGAAGCTTCATTGTCTCAATATCATGATGTTATATTGGAGCAAAATAGGATGATCACTCAACAGTTGGAGAAAATTATACAAAGACTTTCGTTATTGCCACAAGAAATTAGAAAAGTTTCAAGAATTTGAAAGCAGCAACAAGTCATGTCGTTTAGGAAAAATGCAGAGTCCTAAGAGTTCTTCCACCAGATTATGAATAGAAGTGTATTTTATATTAGAAGCTTGGAGGACATGGACTCTAGATTGGAAGAGTATGGGTGTGAGAGGAATGAGAGAAGTGCTGCAAGAGAAGCATGTGAGACTGTTGTTACTAGGAGTGGTAGAGTGCTAGAGGAGAGAAAAATTGAGAGAAGAGAGAAAGAAGAAGAGAGCGAAGAAAAAAAGAGTGATCAGAGGGAGAAAAGAAAAGAAGAAGAAAGTGTGATGAGTAAAAAAATGAGAGTTGAGGGAGAAATACAGAAAGGAGAGGTTGAAAAATTAAAAGAAAGAGAGTTTGAAAACCCCCTTCCTTATCCTAAGATATATTCAAGGAAGGAAAGAGAAAAACAATTTGAGCGATTTATGGAGATTTTTAAGAAACTGGAAATCACCATACCATTTTTTGAAGCCCTACAGCAAATGCCATCATATGCAAAATTTTAGAATGAACTTCTTATGAAGAAAAGAAAGTATATTGAGAAGGAAACTATTGAGGTGCAAGGTAATTGCAGTGCAGTCATACAGAAGATGTTACCTCCTAAATTGCAAGATCCAGGGAGTTTTACCATTCCATGTACCATAGGGGAGTTAGAAGTTGGAAAAGCTTTGATTGACTTGGGAGCTAGCATTAATTTAATGCCCTTCTTTATGTTCAAGAGAATTAAAGGGTTAGAACTTAAGGCAACAAGGATGACTCTTCAATTGGCGGATAGATCTCTCAAATATCCATATGGAGTGGCTGAAGATTTAATAGTAAAGGTGGATAAATTTTTGTTTCCAGTGGATTTTGTCATATAATAGAGTTGGAGGAGAATGGAGATGCGGCTTTGATTCTTGGAAGACCATTTATGAAGACGGCCAGGATCGTGATTGATGTAGAAAATGGCAAACTTAAAGTCAGAGTGCAAGATGAAGATGTGGACTTTGATGTGTTTCAAGCGATGTCACATCCTAAAGATGATAAAGCATGCTTTCAAGTAGACATTGTGGATGAACTCTGTATGATGCAAGGGAATAGGGTGCGTGATGGATCTTCACTGGAAAGAATTCTTGTTAATGAATGTAAGGATTTGAATGAAGAAGAGGAAAAATTGATTGAAGGATGTGTTAAGGATTTGGAGGCATCAAAAGAAGTTCCAACAGAAAAGGCTAGTTTTGAGAAAATTAAGCCCAAGGAGAAAGTTAAAGAAAGTAAGATTGAGTTGAAAGAGTTACCACCTCATTTGAAGTATGTGTTCTTAGAAGATAATGGAGGAAAGCAAGTCATTATTAGTAACTCCTTATCTTCAAAAGAGGAAGAGAAGTTGGTGGGAGTTTTGAAAGTTAATAAAGGTACTATAGGATGGTCAATTTCAAATCTTAACGGCATAAGTCCCACATTTTGCATGCATAGAATTCTTATGGAGGATGATTATAGGCCAGTAGTTCAACCACAGAGGAGGCTCAATCCTGTTATGGTAGAGGTTGTGAGGAAAGAAGTATTGAAACTCTTGGAAGCTGGTATCATTTATCCAATTTCTGACAATAAATGGGTGAGTCCAGTACAGGTAGTTCCAAAGAAAGGAGGGATGACAGTGATCTACAATGAAAAGAATGAGCTTATTCCTACATGGACAGTTACTGGGTGGTGGATGTGCATTGATTACATGAAGTTAAATACAGCCACTAGGAAAGATCACTTTCCTTTACCTTTTATGGATCAGATGTTAGAAAGATTGGCTGAACAAGCTTATTATTGCTTCCTAGATGGGTATTATGGATATAATCAAATTGTGGTGGATCCTGAAGATCAAGAAAATACAGTTTTTACATGTCCCTTTGGTATATTTGGTTATAGAAAAATGCCATTTGGACTATGTAATGCCCTAGCTACTTTTCAGAGGTGTATGCAGGAAATCTTTGCAGATTTTATGGAGAAAAGTATAGAAGTCTTCATGGATGATTTTCCAGTGTTTGGAGATTCCTTTCAGAGGTGTTTGATCAACTTGGATGTTGTTCTTAAAAGATGTGTTCAAACAAATCTTGTTTTGAATTGGGAGAAGTGCCATTTCATGGTGATAGAAGGAATTGTTTTGGGACATAAAATTTCAGCCAGGGGGATTGAAGTGGATAAAGCAAAAGTGGAGGTTATTGAAAAACTTCCGCCACCTATGAATGTAAAAGGAATCCGGAGTTTTTTGGGCCATGCTGGGTTTTATCGAAGATTTATTAAAGATTTCTCAAAGATTGCTAAGCCGTTGAGTAATTTACTTGTCAAGGACACTCCATTTGTGATGAGTAAAGAATGTGTACAAGCTTTTAATGTTCTGAAGAAAAGTTTGATTTCTGATCCCGTGATTGTGGAACCAAATTGGAGTAAAGACTTTGAGCTTATGTGTGATGCTCGTGATTATGCTATAGGTGCTGTGCTGGGCCAAAGAAGGGAGAAAGTATTTCATGCCATCTATTATGCTAGTAAAGTATTGAATGAAGCTCAATTGAATTATGCCACTATGGAAAACGAATTTTTTGTTATAGTTTATGCATTGGAGAAGTTTAGATCCTATCTCATTGGATCTAAAGTGATTATCTATATTGATCATGCAGCCATTAAGTATTTGTTGACAAAGCCGGATTCAAAGCCACGGTTAATTAGATGGGTGCTTTTGTTGCAAGAGTTTGATGTGGAGATTCAGGATAAAAAGGGAAGTGAGAATTTAATTGCTGATCATTTATCTTCACTAGTCAACAAAGAAGTTACAAGCAAGTAGAAGGAAATTTGGGAGTCTTTCTCAGATGAAACGCTTTTATATATTCAGCATAACTGAATTGGCAACAAAAAAAGAAGTTTTTACATGATGCTATGCAGTTCATATGGTATGATCTGTATTTATTCAAGATTGGAGCTGATAATCTATGTAACGAAAGAAGAAGCAGAAGAAATTCTTTAGCATTGTCATAATTCACCTTATGGAGGCCATTTTAATGGAGAACGAACTGCGGCAAAAATTCTTCAGTCAGGATTTTATTGGCCTACGTTGTTTAAAGATACTCATAATCATGCTAGAAATTGTGACAAGTGTCAAAGGACGGGGGCTATTTCAAGACGACATGAGATGCAATTACAAGGAATTTTAGAAGTAGAAGTCTTTGACTACTGGAGTATTGATTTTATTGGACCCTTTCCACCATCTTTTAATAATGAATATATATTGGTGGCGGTTGATTATGTGAGTAAATGGGTAGAAGCCTTAGCATGCCCCAAGAATGATGCCAATACTATGATCAAATTCTTAAAAAGGCAAATCTTTTCACTTTTTGGAACTCCTAGGGTACTCATCAGTGATGGGGGTCTCATTTTTGTAATTTTCAGCTTGCAAAGGTACTAAAAAATTATGGGGTAAGACATAAAGTGGCGACACCTTATCATACAAAAACAAATGGTCAAGCTGAAGTTTCTAACAGGGAGATAAAAATAATTTTAGAAAAGACAGTTGTTGTCTCAAGGAAAGATTGGTCGCATAAACTAGATGATGCTCTTTGGGCATACAAGACAACTATGAAGACTTCTATGGGCCTATCACCTTTTCAGCTGGTGTATGGGAAAGCATGTCATTTGCCAATGGAAATGGAGCATAAAGCTTTTTGGGCTTTGTAATTTTTAAATTTTGATCCTCATGAAACTCAAAGAAAACGTAAAAGTCAATTGTTGGAGCTTGAAGAGATGCGGTTACATGCATATGACTCATCTAGGAGTTACAAGGAAAAGGTAAAATTTTATCATGACAGGAAGTTGATAAAGAGAGCTTTCAACCCTGGGCAGCAAGTGTTATTATTCAATTCAAGGCTGAAGTTATTTCCTGGAAAGCTGAAGTCAAAATGGTCAGGGCCTTTCGTAATAAAGCATGTACATCCTCATGGAACAATTGAATTGGTGAACCCAGCTGATAGTGACCTGCAGAAAAGTTGGGTGGTGAATGGTCAAAGACTCAAGCATTACTTGGGAGGAGAAGTGGAACAATTTTCCACAGTGATGAAGTTGGTGGACCTGTATGGTTATTGGGTCAAGCTCGTGATGTTAAACACGCGCTTACTGGGAGGCAACCCAGGGTTTTATTTTCTTTATGTTTTGTATTCTAAACCTTTAGAATAGGTTTGTTTCAGTTGAGTAGTGTAGGTTTTATTACACTTGCTTGAACACCTTATCTGATGATGGTTTGACTTGTTGATTGCATGATGAGTGTGCTTGATGATGCTTGATGTGGATGATGATTGAGATTGCTTTACATGTTGATATACAAGTGAATTTTTCACAAGCTGTGTGAACGGATGCTTGATGAGTTATGATTGTGGTTATGATGCTAAGCAGGGTGTATGATTGATATTTGAGTTGTTGAATGAGCATAGTTGTGTGAGGTTTTTGAGCTCCAGAGTGCTTGATTGATATATTTGCTATTCATTTGAGAGTATGAATGATTTTTCCTGAGTCTTTATGATTGATTGAATTACATGTTTGTGTCATATGATCAAGGCCATTTTTGGAAGCCCTTACTTAGCCAAAGTTTCATCCCAAAGTAAAAAGAACCACGTGTTTTATCCTTTTTGAACCTTAGCCTGAAACACTTTGAAAACCTTTTGAGAAAAACTTTACCTTCAGTTGAGTTGAGAATAATTGAATGGTATTTATAAAGGTTCAAGTTTGGGGTTGATGGGAGAATTGAAAGGCAAAAGACAAGCATTGAGCTAATGTGTTGAATGAAAAAGCATGAGAAATAGAAAAGAGAAGAAAAGAAAAGCATGAAAGATAATCTTAATGCAAAAGTAAAAGAAAAAGGGAAAGTTGGGAATGAGTGAGATTGGTTGAAAGAGAGTTGGTGCTTGAACTATAAATGTTGAATAACTCTCTTAACTCAAGGATTTTGTGATCTAGAAAACCAATTTTTCTTGTTAGCCCAACCTTATTATAAGCCTTGAAAAGTCCTTGTGATGGCATTTATGTGTGAGAATGTTGATTGTAATAGATGAAAGGCAATATTTTCATGTGACATTGGATAGTAGAGGGAAGGAGTGACCCCCTGAAACATTTAAGTGATTGAGTGAAACACTTTGCCTGGAAAGGATTGTTGAATTTCATGATTACATCTATGTTTAGTTGATTGATCATTCATAAGAATAGAATCTGTTGGAGAGTATGTGATTATGTGAACATTATGTGAGTTGGAATGAATTGAAGCATGTGTGCAGCTTGATAAGATTTCATTGAAAAGCTAAATTGAGTAATTACTTGTTGTGAAAGAATGAGTTTTGAATGTGTTGAACCATTTTGATGATAGGTGGAAGGCTAAGTTTTGTTTTGTTTGCTTGAGGACAAGAAAAGTTTTAAGTTTGGGGTTGTGATAACGGTCTAAAAATCGTTATTTTTATACTTGAAATTGATATCAAAACACACCCTTTATAGCTTAGATTGAGCTTGAAATCATGCAAAACACTTAAGTTAGGTTACAAGAGAGTCAAAGGTGGTTTTAGAGATATTATGCTTGGTTTTACATTGTTTTGACAGGATTTGACGAGAATTGAATGATGGAAAGTGAAGAAGGAAGGAGTTGGACTCAAGAAAGGATGAAAGAAGGTGCAAAAGAAGAATCGCAGCCACCGCTCAATGTCATTTCCAGCGCTGAGCGCCAGCTTCGTGAAGAATTCCACTGTTAGACACTTAAGCGCCAACGTTGAGGGGAAAAAGAAGAACCGTACTTACCGCTGAGCGCCAGACTCACCGCTGAGCGCTAGCCTTCTCAGTAAAAGCACTGCCAGCCGCCTGGGCGTGAACGTTGAGCATCCACTTGCACTTGCCGCTGTAGTTGGGCTTGGGCCTATTTTCTGTAATTTTTCACAGCTTATAAATAGATTTGTAAGACCTATTAGGGTTATCTTTTGGCAGAGAAAGACGGCAGGACACTCTCTTCACTCCTTGGAGGCGGATTTTTGATGCGAAAGCTCCAATCTTTCAACTCTAGGGTTATCTCTTTCATATTTTCCATTTAATTTCAACTAGTTTCACCATGACAATGGTGAACTAAACCCTTTGTTGTTGGGGAACAATGTAATCCTTTTGAAACTCTCTTATATCGAAGTTCTTATTTTATTCATATACTTTTATTATCAATAGTTTGGGTTTTCTTCTCTGAGATTAAAGCTTGCATTGTTTAACTCATTCAGTGTCATGATCATTGATTTTTTCGATACGGGAACGTACGGGGAAATCGAGAACTGGAAAGAATTCTATTGATTATGAAATATTACCTAGGAATAGGAATAAGACGGTCAATTGCTTTAAGCTTCTATCATTAATGCGTTACTATTTACTAGGGAGACTAGGAATAGTAAACTAGTAATTGGTAATAGGCTGTCTTCGCCGAAAGATCGAGTTTAGAGTAAATTAGAAATTTATATGAACATTGATAACAAAGTTGAATTTAATAAGAATAACATATATAGGAGGGTGGATTAGGATGAAACCGTAAACCCCAGCAACACCGTTCATCCATATCTTTATCTGTCAATTGATCAACCTTTTGCATACATGTTTATTTTTGTCTTTGCATCACAAAATCAAATTATCTTTCATTCAAGTCTTATGAGATCAATTCACATGAACGTCTAGGCATAAGAGTCCCTTGGGAAACGATATTCGGACTTATTGTCTATTTATTACTTGATACGATCCAGTACACTTGCAGAGAACCCTGGGGTTCTAGGCTTTGTATCTCTAGCAGAGAAGAGCATAACAATACACTATTTTCCTAATTCTTAGGCTTTATTTCTCGTTCTCTTGCATTGTTCATAGAGTTCCCCCATGTCTATGGGGAACTAATTTCTATTTATTGTTAGGGATGATGTAACTTTGTAAACTCTCATGTATTTGAATCGATTCTTTATTCCACAAGCTTTTTCTTTAATTGTTAGAGTAATTCATCTGTTTCAACACTTGCTGTGTTTAACTTGTTCATTAGCATGTTTTATGAATTGCATGAGTGTGGGGAGGTTCCTTACAATTCAAGTTCTTGTTGAATTACTACCAAGAGTAATATTGCCCAGGGATGGGGGTACGAGTCTTAGTCATCTTAACCTCTTGATCTTCACATCTTATTATCAGAAATGCTAGGAATTGTATGAACTGGTAATATGGGACAGGCTTATTCACCGAGGGATCGGGTTTAGGTGATTTAGTGAGGGACATTAAGATTAATGCAAAAGGAAGAATTCTTATATACATGAGAGGGAACTTGGTGAAATCTAACCCCAACAACATATTCATTTCATATCAATCAACATCTGTTCATCTTTGTGCTCTTTTTCTATTGATCACTTGCATTCATATTTAATTTTATGTCCTTGCATTCAAACCTAATGATTTCTTCTTATTTTAAGTCTTAATTAATCTTGTTATCACATGACTGTTTAGCGCCGAGAGTCCTTTGGCATACGATACTTGGTCTTACCATTTTATATTACTTGTGTGACTCGGTACACTTGTTTTGTCCGACAGTAATTCCCGAAGGCTTTTGGCCGTCGGTAAAGCCTTCGGTAATTACCGAAGGATTCTGGCCGTCGGTAATTACCAAAGGACCTAGGCCTTCGGTAAATGTCGCGAACTGGTTCATCTTCTTCCTCTTCCTTCCTCGCTGTGTCAATTTTTTTTTTGCATTTCCACGAACTCCGCCACCAAAACGGCATCACGCGAATAACCATGGAGAGTTGAGCTCGCCGGAAAAGTTTAGGACCAGTGATGTTGTGTCATTTTATCATAGGGAGTTGAGCTCACCAGAAAAATTTAGGACCGGTGATGTTGTGTCATTTTATCATGCAGAGTTGAGCTTGCCGGAAAAGTTTAGCACCGGTGATGTTCCTAATCGCACAAATGAACTCTACAACAGCTCACCGGAAAACTTGAGCTTGCCGGAAAAGTGGAGCTCTCCGGAAAAGGTGAGAGCATCCCGTGATGGTGGAGACTATCCTGCGATGGTGGAGAGCAACCCGCAATGGTAGAGAGCTGAAGCCACAAGACGGTAAGGAGAAATGAGTAGTGGTGGTGTGAAACTGAGATGGTAAAGAAAAATGAGGAAAAATGAGTGTGTTTGCCATATATATTGACATTGAACGCAGAATTTGGGCGAGAAAATTCTCGTTCTTTTTACCGACGGACCTAGGCCTTCGGTAAATCCGTCGGTAATGTCGGTAAGTGAAATAATGGGCGGGAAAATTCCCATTTTTTTATCGACGAATTCAAAGTTCTTTTTCACAATCATAGAGTTTCTCTAACACCTAACTCTCAAACCTCTTAGTGAAAAATTTATTTAAATTAGGTTTAGAGAAACTATTTATAAACCCTTAACCCAAAATACCAGGACATGTACTCGCTTGTGTGGACAAGTGGCCCTAAAACTTGAATTCCCAGGTCACGCCTGTTGTTCCATACGTCTATTGGGCATGTCTAGTAACCCAATTTTCATCTTGTTTGCCACTCATATCAACTTTATGGAGGTCATTAAGATTGTTTTGTAATTCAGGAACATGTTGTGATAGGCAAAATTGTAACTTGACCCGGTCTGACTGGTGCCATTCAACAATTGCAAAACAAATTAAAGTTGTGCATGACGTCCATAATGTCTGGTCTCTGTAAGCTTGGGCAAGAATAATTGACTTTAATCCCTCATACAGAGCCATTGTAAACTGCGTCAATGGACCATTACTATCTGATTCCATTTTTATCAAAAACGATTTAAATGACAAATACAATGTTACCTGGTTATGTTCTATATGGTCTAGCCTTGATCGGTATCCGATTAAATCATTACGGGGGACATTTCGAAAGGTCAAAACAAGACCTCCGCTCCATCGACATACAAGTGGGAAACTAAATTGCAGTCGCGAAATTGGTATAATAAAGGGCATACGAAACCATGCCCACGATTGTAACGACGATGCACAACCACCCATGGTCTTTGAATGTTGATCTATTGCTCTACAAATCTCCTTGTACAACACAGCTAAATAAGCAGACCCGCAACTATATCATCGAGTTTTGCGAAGATTACTTAAGAAATTCAAGTACATTAAGTGTACTTTATTACCTGTTTTATCAGGCATAAGAACCCCTTCAATTAGTCCAAATATATATGCCCTTGCATGGGCATGTATTTCATCTAGACTTGAGTCGTCATGTACATGCAACATATTTTCCCGCAACCACTTTAGCTTCAGTGTAGATCCAACAAGAGACTCCCCCTTAATCGGTGTAATCCCTAACAACGTATCACATATATCTTCCTAATCAAACATTGTAGGTCCAATTACTGGAGGACCATCAACTCTAAGCCACAATTGTAGTGACACATCTTGCAAGGTAATTGTGCATTCTCTAGTTGGAAGATGAAAAGTCTGTGTCTCAAGCCTCCACCTTTCAACCAACTCTGTAACTAACCTGTGATCTACTTTTAAGTGTCTCAATTTAGATACAACACCAAACCGAACTTCCTCTATAACAGAAGCAACTACAACATGTGGTTCAAGCATCAAATGGAAGTATGAAGAGATAATGTTGCCCTCTGCATCCTAAAAATCAACAAAATAAAGAAATTACAGGACAAAAGTTAATTGAAATTTAAGTTTATGAAAAACAAAAATAACATACCATGGATGCAATATACGCAGGTCTATGTTTTTCTTGCCTCCACTACATCTTTGAAGTGTTTTGGTCATCTACGATTTAATTGATGACAATAATATCAGTATGTGATGAGGTTATGAACAACCACAATTGAAGATATATGTAGACAATTGCTCACTACATCAATACAATGTCATCCGTTGGATTAAAGTTAGCAAAAAATATGACAATCTCTTACTGCAACAAGTATATGAAATTTTGTATATCTCGTGGCCAAAGTCTGCATAGGTAATAAATTCGCATATTATCAAAAGCAAGTAAATAATTGACATTGGAAGAACTCTTTAACACTACCACATTCACATGCTCATGCTACATACTAAATTGGTCGTAAGAAATTAGATACCACATCATTTTTGTTTTATCGTTAAAGAATATAATAATAATACTAAAGAAATAATAATTTAATAATATTTATAATAAAGTTGAACTGGTCCCATGTGTTGAAAAAAAGAATGGGCAGTACTTCTCGCGTGCATGGAAATAGTAATATTTCACATGGCAAAAGTGAATGGGTACAACTAAATCAAATTTGGTAGACTACCTTAAATTGACCAAAATCTCCATCCGTAAAAAAAATGACATCCAACCATGCGTACTATGTATGAAAATAATTAACCTTTGCACATGAAAACAATAAATGTCAGTTGCTTCATACAAAGTGGTTCAAATATGGACAAAACATTAAGCGTGACTTGTCAGACCTTCTACATGTGTGAAAATAATAAATGCACTCATTCACCTCTACTTGTTTATTTTTAATCCTTACATTAAAGTGATACACAGTGTGCACAATCAACATCCTAGCCTATAAATGAAGGAACTTCTACCTTATTCCATCAATCCAATCAACTCACTAAAAAACCATTTTAAACAGTCATGGCATCTACACCATTACCTGTGTTAGTTCACTTTAATGACACTATATTCATAGAAGAAAACTATTCGGAAACATACATTAGTTCCCATAAAGCTTGGGTCATTATTGTTGATATGATGAATATTGTCGAAGTGAAGCAAGAAATCCTCAACCACTTCAACATGTCAGCGCTAAACCAATATCAAGTCGATACAGGTTACCAATCTACATATGTGGTGACATTGTTCTTGTATAATTTTTACAGATGACGACTTAGTGGCAATATTTTTTATGGCAACACAAAAAGTTGTGCATGTTCATGTTGAGATAATGACATTTATTACACCAATTCAACCAAACACAACCCCTAATGAAGTTTATTATGATTTGATGAATAACTTCAATTTCTCATTAAATCTTGATTGAGGATGACGTACCTTATTTTTCAAAAATGTATTGAAGTACTACATGTTGTTTATCGTTCTTCCACTTATCAGATGTCAGTCTACACATCAATAAATGAATGTATTATTGCAAGTGACATCATCAACTAAGCTACTGTGCAACTTTTACCTATAAAACATGCACCTATAAGCCATTAACAATACACACATTCAAACATATAAATTTACTCTTCATTGTGTTGTTCTTCTCCATTCAAACATCTTATACCACAACTTAAAATGGCAGCTTCCATCTACGCATGCATCTACGATAATGGCAACATTGTTTCTAATGCAAAAAGTGTTGTTTTTTTTACATTGGACACCAAAATCATGATTCACATTCACAAAGGTTTTACGTTGTCTAGATTAATATAGATACTACTATAGAAGCCGAACATAGATCCAACCCATCCACCTCCAATCCTCCACTTTAGATTTCCAACTCAAATATTTGGCAGACATATCACCTTGACAACCACGTAGATTCAAGATGACGATGACTTGGAAGGTGCAATCAACATCACAGAGGCCAACCCAATTTTAATATGCATACAAATTTGTTCCACCTATACTACTACTATTCCATCTTCCGTATTGATTTTTGGAACACAATCTAACCAAGATGAAACACCATCACCTACCCAACCCTCACATCACTCTTTTGACCTTAACAACACATATTTAAGGGAATGGAAAAATGAGATACAATCATACATTGAACTATTAATCGGTCCATCCACTTCACAACTTTTCCAATATCTCCCACATCAAAACACAGAACCCTTATCCCCTCATACTTTACAAGAAAATGAAATATTATGCTTAACTTCATCGTCATTAGATCCATTTAGTGAGGATGAGGATGAAATCCTAAGCCAACACAATCATGATGAACAACAAACAATAAAAACAAACAACCTTTTACATTTATTCCATACAACCCACCCCAACACTTCCAATCCTATGAAGCATTTCCCTCACATCTACAACAATATCGTCACATATATGATCATCATTTAGTTTTGGATGAACCTTTCGCCATCAACCTGGAACATTGACTCAGGGAATGAGGTTCCAAACCAAGGAACAAGTCATTGATGTTCTAAACGCATTTCACATACAAAACCATTGTACGTAAAAAACGACACATTCTAACACAACAAGGTTGAGGGTGCAATATGTACATCAACAGTGTCCATGGAACTGTCAAGCTCGTACACAAGATCAAGTCTGGAAAATAAGAAAAATTGATGGTGCACACACATGTGCCACACAACTCATCACACAAGATCACAACAGGCTGAGATCTCGAATCATTTCCCATCACATACGTGAGATGGTGGAATCTGACCCATCTACACCAATCGCAACAGTTATTGCTTCCATGAATACCTCTATGGGGTACACTACATCGTACAGAAAGGCTTAGTTGGCTAAACAACATGCAATTGAACATGTGTATAGGAATTGGGAAGAATCGTTCAACAAATTACCATGCCTACTACAAGCCATGCAAACTTTCTTCCCGACTTTGTGTACAAATTGAAAACACAACCAATTATTGATGGCCAAGAGATTTTCCAAAACCAACAATATTTCAAAAGACTTTTCTGGACCTTCAAACCTTGTGTTAATGATTCCCATATTGCAAACCGTTGGTGCAAGTGGACAGAACAGTCCTGTATGGAAGATATAAGGGGACTCTTCTAGTCGCTGTGGCACGAGATGGGAGAAACAACATACTCCCCATTGCTTTGCTATAGGTGAGTGTGAAACAATAAACACTTGGTTGTTTTTTCTAAAATCCTTAGGAGACATGTCACACCTCAACAAAACTTGTGCTTAATTTCGGATCGCCACAACTCCATTAGTGCAGCATTCAATTGATCAACCAGTGGGTGGACAGAAGGACCTTCTCAACATGGGTAACTACTTTTTTAAAATTTTTAACCAATTTAATGTCATCTTTATTATTCTTCATTATCCGTAATCATTAGTATTTTCTTAAATATTTTTGCAGCATACGCAATGACTTAGGCGCGATATAACTATTACTACAATATCATTAGGGAAAACAATCCCGAAGAAGCAACTTAGATGGATCAAATTCCAATACAACAATTCACACTTGCGTATGATGAAGGCATAAGATGGGGTCACCTAACAACAAATCGAGCCGAAATAATTAACGTAATCCTGAAGAAGACAAGAACTTTACTAATCTCTTCCATAGTGTGGACCACATACAGAAGATGAAACTTTTTTTCACAAAAAGAAGGAAACAAAAAACTATAATAATAAGTATTGGTCATGTCTATTCTTAAAATGCCACGAAAGTCCTACAGTCAAACACCCACATGGTTGTTGAATTTGATAGAAATACAACAAAATTCAGAGTCGAGGAGATTGTAAACCCAAGAGAAATGTGACCTGCAAGAAAATTTGTTATCAGATTGGATGAACGATGGTGTGATTGTGGCAAGATTCAAAAGATTCATCTATTGTGTTCACATGTCTTAGCAGCTTGCAAACATGCTCATCACGACTTTAACATTTACATCAGTCCCTACTATAGGTTGGATGTCATCTTGAAAGTGTATAATAATATGTTTGGGGAGCTACGACATGAAGAATATTCGCCACCATACCAAGACAAAAAAATTTGGCCTTATCTAGCCACAAAAAGGAATGCAAAGGGTCAACCAAAATCATCTAGAATCAGGACTGAAATGAACATAAGGGAATGAGCACACCCATGAAATTATTCATATTGTCAAACCCCAGGCCACAGAAGAAATCAATGTCCTCAATATCCTAGCATTAGAGGGTCCACATCTCATTATGGTGATGATTAGTTAATTACTAGTTTTAATGTTTGATGTAGTCATAATGCCAACCGTATTTTAGACTTTGTTATGCAAGACAGTTATGTTAAAATTAAAGAAAATGTTTCATTCACTGATGTCAATCACTTCGTTCTCTATTGAAGTTAATTATTGTGTCTTTTGTCATAAAATGGAAAAATTTTACAAAAACACACCAATAACCATCATGGGGAGTGTTGTTGTTAAAGTTGGGGAGTATAGTTTAACTTTTTGTACAAATAGCCATCTGGTCGCTGGTAATCGATTACATGAACCCTGTAATCAATTACCAGAGGAAAAAATGTAGTTTGTGCAGAAACTTCAACTATACTTCACAGTTGGAACAACAACACTCTCCAAGATGGATTTTTCTCTATTTTAGTAAAATTTGTCCATTTTTTTTATATAGGTGAGTTAGTTCAATGAACGGGAATTTTCTCGCCCATTTTTCCTCTCTGTCCACTAGGAGAGTGTTATATATCTCGTTTTTCTCATTTCTTCCTCATTTGTGCGAGGAACTTCCTTTTTTTCCTACTTCTCCATCTTCCACTCCATTGCAGCTACAAATCAAAATTGTCTCCATCTCCGTTTAGCAAGATCGCCGCTCCGTTCAGTCAGGCTCCCTACATCTTTCTTCTTTGCAACCACTGTCAGCACCGTTCAATGTCTCTTTTCTTCCCTTTCACGCTTTAGCTGTTGTCACCACTGTGCAACCCTTTTTTTTTTCTTCCGTTTTCACCGCTGCCATGGTAGAACGCCACCACTGTCGTGGGAGAACCATGCGGAGTAGTGCTGCCAACAAGGTGGCCGCATGATGTGCTGTTGAAAATGAAGAAAATATGGATGCTCAAAAACTAATTAGGCATTTTTCCCAATTTTAGGGTTTCTAAAACAATTGGAGAACCTAAGTTTAGTCTTTGATTTTGGTTTTGGAATGAATTGGATTGTTCTTTTGGTTTAGGAATGAAGAAAGTTTGACAAAAAAATGAACTATCCGAGGAAAAAGAAGAAGGGGAAAGAGGAAGAAGATGAACCAGATCGAGATATTTATCGACGAACTTTCCGACGGATTTGTCCTTTGGTAATTATCGACAGATATTTCTTTCAGTAATTATCGACGGATTTTTCCTTCAGTAATTACCGACGAATTATGTGGCAATTACCGACAGATTTTTTTTCGATAATTACTGACGGTCTTAATAGTCCGTCGATAAATATTATTGACAACATTATTACCGACGGAATAATGCCATTATGGACGGATTTGGACATTTTCGACAGAAATAAAATTTTAATGTAAAAAGAATATAATACTTATTATATAAATATAAAACACACTATCTTATCCAGGTAATTTTAAATGCAACATGTGCTATGTAAAAAAAAAAAAATATGTGAAAGACACAGTTACTTCAAGAAAACATGGTAAGAGAGTCCCACCTAAATAAACCCATCCAAAAGCCAAAAAGTGACGAACTCAACTAGGTACGTCAGACCCACATTACCATAATTTTTGTTATTTTTTCAGCGTCAAATAGTGTGGCTCCAAAGCTTGCTAACATTTTAATTTTAAGAAAATATAGGGCATGGCGTCAACTTGTAAGCCCTTAGCTCCCTATTTAACTCCTAAAATTAATATTACATATAGTTGTACATTGGTTCTCAAAAAATTTATTTAATTAATTTTTAAATATGATGGACACCAGCCCTCTCTAATATCTAGTTTTTAAAATTAATGGCAATGATAAAGAGTGGCCTGCTCGTCGCTGCGCATTTATTCTTTTTAAAAACATATCATATGTATGGGTATTTATTCAGCCAAACGTTCTCTTTTTGTAGAATTTTAAATTAATATAACATGTGTCAGCCAAGCCAACATTTTCGTAAGAATAAAAAAAAATTACTTTTTTGTATCTCTGGTTACTCCTTAAAACCTGATACATCATCATTGTAAATTGACACAAATCAGAATTTTGAATCATACCAAATATAATTTTTATCCAACTACAAATCACATTTTCAATTCAATCCAAATGTACGTATCCAAGTAGAAAATTTCAGATGTAATACACTCACTAGTGAAAAAACGCTATTTAACATCGGTTATTTTGGGCTTTAACGTCACTTATGGAACCGACGTCTATTCGGGTGACATTAATTACACATCGATCAGGATATGACCGATGTCTATGTAGACGTCGGACTATACAGGTCAGACTTCTATATAGACGTCAGACTCTATAGGTCAGACGTCTAAAATGTCGCCATATTTGATAGGATCTTTCTCCGCTTGAGGCCTCTCGAGTTGTTCCTGATGGTGATTCGAGTTTAGAACTTTATATTTTAGTTGAAGAGAATGGATTGTACGTTTTTTTTTTTGTATTGGATGGTTTTAATAATGTAGTGGAGGGAATTAGAGAATTGCAAAACGCAAGAAATCGCCGTCCAAGAACGCTGCCGAAGGACACGAGCAAAACTGGACAAAACTCAACGAAAACACATTTTAATCGGTTGAAATGAAAGATAATTTATCAAAGAGTAATGTAATCGGAGTAAAATTAATTTTAAACTGTGCAAAAGTGAGAAAACGAACCTGAAAAACGTAGCCTGTGGAGAGAAAATGCGAGGACGATGATGAACAATGAGTGCGTGTAACTGTTGCCTCGCGTTCGCAGTGCTTTAATGCAGACATTTAGAAGTCGGTTTCCCCCATAACAGACGTCTACAGACATCGGTTCCCCCCACAATAGACGTCTAAAAGGCTTTAGAAGTCAGAGTGGTGGGATAAGACGTCTATATGGAGTCAAAAAGTGACTTTTTATATATTTGGATTTAGGGTTTAGACGTCGGTTCCCCCCATAACAGACGTCTATAATATTTTAGACGTCGGGGCTCTCCCAACTGACGTCTATATGTCTGGCAGGTAGGTGAATAACCATTAATTTCCACCATATAGACGTTGGTGCCCCTCCTTACTGACGTCTATATGACTGAAAGAAATGACTTTTCACCCCACCTGTCAGACATATAGACGTCAGTTAAGAGGGGCCCCGACGTCTAAAATATTATAGTCGTCGGGGCACCTTCTAACTGACGTCTATATGGCCAACTTATTCACGAAAATGTCACCGGTCATCAACATACGTTGTGCTTACCCTTAACCGACGTTTAATGGGTGACGTTAAATAGCGTTTTTGCACTAGTACTACTAATATAACTTAAGTCTGGTTGTTGGGAACAAGAATAGAATTTCGTTGACAGACCCACATTTTGGAGTGCAATTCCAAATCCCATTGAAGCAACGCTTTCTATTTAAGCTGATATTAATGCATTATAACAATTTAAAGAGTATCGATATATATGACATGAAATAAGAAAATCTTTAAAGTTTATATTAAATTTCCAATATTGACGACTGTAATAATTTGTCAAGATGAACAAAGATCACAACTCATGATGTAACTCCTGGGGTTATCATGGTTTTAACCGCACTATTAGGCCTAAAGTGATCTATTAATGGAAGAAGACGACTACTGACCATTTAAAGATGAAGGTTAGTAATGAAGCTAATTGAGTTAATGTTATAAATTTTTTTTTTTAGAAAAATCAGTTTAGGAAAGTAATGATTGAACCTTGCTTGATTAAAGTTTCTTTCCTGTGATCAAATCTTCATCCGCAAGGCTCAAGATTTTCCTCTAAGATATTGGTTTGTTGATGTCGTTCTTATCGTCTTGAGATTTTTATTCCGCATGTTTTGGTTGGAATGTTTACATGTACTCTTCAAACTCCATAAAAATAGAGTGTGGTGCATAAATAGAGTGCGGTGTTTTTTTCAAAACACAAATTTTTTTCATTCTGTTATTTTTTTTATTCTCTTTTATTTTATTATTTTTTATGGATTTATTATTTTTATTTCTTTTAAAGTTTCTTGCTCTCTAAATTTTTTTTGAGATGTTTTTGTTGTATTTTGGGAGACTTGAGCAGCACATCACGGATAAGTTCTTAAAGACAGTGGATATATACACCTTAAGAAATCTGTGTAATTATTTTCAGTATTATACAACAATCTTTAAGACTTATGATTGACATCAATAATCCAATCCTAGAGAATTAAAACATTATTTCTAGAACACAGATAGTCTTTGCTAAACCATTCTTGGATGTGTTGAAAATTGATGTCTTCTCAAGACAACTTCCAACATTGGAAAAAACACTTAACTACCTTGCTAGACATGTATGGAGTTGCTACTGCTCTTTCATCTCCAAAACCCGACTCTAGTCTCCCTTAAAATTCAAAAGAAGATGAAGATTGGATTCATGGGAATTAGGTATGCTAACATATTTTACTTAGCACAGTTTCTAATGATTTATTTAATGTGTATTATTCCTATAAGGAAGAAAGAGACATTTCAGATTCGTTGATTCTTAAATACATGGTTAAAGATGTTGTTAAACAAATGTTCGTCATTGGGAACTACTATCGCTGAGGAATGATTAAAGTGAAGGACATAAATTCTCAAATCAATGAGTGCTATAAGCTACTTGAAGATATCAAAGTAGAGAACATTCTTCTACTCGATGAGTTTGTTTCAGAACATCCGATCAAGAAATTTTCACCATCACATACTGACTATAAACATTAGTTGCAACACAAACACAAGCAGATGTCGCTTCCAAAGCTCATCACACAAATTATTATTGAAGATACCAATAGGAAAAAGTATACTACTGCAAGGGCTAAAGCTTTGTCTGCAAAAGTAAATATGGTAGAAGACAAACTTGCTCCCAAAATGTACGAACACAAACTTGATCACAAAAGAAAAAATCTTGTCCCAATTGCTCTAAACATACCTATAAAAAGAAATAAAATTGTCTCATAAATGGAAAGAAGGGCCATCATGTACCACAATTTAGGCGCAGAGTAAGAAACGACAATCCTCCTAAGGCAAATATAGCCAAAGGAGAGATATTATTGTTATGGTCATTTCACAAGTAAACTTGATGACCAATGTCAACAAGTGGGTGGTAGGGGGATTGAGAAGAACATGTTTACCTCGGTGATTCCAAGACAACTCTTGTTTTGGAAAGAGGGAACATTGTTCTCAAACCACTATAAGAATTATTAAAATTATTGGCGGATTATTACCAATGGCTAATGATTCATCGACAACACTCATTTACTGGCGAATCTACCAATGGCGTAGAGAATGAGTACTTACCGACGACCAATGGTCGTCGGTTGTTGAGTTCGTAGCTTACGCTGATGTCTGGTGGCACAACGTTGGTTGTTGGTGGAGCAATGCTGGTGGCTGGTTGTGGTGGCGGTGCAACGTGCGTGACGCTGGTAGTTGTGGAGGTGGCACGAAGTTGGTGGGGCGACACTGGTGGAATGACGCTAGTTGTTGGGCGATGCTACTGGTTGGTGATGCGACGGTGATGACTGGTGGCGGTGGCACAACGCTGGTGGCTGGTAGCGGTGCACAACGCTGCTGGGTCTACATGCTATTGGGTGATGGTGGCCGCTACGTCATGGTGTCTGCTGCCGATGGAGGGTTCGTGGTTTTCCAAAAACCTTAAACTAGGGATGAAGGTCTAGTACTGGAGGTCTGTCGAAGGTAACTATGTGTTAAATGGATTGCTTTCTTATTTTGGTTCTAAAATTAGTCTAATGGATTTCCTTAACGATGCTTGCTTCCAATTTAGAATTGGTATAATGGATTGCCTTATAATGACGCTTGCTGCCAATTTGAAATTGGTTCTGTTTAGATATGTTATTACAATGATGCTTATTGCGAAATTGGAATTGGTTTAATGGGTTGCCTTGGCTTACATGTGCTTTAGTAGTAGTTGTTATAGGTTTGGTTTTCATAGCTTTCTGCATTTTGGTGCACGTCATATGATGACATTATTCATTCTGGGATTACTATTCCACGCATTGTTTCACTTTTCTCATGAATTGGCTTTCATTTGCTATCATTACATTTCAATTTTCATTTCAACATTGTAGTTATACATTAGCCATAAAATGCAATCTAAACCCATTTCTCATGAGTTTTTCTGTTGTCGAGGGATTGTTGTTGTCGAAGGTTCGTGCTTGTTGCATCTTCATCAAGGGATAGTTCGTGGTTGTGCAAAAGCCCTAAACTATTAGTTTCCCCATGGACCATCTAGGTAAGTTCTAAGTCCTTCTTTGTTAGTATTTTAGTCCATCTATTTAAGTGCTTAAGTTCTAGGTTTCTATTTAACTACCGCTCATGAGCTTTTAGATATTGGGGTAGTAGACAGAAATTAAGCAGTATTTATTCATAGATATTGGCAGGTAGATAGAAATGGAGCTTCACATTTTAGTGGAGCGACCCGATAAGCGCAAGAGAGCGACCCAACGAGCTGCACATTTTAGTGCAGCTTCACAACCATCATTATCTTTTAGGGTATCATCTTTCATTTTACCCAAGCCCCACGAATATTTAACATTCTCATATCCAGCTATTTGCATTTCAGACTTTTTACTTTCCCAGGCAAACCATTCATTAGATTTAGTATGATCTCTTGTGTTTTCATTCTAACCACTTGACTTAGAAGAATCTTCTTATGCGATAGTTTTCCCCTAAGAACTTACCTGGGTGTTTTCAGATCTTCTTTCAATTGTTCTAGCTTTTTTACTTACCCAACCATTGCTTATTGAATCATTGCATGTTCAATTATTGTATGCTCAATCATTTAGTACTTCAGGATTGCCTTCGAAGACAACCTCAAAACTAGAGTTATGCGGTGGGGACATTTCCAAATCCAAATTTTCTTCTTCCAACAAATCATCAATATAACCATACAAGCATCAGTTTCTTCTCCATTAATCTGACTTCTAACCATGTGAAGAAAACTGTAAACATCCATCCCTTTAATTTCACTTGACCTTATCTGCAACTATACATAGACTATAGAAGCTCATCTAACTTTATGTGATCAGTTATTACAACCAAATAGTGACAGTTTGAGCAATGATTGTAGCTAACTAACTAACTGATAAAAGGGTCAGTCTAGATTGAGTGAGTGTAATGGGGAATCCAATGCTCTAGTTAAGGGTACTCAAATTGATATAAAATAAAACTATTGTAAATATGATGTAGAAGTTGAAGATAGCAATAACAAGCACCACTTTGTCTTGGTTGGTGAACATATTCAACACAATCAAGACATAGGTTTAAATGATTATATTCAGTCAATATATGAAAAATTATATTTTAATTGTGTACAAAAGATGGATCTCAATATATGTCTGATTGTCTGGATATGGATTGTTTATTGTTTTATGTAGGTCTGATGATTATGTGAATGTGGGATACACTTACCGACGAATATACCGGCTCATATATCCTTCGATAATTACCGACGGATATATCCGTCAATATTGGTTATCGACAACGAAATTACAAACGAATTTTTGATCGTCGGTAAACTGTGAAAATTGTCCATTATCAACGAATATTGGTTGTTTTTTACAGATTTTGTTTTTCGGTATTTTATATTTTTTTTTGTAGTGAACTCACGTCTGGAAAGATTGTGACCTTAAGTGAAGTGCTACACACACCATCAACCAAAGTTAATTTAATCTCTGTAACACTACTGGGAATAGTGGGGGTTAAAGTGTCATTTTAGTCTCACAAGATTATAATAACAAAAAATCATGTTTTGTGGGGAAGGGTCATAGTAATCAAGGTCTTTTTGTATTCAACATTTCTAAAAATTAGAATGAATCTTGTTCTTTTGCTTATATTATTGATTCATATGAGATGTTGAATAGTAAATTAGGACATGTGAATTCCTCATATGTTATGAAATTAAATAGACTAGGAGGTATAAAGAAAAGTTGTTTGAAGTTGTTTACATAAGTAAAACGAAAAATAATACTTTCACACGCACTCACACATTTTCACATTCATCTTACATTACCGTTCTTTTACCTGTAGGCCCACATCAATTTCTTCCCACTATTATTTTCAATGTCAATCTTTTGATAATCTCACAAATTCCCAAAGATTCATTTAAGATCCTATGTTTATAGTGTTGCTCTTATTATTCACCTGGTTATTGCTAACATGATCACTCTTATCATTGGTAGACACTACAACAACCTCAGTCGTACTTAATTCTGTCTTTGATGACACCAAATCAGTTTGTGGCTTAATTTCTTTGCTTTTACTCCACAACACCATGTACAAGCCACACACAATTAGCATTGCACCAAGTACACTGAACATATTAAAAAATGAATAAAAATCAGTCACACACACTAGAGAAATTAACACAATAACCTTTTATTGAGGTTTTTTTTTTCTTCTAAGCAATAACACACAATAAAGAAGAATATTAAAAGAGCATAAAGTACATAATTATGATGTCACCTTTGAATTAGCTACCAATTCATAAATATATATTGTTTTATCTTCTCTATTTAAGGTTTACCACAAGTTACCAACAATTTTACAGAACAAGTTCTAAATGTTTATTAAGTAAAAATTTGGTGTAAAAGAAATAGTGTATACCTTCCAAGGTAAAGTTTCTCTTGTAATAAGAGGGGAGCAGTGGCAGCCACGAGCACAAGCTCAAGTGGATTGAATACAGATGCATATAATGGACCTCTCTTCCGTACACACCATGAAGTGACAATATTCACGAATGCAGTGACTGCAATTCCCTGCCACACAATATTAGTTTCAAAATATGAAAGATAAGTAAACGAAAAACTCCCATTTCATTTTGGAGTTAAAGTATGAGAAAAAATGGGGAAAGAGAACACAATAGGTAAAATGTGATGAAAATTAGAAATACGAAGAAAATAAAGTAAAAAAGATATAGAAATTGAATGATGGTTATTAGCGTACTGAATAGAGTGTCGCCAAAATCCTAATAGTTGAAGGCAACTTCCACTGATTCCAATCTTTTTCAACGCAAAGGGCAAAGACAGTGGCTTGTACTGCCGCCATTGAATTCATTAACGATGTGCTTGAGTGGTGGCTTGGATATTCCTTACTCAGCTTAGCCTATATTGTACATACACAACTGCAACATTAATATGTATCCAAAACCACACCAAACACATGCCTACTCGTATTAATTAAAGCAAAAAGGGGACATCATATATGTAATATGTCTAAGTACTCATCTTACACGAATGAGAATAAAATGAATCAAGAAAAGAAAAATTATGGGTATACAAATTTTCTAATTTTTTCTACTCAAACAATGCTACCTTCTTAAAGGAATACAATACGAAAGGTTATATGGTAATTTCCTCATGTTTCTTGGGTTAAATTTAACACAGATGGAACGAAGTTCAGGTTTATTAGGTTGTGAAGGTATTTTAAGGAGAAGTAGAAGAAATATATTAAGAGTTTCTCTACATATCTAGGAGTTAAAAATGCTTTTTTATTCGAGTTAAGTGTTGGATTTAGAATTTTTTTGGCTAGAATGTGATTAACTTTGGCTTGTCAAGCTTTACCTAATCATAAGATACTACCATGTTCTGTTAGAGGTCATTGCATAAAATGTGTAAATTTTTGTAATGATATTAATTTTAAAGTCTAACATTTTTTGACGAGGAAATTGTTGTATAGATAATTTGGTGACCTTATGTGTAAGAACCTAGAAAATAGAATATTAGAATTGATAGTTGTTTTAAAATAATGAGAGAGAGTATTTTAAAGTTAAATAATTCAATAATATAAATAGAATTTCATAAACTCCTCTAATTATCTAAAACACAATCATCTCTCTAAAACTTTTCTCCGAGTTCCCTTTTCACTTCTCTCTAATATTTCTAATTCCTTGATCATCCATTTGAGATCAGGAAGCGCCTAGGAGATCACTGCAATGTAATCTCCACTTTTCTCCAATCAGATTTCCTTATAGATGAAGTAAGTTTTGGCTCATTTTTCCCATTATCTCTTAGCCTAAGACCATGTTTAGAAATTTCTTCGCATGTGTCATTTTTGTTCTTTTACTGGTTCTTGAATAATCTGAGGCCTTAAGGATTCACTCTGATATCAATATGGTGATTTGTAAGTGTTTCTAGGTTTCCTTGTCCTTGAAGCAATGAGTGTGCGTGTTTAGAACATGGTAACGTTTCTGTTTAAGGTAAGGGGGGCTAATGACCTTCTTGATGCTATTTTAATTTGATGATTTCAGTTAGAATCTATTGACTATAGTTAAAATGTGGAAAGTTTGATTGCTTTAGTAGAAATTGTGTTTTGAATGATTTTCTTTGTTAATTGGTCCCTAGTATTGATATGAATGTATTAGTTTGTAATGAAACTGTTTGTAATAGATATTGCTCAGGGAATTGGCTGTGTTTGTGAAGTTAGTAATGATATGTGGTTGATATAATGGGAAAGAAAAAGTTAAGCTAGTTTGTGGGTCAACTCTTGGTCTAAAATGGAGTTGTAATAGGTGAATTCGAGAAATGGGGGTCCAAATGAACATATGGTGATTAAGGATTTGTTAGGTAGTTAAATGAAACTGGGTAGGGAGGTAAATTTATAAATATTTGATCTAGAAGTGTAAAGTAGATCATAGGTGGTGTCTTGAAATGGATTTGCCGCATTTTAGGGGTTTTGGAGATTGAGATTTTGATTTTTAAGGTTGTATGTAGGTTTGAGTGTTTGCGATCTATCCTTGAGTCAATTGTTACTTGTTCATACCCCTACGTGGCTTAATTATGAGTCAAAAATGGTAGAATTACATTACGATCTATAGTATAGAGTTTTAGTTGTTTTTGAGTTGGAATTTCATGATATTTTGAGTTGAACTTGGTTGTTGTTGAGGTACAAACTCTTGTAAAGGTCAATGAGGTTTTAGAACATCACATGAAAGTGATAGAAATCGTTAGGATGGCCTAAAATAGGTCATGTTAGGTTGGAAGGGTCCAAATTCTATAGAATTGATTTTTTACATAATTCTGCAGAGTCACTAGGCGAGTTAAGGGCTCATTGAGTGAGTTTTATGGGGCTTTAGCAGTGGAAATCATAGTCTAGGCAAGGCAACTCACTAGCCTTGTGGAGTTCACTATTTCTGCTCTCGTTGGCAATCAGAAGCCTTTTGTTTGGCTTTCGTTGGGCGAGTGATTTATTGGTGATGTATTTTGAATGAATGATGGTATGGAAATTGTGATTTAACTCAGGAATGGTTTGGAAAGAATTTCTAAGACAATTTTGACTAGTGGTTTCAAGCAAGTGATATATTGATGTAGGGACTCAGTCTTGGAAGTTACCTTGACGCTCCAATAATCGTGCCATCTTAGATAGAGAAGAGGATTATGTGGTGAGGCGTAGTAGGAGACCTTAGTCTATGGTTTGGTGTTCTATGTCCATAGGTGGTAGACAAATTAACCTTATGTGGTAGGTTAGGGGGCCAGTTGTTTCACCAATACAACTGCAAAACTTGCCATAGTCTAACATCAATACTTTTATCTGATTGGGTTTACCTAGGTCAATAACATGATTAAGATGATTGGTTTGACTTAATTGAAATAGAATGTGTAATGGAAATCTAAATGTGCATTAATTGTTTATTCTTTTTATTATTAACTCACCCTTCTTTCTTATTCTTTGTTGTTTGTTTGTATGCGTTGATTTTTTTTGTGGCGATGATGATCTGGTGGGTGTGAGTTGAGGGTGATGATATCTTAGTGAAGCGGGCACTTGATGGAGATTGTGTAGATGTGTAGATATTCTAGTATATGTCTTTCTTTTGGTTGTTATTAGAAAACTAGATGTGTATGTAGTTTTGAGTTAATGTTTTGTATAGAATGTTTAATTGTAGTTATGTTTATATAACTCTTATAAGCCTTTATGTTTTCGGTTTGGTTAAATGTTCTACTGTATTAAACTTGTGATAATTCCTGAATAATATATTAGATTATTTAAATTGGGATGTTACATTTTGGTATTAGAGGAGTTCTTGTTAAGACAAAATCATGTATAAATCTAAACGCTCTCAAGTTTTGAAGTTTAATCAAATAACATTAAATGAAATTTGAATATGAAAACACCTAAACCTGAAGAGTAGGATAGGTAGAAAACTAAATACTAGAAACAAGATTCCCAAATCATCCATCAATATAGAAAAACCTTAGGAAAACACTCTAAAAGCCTTAAACAAAGATTGAAAACTTATAAAAGAGGAAAAAAGCTAAACGCTCAAGCTCTAGAAGGCAATATAGCAAAAGGAGTTTACATCAACCTAAACGATACCATGAGCTAAACCCTTGCTTCGTCCAATAATGAAGTTTCAACTCAATGCTTGGTATCTTAGAGAAAAAGCTCAACTGATAAACGCTACTTCAACGGTAGAAAATGTAAAAAGCACTTTGTTGTTTTAAACAAGCATTAAATGTCATTAAATGCTTAATGTTCAAAAACAACAAAAGTAATAAGAGATAAGACATATTTGCTGCATGCACAATCTACTCTATTATGTGGAGATAACCTACTACACACATCCACTGCTTTATTTGAAATATATCAAAAGTGAACGTTAGAGACAAAATAGACATTCACAAAATATTCTCTTCATAAGAAGAAGTGTCTGAAAGAAAGTACAACCTATTTCTAGTTAAGTACTGAAAAAGCAAGCCTGCTCTGACAAGTTCACTTTAACCAACGACTGCTTTACACTAAAGAAAGAGAAGACACAAGATTCAAGGTTAAGTTGAAGAATACTCAGTTGTAATCTTATTGAAGATTACAGTTGACCCCTCTATGGATAAAGGATACTGCACATAACTAAGTTGGAGTGCACTAGTTCAAAAATATTTGTGCATTTATTGTTTACTTTTGCCTAAACGCTTCCCTTATAAAACCTATAGTTGCACTTTAGTTTTACAAATAAGAAACTTCCCATACTAAACGATTGTTCTTTAATAAAGGAAGTTCTTACAAACACAATAGTTTATATTCTCAATAGCACGTAAAAGAAGTTATTATTTATAATCACTTGCAAAGTCGAGTGTTTAACAATTACTTGATAAATGTCATACTTCACGAGCGTGCTATATCAGAAGGGTTGCGAAAAGATTTTTCCATTAACATTATTCAACTCCCCTCCCCCTTCTAGTGTTTTTTAGGTACTTCAGCTCTTTCCTTAGAAACCTGTAGGTTATGAGTGTACCAAGTTTCTGTTGTGTACTCTTAGTTGTGTTTAGTTAATATTTCAGTTTCATTGAGTTGAACTAATGGTTTTTCTCTGTGTGAGCAGAAAATGGCACCTAGGCCTCCTCCTACCCCATTCACAAATGTCGACGTCCCAAATCTAGTTAGAGTGATGGAATCATTTGTAGGGGTGATGCAACAACATAATGCGTCTTTGGTTTAGTAGAATATTATTGCCTTGCAGTAGTTGGAAGTTGTTATGGTGTCAGTTGAGACATCTCAAAGGCAGTTTGTGGAATCCATGAACTTGATGAGTGGATCTAGGGTAATAGAAAGACCATGTCATACTCCACCAACTCAAGTCCAAGAGTGGTGTTTAGAGAGTTTCCAACAACATCATCCGACAAAGTTCAATGGCAAGACCAACCCCGATGAAGCAGATCAGTGATTCAGAGATATGGAAAGGATCTTCAATGCTAAGAGATACTCAGATGAGAATAGATTGGCTTACTCAGAGTACTTACTTACTGGAGAATAGAGAGGAGGTGAGAGACCTCATACTTAGGGTAGAGTATACATCATGTCGGGGGTAGAGGTAGTAGGGTCAGGTAATCTTATCATTGACAGTTGTATGATGCTTGGTATGAGTGTTTGTGTGTTGTATGAGTATGGAGCGACATACTCTTTTGTGTTAGAGGTGCATGTGAAAGAGTTGAGTTTGCCGATTAGAGAGATGTAGTTTGACCTAATGGTGTTTTGGTCAAGACATTTGTTGTGTGTTCTAGATGTCTTGTGGGTTTTGAAGGGAAACATTTCAAAGTTAATCTGATTTGTTTTCCTTTAAAGGGTGTGGATGTGATCTTGGGGATGGATTGATTATATGCCAATCGCATTCTCATAGATTGTAGTGAGAAGAAGTTGTTGGTGCCAAGAGCAAGGTCAGTATCAATAGCTCCTAAGAGGATGGATGCAACTAAGCTCGTGGAGTTAAAGAAACAAAAGAGTTCATCAAACTAAGTGTTTCACTGTAGCGAGAGTCAGTAGTGTTGGTAAAGAAGAAGGATGGGAGCTCCAGGATGTGTGTGGATTACAAACAACTGAATAAGCTAACCATCAAGAACAAGTACTTGTTGTTGAGGATAAATGATTTGATGGATTAGTTGCATGGAGAGATGATGTTTCCTAAGATTGATTTGCGGTTTGGTTACCATCAGATTCTGGTGAAGGCAAGTGATGTGAAGAAGAAAGTTTTCAAGTCCAGATATGGACATTACGAGTATGTGGTTATGCCTTTTGGCGTCACTAATGCTGCAACCGTATTCATGGACTACATGAACATGATCTTTAGGACTTTGTTAGACAAGTTCGTTGTAGTCGTCATAGATGACATTCTAATTTATTCCAAGACTCGGGAGGAGCATATGGATCATCTTAATTAGGACAGTGCTTGGGGTATTGAGAGAGAAGAAATTGTATGCCAAGCTGTTCAAGTGCAAGTTTTGGTTGAAGGAGGTGCAATTTCTAGGGCATGTCATATAAGCCAGTGGTATATCTGTGGATCCAGCTAAGGTTTAGGTGGTGCTTGAGTGGGACAGACCCAAGTCTACAATAGAGATCAAGAGCTTTGAGGGTTTAGTTGGCTACTATCGTAGATTCATAGAAGGATTGTCTAAGACAGTGGCACCTTGGACACATTTGACTTGCAAAGATCAACCTTTTACTTGCAAGAAGCTGTTTGGGGCTTCATCACCACATCATGCATACAAACCAATCCATGGTTCATGACCTTTATGTAAACCGAAAATGAGCAAAAACCTTATATACACCTAGCAAACATATACACAATAGGTTAGCTCCCCTTACCTGTATAAGTTTTCTCCTTTCTTTCTCTCAAACCAGTTTCCCCTTTTATTTTTTTTTGAAGTATGCTGTTATTTATATTTTCTTCCCGAAGTTTCTCTGTTTTTCTCTTTAACCTAATACTTCCCTCAAAGGTAACCTCTTTTTCCTTCTGTTTTTATCTTTTTCTCTAATTATTTTATGTTTATCCTCTCACAAAAGATAAGCTTCTTCCCTTTACCTTCTCTTTTACGTACTCAGAGGTTGGGTAATATACTCCTAACATCCCCCAATTCTTTTATATAAACTATAAATATATATATATATATATATATATATATATATATATATATTACTCTTCTTTTTTAAAAAAAAAACTAGTTTTCTCTTTCCTCATTAATTACCTAACAAATATTCTCTCTTTCTTCATCTTAATTACTATCACTAATACTTCCCGTGGATCCCATCTTTCACCTCCGTTAGATTAATTTGAAAACAAAGTAGGCCCATGTTTCCTCAAACTCACGTTTTAGGTATGCACGACTATATGACAAATTTCATGCAAAAATATATATATACTTATGCAAGGTGGATCTGATGAAAAACTCATAGCCAAAGGTCCAATTACAAGAAGCATGGCCAAGCAAATCTAAGAAGAGTCATTAGTGGAAGGTGAAGTCACTAGTATAAAATACACCTTTTAAAGCTATTTTTATACCTGTCGAAATCCACGAGGTATAGAAAGTAGTGCGGTGACAATATCGTAAATAAGAGAACATTTTTTATACCGGTTACACTCAGAACAAGTATAAAAAGTAGCAAGTGACAAAGATTTCTATACCGATTATACATAAAAACAAGTATAGAATTTTTTTTATACGGTTATACCTACAACAGATATAGAAATAGCGTAATAACAAAAATATAAGATTCGATAACTTTTTTTATACCTATTAAACATTATATCTGGTATAAAGAGAATCTACTTCCAATTTAATCCAGAGCCGTAAACAAAGTCGCACATGTGTTGAATTGGAAACAACCCTAGAAATAAAACTCTCTACACTTCATACTCTGTCTCTATAATGCTAAGACCATAATCACGGTGGTCTTCATGGTAAATGAAGGAGATCAAAGACACGACACTACTTGATAAAAGTTGAAAATACCGTTATCTATGATGTAATTTTGATACTAAATGCACCCTTTTCTGCATAGAAACTTGCTTGGAATCATGTTTTTCTGTTAAGTTTATGTTGAATTCGATGGTTTTATAACTAATTTCCCTTGTTTTGGCAGGAAATGAGATAATGTGGAAAGCAAAGCTGAAGTACTAAGGAGATAGAGCTCAGAAAGGTTGGGAAAAGCACCAGAAGAGAGGAAAGCACGAAGCTTGGGCGCCCTTTGTGGGGACCTCAGCATAAGAATGAGTGTCGCCCAATGCTCAACACCCTCTAAGGGGCGCTGAGTGCCATTTTTTCCTGAATATTTTTCCTGGTTGCCCTTTTTGAGGCATTGAGCACCAGAGAAGTGTTGCACACCGCCCGGGCGCCCTAAGTGGGGCGTTGAGCGCCAGCGATAAGGGCTTGGGCCTTGTTTCTGTTTTGTTTTCGCACTATTTAAAGGACCCAGACACCCTAGGTTTTGTATCTTTTGCAGAGGGAGTGCAACAACACACTCTATCACTCTCTGGAGGCAAATTTGGATGCAGGAGCTTCCATCTTCCTAGTTCACCATGTTTATGGTCAACTAAACTCTATTTGTTGTTGGGGGATGATGTAACCTTGTGAACTCTCATGTATTTGAATTGATTCTTAATAATATATGCTTTTGCATTAATTGCTAGAGTAATTCATCTGTTACAATGCTTGCTTTTTTTAACTCATTCATAGCATTATGTATGAATTGCATGAGTGTCGGGAGGTTCCTTACAATTCAAGTTCTTGTTGAATTACTCCCAAGAGTAATATTTCTCAGGGATAAGGGTACGAGTCTTGGTCGTCTTAAGCTCTTGATATTCAAAATTAATTACTAGGAATGCTTGGAATTGTATGAACTGGTAATTAAGGACATGCTTATTTCGCTGAGGGATTGGGGTTAAGTGATTTACTGAGTGACGTTAACATTAATGCATAAAGAAGAATTTTTATATACATGAGAGTAAACTTGGTGAAATCTAACCCAAACAACATACTCATCACTTATTATAAACAACAATCGTTCATCTCTGGGCTATTCTACAATTGATCAAACTGCATTCATATTTAATTTTTTGTCTTTGCATTTGAAACCAATGATCTCGTTTTCTTTAAGTCTTAATTAATAAGCTATCACACGACTGTCTAGTGCCGAGAGTCTCTTGGGATACGATACTTGGTCTTACCATTTTATATTACTTGTTCAATTCGGTACATTTGCCGATCCATCAACACTTCTCGACATTGATCTCTCCACTCTTTATTTAGACTTCATTTGTCTTCCTTTTGGCGAAACATGGGGAATTGTTAGGTGTCTACTTTGTGTTTTCCAACTTATTTTGTTCTAGCCACTAAACTGAAACCCTAGGTAGTGATGTTCTTACGCTCTTTCTTTTTCTTGCATTGCTTAGTGATGAAGAGGAAGTTTACCAAGAGGATAATCTCAAGTTCGAGTCTGGATCTGGTAACATCATTGTCATTGACAACCTCTTTGTCGTTCTATGGGAGAAGTTTGAAAAGCTTGAAGGAGTGATTCATGAAATTTATAATCAGATTGGTGTTATCAAAGCGGATTACCTCTCGATGTCGGTTGATCTTGAAATTGATAAAATAGAGAAATTTTTTTAACAATACCCATGAAAAAAAGTTTATTTATCATTCCTAGTGATATCTCTTGCTATAGATGTAATTCTCAAGCCATCCATTTATTCATCCTGTCTGCAAGACGTGCTTATAATTCTTTCATTTTACGTCTTCTTCTCTTTATTCTTCGAGTTTGATGCAATAATCCCACCCTATTATCATATGCCTTTGTTGTTTGAAGCATTTGAAGTTATTAAGTTCTTGTTGAGTTCTAAACTTCCTCCAAGGTGTTGTTCCCTTTTAAACAACAAATAATCCTTGAAATACTCAAACTTCTTATGAAAAAACATTAAGGAACAATAAAACCTTGTCTTCTTCTCCATTTCCTCATTCTTCTTCTTCTAGCTTCATTTGAATATTCTTAAGATCATCTAGAACCTTATTAAAATGTGTTATTTGTTGGACCATCCTTTTTTATTTTGCCATCATAACGGGTATAATTATTGTTTTCAAGACAGTCTATGCACAAAATGATTTCATCATATATAATTATTTCAGCTTCATCTATATTGTTTCAACAATTCTTTCCTTCGTGACTTTATTATGGTGTTGATGTCTCTTTATTAATCATACCAATCCTTTCTTTCTGGTACAGAGGAGATGAAATGTTCACCTTGTCCTTTAGTACAACCTTGTTTTTATCAATTCTTAATCGTGACATTTTCTTCTTTTTTATATCCGTAGATGATACCAGTTGTTTGATTATTTAGAGAGAAAAACATTAATATTTAGATGTAACATGTGTACATATATAAAAGCAAAAGGAAAAATATACCTGAATGATGAGCCACACTGAAAAACTGAAGCAACATCCAATACCACTTAGAACACCTATCCACTCTTTTCCATCAGATGCTCTTATCTCATTATTGTCCTTTTCATGCATAAGATTAATGTGAATATTTTTCCAAATATTTATTTCTACCCCTTTGAAGAATAACAACATCATTGACCCGCTAACTCCAATTATCGTTCCCATCACCTTAGCTTTACCTATTGCAGTTTGTAAATTTAACTTTTCGTAGCTACAAAAAAAAAAATCAAAAATTAGTGGAATATTTCTGAATTCTCTTCCCATAAAAAGAGAAATGCCACATCAGAAATTGGTGAGTGGTTACTACGTACCCGCACAGGAAGGAGAGGATGAAAGTGACCACAGGAACCATGTTGAAAATAGCGTTAGCATATGTTGCAGATACCAATGCTATGGCGGTGAAAAAGAGATTTTGGAATAAACTCCCTCTGCTCATTTATATCATTAACAAACATTATTTGAATTCAAGTTATTGTACAAATTAATTTAATAATAAGAACAAAGAGGTGAAGATTGAATAGTTTACATCAACCATACCCAAATAATCCGCAAAGAAATGTCATCACGAGCACCCTCCATGTCAACTTTGGTCTGTTCTTTCTGCTTTGATTATAAAAAAAGAAGTAAAAAAACATTGATTATCTAAACATGCATAAACTATGATGTCATGATTTTGAAATAAAATAAGTTATGGTATGTTAATTCACTCGAAAATAAGAGCAAAAATAATAGTGATAACAGCTCCAAAAATTTGACGGTAGGCACTGAATACTTTAATGCTCATTCCATCAGTTATGGCGAGGCTAGCAGTCACAGTATTTCCAGTATATGCAACCTACACCAGCATCATAAGTAAGGGAGGCTTCAACTCTTGCACCACTTTTAATATATGGTTCATTGTATTGGCTTTTGTACGTTGGTTTGTTGGATAAAGGAAACAAAGAAAATGGAAAAGACAGGCGAAATGTGTGTGGAGGTTCTATATCAAAAAAAGTCTTATATTTGTTTATAGGGATTACTAGTTACTACTCAAACTATCATTCCTTCCATGCATTGCACCTTCAGTGTATTAATTACAAGGCTTATCGTAATCTGTATATGAACATAAAAATGTATTAATTATGTATTATTAAACATTGACGGATTTGTGAGGTTACTGTTACTATTATTATTATAAAAGGGTTGTTTCTTTAATTCAAATTATAGTTCTCATCAACGAATCCGTATATGTCCATCACATCACACTCCTAAAGACCATGTTAACTAGAAGATGTATTTTTTTAAAATAATTTGTAAATAAGAGGGAATAAATATTTAAATAATAAATTATACTTTTTGTTTTCTTTTTTAACTTTTACTAAAAGTTTAGATATTCAAACTAATACTTCGACATAAAAGACGCTCCATTATTCTTGTTATACTTAATAAATTAAATAATTAAAATGATGAAAGATAAACAAAAATATATGAATTATGGTTTAGAAGATGACACTCTTTCGTAATTCAGCTAATGAGACGAAAATGAATAATGATTTTAGCCTAAAACCCCTTCAATCGCTAAAAGTTGAAGAAAAAGGGAGGTGAAGAAAGAATCACTTCTCTCTTTATCTCTTTAATGAATACCAAACTAGACATTAATATATATATACGTTTGCACATACGTCATACGAAATAAAATTTTGTATTAAAAATAAAATATAATATGAATTTCATCCAACATAAATTTAATAAATTTTAAATTTATCAGTCTTTGTTTTAATTTGGAAATATAAATATCATTGATAATATGTAACTATAGGCACCACAGAAGTTCTCCGGAGCTTGTCACAACAAAATATATATATTTTATTCAGAACTAACCCTAAAAAGCAACGAATTGTAAATATCCTGTACACATTTTCTTTTAGTCAGATATGTTTATCAAACTAATTATTTTGTAATGTTTTACATATTAACAAACGATTATTTACAATAAAGGAAAAATAAGTTTATGAACTGGCTGATTGTCAACGTGTTCCTAATTAGGAGTTAATGTAATAAGTGAAGAATGAATGCGAGAGAAAAAGGAATGTTAAATATGAGTGGAAAGTGAGGTTAAATTAGGTACAAAAGCAACTCTTAAGATAACGATTGCAACAATAATTTACAAAAACAAAATTAAAAAGGTAGAATACTACTATAATTTATTAAGGTTTAAATCCGTTTTTGGTCACTAAGTTAAAAGCTGGTGTTCAGTGTAGTCTCCCTTTTAAAAATGTAAACCTTTAGTCTCTATGATGTGCAAAATGTATTAAATCATTCATATCCGTCAAATTTTAGGAAGCAATTTGCTGGCATAAACCTGAGACAATTACTATGGAAGGCTGCAGCATCAACAACCTCTAAAGCATGGGAGTTAGTAATGAGACAAATCAAGGAAGTTAATCAAAAATTGTTAACGGATAAGACTGATTTGATACATTTTGCACATCATAGGAACCAAAGGTTTACATTTTTAAAAAGGGGGACTAAACTGAACACCGGCTTTTAACTTAGTGACCAAAAACGGATTTAAACCATTTATTAAAATTTGTATAAATGAGTTGTAATTAACTAGTCAAAGTATTGAATGGGAGGCACCCTGTAACTACTTCTTGCAAAACCAAAATGAAACTCATTTAGACACAAATTACATTATTAAGGCTTTAATGATGCACCAATATATTCTTAAGGACACCAAAGCCTTTTAAACAAAGCTAAATAATGTTTTTGGCCAAATACAAGACCTAAAACGAAATATATTACATATTTAAAAAGCTTAAGAGAAAGAAAGAACAAGAACAAGCTTGAAAACACACTAGTAAAAAATATTGATATTAACTAACGCATTTGACATCGATTTCGTTACAACCGAAGCATAAAATGGTGTGGTGGTAGTTTTGCAATTATCGCAAACATATATGTTTCAGTTCACGAAGAACCAAAGCCTAAAGGGGTCTATGACCTCGGTTGCTTAGAAAACCGAGACTAGAGTACTTGTGCTTTGGTTATACCGCGAACCGAGTCATAAAATAACTGAAATTTTTTTTATTTTTATTTTCTTTAGAGACTTTAGGAAGTTGTTCTTAATAGAACCGAGACCCTTATTGTCTTAGTTAATAAAGTAACCGAGGTAAAAAATGTTTTTAGGGTTAAATTTCGCGAACAAAGCCTATTGTACATTTCAAATAGAAGCCATTTTCTCTGTTACGTTGTTCTCTTGTCTTCCATTTTCACAACCATCATCTTCAATATTTCTTCAATTTTTCTTTCATTTTACGTTGATTAAGTGCTTAGGTATGATTTTATATCGTTTTGACTGATTGATTTTGTGCACAGGTGCTCTTTGGATAGGTGCTTTGTGATTTTCGTTTCATTTCGTTTCAGCACCAAACTCACCTTCAAGGTTAGTTTCATTTTAGGTTTTTCATTTTTTCGTTTGGTTGTTTATTCTTCATACACCATACACATCAAAATATAGGTATAGGTAAAACTAAGAGTATGATCAAAACAACTCCAAATGACTTGAAAATTTGTTGGAATGACCAAAAATCATGACAACCCCCACAAAAAAATTCAGCTTAAAATTCAAAGTTGAACTATTTTAAATATTTTTGCAAAGCTTGAAAAAAAGAAAATAAATTTTCAAAAAATAAAAAATAGTGTTTTGTGGAAAATATAGAAGGATTAGCTAGCTACGTGAGCTACCATGGTATAAAAAAAATTGTACCCTAAAACTATATATAATAATGCAAAAACTGTTAACAAGAGTGAAAGTTAGGGTCATTTTAAAATCTGCAATTCAAATAACTTTTAAACTTCAGATTCACACAAAATAAGGGCTTTTTGGATTTTTCTTCTAAAATAGGAGTTTAAAAGAGTGGCAAGAAAAAATTCATTCAAAAATAATAACCACAATTATCAAAACCAAAAATTAGATTAAATAGTTATATGCAGGAATGTATTTCTGGGTTGTTGATACCTACTTTTATGTGCAGGTTTGATATGGTTTGTGATATGGAATGTTTACTTAAACGATCATTTAAAAAAAAACCATACTTTAGACATCGGTTTTGGTAAAAATCGGCCAAAAAAAGGGTCTATTGTCTCGGTTATCACTAGTGCAAAAACGTTGTTTAACGTCACACGGTAGACGTCGGTTACGGGCACCCACGATGTATATTAATGACCGGTGGCATTTCCGTAAATAAGTTGGCAATGTAAGCGTCGGTTAGGTCCATATCCGACGTCTATAGAATTTTAGACGTCGGCCCTTCAAACCTGACGTCTATATTTTTGACCGTTAAGTGAAAAGTCATATCCATCAGCGTTATAGACGTCGGTTCCTTTGGGCCCCGACGTCTAAATGGCGAAAATTAATGTTTCTCACCTACCTATCAGACATATAGACATTGATCCCCTTCTAACTTACGCCTATAAGTCTGCCAGGCAGGTGAATAGTCAATATTTTCAGCCTTATAGACATCGGATCCCGCCACAATGAAGGGCCCCGACGTCTATATGGCTGAAATTAATGCTCCCCGTCAACCTGTCAGACATATAGATGTCGATCTCATTGTAACTGACGCCTATATGTCTGTCGGACAAGTGAATAGTCACTTTTTTTTGCCCTATAAACGTCGGATCTCGCCACATTGACGTCTATATACAATTCTAAACGTTAGTTGCATTAGCATCGACGCCTATGTACAACAAAAAAATTAATTTTTAAATCGAATAGAAGTCAAATTAGTCAGGCGTCTGACGTCTTCGATAATGTAGACGTCAGATCTGTGTTCAACAGACATCCAATTTCTTATTAAATAACACCAACAGTTTGCGAACCAACACATCGTCTTTGCCTTTTTCTCTCCCGCTGCTCTGCATTTTCCAGGTAAGTTTCCTCTCCTCTGCATTTTCGTTGTGTTTTGGTGCGGTTTTTTTGTTGTGTCTTTGTGTAACATAGTGCACCTTCTCCCTTTGTTAGTTTCCTCGTAAGGAAAACTTGCGTTTTTTTGGATTTCTCACGGCATTTCAATCCAAGAACGAACTGGGGTTGTTGCCTAGGTCCATTCCGACCGCCAATAAAAAAGTATACGGTATTCTCACCGTATTCTTTTTCATTGGCGGTCGGAATGGACCTAGGCAACGACCCAAGTTCGTCTTTTGGTTGAAATGCCATGAGAAGTCCAAAAGACGTAACTTTCTTACGAAGAAACTAGCAAAGGAAGGAGGTGCTACTACGCTACCCTAAGACACGACAAAACCGCACCAAAACACAACGATCACTTCATAGACGTTGGTTAATGTACAAACCGACGTCTATATGGCGGAACGACGTCGGTTAATGCAATGTTTGACGGCTTTATAGACGTCCAATGTGTTACGGACCAATGACTGAGGTCACCTTAGACGTCGGTTAGTGCAATGTCTGATGTCTTTATAGATGTCGTTCTTTTAACTGAACTGACATCTATATCGACGTCGCACCTGCAAAAAATCGACGTCCCATTAACGTCACCCGTGTAGACGTCGGTTCTGTTGTTGACATTAAAAGCCCAAAATAACCAACATTAAACAACGTTTTTCCACTAGTGTATGGATCTAAACCCTTTAATTAATAAATTTTATGGGTCTACGACCGCATCTTTTAAGGTATTATTGTAAACTAGAAATCTCATCTTGGTCATTTCCTATAACAATCATGTCATCTACATATATAATCAAAGTTGTAATTTTTCCTTTTGCTCTCTTAAAAAATAAGGTGTGATCAGAGTTACTTGCTCGATAGCCAAAAGCCTTCATAGACTTGGTAAACCTTCCAAACCATGATCTTGGGGATTGCTTTAATCCATATAAAGCCTTCTTTAATTTGCAAATCTTCATTCTAATTGAATCTATCATGCTTGGTGGAGAATCCATATAAATTTCTTCTAAAATTTCTCCATGTAGGAAAACATTTTTCACATCAAATTGTAGAAGATTGCAATCTTGGTTTGCTGTTAGTGATAGAAGTATTCTCACAATGTTGAGCTTGGCTACCGATGCAAACGTCTATTGGTAATCTATACCATAAGACTAAGTGTAACCTTTAGCCACAGGTCGTGCTTTATACCTCTCAATAGTTCCATCAGCTTTATGCTTAATTGTAAATACCCATTTGCAGCCCACAATTTTCTTCCCTCTTGGTAAGGACACAAGATCCCAAGTGTTGTTTCTTTCTAAAGTTGTCATCTCATCAACCATTGCTTTGGTCCATCTAGGATCTACCAAAGCTTCGTGTATATTACTAGGAATAGAAATTGAAGATAATTGAGATACAAATGATGCATATGACTGGGATAACTAATGAGATGACATATATTTAGTAATGGGATATTTAACTTTGGCTTGGAGGTCTAGTTCATATTTAGCTGGAGGTTTGCCATGGTTAGAACGGGGTGGAAGATTATATTTTACAGTAGTAGACCCGGTCTTTGGTGTGTTAGTGGTCTCATGTAGATAAGAATCAATTTCATGATCGATTTCATCTAAATTACTATTATCAAGGGTAGGATCAAGAGATAGGATTAGAAGGTAACAGTTGTTAGGTAAGTTAACTTGTCAGAGCAGGCATGCTTTTTCAGTACCTTGCTTGAAGTAGGTTGTATGTTCCTTTTAGGTATGACTTAAAGAGAATAACATTTGGTGAATATCTCCTCTGTCTCTAACGCCCACTTTTGATATTTGAATTGTAGGTATGTGGATGCGTTTAGAATAACTTTTCTGTAAAGAGTAAAGTAAATTGTGCATGTAGAAAATATGCCTTTACTTATCACTTTTGTTGTTTTTGATAATTGAGCAATTAATGTCATTTAATTCTTACTCAAAACAACAAAGTGCTTTTTGATTTCCTATCGTTAGGTAGCTTTTTTGCAATTAAGCTCTTTTCTAAAGATACCAAGCGTTGTATAGAGACTTCATCATTGGACGAAGTACTGTTTGAGTTCATGGTATTGTTTAGTCAAGTAAACGTTTCTTTCTCTTTTTAAACAAATAACGTTTATCTTATTAGAGCTTTCGTTTTATATTTTAATGATTAAAGTCTTTTAATGTATTTTGTTAGAGACACTGTCTTGACTGTTTTGCTTTTGAGAGTTTTGTTAAATGGCTTTTTCAGGTATGATAAACATTAACCGTTTTACTTCAACTCTTTTAGACGGTGTAATCTCCACTCACATCCAATCAAATTTCATTTTAGAACAAGTTTCAGGTCCCTTTTTCTTTTTTGATCTTAGCTCGAAGCCATGCATAAAGGTTCTATCGCATCTATCTTCTGACTTTCTTTTCTATTCCTTATTGATCATAGGTTTTAAGGACTCTCTTTGATCACAATTTTATGTTCTATAGGCGTTTCTAGTATTCCTTGAGCCCAAAGCAAGGTTGGTGAGTTGTGTAGAGTTGTGGTAAGTTCTCTTTAGGAAAGGGAAGCTAGTGTTTTATTTAAAATTGAGTTACAAAGTATGCATTTATCACTAATAGTATGTAAGTTGAATGTATGTTAATCTTGATGCTTGAAGTGAGTGTTTTGTTGTAGTATGCGTGTTTGATTGATTTAATTTAGTCGTATGAATCTGGTTGAATGTGATCATTGTCTTGTGATTGGTTGATGTTGTGAATATTGATGGCATGAATTTGGTGTGGCATGGAGGAAACAAGGTGTATGATGAGTCATTGGTCTTTTTGTCTTTAAAAAGGGAGGTTTTGGTATATGAGGTTTTGAGTTAAGATTTAAAAGGGGAAATCAAGTTTTTGAGCCTGTTTTGATGTAATTTGAGACTTGTTTGAGTTGTGAACTAATTGAAATCTTATCTAGAATTAGGTAGTAGTCCATTCACTTGTGCAAAAACAGCGTATAACGTCACGCCTTTAACGTCTAATCACTCAATAGCCAACGTTAAAAATGACCGATGGCATTTTTGTAAATAAATGCAATTATTAAACGTCGTTTAAAATTGTAATTCGACGTAAAAGAATATAAAACGTCGAATGTCTCAGCGTTAGGGTTAAAAGGTTAGTGAATTAAAAAAAAAAAAGAGCGGGAGATTGAAAATTCATTCACTTTATCTTAGCGCGCAGGACCCCTTTCTCTACTCAAACTTTTTTTGAACGAAGTTTGATGACCATCACATGTAATCTTTCTTTCTTTTGATACAAATGCATGTTAATTAACTACTTTGGGTATGATTTTCGTTTTTTTTCACCGATTGTTTCATGTTCTTGTCCTTCATAGGCGCATTCTGCTTTCTATCTCACTGGAGGCAACACTTTATTCCGATGAACCCAGGTTAGTTTTTGTTTTCGTTTTCGTTTTGAAGAACTTATTTGTTGATAACTTGTTTGTTATTTTTTTGTTGAACTTGTTTATTGCTGTTGTTGTTTGGTTGAACTAGTTTGTTGTTATTGTTTGATTGAACTTGTTGTTTGATTGAACTTCTTTGTTGTTTGTTATTGTTCTTTGATTTATCCTATATTACTGTTCATAGTTCATGCTTTATAAAATACCAAAAACTAAAAATTGTTTGTTTTTTCTACTTTTCAAGTCTCGTAGATTTGTAAAAAAGGATCACAATTAATTAAAAAAAATATAAAAAATTGATTAACGTCGTATATTGACAAAATTTGACGTTAAATTAACGTCGTAAATTAACAAAATTCAACGTTAAATTAATGTCTCCCGCTATAACGTCGTTCTCGAATTCAACGTGAAAGGCCAAAAATATTCGACGTTATAGGCTGTTTTTGTACTAGTGATTGGTGGAGTTTTTGGATGGTTTTTAAGTACAAATTTGAGGTTTTAAGTATTGAGATTTTGATTTGGAAGCCCTGAGGCAATTTGGAGTGGTTAGGGTATGTCTTTGAGTCATTTGTTACTTGTTTAGACCTCTAAATTGCTTGACTATGTGCTAAAACAGGTAGAATTGATTTAGGGTATATAAAGTAGGGTTTTAGTTGTTTTAAGTTGGAATTTCATGGTAGAGTGAGTTAAAACTTAGTTTGGGTTATGTTACATACCCTTAGATATATCATTTGTAGCTTATAACACCAAATGGAAGTGGTAGAAGTTGAATTGAGTGCCTAAGATAGGTCAAGTTTGGTTAGGAGAGTGTAAATTCTACACAATTGGTGTTCTACAAAATTGAGTGTTTGGGCAAGCCAGGGGCTCGCTGGACGAGTATTGGAGGGTTATGAGAGTGGGTTTTAATGGCTAGATGAGTTAGTTACTGGGCGTGTGGAGCTCAATGTTTTGGCTCTCACTGAGCGAGCTTGTGCTTGCTGGGAACTCTATTTCTGGCGTTAGGCAGGCAGGTCTGAGTCTTATTGGGTGTTTGAACTTCATTTCTCTTATGTGCTTAGTTTTAAATGGTATGATGGTTTATTTTATGATCTGTGGTATGATTTGGTATGAATGTAGGGAGCTCAGTTTTGGGAGTTATCCTGATACTCTAATGATCATTCATTCTTAATTAAAGATGAGTGATACATGTGGTGAGAGTAGCAAGATGTCTTAGTCTACATGCTTCCAGTATGACTTAAGGCATGGTACAGAGTAACCTTGTGAGTGTGGTAGGGTGAAACATATTGGCAATGACTTTGCAGTAGAGGCCACCACAAGTGCATGACATAGCTTGACATTCATATTATATCTGGACAGTCTAGTCTAGGTCTTTGACATGATTAAGATGTTTGGTTTGCTTTATGTGAAATATGATATATGCATGAAATGTTAATATATATATATATATATATTGGTTGTTTTTGTATCACTAGCTTAACTTGTTTGTTGTTCTTGGTTTGGAGGGAGATGCAGTAGATTTTTAGTTCATTTTAAAACAGCTATTTATGTATGTTTGGTTTTAAGAATTTGTATATAAAGTATAGTTTTATAATTATGTTTATATAACTTTAATATACCTTTATAATTTTTGTTTATTAAATGTTCTATTTTATTAATTATAGTTCTTTATAGTATTAATACTATTTAAATGAAATGTTAAATCCTAGATTAATTAATTGAAAGAAGTGAAATGAAAGAGTGGTTTTGCATCTATTATGATATTATGATATGTTTCAATATCTATCATAATATATTTTGTCTGTAATTTCAATTTTATCATCACGCTCAACTTATTATGATAGGTGACATTTTACCTACCATAATATATATAACTTTTATTACGAAAATGTCACCACTACACCTATTATGATAGGTTTCTTAAAATACGTCATAATATATTTTAGTTTTTTTATAAAATTGCAATATGTCAATGTATTATGATAGGTGGATTCTTTCCCACTGTTATATTCAATGTCATTCATTTGATGATCTCATCAATTCTTGAAGATTCATTTAAGAGCCTTTGTTTACAGTGTTGCTCTTACTATTCACCTGTTATTGCTAACATGATCATCTTATAGTTGACGGACACTACAACAACCTCAGCTGTACTCAGTCTCTGATGACACCAAATCAGTTTGTGGTTTCATTTCTTTGCTTTTACTCCACAGCACCATGTACAAGCCACACAAACAATTAGCACCAAGTACACTGAACATATTAAAAAATAAATAAAAATCGATAGCACGAGAAATTAACACGATAATCTTGTATTCAAGTTCTTTTTTTCTTCATTTCTTTTAAAACTCCAACAAACAATGGTGCACTCAAATTTGTAACTTCTTGCCATGCATTGATATCAATATTTTATATATGTAAAGTCTCACTGGGTACCTTCTTAGATATAGATTTTTCAACCAACAGAAAAGAAAAGGAGCAAAAATAGCCTCGATGTCAAGTGAGAGAGGGTTGAAAACAGATGCATACAATGGACCTTTAACCTCTACACACCAAGTAGTGACAATAACAACAACTCCACGTAGCACTATTACCAACACCATCGCCCTCCTAGAGGCGGTTCGCAAGCTTAACATTTCCAAGCTAAATAATAGACAAACGAAATAATTCATGCATGTAATAGTTATGCAGGAAAAAATTGTTTTACTCACTTCTTCTGGATAAAAAGAACTTCAAAATAGTTGTTTCTTTATAGAATTAAATATCTTTTAGGATATTAAATTTGATCAAATAATCCATACCTTAAAAATAAATAAAACTGCAGTGATGTTGAAGATTTGTGACTACGTACCCGAACAAAACGGAGAAGATAAAAGTAACCACAGGAACGATATTAAAGGGATGTAGAAAATGTTGCTGGTACCCAAGCCAGGAGGTGAGAAGTAGAAAATATAACTCATTTTCTTTCTTGAAAAATGCCAAATACAATTCCAAGTGGTAAAAATGTTCAAACTTAAAATCACTCTCTTAGGTTCAAGAGTGTGTAAAAGGTTGAACCAAGCTGTGATGACCTATTGTTTCAAGTTAAGGACTACAATGAACAATTTGAAGAGCTGGAGCAACCTATCACAACCAGTAAATGAAGACAGATGCACTTGCTAGACTTGCTACTTGCTGGACCAGATCAACCAAATGCACTGGACAGAGGAATTTACTTTGAAGTCTACCTACTGTAGGAAGTCTTTTTAACCTGTACTTGTAGGTTAAACCAGTTTATAGGTAACTAGCTATAAGTAGTGAAATCTGTAACAGTGTTGAGTACGGGAGATTTGTCGACGAAGCTTTGGCAAAGAAGGAAAGATTCAAAGTTGCTGAATATGGAGAGCTAGAGAAATACCTTTTAATAGCATTTAGTAGGATCATTTATTTATTTTGTTATAATTTTTAAAAAAAAAATACGTTGTATAATTGTAAAAGGAAAAATAACCCTTTTATCAGTTCTTCTGCATCTTCACTAAGGAGATTAGTCTCTCCATTTGTCTCAGCCTTGCAATACTATGCAATATGGCCTCCCTTACCACAGTTGTAGCACTTTGTTGATCTACACTCGTTTGCATAGTGACCATACTTGCCATACTTAAAACACTCAACTCTTGACCGATCTCCTTGATCTTTTCCTTGTTCTCGGTTACGCCAATTCTGCTTACGAGTTTGTTCTTCATTATCATTCTCAAAATAACCTCGGCCATGTCCACCTCGTCCTCGGCCTCTTCCGCCAGAACCTCGGCTTTGAGTAATTCGAGTTTTATTCGAGTCAAATTGTACCTGTAGTGCTTGATCGTCGGGTTCAACCTGATCATGCCAACTCCTTCTCCTTTGTTTGTGGGCTTCTAATGACCCAGCAAGTTCATCCATTGTGAAAACCGACAAGTCCTTCGATTCTTCGATGACACACACGATACTTTCGAAATCTTTTGTAAGAGATTTCAAAATTTTTCCCACAACCCGGCTAGATGGCATTTGTTCTCCATTCTTGCCGAGTTGGTTGGCCACCTTCTCCACCCGAGTTATGTACTCGGTTATATGATCTTTGGGCTCCATCTTCAACTGTTCAAACTCTCCTCTGAGAGCTTGTATTCGGACTTGTCTAAAGCGGTTGTCACCTTTATACGCAACCTCCAATATATCCCAGGCTTCCTTTGCTGATTTGGCATTCACTATTTTTTCAAATCCCGACTCATCTACTGCATTGTAGAGAAAGTACAATGCTGACCCATCTCTTGAACGTGATTTCTTTAACGCGGTTATCTATGCCACCGTCTGATATTCGTCTTCATCAAGTTCAACGTACCCGTCTTCCACCATATCCCAAACGTCTTGGGATCTCAATAACGCCTTCATCTGTAAGCACCAATTATCATAATTGGTTTTTCTCATCAATTGTGGTACAGTCATACCATTGACAACCTTTTCCATCTCTCTCAAAAAATAAAGCACTCACTTTTTCTCTCACAATGTTTGACTCTCTCCTTTCTCTCTTTTTCTCTTTCTCGGTACTTAGAGCATAAAGTTCTGATACCACTGATAGGAAAATCTAACGTTACACACACTCAAATATTTTTCTAAAATTGAGTTTATTATGCATTGATAATTGAAGGGCTTTAAATAACCATGATACTTACAATATTACGGAAATAAAAATAAAATCTGAAAATAAAATATCAATTGTCTTAAAAATAAAATCTGCTTAACCTATTATAAAATAATATTGTACCTAGAAAAACAGAAAATCATAACTACCTATCCCTATTTTATCTCTGTCAAATCAAATTAAATATTACTATAGCCAAAACTAATAAAATTAGTTTTAAACAAAATTATTCAAAAAAAACCCTAAAATTTAAGTTTATTCCAACTTGCCTACATCAATTTCTTTCTAGTATCATTTTCAATGTAATTGATATGAGGATCTCACCAATTCCAAAAGATTCATTTAAGAGTCTTTGTTTATAGTGTTGCTCTTACTATTCACCTAGTTATTGCTAAAACGATCACTCTTATCGTTGGCAGACACTTCCACAACCTCAGTCATACTTAATTATGTCTCTGATGACACCAAATCAGTTTGTGGTTTCATTTCTTTGCTTTTACCCCACAGCACCATGTACAATCCAGACACAATTAGCGCTGGGCCAAGTACACTAAACATTTTAACAAATCAATAAAAATCAGTCACACACACTAGAGAAATTAACACGATAATCTTCAATTCAAGTGTTTTTTTTTCTTCTCAGCAATAACACACAATATATAAGAAGAGTAAAAGAGCATAAAGTACATAATTATGATGTCACCTTTTAAGTAACTCCCAATTCATAAATATATACTGTTTTATCTTCTCTATTTAAGGTTTACCATAAGTTACCAACAATTTTACCGAACAAGTTTAGTAAGTGAAAATATGGAGCAAAAGAAATAGTGTATACCTTCCAAGGTATAGTTTCTCTTGTAATAAGAGGGGAGCAGTGGCAGCCACGAGCACAAGCTCAAGTGGATTGAATACAGATGCATATAATGGACCTCTCTTCCGTACACACCATAAAGTGACAATATTTACAAATGTAGTGACCGCAATTCCCTGCCACAGAATTTTATTTTCAAAATATGAAATATAAGTAAATAGCAAACTTCCATTTCGTTTGGGAGTTAAAGCATGAGAAAAAAAGAGCCGAAAGAGAGCGCAATAGGTCAAATGTGATGAAAAATGGAAATATGAAGAAAATACAATTAAAATTATATAGAAATTGAACAAAGTTTATTAGCGTACCGAATAGAGTGCCGCCAAAATCCTAATAGCTGAAGGCAACTTCCATTGATTCCAATCTTTTTCAACACAAAGGGCAAAGACTGTGGCTTGTACTGCCGCCATTGAATTCATTAACGATGTGCTTGAGTGGTGGCTTGGATATTCCTTACTTAGCTTAGCCTATATTGTACATCCACAGCTTCAACATTAATATGTATCCAAAACCACACCAAAAACATGCCTACTCATATTAATATTAATTAAAGCAAAAATGACACATCATATATGTAACATGTCTATGTACTCATCTTACAAGAATGAGAAGAAAATGAGCCAAGAAAACAGAACTGATGGGTATAAAAGTTTTCTAATTTTTTTTCTATTCAAACAATGCTAACTTCTTGAAAGACAACCAAACGAAACTACAAAGTGTGCTAGGGGTTACATGGTAGTTTCCTCATGTTTCTTGGGTTAAATTTAACATGCATGGAACTATGAGAGGAAGTCCATGTTTAAGTTGTGAACGTATTTCTGGGAGTTCAAAATGCGTTTTTTTTTGTCAAGTTAAGTGTTGGATTTAGAAGTTTCTGGCAAGAATGTGATTTAACTTTGGCTTGTCAAGCTTTATCTAATCAAAAGACACTACCATGGTCTGTTAGAGGTCATGGCATAATATGTGTAAAGTTTTGTAATGATATTGATTTTAAGGTGATCGTTGTGTAAAAAGTTTGGTGAGTTTAGGCCTTTCTATAGGGAATGTTTCGGTGGTATACAATTATACCAAGACTTTTACCGTATAATAGGTTTCTTTTTCCCTTTTGAATAACTTTAAAGCTAACTTTTTTTTATGGGTTTTGGTTCGATCCTGAGTTTTGTTTGTTTCTTGTTTATTTTAGGTTTAATCATTTCGGATGTTCCTGTTTGTGCAGATTCGTTTCAAATAGGACCTCGTATTTTAATTGATCTCAATTAGGTCCCTATTTTTGTAAATTTAACTCAATTAAAACCTTGTTGTTAATTGGATTGGACGACGTTAAAATTTTTGTGTCTTGGTTTACTGATTGTGCAATTTTTAATGACATGGCACTATGGTTTGCAGACTGGATGGCGTCAAAAAGGGCATGACGTCGTTTCCTCTTTCTTCACCGTTCAAAACATTTTCCATTCTTTCAGATATCAGAAAATGGATCTTTATCTTCTTCGTTTCGATTCCAACTTCCCAAATATAAAACGCACAGAGCTGAAACCCATTTTTCATTTTTGCACAATTCAAAGTCGTAATACTCAAAAAATGTTATCACCGTTAACCTATCTTGTGGTTGTCCACGAGAAGACTGTGGACCATGATCGACTCCGCCTCTACCTCGCACTCCTCTTCCAAGACAAAGGCCATAAGAAATAACTAAACAAAAATGGAAAAAAAAAGAGAACTTTAAAAACTGGGAGCATTAGATTTAAAAAATCGAACGAAAACAAAAATGGTGATGCTCCTTGGCAAAAAGAGGCTAGTTCTAGGGATTAATTATAAATAACTCACCAAGACAGGAAGTGTGACAGATACCTGGAATGGAAAAACACTCCACAATGCATTATATTTTCCTCAATTTTCTCTATCAGCACCCAAAAAGGAAGGATTTTTATGTAGCCCAAAAATTGACCAACATTTGCGAATTAAAACTAGGAATAGACATTTGAAGATGGATGTTTAAAGGTCCTTTGTTTTTGGAATAGTAAAGAAAAGTCAGTTTAACTTAAACAACCTTCTGGAAATCAAGTACAGTCCCCAAAATAAAAAGAAGAAGAAAATATAATAAAAACAAAAATCTTCAAAATTTGGATACCTACGAGATAAATAGTGCAGCAAAGGTTTTAAAAACGAAACTTTTTCATATATTGCTAATGCCATCAACCTTAATCATTTTCATATATGGTGCAAGACTGATGGCCCTACCTCCCGCCGCGAAAGGCCCCGAGGTTATGTGCCTCCGAAGAGAACAACCTGCTAGCACTCATTAGGAGCGTGTAGAGGACGCCGTCGCCGAAGGACTTCTCATTGCTTGATGCGTAGGAGCTAAGCTGTTACACGGAGGTCTCACCGAGGCGGTGCTTCGTGAGGAACCATGCGGAGGAGAAGGAATAAATTCCAGGTAAGACGATCACACTATGACACGTCATTAAAAATTGCACAGTTAGCAAGCCAAGACACAAAAATTTTAACGCCATCCACTCTAATTAACGACAAGGTTTTCTTTTAGTCAGATATGTTTATCAAACTAGTTATTTTGTAATGAAATACATATTATAAAACGATTATTTACAATAAAGGAAAATTAAGTTTATGAACTAGCTGATTGTCAAGGTATTCCTAATTTGGAGTTAATGTAAAAGGAGAAGAATGAATACGATCGAGAGAGAAACGAATGTTAAATATGAGTGGAAAGTGAGCTTAAATTAGGTACAAAAGCAACTTTTAATATAACGATTACAACAATAATTTACAAAAACAAAAATAAAAAGGTAGAATACTACTAGAATTTATTAAAATTTGTATAAATGAGGAATTTATTCTTGTAATTAAGTAGTCAAAGCATTGAATGAGAGCCTCCCCTAGGGATGGCAAAGAAATCTGCGTCCGCGGATAAAATCCGCGACGGATAGTTGATACCCGCGGATATTTAGTACCCGAAACCCGCAAATAGCGCGTATTTTAATACCCGCTTATAAACGGGTCGGATGCAGGTATTATACTATCCGTACCCGCGGATATCCGCTATCCGTAAAAAATAAAAATAAAAATTTAATTTTTATTTTATTAAGTTAAATTTAATTAAAATTAACATTAATTTATATTTTACAAGGTTAAATTTAATTAAAATTGTACTATATGAAATATACCGATCGGAATTAATTGTCATTTATGGACAATTAACAGGTATTAATAGGTCAGACTGTCTTACTCTTTACAAAATATACGGTATTGATTATTGATTATTTGGTTTGATTGCCTAAACATATACTGCACTAATTAATAGGTCAGATACTCTTTACAAAATATACGATATTGATTATTGATTATTTGGTTTGATTGCCTAAAAATATACTTCACTAATGGTTAATCAATGACTTGCCTTGCACATGCCCTATAAATATATAATTGATGTGTAGGTATATTCTTCCTCTTCAATCCTAATAAAATTTAGACCTCTTTAAATCTTGAGCGTCAGAGTGGCTTTTGCACGTCAACAACCCATCAGAGTGGATGGCATTCTCAGGAAGGATTGAAGATAAAAAAGAACAAAGCAAAGAAGGACGACTGTCCCTCGGACCAATTCAACCGAAACAAAAATTAAATTTTAAGTTATATTTAATTTAATTTATACTATATTTTATATAACTTTTTGTAATTATATTTAAATTTTATTTTAATAATTTATAAAAATATATTTTTCTAAATATTTGCGGGTATCCGCGGATATCCGCCGGTTTTAAAATATCCGCGGATATTTTTTAAGCGGGTATCCGTGCGGGTAGAGGGTCGGGTAGCGGGTAGATTTTTTTTTGTCGGGTCGGGTTGCGGGTAGGCACTATCTGTGCCCGACCCGACCCGTTGCCATCCCTAGCCTCCCCGTAACTATCTCTTGCAAAACCAAAATGAAACCCATTTGAACGCTAATTACGTTATTATTCAGGCTTTAATGATGCACTAAGATATTATTAAGCACACCAAAACCTTCTAATCAAAGAAAAATAATGTTCTTAGTTAAATACAAGGCCTAAAATGAAACTATAATATATACTTACAAGGCTTAAGAGAAAGAAATAAGAACAAGAACAAGCTTGAAAATACATTAGTAAAAAATATAGATATTAACTCGTGCATTTGACAATGGTTTCGTTGCAATAGAAGCATAAAATGGTGTGGTGGCATTTTTGCAATTATCGCAAACATATATGTCTCGGTTCACAAAGAACCGAAGCCTAAATGGGTCTATGACCTTGGCTATTTAGAGAACCAAGGCCATAGAGTACTTGCGCTTCAATTATACAGCGAATCGAGACATAAAATAATTGAAAAAAAAATTATTTTTATTTTTTTAGAGCCTCCCTATAACTACCTCTTGCAAAAACAAAATGAAACCCATTTTGACGCTAATTACGTTATTATTAAGGCTTTAATGATGCACCACAATATTCTTAAGCACACTAAAGCCTTTTAAACAAAGCTAAATAATGTTGTTGGGTAAATACAAGGCCTAAAATGAAACTATATTACATATTTACAAGGCTTATGAGAAAGAAAGAACAAAAACAAACTTGAAAACATACTAGTAAAAAAAATAGATATTAAATCTCGAATTTGACATCGGTTTCACTGCAACTGAAGCATAAAATGGCAAGGTGGATTTTTGCAATTATCGAAAACATATATGTCTCGCGACCATCATCTTCAACATTTCTTCCAGTTTTCTTTCATTTTACATTGATTAAGCGGTTAGGTATGATTTTCTATCGTTTTAACCGATTGATTTTGTGCATAGGTGCTCTTTGGATAAGTGCTTTCTAATGTTCACTTCGTTTCATTTTAGCATGAAACTCACCTTCAAGGTTAGTTTCATTTTAGGTTTTTCATCTTTTCGTTTGGTTGTTTGTTCTTCATACACAATACACATAAAAACATAGGTATAGGTAAAACTAAGAGTATGGTCAAACAAACTCCAAATGACTTAAAAATTTGTTGGAATTAACACAAAATCATGGAAACCCCTCACAAAAAATTTCAGCTTAAAATTCAAAGCCTAACTATTTTAAATATTTTTGCAACGTTTGAAAAGAAAAACAAAATAAATTTATGAAAAATAGAAAACAATGTTTTCTGGAAAATCTAGAAGGATTAGCTAGCTATGCGAGTTACCACTATATCCAAATTTTTTTTCTACCCCAAATCTATATATAATAATGCAAAAATTGTTAACCAGAGTGAAAGTTAGGATCATTTTAATATTTGTAATTCAAATAGTTTTTAAACATAGATTAACACAAAATAAGGGCTTCTGGATTTTTAAACATAGATTCAAATATAATAACCATAACTATCAAAACCAAAAATCACATTAAATAGTTATATACAGGACTGTGTTTCTAGGTTGTGGATACTTGTTTTTATGTGCAGGTCTGATTCTAAGTTTATGTGATATGGTTTACGTGATATGGAATGTTTACAAAAACGATCATATTTTAAAAAAAACATACTTTAGACAACGATTCTAGTAAAAATCGAGGCAAAAAAAGGTTTATTGCCTCGATTCTGGATCCAATCGAGGCCATAGACCCTTTAATTATTTAATTTTAAGGGTCTACGACCTCGATTGAGCTATAATAAGGCCAATGCTAACTTGAATCCCATCTCGAAATCTATAAATGCAGGTTTGTAGTATTGTGGTTGGTTGGTGACATTCATTACATATTTATTGCTAATACTGTCAGACACGTACTGACTTTATCATCGAAGTGCCTTCTGTAGGTAACTCCAGTTGGACCGAACGGTAGAGAGCACACTAGTGTAGCGAAGGGAAACGACCGCGGTTGTTTTTTAATATACACCTCAGTTTTAGAACTATGACATATACGGGCGAGGTAAAAAGGTCTGTGACTTTAGGCTGCGGTTCCAACCGTGGTAATAACCTGGAGATATGACAGCGATTCTTTCTTGAACAACAGCCAACTTTTTTTTAAATTTTCATGTAACCTTTGGCACTGGTTGTGGTTGAACCGAAGCCATAGGTAGGCTTTCTACCTTGGTTTTGGCGAAAATCGCGGCCTATTCTTCTATAATTTTTTTTAATAGCAGGTCTATTTTTGTGATATCCACTATCACAAAAACAAACATGCATATCAAACAATACCATAACAACACAGATTCAACACAATAGTCAATATTTACATCACATAATGTACAAAGTCTAATAACTATAAATTAACATCTTCTAATGTATTTGAAATCTAATGACTATGAACTATTATATAATCTAACTAAATGTTTTGCAATTGCTTTCCTCAGGAATGTAAGTGGCTTCTCAGGAATTGGAGTAGGAGCCTTGAATCTCTGCACAAGACAATTGATATTAATTAGTGTATATGAATTCCAAATGTTGGAGAAAATCAAAATTAATTAAATTTAAATATTACCGTATCCCAGCCTCTTGTGATATGGGCACTAATAATGTGGGCCATCTAATACATTACTTAGTATCCACACTCATATGACTCATTTTGTCTGTTACACTACAATATATCATCACAGCTGTAAATAGTTAGTGAAAATCATTAAAACAAAACAACTATAAGAAAGTATGGCTTTAGCTTATGTCAAACCTTAAGAGAAATCCATGCAATCTTTCTATTGTTAACAATTGATCTCCCAACCAACATCATACTTGCTGAAATAGAAAAATATATAAAAAAAGGTTTTAGCATTCATTTATATAACAAAGAAAATCCAAACATTGAGGTTCCTCTACCCCTCTCTCGTACTCAGCACTAATACGTGGTAAATTAATCTAATTTCGATCCATTCCTAAATATTACAAAATTACAATTTTACATATTAAATCAATTATATCATATAATCAATTCAGTCACATAATCATACAATTAATAAGAATTCAAATGATCAATTCAAACATTCAATTACACATATTTACATATATTCAACATACAAAAAATTAAAAATTTACAAAAAAAGTTTAATAAACACAATAATAGTAACCTGAGAGCGTGAAAAAGGAGCCAACAACAGAGAAGATACGACTACCCAAGTTTTGGAACGCAGCAAAATCATAATACCTACACACAAATACAAAAAAATGTAAGTCCCATCATCCAGAATAATAAAAAACGCAAGAAAATAATCAAAAAACTTATCTAAACAATCAAAAAATGCAAAAAAAAAAAAATGAACAAACCACGGTGATGACACAATAATGCTTCAAAATTGATTTTGATCGGTGTAAATACTTCCAAAATGATCACAAAGGCAACAAAGGCAATCAAAATCAAGGTTTATCGATTATAATGCAATGAAAATGGCGAGAATGGCGAAAACGGCAGAGGAGAGCTTTTCAGTTGCAGGGAAGAGCTTTCGAGGGAGGAAGATGAAACTGTTCTGCATTTTTTTAACCTAATTAATAGTTCCTACCTCAATTCATTAGAAAAATGAGGTAATAAAGGGGATATGGCCTCGGTTCCCAACTTAAACAAGGCCTAAACTTGATCTGAAATGGCAACTTTGAATTTTTTTCAGACTTTATGCCGCGGTTCCCCGCCTAACCGAGGCCTATTCTCTTAAATATTTAAAATTTATTCAGATCAGGGAATAGGCCGCGGTTCCCCTAAGAACAGCGGTCTATTCCCTGACGCTCTACCTGCTCATTTATTGCAGGAGTGCCACGTAGGAAAACTCAAAATTTGACAGGGGGTTTTATACCTCGGTTCATAGGGGAACTGCGGTATATTCCCTGATGCTCTACCTGCCCATTTATTGTAGGAGTGCCACATGGGAAAAGTCAGAGGGTTTTTATGCCTCGATTCAAAGGGGAACCGTGGTCTATTCCCTAACCTTTATGGTGTTCAAACTACAGCAGGGAATGTCATAATTTTGTAGGGAGAATAGGTCGCGGTTCCCCTCAGAACTGCGGCCTATTCCCTGACGCTCTAACTCCAAATTTATTTCACGACTGACATGGCGGAAATGTCAAAACTTTGCAGGGAGAATAGGTCGTGGTTCCCCTAAGAACCGCAGCCTATTCCCTGACGCTCTGACTCCAAATTTATTTCACGACTGACTTGGCGGGAATGTTAAAATTTTGCAAGGACAATAGGTCGCGGTTCCCTTCAGAACCGCGGCCTATTCCATGACGCTCTGACGCCAAATTTATTTCATGACTGACTTGACGGGAATGTAAGAATTTTGCAAAGGGACAATAGGTCGCGGTTCTGAGGGGAACCGCGGCCTATACTGTCGATATAATTTAAAAAATGTCACAGCGCAATATTATACTTCGGTTTCTAGATAACCGATACATAATGTGCGCGGTAATAAATCAATTTTTTACTAGTGGCATGAAACGGAAAAGAAGTTTTGATCGGTGCTTGAAGTTGGAAGATTTTGTTCAAGACATCATTTGACCTTGAGGACAATTAACATGATCCTATGGAGTTGATCAAGGAGATGGAATGACAAATTCAGGATATGCAACAAAGGCATGAGGCCGAGATAGCGGTGTTGAGGAACAAAGCACACAAGAAAAAAATTTCTATATGCCTAAACACTCTCATGTTTTAAAGTTTAATCAAATAACATTAAAACGGGATAATAATATGAAAAGAACTTAGGGTAAAAAAAAAAGACTTAGAACTAGAACTCACAACATAGAAAAGCTTAGGAAAGCACTTACGATTTTAGGTAACAGAAAAACATCTAGGATAAAAACACCTTGATGCATGGCTAAACGCTAATGTGCCTAAAGCGTTTAAGAGAGTTGAAGTAAAACAGTTAATGCTTGTCATACCTGAAAAAGGTATTCAGCATAACTCTCGAAAGCAAAATATTCGAGACAATGTCTCTGACCAAACACATTAAAAGACTTTGATCATTAAAATATAAAAGGAAAGCTCTAATAAGCTAAACGATATTTGTTTAAAAAGAGAAAGAAGCGTTTACTTGACTAAACGATACCATGAGCTAAAGAGGAAAGTCTCGATACAACGCTTGATATCTTTAAAAAAGAACTTAATTGCAAAAAGCTACCTAATGGTACGAAGTTAAAAAAGACGTTGTTGTTCTAAGAAAACATTAAATGACAATAATTGCTCAATGTTCAAAAACAATACAAGTGATAAGAAAATACATATTTGTTGCATGCACAATTTACTTTACTCTTTGCAAATAAGCTATTTTACACACATCCACAAAGCTCCAAATCAAATATCAAAGGTGGACGTTATAGACAAAGGAGATATTCATAGAATGTTCTTCTCTTGAAGCCATACATAAAGGGAACATACAACCTACTTCAACCAAAGTACGGAAAAAGCATGTCTACTCTGACAAGTTGACTTACCTAATGGCTGTTGTACGAAGATGAAAGAAAAAGCACGAGTATCAAGGCTAAAAGCTCAGTCTAACGGACAAATTTTCCTGAAGCCTTTAAATAGAAGAAATTTGGAAAGGAAAATCAAGAGGATAGCTTAAGAGGATAGTCAAGTGAAAAGCTTACAACGAAATATCCATCCTATAAGCATTCAAGAAAAAAGAAGAAAAAAGAGAAGAGAAAAAGAGCTCAAGAAAAAGAATACATCTAAGCTGAAGAAGAGAAAAGAGAAGAGAAAAGAAGAGAAAAAGAGAAAAAAAATCCTCTCAAACTTTAATGTTGTATTGCTTACTATTGTAAGAGAAAATAGAGAAATACATGCGAGTGTTTAGACAGCTTAGTATTGTAATCACATCCTTTCTGCGAGAGATATAGTTTGAACTACTTGTAAGCAATCGTTGATTGCAATTCTGAAGAGAATCAAAATAATTACAACTGAACTTAGTTTGAGTGGTGCGAATACTCAAAGAAAATCTCGGCTAGGGTTGTTGAGTACTTGGAGTGGTGCGAATCCTCAAACGAAATATTGGCTAGATAGCATATTTATCAAGTTGAGCATCCAAGCTTTTAAAGGATAATTTCTAGAGCTCGATAACGTCCTATATCAAAAGGGTTGCGAAAGATTTCCATTAACACTATTCAACCCCCCTTCTGGTGTTTTTCAGGTGCTTTAAACATCGTTCACAATAAGACGTTTAAGAAGATGAATTTGTCGAAAGATCTTATCGTCCCCTACAACGAGCATATTGTTGGCTTTGTTAGAGAGCGAGTAGACATGCGAGGTTATCTGAACCGAAGGACCCATCTAGGAGCAGGGCGCAATGCGAAGGAGCTGAGGGTAAGGTATGTGCTAGTTAAGGTAATACTTCTTACAATGTGTTGATCGGAAAGCCATGCTTGAATACATTTGGCGTGATCATGTCTATACCTCATCTTGTAATGCAATTTTCTTCTGATCGTCAGATAGGGTGTACTGTGCAGGCGGATCAAAAGGATGGCTCGAGAGTGCTGCATGGTAGGGCTAAAGGTGGAAACTTTTGTCCCACTTAGGAAGGTCAGGCGATCAGAGGTGGTCATGATAGACCTAGACCATATGATCAGTACAGAAGACCGAATGACGCTACAAGGAGGGGTAAAATCCTTCGGCCTAGGGAAGAAGGAGGAATATGTGACATCCATTGGGAGTTCCTTGGAGGAAGGGCAGGAAAATGCTCTAGGGGAAACTCCGAAAGCAAAAGCCGACTTGTTTGCATGGATTGTCGCAAACATGTTGTTGAAAGGATTTTTGGTCGCACTAAAGCTCAACAAACCTAAATTCCCCAGTATAAGGGCAACCTAGGGTCTGATCCAAGGACTTGGTTCTTAATAAGTTTAGAAATTGTAGAAATTAACCTATTTATGTATTTACTAAAACTAAGTAAAACTAGGTGGGGAAAAAAATGTAAAACTGAAATCTAAAATTTGAAACTAAAAGAATTAATATCTAAGTAACACTAATGGAAAAGAGAAAGAAAACAATGCATGATATCTAACCTATATTACTGTAACTAATGTAATATGGACTAACAGAACCAAACTAATGCAATTAAAAGAATCTTAAAAGCTAAAAAGAAACTAAAACAAAATTCACAAGCTGAAGTTTAATTAATATGAATGAAATCCTAATTTGGTAATTAACTAAGTGAATGAATAATAAGGACTAATATGGGAATGAATGCTAAGAAGGAAATTAAAACAGTAACTATGAATGGAAATTTATAAAATCTAAACACACCCAAAAACAGAATTGACATCTAATCCTAATCACATATCAACTAACTCAGTAAACAAATCATCTACTAATATCAAAACAGATCAAAATATAGGCAATGAGGTCTTCTACTATAAATGGATACACAACAAATGAAAGCACACATAGAAAGTCTAAATCTAATCATCTAAAATTGGGACATATTAAATAAAATAAGATCAAGCCAATATTGACAATAGAATTAATTTGAACCCTTAAAGCTTATTATGTCTCAAGAAGACATCTTGGAAAATTAGGCCCTCTTTGGGGTCCTAAGGTATAAGGCTGGAAAATTAAATTGCAGAAAAGAAGATCGAAATAAAGACAATCAAGAATGTAAACTGAAACAACTCAAAGCATAGAACTTGTATTAAATTCTGAAATCAAAGTACATAATACCAGAGTTTCCCACAGGGTGCCGGACGCCCTTTTGGGGCGCCCGAGCGCCAAAATTTTGCTGTAGCACACAAAAGGGCGCCCGGGCGCTACATTATTTAGTGGAACAGCTTCAAAGGGCGCTCAGCCCCCTTCTGGGGCGCCCAGGCCTGACAGTTTTGACAGCATTCTAAAATTCAAGCTCTTGTGCGATTCCAAAGGCGTCCAACATGGGTATTTGCTTCAAATTGATCTGTTATTGTCCCAAATCATGTTCCCTTGAGTTCTTGCTTGTTTTCCTCCACTAGAATTGCTTCCTATTCATTTATTTCATACACTCAAACAAAAAGATTAGAGGTAAAACAAGCATATACTAACTAAAACACAAGAAAACTAGAAAAAACACTAAACGTGAGGATAAAACAAGATAAAAGCTATGAAGGAGTTGATTTTGCTACTAAAATGATGCTTATATAATGGTAAGAATTAGCATTATCAACAGGACGCTTAAGCGCCCTTTTCTGAGGCCCTCAGCACAGAAGTCTCGCATTGGCGCCTCGCTACCCATTTTTTAGGCCCTTAGTGCAGAAGTCTAGCATTCATGCTTGGGCGCCCTTTCTGGGGTGCTGAGCGCCAACTCTGGTGTGCCACACCATGCCTGGGCGCCTTCCAGGGGTGTTGCGCGCCAGCCTCTCGCAATCACGCCTGGGCATCCTAAGTTGGGGTGCTGAGCGTCGGCGACGTGGGCTTGGACTTTTATTATGCTCTATTTAAGCACTTGGATGTCCTAGTGTTTGTATATTTTGACAAAAGGAGCGCAAATTCACTATTTTTGACCCTTTGGAAGCAGAATTAGATGCGGGAGCACTCCTCTTCGATTTGTAGGGTTTATCTTTCATTCTTTTTTCATTGTACATCTTATTTCACCAATGGGGAACTAAATCCTCTTTGTTGTTGGGGTTTGATGTAACCTTGTGAACTCTCATGTATTGAATTGATTCACTTTATTGATATATGCTTCTTTCATTAATTACTAGGGTTTTTCTCCTTTGCTCATTGTTTATTATATTTGGCTTTCTTTGTTATTGGGAAATACCTAGAAACCAGGATCTGGAGAATTTCCCCCAAAAGCACTATTGCTCAGGGATGGGGATATGAGTTTTGGTTGTCTTAAGCTACTAATCGTAATGCAAAATTAATTATTAGGGATGCAAGGGATTGTGGCCTAGTAATTAAGGATAAACTTTCTTTGCTGAGGGATCGTGTTTTAAGTAATTTAGATAGTGACATTAACATTAATGAAGAAGTAGAATTCTTATTTACATGAGACTAAACTAGGTGAAATCTAAACCCAAACAACATATTCATCTCATATTTTGATATCATCCATTCACCTTTGTGCTTCTGTTAAATTGATCAAATTGCATGCATATTTACTTTTTTTGATTTTGCATCTAAAAACCTAAAATTTGTTCATAAATGTCTCAATTAGTTAAGAAATATCACAACTGTTTAGTGCCGTGAGTCTCTTGGGAAACAATACTGGTCTTACTATTATTATTACTTGATACGATTCGATACACTTGTCGATATCTTAACAAGTTTTTGGCGCCATTGTCGTGGACTCGTGGTATAATTATTCTATTTGTTTGATCTTAATTGATTAGACTTGATTTTTATTGTTTATGTTTTATTTTTATTTTTTTAGGCTAAATTGCTTGCTCTTTAGGGTTTTGTTTTCTTGTGTATGTAGGATACAATTCGAACAAGAAGCAAGAATATTTGTGAACCTCTTCTTGAAGGATTGGACGAGCGTAGACGAAGAAGGAGAATTAGAACTTCTAGAGATTTATTCCTTCCTCCTAAGACGTTGTTACAACCTTCACCTCAAAGATCTGACCAGGAGACTGAAGATATGGCTGAATAGAATAATGGTAGACATACTTTGGCAGATTATTCTACAGTTGTTGGCCCTCATCATTTTAACAGTATAGCAAGGCCGAGGGTTAATGCTACGAATATGGAGATGAAGCCGGCGTTGACACCACTACAAAAAAATATTATATAATGGAGGTTATTTTGTGGAGGTTATAAAAACCCTCCACAAATAAACATTATTTAAAATCATTATAATGAGTTGTCTGATTGCTAGTAATTATAGGGGTTTTAGTTTTTCTTTTAAGAGGTTTATGACCTCTCTAATTAAAAAATTTCAATGTTCCCACTTAACTTCATATTTTCCAAAAATTTTCCCCATTTTTTCCCTTTTTCCTAAAACCTAAGCGGGACTTTAACTTATTGACCAAACCCTTGCTCCCAACTTTCATCAGACCCCTTTTTTCCCTTTTTCCTAAAGTCTAAGCGGAAATTTAACTTTTTCACGAAACCCTTGCTCGCACCTTTCATCAGACCCTTCTCCAAGATATCTCTTCCTATTTCTCCCCAAATCTCAACAGCCAATTTTCACTAAGTTTCGTCCAGTGCTTTCATTCCATTCATAGCAACTCGCATTCTGTTCTGTGTGGTCGTCAGCTAGGTTAAGCAAAGTATGATCGCCGGCCAGGTTCAGCAAAGTGTTGTCACCAGGCCAGGTATGCAAGTGATAACGGTTGAAAAACCGTTATTTTTATACTTAATTTTGATATCAAATGCACCCTTGTTGACTTAGAAACTTTCTTTGACTCATGATTTTTCTTTAGTTTTGTGAATAAAAGAGTTGAGGACATGTTTTATGATTTTATCATTAAATTCCCTTGATTTTGTAGGTTTTTGGAATGAATTGAAAGAAAGGTTGAAGTATCAAATAGTTTGAGGGCAGAAAAGTCAAATATAGTGCAGAAAAGTCAATCAGTCAACCAGAATGCTGAAAAGTTGACCAGAGTGCTGAAAAGTCAACCAGAATCCAGAAAAAGTCAATTAGACGTGATTTGATATATTTTCTGCGATATTTATGATCTGTTTGGGCTTTGAACTATTTTCTGTTATTTTTATAGCCTATTTAAAGACCTAGACACCTTAGAGAATGAATCTTTTGATGACTTAGGCACAAAAACACACTTTTCACCCCTTTGGGGGTAGATTTGGAGATGGTGACAACTCTCCTTTTCTCCTTTTTAGGGTTTCTATCTCTTTCATTCCATTATTCACCTAGTTTCTCCATGACGATGGAGAACTAACCTTATTTGTTGCTGGGGAAAGATGTAACCTCTAAACTCTCTTATATTGAAACTCTTAGTTTATTCATATGCTTGCATATGCTGTTATTATCAATTGTTGGGTTCTTTATCTATGCTCTATGCTATTATCATTTAACTCATTCGATAAGTAGATGTTTGCCTTTGTCGATACGGGGACGTACGGGGATTTCATGAACTGATAGGGAATTCCTTGATTAACAAATACCACCTAGGGATAGGGGGTAGGACGATCAATTGTATTTTGCTTCTGTGGTACATGCACTGCTAGTTACTAGGGGAGACTAGGGATAGTAAGCCAGTAACTAGTAGTACGCTCTTCTCGCCGAGGGGTCGGGTTTAGAGTAGACTAAGAAAGTTTGCATGACAATTAGATAATAAAGCGAATTTAATAAGAAAAGTATATATATGAGAGTGATTGAGTGAAATCTGAACCTTAACAACAAATCCATCTCATATTATCAACATCATCCATCTACTTTTGTGTTTAACCTCAATTGATCAAATTGCATTCATGTTTATTTTTCTGCACTTTATATTAAAAAATCCCAAAATATTATTTTTATAGTCTTGATTGGTTAAACAAAAGCACAAGAGTTTAGTGCCGTGAGTCTCTTGGGAAAACGATACTTGGACTTACCATTTATTATTACTTGATACGATCTGGTACACTTGTCAGAGGATTAACAACAAGCCAACTCGCAGCTAGGTTTAATTCTTCAACCTAGTATATTTCTGAACCCTCTTCTGAACCCTCTTCTACCCCGACATTGATGGTGTAATAGAAGGTTCTTGCTTTGAATTTATAGACATTCCTTTTGATTTGAAATTGTTGTTGATAATTGTGTGGTGTGTGCGTTGTTAGGTCAATGAAAAGGAAATGTTTAAAGAATTTCTTTTAGTAGATGAATGAATATTTTTTGGATTATTCTCTAACTAAATTTATATATAGTTTAGGGTTAATATACGTCTGAATTGGAAATTAACTATTGATGATTTGTTTCGTTGGCCAGTGACTTTGTTTTCATGTTATATGCAATGGGAAAATAAATAAGTATGTTAAGTATGAACGTAGGTTTGCAGAAACATCATCAGGTGATTCTGAACCATCTCATGTTAGAGTGGTGCAACCTACGAAATAGATTGGAGACTTTATTGCCAAGACATGAATTGGGACCGGATATTTGTGAAATTTATGGTAGCTGGTTTTTAAAGAATCTTGATCAAACATTTTTGTTCTAATAAGATTTCACTTCATAATTCGGTTAGATTAATTCCTTTCAACTTGCTATCATATATATCTTCTTGCTTAAGATCCTCTTTTTTGGTGATTTGATTGATCACCTTGCTGCATCAATGGAACATATACTTTCTGTTTGCGTGATTAACCAGCCAATTGTGTCTTTCTTCCATGTATATTTGGACTATGTTTATTTACGGATTTGTACTTCCAATCATACTTTTTAAATCTTATTCAATTGTGCATGATTACTACATATCCAAATCCATAATAGATTCGAAGTTGAAGAGCACTTGATCTTAAAACAATTTCCTAAAAATTATGTTATATGGAATCTTCATGGTGAGAAACAAACAAAAGATATTTCAAGAAATTAAAATGGTATACAAGAGACATTTCATTCTAAAAATCCAATGGAAACAATGATAAATGAAGCATTTGGGCACTATAGGGAAGAAGGAACTAATATAGGTAGTTCACAGTTCACAACTTGTGGGTGTAAACAATGTTCTGAATGAAAGGCCAAGGGAGAATCATAATGAATTTCTCAATGATGGAAATTAGATTTTATGTGATGGGAGCAAGTACAAAAAATTAGAATTTGTAATCAAATTATATCATATCAAGGTTTTGTGTAGATTAAGTGATAAGGCAATAACTATGATCTTAGATTTGTTAAGAGATGCATTTAGTGAAGGAAAGTTGCCTATTTCTTTTTATGAGGCTAAGAAAATCATCAATAAATTGGGTCTTAACTATACCAAAATAGATGCATGTCCGAATGATTGTATGTTATATTTAAGAGATGATGAAAAAGATTTGGAAACATGCAAACATTGTGGTACATCTAGATGGAACCCAAAGAAGAAAAATTTTGTGGTATATTGGCAACTGATGGCAATTTGTTTCCAATGAATTTTGAAAGGTGGTCTTGGAAAACAGGCATTCTTAACACTTATTTTTTGGAATGCTTTAAAGAAATGTTGCAGGTATATATATATATATATATATATATATATATATATATATATATCATTGTGCATGTATGACTTTTTATCTTTTGAAAATTTTCATTTTTTTATAAATGTTAACACACTAATTATGTTTTTTTTCAAAAGCCTCGATTTTGTTTTAGGATCGCTGAAGCTAATGCATAACGATATTCTAAATTCACTCTTGGTAGAAAATGGGCTGCACATAGGTAGAATTTGTGGACTGAGTTTTATGATCCAGCGAAAACCAAAGATCAAATCATAAGTAAATGTGTCAATCGGTATTGAAAGAACTCAATGGGCTCATTTTGTTACTTATCGTCTAAAACCAGAAACACTAGTATAATTTTCATTTTTTTGAATAGTGTGAATTGTTTGTGTACTTAATTTATTTTATTGGTATATTAACTTAAAATTGTTTCTCTCATAGGAGATGTGTTAAAAAAATAGAGAAAATCGCAACAAGCAACTAACTCATCATACAGGTGGTTCTAAACCTTTCTCAAGGAAAAAGCATGAGATGGTAGGATATTAGTAAACATGACAGTTTTTACTATTTTTTAAAGTTTACTATTTATTTTAACTTCTTATTTTTTTTTATTTAGTTTATGAAAACTGGACAACTGCCTAGTCGTGGAAAGCTATTTATTGAAACTCATAAAAAAATGGATGGATCATTTGTAAATGACGTAGCACAAGATATAGCGGTTAGTTCTATTATAATATTATATTTTCAAATATGTTTTGTTTCAATATTTAGACTTTTAATTATAAATCGTTATATGCCTATAGGAACAAATTGAAGTGGGTTTGACTCAAAGTACTACCAATGAATCAGAGGTTTCTCCTAATGATGTTGTTGGTAAAGTATTAGGCCTAGAGCATTCTGGGAGAGTATGATACATGAGTTTGGGAGCAGCTCCTACTAATGAATTTAGGAATACAAGACTTCGACTTTCAGATTTAAGTCTTGCTTCGTCTACAACTGTCCCATCATTGTCTTTTAATCAGTGCAACAAAAGTACAACAGTTTAGAATCAACACTTAAAGCATACATGATAATGAAGGAAGGAAAAATTCCTGATGAATTTACCTCATTCTTTGATCGTCAACCTTAAGTAAGTTACTAATATAGTTGAAGCATTGTTCCTGATATACTTTAATTATAAGTATCTCTTACTATTAATATTTTTGTTTTCTCATTTTAGGAAGGTGGTGATGCAAATGAGCCCGAGTCTCTTTTGGATACAATAGGATCATCTGGTGCTAGCAACATTAAGGGAGTTTATGATGTCTTTTAGGATGAAACTATATTTAGCCTATGGATTTTGTGTAATTGAGTTTAGTTGTAATTACGATTCAATTTAACTTACTTTTATATACTATGGTGTTTTTCATAATTGAATGTTTTAAAGATATATAATTCAAGACTTTGCTAAAAGAAGTTTGCCATGCTTTATTGTCTTCATTATAGTATTTGGATTTTGTTACAAATAAATATTGTTGACAAAAATATAAGCATCTTAATGGTGATATTTTCATGTAAGATAAGCAAAATAAAGTTGTAAACTCACAACCTAAATAATACAAAGACAGCTTAAAACATTTAAATTATAATTGTCAAATTGAATATGGTATTAATCCAAAAAGAATTGAAAAAAACGGGGGTTAATCTTTGCAGTAAAATAGATGAAAATAAAAGAGGTGTCAAACCTCTACAAAATAATAGTCACTAATAGAAGAGGTTAAAACCTTGAACAAAGAGACCTCTGCAATATAAATTGGATACCAGGAGCCATTAAAAACCCCCGCAAAGTAAGCAACGACTCTAATTGCGGGTATTTGAAAAGCCCCTGGAAATTAATTTGCGGAGGGTAATGGAGGGAAATGAAGGAGGGCATGCCCAAAAACATAGGCCAATAAGGGTAAAAAACGCAACGAAAAGGAATTTTAATCGGTTCAAGTGGAAGATATTTAATCAAAGAGTAATTTAATCGGAGTAAAAGTTAATTTAAACGGTCCAAAAGAGAGAAAACGCACCTAGACATCAATATCGCAGAGGAGAAAAGTGCGAGGAAGAAGACGATGAATAGTGGTAACTGCTCGCGGGTTCACGTTTTGCATTTTAAGAGGTTATAGATGTCAGGTCAAAGGGGGACCGACGTCTATAATAGTATAGACGTAGGGGCTTAACTAATATAACGTCTTTATGATTTAAAAATTAATATTCGCGGGGCACATAGACATCGGTTACTAGGGGCACTGATGTCTAATTGAACTTTTCACCTACCTGTCAGGCATATAGATGTCTGTTATAGGGGGGCCGACGTCTATAATCGTATATAGACGTCGGGGGTGGCGGGATTTGACGTCTATATGGCGGAAAAGAATGACTATTCACCTACCTGTCAGGCATATAGACGTTGGTTAAGGGAAGGCCCGATGCCTATAATATTATAGACGTCGGGCCCCCCCTAACTGAAGTCTATAATGATAACTTATTTATGAAAATGCCACCGGTCAATAATTTACATTGGATATTCTCTGGCCCGACGTCTAAGGGGTGACGTTAAAAGCCAATTTTGCACTAGTGAGTGTTGCTCTTACTATTCACCTATTATTGCTAAAAGGATCACTCTTATCATTGGTGGACACTACAACAACCTCAATCGTACTACTTAATTCTATCTCTGATGACACCAAATCAGTTTGTGGTATCATATCTTCGCTTTTACTCAACAACGCTATGTACAAGCCATTCACAATTAGCGTTGGGCCATGTACACTAAACATAATAAAAAATAAATAAAAATGAGTCGCACGAGAGAAATTAACACGATAATTTTTTATTCAAGGTTTAAAAAATAATTCTGATGTATTATTTCAAAAAATAGGATATCAAATATATACATACAAGGGTCATATAATTCCTCATCTTTAAAAAGAATGACAGTTGCACAAATCTGCAAAAATTATAGTAATGCCTAAATTATAGGTAACCAAATATTTGATTCCCTAATATTTGTTAATAGAATATTTTACATATCTTAAAATACTATTAGAATTAGAAGATATTGAGACAAACTATTTGAAGCTGTTTACTTAAGTAAAAAGAAAAATAGTACTTTCACACACAAATTTTTCACATTCATCTTACATTACCCTTCTTTTACATGCATGGCTACATCAATTTCTTCTCGCTGTTATTTTCAATGTCATTCATTTGATGATCTCACCAATTCCCAAAGATTCATTTTAGAGCCTTTGTTTACAGTCTTGCTCCTACTATTCACCTATTATTGCCAACTTGATCACTCTTATTGTTGGTGGACACTACAACAACCTCAGTCGCACTACTTAATTTTGTCTCTGATGACACCAAATCAGTTTGTGGTTTCATTTCTTTGCTTTTATTCCACAACACCATGTATAAGCCATACATAATTAGCACTACAATAAGTACACTGAACATATTAAAAAATAAATAAAAATCAGTCACATGAGAGAAAGTAACACGATAATTTTTATTCAAGGTTTAAAAATAATTCAGATGTATTATTTCAAAAAATAGGGTATCATATATATACATAAAAGGGTGTTATAAATCCTCATCTATTAAAAGAATGACAACTGCAAAAAATAGCATAAATCTGCACAAATTATAATAATGTCTAAATTATAGGTAATCCAATATTTTATTGTCTAATATTTGGTAATAGAATATTTGACATATGTTAACATACTATTAAAATTAGGAGATATAGAGAAAAAACTATTTAAAGTTGTTTACTTAGGTAAAAAAAAAAAACTTTCACACACAAATTTTTCACATTCATCGTACATGACCCTTCTTTTAAATGCATGCCTAAATCAATTTCTTCCCACTATTATTTTCAATGTTATTCATTTGATGATCTGACCAATTCCCAAAGATTCATTCAACAACCTTTGTTTATAGTGTTGCTCTTACTATTCACCTGTTATTGCTAACATGATCACTCTTATCGTTGGTGGACACTACAACAACCTCAGTTGTACTACTTAATTCTGACTCTAATGACTCCAAATCAGTTTGTGGTTTCATTTCTTTGCTTTTACTCCACAACACCATGTACAAGCCACACACAATTAGCGCTGCGCCAAGTACACTGAACATATTAAAAAATAAATAAAAATTAGTACCCGAGAGAAATTAACACGATAATTTTTATTCAAGGTTTGAAAAATAATTATAATGTATTATATCAAAAAAGGGTATATATACATAAAAGAGTCCTATAATTCCTTATCTATTAAAAAAATGACAGGTGCACAAATTTGCACAACTTAAAATATGCCTAAATTATATGTAACCTAGTATTTAATTGTCTAATATTTGCTAATACAATATTCAACTTATTTTAACATACTATTAGAATTAGGAGATATTAAGAAAAACTTTTTGAGGCTGTTTATTTAAGTAAAAAGAAAAATAATACTTTCACAGATAAATTTTTCACATGCATCTTACATTACCCTTCTTTTAAATGCATGCCTACATCAATTTCTTCCCACTTTTATTTTCAATGTCATTCACTTGATGATCTTACCAATTCTCAAAGATTCATTTAAGAACCTTTGTTTACAGTGTTGCTCTTACCATTCACCTGTTATTGCTAACATGATCACTCTTATCATTAGTGGACACTACAACAACCTAAGTCATACTACTTAATTCTGTCTTTGATGACACCAAATCAGTTTATGGTTTCATTTATTTTCTTTTACTCCACAACACCATGTTCAAGCCACACACAGTTAGAGATGCGCCAAGTACACTAAACATAAGACACAATGTAGAAGAAGAGTAAAAGAGTATAAAGTACATAATTATGATGTTATCTCTTAAGTAACTCCCAATTCATAAATATATATTGTTTTATAGTATATATTGTTTTATCTTCTGTATTTAAGGTTTACCACAAGGTCTAAATGTTTATTAAGTGAAAAAATGGTGCAAAAGAAATAATTTATACCTTCCAAGGTATAGTTTCTCTTGTAATAAGAGGGGAGCAGTGACAGCCACGAGCACAAGGTTAAGGGGATTGAATACAACTACATATAATGGACCTCTTTTCCGTACACACCATGAAGTGACAATATTCACAAATGCAGTGACGGCAATTCCCTGCCACAGAATTTTAGTTTCAAAATATGAAATATAAGTAAATGGCAAACTTCTAATTCATTTTGGAGTTAGAGTATGAGAAAAAAGGGCGAAAAGAGAGCGCAATAGGTAAAATGTGATGAAAATTGGAAATATGAAGAAAATAAAATCAAAATGATATAGAAATTGAATAATGGATCTTAGCGTACCGAATAGAGTGCCGCCAAAATCCTAATAGCTGAAGGCAACTTCCATTGATTCCAATCTTTTTCAACACAAAGGGCAAAGAGTGTGGCTTGTACTGCCGCCATTGAATTCATTAACGATGTACTTGAGTGGTGGCTTGGATATTCCTTGCTCAACTTAGCCTATATTGTACATACACAACTTCAACATTAATATGTATCCAAAACCACACCAAACACATGCCTACTCGTATTAATTAAAGCAAAAATGACACATCATATATGTAACATGTCTATGTACTTATCTTACTAGAATGAGAAGAAAATGATCCAAGAAAAGAAAACTGATGGGTATAAAAGTTTTCTAATTTTTCTACTTAAAAAATGCTACCTTCTTGAAGGAGTACCAAACGGAATTACATGTGCAAGGGGTTATATGGTAGGGAAATTACAAACTGACAAATATTACGTCACACAAAAAAGGATTGAATAATAGAACATAATTCAAAAGATTTTTAAGTGTAAAATAAGTTACATGTGCTCATTCTCCTTACAAAGATGCAAAGTAAGTTGAGAATTTCTCGCTTGAAAGCTAAGAGTTTAAAATCTTTAAATTCAGTCCATAATTATTCAAATCTATATTAGTTTAAATTTATTTTGATGTTTTTAGCTCAAATTCATATTTATATTCATAAACTTTGGTCCATTCAATTCTATATGAATTAAATATAGATTGGAAAACCTTTCTTATAAGTTTGAATCAGTTTATTTAATGAAACATTAGATTGGATCTCTATGTACGACAAGGCCAAGTGGGCTTACCTCATGTAAGGTCAACTTGGAGACAAATCCCTAATGAAGAGTCTAATCGTAAGAAGTATGACCAAGCAAATCCAAGAAGAGTCATCAAAGGAAGGTGAAGTCAAGCTCTCTTTCTTTTGGACCATCATGGGGTAGAATAATTTTGGACTTTGTATTATGAGTCTAATATGTAGGACTTATGTTTTGACCTTGTATATTGGACCAAGTAGAATAAGGTTTTTGACCACTTAAGACAACAAAGGGTCAAGGTCTAAAGTTGACCCAAGTGGACGTCCAAGAGCTAGTTTAACCAAGGGGTCAAAGTTTTCAACCTAACTTGGTGAGCAAGTGTGTGGGGCATCCCACCTATGTGTGTGTGGTCATGTGTCATGCTCACATTGGAGAAGATTTCCCATAGATAGTGGTCACATGTCCTCCTCTTAATGGAGACGACTTTTGCCACATTTCCTCCTCCTAATGGAGAGGATTGTTCACCTTATTCTCCAAGCTAGCCAAGTTTGGGTTTTTAGGTCTAGCTTCTATAATTTGGAGACACCCTTAAACTATAAATAGAGATGTCTCTCACTCTTGTAGTCACCTTTGAATTTGAGTAATGTTATGCTGTCATTTTTGAGCCATAATACTCATCTTAGGTCACCCAAGGCCAGAGCATCCCAAGTGGTCTTCTCTAGTCACCTTCCTCAAGAGTTGGCCTAATCTCTTTTTGAGCATCATCAAACACCACTCCCTTCCATCTTAAATCACCTAGGCCAAGAGCCTTAGCCCTTTCCCCCACCAAAATTCGCTCCATATATCCCTTTTGTCTTCTTGAGTTTCATATTTTACTTTTTTATGTTTCCTTCTTGTTTGTGTTTCTTGTTCTTTGAGATTTGAATTTCAAAATATCAACTTCGTTTTTGGTGTGTGGTGGTCTTGTTTTTCACTTAAAAAGAATGGAAAAATAATTGATAAAAGATTCAAAGAAAAGGTTACAAAAAGTTCCAAAAGAGTCTAGAAAAGCTACTTAAAATTGTGTGCATTTGATCACTACCACTATCTTGTTTGATCAATATATTTTACTCCACTTGTGCTCTCTGTTTTGTGAGTTTTAGGCTCTATCCAAAAACTCAAACTTTTGGAAATTAATGTTAAAGAGTGCCTAATAACTCTAAGATTTTGCACCTTTATTTGTGTTTAGAAGCTTTTGTTAGTATATTTTTATTCTTAATTGTTTAGAATTAGGATAGCTTTAGGTTTTTCTATTCATTCTTTAGTTTTCTAGAATTTTAGTTAAAAATAAGTTTTTAGATATATTTTTTAGTGTTTGTAAAGAATTAGGAAATTAATATGTTTTTTAGAAAATCTTTTAATAAAAAAATATTTTTCCTTATTTTGCTTTAATTGCTGAAATACCTTGCTTTTATTTGCTGATGAGTTCTGATTTTAATGGCTAGAAGACCTTTGGTCATCTGGGTTTATTTTGGTCAGCAAAAACATATTTTTTTGACCCATTTTGCATTGGGCTTTTGTTGCAGATTTATTGTATTGGGTCGCTGTAGTGGGAAGATTGGACGTTGGATATTGCATGAGAGAATATGGTGCTGATTTGAAAAAAACATGGAGCGTTACTGTTGTTGCAAGTTGGGCTGCTACTGCCTTAAGAAGAATAAAAATGTTGCTGCCACAATTGAGCTGCTGCTGGCACGATTCGAAAATTGGGTAGATTGGGTTGGCAGATTGCAAGTGCTGAACTAGACCGCTAATGACTGGATGTTGGGCTAGATTGGGCCTCTGTTGGTTAGAAGTAAAAAAGGCCTGGAACATTGTAGTTGCTATAAGAAGCTGGCTGGATTTGGGCTAAAATCTAGTTAAGTGTGACGACGTCGTTTTGGGTAATTTGAAGTTGTTGCTGCATAAGGGTCACTTCCCCTCATTGTCATTCGAAGAAAAAAAGAAGCTTGAGCACATCATTGACTAAAGGAAAAGCACTCCGTCGAGCTAGGGCATGTGCGAGAGAGAAAAAGAACGCGAAAAAGGGAAAGCTCTCAATACTCAGAACGATGAAGGCAGACCGGATCATGATCAGAAGAGAGTGAACCGGCGAATGATCGGATGGCTAGAGCTGAAGTACCAAGGAGAGTCGTCAGATTGGAGGAGGTGTCTAAGAGAAGAGTTGTCAAGGTTCCTTTTTTTTCATTATTTTTCCTCTATGTCTAAAATCCTATATAAAGGGGTTCTCCCATGTAAATAGAAAGAACAGACATTTTACAGTTTACAGTGTTTAGTTTAGGGTTTTGGGTTCCTTGCTTTTGGAGCGAACCACTCACGGTGGTGACAACCCGTGGTGGCTCCGATTGAGATTTTTTTCTTGTACTTTTTGTTTAAATAGTTTTATGATTCTATGCTTGATTTTTCGTGAAATGTTTCAGTGTTTTTGTTTGATTATGTGTGTTTTGATTTGAAATCGAGTTGAACTCGTAACTATGCACATTGTAATTCCTTTTTGGAATTAAACGACCCCGAGGTGGGCGTGTATGACCGAGATGTCTTCTTGAGTCAGAGTGAGTTCAACGAAAAAAAAATATTGTTTTTAGCTTCTGTCAATTATTTGGTTTTGTATAAAATCTGATTTGGACTCTGTGACTCCACGATTAAAATTCCTTAGGGAACTACATGACTCCACAGCGAGCATGACTTAACGAGATGTCTTCCGGAGTTTGGAGATGAGTCCAATAAAAAAATATTGTGAATTCAATTCTTCTTTGAGATTACTATCTTGCTTTTGATTAGTTATCTTGCTTCGTTTCAATTCAAAAATCTACTCTCATTTTCTTTCTGATGATAGTTGGACTAGATAGATTTAATTTTGGTACTGCTTATTTCTGATTGATTTCATTTCTGATTTCTTGAGAGTTAGCTGATAACGATTGAAATACCATTAGTTTTAAACTTAATTTTGATACTAAAAGCACCCTTTATGGCTTAGAAACTAGCTTAAAATCATGTTTTTGCTTTAGTTGAGAGAATAAAAGAGATGAAGGTGGTATTAATTACTTTATGCTTGTTTTTCCTTGTTTTGGCAGGAATTAAGAGGAATTGGATGACAGAAGTTGAAGTAGCAAGGAGTTGGACTCAGGAAAAGTAGGAAAATTGCACAACAGAAGAATCGCAGCCAGCGTTGAGCGCCACTTTGTCGTTGAGTGCCAAGTTTGTTGTGGAGTTCTCTATCTAGCGCCTGGGTGCCATCGCTGAGGGCCAAATCCAAGTGTCACACCTACCGTCGAGCACCATTTTCACCGCTAAGCGCCAATCTTGTGAATGAGTTCTCTGTCTCACGTCGGGCGCCACCGCTGAGCATCATTCTGAATGTCGCATCTACCGTTGAGCGTCATTTTAGCATTGAGTGCTATCAGCGTGGGCCTAGGCCATTTTTCCGTTATTTTTATAAAGTATATAAGGGTTTAATCGACCTAGAAGATCAATCTTTTGACAGAAAGAGGAGCAGAAACACTTTTTTCACCCCTCGGAGGCGAATTTTGGATGCGGAAGCTCCAATCTACAACTATTAAGGTTCTATCTTTCATTCTTTTCATTATTTTCATCTAGTTTCACCATGTCTATGGTGAACTAAACTTCCATTGTTGTTGGGGAAACGATGTAATCCTTTGAAACTCTCATGTATTGAATTGATTTATATTACAAATGCTTTACTTCATAAATTGTTAGGGTTTTTCCTCTTTGCTCTTTGCATGCTTTGTTTAACTTATTCAATTACATGATCATTGATTTTGTCGATATGGATACATACGAGGAAATCTAGAACTGAGGGAATTATCCCGAAAGCAATATTACCTAGACATAGGGATAGGAGGGTCGGTTGCCTTTAAGCTTCTATGCGAATGTAATGCATAATTAGTTGTTAGGGATACAATACATTGTGAACTAGTAATTAAGAGTAGGCTTTATTCACCGAGACATCGAGTTTAAAGTAAATTAGAAAGTGGCATTAACATTAATGAAGGAGTTGAATTCATAAATACATGAGAGTGGATAGGATACGTTGGAAACCCCAACAACATAATCATTCCATATTTTATACATCATTCACTGCTCATTCTTTTGGTCAATTGATCAACACTTGCATTTATATTTACGTTTTGCATTATAAACACAATGATTTTTGTTCTCAAGTCTTAAATAATCAACAAATCACATGACTGTTTCGGCCAATCAGTCTCTAGGGAAAACGATACTTGGTCTTACCATTTATATTACTTGATATGATTCGATACACTTTCCAAAGTCTTAACATTAGCATAGTTCAATGTATTTCAGATCATATTGTAGCGTAGCATATGCATACTGTTCATTTGTAGGTTTAGTTACATCATTTAGATTTTACATTCGTAGTATTTTAGGTTTTGTTATTAGGCAGTAGCAATGTTCAGTAGTTTAGGTTCTTTCTTTTACAATAGTTCCTTAGTCTAGTTAGGTTTCATATTAGAGTTTTATTTTTTTTAATTCTTTACTGATAATTTCATTGTTTTCATTTCTTTTCCCCACCTAGTAGTTAATAATTAGTAAATAAATACAAGATCTAATTCTACACATTAAGCTTAATTTTAGTTGAGTCCACGGATTAGACCCTAGGTTGCCCTTATACTACATTAATGAGGAATTTAGGTTTGTTGAGATTTTAGGCGACAAAAATCCTTTCAACAAATGGCGTCGTTGCCGAGGACTCGGCGAATTAAGTTTTAGAGTGTTAGGTTAGTCTTGTTTAGGTTTGTTTCCTTTTGCATATTTTTTTAGGTTGCTTAGGGTCTGATTCTAAAGTTTTAGCATTTGTGAAGGATGGTTCTTAGTTATGTGTGTTTAGTTTCTTTGTTTTTAGCTTGTGTTTCTGAAATTTTTGAAATTCTACCATTTGTACATATTGGTTCCTCTCCATGTTATGCTTGTGTGTTTGGTATAATATGCTCTTGTAGTTGAAATCCAGGTTTAGACAGGTTCTCTACGAGAGTTGAGTAGATGGCAAACTCTCAGGATTGGCTGTACAAGCTTATAAAAAGGTTGCCTAAGTACCATGGATTGGCTGGAGAAGATCCTTACAAGCACTTGAAGGAGTTTCAAGTGGTCTGCCTCATGTTTAAACTAGCAGGAGTCCTTGAAGATTGGGTCAATTTGAAGGCATTCCCCTTCTCCCTTCAAGATGCAGCCAAGCACTGAATATACTACAAGACCTACTCAAAGCCATTCACTTCCTAGGCTAAGATGCAGAGAAGCTTTGTGGAAAAGTTCTTCCCAGCCTCAACGACACTCTCCAAGCAAAGAGAAATTAGCTCAATTAGGCAGCTGCAGGGAGAGACACTAGGGGAGTACTGGGACATATTCAACCAATTGTGTGCTTCATGTCTAGGGCATCAAATCAGTGAGCACCTGCTCATCCTGTACTTCTGTGATAGACTGAGCATGAAGGATAGAATTTGTGTTGATGTTGCTTCTTGCGGGTCTATTATGGACAAAACAGTTTCAGAAGCCAGGACTTTGATAGCCAAGTTGAGTGGGTTTCATAATGAAGCTAGTGAATCTGCTGAGAGCACAGGTTCTAAGTTGCAACCAGTACAGCTTGTCTCTGAACTTAACATTCTTATTAATTTACCTGAAAGTTAAATTGGTTTTAATGCTTTTGATATGTTAAAAATTGAACCTGTAAAGCCTGTTTTGAACACTGGTCTTTGGATGCCTGCCTATACTCATATTAGTATTTTCCATAGAGCATATTGATATTGATAACGGTCTAAAAACCGTTATTTTCATGCTTAAATTGATATCAGAATACACCCATTATGGCTTAGAATGAGCTTAAAATCAAGTAAAACACTTAAGTTGAGTCATTTGAGAGGCAAAAGCTGTTTTTAGAGATATTATGCTTGTTCTGCGTTGTTTTGCAGGGTTTTGATGAGAATTAAGGATGGAATTGAAGAAGGAAGGTCTTAGACTCAAGGAAGAAGAAGAAAAATGAAGAAAAGAAGAATATATGCACCTCTCAGCGCCATGATTCGAGGGAAAGCCATTGTCTGGTGCCGAGAAGTGAAGCTGAGCATCCAGGGCGATTAGAGGCAAACCGCTCAGCGGTGAAACTGACCGCTGAGCGGTGGCGCGGCTTGAGGGAAACCACTGAGCGGTAAAATACGATGTTGAGCGGTGGTCTGCTGAGCTTGGGCCTAAATTCTGTTACTTTTCTGTGCTATATATAGCCCTAGTGCGATTTGAGAATTACTCTTTTGGCAAAAGAGGATGTCCAGAGCTATTTTACACTCCTTGGAGAAGATTTCTTGGATGCTTAGGCTCCATTTTATCTAATCTAGGGTTTGCTTTTTCATTCTTTCATTGTATTTCATCTAGTTTCACCATGTCAATGGTGAAATAAACCCATTGTTGTTGGGGAACAATGTAATCTTTTGAAACTCTCTTATATTGAATTTCTTGTTTTATTCATATGCTTGCATATGCTTTATTATCAATTGTTGGGTTTTTTATCTATGCTCTATGTTATTATCATTTAACTCATTTGATAAATAGATGTTTGCCTTTGTCGATACGGGGACGTACGGGGAAGTCATGAACTGATAGGAAATTCCTTGATTCAGCAATACCACCTAGGGATAGGGGGGTAGGACGATCAATTGTATTTTTCTTATGTGGTACTTGCATTGCTAGTTACTAGGGGAGACTAGGGATAGTAAGCCAGTAACTAGTAGTAGGCTCTTCTCGCCGAGGGATCAAGTTTAGGGTAGACTAAGAAAGTTTGCATGACAATTGGATAATAAAGCAAATTTAATAAGAAGAGTAGATATAAGAGAGTGGATAAGATGAAATTGTAAACCCCAACAACTCCATTCATCCATACCTTTTTCTTGCCAATATAATCACTTGCATTTGCATGTTTACATTTTGTTTTTGCATTCAAACCACAAGTTAATTTTCTCTTTCAAGTCTTATAAGATTGATTTACACGAAACATAAGGCCTTTGAGTCCTTTGGGAGAACAATATTGGGTTTACCAATTATATTACTTGATACGATCTGGTACACTTGCCAGGGTCTTAACAGATATGCCTTTTTCATTTCCAGATTTGTGAACTGACTTTGAGATTGTTTCAGTTGAGGACATCCCTTTAGAATGTGTTGAGTCAGATACTGAATATTTTGCTCATGGTGAGATTCTTTTTTTAGGAGCTAGTGCAGGTTAACTTTGAACTTAATCTTGCTAATGGTCTATCTGAAGTGCAAATTGTTTTTAATAATTTACTTGAGTTACCTGTTATGCCTCATGCTCCTGATAATTTTGAACTGGTAGAAACAATTTTTACTGTGAGTTATACAAATCCATATACTGATGGGTGCTTTGATTTTGTTGCTTATATTCTTGATGATTTGTTAAATGATTCTGATTTTTCCTGTGACAGTTATGCACAGTTTGATAATTCAATTATTCAAATTAATTTTGATCTGGATGTTGCAGATGATAAACTTAGTGTAGTCATTGATCCTAAGGAGGTTGCATACATTGAAGGTAAAAAGGAAGTCCTAGCTGAGACAGGAGATGGTATAAATGATGCTCAAAGAGCCTGGAAATTGAAGAATCTACAGCAAAGTGTCTTGAACGTGCATAACCAGCTGCCAACCTTGAGTGGAGGGCTGAGACGACTACAACAGATACTTGAGCAGGAGGAATTCAATGTAGCCATGGAGACTAGACACAAGGGAGTTTTAGCTTTAATCTTTTCAGTTTTATTCTATACATTTCCTGTTCAAACTTTTGTTTTCTAAATTCAATTTTTTGTATAATTCTGATTTTGTTTGATCTGTATATACTTTTTGTTTGTTTTGTTAGAAAACCTTCCCACTCACACATTGAGGGCAATGTGCCTCTTAAGTGTGGGGTTGGAAGGTATAGGGTTAAATTTTATTTTTTTGATCTAAATAATTCTGTTTAGCATCTGTTTTTGTGTAGAATAAGGGTAAAGAAAAATTTCTGAGTCGTGTTCCCTTTAGATTAGGACTGATGTTTGTAGCTCTTAGTGTAAATAACTAGACTTAGTCCAGTGTGTAAATATTTCGTTTAGGATCTGTTTTGTGAGGTTTATAGGATTGTTTAGAGTAAATTATTTCTATTGTTCTATAAATATGAATAATGATAGATTCTTTTGATTTCTTTACCTTCTAATTCCTGGTTTTAGTTTTTTTTTTCATTTCGCAGGTTCTATTTCAACTTGTAGATAAAATTGCTTTAGCATTTGGTTGTTTTTTTTAAAATTATTTTCATCACTTAAGTTATGTTTTTAATCTTTAGTTAGAATTTATTTTAGGTTATCGTAGTTTCAGGTCTTGTTTCTAGTTTCTTACGTCCCTGTTTTGATTGTTTAGATGTTGTTGTAAGTTTCTTCTTCTACCTGCGTCCTTATTTAGTCTGTATATATTGTATATAGCTTAGGTAAATCTGTTAGGCATTTTTAGGTGCTTTTAAGTTCTGTTTCAAGCTTTCCTCATTCCTTGCTGAATTCATTCAATTTTTAGCTTCGTTTCCTTAGATTAGAGTTGTCAAAAGTAGACTTAGCTTTAGATTTAGGAAAAGGTAGTTCTAGCTTTGATTTTTGCAGGCTTTAGTTCGTTTCAATTTAGTAATTTTTTCATAGGATGAGTAGCAAGTCAGTTTTATCAATTCTTAAACCCTTGAGAGATTTTGGGGCAGTTTTTGTCTTTCTTGTGTGATAACATGCATGTTTAATTGCATTCTGATTTTGCATTGATTCTCTTGTTAATGTGCTTACTCTTGGTATACTTTAAATATAATCTAGGCATTCTTCATTTTCAACCATAGCCAATTTAGCTTACCAATTTCATTTCTTACCATTGTACCTTGTTTTTGAACTTTAGCCTCTTTTCTTGTTTCCATCCATTTCAATCCATTTCCCCCAACAGATCATTCCTTAGATATTTGTTAGATGTAGGGAGAGGTCTCGAACTCAGTGAATGCATAAAAAATAGTGAGGCTAGAGGAGAAAAAGAAAAGAAATATGTGCTAAAGAAATCTAGTTGAATAAAAAAATAAATAAACAGGTTTGGAAATGAGAAAAGTTAGAAAAAGAAATTGAAAAAGAGACCTGAAATGAAAGTCAGAGAAAGAAAACCAGAGAAAAAGGAAAATTTTGTAGGCTGGCAAAAGTTTAAGAAACAGTTGCATTGAGTTCTAGTTTTCTCCCTTGTTCTTCACACTTCTCTATTTCATTCCAGTTCCCATTCTTCTCTGTTTTTCCATTTCATTCCATGAACATTATAAGCCAAATAAAGACCTAGTGATTGAGAGAATCTTTGAGTCAAGCGTTGTCATTTAGAGTCTGTTCAAAGTTGTGAATGGCAGTTGGCATGTCATGATTAAGTGAAATAGGATTGCCTCCAAACATTTGAGTGAATTTGACTGCATACACTACATCCTGTGAGGTTGAGGCTGACTGCTACTTTTCCATATGTTTACTTTGTTGATTTTGATTGAATTAAGATTGTTTCTCATTTGCTGGAATTTCTGAAGCTTGAGTTTGAAGTTAGGAATTCTTTGGTGCAGTTCTGATTTGATGAAATAGCTAGAATTGGTGTGGTTTGGCAAGTTTGAGTTAAGCTGAAAAAGAATTTAGATGTTTCCTAGTGTGTCTGTAATCTTTTCCTTTGTAGATTGAGTCTTTCTTTTTCTTTTTCTTTTTAGTTTGTCCCTGCCCAGGAGGGCGGTTCTTTAAGTGTGGGGATGTGATAACTCTCAAATTTTGTACCTTTATTTGTGTTTATAAGCTTTTGTTAGTATATTTTTGTTCTTCATTGTTTAGAATTAGGATAGTTTTAGGTTTTTCTATTCATTCTTTAGTTTTCTAGAATTGTAGTTAAAAATAAGCTTTTAGGTATTTTTTTTTAAGTTTTTGTAAATAATTAGGAAATTAATATTTTTTTAGAAAATCTTTTTCTTTATTTTGCTTTTAAATTTCTTTAATTGTTGAAATACATTGCTTTTATTTGCTGATGAGTTCTGATTTTAATGGCAGGAAGGCCTTTGGTCATCTGGGTTTATTTTGGTCAACAGAAACATATTTTTTTGACCCATTCTGCATTGTGCTTTTGTTGCAGATTTATTGTATTGGGCCGCTGCAGTGGGAAGATTGGACATTGGATATTGCATGAGAGAATATGGTGCTAATTTGAAAAACTTGGAGTCCTACTATTGTTGCAGGTTGGGCCGCTACTACCTTAAGAAGAATAAAAATGCTACTGCCACAATTGAGTTGTTTCTGGCACGTTTGGAAAATTGGGATGATTGGGTTGGTAGATTGCAAGTGCTGAACTAGACCGCTAATGACTGGATGTTAGGCTAGATTGGGCCTCTATTGGTTAGAAGTAAAATAGGCCTGGAACGCTGCAGTTGCTGCAAGACGCTGGCTGGATTTGGGCTAAAATCTAGTTAATTGTGACGATGCTGTTTTGGGTAGTTTGAAGTTGTTGCTGCATAGTAGTCACTTCCCCTCATTGTCATTCGAAGAAAAAAATAAGAAGCTTGAGCACATCATTGAGCAAAGGAAAAGCACTCCCTCGAGCTTGGGCATGTGCGAGAGAGAAAAAAAACACGAAACATGGAAAGCTCTGAATACTCAAGCTACTTACCCAGAACGATGAAGGCAGATTGGCGCATGATCAGAAGAGAGTGAACTGGAGAATGATTGGAAGGCTGGAGTTGAAGTAGCAAGGAGATTCGTCAGATTTGAGGAGGCGTCTAAGAGAAGAGTTGTCAAGGTTCCAATTTTTTCAGTATTTTTCCACTATGTCTAAAACCCTATATAAAGGGGTTCTCCCATGTAAATAGAACGAACAAACACTTTAAAGTTTATAGTCTTTAGTTTAGGGTTTTGGGTTCCTTGCTTTTGGAGGGAACCACTCATGGTGGTGACAACCCGTGGTGGCTCCGATTAAGAGTTTTGTTCGGTACTTTCCGTTGTAAATTTCATTTCTCGTTAATAAATTTTATTTTCCATTTGTGTTTCTCTTTAAATAGTTTTATGATTATGTGCTTGATTTTTCGTGCAATGTTTCTGTGTTTTTGTTTGATTATGTGTGTTTTGATTTGAAATCGAGTTGAACTCGTAACACTGCATATTGTAATTCCTTTTTGGAATTAAATGACCCTGAGGTGAACGTGCGTGACCAAGATATCTTCTCGTGTCAGAGTGAGTTCAACGAAAAAGAAAATTGTTTTTAGCTTTTGTCAATTGTTTCGTTTTGTATAAAATCTGATTTGGACTCTATGACTCCACAGTTAAAATTCCTTAGGGAATTACATGACTCCATAATGAGCATGACTTAACGAGATGTCTTCTCGAGTTTGGAGATGAGTCCGATAAAAAACCATTGTGAATTCATATCTTCTTTGAGATTACTATCTTGCTTTTGATTAGTTATCTTGCTTTGTTTCAATTCAAAAATCTACTCTCATTTGCTTTCTGATGATAGTTAGACTAGATAGATTTAATTTTGGTACTGCTTATTTTTGATTGATTTCATTTATGATTTCCTTAGAGTTAGCATAGTTCAATGTGTTTCAGATCATATTGTAGCGTAGCATATGCATACTGTTCATTTGTAGGTTTAGTTGCATTATTTAGATTTTGCATTTATAGTATTTTAGGTTCTGTTATTAGGAAATAGCAATGTTCAATAGTTTAGGTTCTTTCTGTTACAATATTTCCTTAATTTAGTTAGGTTTTATATTAGAATTTTATTTATTTTTTAATTCTTTATTGATAATTTCATTGTTTTCATTTCTTTTCCCCACCTAGTAGTTAACAGTTAGTAAATAAATACAAGATCTAATTCTACACTTTAAGCTTAATCTTTGTTGAGTGCACGGATTAGACCCTAGGTTGCCCCTATACTACATTAGTGGGGAATTTAGGTTTGTTGAGATTTTAGGCAACAAAAGTTCTTTCAACAGTGCCCTTAGTGCCTTATTTTCTCAAAGCTTGCCAAAGACAAGAAGCATTAATTTCTATTTTAGTAATTTTTGTTTTTGTGCTTCTATTCTAATGCCTTTCTTTAGGTAACCTTTTTTTGTGCTTAACCTTCTTTTCCTACCCTTTAATTTATTGCTTGTATTCTTTGGTTTTCTTGTTTTGTCATACATAAACTCCTTTTGGTAACCTTGATTCTTTTTTAGACATTTTCTTGCCTTTGGTTGGCCTAGTTCTCAGTTTTCATGATTTCCTTGTGGTGCAGGTTCTCTATGAGGTGAGCTAACATCTGGAGGTAGCATCCTAGGTGGTGGAGACCTAGTGGGAGCTTCAAAGTCTTGTGTGGTAGCCAAGACGAAAGTGAAAGAAACACTTAGGAGGAAGAGTAAGGTTTGTGTGTATTTCTTTGAGTTATAATCTTACTTTGCTTTCCTTGTAAGTTTCAGCTTTGTTAGGTGTCTTGGGAGAGTCTTTGGTGTTCAATCCCATTTCCTAACAAGAACCTCTAAAACATATTAAATTTCTTTTTTTTTTTAGTTGGTAAGTTGGAGATCCAAATTTCTTTCTCACTTTACCATTAAACTGCATAGTTTAGATTAATTGTTTTCCTTAATTATTTGTAGTTTAGTGTGTGTCTACATTTATTTCAAGTCTAGTTCCCTTTGAGGGATTTAGTGCTAGAGAACTTGAGGTAAACTTTGGCTAGGAAAGACTTGGTTCTTAAGAAATCCATTGTGATTCACCTCCCTTTCCTAGAATTGAACTTAAATCTCTTTTGCCTCCTTAAGTCTCATAAGGAACTCCTTTTCAAATATTAAGTAGTTTGTTTGTGCATAGCATCTTTGCGAAAACATTAAGAATGTCTAAGGAACCTTCTTACCAAATTTGTACTGATTCTAGTGAAGAAGTCCAACCAAGTGTAACACATTTGGCCAAGGAACTAAAATCACTAAATCTTTTGCAAAAAGTAGAAAACCTGTTAAAAGAAAAAGAAAAAGTTGAAAGGGAAAAATATCTTTTCTCCTAAGAAGAAAAGCTTAGGATTCTTAAGGAAAAACAAAAGACAGCCCAAGAGGAAACAATAAGAGTTCAAAAAGGAGTTAAAAAACAAAAGTAAAAGTAAGAGTCTCTTAAAAAGTGTTCAAAAAAAATCCAACACAAAAATCACACACACTTTGAGGAGGAAATGTTCACCTTGTCCTTTAGTACAACCTTGTTTTATCAATTCTTAATCGTGACTTTTTCTTTTTTTCTTTATTTCCATAGATGATACCAATTGTTAGATTATTTGGAGAGAAAAACAATAATATTTAGATCTAACATGTGTACATATATAATAGCAAAATGAAACATATACCTGAATGATAAGCCATACTGAAAAACTGAAGCAACATCCAATACCACTTAGAACACCTATCCATACTTTTCCATCTAAAGCTCCTTTCTGATTGTTGTCCTTTTTATGCATAAGATTAATGTGAATATTCTTCCAAATATTTATTTCTATTCCTTTGTAGAATGACAACATCATTGTCCCGTTAACTCCAATTATTGTTCCTATCACCTTAGCTTTCCCTACTACAGTTCGCAAGTCTAACTTTTCGTAGCTAAGAAAAATAAGATCAGAAATCAGTGCAATATTTCTGAACTCTTTCCCACAAAAAGTAAAATAGCACATGAGTGTGAATACAGGTGAGTGGTGACTACATACCCACACAGGAAGGAGAGGATGAAAGTGACCACAGGAACCATGCTCATAACAGCGTTAGCATATGTTGCTGATACCAATGCTATCGCGGTGAAAAAAAGATTTTGAAATAAACTCCCACTATTCATTTATATCATCATCAAACATTATTTGAATTCAACTTAATGTACATATTAATTTAATAATAAGGACAAAGAGATGAAGGTTGAATGGTTTGCATCAATCATACCCAAATAATCCGCAAAAAAATGTCATCATGAGCACCCTCCATGTCAACTTTGGTCTATTCTTTCTACTTTGATTGTCAAAACAAAAGTAAAAAACATTGATTATCCAAAGATACATAAACTATGATGTCAAGATTATGAAATAAAATAAACTATGGTGTGTGAAATCACCTTTCGAAAATAAGAGCAAGAATAAAAGTGATAAAAGCTCCGAAGATGTGACGGTAGGCACTGAATACTTTAATGCTCATTCCATCAGTTATGGCAAGGCTAGCAATCACCGTATTTCCAGTATATGCAACCTGCACCAGTATCATCAATAAGAGAGGCTTCAACTCTTGCACTACTTTCACTGTACGATTCATTGTATTGGCTTTGTTGGTTTCTTTGATGGAGGAAAAAAAATGGAAAAGATAAGAAAATGAGTATGGAGGTTCTATATCAACAAAGGCTTATATTTGTTCATAGGTATTATTGGTTACTACTCAAACTTTCATTCCTTCCATGCATTGCACCTTCAATGTATTAGTTACACGGCTTATCCTAATTTGTATATGAACATAAAAATGTATTAATTATGTATTATTAAACATTGACCGATATGAGTTGTTTCTTTAATACAAATTAATGTTCTTATCAAAGAATCCGTATATGTCCATCGCATCACACCCTTAAAGACTATGTTAACTAGAAGATGTATTCTTTATAATAAAAAAAATTAAAAAGAAGGAATAAATATTTAAATAATAAATTATACTTTATGTTTTTTTTTTTAACTTTTACTAAAAGTTTAGGTATTCAAACTAATACGTCGACATAAAAGGCGCTCCATTATTCTGGTTATAAAATTAAATAATTAAAATGGTGAAAGATAAATAAAAATATGAGTTATGGTTTAGAAGATGTCACTCTTTCCTAATTCAGCGAATAATGGAGGTCGAAAATGAATAATGATTTTTGCCTAAAATCTCTTCAATCGCAAAAAGTTGAAAGAAAAGGGAGGAGGAAGAAAGAATCACTTTTCTCTTTATCTATTTAATGAATACCAAACTAGAAATTAATATACATACGTAGGTACGTATGCACATACGTCTAAAATAATTTTTTTATTAAAATTAAAATATATCTTCTTATGTGAGATTTATAATATGAAAATATAACATTGATTCTTTTAGTGATATTTTATAAATTCTATATATATATATATATATATATATATATATATATATATATATATGATATAGTCTTTTTAGTATGAATTTCATCCAACATAAATTTAATAAATTAGGAAATATGAATATCATTGATAATATGTAACTAGGCACCACACAAGTTGTCTGAAACCTTGTTGCAACAAAAAATATACAATTAAGTTTATGAACTGGCTGATTTGTCAACGTATTCCTAATTAGGAGTTAATGTCATTAGAGAAGAATGAATACGAGGAAAAATGAAAAATGAATGTTAAATATGAGTGGAAAGTGAGGTTAAATTAGGTACAAAATCAACTCTTAAGATAACGATTACAACAATAATTTACAAAAAAATAAAAAATAAAAAGGTAGGATACTATAAGTTTTTTTTATATTATTATTATTATAAAAAGTCGTAAAAAAATGAATTTCATACAAAATTTCACATGAATTTTGAAAATTCCATGAACTATTTACAGAAATATTTCATGAAATATAATTTCTATCAAGTTGTGGTCTTTAGTAATAAATCTAATTATGTTGTATCGAATGAATGCAATCTGTACTTCAAACCACCAAACAGTGTTACCCCTATAAGATGGCAGTTTAGTAGCCAATGGCTAAACTTATAAAACTTCTTGAGGTTGAAAATCGTTTGCTTATTAATAAAAAGATAGGATTTTCTAATCTAATTAAGCAAATTAATTATCCTCAAACTCCCCCATCCTTCTCTTAAACAAACTTTGACATTAACATTGTTCTTTTAAGAATCTTTCACTTTCTTGAATTATATTATCTCATATCTATACACTACAAGAACACTGGTAACTCACTTCCATAATGTTGCCTAGGTGTTGAGCTGGACGCTAGAAGCGTCGCTCTTGGAGATGTTTTATGTGCTTGAGTTAGTCCACTAATAAAAAAAAAATTAATTTTTATTTTTAAAAGGCTAGCGTTAGCTGGTCCATGCTAAGAAATAAATATAAAAATTAATTTTATTTATAAAAGGCTAGCATTGGCCAGCTCACAATATATAGTAAAAAATTAAGTTTTATTTATAAAGAGCTAATATCGGTCTAACTTATGCTAAAGAAAAAAATAATTTTTATTTATAAAATAATAGTATCGATCAAGCCACTACTAAATAATAAACAAAATAATGTTTACTTATAAAGTAATAGTACCGATTAAGCCAACACTAAATAATAAAAAAAATCAAGATTTTATTCATATGATAAGATCCACAATAAGTAATAAAAAAAGTTAACTTTTATTTATCAAGAGATTCGTCAGTTGAGTCTATGCTGAAAAATGAAAAGATAATTTTAATTTATAAAGGATTAATGTTGCTAATCTCAAGTTAAATAATAATAAAAAATTAAAATTTTATTTATATAGGAATAATATGGAACAAGTCCACAATAAGTAATAAGAATATGGATATTTATTTATAAAAGGATCGCATAGACTAAGTCCACACAGAAGAAAAAGAATAATTTTAATTTATAAAGGAGTTAAGTTGAATAAACCTACTAAATGTTCATTTAAATATTTTCTTAAAGGTTTAGTAGTCATTTGTCTCTAGTTTGGTTAGCAAATCTCAATTTAGTTCTCATTACAAAAATGTTTGAAATGAGTCTTTACTTTTAAATTTTTGAGTCAAATTAGTCCCTTCCGTTAAATAAAACCAAACGGAGTTAACAAGATGATGATCTGGCAACAACGTGTCGTAACTTAGTTGTATGGGTGCTGAGGTGTTATTTAATTACAAAGTTTTTTTTAAGATAGGATTTTTTAATTGGGGAAAAATGGGGAACTGCCACATGGCAGCCCCTTCCCCCACCCAAAAAATTAGGGTCTGCAATTCCCTTGGCTTGCTCCTGCCTGCGCAGTCATGAGAGGAGAGGGGTTTCGATGGAGGCGCGAAGATGGCTCTGCTGATAGCTTGGGTGATTTTGCAATTTGGGGTTGAAGATGAAGACTGATGCGATTTCATGCAAAGGTTCATCGCGATTGGGTTCTTCCTCCTAGCTACTGATTTCGCGAAGAAGGAAGAAGATGTGATTTAGGTTTCCTGATGGTGCGAGGCCCGTGCATCTGGTTCGTGAGAGTTCACAAATCTGCGTTTCTGGATTTTCTGTTCTCATTGGCGTTTCCTTGATAGGTTGATGGTTGCAGGCGAAGATGAATGTGAGTCGTGAAGGAGGAGAAATGCTCGCGCAACGGAGGCTCGCGGTCTCTAGACTCGCGGCGTCTTGGGTTTCCTATGGATGGCGACATCAATGGAAGATGCGGTGTGGTGATGACAATAGCGGCGCAAAGTATGTGTCATGGAGATTGAAGGCTCCATGGCGGCTTGCACTTCTGGTTGGGTTGTGCAGGTGGTTGGCTTAGGGTTTTTGTGGCGACGCTACAACGGCGACGAGGTGGTGGCGGCTTAATGTTTTTGTGGTAACGCGACAGTGGCGGCAGCTAGGGTTTCATGCCTGATGGAAATTAAGGTTGAAGGTAGAAGACAAGCCCTAGATGTTCCTCTGTTTCTAGTTTTTTTTCTGAGTTTTCCTCTTTGCAAGTGCGACGCAGAAGCAAATGGATTTCATGGATAAAGGTGTTGTTGTTCTGGAATGTTAGATTTGCAGGTGGTCTCGCGAGGAGAACGAACGGAATCATGCTCCTGAGTTTCGATCGTGCTTGCGCGATTAGGGTTTGCTGATTTGGGAATTTCTTCTGTTGTTTCTGGTTTGATGTTTGGGGATTTCTTCTGCTGTTTCTGTTTCTGGTTTGGGGATTTGGGGGAGAAATCGAAGGTTCTGCTAGATAAGATGAAGATGGTTGCGCGATGGTGGTCGAGATGTGAAACCATGGTAGTGGCACGATGATGATGGCGACCTGAAGCGAGGCGTGGAGAGGAGTTCTCGTGGTTTTGTTTCATGATCTGGGTAGGGCAAACTTGATGGTGATGGCCATAAAGTCGCAAACCCCAACAACATAATTCATCCATATATCTTTCACCTGCGTATTTTCTTGGTCAATTGATCAACCTTTGCATATATGTTTATTTTCTGTTTTGCATTCTAAAACCCAAATTTCGTTTCTCAAATATTAAATAATCAACAAATCACATGACAGTCTAGGCCAATGAGTCTCTAGGGAAAACGATACTTGGTCTTATCATTTATATTACTTGATACGATTCAGTACACTTGCTAGTGTCTTAACAGTTACCCCCAACTACTAATATTCCCCTACCTCTTGTCCCTTTATTCAACACCATCCTTCATCATGTTCATGAACATTTTGCACAACATTCTACACAAATTACTACGAAAATTGTTGCACTAAGGGAAGAACAATACCAAAAAATCATCTTAACAACCTAACCAATAAGTTATATCCTCTCCTTCTACCTCAACCACTAACTTAAACTCCACCACCCAACCAACCACCACCACTACCACCGTCTCCCACAAAGCAATGATGTCTCTTATTCTTCACACCCTTTTGATGTTTACCAAATAAGGGGAAGAAAAGAGGATGCTAACATTATTTTAGTTAGGGGTAGCTTTATATAATTAAGGGGAGCAAATTTTTTTGTTAATATGAATTTTTTTATGCATTGCATATACTATTTTATGCTCTGAACTATTAAACTGATATGAATATTCTAATGCATTGAATATATTGATTTATGACTTATGGAAGTCATTCTTTAATCATACCAACCTTGATACATTGCATACATTGATATTTTACTCTGATATGTTATTATTAAAATCCTTATGATATTACTTGCCTCCAATATTGATCTCATAAAATCATTCAAAAGCATATGCTTTGACTTCATCCATGATCTAATCCATAAAAGATAACTAAATTTACCCTTGTTCTAATTTCTACACATAAAATATTCTTTAGAAAAAGACAGCTAAATGTCTAGAGTGATGAGATTAAAACTATTCATACATATCTTGAAACAAAACCATCACGACTAATATGTCAATATTTTGTATATCTTTGATGCATATTTCATTTTAGCATATGTATTTGTTAAATATCGAAAAAAGGGAGATTGCTAACACAAGATCGTCGAAATAAACATTGTTTTGAAGTTTAACATAACGTCTAAACGAAATATTGTTAAATTGTCTATGATAATTGTTAAATGCGTTAAACACTGCCTTTTAAAGATCACTAAACAATATGAGAATGTCTGATATTACAAGGTGTCTAAAGTATACATAAAAAGTGATAAACCCTATAGAACTCCTAACAGAGCATTTTAATCACAATAACATATGAAAAAATGTACAACTAAATTTCTTTACAAGTTACTAAAATAAGATTAACATCAAACGATTATACCAAGCATCATGCCTAAGCACGTAAGTTGTCTAACGCATCAAATGGCTAGGTCATTTAATGGTTTGAGTGCATTTTCGTTAAATTGCTTTTCATTTGTTGTGTTGTGCTATCTTTTTCTATGTAGATTATCAACTTTATTCAATTTCTCAAAATCAGAAGAATGTTTAGAGACATAAGAATATTTAAAGAATGTTCCATACATGACTTTTTCGTGTCTCATCCGTACACAACTCAGTTGCTCTACAAGGAAGCAACATAGCTTCTGACTCTATCATAAAGGCTATAAACCTAGAAGAAAGTCTAAGCTCTGAGTAACAGATCTTTTTCGAAGATCGTTATATAAAGAGAAGTGAAGAGAAGAGAGAGAACTTTTGCTATCAAGATTATTATACACTCATTATCTTTACGAGGTGAAGAAAATTCTATTCCAATGGGTTAGTTTGGAATACCAAAAGATACATGCATGCCCCCAATGATTGTGTTTTGTACAAAGATGAGTTTGATTCACTAAAGGCGTGACCAACCTGCTAAGGAAATATTGGTGACGAAGACAAAGATGGTCCTCCTGCTAAGGTGGAGAGGTACTTGCCTATTAATACCTAGCTTGAAACAATTGATGGAAGAAAAAGTGATAATCTTCTTCGACACCCAACTCATTCTCCACAACAAAGAATATTGATGAAACATTTTCAAAATTTGGTTCAAAGCCAAGAAACTTAAGACTCAGACTTGCTACAAATGGTATGAATCCTTATGGGAACTTAAGTAGCAAACATAATTCATGGCCAGTTTTGTTTGTTAGAAATAGTAAAGCTTGTTTCTCCACACCAAGAGAGGGAGTGCATTGGTGTTTTATAAAAACGTGCACTTTTAAAATCTTTTCGAAGAAATCGAATGATCTTGAAATCTTTCTTGTGCGCTAAGCAAAGAATGTATGCAAACAAATATAAAGAGATAAGGAGAGAAGATCAAACACAATTTTTATACTGGTTCAGCTTCAATGCCTACATTCAGTCACCCTTCCAATCAACCACTGGTTGAAGGATAATTCACTATAATGATTGGAGAATTACACCAAAGGTTTTACAGTGACACACTCTCACAATGTAAACACATTTTCCACTCAAACAATCAAATATAAAAACGAATACACCTGCACACACAGCACCACACAATCTTGTTGCAGTATCCCTTTGAGAATCCCCTCTCAAATTCCAAGAGCTCCTCACTCCTCTTCTTGTTGCACACAAACAGGGAACAACATAATCAACAAAGTGTAGATTTCTTTTCTGATCACAGCAAATACACCTTCAATAGTGCAAATTTGATCAGTCTGTCAAAGCTTTTCAATCTCCTCTCAAGTATCTCTCAAGGCTCTTCACAATCTTTGCTTCTTGATTCTTAGAGCATATTGGTAACCTGTAATCTTTCTGAGATCTAAAAAATCAGATATGAAAATGTCAAAGTGATCAGAACTTACAGAATTACAAACAATGCGTCAATTTATAGTTATTGTCATATCAGATGCAAAGTAATCGATTACATTAGTAATGTAATCGGTTACATAAAACAGATGTAAAGTATTACAACAAACTTAGCTCTTAATTGAATGCTCAATTAATCTAATCGATTCACATTAAATGTTAATCAAACATATTTAAAAATATGATTATTAAAGTAGTTATGACTAGCATGAAATTAGTTTTCAAAACATAATAGACTAAATTGAATACATCAAACATGTAATAAATTAAGCTTAACACTTAAACAAATTTAGAAAACTTTTTTCCTTAAAAACTCATCACAACACATTTGAAAAAGATATATGCAAACACACGAGTTTTAATCGATTCAACAACTAATGTAATCGATTCAAACTAGCTATTTTTCCACAGTTCATAAATCAAGTTGTCTGATGACCTTAATTGATTACTACAACATTGTAATCGATTATGTCATGCAGATATGCTTTGTGCTTGTGGTTTTCATTTCACGAAAACATACAGTGTGCATACATAGATATAATCTCAACAAAAACACAATAGTATGCATAACCAACACAGTATGTCCAACATATGCATTTAACACAGTATGTGCATTTATCACAATAAGCATGTACAAATTCCACATATGTATAACACAACACAAAAACACTTTTCTGTTGTGACATGACAACATTCATGTGTTGTTGCTATTAATGTGTTGTCATCATCAAAAATAACATAACAGGGATTGGGTTCAGCTATCACATTGCTCCCCCTATCAACATTGTTGATGATTTTCGATATACTTTTTCTTGCGTGAGGAGAAAATATATGATGGTGTTTATGATGTTATCGGATCCTAGTTTGATTCGTATATTCTTAAGAAACTTTTCGTTTGCATACAATGTTGTTTTGTACCATAAATGATTTCCCAACATATGGAAACTTGAGTGGTTACAGTGTTAAAGAACCGAAGCCTAAAGCCTTCATTTGTTACCTCGCCTTTATATGCTTCAGTTGCAAAACCAAAGTAGAATCCTGAAAATAAATGGTGTCAAATCTCCTTCCTGTACTAGTGTCTCCACTTACAAGACGTTCTTTGATTAGTTGAATGGTGTTTCTTGGTTCTTCTCTAATATATTGGAAAACTAAAAAAAGTCAATGATCTTCCAATCTTTTGCAGAATATCGCTCTATGAAAGTGACTACATGAGTTAAAATGGGATAAACAATTATTTGGTGATTTGGAAGTTAATTATAAAGAGATGTGATTCTATTGTGATACCCAATCAGTATTACATATAACTCGAAATTCAGTAAGAACAAAATATACATATTAAAATTGATTATCATTTTTATAAAAAAAATAGAATTTGAGTCTCAAAGCAGATCATCATACTTCAACTTTAAGGATATTAAAATAATTAAGATATTATCATTATGGTTATTTATTATTATTACCGTTAGTCATTTTATTTAAGATACTTTGGTTAATTACGGTCAGGTTTAATAACATTAATTTATATAAGAGTATCTTATAACATGTTTTTTATATTGATAGCTTAGTAAATAAATAAATATGGATTTCTTTTTCTTTCCCTAAAATTTATCATTACATATTACACATTCTTCTGAGTCAATTTCCTTCAAAATTGTGGAATTGTACTATCTATGCATGTAGCCAAATTTTGTAATTGATTCTTTCAACAGGTTTGGGTTTGGATGCTTCAGACCAAATTTTATACTGATTTTAAGTTACATTATGTGCAAATTTAATGGCATAACAAATGTGGAGTAGCACTTTGTCACATCAAAACAATACTGTTGCTAGCAAACTCAATCGTTAAGGTAATAAATTTAAACTTTATTAATCAGATAGCATCAGCACATGACGAGAGCTGTATATAAATGGATGTCATATTCATGTCCGTTCTCGGATACTCTCATTGTCAACAATGTAACTAATATCACTGTTGGTAATTTCAACACCTGAACTTGCTTCAACATGTTTGGTTTTTTCCGATGATGTTTTTATTTCTTTGCTTTTACCCCACAGCACCATGTACAACCCAGACACAATAAGCACGGCTCCAATGACACTGAACATCAAACCATCATAAAGTAGAATAAGATAATAATAAAATCTGCAGGTAAACTATGTAACGATAGTAAATTTCGTAAGCAAGTTTAAAGAAATTTTTGGATTGAACAATGGTGCACTCAAATATGTAACTTTTATGTGTACCTTCCTAGATATAGGTTTTCCTCCAACAGCAAAGGAGCAAAAATAGCCACAATGACAAGTGAGAGAGGGTTGAAAACAGATGCATACAATGGACCTTTAACCCCTACACACCAAGCAGTGACAATAACAACAACTCCAGATAGCACAATTCCCTGCCACAGCATTTTGGTTTCTTAATAATTAGTAATTGGAATGTATACTATTTGACCCTCAAATGATAAATATGAAATTAGCATATATATACAGAGAAAGCTGCAGTTAGAAGCCTGATACTCCAACCCAACCTCCATTGGCTCCAATCCTTCTCAACACATAGAGCAAAGACTGTGGCTTGTATTGCCCCCATTAAGGTCATCAATGCAGTACTTGAGAGATGGCTTGGATATTCTTTGCTCATCTTGGTCTGCATCATATACTAATCATTCACCAAAAAAAACCAGAATTTACTCATTTATGTACTAAAATAACAGTTTTCTAACCTGAATGATGAGCCATGATGAAAAACTTAGAACACTTCCAAGACCACATAAAACACCTACCCATCTTCTTCCAAAGTCAACGTGCGATGATCCTAGGTGCCCCTTTTGATTTTTATGTAAGAGACTAGTGTGGAATCTCCAGATCTTAATTTCAGCCCCTCTGTAAAATGTCAACAGCATTGACCCAACAATTCCTATTATTGGTCCCAACACCTTCACCCTCCCTGAGGCAGTCCGCAAGCTTAACTTTTCCAAGCTAAAAAAGACAAATGAAATAATTCATGCATGCAAATATCAAATCAACCATTCCTTAAATATAAATAATGCAGTGATGGTGAAGAGTGGTGACTACGTACCCAAACAAAACGGAGAAGATAAAAGTAACCACAGGAACGAGATTATAAAGGGAAGTAGCAAATGTTGCTGATACCCAAGCCAAACCGATGAAATAAAGATTTTGCGCTAAACTGCCCCTGCATCATTGTCAAAATCACTGAAGTTAATGATTTTCCATTACAAGGCAAATTAAGGATGAAGAGGGAAGAATCATCAACCATGCATACCCAAATAGACCGCAAAAAAATGCCATCAAAAGCACCTTCCATGTCAACTTTGGCCTGCTCTTTCTGTTTTAAATATCATGTAGAAAAGGAAACTAGCACGCGTTTTCGTAATAAAAAAATAAAAAAAGAAGCTTTCCAAATTAAAGACTTTAACTAAATGTGTCGTATGCGATACCAGCGTGTGTTCATGCTTCATATCAGAAAACAGAAATAGAAGTTAAGGGGATTTTAAATGCATACCTTTCTATAAGAAGAGCAAGAGAAAGAGAGAATGCAGCTCCGAAGATGTGACGGTAGGAAGTGAGGACCATAATGCTCATTCCATCATTTATGGTCCATTTATAAAGCACGTTCACAGCCGCAGTTGCAACCTGCGACAGCACCATTAGCGACGCAGGCTTCAGCTCTTGCACTACTTTCCTATGATATTTCATCTTTGCTGAGCTATTGCAATAGTTTGAGCTTCAAGAAGACCAAAATATATAGAGGTTATGTTCCACCCAACCAAGCTATTCAATATCTCAGCATTTCATTTAACGCCATCAATATGGAAATTTCATATTTCTATTTGGTACATATTTGTTTTTTTCAAGTTAATAAGTAAATTTTCTTTTATTTTGTAAATAAATTTAAGTTGTGTTTAACAAAAAATTAACGGAACAAAAGAACTAAAGAAATTGAAAAATTAATTGGCTCAAAGAAAGTTGATACCTAACGTTCAAACCATTTAGTTTATAAAACTATAAATATTTAGTGAAATTTTCCGATAAAAAGATTTACGATGGTGAATAAAATAAAATACTTTTACTTGATTTTTTATATAATTTTTAATCTTTATTTATAATTTGAGATTTTTTCTAATTTTTTCCTTTAAATTAATTTAAAACTCCTTTAATATTTTATTTCTACATAAAATGTTTTATTTATATTTATTTTACATTCAATTTGATACTCATATTTTTGTTTACAAGACATTTAAAAATACATATTGTGTATTTTTTTATTAAGTATATTTTATACCTTGTCATGTTTTTATTCAAATGTGAAATAACATAAAAATGATTATTTTTAAATGGAAATAAGAAATTTAAAATAAAGAAAAAAATTAGCATACACAATGTGATACAAAAATATTTAACTAAAAAAAATATACCATTAGTTAATATTAATGTATTGAAATGTAATTATGAAATAGTAAAATAAATATTATAGATAGTATAATAATTAAACTAAATTATATATTATAATAATAATAACTTGTGTTTATCGTTGTTAATATATTATTCAATAAAATTTGTGAAATAAGTCTTCCAAATTTAATGTTCAATAACGTGAGTATTGAAAAAAAAAGTTAATGTTAAAAAATGACCAGTGACATTGATTTAAATAGTTCTTCTATTTAGACGACGAAAACTTTCATATTTCAATGTCATATGCCTAATTAAAGTCTGAAAAGGGAAAATTGGATGTCAATTAACATTGAAATTTCACTTTTTGGATATTTTATGATTGTAAGAATCATGTCAACCTGCACAAAAATGATATTTCGGTTGCTTAGGAAATAATTAGATGCATGAAACGGGGAATTCCAATGTCAATTAACGTTGGAGTTTCACCTTTTAGACATTATATGTTTTGAATTTTGTGAATTCATTAAAACATGTGGTGGCCAATTGTAAACATTTACTACAATAAGAAGTCGAAAGCCCTAGATTCCAATGTCAATTACCTATAAGACGTCGAAATTACTCTTTTTTTGACATCATATGTCTTGTAAAAATTTGTAAAAACATAACTCATGCACATTGTTTCTTCACGCTTTCATTTATACTTAAACTTGAGTTTTCGAATACGAATGTGAGGAACAAGAAATGTTAGTTTTTTATTACTTACCTCTTGCAAAAGTGTTTCTCTTGTCTTTATTGGGATACTTTATTAGTTTTGACCGATTTATATCGTTTTATTGTTTAGTATTGATGTCCTTACGTGAGTTGAAACTCTATCATCCCTAAGTGAACCAACTGGTTCGTTCATAGGTGCAAGGAAGAACATATGTAAGTTTGGTATTAGTTATCATAAATGTATGTGTTTTCACAAATATGGTTACAATTTGGTTTTAGTTTATTGATTCATCTCATGTTTTCGTTCTCCATTGAAGGTCTACCATTGCAAACAACAACGTAGAGAAGTTCTCCTCTCTCCATTGTTGCCAATGACTCCCTTCTATCAAGGTTAGTTTTTTGGTTTTGATAAACATTACACTATAGTCATAAATTATTCGATACGTGATTTTTTATTTTCTTATTGTAATTTGTGAGTTGTTTCTTGTATTTGTCTTTGATATTTGTCAGAGCGGTGCAGCAGAATGGTTAGCGTGTACAACAAAGTAAGATGGGGGTGAATTGGTTTCTTATCGCAAATAATACCTTAATTAATTTTCTCATATACTATAAATTCATTAATACACTAGAAAAAAAAAAGAATTTTAACTCGCGCTTTTGACACCAGTTTAGTTGGGACCGAAGCAAAAAATGGCACGGTGGCATTTTTGTAATTTTTTGCAAAAGTATATGCCTTGATTCAAAAAGAAGAGATACCTAAAACTGACGCGGTGGCATTTTTGTAATTTTTTGCAAAGGTATATGCCTCGGTTCGAAAAGAACTGATGCCTAAAACTGACGCGATGACATTTTTGTAATTTTTTGCAAAGGTATATGCCTCGGTTAAAAAAGAACTGATGCCTAACACTGGCGCGATGGCCTTTTTGTAATTTTTTGCAAAAGTCTACAATCTCTGTTGTTCAGAGAACCTAGGCATAAAATAACTATTTTTTTTTAATTTTTTTTAGAGGGTTTAGGCAGTGATTCTTTATAGAACCGAGGTCATAGACCCTTATTGCCTCGGTTAAAAAAAATTGAGGTAATAACATCTATTTAGGGTTAAATTTTTTCGAACAGAGGCATTTTCAAATAAAAGCTTTTCTGTTTATGGTGTGCGTCGCTGCTCTCCGTTCTTCCATTTTCGCAGCCATCCTCTTACACTTTTCTTGTATTTTCTCTTTCATTTTATGTTATTTAAGTGCTTAGGTATGATTTTCTTTCGTTTTGACAGATTGATTTTGTGCACAAGTATTCTTCAACTCTTCGAAAGAACACTTTAGGATGTTCATTTAGTTTTGTTTCAGCCCCAAACTCACCTTCAAGGTTAGTTTCGTTTTAATTTTTTCAAGTTTTTGTTTTGTTTATTGTTCTTCATACACCATACACATCAAAACATAGGTATATGTAAAACTAAGAGTATGCTCAACCGAACTCTAAATGAAATGAAAATTTGTATGAAGAACCAAAAAATCATGAAATCCACTAACAAAAATTTTCAGCTCAAAATTCAAAATGTAGCTATTTTAAATATTTATTTAAAGAATAAAAAAAAAATCTCGATAAATAGAAAACAATGTTTTCTGCATTGGTTTGTGTTTCTGGGATTTTTTTCATATGGTTTATGTGATACAAAAACAATAATTTTTTTAAAAAAAATATATACCTTAGACTGCGATTCTGGTAAAAACTAAGGCAAAAAAGGGTCTATTACCTCGGTTTTGGATCTAACTGAGGCAATAGACCCTTTAATTAATTAATTTTAAGGGTCTACGACCTCGGTTCAAACTAAAACCGAGGCAATAGACCCAATTTTTTATTTATTTTTATTCTCTTTACTGCTTCGGGTTTTTTGAACCGAGGCAAAAAGTCCTGACTTTTTCCCTCGCCTGAATACACCTCGGTTGTAGAACCGCTGTTATAAACCCAAAACAACCGAGGCAATATCCCTTAGTTGCATTAGTGATAACAATTTAAACAAATAAGAGAGTAAGGAAGAGGGAAAATTGCATAAGTGATTTTTATACTGGTTCGGACCACACCGATCCTACGTCCAATTGTTAATTTCAAACAAGAATTAATGCTTCACTATCACAAACCAAAAAATTGTTACAATAAAAAAGAAAATAACATACTTTAAGGTTAGAACACCTCTCTTGTTACCTTAAAAGATGAAACTCACTTCCCTTGAAACCCATAAGGGATGAATATCTCCTCTGAATGTTTCACGAAGGGTTAACACCTTCTTTGAATCTTCACAAAGGATGACAGGATTTAACTCAGCAGCAACAACAACATTCAATCACAACTACCATGAAATTTCTCGCTCTATGCCAACACCAAGTTCTCAAAGCCAAAGCACAAGGGTTACACAAACCTTAGAACACAGTTATCGCAGCACACAGCAAAATAGATAAGCTTTTCGAAATTCAACTATTTTGTATTTTAGAATGAGAGCCTCAATCCAATTTATAGAGATCTCATTAAAGGATACCTCCAAAAATCTATTGTCAACTATTTAACATGTGATAATAGATTATTCACTTATGGTAATCGATTATGCATTTAATGAAAGCATAACGGTCAAAAACCTTTTTGAAAATTCTCATACTTGCTCGTGATAATCGATGATGGCAAGTCATAATCGATTACTGATAATCGATTATTATAAGTTGGTAATTGATTATCCTGAGTATAAAATGAGGTTTCTTGATTCAAAACAAATTTTAACGCAACCTAAGGCAAACAATACATAGAATCAAAGATAAACCACAACATATACATAAATATACTAAATTACAAAAGCTTTAACACAAAACAAGTCTTCATGAAAGTTTTCTTGCAACAAGAGCACTTGAGACTTGACTTTGAGACATCATCAAAACTTCTTCTCTACAACTTTATGCTAACAATATTTGTATGTTTCTTATAAGTTAGATAAATACTTAATGTGATTTTTGGAATTTTTATTTTTTTATGTACTTTTTAAAAATAGTATGGATCGAAGTTGGATGAATGAACGTCATACCAGTCAAGAGTATAAAAAGGGAGTTTTCAAATTCTTACAATATGTTCACGAACACGCAAATCATTGTGTTCGTTGTCTTAATCAAATATGTCAAGACTTGGACAACATACATGATCATTTATTCATCTATGGTATAATAAGGAGTTACATACTTTGGACTTGGCATGGAGAAGTATTACACAAGTGTACAACGTCAAAAGGAACATATTAAATGGATGAATGGATGAGTGATCATTTAGAGAACATGGTACATGATGTTGGTGAAGAAATTTTTGGAAGTGCTCATTTATGTGATTCTCTTAAGAACAATAAAGAGGAAGAGTTGTATCTAGGATGCACCAACTATACACGACTGTCGATAACTTTGAAATTGTTTAGTTTAAAAGAAAGGAATGGTTTGACTGATAAAAGTTTCACAGAATTGTTGGAATTGCTGAAGTGGATCCTTTCAGAAAATAACATGTTACCTATCTATAATTACGAGGTGAAGAAAATTTTTTGTTCAATGGGTTTGGAATACCAAAAGATACATGCATGCTTCAAATTTTGTATTTTATAAAGATGAGTATGCTTGAATAAAGGTGTGCCCAACATGTGGTTTATCATGGTTTAAGAAGAAAGTTAATGGAAATAATGGTGATGAAGACAATGATGGTCCACCTGTTAAGGAGATGTGGTACTTTCCTACAATACCTAGTTTGAACTGATTGTTTTCTATTAAAGAATATGCGAAGAACCTTAAATGAAACGTTGATGGATGAAAGTGAGATAATCTTCTTCGACACTCAGTTGATTCCCCACAATAGAAGAAGATTGATGAAATGTTTTCAGAATTTGGTGTAAAGCCAACAACTAGGTGAAAACATTGGTATTGTGTTCGGAAAACATTAAAAGAAGACCATTGAGAAAAACATTTGGAAGAAATGAGCAATATTCATTAATATTCTATATTGTTGTAAGCTTGATGCACGAAATTGCATAGACGTGATGCATATTAAAAAAATGTATGTGATAGTGTCGTCAAAACTTTACTAAACGTAAAAGGAAAGATAAAAGATAGACTACATGTACAACAAGATTTAGTTTACATGGGCATGCTTTCTGAGTTACATCCACAATCAATTGGAAGATGCATATACCGTCCCCTAACTTTTCACACTCTTTCTAAGAAAGAAAACAATTTTTTGTTAGTGTTTAAGTAGTGTGAATGTTTCACAAGGTTACTCATCAAATATTAGTATCATTGTTTATATGCAAGATTTAAAGTTAATTAGTTTAAACTCTCACAATTTTCATTTCTGAATGCAACAACTTTTATCAATAGCTATTCAGAAAAATTATAAAATGAGTTTGAAGTTTTGTCCACCAAAAATTGTATAATAAGGGTTTCAGTTTTGTTAACAAATAAAAATTAAAATTACACCCGATTTACAGTTTTGTCTATAAAAAATTGTATAAGAGTTTAGAATTTTGTTAAAAAAAAAAACCCAAATTATACAATAAGGGTTTGTAAAGAAAAAAGTTATATGATTTATCATATTTACCAAAAAAATTGCACCTTAAATAATAATATATATATATATATATATATATATATATATATAACGTAATATTTTAAAAGCAAAATATGAGTTGTGTTTCAAATTAATAAAAAGACTTTTACCAAATAATATCAGGATGTCATACAAATAAAAGTAGTTAGAAGCTAGAATCACATGTAAAACATATCTTTTTAAGCATCACTACTTACTTTACTTTCCTTTAATGTGTTTTAAACATAGGTTGAGTATCCATTGTCATTGATGTGTCACATTTTTTTCTCACTCTTCGAGTTATATATGTAACGATAAAAAGAAAGACAAGTCAACTGGTTTTTTCTTCCTTCTTACTACTTTCATGTGTTCTAAACATATTTACTATGATAATATACTTGTTATAAGATGTATCAATGTAAAAGAAAGCATAAAGTAGGAAATGGAAGTAACAGATCAGAAAATAAGGACACCTAATTGATAATCTGTAGAAAACTGTTGATAAAAGCAACATCTCTAATTGTGGCACAACAACACCAATCTAGCCAAAGCAAGAGCATTTACCTCGATCTTACGAAAGTTTCAGCTATGAATAGATGGAAGATACGAATAGAAATCATCGTTTTCACCTAAAACAATGAAACCAAATGATACGTGTAAACTCACTCTAAACTTTATTTTCATCAAGAACTTTTAAAATTTTATATAATTTAAAAAACATAATAATTATCAATCTTATGATTAATACTTTTATAAACTATTAATTTTATGAGTAAATTTACAGAATGTTTTTTAATATTATTATATTTATTTATTTTAGGTTTAAATCATTTTTTGTCCCTAAGTTAAAAGCTGGTGTTCACTTTAGTCCCCCTTTTAAAAATGTAAACCATTGGTCCCTATGATGTGCAAAATGTATCAAATTCGTTCTATCCGTTAACGATTTTTTATTAACTTCCTTGATTTGTCTCATTACTAACTCTCATGCTTCAGGGGTTGTTGATGGTACAGCCTTCCATAGTAATTGTCTCAGGTTTATGTCAGTAAATTTCTTCCTAAAATTTAACGGATAGGATTGATTTGAGTCTATTACCTCGGTTCTAGTTTGAACCGTAGAGCCTTAAAATTAATTAATTAAAAGTTCTATATTAATGCATAATAGTAAGAAATGCAGTTTTGTTTTCTATTAATTGAATGAAAAAGTGAACCGCGATCATTTTGAAAAAGAAATGTTTCAGTCATTTTATTGGAGTATTAATTATTTATTTATATAACAATATGAATAAAATGAATGGATCGTTGCTTATATATTAATTCAAGCTGCGAAAGAACCTAATTAGTATTAATTACTTAGGTTTAGGAGAAAAAAAACTGAGGATTTGTATATATTATAGATTAGTATAGATATTGATTTTAGATATATTTCTCGAAAATTAAAATTACTTAAGTTTTAGCTGAGATCCATCGTGCATTTAAATGCAATGAACAAATAAATCGTTTTATTGATTAATAAATATTATAATAAATACTTAAATGTGACATCCATAAATTATACACTAAATATAATTCATCAGGATATATCATTATAATATAATAAGACAATATAAAGATGTACATAAAGTTCTAATGATTACAGTAATCCAAAATGCTATAAGATTCAAACTTTATATACATAGGAAGTCTTACAAAATAATATAAAAGGTCTAACAGAAGTTCTGAGAACTAGGTGCTAACAGAACTATAAAGTTTCTCAAAATATAGATTATAGCCTAAAAGAACCTAAGAGCTAGGGGCTGGGTCATCTCCCTCCAAAGCGTACTCCAGAGGTACATCTTCTGCCTCTGTTCACATCCAAAAATGGATGATCATTGCAAAAAGGAAAAATCATAGACATACAAAGCACAGACAAACAAGCAAGGGTAAGCTAGGTATAAAAAGCATTTTATCAATCAAGTATTTCAAGCATACAAGGACCATAACATAATACATTGCAAGGACCATAACATAATACAGACTATGACCAAATGCATTTTTGTTAATACCAATGACCGACCACGTGATTTGACCATCCAGACTAGTATGAAATGTCGAGTTCCAGGGGTTTGTGCACTTGTGGTGGCCCTACTGCTTTGCAAAGCCATTGTCGAGGGGTTTCACCCGACCACACACAAGATTAGTCCATTACAACGGTATAGGCCTATAGTGAAAGCGCCTATCCTAGGACCTCCTACTATTCTCACCACATGACTCATCACTCTCTACTTGAGCTTGGATGATCATTAGAATGTTAGGATAAACCCCATCGGGAACTCCAGCCATTCATACGGTCAATCACAACAAAGTACAGGGCACCACCATGTAACCTCCCTTGAGGATCATGGAATTACGTCTATCAATCATACTTTTAAATTTGAAACACAACTCATGATTTTCAAAGTTCATACACTATTACATAATTATAAATTGTCATTTGAATCTATACAAGATCATATGTAATTCATACTTTACATACTTTCGCAGAAACATCACTTATTAACACAAATTTCTTTATAACCTTTAATTATCAATACTTAAGTAATTCAAATAGCTTGAAGATCCTCACCAATGGATCTGGAAGGGTCAATAACCCCCAGAACAACCTAAAGAACGTCCAAAACGGACGTTCGGAACCCCTAAAACGTCAAAAACATTAAAATCACTCAATCTGACGTACAAAATTCGCTCAGCGCACACCCTGTGGTGCGCTCTGCGACTCTGCATAATCTGCAGCACCCTAAAATCTGCAAAATGAAGCAATTCTACCCTTCCCTACCAATTCTAACCATTTTGATGAACTTCTAGCACTCTTAACTTGATTTATATGATGAATTACACTTCTTTGAATGACCCTAAGCTCTCCTAACATTAATCTCTAATAGTTATGCGTTAAGTTATGATCTAAAACTTCAATTTCAATTACTTAAGGACTTAATTTCTAATTTACCATTTGAAAGTTGTTTCTGGCTATCTTGGTGTTTCTAATAAGTCACAAATGACTTAACTAAGTTATCCTAGTAGCCTAACTCAGCCCCTAACCTCTAATGCCAAATTTGACTACCTCACTTATCCTCAAACATCCTAAAACACTATAATTTAAGGAACTTATTGCATAAAAACCTACTCAACAGAATCCATCTCATTCTAACAACTCAATTTAGCATTTTTACCTTATTTGTACTAATTTCAATACAATAATTTCACAGTTCCATACTATGAAATCCAAAGAGCGTACAATTTAACATACACCACCATTAAAATTCAGCTCTTAAAATAGGTTCATCAACGTTGGTCTCAATTATAGATCACATCAAGATTAAACTCACACTCATCAATCCACAGTTCATGCTCAGATACACAAACATCACACCATTTACATATAAAATCACTCAAGTTCGGATCAACAGTAAAAATTATCTATTGCTCAATTTATACATGCATCAATTTACAATTTTATATTGTCTAACTCATGTACATCCTAATTCATAGAACAAAACCAAAAATCCCTAGTTTCCCTTACCTTGAATTTCATGGTGTAACTCACAAGATGATTGGAAGAAGCAACTTGCACCCTAGAACTTAACAGTACCTAAAATCCCCAAATTGGAGATAGATATCAGCTCCTTAAGTAGTGTAAGAACCAAAAGATTGGAGAAAAACCTAAATCAGCCACATGCAATGTAACCATTGCATGATCATTTCCCTAATTTGAAGAGGAAAAGGAAAGGAACCCTTACCAGATGAAAACAAAGAATCAAACAATTAGAAGCGTTACTCCTGGAGCTTGGATGACCTACGAATTTTCTGGTAAACAAAGTCTATGGGTTAGATTTTGGAAGTATGCTATAGAAAGTGTAGAACCAGAGAAGGGAGAAACATGGAAATGGAGTGAAACTGTTCTTCAGACAGGAGAAAGACTGAACTTGAAGTGGTGTTACTTTGTTAAGAAAATCTCAACCCTTCATCTGCTGCCAAGTGTACAGACCAAACATTTTCCTTTTCTCAGGTTTTACACTTAAATGTAAAGCTTTAATAAATAATCTAAATTTTTTAAAAGAAAACAATGAGCATTACAAAAATAAATTTAACTTCACTTCAACAAATTTAGCCTAAAGCCTAAAAGAGTTTTAACTTGTCTCTAGACACGACATGTCTTTTCATTCCATGACATATATTTTATCGTTTCTTAAAAAAAATGTACTTGATGTATATTTCGATTAGAATATTTTCAATATATCCATTTTAAAATTTTTGTATTGGATAAAAATGTGAGAGTCTATTTCTTTCAGTGGAATTAACATCAAAATTTCACAAAAAAAAAAGAACAATAGAACAGATATATACTAAAAACATATCAGCTAATATTTTGCTAGCATCGTTCTGTGACTTGCCTCAACAAATTAAGTTAAACTTGTTTCCTACAAGAGAGTGGTGTTATGCATATCTTACGATGTTCCCATAAAATACCTATAATTGTATGACCTACACAAAACATTGCTTCAATTACTTGCATAGACACAGTTTTAACCTAATGATTAAAATAAAAAATCAAATTAATAGAAGACTTATAACCCCAAATTAAGCTTTAATTTGAAGAATAAGAAATTTGTTGACTGGTTCATCACGTGGCCAACACTGCTTTGCAATCTACCAGGAGTTTACCAAGATAATACAGGATTTAACCCTTGTAAAAATGAAAAGCCAGAGCTGGTTGTGTTGGTGAATAAGGGTGTGTCATTAAAATGATCGAATAATATAAAATAAATAAAATAAAATGAAGAGTATTATAGTAGTTATTAATAGACATTACGTACATAGAAAGTTAGAAAAGGACCCAAAAACCTTATACTATGTTTATTTCTATGTAATTGTGAAAAAGACGTGGTTATTTTAGGTTTTTACTCTAATCGTGGCCCGTGGTTTTCGATTTGATGTATTTGCAGAGTTTACAATTAACCATTTGCTAAATATTAACCCTTAAGCGTGGGAACTTAAAGCAATAGGAGGCATTGGTCTCCTCAAAATTTTGCGAGCCAATCACCAAATCCAAAAGAAAGAAGAAAATGAGCCTTTATAAATCCTTTTGATGAAGCATTACCCAACAGCAATAATAACAATCCTTTAACCTTTCTTAAAACCTGTATTTAGAGGGAGGACGATCAAGTAAACTTGATTCTCTCTCCCTAAACCCTAAATTTGGTTCATTCTCCCGATCAAATATTGAACATGGGAAACTGTGGTAGCAATCCCAAGACCAATGAGGGTCCTTCGGACATTCCAGAGCCTGTGACCGAAGAGGTTGAGGTTGAACATAAGGAGAGTGAAGCAAATATTGAGAACAAGACTGAGGAAACCCTAACTGATGCAGAGAATAAGTCTCTAAGAAACTTGCTTGATGAGGTATCACATTTTTTTCTTCAAATTTTAATCACATTTATTATTTAAAGAACGAAATTAACTATAATACTTGATATATATTAAAATAGGAAGCTGGTAATTTAGCCCATTAATAATTGTGAGGTTGTATTGGCAGAAAGTAGAAGAGGCACTGAAGACAGAGGAAGTAAAGGCTGAAGCAAAGGCAGAAGAAGCTCAAAGTGGGGTGGTGAAGGTTCAAGAAGAGAAGCCAAAAGCAGAAGAAGTCACAAAGACTGAGGCCTAATTATGAAGAATAGTGTGCATGCTTGCCTTATATTTCGAATACACAAATTTGTTCTCTTTCTGTTCAATGGTCAAGAAAAATTGACTACATCTTTCGTCTAAATTGACCATATGGATTTTGGCTTCTTCGTTTAATATATTTATATCTCAATTATTTTCTATCAAGATTATTATTGATTTATTTTGATTTATCTATGTTACTTTCTCTTTCTCAATGTTTTAATCCAATTATGAAAATTATAGACTATACCGATGTTTTAATCTAATTATGAAAATTATAGACTAGATGAGAGAGTTTAAGGTTTAGAGAGATAAAATCTAACTACAAAAAATACAGGTATTATTGATGATCAAAATATGTTCAAAACGTTAAAATTTCAATGTTAACAATTTTTTTCGATTTTTGTACGGATCGAAATTTATCGATAAAGTGTGTTTGATAATATTTGCTGACAAAATTTCTATCTGTGGATAATAATTGAAAGAAAAATATCTAATAATTACTGATGAATTTAGATAATTACAGAAGATAGAATTTATCGATAATTATCAAATGAAAAATTCATTAATAATTATTGAAAAAAAAATTGTTAATAAATATTGCAATTTAGTTTATCATTTAACTCATGTCTCCTTCTTCTTCTTACGTTTAGCTTTCTATTTTAAATTATTTTTATTTTTATTTTTTTGTGTTCACACAAGTTTGCGAGTTTAATTGACTAATCCACTTAATTAAAAAAAAAATCCAAAAGTTACAACACAAATAGAAACTCCAAAAGAGTATATTTCATAAAAAAAAAATGTGTGTCTTCTGAAAGAAATCCCATAAAAAAACATCTGATAAAAAAATTAAACCAATGGTTACATGAATACATTTTCCAACCACAAAATATTATATATATATATATATATATATATATATATATATATATATATATATATATATATACCCAATCGCGTTTATAGTATGGTAAGTGAAAGTTAAAACGGGTTAATCCAATATATGGATAAAAAATCAAAATAAGTCGGTTTGGAACAAGGTTAATTTTAACTGGATACATTAAAAGGTGAAGACGAAAAGATCTAAATATATATTTTAAAAGATTAATATATTTTTCATGTTAAAAAATAAAATCTATGAATTTGATCTAGTACATAAGGATTTAGTGGATATTTTGGTTTTATAAACTTTTTTTATAAAGAATTTTTTTGTGTAAAGATTTTTTTGATGTGTGAACTTTTTTGTTTGAATGTACATAAACCAAAGCCAAATCCTCTCAAAGTTTATATCTTTTATCAATATTTATGTCCTTCATTCAAACTCATCTTTTTCGTCTACAAGTCCCCTTAAAACAAGTTATAAAGATATATAAAAGGCTAAACTATAATAGGCTTCCTTCATAACACACAGTTAGCGGTCTCTCTAGAATATCTCACTGATACCTCATGTTTTCTGAAATCAATTTGTTATCTTTGGTTTGTCTTATGAATTGCATGTAGTCAACTTTATCCCTAATCCATTCTCACATGTGAATGATTTTAGTAGAGTGTTACCATTAATGATTATCTCGTTATGTAGGGATTATATATATATATATAAGATGGGAGAATATTTTAGTTTACATTTGATAAAAGAAATCATAGAGAGAAAACTCCAATCAAACACAGGTAATCTAGATCTTAGTCTAAATAATTATAATAACATGTTAGAAACTGTCCATTCACGCTAATTGAAAAAAGACTGATTGTCAATTAAAATCATGATGAATTTTAAATGAAAAATATATCAAACAAATAAAAAGGAAAGAGATCACCAATATCACTATTTTTAAATTATTGACAATTATTTAATCTTTAACCTTTTTGTATTTGTTAATCATTAAAATACAAAAAATTAAAAATTTATTAATCTAAATTATCATTAACAAAGAAAATATTTAAAATATTGAAATATATAAATTTAAAATTGAATAATTAATAACTTCAACAAATAATTATCTAAATTTAAATTTATATATTTTTTATTAAAAATTAGATAATTTAACTTTACATTAAATTTCTTTTCAAATATTTACATTTACAATCGTATTATTATTTAATTTTATTTTTCTAATCTTCAAAAAAAAATATCATATGTTTTTGATATTAAATAACATATAATTAAGAAAATATGTAATTTATCATTAGAGTTATCCAAAATAATAATTATATCAATAAAGCACATATTTGCAGAACCTCCTAAACAAAGAGTATCTCAAAAGAGTATGTGTGTGTGTGTGTGTGTGTGTGTGTGTGTGTGTGTGTGTGTGTGTGTGTGTGGGCGTGTGGGTGTGTGGGTGTGTGTGTGTGTGTGTGTGGGCGTGTGGGCGTGTGTGTGTGTGTGTGTGTGGGCGTGTGTGTGTGTGCGTGTGTGTGTGTGTGTGTGTGTGCGTGTGGGTGTGTGTGTGTGCGTGTGTGTGCGTGTGTGTGTGTGTGTGTGTGTGTGGTGTGTGTGCGTGTGTGTGCGTGTGTGTGTGTGTGTGTGTGTGTGTGTGTGTGTGTGTGTGTGTGTGTGTGTCTATATACTACACTCCGCGTATCACTCAACAGTATCCTCTGGCTCCATCAAAGGCAAGCTATCACCTATAGCATCTTCTGCTCACACTAAATGGTGATCATTGGCAAAAGGATTATAGCACTCACAAACAAACAACACAAAAGCAAGGGTAAGCTAATATACAAATAAATTAACATATTATAATTTAATATAACAAATCATATCTCAACATTCACAACAACCTATCAAATTATCCAGATCTGATGCTCACATAGACTTTGTTGAAGGTGTACACTGATGGTAGTATTTATGCTTTGTAGAATCATAAACAAGGGTAACTCCCTACGGTTAATCTTCCATTCTACGAACCAAAGGGCCAGGGTACAAACCTCTTGTCATTCTCTCCACCACCCCATTCATCTCAACATGAGTTGAATGGTTGATAGAATATCAAGATACCTTATCTCTAAAGTCTCACTATCAAGCATTCACCACAACTTACTTGAACATAGAATCTCTCCTTGAGTTTCTTTTCACAAGACCCATCTTTCGTTCTCACAACATACTCATACCATTTCAAAAGCATCAACAATTATCAAATCATATGCACCCTAAACCAAATTACACAATAACATAAGTTTCTTCGCAACAACTCGGCACATACACTAGGTAGGAAAAAAGACATGGAAACTCTCACCAACAGCTTGAAAAGGTTCCAAAACCCTCAAAATGACCTAAAGAACGTCCAAAACTGATGTCCATAACCCCGAGTTCGAGATTCCCAACAACTTAGTTATTGCTAGACAACTTATACCACCAGACTCTTATTACCAGACACTTATTACTAGACGCTTACTACCAAACGCTTATCACTAAACGCTTACTACCATACGTTTACCACCAGACGCTTACTACCAAACACATATCACAGACGATTATCACTAGACACTTACTACCAGACACTTACCACCAGACGATTATCTTCAGACATTTACTACCAAACGTTTATTTCCATATACGATTATCACTAGATGCTTAGTACCATATGCTTATCACCAAACAATTATCACCAGACGCTTTTTACCAGACAATTGCCACAAAATGCTTACTACTAGACGCTTATCACCAGACGATTATCACTAGACTCTTATCACCAGATTTTAGTACAATATGAGGCCGACTAAGTCCTAATTGGCCCCAAGACAATGCTCAAAACTGCAGACTTTAACTTTGGAAATCGTTTAGTATAGCGTCTCCTTTAGACCTAAATGTTTTTCTAAGACTTTCCTATATTACTAGGTATTTAGAGATTTTGAGGTTATCATTTAGGTTTTTGCTATATAGATATTTTAGGGTAAACCCTAAACCACAAATAATTTGTAAAATTAAAAAAAAAATTATGATGAAAATTTAGTCTTTAAAAAAAATTAAACTTCAACCATAAAAGGAACTAGTTTGAAAACAAAATTTTCTGATGGTCTACCCACATCAATAAAATTAAAAAATGGTACTGAAAAAAAAATAGACTTAAGCTTATATAAAATTAAATATTATTAACTGATGACACAATGCTTACATAAGCCATTAACGAAGTGTTATGTAATTATGTAATTCGTGGTAAGAACAAAAAAGGTGTATCTTTTCTTGATGAATTTCAATTTTTTATATCTGTAACTCCTCTTATTTCATCTATATGTCTAATATGTTCAACATTAAAGGTTATCATTTGAAAATTTATAAACCAAACAAGTTATATATATATACAACTTTAAATGACTTCTTCCTTTCTCCATCCCAATTTTCAAATCCGACTTTTTTCTTTTCATACCTTGGCTCAATGTCACATGAAGGGTTACATTGCACAAGGTATACTTTTTCTTAATCAAGAATAAAAATTCTAAACCATGTGAGCACCACAATTAGAATCAATCATTTTTCACCATTATTAAAACTTTATACAAAGCAAATGAAAGAAAATACAAAAATGGGAGACGATATTGGTACCCACTTACCAAATTGAAATTGTTGAAAGAATCATAAAAGATACAAAAGAAAACAACATTCCACCAAATTTGTTTTCAAAATATACGAGATATCTTGACATTTTGGATTAAAACATGTAGATTGTTTCTTAAAAGAATAAAAATTCATACAAAACATTCTATTAAAAGTTTTCTTGATAATGGAAAATGGAGAGTGCATTTGAAGCTTACTTAATTTGAGTCCAAATAATGTGTGACATTATCTAATACTCGTAAAATAAAAAATAGTAACATTAGATGTATGACAATAAAAACCAATGTTTATGAAATGAATATTTATAGTTTCAAAGGTTAAGGTTAAAATTTGAAAAATGAATTAATATATTACGTAAAATATAAAAGAGATATTTAAGATAGGGGAATATGTGAGATGTCAAATTCGGTAAAATTAATTTCCTTTAAAAAATTTAGGGATCTTTCTCCTTTCTTTTCATATAGAATGGTAAATGAACTTATTTTAATTTTATAAATAATATTTTTAAGTATAGAATTTTATAATTTCATATAATATTACATAAATTATAATATTATTATTTAAATCATAAAAAATATAATTTATACAATTTTATAATCTCTTAATCAGTTTATTGAATAATATATTTTAGATAGTTTATCGTTTAAATTTTATAAATGGGTAGTAATTAACATTATATCAGCAGGTTGTAACATTATGTCGATGCTCTCCATTCAATTATTAGTTATTTTGTTTCATTTTTAATTGTTCTTGAGACTTGAAAATCATGTTATGATAGTAAAAAGTATTTTATGAAATTTTACATTTATTAGTTTAAGTTGTTTTTCCAAGATTTAGACAAATGTTTATGGATATTTTTCAATCTTATCTTTTGTGAAATGATTAGGTAGATTTTACGAGTGGTTCAAAGACACTTGAGAACAAGAGAACAAATAATTTCTTTATATATATATATATATATATATATATATATATATATATATATATATATATATATATATATATATATATATATATATATATATATATGGGGTTTGTTAACTCGCGTACGCCTATTTTTCAGTTGGTACATTTTAACAATGTGTACCAGATTGATTCTAAGTTTTAAAGTCAAGGTATTTCAATAATTTTCATTCTCAAAACTAAAAAAAAAAAAAAAACAAGAAACTCCCCAAACCTTACTCACCTCTCTCATTCTTCTCAATCCTTTCTCTTTCTTCTCTTTCACTCCAACCTTTTTTCTGTCATGTAGCCCCAATTGAAAAAAATCAGAAACACCGGCGATTAAACAATTTCTTACAAAAAAAATGATTTTATAATGAGTTTTCATTTTATAATTTGTCTTATCTAATTTTATCTAATTTTCACGAGCATAATGACATATGAAAGAATTGGTAATTCGCCTGGAAAAAAAATCAGAAACACTCGTTGTTAAACAATTTCTTACAAAAAATGATTTTATAATGAGTTTTCATTTTATAATTTTTGTCTTATCTAATTTTATCTAATTTTTCACAATCATAATGACATAAAAGGAATTGGTAATTGGTCTGGAAAAAATAAAAAACACTCGTTATTAAACAATTTCTTAAAAAAGTGATTTTATAATGAGTTTTCATTTTATAATTTTTGTCCTATATAATTTTATGTAATTTTCACAAGCATAATGACATCAGAAGGAATTGGTAATTGGCTTGGAGGTTTTTTAAGAGATGATGATTCAACATTTAGAGAGGTTAGTAAAGATGATGAAATTGAAGAGATCTTGAATGAACCTTTACCTAAAGACGAATATGCTAATGACTCAATTCTTTACAAAGATAAATTATTTAACGACGAGTATTTCTGATTTTTTTTTTTAAGTTGAATCTACCATAGGATGATAGTAAGGGTTTGGAGATTTCTTGTTTTTTTTTTTAGTTTTGAGAATGAAAATTATTCAAATACCCTTAACTTTAAAACTTATAATATACCAACTGAAAAATAGACCATATATATATATATATATATATATATATATATATTTATATATATATATATTTATATTGTGAAAATTTGTAATGATTACTAAGAACATGAGACTAGTATACAATGAAAAATTTGGGGATTGACTTTTAGAAGTTCCAAAGGACGTGATGGAAGATTCAATGGTGAGACAAAATTAAAAAAAGATTTATTAATTATCACTTAAAATTATAAATATTTGATGATTTAATTGATTTTATTTATCCTAATATTATTGAAAATTTGGAGCCTTATCTATTATTTTAGTGAAAAGACTACAATGACTTTTATTTTTAAAATTGTTTCAGAAGTAAAACAACCGTAGAATGATATGAATAAATTGTGAAAAGAAAAATGTAGTAAGTTCAAATTATTTGTATATAGAAGAAGAATGTTCAGATCTTCACATGAAAGCTTTCGTGTTGAAATGCAACTGAATTTCTTGGAGCCATCTTTATCGAACCATTTTATTTGAACATTTTAGAAACACATTAGTTAGTAGAAACATATGTAGTGACTTAAGAACACACAGCAATCACCTATGGATAGCACAGAGGCAATTCTTGTGTCCCACAGCAGAAGCTATGCAATAAGGTTGTAACTTGCCATCTCGAAACCACTCTTGACGCTTCTGCACGAGTTCATTCAGAAAATCATCAAGCTTCTCTATGGTGACATTTGGCATCACCACCACATGAGCGATGTTTCCTTGGCATGCCAACTGCCACCTGTGCACGAACTCCTCCTCATGTGGTCTCTCGAACACAACGGTGCTGCTCAGCTCGTTCAGCATTGCTCCAATGCCTGCATCTACAAGCCTACCTTTGAAGTAGTGTGCATTGCGCAAACACTTCTGCACCTCTTTCTGAAAACCTCTGTACCCTTTCATGTTTAGATTATACCAGAGGAATATGGGCGCGTGCCCGTTCCTGCTTCCCATGATCGTCGCGTCCCTCGAAGAAAGATACTCCACGTTCCTCGAAAGAGCTTTCACATGCTCCGATCGCGTTATCTGCACGCCACAGGGCATTGGGCACCCCACGAACTTGTGCCCAGAAACACTCACACTCCCTATAGGCTTCTTGAAAGAAACTTTTGGAGCCTGAAAAATATCACATGCGGAAAATAATCGTCAACCCAATTATCTATTCAACACATCAGCATTGTAAAGAACGTGCCTTTTGATTTACATTAGCTCTTACAGATATCATTGCTTTTGTTATACTGTTTAGTGATAATGTAATGTGTATCACCAGAGTGATTGTTTTAACAGGTGTGTGGAATTTTTTATATGTATGCCACGCACGTTATTGTTATAAAACAGAAATAAACATCATCTGCAAAAAGTTTATTAAGACTAATTAAAATACTAATCATGGACTAAAGCATATTTTCATACTGAAATCACCATTGGAATAGCTGGATCAGAGTTAGGTGAGGATTTAAATAACGGGAAAAAAAATAGTTTATGAACAAACACTAATTGTTGGATAAAACGTTGTAATTTGATCACATTACATTAATAACCAAAATGCTGTTTATTAAAGTGGCATCCACTAACAACTATGAAATAAGAAAACGGGATAACAGATCCTCTTTTGTGTGTCAGAGAAGAGACGCTAAGAACGACAAATTGAAGAAAGAAAAGGTAACAATACAGCAGTGATATTTTAACAATGATAAGAAAAGAACCACTTCAAAACATTGATATTTTAATTACACTTTTCTATTTTTAAATTGAATTATTAATGATATTATTAAAGTTATCAAATGTATAGATGTTTTGATGTTAAGGACTAATGTTGTTTCAAAGCTTACACGTTTCACAAAAGGTAACATAAGACCGAACAGAGCTCCATCACAATGAATGTAGAACCTGTCATGTGAAAATCCTGCTTCCTCAAGTTTCTTTATAACCAGATCAAGGTCATCCACAGCTCCTTTCACAGTTGTACCTGCAATGTTTGAGTGTAAGAGCCACATAATAAGAAAGGAGAGAAGGCACAAGGGAGTGAGAGAAGAGGAGAAAATTGCCTATGTTCACATTCACAATTGCTGGTTTGTCCCTGTGACAAAGAAGCTTGGCCTTGAAATCATCACAATCAATCTCACCAGAACAAAGAGTGTCAATCTTCACACATTCCATTCTGTACATACGAGCAGCTTTGAAAACAGAATAATGTGACTCCTGTGAGGCATATAAAATCCCATCTGGGAAAACCTCTCTCCTGCAACAGTCATTTTACCACATTCAGCATATTAATTTCAACAACATACACAAAAACTAGCTGAGACTAACCCAACAAGGATTCCATGGAGATTGCCCTCTGTGCCACAGTTTGTTATATAGCCCCAGTACTCATCTTTCTCCAACTCCCACAACCGTGCAAACCAGTCCAAAACACCAACCTCAAACTGCCTGGAGTGGACACCATAATTGCTTTCAATAAATGGATCTCCCAAGTTGTTGATGGAAAAATGCTGAAGTTGAGAGAGTGCCTCATAGTCAAAATCCAAATTATAGGGGTAGCCTGTGAGATTGTTTCAAAAGATTAGTTAGTATATGAGATAAACCTGTTACCTAGCTAAGAATGTTTATTGCAGATCAAAATAGACTATCAAACCTAAATGATATTTGGTCCTTTCAGTCAGAGTTTTTTTGTATTTAGCCAACACACTTGCCATATAAGCTTCCCTTTCACCAGTAACCTCATCATCTATATCAGGCTCCGAAATTTCAAGGAACATGGTATGAATATTTCTTCCCAGGACAATCTTTCTCTCCCCATTTTCTGTACCATTCTGAGCCTCTCCCTTGCCAATGCCATTCTCTCCGGCTACGAGTGGCACATGATCTAATATAAAAGCCGTGGAATTGAGAACCTCAGGCAAAGATTTCGTTGTTCCATTAATGCTGCAATCAGGAGCTAAAACATTAACACTTCCAGCCATCTTGCTACTTGCAGCAAAAGAAATTATCTGAAAGACAGAACACACAAGTTGGTATCAAAAAAAGGAGGAACCTAAGTGCAAACAAAATAAACCATGAACCTCGAGCTATAAAACTCAGCCATCACTCTTTATCAAACACGTTGCTAGAAACCACGATTCCACTACAGCAAACGAAACAAGGCTGACCACAAAAAAGATGTTTTGGTCTACACATATCCAGGTAATTCATTTCCATTTACTTTTAATATTCTTTTCACTTTAATTTTTAAACTTTTCCCGAAAATGAAACTAAAATCCTTAAAAGGAAAACAATTTGTCAATGGGCCAAACACCACTGATATCATACTTGCTTTTGAAACATCAATGTGTTTTCTGATAATTTTATGTGTCCCACTGAATCCATGTCATATATTTCTCAATTTTTTCAGCATTCTCAAGTTCTCATGGTTAATATTGTATAGCATCAATACAGGAATATCTCACTTATAAATAAGGAACAATCCAAAACAGCTTTCATTCAAATACCTCCATAGAGAAACAAAAATATAATTTTCCCAAATGAAGAAGTGAGCTTAGAAGGCCTTCTTTCGAAGCAGAAGAAAACAAAACAGTTTTGGCCAGAAAAAGAACTGATTCACCAACACTCAAGCCAAAACCAAAGTCACACTATGAAAATTGCTTACATATTCAAATGAAAAGAAATAGAAACACTTCAATCAAGGACAAAATACAGAAAAAAAAGAAAAAAGTTCGCAACTAAAAGTAAAGAAGAGCAGACAAAAACACAATGAAAACAATATTAAGTAATAACAGCATAACATCAAACATAAAAGAAGCTAAGAATAATTCAAATATCCAAGTATTTGGACAATATAGAAGGAAGTCACAGTTAATATAACTTTAGTGAAAAGCTAGAAGGAGAGTTATGTATACGAAATATGAAGGTTAGGAAGCACACATGAAGCAACTATGGTCTGAACTACAAAAGCTGATATTTTTCTCTCAGCCCAGAAGCACCTTCTATGGAAAGATTGAACAATCAATCTTAAAGGGTGAAAAGGAACGGTCTTGGTTAAGGAGGGGACAGGATCCGGATTTATAATCGCCACATCTCATTAGAATGATAATGAAAGGAAAAAGATATTCAAAGAACCAAAATACTAATTGACACGGAAATCACATGTGAAAAGAAAATTATAAGATTTTAGAGGAGTTTTGACCTCATAAGAAGAGAAAGAAAAGACAAATATTGGGTTTAGGTGTTTAAAAAAATGTTAGTGTTCATATATCATTACACTTAATGAACTTACCCTCCCATCTTATTCTCTTCACACACTATATCTTAATGAATAACGTAACAAATGATGTAATATAAAAATGTGGGCAAAAATTCTTCTTTATATTGTTGTTAAGAGATATTCACCTCTTTTAAATACTTTTTAATAAATTAACATTAACCTCTTTTACGTACTTTAATAAAGTGACACTCTTATTTTCTTTAAATAACAAATTGACTTCATACTTAAATAGAAAACTATGAAAATTTTAAATTTTAAATTTTAAATTTTAAATTTTAAATTTTAAATTTTAAATATAAAATTAATTTTCTTTAAATAAAATTAAAGGAATTAGTTATTATATATTAATACCATCTAAAAAATTAAATTACCACTCAATTATAAATTATCGTATTAAAATGTTAAGAAATATATTTTCTGGAAAAAAAAATAGTTAAATAGAAAAATTAATAACTTGGTGGTTATAAGATGTATGATTAGATTCATTAACTTGATTATTGGATTTCATTCTAAGTCTACAATTAAACTTACATACCATTGAGTATTGAATTACTAAATGTAAGTTCAACATGTATTCTATTTAGAATAAAATTTAAATCCAAGTATTTCGGGGTTGTATAAGTACATAAATTCTCCTCGAAATCTGAGTAGTTATTTAATAAGGAAAATGATATTTTGACACTTTTAAGATGATAAATTTTTTACATCGGACACGTGTCACGTTTTTATTGGTTGACGTTTGAGAAAACAAATTTTCTAAGTGGTTATTTTTTTTATTTTCTCAAACGTCGACCAATAAAAACGTGACACGTGTTCGATGTAAAAAATTTGTCATTTTGAAGGTATCAAAGTATCATTTTCCATTTAATAAACACGTGGGCAATTGATTCTCCGCGTCATCTTTCATTGTTTAGATGTAAAGACTCTTATATATTGAGTATATATATAAAAGTTCGACATTATTGCGAACAATTATTGTGTAGTTATGTATTTGAATATTTTAATGTTCATTAAGTGAGTGGTTGTGAATTTTCTAAAACATGTGGATGTTTATTTTTGACTAGCATGTTACTTAATCAAAAAACAGTTAGGAATATGTAATATCATTTTATGTGAAATCTCATTTGGCTATTCAAATCTTTTTCGACTTTGATTTTGAAACTTTTGCTTAATCATTCTTTCTAAGTGCTCTTAATTTTTGTTCATTAGTGTAAAATATGCCTTTTAACATTAGTGAATAACAATGAATAAAACAGCATCGTCATTTTAAAAAACAAGGTAGCGGAAGTCTAATTTTTTTGAATTTGATAAGTGTAAAATCATCATCATTTTTATAGTAATTTATATAACCACGGTTAAAATGATGAACCTTCATTACATTTTCAAATTGTTCCTCATCTAGTCTTCTGCACTAACTTCTCCATCCAGTTTTCTGCCTAAATTGACGCCTTTCTCACCTCTTCACAACTTTAAACATTCTCTTCCTCTCCAACTTGTCGCTTGACGCCACTTCATTCTTCTAAGGAATACTCGTCAAAATGTCATGAACCCTCACATTGGGTATCCTGATTCTCTTGTGGTTTTCTCTTACTTCTCTTGTGATTTTCTCTTACTTCTCTCGTGGTTTTCTATGCTTCTACTTTTCTCGTGGTCTTTTTATGCTCTTTTTCTTCTAGGTTAGTTTCATACTTTAGTTTTTATTTAGTTTAGTTATTAATTTTTTTTATAAAATATGTTTATATTAATTTAGATTGAATAAGTTAATTTTTACTAGTTTTTATAAATGTTTTTTTTTCATATTTTAGTATATTGAATATGAATTCTTAGATATTGTTTATTTAATTTAATTAGTATTTATTATTTGTCTATTTTAGTTTGTAATTTTAAATATAAATGTCTTGAGATTGAGTCAGGTGGTGTTTGACTTTCAACAAACATTGAGTGATCCTTAGTTTGATGTTTGACATTTAATACATTGATTTGTCTAGTAATCCTCTAATTTTAACCAACCTAAAATATATTCAGATTTGGTAGAGATTGTACTGACAATAATTGTATTAAATTTTGAATTATCTACTTGGATAGTTTGAAAGAGTAATCACATTTTATTAGTTGTCCGGTCTATAAATTATGATCCAAATTTCATATATTTTACTAAATTTTGGTTTATTGCACTTTGAGTTGATCTCCAAGTCCATATTTGATTTTAAAGATTTATGTTGCCACTTTCATTTCGTGTCACCTGAAGACCAATGTGAAATGTCAAAATTTTGTAAAATATAAGGGATAATGATCGCAATTTTTGTACTATTCATTTATAATAAAAGTGAATATTCTCGAATGGGATAAGGTCATACCTTTTATGAGAAAAAGTAAGATTTTCATGCATGGATAGAAAACTAATTTCAATCATGTATTTATAGAACATAGATATGATCAGAGTTGGATTAAGTTACTACGTATAAGTGATGATTATGAGAGAGGGGTGGAAAATTTTATATAATTTGCTTAACGTAATGTTAGTAATGTACAAAATAGAGTAAGGATAAAGTGTCATTGTTTGAATGAGAGAAGATTGGATGTTACCTAAATTAGAGAACATCTTTTTTACGATGGATTTTTGAAGAATTATACAACATGGATGTGGCATGGTGAATTGTTAGACATTCCACGTTTGCTACAGATGAATATATTGATTGGACAATGGATGATAGATTAGAGGACAAATTCGTGTTGTTGGAGTACATTCCTTTGCTGAAGCGATGTATGAAAATATGTCTACCGATGTAAAGATTTCGTTATATCTTCGTTCAACTAACTTCACTCAATTATCAACAGTTTAAGATTGATGAATTGAATCCATTGAATGGGTGGACTATTAAAAGCTTCATAAAATTGCTTCAATTGTTGAAAGAAATGCTTCCTGAAAGTACCTGATTGAAATTATGAGGTAAAAGATACTTTGTCTTATGGGTATGGAATAAAAAAAATATTCATTCATGTCCTAATGATTGTATTTTATAAGAAAAGAGTTTGAAGAGTTAAGAAGTTTTCCCAAGTGTGGCTTGTCACAATATAAGGTCAAAGATGGTGATAAATAGAATACTAATGAGGTTGCAAGGCACGACCCTCATTTGAAGGAAATTTGGTTTCTACCAATAATTCCAAGGTTTAAACATATGTTTGTGAATCTAACTAACCCTAAAAACCTTAGATGACATGTTGATGAGTAGAAATGTGATGGACTACTTCATCGTCCAACAGATTTTGTGAAATGGAAGAACATTGATAAATAATTTCCTCCATTTATAAATGAATCAAATAATTTAAGGGTTGGACTACCTACAGATGGACTGAATCCTGATGGAAATTTAAGTATTGTTAAAATACAATGGCTCAATTTCTCACACCAAGAGCGGGGTGAATTGGTAATAAAAGAGAGTAGGGATCATAAAATTTAAACGTTGTGTTTTTATACTGGTTCAGCCAACCTACCTACATCTAGTGTCCTTCCAACCACTAGAAGCAAAAGCATTATAATGATCAAGGTTTTTACAACAAGGTTTCTACAGAAGACCTCACGTCAAAAATGCAAAACACCTCTCTATCCCTTTAATCAAAATATAGGCAATGCATAACAAGACCAGCAACAAGAATCCCCTCTCTTGTCATCTAACCCTTGGAGGCACCCTCAAAGTCAAGAACACAACATGTTCTTCTTCCTGTAATCACAACAAGGAACTCAAACCAATCTTCAAAAGATTGCAGAACCTGATCTCGCAGTAAACACCCAAATGTGCAGCTTGATTAGTCTTTTTGAAACATAACAACTTTGCTCTTTAAGAAATCACAAGTTGTTGATCACCATTGTCAATCCTGTTTCTTGGAGCTTTTCCTCTCTTTCGTAAGATCACAACTTTATGTAAAAGATATGAAAGTGTTAGAATCACAAAAGTATAACACATATCAGACGCAATTTAATCGGTTTAACTACTAATGTAATCGAATACAACAATCAGTTATAACAATTTAGTAGCAGTCAAGCAATAAATTGAATGCACAATTAATGCAATCGACTTTCATTTAATGCTTGGCCAACATATTTAAAAATATGACCATTATGTTAGTTGTGACAAGCATTTAACAGATTTTCAAAACATTAACCAACTTATTCGAATACAAAGTGCACACATTCGATTAAGTGAAATCCTTTTGCATAGTTTTGAAAAATTTTATCTTTAAAAACTGTCACAGCGTACTTAAAAAAATTTTGTACAAACACACAATTTTTAATCGATTCACCCCATAATGTAATCGACTTAAAACTGTTGTTTTGCCACACATTTAAAGTTCAACCAAAGTGCTTGTGGTTTTACTTTTCAAAAACATATGTCATGCATATACATATAAAATCACATAATTAACACAGTGATATGCAATGAACAACACAATCATGTCCTCAGATATGCTTAATAGGATTTAACACATTAATGAAAAGCATATAACATGTAAACACAAAACATGTAAACACATAATACACATGTGTTATTAATTATGTGTTGTCATAATAAAAACCACAAATATTACTGAGATTGTGGGTTAAGTTAAACATGTTCTCCCCCTATGAACAATCTCAACAATCTCTCCCTTTTTTTATGATGCACAACCATGATTAATAATCAACCTTGTTGCACAAATCAATACAAATTATCATCAATTACAAATCATCATAATTCTCCCCATTTGGGCATTAGCAAAAAAGGTAAGCACACTATAATTGATACACAAATAATCAAGCACAATAGAGATGCATCATATGTAATAATCAAAACAGATTATGATGCTCCCCCTGTCAAAGATATGCACATGAATTAAAGCTTTTCTTCCCCCTTAAATGAAGAAATGTGAAACATATCAATAATATGCAATGCTCCCCCTATCATTATGCATGTTTCAATCTCAAAACACAGATGCACAATGCAGTAATCAGAGTATATATCAGAGCATGTATCAGCATATATCAGCATTGTATCAGATCAGATATATCACAGTAATATCAGAGCAACATTGATACAATTTCAATCATCCAACACAATTTAATTTCTTATCATCTCAGAAAATAGGTACAGTAGATAAACATTGAGATATAAGAAGAATAAACAATCATAGAGTATAAAACAAGGTTTAAAGATGTCAGATATTCCAAGTTTGGAATCTTCAAACCATTGTCGAAACTCAGTCAATTTGATCACAGTCAAAATTGATTTTATTGTTGTCTTGTAAGATGATTTTCCATTTGATCTTTGTCAGCAAATAATGTTCTTGCAAAACCTTTGAAGGTCTTTCCAGATCAAGCATTTAGAATCATTGCATTATAGGAGTTATCATAGATAATGTGTGAGTATGCAAATGTATGAATGTAACAATAAGTAATAACTCGTTTTCATGCAACCATAGTGAAATCGATTTAATGCTATCAGTTTCACTCAATCACAAATATAATTTTTCATTCATAAATTGAGTTAACCATAAACTCTGATTTCATTGATATTTAATCATGAAGTACAATCAGATCAAACAAAAGATAAGTGGCATATAAAGCCAACTATTACAAAAGAAACATAAAGTACCACAATCAAAACAAAACATATATCCAATCAAACTTAAATCATGTAGTCCTATAACCTTATTCTGATTCAGATACTTCCATAGAATCCTCTTCACTAGACTCATCATCCTCATCAGTTGATTCCTCTGTTGATGTGGAGCTTTCCACATAAATCTTAATAATTTCATCCATTTTCTCGTTCATTCGCATAAGAGATTTCTTCGTCTTGTTAGCTCTATTGGAGGTTTTCTCAAACTTATTCATCACAAATTTCTCAAACTTAGACTTAGGAGATAAAGAAGTTTGTTCACTATTAGAATAAGATACTTCATCTTTGTCTTTGATTAGAGTTTTTACATCACTGAATATCCATCCCAAGGAAGTTTTCTTTAAACCAATGCATGTTAGCGTTGCTGTTCCAATTTCATTTGTTCTGTTACATGTGATCTTAGTTTCACCGGTAAGAACAATTTGGTTGTTTTTACAAAATTTTGCTCATAAACACACCATAGGGTAGATTACACCAATCATTTATACCAGTATCAATAATATGTTTCTTGAAAATAGCTACCCAGTTGGTTTGTATTCTAAACATTATTGCATTTAGGAAATACAGATCTTATGATGTCAACTTATTGTAATGAAACCTTTCAGGTAACAAAAGCCACTCAATTATGTATGCAATTATTTTCTCTTCTTTATCCAACCACCTATGCAAAATTCCTTTTTCTTTCTTGTATCTTCCAGGATACCTCATGTAGTCCTTGAACATTTACTTCTTTTTAGTCCAACTGTTATGCAGAGAGTCGAGTAAGTGTGACATGCATCCTTAATCCTTGAGTCCAACAACCTGTAGCTAAGTATCATTATTAATCACTGTGTCTACCCCTTTTACGCGTGAGTGGATGTCATCGTTAACAACTCTGAGATTTTTATAAAATACTCCAACTAGATCTGGATAACAATCACCCTTCATCTGAGCAAAGGTGGATAGACCTAGATGAACATGTTTTTCTGGAAACATAAATCCTTTATTTCTGAACAGAGATAACACAATTGATTTGTGTGGAGCAACATCTTTTACATTTTTCAAACCCATGAGCCTTTCTCTAGCAGTACTGTCATTGACCCATCCTAAAGGATTGACATTTCTTTTAGATGGAGGAACTCTCCTGGTGCATTTGGATGAGGACGATGATGCCATTTTTCACAGGATTTACAGAAACACCTTACACAACTTTTTAGGGTTTTACTAGGGACACCAGTGAGACTCAACAATACACAAACCATTTCTAATCAAACGCATATAGGGGCGCAAACTAAAAACACATTCAATCAGGCCTAATCAAATTTTCAAACTTAGAAAACCCATAACAAAGATTATTAATTGATTTCTTTAAAACCAAAGTCGACTTCATGTTCAATAGAGTGTTTTCAAAAATAGAGAAACACATACTCAGAACATATTTGACTCAATACTTAATAGAATCGATTAAATATAATGCAACTTGATTTTCATAAAATTCAGTCAATCAAACAGGAATACAACAAACATGCATATAACAATCAATCATACCAATAATTATGATGCATGATGCATTAAAAATGATTGCAACAGTTACCACCTTTTGACTCTCAAGAACTTATGAATTCTTCATGGTAGTTCATCCTTGAGTTCTATACTGTTTAAGCTTCAGCTACTTCCCTGCAAAACAATTAAACGGTTTTGACGCTGGTACCCACTTGAACTTAGGTCCTGTCTTGCCAGTTGCAGGAGGTTGTTCCTTAGGAATCCATTTATATTATTCCTTAGGAACTCCAACCTTTATATAATATTAGTTTCTAACATTGTAGGGTGTTGCAGTAAAAACAGGCATTAGTAGCAGGTTTACTCAGATCAATAAATTTTTTGAGTTTATCCTATTACTTTTAGCCTTATAACTAATACCTTCTCTGTTGATTGCTCTTCTAGAAGCTCTTAGCACAACATCTAAATTTTCTTTACCTTGTGTAAATTTTACTAATGTGCTAGTTAAGTAATCAATTTTCTCAATATGCACTAGATAGTTATCACAACTTTTTTCAAGAATTTTTATCTCAGTTTTAATTGTCTTTGCAGATTCCAAGGAAATTTCTAGTTCATTTTTCAACTTATAGTTTTCCTCAACTAGATTATTAATTCTATACTCATAATATTTTCTCTCAGAGATTAACCGATTTACCTTATACTGGAGTCGCATGGCTTCTGCACGAATCTCCTAAAATGCGTCCAACAGTAGATCATACTTCACCTCTATTGGCTCATTTCCAAAATTGTCATCACTATCATAATCAACATGTGCAGAGCCTGCCATAAAGCATAAATTTGACTCCTCCTCAACTTTGCATTCATCATCGCTTGAGATTCAGAATCGCTCTTTTCCCAGACTATGTATGCTTTCTTTTGCTTTCTGCTCTTATCCTGAGGAAACTTTGTAATTGCTTTCTATTTGTTCTTCAAGTCTGGACATTCAGGCTTGATATGACCTTCTTTTCCACACTCATAGCATTGTAAAACATTGTTTCTTGAATTCTTTCTTCCTCTTGAAGGACCTACATTGTCAGTGGTAGAACTTCTATTTTTCGTGAATTGATTAAATTTTCTTACCACCATGTTCATGATTTCTTTGTCCTGTAGTTTTGTTTCTGATTTAGTTTCTGGCTAAAGTTTCTTTGAGGCTTTCTTGTTCGTGGCCTTGAGGGAAATTGACTTCTTCTCCTCAATCTCTTCTTCCTCTTGTAGCCTTCCAAGTTCCAGTTCATGCTCCCTGAGCTTGCCAAACAGAGTTGCCATATTCATGTTGGTTAAGTCTCTTGATTCTGATATGGCTATTACTTTTGGCTGCCAGCTCCTATTGAGACTGTTCAGGATCTTTATGTTGATTTTTTCTTTATCAAACACTTTGCCAAGAGCCATGAGATGTTTTACTATATGTGTTCTGCACTTCATAAATCGTCTCACCAGTTTTCATCCTGAATAATTCATACTCTTGCACAAGAGAGTTTTTCCTGGCCCATTTCACTTTGTTTGTACCTTCATGCGTCACTTCAAGAACCTCTCACATTTCCTTGGCAGTTTTACATTAGGAAATCCTGAAAAATCCATCCATGGTTAGTGTAGACGCAATAACATTTCTTGCTTTTACATCATACTACGCTCTACGGTTTTCATCCTGAGTCCACTCTGAAAAAAATTTCAAAACAATTTTTCCATTTACAATGTGAGTGGGCTCATATAGACAATTTAGAGTTGCATCCCAAACTCCTTATTTTCCAAAAGGCGTAGTTTTCTCCAGCAAATAGTGGTGGTCTATTTGTGGATGCACCTTCACCAAAGATTTGAGAATTGAAAGCCATTTTCCAGGATCAATCGATTAATCAAAAATAGTAATCGATTAGTTTTTCAAATATTTTATGAAAACCAGCTCTAGTGTCAATTGTTAAAATAGAATGACTCAATTTCTCACACCAAGAGGGCAGGGGGGAGGGTGAATTGGTGAAGTGTAAAAACAAAAGCTTTTAAAATCTTTTTCACAAAAAGTGATTCCTTTATACTTTTCTTGAATCGCAAGGTAAAAGATTATCAATGCAGCGTAAACTTAGTTGATTATGAACAGAAAGTAATTGATTGAATAAAAGAGAGTAGGGATCATAAAATTCAAACACTGTGTTTTTATACTGGTTCGACCAACCTGCCTACATCTAGTGTCCATCCAACCATGGGAAGCAAATGCACTATAATGATCAAATTTTTTACAACAAGGTTTCTACAGAAGACCTCACGTTAAAAATGTAAAACACCTCTCTAACCCTCTAATCAAAATATAGGCAATACACAACAAGACTAGCAGCAAGAATCCCCTCTCCTGCCGTCTAACCCTTTGAGGCATCCTCAAAGTCAAGAACACAACACGTTCTTCTTCCTGTAATCACAACAGGGAACTCAAAGCAATCTTCAAAAGATTACAAAACCTAATCTCGTAGTAAACACCCAAATGTGCAGATTGATCAGAGTTTTTGAAACACAACAACTTTTCTCTTCACGAAATCACAAGTTATTGATCACCACGGTCAATCTTATTTCTTGAAGCTTTTCCTCTCATTCTGTAAGATCACAACTTTTTGTAAAAGATATAAAAGTGTTAGAATCACAAAAGTTCTTCAAGGATTCAAATCTGCGTCAATTTATAGTATAACACATATCAAACACAATTTAATCGATTTAGCTACTAACGTAATCGAATACAACAATCAGTTATAATAGTTTAGCAGCAGTCAAGCAATTAATTGAATGCACAATTAATGTAATCGACTTTCATTTAATGCTTGGTCAACATATTTAAAAATATGACTGTTATGTTAGTTGAGATAAGCATTTAACAGATTTTCAAAACATCAACCAACTTATTCGAATACAGAGTGAACACATTCGATTAAGTGAAATCTTTTTGCACAATTTTGAAAACATTTATGTCTGAAAAATCTCACAGCGCACTTCAAAAAAGTTTATGCAAACACACGAGTTTTAATTGATTCACCCCATAATGTAATTGACTTAAAACTGTTGTTTTGCCACACATTTAAAGTTCAAACAAAGTGCTTGTGGTTTTCCTTTTCAAAATCATATGTCATGCATATACATATAAAATCACATATTTAACACAGTGATATGCAATGAACAACACAATCATGTTCTCAAATATGTTTAATCAAATTTAACACATTAATGAAAAACATATAACATGTAAACACATGTAAACATAGAACATGTAAACACAAAATACACATGTGTTATTAATTACGTATTGTCATTATCAAAAACACAGATATTACTAAGATTGTGGGGTAAGCTAAATTTGTGCTTCCACTATCTACAATCTCAACAAGTGTCAATCATAGTTCATGGTCTGTTTTGTTAGTGATTTATAACTTACACGTGTATAAAGAGAAAGTACATGATGCTATCTGTGATGATTTATACTCCACGACAACTCGGGAATGACATAGATGTTTAGCTTAGTCCATTGATTGATGACTTGAAGTTGTTATGGGATGATGGGGTTGAGGTCTTTGATGTTTTTGCCATTGAATCTTTCCATATGTATGCAATGTTATTTTATGCTATCAATGACTTTCATGCATATGGAAACTTCTCAGATTATAGTGTCAAAGGTCATAGAGCATGTTCAGTTTGTGAAGAAAACACATTACCATGGGAGGAAAACTAATTATCTTCGACATCATAGATTTCTAAATCAATTTCACATGTATTGTAAATTGAAAAAGGCCTTCAATGGATACAAAAAACATGAAATTTCTACAATTCCATTTACATGATGTCTAGATTTATGAGAAGGTCAAAGGTCTTCATGTAAATTTTAGGAAAAAGGAAAGGCAACTTTGACTAACATAGGGAAGAAGAGGCAATTTTTTTTTATCTTTTGTATTGGTGAAAGTTAAATGTGCACCATTGTATAAATGTAATGCTTATGGAAATAACACGTGTGATAGCTTAATTGGAACCCTTCTAAATATAAAAGGGAAGATGAATGATGGTGTCAATGCTTGTTTGGATATGATTGAAATGCATCATATATGGGAGGGTTAACACCAAAATTAGTAAGTAAACTTATTTGCCTGCAACATGTTACACTTTGTATAAAAAGGGATAACACATTTTTGTCGATGTCTTAAAGGAGTTAAGGTACCACAAGGATAATCTTCAAATGTAAATAGTCTTATATCTCTGGGAGATTTGAAACTAATTGGCTTAAAGAGTCATGATTGTCATGTTCTAATGCAACAATTATTTCTTGTGGCCATACATGAAATCTTGCTAAAAAATGTGAGGCTTACTATAACCTGATTGTGTTCGTTTTTCGATTCCATATGTAGAAAATTTATTGACCATCAAAAGTTGGATGCACTTCAAGAACAGAATGTTTTTATATTGTGTCAACTAGAGATGTTTTTTCCTCCATCGTTTTTTGACATGGAGCATTTGGTTGTTCATCATGTAAGAGAAATTACATTGTGTGGGCAAGTTTATCTACGATGGATGTATCTAGCAAAACGATATGTGAAGATTATGATGAGATATATGAAGGATCAATATCATTTGGTAGTTTCTGTTATTGAAAGATATATTGTAGAATAAGCTACTGAGTTTTGTTTGGAGTACGTTGATAAATGCCTAGTATTAGTTAATTTAAATGTTGATTTGACATTTATCTTATTATAATTCTATTTAAAATTCATGTTAATCACACCAATTTTACTTATTTTGTAGGTATAGAAGAAATTAGAGATTCAAAGTGAATTCAAGCACTTTTCAAGTAATCTGACACAATACGACTGTAACGCTAAATGAGGGCTTAAGTCGTAAAGAGAAAACCCAACATGGAAGGTTTCCTCACACCTTTACATGAGGCTCTAGTTATGGAAAATCATTCATCATGATGTAATATCAGGAAGGCTCCAGCCTAGGAATGCATAACTTAAGCCTTGGAGGAAAGTTGCATAGGGAAGAAACCTCACTATTGGAGCCATGAACCACCGCTTGAGTCATGTTGTCAGTGTCTATAAATAACAGAATTTGAAATCTATTTTTGGAAAGGTTTTTGGGACATTTTGAGAAGACTTTTAAAGATATTTAAAGAGAAACTCTAGAGAGTCTCCCTACTCCCTTCCTCTTTATTCAATAGAAAATCTTTAGAGAATTAGGAGAGAGTTTCTATCTTATTGTAACTTCTTTCTACCATTTATGAAGAGCTAACTCCCATGTGTTGGAGTGAGATGTAACTGCTTTGAACTCTCTTGTATTCAGTATTATCTTTCATTTATGATTGTTTTCCTGTTATTTAAAGTTTGTTATTTGATTTGTACTTAACGTTAGATGAACTTGTTGAGATTAGTATCGCATAACGAAAAGGTTTTAAAGAGCGTGTATCAGTCAATAACCAAGAGGGGAGGGGTTAATTGGTTCTTTTTAAAAATTGATTTTCTTTAAGGACTTTTATCAAACAATTTAAATGCTAAAAGTATAGAGACAAATAAAATCAACACAAATGATTTTATCTTGGTTCGAATCAAAAGATTCCACGTCAAGTCGTTAATCACTAGAAACAGTGATTAACTTTTTCACTAAAATAGTATCGTTTCATATTACAATCAAATTATATAACTATTAAAAGACAGAGAAAACCTTCCTTCGATACACGATGGAAGAACCTGCTCAATCAAATTGAAGAGAACAAAAGATTCCACGTCCAGTCGTTAATCACTATAAACAGTGATTAACTTTTTCACTAAAATAGTATTGTTTCATATTACAATAAAATTATATAATTATTAAAAGACAGAGAAAACCTTCCTTCGATACACGATGGAAGAACCTGCTCAATCAAATTGAAGAGAACTGTTTCGACCTTAGTCCCACTAAGTGCAAGCTTCGCATTTTCACAAGACTTGAATTGAGCACACTAACACTTGAGAACTTCCTCAGACTTTTTCTGTATTCTCAAATGGCTTAGTTAACCTCTAAGAGGTTTAGGAAGGTGCATATATAGCCCAAGGGTCAAAAACTGAAAAAGCTTCTCCCAACTGCCAGTGATAATTGATTATCATAAGTGATAATCGATTACTTGCAGCCATTATGTGGTTTTCAAAAAGTCATATAATCGATTATCCTGAGTGATAAACGATTATTTGCACGCCCTAGACAAAATTAAACCAAGAAGTGATAATCGATTATCTTAAGTGATAATCGATTATTTGCGCGAGCAACTCCTTTCTACTTTGGCTCGTGATAATCGATTATCACCCTTGATAATCGATTATTGACGCAAAGATTCACTAAATATGAAAACTTCTAAGTACTTTTACATCATCACAATTAATCCTATACAATTGTTTCTACAAAATGCTTTTAACATAGGTGTACTAAGAGTCTTCAATTCTTCAACATTAACATCATCAAAATTTCAACAGTAGCTTTAAGATTCCAATGCATCTCCTTGGTAACAAAACTGATCACTCGTCTTACTTCATTGGCTTAAGATTTAGTGGGAACTAGCACTAGTGGAAAAACGCTGTTTAACGTCAGCTCATAGACGTTTGTTAGAGCTAGACGTCAGTTTCAAGGTAATACGACGTCTATTAAGCAGTACACGTCAGCTTTGCCATAAGCCGACGTCCAATGTAATGAGGTAGGCGAGAAGACAGACTTCTCCTGCGCATTTGACGTCGGTTGTGATAGGGGGCCGACGTCTACTTTGGTGCAGTTAATGCTGGTCACCTAATTCCCAGGCTATTAGACGTCAGGTTGTCAAAAACCGACGTCTATGGCCTGTCCAGAAGGCGGGAAGACAAAAATTTTTTGCAAAATAGACGTCGCATTTTGGGGTGCGCGACGTCTATGTGCCTGTAATTAATTATGTGCATCAAACTCCGAGGCACTTCCACGTCCGACAGTAGAAAACCGACGTCTATATTATTATAGACGTCAGCGCCCCTTCACAACTGTCGTCTACGTCCCTGACAGGAAGTGAAAAGTCAATCGGTTCAGCGCCCTAGACGTCGGTGCCCCTTCACAACTGACGATGGGCATTCAAAAAGTCAATTTAAATGTTAACTTGGTTGTCGAATTAGTTAGACAACCGACGTCTAGATTACTATAGACGTCGGTTTCGCAAGCAACCGACGCTCAATTTCATTTTAAATAAATTACAGACTCTTCACGGCATTCAGTTTCTGATATCGTCTTCCTCTCTTCTCTTTTTTCTCTTGTTTCTCTCTTGCGGCATTGCATTATTGTTTCTGATATCTTTATCGTCTTCCTCCTCTTCTTTTTCTCTCTTCCGGCATTGCATCCTAGGTGTTTTTTTTTTATGCTTATCGTTTAAACTTTGTTTAGTCTTTCATCGATTATCTTTTGGTTCAACTAATTAAAATTTGTTTTCTTTGTGTTGTGTTTTAGTGCGGTTTTGTTCCTTTTTGGGGGTAACGTAGTGACACATTCTCCATTTGCTAGATGCCTCCCAGAAAAAACGGCGTCTTGTGAATTTCTTTTGGTCGTTTCAACCCAAAAATGACCCTGGGTCGTTGCCTAGTTATCGTTTCACCGTGATTTTTCCCTCTTGCGGATGAAAATGGAACTAAGCAACAACCCAGGTTCGGTTTTGGGTTGAAATGCCATAAGAAATTCAAAAGACGCAAGTTTTTTTTCGGGGGAAACTAGCAAAAGGAGATTGTGCTACTAGGCTATCCAAAGTCAAGAACAAAACTGCACTAAAACACAACCAGTGTATTAGACGTCGGTTAATGTATACACCGACGTCTATGGTACCTTTTAGACGTCTGTCAATGTCCTTTTCGAAGTCTTTAGTGCCTCTTCGACGTCGGTTATTGCTTAGACCGACGTCTATATAATGTCTTTAGACGTCCAGTTCCGACGTTTAGTGACGTCGGACATGGCACTGACTGACGTCATTATAGACATCGGTTATATTCATGTCCAACGTCCCATTGACATCACCGGCAATGACGTCGGTTGTTTAGTAAACGTTAAAAGCCCAAAATAACCGACGTTAAACAGCGTTTTTCCACTAGTATAGTCTTAAGTTGTGGTCCAATTAATTATCTTGTGGGCTTCTAAGTGCTACGAATGGACCTAGAGTTACACCTAAGCATACTTTCAGGACTTGATCATTTGCAACTCCATATCCAATAATAGATATGATGCAAGAGATGAAAATCTGGTGAAGTCAAACTTTAACACAATTCAATCATTTGAAATTCACTCATCTAGTAATCCACACTATTTTCCAACGTATGTTATAACGTTTGCATACATACAAATCTGTTTTCTGTCAAGATGCGACAAGCTCGTCTAGTAGAAACCTTAGCTTTAGATTTGAAGTTTAACTAAATAACATGAAATGAAGAAGTCTCTGAGTATGGAAAACTAACGAAGAAATCTCTATGTATGGAAAACAAACTCTAACATAGAAAAACACTTCATCAAACACTAAGATAAAGACCCTAAATTAAGAGATCAATCTCAAAATAGAAAATAGACACCAAACACTAAGGTAGAACATCGAACATCAAACATTAGGATAGAAGAGCCCAAGAACAACCTTAGGATAAGAAACAAACATCAAACATCGAGGTAGAATTCCTAGATTAGAAAATCAACCTTAAGACAGAAAAACACTACGCTATAACGGTTAGATAAAGATCACAACCTCACAAGATAAAGTATAAGAGATAATTGTATAGAATACTAAGGGAAAAACTCTAAAGGAGTAAAAGATGTGGATGACTGTCTAAGAAAGAGTCAGATATAGAAATTCACAAAAAGATCAAACTAGGCTAAGAAAGTCAGGAGAAAAGAGGATAGAAGATAACTCAAGACTCTAATAATAAAAACAACATAAGTAGGAAATATAAGACCTAGAACCAAAATCCTCAACCATAGGAAACCTACGCAAAGACTTAGAACCAGAATCCACAACATAGAAAAGCTTAGGAAACACTTAGAAAAACATCTAGGCTAAAACACCCAGATGCGTGGCTAAACGATATTGTCAAAAGTCGTGCCAAAAAGATAAGTCAAAACTAGTTTTGATAAAAGCTCTGAAAAGCAAGTCTGCTCTGACAAGAACACGATCCTACGATTGACATCTACACCAATAGCCAGAAGAAAACAAATCTCAAGACAAGCTTCGTCAAAACAATCATATTATCAAATCTCAAGACAAGCATCATCCCAACGACTATATCATCATGGTGTATAAATAGAAGACTACAAGAAAGAAGAAGATGATGATGAAAAAAAAATGAAGATATAAAGATCTTTCATCGTTCATTAAGCAAGGAGATCTCTTTGAGCTATCAATGCTAAATTCCCCCTATCAAGAAAAGGGAAAAAGAGAACAACTCAAGAAAAGAAGAAGAATACTCTCAAGCTTCATCAAAATATCCACTTGAAGAAAGAGAAGAGAGTGAAAAAGTGAAATAGAGAAGAAAATCTCTCAAGCTTCATTGCAATATTTTACTTGTGCTTGTAACAAGAGAGAAAAATAGAAAGAGTGAAGTAAAATATCTCTCTAGTACTTCATTGTATTAAATTCTTACTTATATAAGAAGAGAAAAAGAGAGATGAGAGAAACACTTGCGAGTGTTTAGACTGCTTTGTATTATAACATATCTTCTCTATGAGAGTTATGGTCTGAACGAATTTGTAAGCAATCTATGATTGCAATTCTGAAGAGAATCAAATCACTTAAACTTAAATTCGAATGGTTAAGGAAATATAGGCAAGGTCATCTAGTACCAAGACTGGTGCGAATACTCAACTGATCTAGGGTAACTAAAGGTTATTCGCTGGTCAGGGATACCAGAAGTGGTGAAGAATATTGCACAACCAAGGGTGGGTGAAACTCAACTAGGTTGTATCGTGGATACCAAGTTTCTTAAGATAGCAGGAGTGGTGTGAATACTCAAAAAATCTAGGCAAGGTTGTTGAGTACCAAGAGTGGTGTGAATACTCAAGGAAATATTGGTAGGATTGCTGAGTACCAGGAGTGGTGTGAATACTCAAGGAAATCACGACAGGATTGTTGAGTACCAAGAGTGGTACAAACACTCAACGAAATCTCGCCAGGGTTGCGGAGTGCCACAAGTTGTGCGAATACTCAACTAATATAGGGTAACTAGAGGTTATTCGGTTATTAGGGATACCAAGAGTGGTGAACAATACTACGTAACCAGAAGTACGGGCAAATAAACTAGACGAAGTTTCTCAGATGCACTAGAAGCGTCTAGGGGTATCAAGAGTGGTGAATAATATTATGTAACCAGAAGTGGGAGAAACTAAACTAGACGAAGTTTCTCAGATTCACTAGGAGCGCCTAAGGATACTAGGAGTGGTGAATAATACTACGCAACCAGAAGTGGGGGAAACTAAACTAGACTAGGGGCAGTTAGGAATACTAGGAGTGGTGAGTATTACTACACAATCAAGAGTGAGTTAAACTCAAATGTACTTCATTGAATATCTAATGGAACCCTCTAAGTTAATTTAGGGGAGAACTAGACATAACCTTAACAGGTGAACTAGTACAACACATTTTTTGTGTTTTAATCTATTGATAAACGATGTAGTGTAATTAGAAATTCAATGTTCCTACTCTCATCATACTCCTCACTCTGTTTAAATTTACTGCCTATACGTATAAACGTTGGACATGCTGAGTTGGCCATGTAAACGATTATTCAGGATAGCGTTTACCAACCAAGGGATAACAACTCACAAAGTGTTACGTACATCATGATTAACTTGCAAATTACCAGAAGATGTGGAAACATTATTCAACCCCCCATTCTAGTGTTTCCCTACATCTTCAAAACTCACAAGATGTTTTATATTGGTTCACCTCTTAAGGCTACATTCAATTCTCCTCTAAATTATCATAAAGGCTTCCATTAGATATTCAATGAAGTACATTTTAGGTTAACTCCCTCCTGATTACATAGTATTATTCACCACTCTTGGTATCCCTAGACACTCCTAGTACAACTGAGAAACATCGTTTAGTTTAGTTTTCCCCACTTTTGGTTGCGTAGTATTATTCACCACTCCTGGTATCCCTGATCAATGAATAACCTTCAGTTACACTAGATTAGTTGAGTATTCACACCACTCATAGTATTCGAGTATTAGCACCACTATTGGTACTCTACAACCCTAACTGAGATTTCCTTTTATTATTCGCACTACTTGTGGTACTTACCAACCTTGTCGAGATTTCCTTGAGTACTTACACCACTCCTGGTACTCAACAACCCTACCGAGATTTCCTTGAGTATTTGCACCACTCTTGGTACTCAACAACCCTACTGAGATTTCCTTATGCAATCGCACAACTCCTGCTATCCCTAAGCATCCTAGTATCCAAGATACCGCCTAGTTGAGTTTAAACCATTCCTGGTTGTGCAGTATTTTTCACCACTCTTGTATCCCTGATCAGCGAATAACCTTTAGTTACCCTAGATTAGTTGAGTATTCACACCACTCTTGGTACTATATGACCTCGCCTAGATTTCCTTAACCTTTCAGAGTTAAGTTGTATGTGTTTTGATTCTTATAGAATTGCAATCATAGATTGTTTACAAGTCATTCAGATCATAACTCTCACAGAGAGAATATGTTTACAATACAATACAATCTAAACACTCTCAAGTGTTTCTCTCATCTCTCTCTTTTTCTCACCTTATATAAGTAAGCATTTAATACAATGAAGTACTAGAGGGATGCTTTAATTCGCTCTTTCTCTCTTTCTCTCCTCTTACAAACACAAATAAAATATTACAATGAAACTTGAGAGATCTTCTTCTGTATTTCACTTTTTCACTCTCTTTTCTTTCTTCAAGTGGATATTCTGATGAAGCTTGAGAGTATTCTTATTTTCTTGAGCTCTTCTTTTTTTCCTTTCCTTGATAGGAGAAATTTAGCTTTTATAGCTTAAAGATATTTACTTGCTCAACGGATGATGAGACATATTTATACCTTCATATTTACTCTCTTCTTCATCATCATCTTCTTTTTTCTAGTCTTTTATTTATACACCTTGATGACATAGCCGTTGTGACAATGTTTGTGTTGAGATTTGATAATGTGAACGTTTTGACGAAGCTTGTCTTGAGATTTGTTTTCTTCTGGATATTGGTGTAGGTGTCAGTCATAAAATGGTTTTCTTTGTCAAAGCATACTTTCTTTTCAGATCTTTTATCAAAAGTAGTCTTGACTTATCTTTTTGGCACAACTTTTTATAACATCATCAATGCTCTTTTTTGTCTTTTTATTAACGTTCATTTTGATACTTATAAGATGAATGTTTGTAGTAATTGTCCTGCACAAGATAGAGATATGTGTATAGAAAGTGTGTTTATTTCTTTTAACTATGATGTTTTAAGTGTTTTAATTATTTGTTTAAGATTCTACATTTGTTGACGGTTTTATGTTGACAAGATTAGTTGGTATTGTTTAGTTTGTAAGAGACTTCTTGGTTGGTATTTTACTTATTGATGTCATGATTTGTTTTGACATAGGTATTATGTCCCAGTTTTCTAGAGGAAGAACATTCTATGAATGTCTTTCCTGTTAACTACTACTGATCTGATTGGGTTTTGGTGTACAACGAGTTCATCATATATTATTGTTGTTGTTTTTGAATGCTGAGCATTTAATTTCATTAAATGTTTGCTCAAAACAACAAAGTGCTTCTTGATTTTCTACCGGTAGCATTTTACATTTAAACTCTTTTGTAAAGATACTGAGCATGTATAAAGACTTCATCGTTGAACGAAGTATGGTATTGTTTAGCCAAGTAAATGCTTCTTTTGCATCTATCTCTCCTTAGACATATATTGTTTAACTTGTTTAAGCTTTCTTTCTATATTTTAATATTTAATGTCTTTTAATGTGTTTTAGTTTGTTTTGTTAAAAACATCATCTTAATCTTTTTTGTTTTCGATAATTATGTTGAATACCTCTTTCAGGTATGGTAAGCATCAATTGTTTAACTTCAACTCTCTTAGATGCTTTAGGCATACTAGCATTTAGCCATGCGTCTGGGTGTTTTAACCTAGATTCTTTTCTATTACTTAAGATCTTAAGTTTTTTCCTAAACTTTTCTATGTTGTGGATTCTAGTTCTAAGTTTTTGTGTAGGTTTTCTATGTTTGGGGATTCAGGTCTTATGGTTTCTACTTATGTTGTTTTCCCTATCAGACTCTTGAGTTATCTTTTTCTCCTCTTTTCTCCACATTTTCTTAACCTAGTTTGATCTTTCTGTGAATTTCTATAGTTCACTCTTTCTTAGAAGGTCATCCACATCTTTTCTCCCTTAGAGTTTTTCCTTTAGTGTTTTAAGCATTTATCTCTTGTTCTTTATTTTGTAAGGTTTTGATTTTCATTTGACGTTTCTAGTTTATGGGTTTCTAGCCTGGTGTTTTTCTATCTTGAATTAGGGTTTCCTGACCTGCCATTTTTCCTTAGTGTTATTCTAACTTAAGGTTGATTTTCTAATCTAGGATCTTCTACCTCAGTGTTTGATGTTTGTTTCTTATCCTAAGGTTGGTCTTCTAATTTAGGGTTTTCTATTTTAGTGTTTGGTGTTTCTAAACTAGCTCGCTTGCTAAGTGTTTTTCTAGCTTAGAGTTAGCTTTCCATACATAGAGACCTCTTTTTTTCATGTTATTTAGTTAAACTTCAAAACCAAAGCCAAGGTTTCTACTAGACGAGCTTGTCTTGTAACAAGCTTGTCGTATCCTGACACTACCAAGATACCACATGGACTTCTTGGATTTTAAACTTATCTGCAAAATAAATAAGAACAAGTTTTTTTTGGTACCGGATAATTTTGTATGGGTTCTTTGGGTTAGTTAAAAAAATATTTTAACTTATTTTATAACCCAAGTATATTTTCCATAGGGAACACCATAATGTTTTATTTTACATTTATTTAAGGTATGATCCTTTTTCATGCAATAAAAACAAGTAGCAAGATTTGGGTTCTATGAGTAATTTCTTCTTCTATCCAAACTCTACGAGTTCTTTTATTTTTATTTTTATAATTATAATTATATCGAGGGACATACTTACTTTTAACAACTTTTTTTCTTTTATGAATTATTTTTACTAGTAGTTTCTTTTTATTTATACAAGAAATGTATTCATCACTACTAGTATATTTTCTTTTTTCATAATATAAAATTTTATTTTTCGAATCTTTGTTTTCTTCAAGAATATTTTCATATTTTAAATTTAATTCTTTAAAATCTTTGTTTTAATTTCTTGTGAACAATGTCTAATTTTTCATATTCAATTAACAATTCTTTTTACGTATCAAGCAATTCACTATCACTATAATCAAAATTTTCATAATCGCTAGAGGAACATACTTGGCTTTCCAATATATTGTCGTGTGTCATTAAATAAATATTGACTTTCTCATCAAAATCACTTGAGTTTGATGTTGATTCATTATCATCATCCTAAGTGATATATGTTTTCTTTTTCTTGAAGAACTTCTTTTGATTTCTTTCGTTACCCTTTTTGGCATTTGGGCAATCAACTTTCATGTGCCCTTTCTCTCCGCAACCATAACAACGGTAATTTGAGGAGTATTCTTGATTCTCCTTTCTCCCGCTTTTAAATATTCTCTTTCCCTTGGACTTCATGAACTTACTTAGCTTTTTAATGATGAGATTCATATTTTCTTCATCTTCTTCAAAGTCCTTATCTTCTTTAATATTCTTACCTTTATCAACCTCGGATTTGAAGGCCAATGTATTTTTCTTGCCTTTCTTTTCATCCTCGTTCAATCTTCTGAGATCAAGTTTATGTTCTCTCAACTTATCAAACAATGCAGCCATTAACATGGTGTTAAAATTTTGTGACTCACTTATAGCATTCACCTTTGGTTACTAAGTCCTGTCCAGCGATTTAAGAATTTTGATATTTAATTCATCATTATCGAAAGACTTACCTAACCCAATGACAAATTAAAATGGGTTGAGAACATTCATTCCCTTAAGTGGTGAAATTACTCCTCTAGAGGAAGTAAATAGTGGAGATCAAATTTATGATATTTTTGGTATGTTCAAATAAAAGTCAAATATCCCTCCTAAGAGTTGTCGAATAGTATCCAAATTGTAGCACTCAATATGCCATGCTTCTTACGCTAGAGTTCATTCAACAAATACCCTAGTGCAGCTTGACAAAGATGTGTTTGGCTTGACAATTGTCTAAGAATTTAAGTAGTGAAGAAGAAATTCCACATTTTATGATATTTCTATCAAACATCATGTAGTGTGAGGTTTGTCAATATAATTGGGAAACATGTCATTGGTGAAAAATTGAATGATGAGCTTCATCCTTGTTCCATTACCCAAGTTTTCCTAAAAGATAGTCTCATGTTTCCAACTTAGTGATCTAAGAGTTTCTTGTATATGTTCAATTGAGGTGTTGAGGTTGCTCCAAGTTGCTTGGAGTCGTTTTCCTAGATGAGTGTTTGTGATGATTGCTTGATATGTTAGAAGATATGCTTCTAAACATCTCATATTCAATATTGACAACTTTCTTTGATGGCTAAGGATTTGGTATTGTTAATCATCTTTTTATCGTATGATCGTCCGGTCAACCACAGATCGGATAGTCAAATGTTAGTCAAATGCATGAACACCGGAAGGTCACGGAGTCTGACCAATCGGTCAATTGTCAAGGCAATTAACTCTAATGTTGAACAACTTGAGATAAAATGTTATTACCACCAATTAGACATTAATTAGGTTGTTGCTAATCAAAAGTCCAGTCTGAATTCTATAAATATAGGTTTTAGGTAAAGAGGTAGGTGATTGCATTTACTGTACTATTAATATCTAAACTGTCAAATGTTAAATTGACTTTGATATCAAAGTACCTTCTGTATGTATTCTTCGAACAATTTAGAACAACTACAAGAGACTTGGAGCAGAAGACAACTTTAGAACCCTTTGGATTATTTTTTAAACCTTAGACGTCTAACTCAACCTTATACTCCGAAACAATCTTCATCAACTAAATTTTGAACTACTATTTCCATCTAATCACCTAATTATTAAATCTTGGCTTGATGTTGTTGTAGGAAAAACTCCACCTCCTTGGTAAGTTGCACCCCATATGTTTTGTTTACTCTATTGCTACACAAAGAGATCTTATTGCATAGCTTCATCATTATAGTGAAAGAGATTCTCCTTTTCTGTTTTTAGGCTATTTATCATCAAAGACAAATATATTTGGCCATTAAAAAATGACTAGATAGTAGTTTGACTTTTAGTAAAATTATAAATGAGTGGCTTGAATAAAAAAAGGTTTACTCCAAGTTATAGTGTTATTGGACAGTAGAAAAAGTGAAGTTTCTTTTTAAGCTTGTGGACTCCTAGATAGTAAAATCGAGTTAGAATGCTAATGAGTGAATGGAAATGTCTACTTATAGTAAAAAGAATTGCTTTTGAGTTTCCATAATTCAATTTAAACACAAATCAAAATATATTTAATTACACTATCTATATTTATATATTGTAAAAGAGTTAAGAAAATTATTATCATTTACGGTATTTAACTACCACATCCACAATATTCAAAATTTTATTTAAATTACTTTAAATTAGAACATATCGTAAATAGATAGATACATATTATATTATCAATAACTTTAATATTTTATAAAATGTATTATCTTTTAGTTATCAACTGTACAGTCGCGAGGATGATGTTCGTTTGGCTCCAACGCGGAGTGGGGCCACCCACGTGATTCTTCTGCCTCTGGAATCTTTTAGTGGGGTCCACTCAGATCTGTGACCCTCGAATCTTTTATTGTCCAATCACTGACTTCCGAATGTCTTCATGCGTTTCGCATGCAATGATGCTTCGTGTGAATGCTCTATCCACCATCCTTCCTCACCCTCATCACATGAATACGTGGAAAATAAAGAGATCCAAGTGTAAAAAGCACAACAAAAATTGGTGAAAATAAATGTTTATTTTAAGAGGAAAAAAGAAGAGATAAATAGGTGACTGAGAACGAGCGAGAAATAAAATTAAAATTATTACTTCTTCATATTTTCTTTTTCTCTTTGCCAGACATATTTTTTCTTTTTACTTTTCTTTTTTATAACCACAAAAATGAGTTAAGAGATGTGCTCATAGGACAATTGTATATGTGTAAAAGAAAAGAGGTACATTTAAACAATTGGTGTGTAATGAAAAATACATGATACATAGAAGAAAAGAAATAGTATTTGGATACCGAAGAAGATATGGTGATAAGAATGAAAATGGATAAATGATAATATATATATATATATATATATATATATATATATATATATAATTGCTTCCGTGTTCATTTATAAAAAATATCTTCTACAAAGAGACACACATACAGATAAGAAAAAAAATCTCACATAAAATATCTAAAAGATTATTTCAATATAATTATGAAGATTATATTAAATGAATATTGTTTCAATAAAAGATATAAATATAAAGATAGTTTCATAGATGATTAACATATTTATGTTCTTGACCATTAATATTGGATTCTTAATTTTTTTTTATTTTAATAGAATATTTTAATTAGTATTTGTTATTATTGAATTTATTTAGTATGAAATAAAAAATCATTTTAAAAACATATCTTTTATTTGTATAAACGTTCTTTAGATATTTTGAAGTGTGTTAGTGTAATTATAGCTCAATTGAGCTCATTGAGGTATAGAAATATATTGGTTAAAGTTTCATGACACCTTAAAGATAAATCCAAGAATAGCAAATAATCAAAACCACAAGAAGTCAATCCAACCATAGTATGAAAAAGTGAAGAAATTTGGTTAAGCTTAGAAGAAGGAAGATGCAACAAAAATTGAATCTTGCGGTTTTCTTTTATATTTTCTACCAAAAGAGCTTTGATAATTGATAAATGTTTATGATTAAAGATAATTTGAGAAAAATATATCTTTAGATATTTTATTTGATATTGTTAAACAATTACATTATTTAATTATATCAATAGATATCAAAAGATAGTATTTAGCAAATATCTTCTCAAATATTTTTAGATCTCCACAACAATCAAATAGGATTTTTAGAAGACAATTAGAGGTTACATTATCATAAAGAAGATTACAAAAATAGGAAAACTTGAAACAAAGCTAATCCAATTTTTATATAAAGAGAATTAGGAAAACAAATTAAGGGAGCTTAGGAAACCCTTTTGGGATTCAAATTTCGTCCTCCCTCTCTTCTCTCATGTTCTCCACCATCTCTTCTTCTATTTTCATTTTATTTATACATTCCATGGAGTGCTAAGCCTCTAGGATTGATTCTGCTGTAATTTCTTAATTGAATTTTGAGGTTAGTTGAATAAATTTGTTTGTTCTTTTTTATTCTTGTTGTGATTTATTTTTATCTATGTCTTTTGTTTTTTAATCAAGTAAAAGTAATGATTTTTACATTATAGCAAGTAAGCATGATGTTAAATCTACATAACATATCAATCACGTGAGTTCAAAGGTTTTTAATTTTAATTATGAATTTACTTTGATGAAAGTTAGAAACTTTCATGTGATTGAATGAGTTTTCTCCAATAATTGAGAATGTACTTTGATTAGAGGTGTAAACTTTAACAAGACTTAATCAAGAATATACTTTGATTGATTTAGTTTTTACCTGATACAAGATGTAAAAGAATAGGCATGACTAGACATAATAATATTATAATACTTAATTGAGAATATATTTTGGTTAAATTTACTATGACTAATCTACAAAGTTATTGCTTTTAATTGAGAATGTACTTTGGTTAAGGGTGACAATGCCATTCAGAATTTATATTGATTAATTTGAAAATGTAAGACAATAATTAATTGTACAATAACCTTTAGATAACCAAAGATGAATCCTATTTTGAAAAAGCAGTGAAATCAACCTATTTACTTTATCATTGTTTTTATGTTTTTAAATATCTTTATAAATTTCTTTTTTTCTATCTTTTGTTATTTTGTTATTTAATCTTTTATTGATTTTTATCTTATTTATTCGTGTTTGTTGGAAAACGACTAATGGTTGAATTTACCATTTCTATTGTGTTGGCTACTATCTTAGCAATATTGAAGTTGCTATAGTTTAGTAGTTTTAATTTGATCATGTCAACGATAGTGTTATCAATTTTGGCGTTGTTGCCAGGGAACACGGTTAAAATTTTTATCATTTTGGTTCTTATTTTATTATATTTTTCTTTATCACTAACATTTTCTTTTTCTCTATCATTTATTTTACTTTATTTTCTTTAGTTATTTTAGTTTAGTAAAAAAAAATTTGTTTTTTTATGATATTTTTTTTTTGAGAAAGTTTGTTGGGAAATTTTTGAAACTAGTTGGGGAACACTTTGGCTACGGAAAGATAATGTACTTAAATTTTCCATTGAGACATACCTTTCTTTCTTGGAAGTCTACTCAACAAGCTTTCAACTTCTTTCTTTTCAAAAAAACCTCTTTCAGAAATGCAAAATAATTTTTTATATAAAAATAATCAATATGTGATTTTCCAATGAATTATGATTACTATCCATATCAACAAGTTGTCACATCTACTACTGCACCTAATATAAGTAAGTTGACTATACATCAACTAAATGAGCGAGTTACAAATTCTTTTGAAGATAGGGGTTGAGAATATTGAATTGAAGAAAATGATTAAGGAATTGAATCAGAGGTTGGACAAAGTAGATGCTAATTTTGTTAAAAGATCAAAACAACAACCAATTATAGAATCACTTCACCCTGATAGGTCTACTAGTGGACATACAAATTTTACTAAAGGTGTTGTTGAATTTGTTAATGATGAAGCAGCAGAGTCAACTACTTCAAGTATAGATTTTTGCTTACAAGATGAGAGTATGAGGATTACTGATGATCATATTTACCATTTTAAGGCACCTGATGATGTTGAAATTGAGGTGAAGCATCAAGTTTGTTGTTGTGAACCATGAACATAAATTTCAGCAATGATATTTGTTGACTTAGCTGTGGAACAAAAAGAAAGGTTGCTACAACAAGAAAACAAGTTAGATTTATATTCATTTGATATCATTGTTGATAAAAATTTAAAGATGCATGCCTGTTTATTTTCTGTTTTTAGCATAAATAGAAAAATATTTATTAAAATAAAAATTTAAAAATTAATAAAATTGTACACAGTGACTTGTACTTCATAAAATAAAAAAAAATTGACATATGATGAGATTAAGCCAAAAGTTTCAAAAGGTTTTTGTCTCCTCCCGAAAATAAGTCTATAAAAGATCATTTTTGAAATAAGTGTGAAGGAGACGAATAATAATTAGGATTTTTTTCCCTTTTTGTTTTATGTTTTTCAATTTTTGTTTTATTTCCATAAAGAAATTGTGATTTCTTTTGGAGAAAATTGTGAAATTATTAACTTTCTATTTGGTTAAACTTTTACACAATGTCTCATAAGAAATTCACCCTAAAATATTTTATTTGTTTTTAATAAAACATATTGACATTGGATTTTAGGATTTGATTTCGTAGCTGGAACTATAATCTTAAAATAGTAGTCATGTTTTATGTTGAATGTAATGTTGAATTGATTAGAAGCTAGCCTAATTGATTCATAATTATAAATTTTTAATTGAGTTAATTTGAAAATTACTTGGTTGAATCTTTTGCGTAAGAGTTTTTAGCCTTGTGAGTTTTGAGCCTAATTGTGATGGATGAACCACCATGCGTCATTCTTATTTTTCTTGAGTGACTTGCTTATGTTTTGTTTATACTTTAATATTTAGCTTGATTATTTTATTTCTCGAGTGCCTTGTGAGTTTTGAGGCATTTCCTATTTTTAGCTACTTGGTCAAATAAGTCCACCCTAATATTAATCCATTGGTAGCCTCTTTAAGCCATAAACCTCTTGTTTTAAGCCACTGCAAAAGCTTGAAACAAAAAAGACCATATTATCCCTTATCGTAGGATGAAAGAAAGAACTAATGGATTGTGTTAAGAATTAGTTAAAAATGGCAAAAGGTTGAGAAAAGTTTCATTAAAAAAAAAGATAAGAAAAAGTAAAAGTGGAAAACAAAATGTAACAAAAGGATAATTGTTTTCTAAAAAAGTGAAGAATGAAAATAATATATTTGTTTTCCAAAATCTTTGCTCCTTAATTCTTTCTTTCAAAAATATTTTTAAGCCTCTATATTCTAAATTTTGTCGAAATTGGTATCGCATAGCGGCACATTTTAAAAAGCATGTAAACAGTCAATAACCAAGAGGGGATGTGTGAATTGGTTCTTTTAAGAATTATGATTTTCTTTAGAGTTAAAGAAAATCACACAAAAGATTTTATCCTTGTTCGAATCTATAGATTCTACGTCTAGTCGTTAATCACTACGAGTGATTAACCTTTTTTAATTGTAATTTTGTTTAAGATTACAAACAAATTTATGCAAAGATTAAGAAACAGAAAAAACCTTCCTTCAACACAAGATGGAAAGAAACCTAGCTCAATCAAGTTGAAGAGAACCGCTTGGACGTGAGATGCACTAAACAAGCTTCTCCTTTTCACAAGACTTAATTGAAATCTCACTAAGACTTGAGAACTTCCTCAGAACAATTTTGTATTCTCAAAAGGCTTAGTTTTTTTTATTAAAGGTTTAGGAAAGGTGTATATATAGGTCAAGGGTCAGAAACTAAAAAACCTGCTCCCAACTGCTAGTGATAATCGATTATTATAAGTGATAATCGATAATCTAAGGCCGTTATGCGGTTTTAGAAAATGTGATAATCGATTATTGTCGAACCCTGGACAATATCAAAGCAAGCAGTGATAATTGATTATTCCTTGTGATAATCGATTATTTCCGCTAGCAAACCTTTTCTATTTTAGCTTGTGATAATCGATTATCTCTTGTGATAATCGATTATTGCCGTGAAGAATTACTAGATATGAAACTTCTATATGTTTTTACAAATGCAAAATGATTCTTATACAATTGTTTATATAAAGAATGCTTTTAACATTTATACAAAAAGATTTTTCAAGTCATCAACAGTAACACCATGAAAATTACTTCAAGACACCAATGCTCCTCATTGGTAACAAATTTTTCCTACCTTTGCCTTGGCCACATTACAACCTTTGAAAAATCCTCATGATCTTTGAATACATGTTTTCCCAAAGTATATGAATATTATAATCTTGCGAAGTTATGATAGTGTTTACATACATGAGTATTTTGAGTGCAAACACAAGCCTAGACACTTAAGAGAGCATTGGTGAGTGAATATACATTTTAACTTGAGTGATCTTTTTCATACTTGATTTCCTTGTAAATTCAAAATATTAACTCATGTGTTTAAAATAGAGTTTTCCCATTAATATATTTCATGGAAACATGATTTAGAAAGTTGATTAGTTTCTAGTGAAGTTCTTTTCCTTTGGTTTAATGTTGATATGAATATTGATCTAGAATAAAGTTTTGAAATTACTAAGTTTTTCCCAGGAGTGCAAAAGGATAAGTGTGGGGGCTAAATAAACCCAATTAAAACAAATCCTAATTAAAATATTTTCTTAAAATACAAAAGCATGTTAAAAATAGCTTTTTAGTTGCATAATTGTTCTTTGGATATTTTGAGGTGTGTTAGTGTAACTGCAACTAAGTTGAGTTCATCGAGGTGTAGAAATACATTAGTTAAAGTTTTCACCTCTAATTAAAGTATATTCTCAATTATTGGAGAAAACCCATTCAATCACATGAAAGTTTCTAACTTTCATCAAAGTAAGTTCTCAATTAAATTTAAAATCCTTTGGACTCACATGATTGATATGTTATGTAGATTTAACATCATGCTTACTTGCTATAATGTAAAAATCATTACTTTTACTTGATTAAGAATCAAAAGACATAGATAAAAATAAATCAAAACAAGAATAAAAAAGAACAAAAAAATTTATTCATCTAACTTCAGAATCAAATTAAAAAATTACAGCGAAATCAACCCTAGAGGCTTAGCACTCCATGGAATGTAAAAATAACATGAAAATAAAAGAAGAGTGGGTGGAGAACATGAAAGAAGAGAGGGAGGATGAAATTTGAACCCCCTAAAGGGTTCCTTAAGCTCCCCTAATGTGTTTCCCTAAGTCTCTTTATATACAAATTGAATTCGGCTTTGTTTTAGGCTTTTTTTTTGTTTTAATCTTCTTTATGATAATGTAATCTCCTCCAATTATCTTCTAAAAATCCAATATATTCAAAATATATTTGATTGTTGTGGATTGACTTCTTGTAGTATTGACTATTTTCTATTATTGGATTTATCTTTAAGGTGTCATGAAACTTTAACCAATGTATTTCTACAACTTAATGAGCTCAACTTAGTTGCAGCTACACTAACACACCTCAAAATATCCAAAGAATATTTATGCAACTAAAAAGTTATTTTTAACATGTTTTTGTATCTCATGCTAAATAAAGCCAATTATAACAAATCCAAATTAAAATATCCTATTAAAGTACAAAAACCAATTAAGAATCCAATATTAAAGGCCAAATGAGGACATAAATATACACTCAAAAGTCATCAAATTAATTTTTTTTTAATTGTTATATTAAGTGGTTGTATGAAATACTCTATGAAACAAACACCTCTACAAAGAAAATTTTGGTTTCCATCCTCTCAAATAGTTATTCTATAGCTTCATCTCTTTTTGTTTTTGTAATCGTGAAATTAAGAACACTTGAGGTTCTTATTTCAAAGGAAGATTGTGAAGAAATACATACAAGTGTGATTTGTCTTCTTATAGATAGGAGTGATTTGTGTACTCACTTTGTAACCATATTATTCTATTAATGAAACTTTTTAACATCTATTTAAAATAATTATTATTAGATTAATGAAACTTCTTAAAAAATATTTGAGTGATTTTCCTTATTAGTAAAAACAAATATATTAAATAAAGACAATTGTCCAAACCTATACATCATTAGTGTAGGAAAAGGTTATAACACATGTTATTTTGGACATTGTATTTCAATTCAGAAATTGAAGCATATCCAGACGAGATAAAAAAAAAGTAGATTTTTTGGTGTCGGTTATGAATAGAAATCTAAACTTTCATATTAGGCTTCGGTTTTAAACGTAACAAAAACATAAAATCACAAGTAAATAAAGGAATAAAAAAAGGGATTAGGTTTCAGTTTTTTTAATAACCAAAATCTAGTACCCTGCTGATTTTAAAAATAATTTAATTTTAACAGGATATTAGGCTTCGTTTCTCCATAAAATTGATGCGTAATACCCTCAAAATTAAATTATTTTAAAATATAAAAGGATTATGTTTTGGTTATTACATTTGAAGTCATAACTGAAATTAAGAACACTTGAACTGGTTTTACCATGATTTCTTTTTATGTTTGGTATGGATTGTAATGTTTCATTGATTAATAATATGGTTGAGAACATGTATGGCAAATGTTGTGTGAGGAATTTCAAAAAGTTTATTGTAGTGGTTCAGTAATATATGTATTGATGTAGGGATTCTGTATTGGGAATTATTCTAACACTCTAATAACCATCTAATCTCAAGTAGAGAAGGTTGGGATATATGGTGAAGGGATCAGAAGGTTCTAGTCTAGGGGCTTTACCTTGGACAAAGACGGGAACAGACTAACCTTGTGTGTGGTAAGGTGAAACTCATTGGCAATGGCTCTACAGAGTAGTAGATGGTCAAGTCTGAATCTCATATTAATACATGTATCCAGATGGTCAAGTATGAATATTTGTATTTCTTAACATTTCTATAAATGTTGTATTTGGTACATTAGCTTACCCTTTCTCTTATGTTTGTTTGTTTGTTTGTTCATCTTGTTTGAATTTATCACCTTAATGGTGTGAGTAGATGAAGATGTTCTAGTTGATCCACTGTAGGGTGAGGGAGATGTAGAAGCATAATTTGGATTAGTTTTGTGGTGTATAATCATTTTTCTTTTGAAAAATTCTAGTTTCTGTTAGTATGTATATATTGTTAAGACAAAATCGTTTGTGCGCCTAAACACTCTCATGTTTTGAAGTTTAACCAAATAACATTAAAACGGGATAATAATCTGAAAACAACTTAGGTTGAAAACACAAGATTTAGAACCAAAACCCCCAACATAGAAATCTTAGGAAAACATCTAGGTCAAAACACGCACACGATGTGCTAAACGGTTACTATGCTTAAAGCGTCTAAGAGAGTTAAAGCTAAACGATTAATGCTTATCATACCCAATGAGTATTCAGTTTAGCTCTCGAAAATAAAACAATGTCAAGACGATGTCTTTGACAAAACACACTAAAAAATTTAAAAGCTTAAAACATTAAAAGAAAACAAACAAAGTCAAACGTTGTCTTTCTTAGAAGACTATATCACAAGAAGTGTTTACATGTCTAAACGATACCATAAACTAAAACAATACTTCGTCCAACAATGAAGTCTTTACTCAACGCTTGGTATCTTTAAAAGAAAAGCTTAATTGTCAAATGTTGCCTTCATGGTAGGAAATCAAAAAACACTTTGTTGTTCTGAGCAAGCATTAAATGGCATTAAATGCTGAACATTCAAAACAACAAAAGTGATAAGAAAAGCTTCAGATCAAAATATCAAAAGTGAACATTAGAGAAAAAAGAGATATTCACAAAATGTTCTTCACTTGAAGCCATGCCTAAAAGGACGTACTACTATTAAGACTCCGGCAAGTGTACTGAATCGTATCAAGTAATATATATGGTAAGACCAAGTATCGTTTTCCCTAGAGACTCATTGGCCTAAACAGTCATGTGATTTGTTGATTATTTAAGACTTGAAAACAAAAATCATTGTGTTTATAATGCAAAAAGTAAATATGAATGCGAGTGTTGATCAATTGACCAAAAGAATGCGCAGGTGAATGATGTATAAAATATGGAATGATTATGTTGTTGGGATTTCTGACTTATCCTATCCACTCTCATGTATTTACGAATTCGACTCCTTTATTAATGTTAATGCCACTTTCTAATTTCCTTTAAACCCGATGTCTCAGTGAATAAAGTCTACTCTTAATTACTAGTTCACAATGTCGTGTATCCCTAGCAACTAATTAAGCATTACATTCACATAGAAGCTTAAAGGACACCAATCCTCATATTCCTATGTCTAAGTAATATTGCTTTCGGGAGAATTTCCCAAGTTCTAGATTTTCCCGTATGTGTCCATATCGACAAAATCAATGATCATGCAATTCAATTAGTTAAACAAAGCCTACATAGAGCAAAGAGAGAAAACCCTAACAATTAATGAAGTAAAGCATTTGTAATATGTTAAATATGATGAAACACTATATTTGGGATTAATTTCCCTTGTGTTAAATACACACATAGGGTTCTCTATTTATAATAGAAGAAATATGGGCTAAGCCTAAAATACAAATAAGAAATAATAACAAACTAACTAAAGATAAAAGATAAAGATAAAATAAAGGTAATATATCTAACACTCCCCCTCAAGCTGGTGCATACAAATTTTATGTACCAAGCTTGTTACTAATATAATTCATAAAGACTTAAAATATCTGCTTCTACACTCGAGAGACACCAAATTGCTAATGATTTGCAAGACGACATAGAAGACAAAATACCAACCCAAAAGACTCCCCTTGAGCAACAAATCTGGGAGGTTGCTCCATGTAAATCTCTTCTTGCAAATTGCCCTTGAAGAATGCCACCAGTGGATAAAGAGGTAATTGTTGGAGAGCCACCACGGCTATAAATAAACTAACAACAAATCATCTTTTCCATGAAAAAAGCATATATGGACGGGTCAAACGCAATAGTGAAAAGAAAGGTCAGAAGAGACAGCAGCGGAAGAAGCCATGGATAAACAGGAGAGAGAAACTATAAAAATAAAAATTCTCGAATCAAGGCACCTGAAAAAGGAAAAAGAGCAAAAAAGGTAAAAGAACAACCTCAATGCTCTAAATAACTACCAAACATGCCACAATGCACGACGAAAAAAGGAGCAAATCCATAACTTTAAAAGGAACTCCGATGAAGGCGTCGTTAATGGCATGGTAGTCACTTGGCCGAGACGATCAAAACTCTATGATCGTCGGTCGAAACTGAAACTCCGGTAATGGCAGCAATAGACAATAGCGGTAGACGACGGCGCCGCCGGTAGTGATAGATGGCCTCGCCGCCGGCAGCGACGGATGTAGTGGTAGAGGCACTAGAAAATTTTACCTCAGAGGAACCTTAGGCTCTAATACCATGTTAAATATGATGAAAAACTATATTTGGGATTAATTTCCCCTGTGTTAAATACACACATAGGGTTCTTTATTTATAATAGAAGAAATATGGGCTAAGCCCAAAATACAAATAAGAAATAATAACAAACTAACTAAAGATAAAAGATAAAGATAAAATAAAGGTAATATATCTAACATAAATCAATTCAATACATGAGAGTTTCAAAGGATTACATTGTTTCCCCAACAATAATGGAGGTTTACTTCACCATAGACATGCTGAAACTATATGAAAATAATGAATAGAATGAAAGATAGAACCCTAAAAGTTGTAAATTGGAGCTTCCGCATCCAAAATCCACCTCCGAGGGGTGAAAAGGGTGTTTCTGCGCCTCTTTCTGTCAAAAGATAGACCCTCTAGGTCATGCAAATCAATATATAGTTCATAAAAAATAGCAGAAAATTGGCCCAGGCCCAGTCTGACAGCGCTCAGCGCTAAAATGACGCTCAACGGTAGGTGCGACACTCATTATGATGCTCAGCGGTGGCGCCCAGGCGTGAGACAGAGAACTCTTCAGCAAAACTGGCGCTCAGCGGTGAAATGGCGCTCTGCGGTGAAATGGCGTTCAGAAGTAGGTGCGATAGTTGGATTTGGCCCTCAACAGTGACGCTTAAGCGTCAGTCAGTGAACTCCACAGCAAACTTGGCGCTCAGTGGCAAAAGTGGCGCTCAACACCAGCTGCGATTCTTCTGTTGTTCAATTTTCCTTCTTTTCCTGATTCTAATTCCTTGCTACCTCAACTTCTTTCACCTAATTCCTCTTAATTCGTGTCTAAACAAGGAAAACCAAGAATAAAACAAATAATACCACCTTCAACTCTCTTTTTCTCACAACTTAAGTAAAAACATGATTTCAAGCTAGTTTCTAAGGCATAAAGGGTGTTTTTAGTATGAAAATTAAGTATAAAAATAATGGTATTTTAACTGTTATCAACTACCTATTTCAAGCAAAGTATTGAAAAAACATGCCTACTCTGACAAGTTAACTTATCCAATGGCTGTTGTACATGAAGAAAGAGAAAGCACAAGAATCAAGGTGAACGCTTAGTCTAACAGACATTTATTCAAGAAGCCTTTAAATAGAAGATCTTTCGAAAGAAAAAAAAAATGAGGATAACAAAAGAAAAGCTAACAACGAAATATCTATCCTTAGAAGTGTTCAAAAGAGAAGAAAAGAAAGAGCTCAAGAAAAAGATCATATCTGAGCAGAAAAAGAGAAGAAGAGAAAAGAGAAGAGAAGAAAAACTCTCAAGCTTCATTTTTATATTGCTTACTAATTGTAAGAAAGAGAGAAAGAGAAAAGAGTAAAACACCCACGAATGTTTAGACTGCTTTGTATTGTAATCATATCCTCTATGAGAGAGTAATAGTTTGAACGACTTGTAAGCAATTGTTGATTGCAACTTTGGAGAGAAATAAAACACTTATAACTGAACTCAGATTAAGTTAAGGAAATCTAAGCAAGGTTACTTAGTACCAGGAGTGGTGCGAATACTCAAATGAAATCTAGGCAAGGTTGATTAGTACCAAGAGTAGTGCGAATACTCAAGGGAAATCCAGGCAGGGTTACTTAGTACCAGGAGTGGTGAAAATACTCAGAGACCGGGAGTGGTGCGAATACTTAGAGACCAGGAGTGGTACAAATACTCAGAGACCAGGAGTGGTACGAATACTCAGACCAAGAGTGGTGCAAATACCTAGACTAGGAGTGGTACAAATATTTAGTTGTAATTTTATGGAGATTATAGTGGAACCCTATGCGGAGGAGACTGGACATAACTTAGTGTGAGCGAACCAGTATAAAAATAATTGTGCATTTATCTCTTCTCTTACCTAAACGTTTATCTTATAAAAACATGTAGTTGTGTTTTTACTTCCAAATACAAGAACCTTCCAAGCTAAACGATTACTCTTCAACTAAGGAGGTCTTTATAAAACATTGCAGCATACATTCTGAATAACACGTAAAAAAACAACAATAGTTTATAACCTTTATTAAGTCAAGTGTTTAAGCTTTCATAAGATACTAAACTAAATTTATTCAGGATTTAACTTATCTTCAAATAATGCCACAATCCAATTACATCAATTGAACAAATAAAGACACAAAATGAGAGTAAAATCCAATCACTGTAAGGAAATATAAAACTCAAAATATTCTTATTATAGTAACATAAGCCCCCAATAGAATTCCATCAACAATAACAAATGCACATGCTCCATTTACAAGGAATGAAGTACCGAAAACGGGAGTGAAAGCACCCAATTTAGTAATAGTATTTAGGGTTGGTAATCTTGTTTAGTGAGTAAATAAAAATATCAGTCAGTTTTGTTTATAAATTCGTACGTAAAATCAATATAGGTATTTTTTTTTTACTTATTTACGAATTTTGTACCATTACTTTCGAATTCTATCCTTCGGAAATATTTCCGCTTAACCACATCAAATAATGTACGTACGAAATTTACATAGAAAAAATGAGTAAAAAATACTTTTTCACATTATCTACGAAAAACATGTATATAACTCAATTTTACAATTTCATGAATGAAATTTGTATATAATACATATGTTAGCTACAAATTTCAATACATATATGTAGATATAAATCATATTTGTCTTGTAGTTGTACTGCATGCACTAGTGGAAAAATGCTGTTTAACGTCGGTTATTTGGGACTTTTGACATTACATGTTGAACCGACGTCTATTCCGGTGACGTTAACTTTACATCAGTCAGGTTTATGACAGACGTCTATGTAGACGTCGGCTGTGTAGATAGACGATGTGGAAATCGACGTCAGGCATAGCCACAATAGACATTCACATAGACGTCGGTGGTCAACAAAGGGGACGTTTGTACGCTGTGGAACGTTTTGTGCACTGTAACTTATTGGACGTCTATTTGTGCATTAGCCGACGTCTATGTACATCGGTTTTGCATTAACCGACGTCTACTGGGTATTTTTTTTTAATAAATATTTTATTTTTCGAATAAAACCACACCTAAAATTCAAAAAATTTTCCCAGAACAATTGTTTATAATAAATATTGTTTGTTTGAGCTATAAATAGATATAATTCAATCAAAGATAAAAAAAAATGAAATTATAAACTTAAACTAAACCTAAGTAATTGAAAACAACAAAAATAAAGTCTTGCTAGTTCCACTTTTGCAGAAGATAAGTTGTCACTCCTGCCTTAGCTGCTTTATCGTGTCTTCGGGTAAAGCAGATGAATTGTTGAAGTGCTGCACAATTAAGAAATATTGATTATGGTTTGATATATGTTCAAAAGAATTAATTGATTTTTGAGGTTTTCAAAGTAAGCCTGATTATTACCTCATTCCAGTTATCTGTAATGCCAGCTCGAATGATGGTCTTAATCCAAGACATCACATAGTACCCACATTCCCATGAATCATGCTGTCTGTTACACTAAAATGACAAACTAAACATAGTCAAGAATTAAGATCATTGAATAACATAGTAAATGAATTATAAAACTATAAATGCACCAAACCTTGGGATACAAGACTTGATTTAGCTGACCTCGAGATTTACCCATTACTCTATTTACGTTAAAACAGAAAGTAATATTAATATAAGTATGAAATCATAAAAAATTAAGGTCGGCATGAATTTAAAAGTCATTTTAAGTGAAACACTTACCCTTGAAGAATGGTTTTCAAGTCATTTTTCATCTTCCTTTGCAGCGAACAGAAGAAGACAATTGTACTTTGTTTGGGAATGAGGACCACGAGCTGCCAGTGAGCCCTGTTTGGAACATCATAAATAGTTAGTAAACTAATTAAGTAAACTTTAATTACCTTTTACATAAAACAACACATACCCATCAATGTATGGCACAAGGTATATGTCTCTGTTTGACTCAGCCATCCATGTTTGCAAATAATTTTGTTTGATTTCAGCTGTGTTACCAGAACATTGAACGGTCTAAGGTTCAACAAATCCGTAAACGGAAGACCGACCTTGGTCTACAATGATTGTGTCCATGTACCTATAACAACAAAGTTAACTTGTTACAAAGAATGCATCTAAATTAAAATATTATGGTTGACAAAAGTAACTATCTTACATGCACCAGAGTTGAATAATGGAAATATTCAACATCTTGTCTCTCGCAATTATCTCTGATACATCATTGAATGTGATATATACTGGCATATGGGGGGGAGACCAAATACTCGTAAATTCCAGTATATTTGTATTGGTCCTTTGTTGAACTTAGGAATGTTTGACAATAGTTTTGCTATGGGAACGTGTGAACTGAAGATAAAATTTTCAAAGTTATGAACAAATATTTTTAAATGATAATATAAAATTAGTAATGATAAAAATATTATACCTGTTGTGTACCAATGTGTGTGATAACCAATGCTCTAGGCCAGGTTAAAAAACTTCCTATTGCCTTCCCCACAAATTGAACTTCATGAGTGGGTACATGCACCTGAGCCTGTGGATCCCTAACCTCGTCAATCATGACACGCATGTGCTAGGGTGATATGGGAACACCATGAATACTCTCGCCTCCCTCAACTACTCGTCCGACAGCCACAATGCGTGCGGGATCCCTATTAACCAACAAGTCATACTGACCAATGTAGTCAGTAGGTTCAACAGCAGAGCAGGATCCTTTGGTGTTGGCAGGAGGTGGTGTGGGAGTTTCAGTGGGCACACCCAGGGTGCCCTGCGTCATGGATTGTAGCTTCTCTTCAAGCGCTCTTTGTATTTGTTTTTGTTCTTCTAGCTGCTCAGTGAATCGTTGCTCCATTTGACGAATTCTTTGTTCTCACTGAAGATCCATCTGCCTCAGTGCCTCCTGATTCGTTGATTGAGTTGTTTTTTGTACAGGGCCAAAGTAGTCACGAAGACCAATGGATCCAAGAACTGCACGTACACGTCCTGGGTGCTCCGGTTTTCCAATGGCCGTTGTTAAAATGTCCTCCCTACCTTGGGGAGTAAACGATCCTTGTGTCTGCTGCTCAACCAACTCATCCTGCACATTAATAAAATTACGTTACATAAATTGCAAGATATGATAAAAAACAATCAAACAATGTTCCCAATTTCAAATTACAATTCTCTATGAGATCGCTACGATTGAGGCAGATGTCATGTTCCCATCAGATTTCTTCCGAGCAGCCTTCCACATCTCGTACCTTGTAGGTGGAGGTGCTAGGTCCGGGGACTCCAGCCCCAACCATCCGCTCGAATCTTTCGAAGTTTCTTCTCAAGTTTTGCATACCCACCTCGTGATAACACATGTGGTGCATCATTTAGCCTTTGCCTTTCTTGGGCGGCTAACCTTTTACCCTATAAAACAATTTTTATGCATAACTATATAATAATAAAAACTGCTTTGAAGACGTTGTTGGTTAAGATAAATAGCTTCCATTCCTCAGTCTCTCTAGATTGACGAAACTGCATTCATTCTATTTAAGTGAAGGAATGATGCTGAGATGGATTCCCATGTTGTCTGTCTCCAAATACATACAGACGTGTCAACCTTGTCTTGAAATCCCTCCATCTCTTACATAGTTGCGTTAAGATTTTCTTCCTCATCTCAAGTGTGTTTGGAAGATCATATTTTAGTTGTTTAAAACAAGAAAAATGTTAATAACATAATAAGATCAAAGAAATAATTATATCAAATTTCTTTTAAGTAACCATACCTGAACATCTTGCCATAAGAGGTTTTTCTCGACCTCTGGGACGTCATCCCAAGTTGCATGAAGGATAGAAACATGGGTTTTGGCTATCTTACCCAGATAACTACTAAATCTATCAGCATTTGGCCCTGATGCCACACTGGTTCTTGGGTCAATCTCAAGATGTCTCCTCTGCCCAGGAACCTGTCTGGATATCGCTTCTGGCAAACGTGTCACTCCTCGTGTACGTATGCTCTGTGCTGATGCTGAGTCTGAGGTCGACATACCTGAAAAATATATACAAGGTTAATATGAATTGAAATTGAAATTTTCATCTAAATAAAAGTTCATATAAAGTCTAAACAATAAACAAGATGTTACTTATTAAGATATTGTTTTCTCCCAGATCCCTTCATCATGATCACTACGAATTGCATGTATGTCATCGGCAACGTCATCAACTGAGTCTTCAATGGGTCTTGATGTGCTACATGTTGTCTGAAGTATATCAAGAGATTCTTCATCATCAAAACCGTGCATGTTTTTCCCTTCCAAAACCACTAACCATTTTTCATTCGCTGGATCGCTGACGTAGAATATTTGACTTGCTTGACTTGCCATAATAAATGGTTCATCACTGAAACTCATCTTTTTAAGATCTACTAATGTGAAACCAGAGCCATCTGTAATGATTCCAGAATTTATATCAACCCATTTACACTTGAAAACAGGGACTCTAAATCTCACATAATCCACCTCCCATATTTCTTGTATTACTCCAAAATAACTAATTGATGTAGTGATTGGATTTTTGTCTTTAGAATTAGAGAAGTGCATTGACTCAGCTTTTAGTGTAACCCCACTATTTTGAACTCTACTTTTATCATCTTTTTCCTTTGTCTGAAAAGAGATATTGTTAATATAGTACCCACCATATGTAATGACATCTGTGTTCGGCCCCCGAGATAACCTCAATAGAGTTTCAGAAACATGTGGAGTCATATATATCTTTTTCTTAAACCATTGTAAGAAGGTTTTGACATGTTCATTAAGATGCCATTTTTCACTCATTCTTGGGTGTGATGCCTTTATTTCATTAACGTGTTCAGAAATGTAAGGAATAACATCATCAGTGTTGTTTAAGATGTACAAATGAGCTTGATCAACTTCTTTTCTACTCACTCTTTGAATCCTCACACCACGACCCTTACCTTCACATTTTCCTTCATGTATGCTCTTGGGTAACCCCACTGGTTCACAACTTGGCATGTAAGTTGAACAAAATTCAATGGCTTCTTCTGCAATGTATCACCCTATGATTGAAGCTTCTGGTCTATACTGATTCTTGACATATCCCTTTAAGATTTTCATGTATCTTTCAACAGGATACATCCACCTTAGGTAAATCGGCCCACATATTCGAATTTATCGGACTAGATGAACGATCAAATGAACCATGATATAAAAAAAAGAAGGTGGAAAATACATCTCCAATTCACATAGTAGTGTTATTCCTTCATTTTCCAATTGATCTAAACATCGAGGGTCAACAACTTTCTTGCAAATGGCATTAAAAAAAAACACAGACGTGTCAGAATACTCCTAACAGAAGGAGGTAATATGCCTCGAATAACAACTGGTAACAATTGTTGCATCAATATATGACAATCATGAGACTTTAAACTAACTAACTTTAGCTCTTGCATAGAAACAAGGTTACTAATATTAGAAGAATAACCTTGTGGAACCTTCACACTTCTTAAAGACTTACAAAAACTTTGTTTTTCTTTTTTACAAAGAGTATGACAGGCTGGGGGCAAATAGGTGCGTCTACCTATTGTCTGTGGATGTAACTCTGTTCGGATTCCCATGTCAGCCAAATCTTATCTTGCTTTTATTCCATCTTTGGTTTTCCCTTTCACGTTTAATAAAGTTCCGATGACACTATCACAAACATTTTTTTCTACGTGCATCACATCAATACAATGTCTAACATCAAGTATAGACCAATAAGGAAGATTAAAAAATATTGATCGTTTCTTCCAAACATTTTTTGCATATGTACTTTTACGATGTTTTTCGAATACAATGTTAATGTTTTTGACTTTGTTGTACACCTCTTCACCATTTCGGGGTCTGCACACAACCTCATCCTCGACACTTCCATTGAATGCTTTTTTCAATCTACGATAAGGGTGATTGCGAGGAAGGAATTTCCGATGTCTTGTATAAATCGTCTTCTGACCATGCTTCAATTGAAGATAACTAGTGTTTTCTTCACAAATCGGACATGCAAAATGTCCTTTAACACTATAACCGCTCAAGTTTCCATAGGCTGGGAAATCATTTATAGTGCAAAACAACATTGCACACAAACGGAAATTCTCTTCAACATCTGAATCAAACACTTGGACACCTTCTTCCCACAACAATTTCAAATCATCAATTAAAGGTTTCAAGTAAACATCAATGTCATTGCCAGGTTGTTTAGGACCAGATATCATCATTGACAACATGACATATTTTCTCTTCATGCACAACAAAGGAGAAAGATTGCATATCATCAACATAACTGGCCATGAACTGTGTTTGCTACTTAAGTTCCCGTACGTATTCATACCATCAGTTGCAAGTGCAAGTCTTACGTTTCTTGGATCTGCACCAAATTCTGGAAATGTTTCATCAATCTTCTTCCACTGTGGTGAGTCTGCTGGGTGTCGAAGAAGATTATCGCACTTTCTTCCTAAAACGTGCCATTTAAGGTTCTTTACATCCTCCGTAACAGAGAACATCCGTTTGAACCTAGGTATTATAGGCAAATACCACATGACCTTACCAGGTGCACCATCATTACCTTCTTCAGTGTTTTTGTCAGATTTCTTTTTAAAACAGCTTAAACCACATGTTGGACAATACTTTAGTGAAGCAAACTCCTTGATGTACAAAACAGAATCATTGGGGCAAGCATGTATCTTCTGATATTCAAGACCCATTGGACATAAACTTTTTTGACCTCGTAATTTTGAATAGAAAGAGTATTATTTTCTGGAAGCATCTCCTTCAGCAACTCCAACAACTCCGTGAAACTTTTATCGGTCCATCCATTCCTTGCTTTTAAACTGAACAACTTCAAAGTTGCAGACAAACGTGTAAAGTTCGTGCAGCCTGGGTACAACGGTTGCTCAGAATCATTGATAAGAGAATCGTACAAATTAGCTCTTCTAAAGTTATCTTCACCAACATCACGTATCATGTCCTCTAAATGATCACTCATCCATTCTTCCACATAATTTGTTCCTCGTGACGTCATAGGTTGGTCTAGTACTTCTCCATGCCAAGTCCAAACGGTATACGTTCTCGTTATGCCGAACATGAATAAATGATCATGCAAATTGCCCAACTCTTTTCGTATTTGATTAAGACAACGAACACAAGGACAAAAATATGTCCCGTTCACAGACTTTGCATTTTCTTTAACATATTGCAAGAACACCAAAACACCCTTCTCATATTCTTCAGAGATGCGACGTGCATTCATCCACCTTCGATCCATACTATGTTCGTAACATAGTTCATCAGTATAAAATTCTTAACTCTCACAAGGCTAGGCCCTACCCATTCAGGAAAAATATTTTTCATAAATTGCTACGACATGTGCAAAGAAGTTTACATCATAAATTTGATAAAATTTCGGCAGCATTTTGCATTGGTCTCCGAAATACACGAAATGACAATAGTCACAAGAATGACCACAATCAAATATGCATCCGGAGAACAACACAAATAATGAACCGAAATTTCATCAGTCTTATGCATAAACTCCAACATACATGTTATAGCAAATTTATGAAAAATAATTTTCCCAAACTGTCCAATTGGACAATTCAAAATTTAATACAAACGATTAAAAGATTAATCGTTTGTCTTAAATTTCAAACGGGAACTAAGTTTCACTCAATAATTTGATACTTATAATCTAACGTGCCAATTATAATAACACAGCTAAAATTTATCACATGCATATTCAAAAGCCGATAACACATGCATACCTAAAAGCCAAAAACATGCAAACGCAAAAGCCAATAACATGCATAAACAAAAAGACAATAACAGACATACAATAAAAGTTTTCAACAAATAAGCTAACCTTTTTACCAGATTAAAACAACAATGGAGGGAAATGGAGGACTGCACGCCTAAAAATATAGTCCAAAAAGGGACAAAAACGTCGCCCCAGAACACGCCATAAACTGCATCAAAACGCAACGAAAACGAATTTTAATCGGTTCAAATGGAAGATATTTCATCAAAGAGCGTAACTTAATCGAAGTAAAACTGAATTTAAACGGTGCAAAAGAGAGAAAATCAACCTGGAAAGCAATGCCGCAACAGAAAGCGCGAGGAAGAAGACGATGAATAGTGGTAACTGTTCGCGGGTTCACGTTCTGTACTATAAAATCCTATAGACGTTGGTTACGTTAGTCCACCGACGTCTAAAATGTTGTAGACGTCGGTGCTCTCACTAATTTGACGTCTTTATGATTTAAATATTATTAATGGCGCAAATTTTAGGCGTCCATTGAAAATGATGACCGGCATCTCTAATGTTATAGACGTCACCAACTGTCTGCCCACCGTCTATATGGTGGAAAAATTATTACAATTCACCTAACTGTCAGGCTATAGACGTCTGTTCTTAAGGGGCACCGACGTCTATGTGCACAAACATTAATTACATGCACCAACCTGTCAGGACACAGACGTCAGTGCTCAACTATCCAACGTCTAAGGACGAGTGTAGACGTCGGTGTGGTTGTATTAGATGTCCATATGGCGACTATTCACCTTCCTGCAGACCTTTTAGACGTCCATGTGCAGTGTGCCCGACGTCTGTATTGTTTGAGACATCGATTTCACAGGTAGCCGACGTCGCCTAGTTTCAGTTATTTACGGATATGCCACCGGTCATCATATTACGTCGGTAAACCTTGAACTGACGTCTATGAGATGACATTAAACAACGTTTTTCCACTAGTGATGCATCTATAACTTCAAATACCAATCCAAAAGTACAAATATAAAAAAAGAAATTAACAGTGAATACTGTTTCAGTTTTATGGCATTTATTTGTGAGATATAAGCATCTTTATTACTTATCAAATATCTTTATTTAACAACAAATGTAGAAGAAATACTTGAGAAGAAAGCTATAGTAATTAGGTTCTCCAATGACAAACAAAAATCTTATTCATGGCCTACATTAAAAAACTAGTACCCAGTAATTTGCTTAACCCAAAAGTGATGGCCATGGCTATCCATCCTCCAAGAAGGAACCTTAAATGAGATTTTAACTTAGGAGTTTTTCCCAGTTGAGCCACCACCCTTCCAAAGACCAGCAAAGCCAAGGTAGCCGTTGTCACAACCACAATAACCCTTGTCATGTAACATTCTATGAAAGCGGCAGAAAGTAGAGGTATCAGTGCACCTATAGAAAAGGATACTGCAGATGCCAAAGTAGCTTGCAGTGGATTAGGTAATGTTCTTTTCTCCATTTCCATCTCCAAGTCCTTTTCCCCTCCTACACTCATCTCCATATCTCTCTTCATTTGACCAATCTCAACATCATACTGAGTGTACACTGCAACGTACTCTCCTATCGCCATACCACAAGCCCCTGAAACCAACCCTGCAAAACCAGCAAGTAGCATAGCCTTTGGGTCTTTTTTAACGGCTCCCACACCCATCATCAATGAAGCAACCGAAACCAAACCATCATTGGCTCCTAAAACTGCTGGACGAAGCCACTGCGCTCTTTCCATGTAGTTTATGTTGGCATCATCTTCGGTAACTTTTTGTGTTTGCTTCTCATCAGTTTTGTTTCCTGTACTTGAATGCACTGCTCCTACATGGTTTTGTGACACCAAACCATTGGATGCAGCAGTAGCCATTTTGGTGTCACAACTAAGGAGGGGAGACCAAGAAGATGAAAACAAGAGCAGAGCAAAACTGGTGAAAGTTAAAGGCTTCTTAACAAGAAAAGATAGATAAATAATGAAAGGTTTGAGATTTAGAAAGGGCAAAGGTATATATATAATACTTGACATAAAGATATATATATATAGAAAGGGCATTTAGAAAGGGCAAAGGTATATATATATATATATAATACTTGACATAAAGATATATTGATGTCAACTTGATTTGAAATTGGGAATAGGAACATTGGCTGTGTGATTCTTAGATACCTTTTTATTATAATTTTTGCCTGATGAATTGTTAAAATATAATTTGCTTAAATGTTTTAAGTGATACTACACTTGATTCTTTTTAAAGTAAGATAATTATAGGTTTGAGATTTGTGTAAGATTCAGGTCTGGGAGTGGTGAATGAAAAAATATATAATTGAAGGAGAATATGTGATTAAAGATGATTAATTAAGTTTTTCAATAGAAATTAGAAATAGACGAAGTCAATGATATGTACTAATGACAGTTATAAAAACATCATTTTATATAAATTAAAAATACCATTACAATATTTTTTTAGAAGATTTAAGAAATTATTCTATTTGAAACCTTTTTTTGCAATTTTGGTTGTGTGGTTCATTATTATAAGTAGATAATAGATTTAATTTATTAAAATATATGCACCATACCAAAAGGTGTGTTTGAAAATAATACATATTAAACCTTTTCATCGTAGAAATATATTTTAAATCTCAAACATCACAAATAATGCATCTATACATATTTTTCCAAATGTGCTCCGGAATAGAGCTATATGTCAATTTTCTTTTTTATTTAGACACCATTAGGTTACATGGAAAGAAAATATACTAGAATGAAACTTAAATATTATAGAGAAGAGACAAAAAGAATTTTGATTTGTAAAAGCCAAGTTGTTTTGTGTTTTTCGATTAAAATTAAGAGAAAAGTGTATTTTTCTTTTCTTTTATTATTCAAACTTTATTGTTCTCTCTTCCGAAGACAAAATAAACTAAAATCAATAACTAGAAGTGGCCTTTCGTCTTTATAAATTTTTATGTACATAAACAATGGTGAACGGCCAGAAAAAGAAAGGTTCAAAAATGTTTACTGGCAGGTAAAATATCAAATTATGAAAGGGAAAGACAAAGAAAAAAGAAGTCAACTTGCATGCCTTGATATTAATGCATTTATTTTATTACCACAAAGGCCATCGTATTAGCTTATGAATATTAATCTAAAAGTAATTTAAACTCAAAAACTAGTACCTCAGTCAGTCCAATTTCTGAAATTGAATTACAATATTTTATTAAATGCGCCGAATACACAATTAATTGCTTAGTTATTTATAAGTTTAATCATTTTTCTATTTTGTGTAGAATTGTTTCAAATAATTCCTCTTATTTTTTTTAGCTCAAATTAGGTTTCTGTTTTTGTAAAATTTGAGTCAATAAGAACCTTGCTGTTAATTGGACTGGACAACATTAAAACTTTTGTGTATTGATTTACTGACTATGTAATTTTTAATGATGTGGCACGTCTTAGGTGGAATTTATTTTATTTTAAGTTTTAAATAAAACATAGAACTGGTGACTCCTCATTGTGCCATGCCGGTGGCGGTGGTTTAGTTCTGCTAGAAGTACAATCTGGATCGCCTCCAACAATTGTTCAAGGAAGAAGGATGCAACACTAAATTGAGATTGGATGAATCTGGTAAACCCTACGTGACTGATAACTCCAACTACATCGTTGATTTGTATTTCAGGACTCCAATTAGGGATTCCCTCGTTGCTGGCGCTGAAATCTCCGCTCTCGAAGGCATCGTCGAGCATGGACTATTCTTAAACATGGCCACCTTTGTCATTATTGTCGACAAATCTGGCGTTGAAGTCCAGACCAAGTGAGAGATGCGCTTCGCCAATTAGTAGTTTTTTTTTTCGTGTATTGTTTTGTTTTCTGAGGAATATTAATAACAATAATAGCCAACATTTGATTGCTAACTATTGCTAGAGTGACGAAGAACAAGGAAGTGAATTGCCCACTGTCACATGCGCAACCTTACCCACTTTCGAATCTTGCTATATGATTCTTGCATTCTGATCTTGAAAATTGGGGATTAGGGTTTATGAATTTGGGATTCTTCTTTTCGAGTTTTTGTTCTTGATTTTTCTGATGTTTCGATAGGAGGAGTTGGGATTTTAAATTAGATGTTAGGGGTTTCCTGTCGCAAGTTTGTGGCATTGGAGGAGTTGAGATTTTTGTTTTTAATCTTTCCCGATCAATATCAATTGCTGAACCATTTTCACCAGAATGCCCTAAATCATATTTGTTCAAAGAGTCTAAGTTCCTTTCATCTGGACCTATTGTTTTACCAAATTCACCTTTCCCATGGTAGTAATCAGAATTCCTAAGTTCATCGGTTACAAGGACATCAAACCCAGGTAATGATTCTCTAAGAAACTGTTGTTAGAAGTTGACAAAAATAGTCACTAGTGCAAAATGTGCTTTTACACTCGCACAATAGACCTCTATTTACATTAAACCGCTGCCTATTCAAACGTGGTGGCACTTCTGTAAATAAAAACACCTTATAGGTCTCGGTTATGAGATAACTGGTGCATAAAAGTGCTATCACATCGGCTATAGAGGGAACCAGTGCCTAAACATGGTGATACTGCCTTGGTTGCATGCAGAACCGAGGCATAAAGGTCTGCTACACTTCTGACCGCCTGCAACACGCTGCAACATGTCAAGTCAATCAAGGAATTGACTGCGGGTGTACTTGAAACCGGTGTCAACAGGCTTTTGGGCCTCAGGCCTTTTCTCAAACCGGTGCAAAAGAGTAGCCTCTTCCAGAGTAAAAGAGTAGCCTCTTCCAGACTTTTCTCAAAGTCTTTTCTCAAACAACACAATCTTCTTCCCCTTTATCACTGCTTCTTTCTCAAGCTTCTTTCTTCTTCCTTTCTGGCAAACAAACTAGGAGGATCATCGATGGCACTACAGTGGCGAAAAAAGAACGGTGACGGCGCGGCAAGGGAACGGCAAGGGCAGCGAAAGAACAGCGATGACACGACACAGTGAGGGTAGTAGCGACGCTGCCTCCACAAGGGTTCCATCTCCGTTGTCTTTGCAGGGACTCTTCTTCGTTTTCACAAATTCCTCCTCGTTCCAAAATTAGGGTTCTTCAGATGGGGGAAAAGCGAGAGGATGGAGGCGCGCAACTCTCGGCCAAGGATGGCAGCTTAAGGAGTTCGCGATTAAAGCTCATGGTTGTGCTTGCCAGGAAGAAAGGAACTCGTCTGCGTCAATGGAGGTAGTCACCATGAAAAGGATTTGCAATTTTTGAGTTGGGTTTCTGCGATTTTTGAGTTTTTGGGTGAAGAAGATGAATGATGGAGCGAACATTGTTTCTGTGATTCTGTGTGCAGGTTGGGGTTGAGAAGATTGATCCATGGAGACCCAATTTGCTTTCTGGTTGCGTCAATTCAAGAGGACAAACTCGGGAAGAAATCAAATTGGGTTCTGGGTTGCTTTTATCAAATTGTTTTTCTGAAATTGGGTTTTTGAAATTGGGAAATCTTGGTCTCTGTTTTGATCTCGATTCTTCACTAGAAACCTAGGTTCATATCTTGGGTCTCTTTAGGGAATGGGAATTAGAGAACAACTTCATATCTGGAAGCTTTTCAGATTCAGATTCAGCTTCATATCTCGGTCACAGATCCTCTTGTAATTGATCGAACTATGTTTGAAGAACTCTACAGGTTTTATGAATCCTCTGAATTTTCAGTGTTTGAAGACCTCTGTAGTGTTTTCAAGTTGCAATATTATAATTTGATGGTTGAATAAGATTATTCCAGTTTGATAAAATTAAAAAAAAAAAAACTCGTTACTAACTCGGTTGCCTAAAAACCGAGACATAATCCAACTTTTTTTAACTCAGTTCATAACTGAGGCATAAAGTCGAGTCCTTTCTACCTCGTCTGCATATGCACCGGCCGGTTATAGAACCGGTGCCTATTAGCCACAATAACCGGTGTCATTTCCTCTTAATGCACTAGTGAGTATTTCCTAACGTGTATAGAGTCATTGTCCTTAAGGACTTATCCGCAGTGTGTTGCGCAAGTCCCCCAGGATACAACAGGAACTTCTCAGAATATTTCTAAGGATCTCAGAACTAGTAAGGAACTCTAAACAGAGTAAAAGAATAACCCATAATATTTTATAAGAGAAAAAGAGTTAAAGAAAGAAACTCAGAAAAGAGGAGAATGAGAAAGTGTGTCTTGGAATGGAGGAAGCGCTCCCTATTTATAGAGCTAGGGAAGAATAAAATTAATAAAAATCAATAAAAGAAAATTAAATTTTTAACGTTGAGCACTTAAGGAATTTTTTATTGTTGCTCAAAATATTACCGTTGGCAATTAAGAACATTAACTTTGCCAAATCAACGTTGCAGTACGTCTTTCAACGTCTTTTTGCAATCAACTTTTACAACAATCCCCCACTTATTGCAAAAGAAAGTTGAAAGAAAAGTATTTGACTCAAATAGTTCAAACATTAAAAGAGATAAGAAATTTTTTTATCCTGGGTTTCATAGGATGTAATGCATCAGAGTTGGTATGGCAAGCTATATGAACTAGTCTTAGATTTAGAAACTTAACACACAGTGTAGTTGGTATAGCAAGCTAAATGAACCAAAGACACTTGAAGTGTGTTAGAGGTTTATCAATCACAATACACCCCACAATCCTTGCTGTTATCGCTGTGTTGCGCTTACTAGGCCATGCGCATGCCCGATATTCTTGAGTGCTCTAGAGGTCATGTCAAGATCTCATGCAAGCGGCCCCACTTGACACTCATATAGGTGATTTCATCAAGTGTATGCTGCAAATCATACACCACTCATAAGGGATATGAATATCATTAAAATATTTGTTTAAACTAAAATTCTTTCACCACATAGAATTTTAATAACAAAGTTTAGCATTTCAATAATGCAATCTTAGCACTTTCACACACACCATAGGAAGGGACATAATTGATTAAAATCAATTTAGTGTTATCAGAACTAACAAGTGACTTGTTTTTACCCATGTGAACCTTATTCATGGGATCTTCAATCACAAAGGTTGGGTTACCATCACTTGTTTGTTTGCAAGTGGCTTAAGTCCCATTTCCCCTCGATGTTTTTAATATCATTTGTCTTCCTAGGGGTTTTGATAGAGGATCTACTAAATTCCGTTCTGACTCCACATAATCAATGAAAATAGTTCCACTCTTTAGTAGCTGCTTCACCAAATTGTGTCTCAATTGTATATGTCTATTCTTTCCATTGTAATTCTTGTTTTTAGCTATAGCTATTGTTGATTGGCAATCACAATGTATTGATACCGACGGGATTGGTTTCATTCCTAGAGGAATGTTCGCTACGAAGTTTTTCAACCACTCAGCCTCATTACCAGCCATCTCAAGAGCAACAAACTCTTATTCTATTGTTGATCTTGCAATAATAGTTTGACTGGTTGATCTCCATGTAATCGCACCACCCCAAAGTGTGAATACATAACCACTAGTGGATTTTGTCTCGTCTGAATCAGAGATCTAGTTTGCATCACTATACCCCTCTAGTACAACGCGAAATCCACTATATTCAATGGCATAATCCATTGAACCTCTTAAGTAACTCATAAGCCTAGCAAGTGCATTCCAACGTTCCTGATTTGGACATTGAGTGTACCTACTCGGTCTACCTACTGCATAAGCAATATCATGTCTAGGAAAGCTCATTAAGTGCAGTAAGCTCCCAATTATCTGGGCATACTGAGGCTGAGATAATGATTCTCCTCTATTTTTCAATAAATTAGAATTAACATCATAAGGGGTACTCACTAGTTTTAAGTCATAAAACTCAAACTTCTTAAGAAGTTTCTCAATGTATTGTTCTTGAGAAAGTAAAATACTATCTCCCATCCTTATGATTCTAATACCTAACATCCCATTGGCTTCACCCATGTCTTTCATTTCAAATTTTCCTAGAAACAATTTAGTTCTAGCAACAATTTCATTGCATGTACCAAAGATTAACATGTCATCCACATACAAGCATATAATGACACTATCACCATTTTCAGATTTAGAGTACACACATTTATCAGCATCATTAGGTGAAAAACCATCACAAAGCAACAGATTATCAAGTTTTTCATACCATTGTTTTGGTGCTTGTTTCAACCCATACAAGGATTTTAAGAGTTTGCATACTTTCTCCTATTGACCAGATACAACACACCCTTCAGGTTGAGTCATATAAATTTCTTCCTCTAAATCACCATTCAAAAAGACTATTTTAACATCCATCTGATGTATCACTAGTTTATGGATAGCTGCTAGAGCTAATAACACTCGGATAGAGGAAATCCTAGTCATAGGAGTAAAAGTATCAAAGTAATCTATGTTGGGTTTTTGTGTAAAACCTTTTTCTACTAATCTTGCCTTATATTTTTCTATGGATCCATCAGGGTGATACTTTTTCTTAAAGATCCACTTACAACCAATGGGTTTTACTCCTTTAGGAAAATCTACTAAAGTCCAAGTATTGTTTTTCTGAATTGATTCAATTGCAGTCCTAATGGTTTTATCCCACTGTTTTGCATCAAGAGCATTAGTAGCTTGTACAAAGCTTGTTGGATCACTATCAACAAGATAAGTATAAAAATCATCTCCAAATGAAGTTTCCTTTCTCTGCCTTTTACTTCTTCTCAAATCCTCATTCATAGTATCACTATTATTATTATCATCAATAGGTTGAGACATTTCAGTAACCTTTAAGGGAAACATATGTTCAAAAAACTCATCATTTTTCGTCTCCAATATAGAATTACTCTCAAGTATGTTACTTTCAACAACTAGAAACTTATAGGCAGCACTATGTTCAGCATAACCTAAGAACATGCAATCAGCGAGTTTAGAGCCTATTTTCCTTTTCTTAGGATCGGGTAACATTACTTTTGCTAGGCATCCCCACACTCTTAGATATTTAAGGTTAGGTTGGTAACCTTTCCACAACTCATAATGAGTTTTACCGGTTTGCTTATGGGGTATTCTATTTTGTAAAAAACACGCAGTAAGCAAGGCTTCTCCCCAAAGGTTATCAGGTGCACCAGAACTAACAAGCATAACATTCATCATTTCCTTAAGGGTTCTATTTTTCCTCTCAGCTACTCCATTAGACTCGCGTGAATATGGTGGGGTCACTTCATGGATAATCCCTTCTTTAACACAATAGTCATTAAACAAAACATACTCACCACCTCTATCTGATCTAATCCTCTTAATGTTCTTATTCAACTGATTTTCTACTTCTGTTTTATAGGTTAAAAACACGTCAAAGGCTTCATCTTTATGTTTGATTAAGTAAACTTTGGTGTATCTAGAATAATCATCTATAAAGGTCACAAAATAATTAGTACCACCTCTAGACATGGTTTGTTTCATATCAGCTAGATCAATATGAATTAACTCTAACAGTTCAGTTTGGCGTTCTATTGAAAAACATGTTTTCTTTGTTAATTTAGATTCTACGCATATATCACACTTACTACTCTGTTTATCATACATATTAGTCAATCCTAGTCGTTGTAATTTCAAAACATACGAGGAATTCACATGACTTAATCTAGCATGCCATATATCATACGAGTCAACAATATAAGCAAAAGAACTAGATTCATTCATAATTTCATAAATGTTAAGTACAAAGAGACCTTAATCACAATATCCCTTCCCCACAAAAACATTATTTTGTCATAATGATCTTGTCAGACTCAAATGACACTTTAACATTGTGAGACTCAAATGACACTTTAACCCCCACCTTTCCTAACAATGCTACAGAGATTAAATTAATGGTTGTCAGCAATATGAATATTAATCAAATTGTCTTCGTTAACTTCAATTTGTTTTTTTCCTTGAAGAGTGACATACCAATGGTCAGACGCAGGATCTTTGACATAAAAAACCTGAGATGCTTGATGTACCATGATAAACGGTTCGTCTCGATAACCTACCTTTCGAAAATCAACCAATGTCATACCCGATTCATCTATTTTCACACCACTCTTATTGTCAAACCACTTACATTTAAACAATGGAACAAAAAACTTGGTGTAATCAACCTCCCATATCTCTTCTATTATACCATAATATCTCATTGATCCAAGTACAGGAGATTGATCTTTTGATGTGGAAAATTGAAGCGACTCAGCTTCTAAAATGACTCCACTATTTTGTACTGTTCTTTTATCATCCAAAGTCTTCGTATAGAATGTGCAATTATTGACTTCATAACCTGTACAACATACGACATCAAACTTTAAACCATTTGCAAGCCACAATAAAGTTTCAGAAGAATGTGGCTCTTTGTCAACAGATTTGAACCAAGACATAAATGTTTTATTATGCTCCATCAACTGCCATTTCTCTAATTGTCTTGGATTTTTATTCTTAACAATGACTTTGTGTGCTTCCAAAAAAGGGATCACCTCATTTGTGTTGTTCAATATATACAGATGCGCTTGCAACAATTCTTCACGATCTTTTGTCACCACATTCACACCTCAGATGCTTTTACTTGTAGAAAATTTATTCAACCATGATGTGCGAGGAACTCCGATTGGATTCGTTGATGTCATGTAATCTGAACAAAACTCGATACTTTCTTCAGCAATATAAAGTTCAATCATCGAACCTTCAGGACAATATGGATTTTTAATGTACCCTTTCAAAATCTTCATATAACACTCAATAGGATACATCCATCTTAAGTATACCGGTCCGCACAACTTGATTTCTCTAACCAAATGAACAACTAAATGTACCATGATGTCAAAAAAAGATGGAGGGAAAAACATCTCTAGTTGACACAAGATGATAACAATCTTGCCTTGAAGTTCATCTAACTTTGTAGGATCGATGGCTTTACTACATATTGACGAGAAAAATGAACACAACCTGTTTATGGTCTGCCTAACATTTTTGGGAAAAATTCCACGAATAGCCACCAGTAACAATTGTTGCATTAAGACGTGGCAATCGTGAGACTTCATGCCAACAAGCTTTAAGTCCTGCATCGACACTAAACTCTTCATATTTGAAGAGTATCCTTGTGGTACTTTGATACTCTTTAAACAAAGGCAAAAACTTATCTTCTCTTGTCTAGACATTGTGTAACATGCAAGGGAAAAATAAGTACGTTTACCAATCTCCTTGGGTGCCAACTCTTCTCGGATATTCATGTCAACCAAATCCAAACGAGCATTCACTCCATCTTTTGTCTTTCCCTGAATGTTGAGTAGTGTACCAATCAAGCTATCACACACATTCTTCTCTACATGCATCACATCTATGCAATGTCTAACATCTAACTTTGACCAGTATGGAAGTTCAAAGAATATTGATTTCTTCTTCCAAGGGGTCGTTACAGATGACTTCTTGGATGTTTTCCCAAATACATGATGTATTTTATTAACTTTTTCAAGAATTTGAAGGCCAGTAAGTGGATTTGGTGTTTCGTCCCTCTCTTGATATCCATTGAATGCTTTTTTTAACCTTCGATATGGATGATTACATTTTAGAAATCTCCGATGACGCAAATACACCGCTTTCTTCTGTGTTTCAATTGATTAGCTACAGTGTTTTCTTCACAGATGGGACATGCTTTATGACCCTTGACACTGTATCCTGACAAATTACCATAATTTGGAAAGTCATTAATGGTGCAAAATAACATTGCACGCATCACAAAAGTTTCAGAAGCGAATGCATCAAATATTTCAACCTCATCAACCCACAAAAACTTCAACTCTTCAACTAGTGGGCTTAGATAAACATCTATGTCATTTCCAGGCTACTTTGGACCAGATATCATCATAGACAACATCATGTATTTCCTCTTCATGCACAATGCAGGAGATAAGTTGTAAATTATCAATATAACTAGCCAACAACTGTGATTGGTACTCAGATTACCAAATGGGTTCATTCCATCAGTGGCTAAACCAAGCCTAAGATTTCCACACTCTTTACCAAATTAGGGAAATTGTTGATCAATATTTTTCCATTGCTTTGAATCAGTTGGATGACGAAGCAGCCCGTCAATTTTTCTCTCATCTGCATGTCATCTAAGGTTTTTAGCATCTTTGGGATTCGCAAACAAACGCTTAAGTCTGGGCACTATTGGAAGGTACCAAACTAATTTCAAAGCAGATCCATTTTTTTCTATCTGACCATTATCTTCACTATTGTTTTTTGACTTGTATCGTGATAAGCCACATTTTGGACACTTTGTCAAAAATTCAAACTCTTTCCTATATAAAATGCAGTCATTGGGACAAGCATGTATCCTTTTATACTCCATACCCATTGGACAAAGAATTTTCTTCGCATCATAATTACGAGTGGGTAGTGTATTTCCATCTAGCAACATTTCATTCAACAACGTCAACAATCTGTAAAACTCTTATCAGTCCATTCATTGCTCGCCTTCAAATTCATGAGTCTTAACACTGGTAACAAACGTGTGAACTTAGTTGAACCGACATACAAAGGTGTTTCTGCATCAGTCGACATCGTGTCATACACATTAGCTTTGGCAAAATTTTCTGCGCCAACATCGCGGATCATGTCCTCTAATTTGTCTTCATCCGGTCGATCTTCTTCCATGATGGAATCAATAACATTTTCAGTTTGGGAGTCAGTCGAAAATTGCATTTCTTCTCCGTGCCATATCCATGTTGTATAGCATCTTAGGAAATCATCACATATAAGATGTTCTCTAATTTGGGTTGCGTTCAACTTTCTCCCATTCAAACAGTTAACACAAGGACATCTAAACTTCACTTTATCATCACTTGTACCCTCATTATGTTGTGCAAATTGTATAAATTCCTCTACCCCTCTCTCGTACTCAGTACTAATGCGTGGTAAATTAATCCAATTTCGATCCATTCCTAAATATTACAAAATTACAATAATACAATTTTCTATATAAAATTATCAATTCAATCATACAATCATACAATTAATAAGCATTCAAATGATCAATTCAAACATTCAATCACACATAATTACATATATTCAACATACAAAACATTACATATTTACAAAAGAAAGTTTAATAAACACAATAATAGGAACCTGAGAGCGTGAAAAAGGAGCCAACAACAGAGAAGATACGACTATCCGAGGTTTGAAACGCAGCAAAATTACAATACCTACATACAAAATAGACATAATAACAGATAATATATCATGCAAAATATTTAAAATTAATAAAAATAGAACAAAATATCATCTATCAATATCAATGTCTCAAATTATAATCTACCACCTCAAATTAATAAATATTTTACCTTATTTCTATAGATTGTAATAAACATAAGATTATTGATTTTTACATAAATTCTTTTAAATCATACTTTGGATTATTCTTAATTAATTACTGTATGTGCGGAAGTGGAAATTTAATCTTCACACCATTCCATTCTTCAATTAATAAATATTTTAAACATCTACTTAAAGGCAAAATTAATTAAAGAATTTTACAATACACTTTCACTTACCACTTTAAATATGAATGGCTTAAATGATATTGATACAGTAGGTTTTCATTCTAACACTAACTTTATTAATCTATTTTTTGGGATGCTTATTGGCAACATTGAATTTTTCAAACAAGATTGCAGTGAAAGATGTAAGAATGTGATGTGTGGATAATTTGTTTTTGGATGATTCTAATGTTATTGATTAAACTTGGACATTTTGTTGAGCTTATAGACTGGCGTCTTTATTCAATTGTGAAGGAATGTCTGTGATAAAGTTTCTCTACACAATATTCTATAGTTTGAGATATATAACCTAATTTGATATTTTTGCATCCAACATATTTCAAAATATTTCTCTTTGAAATTGAAATATTTAACTACAAAAACTAATCACTTAATAAAATTTAAAACTCAAACTCGAGTTCAACAGCAATCGATATAAATGCAAAAACAATTATATTATATTAACATTAATACATATTAAAAGTAATATAACAACTAAAATTTAAACATTAATTTTTATAATGTGTAATTCAACCACGAATCAATGTATAATCATAAAACCACCAAAATAAATACATTATAGCTCTAAAATAACTAAATGGAGTAGTCCGCTTAGTATTTGTGAAATAGACCTCTGTATATAAAATTAAGATAAAAATATAAGTTTGTACAACAGTGAAAGCACAGAGAAAGTTGTCTCAGCTGAAGGAAACTTTAAATTCAGATTCTTTTAAATAGTCACATATATTTTTAAAAATCTAATTTCTTTTGTATATTATGCATAATTTTAATAGTACCTAATCTTCTAAATTTTCAAAAACTAATCAATTGAGAAAGTTTAGTTCAACGTAATATGTCATCTAACTGTTAATAAAAATAAAATAAAAAGCTAAATCACTTTTACAGGGACTAAAATTATACATCTGCACAACTATGGAGAGATTAAAAGTGGATGAGTTTCAATTTTTTTTATGAAAATACTCTTAACAAATACTAGTTTTCAAAATCTAAAGCAATATAAAAAATAGTTTCTGCAGTGTAGATATTTTCTTTATTATTATATGCTTAAATTTTAATAACTTTTACAAGTTCAACAATTTTCTCAAGAATTTTATATTACATAAATTCTTCATAAATTAACATAAACAAGTTAAGTTGCGATTGGTTTAAATTTTTTAATCAACAAGTATCTATACATGTACTTATACCAGAAAAACCAATTTTTTAATAAACAAGATCTTACATGTTTTGTGAAATTTAAATTCTCTTACCAATATCAGTATATCCTGTTACTGTTATTGCTCTGAACTCCAGAGTCCTGAAGTTTTACTGTGACTTTAATTTTTAACATTGACACTTGTGAGTAATGATCTTGCTGTAAAATGGTACAACAATTGCTCTATGGAAATAATACGGACAGTAAAAAACATAAGGCTCCATGTCTTTCCCTAAGGTGGCAGCTTTGCTTTCATTTAATCTCAGCATGTGGTCCAACATACAGATAACGAGACCACAAGGATAGCAACGACACTCCCTGTAGGCCATCCCTGTCCCCTCTCTCCACCTATTTCACTTTCTCTGCATCATTCTATTCTTTTTTTCTAAAACATCCCACTCCACTTATAGTATCCTACTTTCACTTTCATTCCAATTTTTTCTAATTTCTCCCAAATTCCTTTCCACACGCCCCAAAAACAAAACCTTTTTTTCAACAACAACAGATTAACCTAACAAATTTAAAGCAAAAACACAAACACAAAACACTCTACTAGACTAGTTAATATACATTTAAAAGGAATCGCATAAACACGTAGCAAAACAACATTTCATCACAAGCAATCAGACATGAAATCAAACCAGGTTAGCTCGCAGGAGAAGAAGGGACGCAGCGGAGAAGCAGGGGCGCGGCGGAGAAGAAGGGGTGCGGCAGAGAGGTATAAGCGTCAATGTAGAATGGCAGACAGAGGAATGACTGGCGTCAATGTCGAATGGCCGGCGTCAATTCCCGTTTGACGGAGAGGAGAAAGTTGTTCCATTCGCGTTTGTGTTTCAGAAATTCGCAGGGAAGACGAAACTGTTCACAGTTTTGTTTTAACCTAATTAAAACATATTACTGCGGTTCAAAGCAAAACCGCTGTCATATAGTGGAATAGGCCGCGGTTGTGGGGAAAACCGCGGCCTACTATCCTAAAAAAAATAAATCAAAATGGCATTTTTGATATTTTCTTCAAACTATATGATGCGGTTCAGCGTCCAACCGCGGTCGATTCCTTAAATATTTAAAATTTATTCAGATCAGGGTATAGGTCGCGGTTGCTCAGAGAACCGTGGCCTATTCCCTAACGCAAAGAATCCCCAACTGCCTAAACAACTGTCTTTTGGGGAAGGTCAGAACCTTACAGGGGGGAATAGGCCACAATTCTCAGAGCAACCGCGGCCTATACCTCCTACAAAATCTGACATTCCCCTTTAGTCAACCCCTGCAATAAATTTGCAGGGGAATAGGCCGCGGTTGCTCATAGAACCGCGGCCTATTCCCCCTGCAATTTATTGTTTTCTGAAGTGGAGTCAAAGGCAGAAGTTTGACTAGGAATAGGTAGTGGTTCCCCTATGAACTACAGCCTATACGTTCGATTTATTTTCAAAAATGCCACCGCACAGTATTATGTTGCAGTTTCTTCTGAACCGTGGCATAATGTGCGCTGTAAAAAGTCAATTTTTTGCTCTAAAATTGGGTTTCTGAAATTGGGAAATCTTGGGTCTCTGTTTTGATCTCGATTCTTCATTAGAAACCTAGGTTCATATCTTGGGTCTCTTTAGGGAATGGGAATTAGAGGACAACTTCATATCTGGAAGCTTTTCAGATTCAGATTCAGCTTCATATCCCGGTCACAGATCCTCTTGTAATTGATCGAACTATGTTTGAAGAACTCTACAGGGTTTATGAATCCTCTGAATTTTCAGTGTTTGAAGACCTCATCAGCGTTCTCAAGTTGCAATATTATAATTTGATGGTTGAACACGATTATTCCAGTTTGAAAAAATTTTAAAAAAAAGTCATTATTAACTCGGTTGCCTAAAAACCGAGACATAATCCTACTTTTTTTAACTCAGTTCATAACCGAGGCATAAAGTCGAGTCCTTTCTACCTCGTCTAAATATACATCGGTGATAGAACCGGTGCCTATTAGCCACAATAATCGGTGCCATTTCCTCTTAATGCACTAGTGAGTATTTCCTGAGGCGTGTAGAGTCATTGTCCTTAAGGACTTATCCGCAGTGTGTTGCGCAAGTCCCCCAGGATACAACATGAACTTCTCAGAATATTTCTAAGGATCTTAGAACTAGTAAGGAACTCTAAACAGAGTACAATAATAACCCAGAATATTTTAGAAGAGAAAAAGAGCTAAAGAAAAAACTCAGAAAAGAGGAGAATGAGAAAGAATGAATTTTGGTTTGTCCTGGAATGGAGGAAGTGTTCCCTATTTATAGAGCTAGGGAAGAATAAAATCAATAAAAGAAAATTAAATTTTTAACGTTGAGCACTTAAGGAATTTTTTATTGTTGCTCAAAATATTACCGTTGGCAATTAAGAACATTAACTTTGTCAAATCAACGTTGCAGTATGTCTTTCAACGTCTTTTTGCAATCAACTTTTACAACAATCCCCCACTTATTGCAAAAGAAAGTTGAAAGAAAAGTATTTGATTCAAATTGTTCAAACATTAAAAGAGATAAGAAATTTTTTATTCTGGGTTTCATAGGATGTAATGCATCAGAGCTAGTATAGCAACCTATATGAACTAGTCTTAGATTTAGAAACTTAACACACAATGTAGTTGGTATAGCTAGCTATATGAACCAAAGACACTTGACGTGTGTTAGAGGTTTATCAATCACAATACACCCCCACAATCCTTGCTGGTATCGCTGTGTTGCGCTTACTAGGCCATGCGCGTGCCCGATATTCATGAGTACTTTAGAGGTCATGCCAAGATCTCATGCAAGCGGCCCCACTTGACACTCATATAGGTGATTTCATCAAGTGTATGCTGCAAATCATACACCACCCATAAGGGATATGAAAATCATTAAAATATTTGTTTAAACTAAAATTCTTTCACCACATAGAATTTTAATAACAAAGTTTAGGCTCTCAATAATGCAATCTTAGCACTTTCACACACACCATAGGAAGGGACATAATTGATTAAAATCAATTTAGTGCTATCAGAACTAACAAGTGACTTGTTTTTACCCATATGAACCTTATTCATGGGATCTCCAATCACAAAGGTTGGGTTACCATCACTTGTTTATTTGCAAGTGGCTTAAGTCTCATTTCCCCTCAATGTTTCTAATATCATTTGTCTTCCTAGAAGTTTTGATAGAGGATCTGCTAAATTCCGTTCTAACTCCACATAATCAATGAAAATAGTTTCACTCTTTAGTAGCTGCTTCACCAACTTGTGTCTCAATTGTATATGTCTATTTTTTCCATTGTAATTCTTGATTTTAGCTATAGTTATTGCTGATTGGCAATCACAGTGTATTGATACCGACGGGGTTGGTTTCATTCCTTGTGGAATGTTCGCTAAGAAGTTTTTCAACCACTCAGTCTCATTACCAGCCATCTCAAGAGCAACAAATTCTTATTCCATTGTTGATCTTGCAATAATAGTTTGCCTGGTTGATCTCCATGTAATCGCACCACCCCCAAGTGTGAATGCATAACCACTAGTGGATTTTGTCTCATCTGAATCAGAGATCCAGTTAGCATCAGTATACCCCTATAGTACAGTGGAAAATCCACTATATTCAATGGCATAATCCATCGAACCTCTTAAGTAACTCATAAGCCTAGCAAGTGCATTCCAATGTTCTTGATTTGGACATTGAGTGTACCTACTCAGTCTACCTACTGCATAAGCAATATCAGGTCTAGAAAATCTCATTAAGTGCACTAAGTTCCCAATTATCTGGGCATACTGAGGCTGAGATAATGATTCTCCTCTATTTTTCATTAAATTAGAATTAGCATCATAAGGGGTACTCACTGGTTTTAAGTCATAAAACTCAAACTTCTTAAGAAGTTTCTCAATGTATTGTTCTTGAGAAAGTAAAATACTATATCCCTTCCTTATGATTCTAATACCTAACATCTCATTGGCTTCACCCATGTCTTTCATTTCAAATTTTGATCCTAGAAACAATTTAGTTCTAGAAACAATTTCATTGCATGTACCAAAGATTAACATGTCATCCACATACAAGCATATAATGACACTATCACCATTTTTCAGATTTAGAGTACACACATTTATCAGCATCATTAGGTGAAAAACCATCACAAAGCAACAGATTATCAAGTTTTTCATACCATTGTTTTGGTGCTTGTTTCAACCCAAGGATTTTAAGAGTTTGCATACTTTCTCCTCTTGACCAGATACAACACACCCTTCAGGTTGAGTCATATAAATTTCTTCCTCTAAATCACCATTCAAAAAGACTGTTTTAACATCCATCTGATGTATCACCCTTTTATGGATAACTGTTAGAGCTAATAACACTCGGATAGAGGAAATCCTTGTCACAGGAGCAAAAGTATCAAAGTATCTATGTTGGGTTTTTGTGTAAAACCTTTTGCTACTAATCTTGCCTTATATTTTTCTATGGATCCATCACGGTGATACTTTTTCTTAAAGATCCACTTACAACCAATGGGTTTTACTCCTTTAGGAAAATCTACTAAAGTTCAAGTATTGTTTTTCTAAATTGATTCAATTTTAGTCCTAATGGCTTTATCCCACTGTTTTGCATCAAGAGCACTAGTAGCTTCTACAAAGCTTGTTGGATCACTATCAACAAGATAAGTATAAAAATCATCTCCAAATGAAGTTTCCTTTCTCTGTCTTTTACTTCTTCTCAAATCCTCATTCATAGTATCACTATTATTATTATCATCAATAGGTTGAGACATTTCACTAACCTTTAAGGGAAACATATGTTCAAAAAACTCATCATTTTTCGTCTCCAATATAGAATTTCTCTCAAGTATGTTACTTTTAACAACTAGAAACCTATAGGCAGCATTATGTTCAGCATAACCTAAGAACATGCAATCAGCGGTTTTAGAGCTTATTTTCCTTTTCTTAGGATCGAGTAACATTACTTTAGCTAGGCATCCCCACACTCTTAGATATTTAAGGTTAGGTTGGTAACCTTTCCACAACTCATAAGGAGTTTTACCGGTTTTCTTGTAGGGTATTCTATTTTGTAAACAACACGCAGTAAGCAAGGCTTCTCCCCAAAGGTTATTAGGTGCACCAAAACTAACAAGCATAGCATTCATCATTTCCTTAAGGGTTCTATTTTTCCTCTCAGCTACTCCATTAGACTCGGATGAATATAGTGGGGTCACTTCATGGATAATCCCTTCTTTAACACAATAGTCATTAAACAAAACATACTCACCACCTCTATCTAATTAATCCTCTTAATGTTCTTATTCAACTTGTTTTCTACTTCTGTTTTATAGGTTAAAAACACGTCAAAGGCTTCATCTTTATGTTTGATTAAGTAAACTTTGGTGTATCTAGAATAATCATCTATAAAGGTCACAAAATAATTTTTACTGCCTCTAGACATGTTTTTTTTCATATCAGTTAGATCAATATGAATTAACTCTAACAATTCAGTTTGGCGTTCTACTGAAAAACATGTTTTCTTTGTTAATTTAGATTCTACGCATATATCACACTTACTACTCTGTTTATCATGCATATTAATCAATCCTAGTCGTTGTAATTTCAAAACATACGAGGAATTTACATGACTTAATCTAGCATGTCATATATCATACGAGTCAACAATATAAGCAGAAGAATTAGATTCATTCATAATTTCAGATATGTTAAGTACAAAGAGACCTTGATCACAATATCCCTTCTCCACAAAAACATTATTTTGTCATAAAGATCTTGTCAGACTCAAATGACACTTTAACATTTTCAGACTCAAATGACACTTTAACCCCCACCTTTCCTAACAGTGGTACAGAGGTTAAATTAACTCTGATTGATGGCACATGTCGCACATCACTCAAGGCTAGAGTCTTTCCAAATGTGAGTTTGAGCAGAACTTTTCATTTTCCTAGAACAGGAGTGGTGCTGGAATCACCGAGGTAGACGTGTTCTTCTCCATCCCCTACACTAGTGTAAGAGGTAAAGGCACTTCTGTTTGCACAAATATGTCTGGTAGCACCAGAGTCTGGCACCCACTTTCTCACATTGGTAATCAGATTTGCTTGAGAAACGACCACAACAATAATGTCATCTCCTTCGGCTAAATTTGCCCTAGGAGGATTATCGTTTCTTACTCTACGCTAGGTGGGTTTAGATTTATTGGGACAGGATTTAAGAAAATCATTTTTCTTTTTGTGATTAGGTTTGTGTGCGTACCTTTTAGGAGTAGCAACGTCCGGAAGTGATTTTGCGAATACCGTCTGGGTTCCAGAAACAATTGTTTGGCTCTCCGAAGGCATGCTGTTGACGTCAGCCTTAAGTCCTTAAGATTGTTGTTAGAAGCTAACAAAAATAGTATTTCCTGAGGCGTGTAGAGTCACTGTCCTTAAGGACTTATCCGCGGTGTGTTGTGCAAGTCTCCCAGGATACAACAGGAACTTCTCATAATATTTCTGAGGATCTCAAAACTAGCAAGAAACTCTAAACAAAGTACAAGAATAACCCAGAATATTTTAGAAGAGAAAAAGAGCTAAAGAAAGAAAAAAGAGGAGAATGAGAAAGAATGAATTTTACTTTGTCTTGGAATAGAGAAAGTGCTCCCTATTTATAGAACTAGGGAAGAATAAAATTAATAAAAATCAATAAAAAAAATTATATTTTTAACGTTGAGCACTTAAGGAATTGTTGATTGTTGCTCAAAATATTACCATTGGCAATTAAGAACATTAACTTTGCCAAATCAACGTTGCAGTACTTCTTTCAACGTCTTTTTGCAATCACCGTTTTACAATAGAAACTTGTCACTGTCCTTGCCATTGTGGAATTTGAGGGCTACGAGTGTGTGGGTGACGAAGAGAGAATGGAAGGCTTGACATAGGGAAGGGAGGGAGCGGAGAACTACTAGCCTCGAGGAGTGTGAAGTTTCACCGCCACGTGGCCACGACATTTAAGAGATCTTATTACTACAGAAATTATTACTTGCAGAAATGCAGATGATGTGCATTTTGATCATGTTATTATATCTTATTAAGTTAAACATTTAATATTTGATTTTAGTTTAATATTATTCATGAACATGTATGAGTGAATGATTTATAGTTCACAATTGAAATGTATACATATGTACCTGGGAAAGTGATCTAATCATGTGTTGTTTTCATTTTTTAAAAAAAATTTAACCGGGGCAATTGGTAGGTCACAAAATATTAACCAATAGAACTTGATTGAAGATAATTGTTGGCAGTAGTTTCACGTGAGAGAAATAAGGTAAATATATGAAAGAAACGTTAATTATAAAGAAAAGAGGTGGTTGAATGAAATTAATAAAAGCGTTTCGCAAACTTTTTACGAAACTTGATAGATTAAATGTTGAAGGTACAGTTTGAAATTTGGTTTATAATAATTTTTCTTCAACATCTTTTGATGACAACTTAAAAGTATATACAAACATAATAATGAATACTTCAATTTATATTAGTTCACTCAAATCTAGATCATGCTGAGTTTTCCTTTGTAATACAAATGATTCTACTATTTTCAATTAATTTTATGTTTGGTTGTTTGATATTTCAGATTTATACGATTGCATAAAATCACCTCCTAATTATCTCATTTTATCTCCTCTTGATCATAATTTTTTTCATCAAGAACAAAGAAGTGATATATAAGATGTTCGCAAAAAATCAGAAAATTGAGAAAATCTCACAGATGAGGTTTAAGCACACATTGATGGTTTAGATGATCCTTACCTTTTTCCTGTGACAAGTTTAGGTGGATAAAAAGATACATTATTGACCTGTAGAAGAAAATGCATATTTTTTATGTATTGTAACTCATGTAAATAGTATAAGGTTATTCTTTAGATACATATTTTTTACATTAGACTCATGGGGAGTCTTTTTGTCATATTATAATACACTTATTACGATCTATATGTTGTTTGCATGAGTTTGCTTCATTCTAATATTTCCTCGTTCTTTACTCATTTTGATTGCTTTTATATTTCATTTTATTCTGATACATATACATTCTGATATTGCTTTCAGATATACACATGTTTCACTCTTATATACACACATTTTATGCCCTGCTATACATATGTTAAAACCCCCATTCATGAATAATCCCATTGATGCTCTAATAATATTGTTTACATATGCTTAAAAATTATCTCTTATGCTCTCATCCTATATCTTGCTTTATTTATTTAGAAAACCGGAATAGATGCATATGCTTTAAAGAAATATAGTGTTTTAACAAAAGCTCTAATATAATAAACATATCTCTTCTATTTTAAAGATATTAGAATAATACATTTTAGGAAGAGTTATTTTTAGTGAAAACCGTCAATAATTTCCGGTGGTTTATGATTAAAACCGTCGTTACAAAAGAAATCTTATTCCTTCCATTGTTTATCCCTTTGCGGTGGAGCTCCTCCTTTAACATGTCTAATCAGAACTAGAAACACCAGCCAAAACGTATACCTCTCTCTTTTTTCCTTTTTTTCTCTCGATCAATTATCTTCTCGCGTTTATTCTATGTTCCTTTATCAAGGATTCACGTTTTCCATATGTTCTTGATTTATCCATATGATATGAGAAACGGGACCAATTTGTAGAAAAATTGGATGATTTCTAATCATATTTGTCTCCATAGGCATAATCATCCTTCCGCACGTTCCTTTTTGGTTCCATTATGTTTGGTTGATGTTGTTCCTCCCTAAAATTGAATTTATGAAGTTGATGGCGCTTAAGTTATGCATCAAGGAAACTTTCTTGTAACTTGTAGGAGTTATTTTCATTTGTGATTGGAAGAAACTTTCCATTTTCAAACAGAACTTATGAAGTTGATGACACCCATGTTGTTTTAGGAAGACTTTCTTGTAAATTGTAAGCGTCTTTAAATTAGTGTATAGAGAACTTTTCTTTTTCGAACCAAATTTATAAAGATGATGACTCTATGCTATATTAAAAAGACTTTGTTGTAACTTGTTGGAATCTTCTCTCATAGTTGATGCTCTGTATTTTAGCCTCTATGTGTTTGTTTAAATTTCGTTTTGAAGAATGGTTCGACTTATCTAGTCTCAGTTCTATAGAAAGGTATTTGATTAATTTGAGGCGAGAATGGAGAGATATGGGTTTCCATTTCCCATAGTGAAGTTCACTTGATTAATTTGTGTATATTAATTTTAGAAGTGTATCCTCTAAGGGTGCCTCAGAAGGTGTCACCTCATGTTGTGCACCAAATAAGGCCTATACTACTGTGGACATTGCTTTTGTATCTTCTTCAAGTCAGGCTAATAAATCATCAAAGGAGAGAAGCCCCAAAGTCACTGATCGCAAATCACCCAGAAGCCCACTTGTTGAGGTATCAATTATTTTTCTAATGATACATTGTTGGGAGGAAACTTTAAAGGCTAGAAGGAAGTGCTTAAGATTGGGAGAGGTTGGAAGATTTTGAGAGAAAGAAAGGCTTGTTGTATTGAATGCTTCTAATCTTTTTTTTTTGGCTTAATTTCAAATGATACAACCATCTCTTATTTATACTAGTGACACCTTCTTAACCAATGGTTAGGATCTTGCCACCATAACATTCATCTAAACGCTATAATTCATTCTCTAGAACTTTCTAAAACATTCCTATAATTGTAAATTTATCTAGATACATTTTATGGATAATATCCATAGATATTTTTGTACGCAATTCTAGAATCCATCTAGATAGGATTTTCTAGAATTCTATTTGGGCCTTCTCTAGTCTTGGGCTTTTATCTTATAGGCCCAATAACACAAAATCAATTTATATTTCAACACCCCCTCTTAAACTTGATTTTGTACTCCAAACACCCTTCTCAACTTCATAAAGACTTCTTTCTTCAACGGTTTCGTGAAGATATCTGCTACCTGATCATGCGTCTTCACGTATTTCATTTGCACATCCTTGTTGCTGATGCATTCTCTAATGTAATGGTAACGGATGTGGATGTGCTTACTTCAATCATGGAAGACTGGGTTTTTGGCTAATGCTATTACCGACTTGTTGTCCACGAAAATCTGTGTTGGTTCTACTTGTGGCAAGCTTAACTCCTTCAATTGGTTTCGCAACCAAACAACATGGCAAACACATGAAGTTGCAGCTACATACATACTTTGCTTCACATGTAGAGAGAGTGACAATAGGCCGCTTCTTAGAAATCCAAGTAAAGGTTGTGTCTCCCATATAGAACACAAATCTGCTTGTGCTCTTTCGGTCATCCATATCTTCACTCCAATCGCTATCACTATATCCAACAAGCTTGTAATCGTTAAAAATGGCGTAGTATAGGCCAAAGCTTGTTGTACCTTTGATATATCGAAGAATCCTCTTTGTAGACTTGAAGTGAGTAGTTGTTGGAGCTTCCATATACCTACTCACGACTCCAATGACATAGAGAATGTCTAGTCTTGTACAAGTTAAATAGCGCAAACTTCCAACAAGACTTTTATAAAGAGTTGGATCCACTTTTTCTCCGTCTTCATCTTTACTCAACTTGATGCCACATTCCATAGGAGTACCAACTGGATTAACATCATCCATCTTGAACTTCTTGAGAAGGTCTTTGGCATAGCTTTCTTGAGTAATAAAAATTAATTTGTTTCCTTGTTTTACTTCAATTCCGAGATAATATGACATAAGCTCCATGTCGGTAATTTCAAATTCCAAGGTCATATCCGTCTTAAACTCTTCAATCATGCTTGGATTGTTCCCTATAAAAATTAAGTCATTGACATACAAACATATAATCAAAATATAGAGTACATGCTCACTAGGACACTTGATGAAATTCGTTCTTTGAAATATTTGTCAATCAAAACATTCCAAGCTCTAGAAACTTATTTTAACCCATAAAATAAATAAATAAATATATATATATATATATATATATATATATATATATATATATGGACCTACTTCTACTTCTATATACATATAGTTGAAGTGCGGTTAAATAAGTTTTTATCCTTAATTTTTAGTAAAATTTAAAATTAATTTTCTAGTTTAATTTAATCTTTTTAGAAATGTAAATTTAATTTTTTTTTAATTAAGTTTTATTAAGTTTATTTAATATTTCAAATAATTTTAGTTTTTTACTTTATATTTTTCCTTCAATTTATTAAAAATATTTTTGAAACAGTAAATAAATTTAGTTAAAAAAATTAAATTCACATAATTAAAAAAGATAAAGAATTAAATTAGTGAAAGATTTCGAGAAAAGAAAAAAGGTGAAGGTAAATATTAATACATAGTGATACTGTGATCAATACACAAACATATTATACATATATTTCCACTGTGACAGTTTCACATACTACTCGAAAAACTAAAAGCACACATGATAAAGAGTTGAAACAAAGCTCGGAGACATCATAGAAAACTCAATGAAGCACTCTTGTTCACTTAAACAAAGAAGCCACTACTTAGATGACATGTAACAGATGATGTTCAAAGTTCAGCAAAGGCAGCCAATTTGGTGAGGCCAAATGTTATGGCCATGGCCATCCAACCTCCAATCAGCACCCTGAAACAAGATTTCTTCACTGGAGTGTTTCCAAGCACTGCTCCTATCCCTCCAAACACCAACAATGCCAAGCTAACTGCACCACCAATAACTCCCATCCTAATCTTGTGGCTCCTTATAAACACAGCTGCTAGCATTGGCACCAATGCACCAACAGAAAATGCCAGTGCTGATGCCATTGCAGCCTGAAAAGGGTTTGGCAGCTTCTCCCTTTCAGATTCCCCATCCATTCCTCCATTGTTATTAGCCTCTCTCTCCCTTTTAAGCTGAGTCACCTCTATGTCATACTGAGTGTACACAGAGACAAACTCTCCAATTGCCATGCTACAAGCCCCTGCAACTAATCCAGCAAAACCAGCAACAAGCATGGAACTGATGTCTTTCTTAACAGCTCCAACACCCATCATAAGTGAAGCAACAGAGACTAACCCATCATTGGCTCCCAACAGTGCTGCTCGAAGCCACTGAGCCCTTTGAGAGTAGTCAATGTTGCTCTCTTCGCTTGGTTTTGACTCCACACCATTTGCATGGATAGGGATCTCAACTTGGTTTGATGAAATTCCATTGGTTCTAGCTCCAAGGTTGGCCATGTGGGATAATAAAGGTGAAATAATGTTGCGAAATACTTAATATGGAAAAGGAGGAAACTGATGAGAATTATGTTATATGAAGAGCTTGTGGAGAGCACACGCTTCTAGGGATGCATATTTATAGTGTGAGGAATCGTCAAGTTTGAGGCCTAAATGACCTAAATATTTATAAAGGAGTTGTGATATTGTGATCAGGACAGCACTAACAATAAGTTAGTGACTTGTTAAAATTTCACCACCAAAAAGTGGATCCAAGTCTCATTGTAATATAGTATCATCTTACTTGGTTCAATAATGTTTACATTTTGGTTCATTAGTTTGAAAGTCAGAATATAGATTAAGAAATGAAGGATTGGAAATTTAGCTTGCATGTGTGTTTAGAGAGGTATAGATGTTGGGAAGGGTTCCACACTCTCACATTTACATAAGTCTCTACATTGATAAGATATTGTCTGCTTTGGGCTAAATCTTCGTAGATTTGCTTTTGGTACTACTCCAAAAGACCTTTTATCAATAGACGTGTATATAAACTCATGTTCATCTCTTATTTTTTTTTATGTGAGACTTTGTTTATATCCAACAATAGTACGAATCACGTTTATGCTTTAAAAACTCACATAGTCACAGAAGAACTTATTTCGCAGCATCGTCGATAAAAGTTTTCGAACCATTTGATGACTATAACACATCTGAGACTTATCTGTTTTATGTTGCTGCATTCAAAGTCTATATACGCATTACACTTGGTGGATATATACACAAATAATGCCATTTCAGTTTTCCAAATGACTAGTTATTAAAATAAATTAAAATTCTTAAAATGACAATTATTTTCGAAAATATATAGTGAATCCATAAAAGATTTCCATACTTAAAGATATAAGACTGACAAATTAAACTCATGAGCCGTGCAATATTCATATAAAACCATGTGAGCAAGGAACAAATAAAAAAAGTGAATCTGGAACCTATTCAATATTGTCATTCTATTTATGTTTACATCATCGTTTAGGAAAATTTCATGAGAGGACCATATTATAATTGTTGCACTGTACAAGACGAGTGTAAATTTTTATTGTTTTTTCAATCTTTTGGATAAATCAATATGTAAACTTTAAGTAGTTTAGACAATGATAGAAGGCAAATATCCCGGTAAAAGAAATGAAACACTTGGCAATGAGATAGAAATAGGTATACATATAATTAATATATAAATATATAAATATAAATATATATTATATTTGATGGAGTGTGCACACTCCACCGGATATAGTGGCAATTAAAGTTTGTAAATAATAAATTGGAGGAGTGTGTAATCCACACGAAAGATAAGGCTACCCACTTTCTTGAAGCAAAAACAGCCAAAACATGGCATTAAATTTATCTTTCTGCAATTTAAGAAAATTTTCCCTTAAAGTGACTTATTAAATATTATGATAACATTTCTTTCAATAACCCTACATCTGTTTAGTTTATACATGTTAGATGAGATAATGGTTTTCTTTTTTCTCTTCAACTGTTACAAGAGATGCATCAGATAAGAAAAGTTAATCCTATATTAATCACTTTAACCAGATAAGTAGTTGTTCTTTGTTTGAGCAAAATACAAACATGGTAACCATATAATTCTTATACAGTCTGTATATCTGTACTGAATATATACGACATAGAAACTCTGCAACATGAATACTTACGTAATGAGCATTAATTAGAATAGAGACTTCATTCGAAAATGCCAAGGATGATTGTCGGGGAGTAATTAGTTTCATTTTTGGAGCAAGAAAAGAATATAGTTGTTCACGATAGTATCGCATGTGACAGAAAGTGAATATGTGTATGAATACGGGAAGTTAAAAATCAAAAGCATTGATTAGCATTTTCTTTGTTATTTAGTATATGCAGAGCTTACACGAATTGTTAGAATTTTAATCAATATATCTCAACAATTTTTCCTACTAAATAGTATAAGACATAACAGTGTTTAAATGACTTGTTTAAACAAAATAATATTATTTAACTGATTTGTACTAACAATACACTAATTTTTTGTAACAAAATTTAGTATGAATCAAGTTAAAAACAATTTTAACATTGAAGTGGTTCTTTTGGAAGTTTTTCAAATTATCGAACAGTTCTAAAACCCATAAATTTAAGATAAATAATCTGCTAAACAACCAGGTAAATATTACAAATCCTTCTAGTATTATGGTAATCATATTTACTAATGGGTTGTTGGTACTGCAAACAGCAAGAGGCCACAAATAATAACTTGTTACGAACTATATGGTTGTGTGAAAGGAATCTGATATAAGAATACCTAACAAAGTGAAATTGAAAACGTTCAAAATTTAAAATTGGAGAAATTGAGTGGGAATTTCAGTATGATCACTGTATGTCCTTAAAGCAGACAAAAAGTACAACCTGACGAACCCACTACGGGAAAATTAACAATAACAAAGCAATAATGCACATTCCACTTTGAGATAATATTTTCTTAATGGAATTAAATGCAACGAAAAGATACTAGTTTTAATTTTAATACTTTTATGTTTGGTATTCAATGATGTGGCTTGTGGCTTTCTTGCGGAATACACACTCCCCTAACTTATTTAATCATAAATAATTGGATCCCCAAATCCATTATGTTGAGTATAGGAATAAAATATACTAACCTAGAGAAATATTTTTATTAAGTAAAAAAATTACAATCTCTACCATTTTCTTTAAATAAGAAAAAGAAAAAGAGAATACATATACATATACTACAATCACAACTCGACACTATAATATATAAAATAAAGTAATTACAAAAGTTTGGGAAAGATAGATTAAACTTAAACTTAAAAAACTAGTAAAAAGGTAAGACATAAATTTTCTTAAGAAATCCTTCCACATGAAAAGACCAAACTATATTCTAAAGTAAAATAACGATATATTTACATTTATTTGATATATTTAATATAAAATAGTCATAAAAATGAATTTTTATATATTTTAAAAGAAGAAAAAAAAGGTAAAGATAAATGTCAAATAACGTTAAAAAATACGTGTCAAAGTAATGTTTTTCTATTTACTGTCTACAGTTTCAAATTTTTTTTTTTCTAACATGGAGCGAAAATTGATATACATGATGAAAGGTGGACACTAACCGCGATTAGCAACAGCATATGTGTACAAATCGACTCATTATTGAAAGAAAAGGTCTTCAACTGCTCATTGTAACCACTAGACTCTTTGTTGTAATAAAAAGTGGTAACAATCTTAAAATAAAATGAAGTTTTTAAATGACAGTTCCTTGTTGCCAATCATTAAAAGTCAAATTTAAAAGAAAAAAATGACGGTGGTTCTCTTTTTGTCGTTAAAAGTCCAATATAGAAAACAACAATGGATTCCTTCCAAAACTGTCATTAAAACTTAAGAAAACAATGATACTTTCCTTCTAGAATTGTGATTAAAAATTTAGTTTAATAAATAAAAAATAACAATGATTTCTTTTCAAAACCTTCACCGTTTTTTAGAAATACATTTCACTTAACGCAACATTGCAATGTTAACATTTATCTTTTTTACTTTCAAATTTTCTTTTCTTGCAACTCATTTTTGTCACTAGCCTCCATGACTATTGTCTGTCACTCCATTGTTGCGACAGAAGTCATTTCATTTTGTCATTTGCCATTGTTACTGAGAAACCATCGCTCTGGCCACATTTTGGAACCTCCCTACTACACCTCTCTTTGCATTTGGATTAGTGTCTATGTTGTCGTCATTGTCGTTCTAGTGTCACAGTTGAAAAAAGTTTGACAATAGTTAGTTAAATAATCGTCTTTAAAATCTCCATAAACAATGATGATCCAACCTATCATCGATTGCATAGGACATACAAGAACACCTTGATTAACAACAATTCATGAACCGTTGTTGATTCCTCTTTTTAATCGCTTTTAAAAGCCTTATCAATAGTAATTCTAATGGTCTAGATGAGGTAATGTTAACATCAAAATGTAATAACATAACTTAAATAATGCTAGTCGACAATGGAAATTATGGTATTCATTTTTGCTTTTGCTAACTTCTTGTAATTGGATTTAATTTTTTTTTTCTACAGTTTTGTGTTCAACTAATAAAGATTATTAGTTGTTGATTTCAGTAATTCAAATCATGTTTTTTTCAATAGGTACTTTCTTTGTGGTTAATGCCTAAATGTCAAAAGGATTTACATGTACAATTAGTACATCTTGATGAAAAAATTCAATGAATTGCAAATTTGGTAGAACTTTTTTTCCAACAAACTAATATCTTATAGATTTAATATTTACATACAATCATCAAGTTATTGTGTGTTTGAGCATAGATTTCACCCTCTCTATTCCTTTTAAAAGCTAAGATCTTTGTCATTACTTGCATACATATTGCTCTCTCTTGTTACTTTAAGTTCAAATTTGTAAAGACCACACAACAATATTTAATATTCAGTTAACATCTTTAAGACAAAACAATGTATACACCTTCTACGATCATAGTCCTCACCAACCAACAATTTTTACAAACAAAAATTTATGATCTTCGACAAGACACCCATTTTGTAACTGATAATTTTACAACATTCAAATCTTTTTGGGAAGAACTAGATAACTATTCCTCTTCCCTTTGTTGCCGTCAATGTTGTTGCACAAGAAAGGAACCCCAAAAACTCTTCATCGGCTACTTAGGAAAATTCCAATTGGTCAAAGTTCAATATAACTAAGGTCCTAGTTAAAATAAGTGACAAAACCCACCAAATCTAATTCTACACATATGCACTTCGGTACCATCAAATGTGTATAAGGTCTGATAATGAACCTAAATTTTTCAAATATGATGTTTTTTTCTTCCAAAGGAATACTTCATCAAACTAGTTATGTCTATGCAGCCCAACAAAATATACGAGTTGAAAACACCAACAAATTTTAAATGTAGTTAGAGTTCTCATGTTTCAATCTCAACTCCCTAAATATTATTGGTCATATGGCATAAAACATGTTAAGAAAAAATTGTTAAAGACAACATCCACCACAACTAAGATAGCTACAAATTACATTTCTTTCAACTATTACTTCTACATTCTACTATCTTCACATTTTCTCTATCCCATCAACTATTTCTTTCACAATGTCAAAATACTAGCAGTGGCACTAGAGCTACATTCGGTCATCTACTGGGCGTAGATAAAAAATTTCAACTACTTTAAACAAAAGTATAACTCCATTTTATACTACTTCTAAAATATTATCTCAACCCATGGCTATTACCAATCAAACGTCATTAATTTCAGTACCTATTTTCATAGGAGAAAATTATGATTTTTGAAGTGTCAAAATGAAGACATTCTTTCGCTTTGAAGATTTATAGGACATTATAGAGTATGGATTCACTATTCCAAAAGACACCTCTACTTTTCCTTCAGCTCAGAAGAAGGAGTTGAAGAAAAATAAGCAAAAAGATTTAAGGGCTTTATTTGGTCTTCAACAAGCAGTTGATGACACAATTTTCCAAGAATAATAAGTGCCATAAGTGCAAAGCAAGCCTGAAACATAATACAAGAGGAGTTTCAAGGAAGTGATGAGGTATGCAATGTTAAATTTCATTCTCTAAGACAATAATTTGAATTAATAAGAATGAAATAATTTGATACCATTGAAGACTACTATTCTAGAATAAAATAAATAGTTAGTCAAATGAGAAAATTTAAATTTCTATTTCTCAAAAGATTTGACTACATTGTTAGTAACAACTAATGGGCTCTCTTGAAGGTTATGAACAAAGATTGAAAAGGCGTGAAGAAGACTCGTCGAAAATGCCTTTCAATCAAAACTAAAATTACAGTCTATGAATAAAGAATATGAAGGAAATAAAAGTAAAGGAGAAATTTCTTGAAAAAAAGACAATTCTAAAAGCTTCTTGATGACCCATCAAGGACAATATCCTCCATATGGCATCTGTAAAAAGAGAAGTCACTTGGAAAAAGATTGTTGGCATTATGGAAAACCTCAATGTCAGTACTGCAGGAAATTCGATCACTTAGTATTGTCGTAATAAAAATAAGCATCAAGAAAACTTTGCAGAAGAACATAACCAGGAGCAACACTTATTCTATGCCAATCAAGAATCTCCTAGCGAGGAAGGAAGTTGGTACTTGGATAGTGGATGCAGCAACCACATGACGAAAGATTAAAGCATCTTCAAAGATATTGATAAATTTGTCAATGTCAAAGTTCAATTGGGAAACGACACGAAAGGAACTGTTATGGTAGAGACAAAGAAAGGTACAAAATTCATCAAAGTTGTTTTACTAGTTCCCAATCTTAAAGACAATCTTTTAAGTATTGGCCAAATGATGGATAATGGATATTCTCTTCATTTTGAGAATTGTTGGAAACAAGATGGCTTAGTTTCAACACCAAGAGGGGGGGTTGAATTGGTGAGGTTCAAAAATCAGAGTCTTTTTAAAATCTTTTTCACAAAGTATAAAACTTTACAAAGTTTCTTTAATCGCAAGGAATAAGAAGTTTGAGTGCAACAAAAATATAAAGTTGACTACGCAAAACGTAAAGTCGACTGAAAGTAAAGAGTTAAGAGATATAGAAAATCAAACACAGTTTTTATACTGGTTCGGCCTCAATGCCTACATCCAGTGTCCTTCCACAACCAGGAAGCCAATGCACTATATTAGTCAAGGTTTTTACAACGAGATTTCTATAGAGACCTCCACGTCAAAAGTATAAACAATCTCTCTAACCCTCTAACTAAAAGTATAGGCAGCAACACTAATAACGGTTTAAAACACCGTTATTCGTGATGTGATTTTGATACTAAAAGCGTCCTTTTTCACTTAGAAACTTGTTTGGACTCATACTTTTTCAATAAATTGTATGAATAAAAAAATTTGTTAATATTAGTAATTTAAGATGTTTTCTTCATATTATAGAATGGATGTCGCCAAGAATTTATTCATTTTCCTTACATATTTCTAAATCAGATACAAAATTATAATAGATTGTGATTTTTTTAAAACATTATTAGTGTTATTAACATAAAAAATTAAATGAATATTAAAACAAAGCACATTAACATCCGCCGAGTCAACATTAAACTACTCTTTATTATACAAAATTAATTTAAAAACATAGGCTAGTAGATTAGTGTTCAGAATTCATTTTATATGCTATGCAAATATAATATTATTAATTAGCTATTGTTAACTTTTACTTATTACGATAAATGGATGCTAAAGATCTCTTATAATGAAATAATAAACAAAATTTCGTTAGATTGACAAATTTTAAGATGCAGCTTGTGGGGTCAAATCAGTTACTTATTACTTAAAAATATAAAAATAGAATAGAAGTTATCTTGAAGTCATCGAGTTCATTAGATATTACAAAAATTATGAAATCCTTTCCGCATGCAAGTTTAAATTGCCAAGAAAAGCTTCAAGTATTGAAGCACATTTTTTCTTACTAGCAAATATATATATATAATATATATATATATATATATATATATATATATATATATATATATATATATATATATATAATATGGTTGTTCTAAACCTCGTAAAAAAAATAGAAAAAAGATAAGAACATTGAAACTTAATACATTCACTTTGAAGCAGTAATTGAGATTTCTTTAACCATATACTTGAACCATGTATACTTTAACCATATATACTAATTTCATTAAAAAAAAATTCTTTAACCATGTATACTTGAATTTTTCTATTCAGACCACATCGTTGTGCAGCTAGTTGTCTTCAGTATTATATATATACTAATTTACGTTTGTTCATCTAATACAGAAAGCACAAATATTAAAAAGAAAATGCAATAAAACCTATATGGATGGAGAACTCAAAGTGGGAAAGCTCCTACTGGAACATTTTTACATGAATAAATTTGAAAAATTAATCACTTGTCTGTATGAGTTATACCTATAACACCAATTGCTATACTAATTGTCCACTCTTTCCAATCGTAATTACTGTTCTATAGCTCGTATCAAAGACATATAAATTGAAGTAGATTCTTCTTTTTAACAATCAGAACTTCTTTCCAAACTATACAAACTTCTTACAAAATATAACACTTTCTATATAATATAAAATATTAAAACTTAATAATTATAGGTTTTGGTTTCTTATGAACACCCAACTTTTTCATTTATCTATAATGAAAACTTCCAACTTTCAAGTTCCTAAGAAGTTGGTTTCATTTTAACAAAAACTGCCACAATCTACAAAGAGTAACACATGCCGGCACAGGTACTCATTACAAAACCAATAAAACCTTTACTAAGAATATCACTAACATTCAAAGTTGAGCAGAGCCAATCAATTTAGTGAGGCCAAACGTTACAGCCATAGCCATCCAACCTCCAATCAGCACCCTGAGACAAGACCTCATCACTGGAGTTTTTCCAAGAACTGCTCCTAACACTCCAAACACCAACAACGCCAGGCTAACGGCAGCAACAACAACTCCCATCCTAATCTTGTGGCTCCTTATAAACACAGCTGCTAACATTGGCACCAAAGCACCAATAGAAAATGCCAGTGCTGATGCCAGTGCAGCCTGAAATGGGTTTGGCAACTTCTCCCTTTGAGGTTCTCCATTCACTCCTCCATTGTTATTAGCTTCCCTCTCTCTTTTAAGCTGTGTCATCTCTATGTCATACTGAGTGTACACAGAGACAAACTCTCCAATTGCCATGCTACAAGCCCCTGCAACTAATCCAGCAAAACCAGCAACAAGCATGGCACTGATGTCTTTCTTAACAGCTCCAACACCCATCATCAGTGAGGCAACAGAGACTAACCCATCATTCGCTCCCAACACTGCTGCTCGAAGCCACTGAGCCCTTTGTGAGTAGTCAATGCTGCTCTCCTCACTTGGTTTTGGCTCCACACCATCAGAATGGACAGGGATCTCAACTTGGTTTGATGAAACATCGTTAATTCGAGCTCCGAGGTTTGCCATGAAGGAGATGAAGATAAAATGAATCTGGGTAATTAATGCTGAAATGGAAAAGGAGGAAATTGGTGGTGTTATGAGATATTATTAAGAGCTTGTGAAGAACACACGCTTCCAATGAAGAATATTTATAGTGAGGGATGGTGAAGTTTGAGGTGTCAATGTACCTAAATATTGATAAAGGAGTAATAATGGTGATCAGGACAGCACTAGCTGCAAGTTAGTGACTTCTTAAAAAATATATATGGTTCGGGTTTAAAATTCTCCACCAAAAGTGGATCCAGGTCTCAGATATTCCCACTTGAATGTAATGTTTATACATTATTCATTTTATTGGCTGAAATCATGTTTTTAGTTTTGGTTTATTAATTTGAAAACAAGGAAGATTAATATAGCAATAGTTAGATGGCTGCAATATTTGAATAATTAAGCATTTAGCTTAAATGTGTTAAAACTTCCATATATAATATATAAATGTGTTGATATCTACTCGATTCAGTAGATATATTAAAATAATTTGATTTAACAAGATTTATTAAGTTTCTTCGTCTTGAAACAATACAAAATGCATCTATTAAAAAAATATTTACATATTTATATATTAACAACAACTATAACTAATATCATCATATTCTTATTTATTTATGCTAAAATATTACTTTATTATTATTATCTATTTAAAGTAAATATTACTTTAATAATATTATTTTACATCACAAAATAGGTCTACCACCTAGGTTAGTTGAAATACTTCACATAAACATTTCTAAACAAAGTGAGAACATAGTTTTCATAACGCACATCAAAGTTCCTTACATTCAACAGAAAAAGCAAACTAAATGCTTAAGAGACCAAATCATTCAAAGTATTTAAATTTCACAAATTAAATAATCCAATTGAAATTCACAAAGCTCATCAAAATATCCACACAAAATATTCTATCTACATATATAAGAATAATCAGATCATATCATGGTAATTGATCGACATAGATTTAAATAAAATTTTAAAAATACACATCCAAGAGAAAGAAAACTCACATATAATATAAAATAGAAATAGATTAAGAAAATAGTTGAAACTAATTTTATCCAAACAAAAAAATTAATCAATTCAAATTGAAGATGAACAGAAAACTCCTAAAAAATAGTTAGAGAATTCTAGAAAATTATTTCATAATGATGTTTTAAAATAATGTAACTTGTTATTAATAAAATTATTTACACTAAATTTTTCTAATATTATAATAATTAAGTTTTATTATTTTTAAATCACTATTAATTATAAAAATGTCATTTTCTAAAGAAAATAAATTCACAGAATAAAAATAGTTTCATCATTAGGATGAATACTTTGAAAAAATAATATATCTTTTGGATGAGAAAAATATAAAATTATTAGGTAAACAACTTGTAATTTTTTAATGACAAATTTTAACGACATTTGTGACAAATACTAAAATACGTTTTTTGCAAATTATAAACTATGGATAATTTTTATGTTTAGAGAATTATTATTAAAGATATTAACTATTAAAAAAATTTAAATAATGATCGACTTTAATATGAAAAAATATTATTAATCAATGATAATTTAAATATTAATTTATAAATTAAAAGTTATTAATAATTAAAATAGTTTTTAAATTATTTCTAAATTAATTATTAAAGGAAATTAAATTTTAAATTAGTTTCCAACATTAATTATTACGATTTTGATTATGAAAATATTTGATGTGTAAATTGAACACTATATTCTAACGCGTTTTTATGAACACCTTTGGGTGCTGCATATAAACATAGAGTTAACTTCATTGATACGTAAAATAGGTCTTTAGTAGTTAATATTGCATATTGACTTAGTGGAATTTAAGCCTAATTCAATCCTACAAAATAGGTTTGTAAGGTGAGGTTTGAATCTCACTTATATATTATAATTTGGCCTTATCTCTAGTCGATGTGAGACTTCCAACACATAGACATCTCGAGCGTGATAGTAGAAATAGGTGGTCCGATAGTGGCCTGACAACGGGTGAAATAGAAATGCCCAAGAAACAAGAAATATCGCTAGGATAGACTCTAACTATGGCTCTGATACTATATTAGAAAATGGGTTTTAAAGCTTAACTCAACCTCACAAAATCGGCTTTTATGCTGAGGTTTGCACCCTAGTTATATATTATAATTTGACCTTATCTTTAGTCGATGTGGGACTTCCAACACACCCTCTTCACGCTGAGGTATAGACATCTCGAGCGTGATAGTAGAAATGGGTGGTCCGATAGCGGCCCGACAATTGATGGAATAAAAAAGTCCAAGAAACAAGAAATATCGCTAGGATAAGCTTTAACCATGGCTCTGATACCATATTAAGAAGTGGAATTTAATTCTAACTCAACCCTACAAAATCGGCTTGTAAGGTGAGGTTTGCATCTCACTTATATATTATAATTTAGTCTTATCTCTAGTCGATGTGAAACTTCCAACATACCCCCTTCATACCGAGATATAAACATCTCGAGCGTGATAGTAGAAATGGGTGGTCCGATAGCGTCCCGACAATTGGTGGAATAAAAAAGTCCAAGAAATAAGAAATATCGTTGGGATAAGCTTTAACCATGGCTCTGATACCATATTAGAAAGTGGTTTTTAAAGCCTAACTCAAGCCCACAAAACCGGCTTTTATGGTGAGGTTTGCACCCCACTTATATATTATAATTTGACTTTATCTCTAGTCGATGTGAGACTTGAAACAAGAAATATCGCTAGAATAGACTTTAACCAGACTCTGATACCGTATTAAGAAGTGACATTTAAGCCTAACTCAAAGTTTGTAAGGTGAGGTTTGCATCTCACGTATATATTTTAATTTGGTCTTATATCTAGTCGATGTGAGACTTCCAACATACCCCATTCACACCGAGGTATAGACATCTCGTGCGTGATAGTAAAAATGGATGGTTTGATAGCGGCCCGACAACGAGTGAAATAGAAATGCCTAAGGAACAAGAAATATTGCTTGGATAGGCTTTAACCAGGTTCTGATACCATATTAAGAAGTGGAATTTAAGCCTAACTCAACCGTACAAAACCAGCTTGTAAGGTGAGGTTTGCATCTCGCTTATATATTATAATTTAGTCTTATCTTTAGTCGATGTGTAACTTCCAACACACCCCTTTCACGTCAAGGTATAGACATCTCGAGCGTAATAGTAGAAATGAGTGGTCCGATAGCAGCCCAACAATGGGTAGAATAAAAATACCTAAGAAACAAGAAATATGGCTAGGATATAGGCTCTAACCATGACTCTGATACCATGTTATGAGAAAAGAAATAATGAAAATTATATATCTTATTGAATAATAAAGAGAAAGTACAATTGATATATATATATTTAAAACAATATAAAAACGGAATATAAATATAAAAATAGAATATAAATATATGAACATAAATACACAGAAACAAAAAATAAATTAAATCCAATATCCATCACTTTTCAATTTGAAAATTTTGTGATTCAAAGAAATCATATGTAACTTAGGCAGTTGAAGCTATGTAAGTAAAAGATCCCAGAAGAAAGTAAAACAAAATGGCTTGATTTAGGGCTTGGCATGAGATTTTAGAGAAAGAGAGTATATATTATATTTGTTGGAGTGAGCACTCCACGGGGATAGTGGCCATTAAAGTAAAGTGTGTAATTAATGAATTGGAGTGAGGAGTGTGTAATCCACACGAAAGCTACACGCTACGCACTTTCCTGAAGGAAAAACAGCCAAAACTAGTGCTTAAGTTCATCTTTCTGCAATTTAAAAAATATTTCCCTGAAAGTGACTCTAGTTATATTTCGCTTTCTATTTTTCCTTGCATATTGGAATAATATCCATTTGAATGCGGAGTTACCTGCTTTTGTTAAGTGCTCATCTCCTTGCATTTGTTTTGTTTAAGGCGAGATAATACTGTTTCTCTTTTCTCTTCAATTGTTACAAAGGACACATTAATTAGATTAGAGGAGGTTTAGACCCATATCATATGAATTATGAGTTTGAACCTTGATCAGAGAATGTGTTTATTCCTTTAGTATTTTGAGCCAAAATACAAAACCAATGCTCATAATCATGTGAATTCAAACCAAGACATAAGCATAATGATCATTAATAACTCCGTTAGAAAAAGACCTGGCATGCATGATTGTGGGAGAGGGAGAGAGAGAGAAAGGTATAATCTACACGAACCCACTAGGGAAAATTAACAATAATATTAAAGCATAATGCATGTCTCCATTTAAGATTTTATTTTTCTAGATTTGAAGAAGGAACTGGGGTGTGAGATAACACTAATTTTAAATAATCATTATTTCTTCATATTCAAAGTGGCATGGGGCTTTCTTGTGGAATACACACACCCCTGAATTGATTAATCATAAAACGCCGATCCTCACATCCTTAAAGTTATCTTTTATTATTTATTGGTTTTAATGAATAGAGGGGATGCCACTACCCTACCCTATATTATATGAGCAATGGAACATTCCCTTGTTTAAGATAACCCCCCACTAAATCTATATCTTTCTATCTCTATTTTCAACAAAAATATTGACACAAATATTATTTTTTTCATCAAATTTAGAGTACCTAAATACAATAATAAATAAATAATGAATTAGTGAAAAAAAATATACATATAATATATCAAAATGTTATAAAAAAAATCTATGTAAAAATATTTTTTTCCTTTTCAATATTATTATTCACGACTTTGAGTACGTCCAATTAATGAAAAAAATGTATATGCTTTCACCATGAGAAATTATGAAAATGCTAAATAGATGCTCCTTGATGATATAAACATATCCTTTACGTAGTGACCACAATAAAATGAATCATACAAGCATCCAAACAGGTCCATGAAAAAAGTTCATTCATTGTTAATTGAAAAGCTTCTGGAATTATTAAAACAGATGGCCACCCTTCATTGTGCTCTCCACACCATCACCACTGAGGTCCATTATCATCAAGCATACCTAACTGTAATCTTACTATTCTATGTTCTATGTTCTATGTCTATATAATAACTTCCATAAGGAGAGTGTGTCCTCCACAGGCAATCTTTTTCTATTTTCCCTTTATCCTTTTATCTTGCAATTCTTGTGCATTATGGATTCTCTTGGCACTAGTAGCATTGAAATGCCAATTAACCATGTTGAGATTCTCAATCACTCTAATGATATAGAAGCAAACCCTAACCAAGACATGGAAGATAACAATATTGAGTACTCTGAAAGGGAAAATTTTCTTGGGGCAGCTGTGTTTGGAGCCAAAAATGGGTTGTTCTTAACCACCTTACTGATGATTGCCATTGAAGCTTTGAATGAAAACATCATAGTCATGCTTCTTGCTGGTTTCTTAGGAGTAGTTGTTGGGGCTTGCAGCATGCCAGTTGAAGGGTTTGTATCTGTTGACACAGAGGTAGCTCAAATGAAAGTCCACCATAAAGAAGACAACGAAATGGAGGAAGATGATAAACTTCTAAACCCTTTTCAAGCTTCCTTAGCATCAGCAATTGGATTTTCTATTGGTGGAATGGTGTCAGTGCTAACAGCTGCTTTCATAAGGGATTATAAGCTCAGGCTGCTAGTTATTTCTTTGGCTATGTTGGTATTGTTGGTATTTGAAGGGATAATAGCAGTACTTAGAAAAAGTAAAACACTAGTGAGAAGGAATGGTGATAGTGGTGATTGGAGGTTAGATAACTATGGCTATTATTTTTGGCTTTAAGGATTGAAAACTGATACTCGTGATTGATGTAGAGCTTAAATCATGCACTGTTTTCATTTTTAAATCATGAAATGAATACTGGAACATTTAAATAGATGGTGGCAAATGGAGGATTTACCAGTATTTGGCAAAAGATAGAAAGTTATTATTAGCCTCTCATTAATAAAAATTTCAAATATTTAAAGAATGAAAATAAGAAATATTTTATAAAGACAATCAAAACTCATTTATTATATAATAAATAAAATATTTAGCAAACCGAAAAACATAAATAAATAATATTAAATGTAACATTTGTTATTAAATGTTGTAATATTGTAATTCTAAGTATTTGAAACTTTTCATCCATACCATTAATCTATATTTCTAAATGTATATAATATATAAAGAAGATTCGTTTTTTTTTTCACACTTTTTTTTCAATTTTACTTTTAAGTAATCCTTATTTTAAACTAAAATAATTACATTTTTAGTTTTATCCTTCCAATAACCATTATTCTAAATTGAATTATTTTATAAATTAAAATAATTATTTTACTATAGATTGTTGATTGATGTGAGGGAGTAAGTGTTTGGATTATTGGATCAGGGTTTCCAAGGATTGAGCTTGGTATTTGTAGAGGTGGGGAATAGATTACCATGAAACTTCTTCTGTTCAAAGGGTACATCAGAAATTGCAAGAGGTGATGGAGGATAAGTCGATACATCATTGGAGAAATCTTCTTCTAGAACGGTCATTACAGAGTTCATAAAGAAGTGTGTCCTAACATGACACATAGCTTCTTCAAGAGAGACAAATTTTCTAAAGACGATTGGTTGAGATGTCCCTTGAGGTAGTGCCTTTATTAGACGTTATTCGAGAGCATTGTGATCTACTAGGAAGACAACATTATAATCATCAAAATCATGAGTCCTAGAAGGTTTGAGAGTGCACACACCAATAATAGTAATGCTTTCACTATCATCCTCAAGCAAACTATTACTAGAAGACATATGGTTTGGCCTAGATGCATCTCTATTGGCAAAAATTGCTTGTTTCCAATAGACATAGGTGTCTGACTTGTTGAAGTTTGTTTCATCACTTGAATTCCTAGTCTTTCTAGGATTGGACAAAACTGAACAAGTGGAAGCAGGCAATTTGGGTGCTATAACATCTAGCTTTTATAGTGTTTTCTTACATTTCTGTTGGTATCAAAGCTAACTTCAGGAGTTAGTTCTTAACAGGATTTGAGAAAATGATCCATATGGTAATGGAAAACACGCCATCAACCGTCATCCTTTATTCAGAGGAGAAAAGTTTAATCATTTAAAGCAAAGAATGATTACCTTCTTTGAATCATGTCACGTTGGGACATTGTGAAAAGTGGAAACTTTATACCTCTGATTAGAGAGGTAGAGCCCTTGGCTAGAAGTTCTTGGTCAGACAATCATAAATAAAGGTATTTTCTCAACTCTAAAGTTGGAAACATATTAATGTGTGCTTTATGTGAAGATGAGTACAAAAGGGTACAATAATGTAAGACTGCAAAAGATATGTGGAACACATTGATAAGAACGTATGAAGAAACCAACAAAACTAGAGAAGATAAGACAGTAAGTACTTCAGAAGAACTAAGCTCATGTGTAAGCAAAGAAGAAGTCAACCTATGCCTAATGGTTGACTCAACATGTGATACTTTAGATGACTTTGATGATGAGGTGAACTTTAATGATCTTCATTCTATCATCGAGGCATATAATGAGCTAATGTCAAATTCCTTAAAGCTATCAAAAGCTTATCAAAGGTTAAGAAAACAATTTAAAAATCCTTCAAAAGAAAATAAGATTTTGAAAAATGATTTGACATTGTATATGGATGATGTAAAATCCTTATAACAAAAAGTTAGCAACCTAGAAAGAAAGTTAATTATTTTGAAACTAGAAAATGAAATCTCACTTTGAAAAATGTTAAGCTGGTGGAGAGCATGACTATAACTAAAACCACTAAACACGTCGAAAAACTTCAATGAGGAAACAAAACTTTACTCAAAATGTTGAACAGAACTTATGAAGGTAACGAGAGTTTAGGTCTTTTAATAAAATACACTAAACACTCTTCTGGCAAGACAAGTTTAGGGTTTAAAGACAAACCATTTCATCATATGTCTTCATCGAAAATTGGAGAGCACGACTATAACTAAAACCACTAAACACGTCAAACAACTTCAGTGAGAAAATGACACTTTACTTAAAGTGTTGAACAGAACTTATGAAGGCAATGAGCGTTTAGGGCTTTTAATAAAATACAATAAACACTCTTCTGGCAAGACAAGTTTAGGATTTAAAGATAAACCAGTCCATCATATGTCTTCATCGAAAATTGTTAAATTTGTCAAAGTTGGAAAGAAAGTTTTCAATGCAAAGTCCAAATCTGAAAAGAAATGGACAAGCAAAACTAACAAGGTTGAACCAAACTCTAGATAGGTACCAAAGAACCAAAATATCTCTCTTACAGATCTTTTAGATGATCGGAAAGACACTCCCATCATGACATTGGGACAATGGATCCTAACATATCACAATGGGAAAAAGGTCTATGTCTCAAGACCTGAAGAAGAAGATAGAAGAACCTGTAAATCTCAAAGAAAGCCAAAAAGAAAAGAAAGCACATACTAGAAAGATTATAGACGTTATCCTATAAATTGAAAATGTTTATTACTTTAAAGCCCAAACATTATCTGCTAACAAATAGTCAATATGACAACACATACATTGTCATGTTTGAAAAAGGCCTTACATGTTGAAATAACAAGTACAAGCTTGACACGTGAAATGTCAGAGCTAGGTGATTTCTTTACAGATACATAGATTAGAAACAAGCGTCTAGGCAAGATTATGAAACACTTGAAGGAGAAAAGAAAGCCTAGTAGGTCACATCATTTGATGAAGAAATATCATCTAATGAATAAAGCAACTGGTGACATCAAATGGTATGTCAAGACCAAGATCTTCTTGGTAGACACCAATGAAAACGGTCAACACCTATTGCTAGAGCTGCCAACTGGGACAACTTTGCCTTCATTGGGGCAACCTTGCCTTCACTGTTTATCATTAGAAACGTTGTGTTGTTTGAGGATGCTTTAACCCAAGTCATCATGCAACTATTTGTATCTATGTTAATGGTTGATTTACATGTTGTAGTAGCTTAAGACATTTGTCCTGACTCTTCAAGGATTCCAATCATTATTGAAGAACCTTCTAAAGAAGCACAAGATGTGTAGATACTACTAAGACAACATTCAATCCTCTACCAACCACTACATCTTCACCTCAACAAATAACAAACCAAATTGTAGAAGACCATGGCCAATCCATACCCTCAACGACTCAACATGAACCATCTAACCAATCCTCTTAAACTGCCACATCCAATCCTTAAACCATAACCACACTCCCACCAAACCTTGACCTACCCACTAACCCAGTTTTTACTGCTTTATTACAACATATGCATGAACTCATGGCGCAACACTCTACAAACATTACTATAGAACTTGTTGCTATCAAGGCTAAGCATAATGAAAAATTCATGGAAGTGGTCAACACCTTAAACGCACTATCCCATAGACTTTGTCATCCACCTGGCCTAACCACACAACACCCACCACAACCACCTTAAAGCCAACCTCCTTCACCTCCTTCATCTTCCTCTTAGCACTAAACAATATCATCTATAGGGAGTCGGTCATCTAGGGGGAGATTAAAGCATTAGGAGCTCAAGGGATCTAGACACTATGGAATATTTTTTGCTCTAATACACTAATTTTAAATACTCTAATACATTAATTCCATTTTAATCACTCTAATACCTTATTGTTACTTCTTCTAATACATTATCTTTATAAGAGGCTTTGATCCATTCATTACCCTACCACATATGCTCTGATACTTAGATTCATGCTTGATTTGCTATGCTTAACAGTCAACTCTAATTATATGATACATTTCATATCTAAATGATTATGACTTATGGCAGTCATATATCATTCATAGCATATTTGGTTAATAATTCTCCAATCAACATTTTTGCTCTGATCCTTATGGTATATCAATGCAAATTTGCTCTAGTAGTCACACTGTCATATGCTATGTACCTCTCAGAATCCTTTTTTATCTTTATGAAATAAAGGGGAGAATTTTAATATGTTAAATGCTAGTAAAAACTGTATCTTAAAGGGGAGAAAACTAATAAAGGAGAGAATATGCTAAACACTTGAGAAAGATAAACTCTAAACAGAGAAAGACATATACTCAACAGTGTCTTTTGTATGCATCAAATAAGGGGGAGAGAATGCACTAAACGATATCAAATTTTAATAGGTTAAACATTAAACATTGTGATGACAACTCCTTTAGGGACATTTGATAACGGTAAATTTTAAAATTATCTGTGATGCAATTTTGATACCAAATCAACTCTCTTTAACCTTGAAGCTTGCTTAAACTCTTATTTTTATTTGAACTTTGTGAATAAGCCAGTCGAGGTTATACTTAATGTTTTTCATCACTAATTCCCTCAAATTTGTAGGTTATTGGTATGTTTTGGAAGAGGATCAAATTACCAAGGATTTGAAACCTAGGAAGGACAGCAAAAGCACCAGAATAAAAGGCTGCAAAAGTCTCAAGGACACCTGGTTGCCCTCTTCTAGGGCCCTGAGCGCTGGTTGCCACGCAACCACGCCTGGTTGCCCTCTTTTAGGGCATTGAGCCGAAGCTATGGAAGAGGATATGAGGATGAGGATGATGAGGAAGATGAAGATAAGGATGATGTAGAGGATGATGATTTGGAGGAAGATTCAGATGCCTCAAATGGGAGTGATGACAACATCTCTTGATGCTGCTAGATCAGGATTTTTCTTTTGCTTTATTTTTGTGCTTGTTTGAATTTTGTTTATGTTGTTTTTAATTTTAGTTTGATTTATGTACTTGGTTAAATGGATAGTTGCTACAATGGTTTGGTGTTAAGTCAGTAAAACTATTTGATTGTGAGAATGAAGATTATCTTGTGTTTGCTTTATTGTCTTGTGATTGATATTGAGATAATGATTGGTTTAGCTTTTAAGCATAGATGGTGGTTGCTCATAGGTTTTTTTAAGATAAATGCTTGGCTTCAATTGTGATTAATGTTCTTGGCAGGATGTTATCAAATTGTGGAACTTGAGTTAACCTGTGAGAGGTTATGCTCCAAAGTTTATTGTTGAATGATATTGCTTTGGAATCATAGTTGATTTTTCCTTGAGTGTTCCTTAGTGATTGTTGCTCATTTTAATCGGTGAATTTCGTAAGTTTCACTTCAATTCAGCTCGCAATCTCATTTTCCAGTTTTGTCAAATGTTATGTGCAAAATGCTGCAGTGTTAATTATGTCTAGTGTTTGCATCTGTTCACCTGTAATTTTTACGTTTAATCTGAGTTTTGATGCATATGTAGCCATATATTGATCATAAGGTAGTGAGACAATGTCTAGCCTTGATCATATGAGTTAAAGCATTGCCAAAAAAATTGATTTTGTCAAAAAGTCTGCACAATTTTCCAAATCTGGTGCATGCACTTTAATCTGTTTCAGATCAGATTTCTTGATTCTAAAGCTTGAGATTTAATTGATGATATTATACATGTTTCAAGTTCCGACAACCTATATTAACCACTAAATTTCAAAAAGCATGGTTTAGTTGCTTAAATCTAATAGTTCTTTAGTGTCACTATTGCAGATTAGAGTTTTCACCGGACTCACTTCTTCGAATGTGTTTTAGGTGACTCAAAATCTGCTAGCTAATATTCTATAGCTAGATCTAGTGAATTAGGACTTTCTTGAGTCATTATGTGTGTTGTCCAGCCTTGTTTCCACAAATTTCTTAAAACTGGTGTAGAATTGGTGCTTTTGTGCTGCATTTTTTACTACAGCTAGGGTGATTTGGTGAATCTGGCTGTTTCAGTGCTTTATTAACATTTGGACAAGTTTATTCTACCATTTCAATCTTGTATGCACTGTTCATTTGGTCAAATTTGAACCTATATGCAAAATCACCTTCTAAACCATCAATTTTGCCTAAATTTGGAAGTGGACTAGTGATTTTTTGGTGCAGTGTGAGTCTTTGTTGTTTCAGTGTCTAAACACTTTCAAATTGATGATACAAAGTTTCTCAAAGAATCAAATTAAGTTTCAAAACGTGTCTGTGCAAAATTGTCATTCAAACCATCAATTTTTCAACATTTTTTCTGGTAAAAGTGCAGAATTTTGGTATTGACTGCTTGTTGTGATTATTTCATCACATTTAGTCTCATTTTGGTAGCAAAAGCTTGGTTCAAGTGATTAAAATGAAGTGCACAACTCAAACTTAACAAAAGATTGCATTGCAAAAATTTGAGTGAACCAGTGCCAAATAAAATTTTCCAAAATCTGATGCACATTTTTCAGCAGTTCACTCAGGCATTTCATCAAACACTTTTGCCTATTTTCAAATTGGTTTCGAATTGGCTATAGCTGCGACTCATAATTGTTTCTTGTGTTTTAAATCCATTCTAGAGCCTCTCCTAAGTTCATTTTTAGTGCCACCTGTCGTTGCCAGCCCTTAATTGCTTGATTTGAATTGTTTGAAATTCATGCACCTAAACAGTTTGATAAAAGTCCACTAGCGCAATCTGGTTTGGTATGATGTTGGTGCAATACCTATGATTTTAATGTGACTGGTTTTATTTTTGTGCGTTGGTGTGTGACGTTCTTGAGGTCTCCAAGCAGCATAATCCCTTCTCCAAAAGGGTAGCATCTTAGAAAGGGGAGAATTTGTTGAATTGGCTTCAAAAGTGGAACTCCAAGCTGCATTTTTGCATCACAAATTCAGAAACATTTCACCAACTTGACACAACTTTTTCCATCCAATTTTGGCCAGCAACGTGCAGAGTTTTTGCAGTGCATAGTCCAAAATTTCAAGCTTACTATTTTGTATCATTTTAAGCATACATTCATGAGTTTTTACAGCTTGGTATCACAGAAAATTTGAGGTTTATTTGGTTTTTCATTTGGCAACTTAAAGTGGCTTGGAAAAATGCTTTTAAGCAATTTCAAGTGCACAATCAAACATTGTAATAGCTTAGTTTCCACTTCTTGGTGTGAAAGTGATATGATCATAGATAGGGCAACAATGAAGAGTTTTCAGAGTGACAAAAGAGCATAAAAAGAGTAGAATATGTTTCATGGGCTTGTATTTGCCTCTTTACTTCTTTTCATTAGTTCTAGTTGAATAAGCACTTATAAACCCTTCTTTTCTTTTAAGCACAAGCAATGTGGGACTTTCCATGGCTTGGTCTTAAAAGAAAAGAAGAGGAAGAAATGCATCTTAGCCTGCAACGCAAGGTAGCTTAGCTTGTTTTCATTTTTTGAACTTTAGGAGAGCTAGCAAGCTTATAAACTCTTTTGGAATGAGATAATTAAGAAATGTGGGACTCCCATGCACCTAGGGATGTTGCAGCTGCTGTTGGACAGAACTTGGAGCCTTCCAAGTCCCACATCGCTTGAAACTCTTCACCAAAGTCATTCCAAAAGCTATATAAGCAACCTAGGGGTTCCCTTTTGTACACACACCTTGAATCAATTGAATTTTGAGTTGATTTGCACTTTTGCAATCTTCTTTTAGATAGTATTCTGTCTCCAAAGTCCCTATTTTGGGTAGACCTTATCTTGCTCAAGCAAGTGACGGTCCTCCTTTGATGCTTATCTTGGAGCTTCCTTCAAGTGGTGCATCTTCAAATCATAAGTTTTCTCTTTTCTAATCTCTTCCATTTTTAATTTCTTTTCCATTCTCTTAAATGCCATTTAGAATATTCTCTCTAGGTATGCACTTTCCCCATCATGTGGTATCATGAGCCTTAGGATTTTGATCTCTTAGGAATTGCATGCTAGAGTAGAATAGCTTACATATGTGTCATTTTCGCTCAGCCATTACTGTTGAATTAATTCTCCTCTGTTTGCATTGTTTGCTTGTTGTTTGGGTACTTGTGGTGGCAGGAATTGATCATTGGACGGTGCTAGGACCTCCCAACACTCTTAAGCAAGGAATCAACACTTCATATCACAGTTTGGAGGTGCTTCCCATGGTTGTACAGAGACTTATACAAGCTATCCTTTCTTCAAACAGAAACAATGCTCTTGGAGGTCTTCAACAAGTAGGTGTCCTTATTCCATTTTGTTTGTTGTTCCAGCTTTATTTCCTTGTCCTAGCTGGTTTGTATATGTATTTTCTTGCTTGTTACCTTTGAATTGAGTCATATGTTTGTCCTCTTTAGGAGTTTTCTAGAGTATTTTTCTAAAATTGCATAGCTAAGAGTATTTTTACATCTCCATGATTGTATGTTGAATTGAGCTTGATCATTATAGGATTTATGTGTGTGAACCTTGCTTATATGTTCTGTATCCATAGAGGCATTCATCAACTCTATTTGGCATATTAATCAAACACACTTCATGTGTTAAAAATTGCATTCTGCAGCAAAACAGAAATTTTTTTGTTGTATTTGAAGTAAGTGGTTGTTGGCCGAGACATATTTGGTGTCTTTAGTGTGTTTGAGCATTCTTTTCATGCCTCTTTTATCATTTAAAATACATAATATATTAGTTTGAGGTTTGGCAAAATTATTTCTAGCATTAATTTGGTCTTGCTCTTCATGTATACTTAGTATGTTGATGTGAATTTGCTTCTTGGTTGTATGATTTTCTTTGTTGTCTTGTTCATTTTGTGCCACTGTTTTAACTCTTATTTCTTGCTTTTTTGTCTCTTAAAAATATTTAGATTACTGCCACCTTGTTTTGTGCCAAGTTTCTTGATTTTTTAGGTTCAAATTTCATCATTTGTCTTGAAGTTTTCATTCATTTTTTGACTTCTACCATGTGTTGTCTTGTTTTGCCTCCTTTGCATTGAGGGTGGATTGTACATCTTTCCATTTTCTTTAGACTGGAGTTGGTACTCTCAAAGTGGACTTGTGAGACATTGTACTATTTTTGAAAGAAGGGTGTTGCCCTTACCTTTGTTTTTGAGCCACTTTACCGAGAGTTTTGAGCTTTCTTTTTTGTTGTATTGAGTGAAACTGTGGGCTGCTGTTTTGCCGTGGATTGTACTGCTGTTTTGCCTTGATTTGTGGTTGTTTCTAACCAATTAGCTTTGTTGCTGTTTGCTTTGCTAAAATGTCTGCAGGTTCAAGCCGTACTTCCTCCAATGGAGCTAGTCACCAAAGCCCTTCTAGCAAATTTGATTTGATGAAGGCCTTCCAACAAATGCAATATCAACTTGACTCCTTTCAAGACATGAAACACCAACTTGATGCCATTAGCAAACGGCTGGACACGGAGGCAAAGGGAAAAGGGAAGCAAACACATGATCATGAGCATGGTTCTTCCAAGAAGAAGCAAGAAGCTAGAACCGTAAATGTATACCTTCCCTCGCCAAAGATGCATCAAGAAGATAAGCTATGGACCAAGGCCTTACACTACCAAAGTTGAACTTGCCTACTTTCACAAGGGAAGTTGAGCCATCTATTTTTCTAGATTGGATAGCTAAAGTAGATCAGATTTTTGATTTGTATAATGTAGATGAACCTTTGCGTGTAAAGTTAGTTTGTTTAGCTTTAGAGGGATACGCCAAAAAATGGCTACGTAGGACAAACTTAACCATGGCCTCACCCGCGAGTACATGGGAATATTTCAGGGACATTTTGTACGAACGTTTCATACCTCCATACTACCATAGGGATCTCTTGATTAAGCTCCAACGGCTTACTCAAGATAGACAAAGTGTGGAGGAGTATGCTCGCGAGCTCGAAGTGCTCCTACATCGTACTAACTGTAAAGAAAATAATCATGCAAAAATAGTTAGATTTATTAGTGGACTCAATAAAAACATCCAAGATATTGTGAAACTCCATGATGATGAGACTTTAGATGTAGTGGTTCATAGGGTCATGAAAGTAGAGAAGAAACTCTTGCAAAAAGAAGCTTGTCACAACAAATTTTCCAAATCTTCAAGAGATGTTTTCTACAAATCCTCATCATCAAAGGATAAAGCCAAGGATGTTTCTAAGGAGCCCACTAACAAATCTTGTCCTCCTTCTTCTTCTAACCATTCCTCCTCCCCACCTACATCCCCTTCTAGACCAAGTCACATTAAATGTTTTAAATGCTTAGGACATGGTCATATAGTGTCTGCCTGCCCCAATAAAAAGGCTACATGCATTGAAGGTGAAGCCATTGTCACTAATGAGTTTACCTCTTCCTCACCTTCACCAACTTATAACTTTTTTTCCTCATCAAGTGAGTCAAAAGAGAAGGTCATGCTTACTTGTTTAAATGAAGAAATAAAAGAAAGCGAGGAGAGAGTAAAAGAAAAGACTGAGAGAAACGAAAGAGAGGAGAGAGAAAAGAAAGAAAAAGAAGACCTTGTGAGAGAAATGGAGAAGGACCAAGTCTTAGTCAAAAAGGAAGTGTTACTGAAGGCACCATCCACTCCCATCATACAAATAGATCTAAGCCATGACAGGGGAGTTTTTCAATCCTTCTACTTTTCTCCTTTTACTAAGTTTTCTTCCTTTGTTCCAAAATTATTTTACACAACTCTTTCACCTCCCTCTTTCCTTCTTTCCAACTCTTCAATAAACATTTTTGAAACACATCATGAGTTAGTGTTACCCCTTTGGTTACATTCAACTCAAGACAAAAATCATTTTTTCTCTACAAATGGTCTCCTAGTTTTCACCACTAAATACAATAAAAATATAAGGAGACTTTCTTTTACTATTACTTGTTTATATACATTGATTGGTCAAGATAAATTCATTCACAAAATGTTTGATGATTTTTGTAGGTTGACATTTGATCCAGGAGGCGTTCCTTTGGTTTATACACAAAATAAGTCATTAATCTCTCTTTGTTGCAAGTTTTTCAAGATTCGAGGTCGAATCCTCTCCAACCTGGGGGGATGATATGATCATAGATAGGGCAACAATGAAGAGTTTGCAGAGTGACAAAAGAGCATAAAAAGAGTAGAATATGTTTCATGGGCTTGTATTTTTCTCTTTGTTTCTTTTCGTTAGTTCTAGTTGAATAAGCGCTTATAAACCCTTCTTTCTTTTAAGCACAAACAATGTGGGCTTTCCATGGCTTGGTCTTAAAAGAAAAGAAGAGGAAGAAATGTGTCTTAGCTTGTAACGCAAGGTAGCATAGCTTGTTTTCATTTTTTGAACTTTAGGAGAGCTAGGAAGCTTATAAACTCTTTTGGAATGAGATAATTAAGCAATGTGGGACTCCCATGCACCTAGGGACGATGCAGCTGTTGTTGGACAGAACTTGGAGCCTTCCAAGTCCTACAACGCTTGAAACTCTTCACCAAAGTCATTCCAAAAGCTATATAAGCAACCTAGGGGTTCTCTTTTGTACACACACCTTGAATCAATTGAATTTTGAGTTGATTTGCACTTTTGCAATCTTCTTTGAAATAGTATTTTGTCTCCAAAGTCCCTATTTTGGGCAGACCTTATCTTGCTCAAACAAGTGGCCGTCCTCCTTTGATGCTTATCTTGGAGCTTCCTTCAAGTAGCGCATCTTCAAATCATAAGTTTCCTTTTTCCTAATCTCTTCCATTTTTAATTTCTTTTCCATTCTCTCAAATGTCATTTAGAATATTCTCTCTAGGTATGCACTTTCCCCATCAGAAAGTGTGTCAAGGGGCTCATAGTATCACTTGCACTTTTACTTAGGACCGCTTCGCATTTTCCATTTGCAATGTTTACTTTACTTTGCGTGCTTGACTTTTATATTTTAAGTCTCTATGATACATAGGAGAACATTTCATTTAGCAAAACCTTCATTTGGTTTCTAGGTGCATTTCATCTTGCATTCAAAACGCTTTTGAAAGATTTCTACCTAGAAACTAAGGTAAGAAACCACCAAAGACACTCTGGCTAAGAAGGACAAGGTTCTTAAGCTTGACCATTTGTGACTCACCTCTCCTTCTTGGGAGCTATTTGGTTCATTTTACCTCTAGAATCTTTCTAGAAATCCTTCCCAAGAATCTAAAAAGTTTGTGAAAAATTTTAGAAACAAAGATGTCTTGTTATAGTTCATATAGGTCTTCTTGTTCATATAGGTCTTCTAAGTTTGATAAGAAACTTAGTTACAAAGACATTAAAAGAGAACATGACAAATCTAGAAGGAAGACTTGTTCATTTCATGAATTTGAGAGGATTGAGGATGATTTGTATCATCAAGCTAGGGAAAATATTTCATTCTTTGGTGAGGATATTGGTGCATTAATATACCATCTTGGGAAAGGGAAATTGATGACATGCATCCATTCATTGCTAGAAAAAGTAAACCTGAATCCTATTTCTATTCTAGAGAGAGTGAATCTTATATCCTTAGTCTTTACATTTATAGATTTGAAAAACATGCAAGAGTGTGGTGGGATGAAAGACAATATCATGTTAGGATAGGTAGAGAGTCCATCATTCGTGATTGGTATGAATTAAAATCTTGCATGAGAAAAGAATTTGTACCTTCAACTATTAAGAGAAACCTATAATTATTGAGAGATTGCACTAAAAATGGAAAAAAATTTCTTGAAAGTTTAAACGACAATGGTTTCCTTCTTCAAGAACTAGAATTTGAAATCATACTTAAGGAGCTGAAAGCTCAGAAAATAGAGTTAAAGGTTAAGAGACTACAAAGAGAGATTGAGGAAAAGAAAAGAGAAGAAGAAGAGAAAAAGGAAGAAGAGAGACAAGAAAGAGAGTGAGAAGAAGAAGAGAGAAAGGATAAAGAAAGACGAGAAAGAGAGAGAAGAGAAGAGTAAAAAGAAGAGAAGAAGAAGAGAGAAAGGAAGAAGAGAGACGAGAAAGCGAGAGAAGAGAAGGCGAAAAGCGAAGAAAAGAAGAAAAGAAGAAAGAAGAGGAAAATAAAGAGAAGGAACAATTGCTACTAAAGGCAACTCCTACTCTTACAATAACCATGGAACCTAAAAGGGACGCGTTCTCATTCTTTACTTCTTTTCCAATCATTGTGCACTCTTCAACTATAATTTTTTCTTTTAAATCAATTGTCATTCCATATTATTTGCAATCCTTTTCAAAATATGGCAATTCGAATCTTGAGTTAATGTTACCCTTGTGGAAACAAGTAACTCAAGATACAAGTCAAATAAATTGTGAATATGGACTTCTAAATTTTTCCCAGACTACTTCTAAGAAAATATTTTTCCAAAATATAAGCCCTTCATTTTGGCTTTCCTGTTCTTTATTACATCCTTTTAATCATATTAGTTTTTGCTATCTTTTGAAGATATATTTTTGATCCAGGAGGAAAACAACAACCAAAGTTGTGCTTCTTTCTAACTTTCCGATTTGAGGACAACTCGTTTTTAAAGAGGGAGGGAATGATGGGAACTCCTTTAGAAACTTCCCATCCAAAGAAGTATCAACTTAAACTAAGACTTGTTGGTACCAGTGATGGTATGATTTGAAGAGTAAAGCGCAACGGAATAAAACTTAGAGTAAGCGGAAAGCGTGTTCGGTCACCTTTTTAAAATCGATTTGGTCCTTTTTAGAAAATCAATTTTCTTTCAGAAAATTTGTCGAACAGTTGATATACGTAAAAGATAAAGAGTATAGGGAATAGAAAATCACACAAGTAATTTTTATACTGGTTCGATTCAACAGAATCTACGTCCAGTCCTTAACCACTAAAAATTTGTTTCACAGATTACAAATATAATGAATAACAATTGATAAAATAAACCTTCCTTCGACGAACGAACCGAAAGAAGAACACTCTGCCAACTCGAAGAGAACCGCTCCGGCAATCGATCAACGATTCGCGAGCTTCTCCTTTTCACGAGACCAGGCAGAGCACCTTGCTAACTCGAAGAGAGCTTGCTCCGACTATCGACACACGAAACGCGAGCCTCCCCTGTTCACGAGATCAATCAAGGGAACTTTGAACTATAGCTTCTGAGAACTTCCTCTGACAAACAGTATTCTGCTAAGCTTCTGTTCAAAAACGTTACTTCTGAACTTCACAAAAACCCAATATATAGCCAGTTGTTCTGAATATCAAAGGTCAAGTCCCAACTGCCAGTAATAATCGATTATTGTAAGTGATAATCGATTATCCAAGTCCGTTATGGATTTTTCAAAATAATTTTTCAAAAACAGACTTGTGATAATTGATTATTTGAAGTGATAATCGATTATCTCAGTCATACTCATGATAATCGATTATTGCTTCACATAATCGATTATTTCAGAACATTTTCTAAAATAATACAAGTTTTACATAATTTAAAGACATTCCTACTACATTTAAATTCTACAAAGTTCTTTTAAATAATTCTAATATCTTCGTCAAGTAAAACTTCTTGCAGCATCATCAAAACAATTTTTTCAAGATTTACCAATACTCCTTATTGGTAACAAGACTAAGAAATGGAAGTGAATAAAGCCTTTCAACAAAAATCTCTTTCCTTATCTTAGTCTTAGATGAATTCTCTTTGCTAAACACATTTGTAATGTTTTGTAGGTCACAAATAAAGGGTGGAAACCATGCCTATGCATCCTAGGAGGCTTGCCAAGCTAAAGATAGTAAAGGAGGCAAAAAAGAGTGGAATTTAAGTGCTTTTCGGATTGAAGACAACAACCTCCGGATTGGAAATGCATGGAAAATTGCCTTCTAGAATGGAAATTCGCTCAGCCACCTGCTGCTCACGCTCAGCCACTTGTTGCTCATGCTCAGCCAATCAGCACTAGATTTTATCTTTTAAAAGACACACGTTTTTAATGTTTTTGGAATGGAACTTGCAGCCCAAGCTTAGTAGCATCTTAGATACTCTTCTTTACTGATCTTGGAAGCTTGCAAAGTCAGATTTAGAGCTCTCTCTTCACCTATAAAAGAGAGGTGCGTCTCCATGTAAAATCCAACTTTGAAATGATAAAGAAATGTTGTTGAGTTTACTCCAAACTTATTTTCATAGTTCAACTTATCTTGTGCTTGATTTAACACCTTTTCCTCCAGCTTCCTTCCCTCTTGGAAGGCTTTCTGAGATTGTGAGGCTTCAACATACACCAAACACTCACTGAACCATTTCACAAACACCTGGTGTGCACATCCGCTTTCACTCATCCAACCACTCTACTACATCATTCTGGTTCGTGTTGTTGCTCTAGCATGGAGCTTGGAGCTGCTTCCATCACATTGTTTAGGCACCAAAGTCATGGGGAGTATATCCTTGTTTTTTATTGATTTTATAACTCTGATGCTATAAAACTTTGATGTCATTGAAATCTTTTTGTTTGTCAAACTTTAGTATAAAATTATGATGCCATAAAAATCTTGATGTTTGTCAAAATATAATATAACTCTGATATTATATTCCCTTAATGTTTGCTAATCAAATCTTAATACTCCCATGCCATAAACTCTTTTGTCAAAACAAATTTTATGATTTACCTTTGATATCTTTGACATTTCTTTGATATTCAACATCTTGGAATATATCGCCTACACTATAAAATGATTAAACGCTTTGAACCATAGTCTAACATAAAATCTTCATAGATATATTTTGTTTAACATGTGTATTTGTTAAACATAAAAAAGGGGGAGATTGTTAAAACAATATCGTCTAGAGAGACTAGATTATCTAGCAACTCGTGTTTTGAAGTTTAACAAACAATACTCAATGAAATATTGTTTATAGAATGTAATGTCTAACGATTGTATATGCTAAAGAATAATACTGATTGAAATAAGTGTTTATCAAATATAATTGTCTATCCAAGGTGTTGAACGAGATAAACATTTATAATGAATATAGTGTTTTAAGTAAATTCTGTCAAATAGCAAACCGCGTTTGACATAATTAATACATCCAAGTAAATGCTAGAATATTTCCTCAAAGTTTGTCTGAAAGACCGTACAAGCTACTTATGAAAGAAAGTGTTGATAAAGTAGTATCATTCTACAACGTAGACCTAAGTCTGACTAACTACCTAAAAGGGCTACGAAGTCTATTTGGAAGTCAACTTTGTGTCTAACAAAGAATGCTATATAAAGAGGACTCAAAAAAGAATAATATATAAGAAGAAGATATACAAGAGATCTATCATTGAATACTTACTTTGTTGCTCTCAAAGTTCATATCATTTAAAGTCCTTCATTATAAGAGAAAGAACATTTACAAGTTCTCATATTTCATTGTATTGAATTTATCCTCTATATGAGAGTTACTTGAATTTGTACTTGTATTCAAAACACTTGTTGTGTTTATAGATTCATAAGTGGATTAAAATACTTGTATTGTTTAACTAAGTTGAGTTAAACATTTTAAACCAGTTGTCTAAGATTGATATTAAGAGTGGTTAAACTCAAACTAATGAGATTGACTTAGAAAATCCGAAATGATTGATTATAATTGTATACCAAAAATAGGTTGTACTCGTTATAATCTTGTTAAAGATTAATAAAACCCCTTAAGAGGTTTTAAAAAAAAACTGAATGTAACTCAGGTTGAATGAATTATAGTATAAAAATACTTATGTTTTTTATTCTCTTGTTTAAAACGTTTGCAAAAGAGTTTAAAATACTATTCAAACTCCTATTTCTAATGTTTTCATACATTTCAATTATATTTCAATTATATAGTAATGTAAAATATCCTTATGAAATAAGTAAAATATACATGTTAAACAAACTAAAACTAAAATTATATACATTTAAAAAAATTTAATTATAAACATTTATATACAAACTAAATTTAAATAACTTTATTCGGGTGTTAAAAGAGCATTTAAAAAAATAAAAAAATTAATCAATGATCGGGCCACCAATATAGAAAAGAAAATAAAAAGTAAAGCAAGCTTCTAAGCATGACATAAAACAAAGAAAAAAAACTTACTTTCAAACAAAATTTCAAAATAATAAAAGAAAGTGCTTTAAAAAATTAAAACCAAACCACATTATCGTAGCCGCACCACGTGTTGATGGTAAATTTTGAAAAGTATACCCATTTACATAATTTCTTATGTAAATTAGACCCACCTGGTAAAAAATCAATCACTATGTACTGCTTTCTTTAGGTCAGGTCAGGGGCATGCATAGATACTCAAGTTTATTCTATCGTCTAATAATTTCGTGACAATAAGTAATCAAAAGCATAATAAGTTTTAAATTCAGTATATAATTCATTGGTTTTTTTTTCAATTACATATCCAATAAATTATATCCTTTTATGTATATTCCTAAACAAAACATCTATTTATATCTATTTCAAGTATTTAAAACAATATTAGCACCATAATCGATATTTTGTATACAATACAGTGACATTATATCAAAACCAACTTAGTAGACACGTGAAATAAAATTGACACAAATTAAACCAGAACAATTAATTTATTAGATATCCAATTTTAAAATAAATTATTCAGTACTCGACTAAAATGTTGTCATCAAATACTTATTTAAGCCGAGATTAAAAGCATGTAACAATACCCACTATGCATAGAAATTTGCAAAGTAATACAAATATGAAAATCGGTGATATGTAACACTCGTCAAGATGATCAGAACAAGTGAATGAAAACAATAGATTGAACAGGGTTTGGCATTTCACATGACAACAGATATATAGAGACATAAATTTTTAGCAGAAAGCATGATAACCAAATTACAAATTTCTGGAGATAAAGAACCAATTTCCTTTGATAATGATAGTGAGAAGGTTAAGGCAGCAATCTGAAATCTGATATTAACCTTGAGGTTTCACTAGCGCTCTATGGTAAGACAAACTGGATCTCAGCAAACAAAACATTACATGCAGGCAGGTAAAAAGTTGGATGAGAGCAATCTTCCACCAAATAGAGCAACAACGTAAAAAAAGCAATGGATCATAGTTGCTCAACGGATCATGATCTCCCAAACAAAGTGCCACAATCATAGAAAAAGGAACCCCTTTCCATCAGTGCCCCGTGAAGAAAACAAGAGTGGTATGCATATTTGAGTGCAATTGAGGGTAGCCATTTGCAGCTGAAAAGATTTTTTATGTTTTAAAAACCATGCATGTCCAATTAGCAACAAAAGAACCCAATGATGAATCCAAAAAGACCACATTAAGCCAAGAATCCTGCCAAAAGGTCAATAACATTAATAAAGCGCTGGCCAAAGCAGAAATCTAGCAAAGAAGAAAGTAGGTGTGCTAGACAAATATTCAATAATTTACCGGCTTGACTACTTTTACTCAAAGATCCTGAGACGGGATAGCCAAATGGGCATTCTACTTTTAAAACTTCCTTCTCCCAATGAGAAGAAGCAAAACTCCACATTTGGACCTCCATCTTGGTCTTTCCAAAACCCACCCATCCAACACCAACAAAACTTTCCAATACGTCTTAAACTGAATCAGGTAATCCAGCAGCAAATATGTCATACGCAACTCCCCATGCATTAAAGTCACAATTCACAAGATACCCAGCAGCAGCAATTATAGATAGCATAGAGAGCACAACATCGAATTTGACCGCAAGTCAAGAATGCATAAGATTTCACTAGACCAAAAGATCAGCATTTAGGAACATAAAGAGTTTGCAAAATGTGCTGAGTATTGCATATCAAAATACTGGTATCAAAGATCCATCCAAACAACAATCCCAGAAGTCCAGAGCATTGTGAAGTGGGAATGAAAAAGAAAGTTGAAGCATTGACAGCGACCTCTTCAATTTTAAAGCTGTAAAATTTCACAATTACAACTTCATTAGAACCACAAACACAAAGGGCAGAAAGGAGAGATGAGAGATCATCACATGATGAATACCTCATTGAAAGATTAAACTATATCAACGAAAGCCTCCTGATCCCCGTCGCTCTCGCTCATACGGTCCTGCACGATCACGATGATATCGATCATTTCCAGAATCTCCATGACTACCGCCATCCCTGTTGCGCCCCCCTGAAGAACGATCTGCATTTCTATCTGGACCATAGTGACCACCACCACCACCACTGCTTCCACCATGTCTACTTTCCCTACCACCATACCTTCCGCCACCCCTGGACCCTTCACCAGGGCATTCCCTAGCAAAATGACCAGGTTTTCCACACTTAAAGCATTCACCACCATTAGATCCTCGGCCCCCTCCACCTCCATAATCTCGGTTACGATCACGATCACGGCCACGCTCCCGGTAGCGATCACCATCATCTCTAGTTGATCCTTGTTGAGGCTGGGCTCTATCAACAGTAATAGTCCGCCCATCTAAATCCATCCCATTCATAGCATCAATAGCCTCTTCCATTGCTTTCTTTTCATCAAATGTGACAAATCCAAAACCACGTGAACGCCCAGAGAACTTGTCAACAACAACCTGTTTCAAATATATGATGAAATTGAACATTAATAATTTCCAAAACAAAAATAATGCTTAGATTCGTAAACATACTACACATATTATTTTTGTTTTGTTCATTTTATTTGGTAATAAACAAGTACATCATGTCTTGTAATTTTACTCCTAGAACAGAAAAGAGAGGATAAATTCCAGATATCAGCAAAATGTACAGCATAAACCAATTTCCAGGCAAACAAAAATTATGATACTGATAACAATAGTTTCAGCTAGATGAACTATGACTACTATAGTTATAATATGATACTGGTCACCTTTGCCTCAACCAGCTTGCCAAACTTTTCAAATGTATCCTTTAATTTTCTATCAGATGTTGACCATGCAAGGCCACCAATGAAGCAGCGATACTCTTCCACATCAGACATTTTAAACTGCATAAATGCAGGAAGACAAGCATTAGTACATAAAGTTTGGATTAACTATGCAAGACAAGCCATCCCATCATCTAACAAATAGCTGGAAGTACCGCTCCCTATTAATATAGGCAATTAATTTTAAACAATTTTAGGAATCAATGTTTGGTTATAAACCAAAAGACAGCATAATACTATGATTAAAGATATTGCCCAACTTGTGACAATTAACATCTACACTTCAGCAGAAAAAAATTTAACTGAAAAAAAAAAGTGAGTCTATTTCCTGGAAGAAAAATAATAAAATAGTTAGTCTATAAAGCAATCTTGTGTATCTATATATCAATGCTAAAGGATTAGGAAATGCTGAAAAAAAAAACACTTCAACATAACACGTTTTAAGGGCACGGCTCTGTCACTCGGCCACTTACGAATCCTATTAAAAACTGAAGGTGAAAATTTTAGGTAAGAAATTTTCTTCAAGTTTTCTGTAGAATGTAGCAAGAAGACAGATCACAACCTGGGCAAGGAAAACCTAACTAGGAATAAAAGTACACAAAAATAGGCAAGATACAGCTATGATTGCACAAAAAATAAAACATTAAGTCAAAGTATTAAAATTCAACCTATATACTCCCTTATGCAAGCAGAAACCTTTGCTAAAATTGTGAATTTTAGGAACAGAATTCAGGCAAACGAAACAACACCGTAACTTCCAAAAACAAAATTGACTAAACTCATTATCATATACAACGTATAATTGTTGTTACCAAGCGAATTAGGACAATTAGAAACCAGTTTGAATCAGAAACATACGAATTTGAATTGAGGGAGTGAAAGAAGAAGAAAATCAGGGTGAAATACAAAATTAGGCAAATAAAAGGGAGAAAAATACCGATAAGTGGAGAAGTAGTTCCGAGCAAACACGCAGAAGGAAAACCTAACCGAGCCGTAGCGGAAAATGAAGATGAAAGTTTGCGGAAAGACAAGTATTACATATATACAGCACTCACACTCGTTACTAGGTTACCCTCGAAATATGACGTGTTTTTTATCTTTATTTTTCATTTTTTAATACATATTACCAATGTTATATTTTTTATAGGCTTTAAAAGTATTTTTACTTCTTAAAAACATCTACGAGTTTTTTTAATTTACTCACTAGTTTTCTTTTTCATTTCTACAAAATTTGTAATTGCTGTTCCTAATTTAACATTTTTTTATTTTTATAAAATATTTGTCTTCAATTTTCATTCTCCAAAATTTTAAATTATTACTTTTAGTCTTTTTTATTTTTTTCAAGATAGATAAATAATAATTGTTTTATACATCTTTTTATGCGTGGCATAGTATGATAGTAACGCTATCACAAGACCGTTATAAGTTTTATTTAGCAAATAAATAGATAAATAGGTCATATAAATATTAAGATTAAAAAATTGTAATTTTATATTTTCAAGCAATAAAAGAAAACTATAGGGATCAACATAAAATTTTAATAATTTTATAAAGATTAAAAACATGTTTATTTCTGTTTTATATTTTAAATTGATTAATAATAGGTTTGAATTGAAAATAAATATAAGTCATTATAGATTTGTGAGATATTTTCGACAAAAGTAATAAAAATTATCTTTAATGAATGTGATATTAAAAAACAAGATTTATCTCTTAAAAATATATTTAAAATAAATAAATATTAATTTGAAATTAATGAATAAAATTATAATTAACTAGTAAAAACACATGCATTATAGATGTGTATTTATTTTTTAATATGATAAAAAATAATAAAATTGTTAAAATTAAAATCACAATTAAATCGAAAAAAAAGAGTTAAATTTGAAGAAAGAGTCACTTACATAATAAAATTAGTAAAATAATTATTTTAATTTAAAAAAATTTTACTTTAAGAATAAAATTAAAAAACAAATATGGACAATAAAAATAATCATTTTTACATATAGGTATAAATTCATATTCCTTGTCTTCTTCTTTTTTGAATTTGCTTACTCATGGTAGGTATATCTTCTTTATATTCTCCAATATTGGTTACAGTCGTCGTTGCTCTTTGTTGGCTAGGGAAATTACCCTGTGAGTGAGGGTTCTTCTTTTGCATCTTTTGACGAAAGGGTTTTCTCACTAGACCTCTCATTGTTGGCTAAGCAAATTACCCCTATGAGTAAGGGTTCTTCTTTTGCATTTTCTAACGAAAGGGTTTCCTCGCCATAACTTCTCATTATCATTCCTCCTTTAGTGGTTTCCTTGGGGTCACCTTTGGGCCTCTGTAAGAGAAGAGGAAGAAGAAAAAGAAGAAAAAGGTTGTGTCATTAACGACATGAGCTGAGCCACCTACTTCAGCGGCCCAAAGGCATGACTGGTTTCCTCCCATTAAGGATCTCAGGTACATCTGGATGTAAGGTGAGGTGGCTTTTTATGCCTCTGAATTCTTCTAACAATGAGGTATTCTTTCGTCCTAGTAAGAAGGAGGATAATTTTGTTTTTGTTTGAGTACTTTCAAGACTTTAGTATTTCATTCCCTTTGTTTGCCTTTGAGAGTGACTTTTTGTGTGTTCTTTTCTCAATCCCTAGTCAGCTTCATCCGAATAGTTCAGATTTTGTGAAGTTTTTCTAGATCGTATGCAATCAACTCGACCTATCCCATACTACACATATCTTTATGTTCTTTTACCTAATGGAGCATGATGACAAGGTCGGCTAGTTGTCTCTTAATAGTGCCCAGTGTGGTCCCTTGTTCATTATATATACTTCATCTTTTAAAACCATCAAAGATAAGTTTTTCAAGCTTAAGGCCTCGTTCGCTATGGTCGAGCTCAGGTATTTTTTATTTCCTGGTACTTAGTCATCAAGAGGTTTCCTTTGTACTGGTTTTATCCCGAGAAGCTTAACTCGATGCCTGATGATCGAATTAATGCCAAGGAGGAAAGGGGAATTGAGCTTTTTGAGCAACTTCCTCGACCCATCAACTCTCGAGATGTGTTCTATGTTCCTTTTACTAAGGATCCTTGTGCTTTCTTTGAGGGTAAGGTTAGTGACTTGTTATTGTTATCCTTGAAGCAGAGATTCTAATTTCTTTGTTTTTTGTTTTGCAAAGATCATGTCATCTAAGGACTTCGACTACAAGGCATGTTAGGCTGCCATCTGAAGAAGAACAAAACCAAGCCCACCAAGTTGGCTCCTACAACGACTTTTCTTGTTGCAAAGAAATAGAAAGTCAGTGTGACCCCTATAGTTGCGAAGCAGAAGTCCATAGTGACACCCTCAGCCCAAGATTTTGTTATTCCCCTTGCTCATGAGGAGCATGCCAAGAAGGGTATGCCTAATTGTTGGTGATGTTTTGGAGGAGCCCACTGAGGAGGTACCTGTTGGTATCGATGAGGGGGTCTTTCTGCTGAAGAGACTCCTAAAGAAGTAGTGAGCTTGGAAGGCACTTCATATAGGGGTGTTCCCTCTCCTCCACCTTTGAACCTTGGGCATCTTCTCGGGTTGCCCTATCGAGGTTCGAAGTCGATGTTTCGAGTGGAACACGTCTCGACTACCCTCCTTGACGTCCCTTCCTTATGGCACTTAGATATGTGTGAGGAGTTCATTAAAAGTGACTTTATTCTCACTCCTTATGACTCAGTTTTGAAGAAAGTTGATCCAAAGGGCTGCATGGATTAGGTAGAGGTCACAATGGCTCGGTCCCTGACTATCATGTGTTATTATAAGGGTTATATAGTCAAGAGCAGCGAGTGGATGACCAAGCTCGTGGAGGTTGAAAAGGAGAAAGCCAAAATCTTGAGCAATTTGGGTAAGAGTGAGAAAAAAGTCAAAGAAAAAGGAGGAGGAGTTTATTGTGTTAGGGGTAGAGGTTAATCGGTTGATAAAAGTTATTTATGTTGGACCAAACATGGTAAAAATAGAAAAAATCATATAGATAATGATTTTCGTAATAATACAAGTTATACACCAAAAGAGATTGACACAACATATGAGTTAGACAAAGTTGAGGAGATTACAAACGTTGTCGAAGAGGATATGCGAGCCTGTCCTCAAATGTTTGATAGGTTGATAACGGATGCAAAACACCATTGTATAATGGTTGTACAAGTTTCACAACACTATCAACAATGTTGAAATTATTCAATTTGAAAGCACGAACTGGATGGTCTGATAAGAGCTTTACTAAATTACTATCACTTATAAAAGATATGCTACCACAAGATAATGTGCTTACTGGTTGAATTTATGAGGCTAGAAAAATGTTAAGCTCAATTAGGATGAGCTACGAGAAGATTCATGCTTGTCCAAATGATTGTATTCTTTTTCGAAATGACTATGCACCATTGGATAAATGTCTTAAATGTACGACATTGTGCCATAAGAAAATTTTAGTGTCGATCAAAGTGGTATGGTATTTTCCTATAATACCAAGATTTAGGCACATGTATCGTAATGAAGAATATGCAAAGAACTTATGATGGCATGCGAAGGAACGAATATGTGATGGAAGGCTTTGGCACGATACAGATTCTCCTCAATGGCAAAAGTTGACCATGATTACCCTAATTTTGGGAAAGAACCATGAAACCTACGTCTTGCTTTGTCTACTGGTGGAATAAATCTGCATGGTATGCAAAGCAACTCATATAGCATGTTACCTGTGGTTATGATTATATATAACCTACATCCATGGTTATGCATGAAAAGGAAGTTCATAATGTTATCCATGTTAATTCTAGGTCCAAAAAAGCTAGGGAATGACATAGACATATACTTGACACCTCTTATTGAAGACTTGAAAGATATGTGGAACGAAGGTGTAAAGGAGTATGATGGGTATACGGAAGAATGTTTCCTGTTAAGGGCAATGTTGTTTGGCACAATTAGTGATTTTTCAGCATATGGTAATCTATCTGGATATAGTATCAAAGGGAAGTGTGCATACCTTATATGTGAAGATAATACAGATTGGGTGCGATTCGAACATGGTGTGAAAAATGTATTTCTTGGCCATTGTAAATTATTACCTTAAAAGCGTCATTATCGAGGATGCAAAAAATCATTTAATGGGAGGACAAAAGAATGTACTTTAGAATTGTTGTATGGTGATAAAGTTTTTGAAAAAGTAAAGGATATAAACATCAAATTTGGTAAGCCTTTTACAAGGGATCTAGTCACAAGTGGGTGGAAGAAAAAGTCTACATTTTTTATTTGCCATATTGGAAGTCCTTGTACGTTAGACATTTCCTTGATATGATGCATATTGAAAAAAATATATACGATATTGTGATAGGTATATTGTTGAATGTTTTGGGAAAGTCTAAGGATGACATTAGTGCAAGGTTAAACCTACTTCAAATTGGAATTCGAACATAATTGACATCAATAAAGAAAGGTAGACATCAATATCTACCTTCAACAGCTCATACTCTATCTAGAAAGGAGAAAATTGTGTTTCGTAAGTTTCTACAAGGAGTTAAAGTTTCAGAGGGGTACTCATCAAACATCAGGAACCTAATATAGAAAGATCTAAAGCTAATAGGGTTAAAGTCTCATGATTGTCATGTTGTCATGAAGCATTTGTTACCGATAGGCATACGCTTCATTTTGTCAAAAAAGGTAAAATGGACCGTAACTAAATCATGTTATTTCTTTAGAGCCATATGTAGTAAAATGATTGACCATGGAAAATTGCAAGCACTAAAAAGAGAAATTATTGTAACTTTGTGTGCGGTTGAAATGTATTTCCCATCTTCTTTCTTTGACATAATGGTTCATGTTACAATTCACTTAGTTAAAGAGACACAATATTATAGAACAACTTATATGTGATGGATGTATCCAATGAAGTGTTATATGAAGATATTTATGAAAAATTGTTTTATGTGTTAAAGCTTTTGTAATAAGTAGTTCGTGTATAGGACTTAATGTTTTATTTGATTCCTTGTAATTTGTGCTTTAATATTTGCTTTGGAGTCAAAAAGCTCTGCAATAATTGATTAACTACTTAAGATAATCGATTATCATAGAGAGTTCTTTTTTAAAAAAAAAGTTTGCTAAAAACTCTAAATGGTGCTTTAGAATAATCGATAACCAGAGAATGATAATCGATTATCCAAAATCGATTATGACTTACCATAATTGATTATCACGACTAGCCGTTGGAGTTTTTGAGCATGTTTTCATCGTCGTGCATTCATTAAATGCATAATCGATTACCTTAATTAGATAATTGATTATCACGCGAGATTAAGTCTACAACGGATTTTTGGAGGTGTCCTTGAGTGAGGTCTTTATAAAGATATTTTAGACTCTCATTCTAACACATAACTACACTTGTTAAACTGAGTGAAGTGTGATCTAGGGTTTTTGTAACCCTTGTGCTTTGGCTTTAAGAACTTGGTATTGGCATAGAGCGAGAAATTTCACTGGAAGTGTGATCAAGTGTTATTGTTGTTGCTGAGTAAAGCTTGTCATCCTTTGTAAAGATTCAAAGGAAGTGTTCATCCTTTGTGAAGCATTTAGAGGAGGTGTTCATCCATTGTGGTTTTCAGGAGAAGTGAGTATTATTTCTTGGGGTAATAAGAGAGACTTTTCTAAACCCTTAAACTTGTCTTTCTGTGTGATTGTAATAGTTTATTGGTTTTGTGATAGTGGATAGTTAATCTCTATTTGGGATTAGAAACTAGACATAGGATCCTTGTGATATGATCTAGTATAAAATTCCTTGTGCATATCTTTCTTTCCCTACAGTTTTTATTGTTGTTGATATTATTTGTTAGGTAAATATTATACAAAGAGAACAAAAATTATTTTCAAAGCACAAGAAATCAATTCACCCCATCATCTTGATTTTTCTCCAAACACGTAAATAATTTCGTTGCACCGTTTTGACATAGTAGACAATACACCAATTAAATAGACAATATATCATTTATACTTAGATTTCTTCTCAATCCGAAGTAGACAAAGCAACCTTTGCACCAATATATCATTTATACTTAAATGACATATCATCTTAATTTGAAGGGACAAAGCAACCTTTAGACCAAGAAGAAATAGTTTATATGAATATAATCAATTTTAATATTATTCTTTTAAGTTTTTTATGTTATCTTCTTAAAATTTATGAATAAATAGTCCATTTACAAGAAGTTAAGACAAAATGTTGGATTAAAGATGCCAAAAGGCTTAAAAGCATAAATTTTGTGTCACATGTCAATTCATTATGCAATGTCCATGTATCCTTGTACATGCCTAACTTAAAATATTTTACCTTATCATTTCCCTTCTTGCAAATATGATTTTTGCAACCAAACTATCTTTCTCTCAAACTCTCAACTTACCATCAATGGTTAGTTAAGACAACTGAAACTTACCTTTGACTATAATGGAAATGTTTCTGGAAGAGAACTTAGCTTTAGTTATTAACCTTGTAAAATGGAATAAAAAGGGTTCAACCTTCTCTCAACTAGATTACCATAACATATGTGTGTGATTTTGGTCCTCCACTCATAGGTTGGATATACCATCACTAGAACTATTGACATCATCAGGAAGAATGAAATATCTAAAGTTATAAGATTCTTGGACAATGATGTACAATAAAGATTAGGAGAGAGTTATTGGCTCCTTAGAAATCAAAGATGAATATGAGTTGCATAATACTGCATAACTTTCTATTCAACACCTTCAAACCACAAGTGAAGGTCAAGAGACAATGTATCACTTATTAACAAGTTCTATGCATTCCACATGAAGTCTTATTAGAAGGTCAACATACCTACACTGATTTCAATGCATTTGACTTAAATATTAAAGTCCAAATAGAGCATACTCCTACATGCCCTGCTTTTTTTATACAAAGTTTTGTGACAATGTTATAATAAACCTACCTTAAATTGTTGATGCAAGACAAAGTTATAAAATCGTCAACATGACCACCTTTAAGAAAATGAGAATAATAAAGCAATTCTCTTAAGGATAAATATGAGAACACCTTCACCAAGAATCTTAATCACCCATCCATAGTTATTATCTCCCTAATGATTAAATCTCCATGTTTAGAGTTGAATCTAATGATTAAATCTCCATGTTTAGAGTTGAATGTGTTAGTTGTCTTATTCTAGTTTAGGTTATAATATCGTGTCCAATAATTATATACCCAAAAACATGCAATCAATCTATTATCATGTAACTAAGAATGAGAATAAAACAAAAGAGTAATGGAAAAGAAATATATTGAATAGTAGAAATAACAAAGAGTTAAGATACATTATGTCTAATCCCCGTAAATAAGGGAGTTAGTTACTTCTATACATTCTAAACACTAGAAAAGAATACTGACTAATGGCTTTAACCTCAAGAAAAAGTCTCTACTTTCTCTCATTTTAGATCAAGTTTCATATCTCCAAAAGTATTTTTTCTAAATTTGTGACGCCTTTTATGTAAAGAGTTATGTAACGTTAGACAAATGGGTCAAACTAGACTAGGCCTCAAAATTTTAATTGATTTTAGGGTGTTACTCCCTCCACCACCCCAAGTGCTCCTGCACCTCCCTACTATTTTCTTTTATTCCAAAAATACTTTATACCTCTTCACTATTTTCTTTTATTCCAAAAATATCCTAAATCCCCCATGATCCTCAACAATCTTTCTCTTTCTCTCTCCACATTAATGGAGCAGTCATATGGCTCAGATTTGAACTTCTGATATATTGTAAAATGTAAAATTCAGATTTTATTCTAAATATCTAGAAAATGTTCATATATATGTGTTTTTTTTACATTTAATATCTATAATTTTTAACATTATATTATGTTTTAACTTACCAACATATTTGACTCAAATAACTTGAATAAAGTATTTAATTTATTAGATAAATAATATAAAATTATTATTAAATACTTAAAATATAAAAGAAAAGTTATTCGTTAAAGATTTGGAATTTATTTAGTTCTTTCGTCATTATAAAGTTAATATATAATAATAATAATATATTATTATTATTTACTATTAATATTATTATGTTTATTATTATTTTGTATTTGCATCTAACTTTTAAGTTTATAAAATGGAAGTGGTAGAAGCACTAATATTGAAGTTTTCTCTGAATTTTATATTTTGCAATATATCACAAGTTCAAATATGAGCCATGTGAATGCTCCATTAATGTAGAGAGAGAAAGAGAAAGATTGTTCAGGATAATGCGAGGTGTAGGGTATTTTTGGAATAAAAGAAAATAATGGGGAAGTGTAGAATATTTTTGGAATAAAAGAAAATAGTGGGGAAGTGCAGGAGCACTTGGGGTGGTGGAGGGAGCAACACCATTGATTTTATACTTGAAGTATCCAACTTTGTTGATAACTGATTTTGTGGGCATATTTTTTAATCTTCTCACTTATCTGCAAAATTATAAAAATAAATACTTGTCTTTTCAAAATTTATCTATAATATCTTAATTATTTAAATAGAAAATAATCAAAATACCAATAAACACTAGTACAAAAACCGCGTACAACGTTCAATATTTTGGATTTTTAACAGCGAATTCGCGAATGACGTCATATCATGAGACATTAAATTAACGTCAAATTTTAAAAATTTCAACGTTAAATTAACATCGAATTTTAAAAAATTCAACGTTAAATTAACAACGAATTTTGTCAATATACAACGTTAAATTAATGTCGAATTTTGTTAATATACGACGTTAATCAATTTTTTTTAATTATTTGTGATCCTTTTTTACAACTCTACGATACCTGAAAAGTAGAAAAACAACACATTTCAGTTTTTGATATTTTATAAAGCGTGAACTATGAACATGTATTGTAGTATCAACAACAAACAATAATAACCAACAACAAACAAATTCAATCAAACAACAATAACAAACAAGTTCAACCAAACAACAACAAGAAACAAGGAAGACCAAACAACAACAACAAACAAGTTCAACAAAAAAAAACAACAAACAAGTTCAACAAATAAGTTCTTCAAAACGAAAACGAAAATTAACCTTCAAAAGGTGCGTTCATCGGAATAAATTGTCGTCACCCGTGAGAGAGAAAGCATAATGCACCTATGAAGGACAAGAGCATGAAAATAATTGGTTAAAACAAATGAAAATAATACATAAAGTAGTTAATTAACATGCATTTGTATTAAATGAAAGAAAAATTACCTATGATAGTCGTCAAACTTCATTTGAGAAAAGTTTGAGAAGAAAATAGGGTCTCGCGCGCTAAGATAAATTGAATGAATTTTCAATCTCCCGCTCAATTTTTTATTGAATTCACTAACCTTTTAACGTTTAACGATAGGACATTCGGCGTTTTATATCCTTTTATATCGAATTACAATTATAAATGACGTTTAATAATTGTATTTATTTACAAAAATGCCACCGGTCATTTTTAACGTTGGTTATTCAGTGGTTGGACATTAAACGCGTGACGTTATACGCTGTTTTTACACTAGTGAAAAGTTAAAAATAAACAAAATAAAAAACGTGTTAATGACATTATAAAAATACCCAGACTTTAAACATTTTTGTGTCCTCATCAAAGATAAAATTTTTAATTAAGAAAAACTCAGGTTAACGTGTGAGACTACCACAACAACTACATGAGTTCTTAATAAATCCTAATCATGCAACATAAAAGAATTTAACTTGTAGCTCCAAAACATAAGAGAACATGACATGATTCTTTATATCACTTCAATCCTCAAAGCAATATAAGTGATGATAACCAAACTATTAAATAAAAAATATCTCACAAAGAATTAGTGTTTCATTCTGCACACAAGTGTTTACTAATGATCCCTTATAATAAACATGTTATAAAACCACTTCATCAGCTTTTGCTCACCTAATTTACATAATTCACACAGCTTGTGAGATTGAAAGGTCTTTCATAGGTTGTATTGAGGTTTGACTAGAAGAAATATGGTTCTTTAGGAATTCAAAAAAACCAATAAGTTCAAGAGAACAACTAAATGTAAGTAATTCTAAGGTATCCTTGTATTCTCTATCAATAATTCTTCCAAAAATTTCCATATGCTTCTCATAACTCAACTTTTTTTTCATCACATGATTATTGACTTTTCTATCTCTCTTTTTTTTTATAATAAACAAATAACTTTAAGAACCTTTCAATAGTCATATTTCAAACCCTTAGTTACGGTACCCTACCCTTGATTTGTTCAATTTCAAACCTATGTAGAGTGTTTATATCCTACCCTCAAACTTATCTAATCTCATACATTTACTCAACATTTATTTGTAATCCCTTGCTAGGGTGAGAGACAAGATATATTTTCTTAATAAACTAGAGGTAGAAGAATGAAACAATTATGCTAAATAAGGTTAACAAAAGATTAACGTATATCAAGATTGGCTATTAGGCCAAGTAGCTTAAACACAAAAATCCAAAACAATTTCCTCTATCCTATCTAACCATTTATGTTTTTGTATTAATAAGAATCAGGAAAAAATCATTTTCATGGCAATAATTTCTTTTCTCACAACTTTCTATACTCAAGCTTAGTACAATCAAATATCCAACAATCTGGTCATACTCTTAAACTGAACAAGGACTGACTCAATGCAACCACACCAAACTTATCTCACAATCAATGTATGCCATAAGTTATCCTAACTATATGCATAATTATGAGAGAAGAAAATCATTTTCAAGCATATTCTTAACACAACTAACAATCCAAATATTCAATTCATATAATTTTGAATACATGATAAGAACACATTCATATCCAAAACAATTAAACAAGTTTAGACACAAATAAAAATACTACTAAACAAGAAAGCAAACGAAAAATAAAAATTACATCAAATATAAAAAGAAAAATAAAGTTAAAACTAAAAATGTATTTTTTATTTTACTTTTTTATTTGGAAAAGAAATCGTGATCACTCCTTGGGTGAGTAGAGTAGCCCAATGGGTGTGTTAATAGTCGTTGAGTAAGAAGAAGTAGCTCAACGAGCTGACATTTGATCCTTGGACAAGTAAAGTATCCAATGACTAATGAAACAATGACATTAATTCATTGGACAAGCAAAGTAGCCCAATGAGTGTGAAAATAGTGGTTAAGCGAGCAGAAGTAGCCCAACAAATGATGTGAAAAATAAGAAACTTAGAAAATAATGGGTTGCCTCCCAATTAGTGCTTGTTTAACGTCTTTTAGCTCGATGTATGATATTCATGATTTATTCTATTTTGTGTTGTCCCCCTTCAACGCCCATGTATGATTTTACTTTACAACTGTTGACAATTATTGTTTACCTTGAATAAGACTCTTCAATTTCAATGTTTCCATCAACTTTGATTTCTTTGACAACTCATATCTTTGACCATTTTGATCTCCATCTTTTGAGAATAATTTTCAACTTGGATTGAGAAAACTTAATGGGTTGGCCAAGTAAGAATCTATTTTCTTCATTCACAGTACCATGATGATCTTGTCTATCACCCTTTTTGTTTAGTTAGGTTATTCTATTAACTTAATGTACCTCATTGACCATTCCTTACACAAATGTCTCTTTCTTTTCATTGTTAGATTATGAAGAGAAACCCTAAGCAATTTTCTCAGCTTCAAACACATTGAATGTCACATCTCCATCTTGACTTCTTATTTTTAGCTTTCCACCATCAACATCTATGACAACTTTAGCTGTTTTCATAAATGGTCGCCCAAGGATAAGAAGAATCTCAATATCTTCCTCCATATCAAGAACAATAAAATCCACTAGAAAAGTGAATTAGTCCACCTTTACAAGTACATTTTCGATGAGTTCATAATATTATTTAATGGACCAATCTACTAGTTGTAGCTCATTATTGTTGGCTTGACATCAAGTCCACCAATCCTCTCCAGTACAAAAAGTGACATCAAATTAATACTAGCTCCTAAGTCAATGAGAGCCTTTCTCATGTGCTGATTTCAAATGGTGCAAGAGATGGTAAAACTTTTGGGATCTTTGAATTTTGGAGGCATAGTCTTTCTTCTTTTAAATTCCTTCCTCGACTCCTTCCTCATTCTTCTCACTCATTTTTTCTCCACTCTCAATTTTTTCACTTTCTTTATTTTTCTCAACTTTTCTTTTTTCCACTGTCTCTTCTAACACCTTTCCACTCCTAATAATGATAACATTACAATGCTCTATTGGATTGACCTCGGTGTTAGCTGTCAAATTCTTTTCAAAATTCTTGTCTAACTTTTATGCCAATTGATCAATTTAAGTCTCCAAATAACAAATGGATGCTTTTGTTCCCTTGTGATTGAAGATGAAGACTTGCATGAATTTTTGAAGTGTTTCTTCAAGCTTTAATGTACTTTCATGCCAAGAGGATTATTGTTGGTGTTGGTGCTGAGGTTGCCTATTTAAAGGTCCAACTTGTCCCATGCTTGGATGAGACTTCCATCCTTGATTGTAGTTTCCATAATTGCCTTATTGGTCTTGATTTCCCATGTAATCAACCTCCTTCTAAGTTTGGCTTTGCATAACACACTTTTTATTAGCATGATCACCTCCACACACTACCCAACTTTGTATTGATTGTTGGTGTTAGGCTTGAGATATTTTTGAGCTCTTGAGGTAGTGTTAAGAGCTTCCATTTGTTGAGTTACTAGCTTGTTTTGCGCCAACAACTCATCTTGAGTATGCAACCAATACACCCTTTTTCTACACTTGAATTCTCTCATTCTGCATTTTCAAAATCATTAGATGTCATATTTCCTATCAATGCCTTAGCCTTTTTAGGACTCTTTGACTTGATCATGCCTCTAGTTGAGGCATCTAACATCAAATTTTTCTCTACTCTCAATCCTCCCAAAAAGATGTTGATCTGTGTTGGTTCATCAAATTCATGGATAAGAGTCTTCCTAAGCAATCCTTTAAGTTTGTCCCATGCTTGACTTTGTGTTTCATCATAATCTTGGTGGAATGAAGCAATCTCTTGTTTTCCTTGATTAACCTTTGACTGAGGGAAGAATTTATGAAAAAACTTTAACATCATCCCAAACAGTCAGGTTATTCTTAGGGAAAGAATGCAAACACATCTTTGCATTACCTACTAATGAAAAAGGAAACAAACTTAAACAAATATCTTTATCCGATACCTAGTTAATTTTGACCGTGTTCCAAATCTCCAAGAATGTGATCAAGTGAGATAACCCATTAAATTGGTTCCTTTACACCAAATGAATAAAAACAAACTTTAGAGTCTTGTGTACTTACTCATTTTAGAGTTTCCCAATGAATAAAACATAATCTCATTATTTCAAATATACTAAATAACTTCTAATAGATAACAACTCGATTGTATTTAGCCACCAATTTAATTAAGAGAACTATAGAAAAATACAACAACTCACGAACAACCTTATCACAAAGTTTACCTTTAGTTTTAAAGTCTTAAAAACAAATATGTGTATGTATTTTTACAAAAGAATATCATAATTTCTTTCCACTTTATCTAATAATAACACTTTGAACTTTAAATGACTTGAATATCAAAAATATTTTTATTATCTTTACTAAATTTATTAAAGAATCCATAAATCAATGATAAAAAGTTAATCTACACATATTTATAAAGATGATTCATTTTTCTCGTACACTTTTTTTTTTCAACTTCACCCTTTAAATAACCGTTATTTTAAATTTTATATAACCTATATTTATATATAAGTAAGATTATATTTTTCACGTAGACATTTTATAAATAAGATTCATTAAAGAATCCATAAATCAATAAAAAGTTAATCTACGCATCCATATAAAGATGATTCGTTTTCTTTGTACACTTTTTTTTTTCAACTTCACCCAAATAACCGTTATTTTAAATTAATATAGCCTATATTTATATATAAATAAGATTATTTTTTTGCCTACACATTTCATTTTCAATTTCATCCTTTTATGTTATTTTAAATTAAAATAATCTATATCTATGTATAAACATGATTTGTTTTTCTGGCATACACATTTTTTTCCAATTTCACCTTTTACGTAACTGTTATTTTAAATTAAAATCATTACATTTCCATTTTTATTTTTTGAATGATGTTAATTTTAAGGTTTAATATCTCTTTTGATATCTCAAAAGAGAGGTTGTGTTCAAAATGATCATACTTTTTTAAAAAGTTACAAATGATTCCAACTTGTGAAAAAACAGGTCAAGTTAATATTTGATATTTGTTGCGAAGTACAAAAATGTAACGGTGCAGCTGCTTCGTTGACCAAAACTTAATATTGTCCATTTTTTCTCATACGCGGCATGTTGGCGTAATATAACATGTCAATTTTAAATTTTAAAAAAAATTGCCTGCCACATCATCTTCCACCTCCAGAAACCTTAGAGTCACAAATCGCCGCCGTCAACACCTCAGACCACCGTTAAGGCTACCAGCTTCTTCTTAACAACCAGATCACATTTTCCTCCTCTATGTGCATGCAATGAAACCAAAAAACTACCATCATCTTCCTAACAACAAATCATGGCTTTGATCTTGTAATTTACTTTCGTAAATGGTTGAGAGGGAGAAGAAAACTGGAAAGTTGAAAGAGAGAGAAAGATCAAGGTGTAGTGTAGTTTCTGGTATCCCTCTTGCCGTTGCCGGTAAATAATGTATTAACTTCCAAATTTGATTTGCTTATTGTGTTACTCCTTCTGTTCCCAATTCACTCGACAAATTGCTTTTTCCATTTCCCCTAATTTCAATGCTACTTTTTTGAAACCCAAATCGAACCTCATCCATAGCCACCGAGAACTTACGAAAACCAAATTTCAGATGAACACTAATCCACTAGTGGAAAAACGTTGTTTAACGTCGATTATTTTGGGTTTTTAATGTCTTCTTCACAATCGACGTCAATACCGGTGACGTTAATGGGACGTCGAACATCCATATAACAGACGTCTATACAGACGTCGGTTAATGTCATGTCCGACGTCACTACACGTCGGTGCAGGCCTAACCCGACGTCTAAGAGCACATAAAGACTTCGAACATGTATTAACCGCCTTCTAAGGTCACTATAGACGTCGGTGTATGCATTAACCGACGTTTAACATAGTCGTTGTGTTTTAGTGCAGTTTTGTTCCTGTCTTTGGATAGCCCAGTAGCACACTCTATCTTTGCTAGTTTCCCCCGAAAAAAAGCTTGCGTCTTTTGAATTTCTCATGACACTTCAACCCAAATCCAAACCTGGGTTCTTGCTTAGTTTCATTTTCAACCGCAAGAGGAAAAAATTACGGTGAAACGATAACTAGGCAATGACCGAGGGTCGTTTTTGGGTCGAAACTCCACGAGAAATCCAAAAGACGCCGCTTTTTCTGGGAGGCAGCTAGCAAAGGAAGAATGTGGTACTACGTTACCCCAAAAGAGGAACAAAACTACACTAAAACACAACACAAGGAAAACAAATTTTAATCAGTTGAACCAGAAGACTAATATAATCGGACTGAACAAAGTTTAAAAGGTTTAAATGAAAAAACACGCACCTGGAATGCAATGGCGCAAGAGAGAAAAAGGAGAGGAGCAAGACGATGATGTTATCAGAAACTGGAATGCAATGGCGCAAGAGAGAAAAAGGAGAGGAGAAAGACGACGATGTTATCAGAAACTGGAATGCAATGCCGCGAAACTGCGAGTCTGTTTAACATGAAACGAGGCGTCAGTTGCTACAGAAACTGACGTCTATAGTCAGCTAGACGTCAGTTATATCACTAATATGACGTCCAAGATAACTTTTAATCTGCCTATTAGACGTCAGACACACGGGTCGCCAACATCTACGGCGCTGATCGGATTGACGTTTCATTTCCTGTCAGAGACGTAGAGGACAGTTGTCCTGGGGCGTCGATGTCTATAACATTTTAGACGTCGGTGCCCTAGTACCAAACGTCGAAGTGCCTGCGAGTTTGGTGAATAACATTAATTGCAGGCGCATAGACGTCGGTCACCTGGAATTCCGACGTCTATATTGTAGAAATTGACTGTTTTCCCGCTTTCCGGACAGGCCCATTGACATCAAGTTAAGGGAGCAAAGATGTCCTTAACATTATAGACGTCGGGTTTTGACTACGGGACGTCTAAGCGCCTGGAAATCAAGTGAAGAGCATTAATTGCAGTCAGATAGACGTCAGCCCCCCATCACAACCGACGTCAATGGGGCAAAACGATTGTCTTCTCGCCTACCTCAGGCCCTTGGACGTCAGTTTAGGGCAAAGGAGACGTCTACTATTTCATAGACGTCGTTTGCCCTAATAACCGACGTTGTGTTTACCAACTTATTTACGGTAATGCCACCGTCGATTAGTATACGTCGGGCCACCCTCGAACCGACATCTTGTGGGTAACGTTAAACAGCGTTTTTGCACTAGTCATCGCGAATAAAAAAATGTCCAACCATCTCGCGAAAATCACTCAACCAAGATTCTCCATCAACGCATCAAACTCTTCGAACCTGCAAGCAAACCCTTCATCGCTAGTCTTCATCGCACCATCACCATCTACATCTTCTTCAACACAAAACAAACAACCCCTTTTCTTTTAACCCTCTGTCAAAATATTTTTTTTTAAAATTTTACACGTCATTTAACCTCACACTGCGACACAATAAGATAAATTGGATGCATCAGTATGTTTTGTCTAGGGGCTACTGCACTGGTACATTTTTGACGCCGTTAGCAAAAAAGAATTAACTTGACCCGTTTTTTCACAAGTTGGGATCGTTTGTAAACTTTTTAAAAAAGGTAGGACTATTTTGAACACAACACCTCTTTTGAGAGACCAAAAGAGGTATTAAACCTAATTTTAGCATTTTATTTTTTAATAACTTCTTTTTTTAATTCAAATAATTATTAATGATAAAAATTACTCAAAGAATGCAAATTATTTATTTTGTAATTATTTTTAATAAATGCAATTTTATAGTTCAATAATTTTTAATAAAATAAAAAAAGTAGACACAGAATGTGTTTCCACTCGTTTTGATAAAAAATAAATTATAATTTACAATAATGAAAAGGAACCTTTAATATATATGATGATTTATACAATATAATAATACTAATTTTTAACTTGTGGTTTAGTACAAAGAAAGAAAGCTCTTATGTTGTTTTTCATTGTAAACGTTGACATAGTGATATGAAAAATATCTTTTTAACTTTATTTAAGATGTTCTCAGAACACTTAAAATAGTACGAAATTAAAAGAATACTATTCAGTTAAGAATTTTCAAATGCTATGTGGAGAAATTCCAATAGAAAACTCGAAAAAAAATATATTTATAATTTGAAAGGGATGAAAAGCGTATTTTATCTTCTGTATATAATATACTGAAATGAGTAAAACAAAGTGTAATTTTTGTTAGGGTAATGATACTTTGATATCCAAAATGTGATAAATTTTTGACACCGTTACGTGTTACATTCTGAGTGGTTCATGTGTTTTAAAAAATAAAATGACAGAATGAAGTGGATTCAATGTGTAGTAACATACTTGGGATCAATGTACAAATAAGTGGGTAGTTTAGGCTAACTTTTAGCACGAGGAGGACATATTTGAATCTGCCACTTGTTTTGAACTCCACAGTTTATTTTTAACCAATTTTATTGAATAAAATTCATTAATTATCATTTAAGAACACATTTATATCGAAGTCCATCTCGAAGAAAACATTTTTTTAAAGTGATAGTACAGAAAAATGGTAGCAATGTACAAATAACTGGGTAGTTTAGGCTAACTTTTAGCACCAAAAAGACATTTTTGAATCTGGCACTTGTTTTGAACTCCATAATGAATTCATGTCATTCTGTCACTTATTTTTTAAAACACGTAGACCACCCAAAATGTGACACGTGATGATGTCAAAAAATTACTCTTTTTGTTAACCAAAAACAGTTTAATTTGTTTATACTGTTTTTGGTAAAAAAAAGAATCGAAAATCTCATACCAAAAAGAAGAAAAAAGAAAAGGGCTGCGAGGGTTTAGGGCTGGGTTTAGTAGTTTCACTTTCTTTCTGTGATTTGGTCTCAGTTCTTCAATTTCCTTCACTTTCAAACTCTGTTTTGCTTCCAGAGAGAAAAGAAAACCATGTGGTATTTGTGCGTTTTCTACCACCGGTTGTTGGATTACAGAAAACCCGAAGTGGAATCTCTGGCACAACTCTTTGGAGCCATTGAGGACCCCCAGAACGACGACGTTCCCTTCCAACTGCAATGGAAGCTCCCTCCTCACTACCACACCGATTCCCCTTTCCATTTCGTAAATCTCCCTTCCGAACAACTTGCTCATGACATTGCCAAAAGAAGTCAGTTTTTACCGTTGAATGATTTTCTGTTTTTGTTTTATGAGTCTGTTTGAAGTTTCGATTTTTAATCATTTTCTTTTGGGTGGAGATTATGCAGGTATACTTGTGAAGGGAATGTATGAGCTTTGGGGGGAAGGGAGTAGCTACGAGGAGTTGAAAGAGTCTGTCTTGAGTTACCCTGATGAGAGGAAGTTGCCGTACTTGGATTCTGATAGCACTTTCAAGATTACTGTTGATAGCTTCGGGAAGGTCATTAGCCTGGAGGAGCAAAATGAACTCATTCAAGGGCTCTCTTATATCCCTTTCAAGGTGCGTGGGGTGTTCTTTTAATCTGATCGGTGTGAAATGTTTTATCAGCCTATTTAGGTTCGGAAAGTATTGGGAAATTTGAGATGTTATCTTGAACGTCTGTTGACTTTTTGCTTGCTCTTGATTCAAGACAGCTTTTAAGTGTTCTGTTAGTTAGATTGATTATAAATAATCTCTTGAAATTCTATTTGAGTATTTGATTTTCACTGCCAATTTATTGGAATTTTGTCTGATGTGGTTAAGTAAGATGGAAACTGCATTGTAGGTTCTGTGAAGGGTTTTCGGATTTTATGTCACAGTTCCCCTTTGGTTGGGTTGATGTGTTTTAGTATCAACTACATTTTGAACAAGAAGTACCAATTTTATTTTATTTTATGTTATAATTCATCAAGCGCTTTGATCTTTTCTAATGCATTTAGTATTATTTTACCTTTTCATTCCGGCCTCTTGTTTTCCCCCTTTGTTTTAATTGAGCTGACCAGAGTCCATTTTTATTTTAGTTTAAGAGGTCAGATGGGCTATGATCAATGAAAATTCTCATTATTTATTGAACTTGTATTATTTTGCAAGAGTTTATAGCCATCATTGGTTATCCATTACTGTTTGCAGGGGCGTGTAAAGTTGAGAAACCCAGATCACAACTTCTGGCTTATAGAAGTAGATAACTATGGAGGTAATAATGGTCTTCCTCCAATTGTACAAAAGAGAATCTTCTTTGGTCGTGAAGTGGGTGGGGCTGATAGGAAGCTTATACCCACCTATCAGTTGAAAAGCCGTAATTATCTTGGGCCAACAGCCATGGATGCTGAAATGGCTTTTCTAATGGCCAATCAAGCACTGGCTACTTCTGGGAAACTTGTTTATGACCCTTTTGTTGGAACTGGAAGTATTCTTGTTGCAGCAGCTCATTTTGGAGCAATGACCATGGTCAGCTTCTTCCTTCCTCTTCTGGGTGATCTTTTTTGCTACTTATCCTATTTTGCATTCTTTTTACGGCTGATTACTTCCAGGCAAGTTCTTGCCTTTAACAAGTACTGTTCTAAATTTTTTAGGGGGCTGACATTGACATTAGGGTAGTCCGTGATGGACGAGGTCCTAACTGTAATGTTTGGAGTAATTTTAAGCAGGTAAATGTGCAAACAACACTGTCATTAGTTGTTATAATGGTTATTCATGAAACATAGTATTTGTGTTGTTAGAATTTAGCACCTGAATTATCTATTTTAGGCATACTTTATAATTTGTATTTCAATGTGATGGACTTATTAGGTTGCACATTTTGCAGTATGGATTACCTATGCCTGTTGGTCTTCTAAGGGCAGATAACAACCTTCCTCCTTGGCGTCCAACGTTGAAAGAGGTGATTATTTGAAAAGAAAAAAATCTTGACCTTATACTTTTGTTCTTAATTATTTATCTGTTTTTTGTTCTCATTGAGAACATCCCACTTTTTGTATGTCTTGACTCATGATTTTCCAATATCAGCAATTTATTGGTGTTTCTGCTGTCTAACTAAAATAAAGAATAAAATATTATTTATTTGGGCTTTCTTACTTCATTTTCAGTAATTGTGCTATTGACTCTGGTCTGGCTTTCTGTTATTTTTACTAAATTATGCAAGTGATAGATTGGTATTACTGATGATTTCAATAACGGTGCACAGATGTTTAGCAATAGACTTAATTGGGTTTCCCACCAATCCCAATCATTTTTTAAAATACCTTGCTCTCTGTAAGCCTGCTAGATCTCTTTAGGTTTAGCATTGGATTATTCAGTCTTGTTTAAAACGACTGTTGAGCAACAGCCAAGCTTTATGTCCTTTTCCAATTATGGGCAATTCATACAAGATTTCCCTGAGATCAGAATGCAATCTACCAAGTCTTTTTACTTGACGGATATCCTCTTCGGAAAGATTTGAATGAAGAGAACCTTAGAGTAAGGTGAATAGTAATATCCGGATTAGATGCAATTGGGTATTAGATAAAATTATAGAAATAAGTTGGCTGTCAAGTTGTGCCACAAGTTGATTTGTACTTGATTTGACAAGATAACTGGGGTATTATCTCTAATTATGTTTGAAAGTGAAAAATAAATGTTGGTTGTAATTTTTATTTTTAAGAAAATTGTTGATATCTTTTCTATTTGTTAGGTATTTGATGCCATAATATGTGATCCTCCTTACGGAGTACGAGCTGGGGGACGCAAATCTGGTGGTCGGAAGCTGCTAAAGGGGGCTGTGAAACCTTACACAGTTCCGGATGACAAAAGAACAGATCACATACCATCAACTGCACCTTACAGTTTAGTTGAGTGCGTGCATGATTTGCTTGATCTTGCAGCCAAGATGCTTGTAATGGGTGGAAGGCTTGTGTTTTTCTATCCTGTGTTGAGAGAAGATGATTTTGCTGAAAGCCATTTCCCAGAACATCCATGTTTTAAGTTGATATCTTCGTCAGAGCAGATCCTTAGTTCACGTTATAGCAGGGTATTACTGACAATGGTGAAGACAGGTCCTTACACAGAGGAAATAGCTGAGGTGGCTAGGATAAAGCATATGGAGTTTAAGGAGAACCATGTAAAGTGGTTGGAAGATGGTAATCTTCATTCTGCAGTTTTCAGTCCAGCTGATGGTCAGTTAACAGAGGCTGGTGATCCCAAGCTTATTAAGGATCCAAAGCCTAAATACAGAGGAAAGTATGTTTAGTGTTAATCGGTTAGATGGTCTTGTTCCTCACCATTACAATAGACGTTAGACAGCACTGTATTTCATTGTATGGAAGCCAATGTACCCTTTTTACATTCAAATAGTGAGTTTTTCTGATATTTTTTTTATATCATTCATAGACATATCTTTTTCTACCACTTTATTCAATTTGATGAAAGTTACAACATTACTACTTTCCTGGGATCTATCCTACGAATTTAGAAATATGTTTCTGATTGACTATTCTGAAAGGTATTTTTTGGAATTAGAAATATCTTTCGAAATACTCTGCAAAATATTAAAAGTAAAGTGTACGAATTTTATTATAATTTTGATGAAAGGTAATTTGGGAATTACATGTTTTATGGGTGTGTAGGAAGAAAAAAAGAAGGGCGCAGGAAGAAGAATCCTTACTATTTTATCTCTAGTTCTCCTATCTCCACCTCCCACTTCCACAACTTCAAAATACATTTATGATGTAGTTGTACATTAAGTGGACAAATACTCAAGAGTGAAAAATGGAAAGAACTAATTACACAACGAAATGAATTAAATATTATTAATAAAACATTCAACATCTTACATTTTTATTGAGTAATTCAATGTATCCACTTTCTCTGTTCACCTCCACTCGAAAACTATGCTAGTTTTAGCATGTGTAGGGATCCTATATTTAATTTCTATGCCTCAAAAGTGAAAAAAAAAACATACATGTTTATACTATAAATGGAAGATTTGAATAACGTGTTAGATAAAATATCAAAACCTTTTACAATACTTTTAGAACTTTTTCTAATATAACATGTTTGAAAGAAAAGACAATCTTAGATATAAGATGTTAAGACAAATGTTAAGAAAAGCAAACTCAATTTTTATACTAGTTTAACCTCAATGCCTACATCCAGATACTCTCCCAATCAACCTTAGATTGAAGAGTAATTCATTATAATGATCATAGTATTACAACTAAGGCTTTACGGAGCAACTCTCAAATGTAAACACCTCACAAACTCTCAATCAAATATAAAACAACAAAACCTGCCAACACAGAACAACCCGTCCCTGTTGCAGCAAACCCTTTGAGATATCCCCTCTCAAAGTCAAGAGCACACCACTCTTCTTCCTGACGCCACACGTACAGGGAAACAACAAATATAAGATTGCAAGTATTTTCTCCTGATCAATCAAGATGCACCTTCAGATGTGCTAAAGCGATCAATCAATGTAGTCTAGTAATCTGCTTCACAAGAGTTCTTCAAGATCCTTGAATCTCTCACGTTCTTGATTCTTGGAGCTTTTGAGTAATCTGTAAACTTTTTCTAAACTGAATAAAATCAAATATGACAATGTTAGAATGATCAAAAGTTCTACAGAAAACAATCACTACGTCAATATATAGTTTATATCAGTCCTGACACAAATAAATCGATTAACTAATTACTGTAATCGATTACATTAAACAGATGTAACAAAATTACAACCGTCAAAGCACTTAATTAGATGTTCAATTAATGTAATCATTTCTCGATAAATGTTTGGTCAAACACATTTAAAAATATGACCGTTATAGCAATTATGTCAAGCATAAATCAGTTTTCAATCATAATAAGCTTAATTGAATACACAAAACATGTAATCGATTAAGCTTTAACACTTAGAAGAATTTTGAAAACTTTTCATTCCAAAAACTCATCATAGCATATTTGAAAAATATATGTGCAAACACACAAGTTTTAATCGATTTACCAACTAATATAATTGATTCAAAACTAGTTATTTTGCCTCAGTTTAATACATAACTGTCTGATGACCTTAATTGATTATCACAACATTGTAATCGATTAAGTCATGCAAATATGCTTTTGCGCATGTGGTTTTCATATCACAGAAACATACATTGTGCATACACATATATAATCACTTCAAAAACACAATAGTATGCCTCAATCAACACAGTATGTCTTACAAATGTGACAAACACAGTATGTGCATATTACACAATAAGCATGTACACATTCAACGTATAGCATAATACAAACACATTCTGTTGTGACATGGCAACAACGTGTTGTTATCATCAAAAACCAACATCACAGGGATTGAGTTCAGCTAACACAGTGCTCCCCCATCAACGACTGACTATGTTGGAGACAAAGTGGAATGTAAAAGCACAAGTGGAGGCTACCACTTCATCAGAGGAAACCTTGTCTCGTGGTTGAGCAAGATACAAAATACAATTGCATTATCAACTACTGAAGTAGAATATATATCTATCACTATTGCTCACAACTACTCTGGATCAGAAATCAATTAGAAGATTACAACTACTTCGAGAGTAAAATCCCTATATACTATGACAATAATACTGTTATTAGTCTGTCTAAATATAATACATTGCATTCACGTGCAAAGCATATTGAAGTCAAACATCACTTCATATGTGATCATGTTAACATGGGTATTGTGGATTTACAATACGTAAACATAGAAGATTAGCTAGTTGACATCTTCACTAAACCATTAGTGGAAGATAGACTTTCATTGTCTAATCACCCTTCTTGGAATGAGAACCGTTGAATGAATATGACTCAACATGTCTAGTGTAATCATATAACGTCTAGAGAAAAACATACTTATCGTCTAAGTGGTGTCATATATATAACATCGTCTAAGACAAATCGTCTATAAGACAATTGATGAGTGCATATTTATTCCATTATTTGGATTTTAATATTGGATTATTATTTGTTTTTTTACTTTAATCGAATGTTTTAATTAGAATTTGTTATAATATGGTTTATTTAGCATGAGATACAAAAGCATGTTAAAAATAGTTTTTTAGTTGCACAAATGTTCATTGGACATTTTGAGGTGTGTTAATGCAACTACAACTAAGTTTAGCTCATTGAGGTGTGTAAATAGTTTGATTAAAGTTTCATGACACAAAAATAAATACAAGAATAAAAAAAAATCAAGACAACAAGAAGTCAATCCAAGCATAACATGAAAAAGTGAAGAAATTTGGCTAAGCCAAGAAAAAGGGAACAAATAACAAAAATTGGATCATTTTGCTTTCTCTATTTTTTTCTACTAAAAGGACTTTGATAATTGATAAATTTGAATGATTAAAGATAATTTGGGGAAAATATATATTAAGTTTTTTTTCCTGATATTGTTAAATAAGTACTTTATTTAACTATATCAATAAATATCAAAAGATAATATTTGCCAAATATTTTTTAATTTAAGTAACAGATCAACAAATTTCAAAATCTGAGTCTTTGCCATAACTTGTCCCATCATCTATTGTGTGTCAACCAAGTCATTAAATCCCTTCCTTATCAAAAAGATAAAACTTATGACTCTGTCACCTTCTCAAAACCTATTTGCTACACCAACGTGTATTTTCCAAAATATCTCAGTTACCAAGAAACACAAAATCTCTTATCAAATATAAGTCGTACAATGTGCATTAAATAAATATTGTTGATAGGGGGAGCAATATGAATGCTTAACCCAACTCCTTATGTGGTTTTTGATGGTGACAACACATGTTTTCTTTTTTGATATGACAATACATATGTTTCCATGACTGCAACATACATTGATTAAATTGGTTGATTTGCATACTTGTTATGACCATACACGTGTTTACATCTACTGTATGCATTCTCATATTTTTAATATGTGAAAACCACTTGCACAATGCACTATCTGTATGAAGTAATCGATTAAAATGGTTATGTAATCAATTAGGTTCATTAGATAGCTCATGCTTAAACTGTGGCAAGCTACAAGTTTTAACTGATTACATTATATGTATAATCGATTAAAACTCGTGCCTTTGCAAACACCTTTCTGTAATGTGCTGTGATGAGTTTTGTTAAGAAAAAGTTTTCAAAATTATCTAAGGTAGTACTTAACTTATTACACAGTTTATGTAATCAATTAAGTCTGTTAAACATTGAAAACTGTTTTGATGATAAGTCTTAACTGTCATAACGATCATATTTTCATATGTTTTGACTTACATGTTTTGTGAAATCGATTACATTATATGCTTAATCAGTGAAATCTTTTTGAATGTAATTCTGGTGTAACATTGTGAGAAGTATAACCGATTACATTATTTTTGTAATCGATTAGAATACGTCTATCATCAGAAAATTATATAATGTCGCACTGCACTCTACATTAAATACTTTTTTTATCATTTTGAAAATTTAAATTTGATATTAGTGAGTCAAGAAAAGAACTGCAGGTGCATGAAGTTGCTCCAAGAATCAAGACACAAAGAAGTTGATATTCTTGAAGGATAGAATTGAAGGTTTATTGGCTTATCAACTATTGCACAATTAAGGTGGATTCTTACCTGATCAGACTTTGTCTTTTGCAATCTTGGATTGTGGTATTCCCTATGCGTGTGGATAGGAAGAAGAACTTGGTGTTCTTGTGACTTTGAGAAGGGTCTCAAAGGGTTACTGTAGAGAAGAGGATTATTCTTTCTGTAGGGTTTGGTTGTTGTCTATATTAGATTGGTGAGTTAAAGAGGTGATTACATTTGAGAGATGTTCTTTATAAAACCTTGTTGTAAAAACTCAAAATCTTTATAGTGAATTGGCTTTCAATCTAAGGTTGATTGGAAGGACACTGGATGTAGGCATTGAGGTCGAACCAATATAAAAACTTGTGTTTGTTTTTCTATCCTTATCTCGTTTACTTTCATTGTATTCTTTTATTGCTTGGGATTCAAGATAGATTAAAGATCATTCAAAGTTTCCAAAAAGATAGAAAAAGAAAACATTTTTTGTTCATTACTAATTCACCCCCTCTTGGTAAGGGAAACAAACCTACTTTTTTCTTACAGATATGACAAATCAATATCGGTCATGACTAATATTATTTTCTATTTAAATCAAGTCAATCCTTCTCCTCTCTAAAACTTGTACTCTTCCGAAAATTCATTTCTTTCTCTCTTGAATGTCCTCTCCAATCCTTATTGGCTCCTCAAGCTCTCAATGATCCAAAACAATGAAACCACATCTTTAACCTCCAGATCAACATCATCATCTTATCCTATCTATGGATCAAGATGCGTATGACAATCAAACATTCCTTCCTATCTTCTTATTCAGAACTTACCCACCTTATACGAGTAGTTCTCCCACCTAACTTACACACTTCACAACCAGACCTTTCCTTACCTTGCTCTCACCACCCTCATCACAATCGCCATCTTATTCTCTTAACACTTTCCTCAAGACTTGTTCTTTTCCCATTTACTTCCTCAACTTTCTTTTGTTCTCCTCTCATCCACCTCACTTTGTCTTCTCTGTCTTATGTAGTTTACCCTCCATCTTCGTCGGGCTAAAAAGCTCTCGTTTTGATCTCACCTTTTTTATACTTATCAAATATAAGATAACCTATATATAAGATAACCTAATAATGAAAATGCTAGTAAAATATTCAAACAATGTCTGAAACTTACACTGAGAACTTTCAAAGTTTTTCTTTTTTTTTAAAATATAAATACACATCTACTCTGATTGAAAATCATATCGTTTAGTCATATATTTGTTAAACATTAAAAAGGGGGAGATTGTTAAGACAAGATTGTCTATAAGATTGATTGTCTAAACGTCCTTATATATTTTCAAGTTTAACAAATATCAATAAAAGAAATAAGCATATAATAGAGTGTTATCATTAGAAAAGCAATATAGCTAAAATATAAGTGGTTTATGAAAAAGCTTTGTGAAATCTAAATGCCTTGAGAAAAGCTTTAGTGAACACACCAATACACGAACAAACACACTACTAAACAATTTCCCTATTAAATGCGTCAATGAGAGTCTTGTTGAATGCAACTAATGTTATACATTATTAAGCGATCATCAAACAAACTCTTAACATGTCTTGATAGATAAAAGTGTTAAAAGACATTTTTAAAAAGTATGCTAAAAGTCTTTAAAGATGATAAAAAAACTTGTGTTGAAAGACATCTTGCTAAACGCGCTTTTGAATGAAACGGAGAAAACATAGAGAAGCGTTTACATATGTTAGACGATACCATGTGCCAAACGATCTCCTTCATCCGACAATGAAGTCTTCATCAACTATTTGTGATTTTAGTGAAAAGCTTGAAGATCAAATCTTGTCTGAACGATAGAAGACGGGAAAAGAACTTTGTTTTTCTGAACATGTATTAAATGTCATTAAATGCACACCGTTTAAAAACAACAAAAGTGATAAGAAAATGGAAATATCTGCCTGCATGCATATCTACTTTACTTTGTGTATATTACTGTCAAGTATCCACCTGCTTCAAAGGGCACTTGGGAGGCTATGACTGCTATTGTTACCAAGGAAGATTGACGTCGACTTTCATGGGGCTTCGATGTCAAACTGGTCAGGGGAGTTGGAAGCCTTAATGACCGTTGTTGTTACCAACCAAATATTTTTCTACAAATACCATGCATATGACTTACCTTTGTTCAAAATTGTTTCTCTATTGAACATATTAGGATCCATTTGTTTGTTTTCTTGAAGATATTTTTTTCCATCTGATTTCACAACATTTCTCTTTTCCAAAATGCAATTTGCCTTATATAATTTGAAAGTGCACATTCATCTTATGGGCTCATCTATATGAAGTTGATGAAATCTTACGTGTTACAATAGAATGGCTCAATTTCTCACACCAAGAGGGGGGGGGGGTGAATTGGTGAAGTGTAAAAATAAAAGCTTTTAAAATCTTTTTCACAAAATGTGATGCCTTTACACTTTTCTTGAATCGCAAGGTAAGAGATTAAAAATGTAGCGGAAACTTAATCGAATATGTAAAGAATGTAATCGAATGAATAAAAGAAAGTAGGGATCAAAAAATTCAAATGATGTGTTTTTATACTGGTTTGGCCAACCTGCCTACATCTAGTGTCCTTCCAACCATGGGAAGCAAATGCACTATAATGATCAAGGTTTCTACAGAAGACCTCACGTCAAAAATTTAAAACACCTATCTAATTCTCTAATCAAAATATAGGCAATACACAACAAGACCAGTAGCAAGAATCCCCTCTCCTACCGTCTAACCCTTTGAGGCACCCTCAAAGTCAAGAACACCACACGTTCTTCTTCCTGTAACCACAACAGGGAACTCAAACCAATCTTCAAAAGATTGCAGAACCTGATCATGCAGAGTACACCCAAATGTGCAGATTGATCAGTCTTTTGAAACACAACAACTTTGCTCTTCAAGAAATCACAAGTTGTTGATCACCACAGTCAATCTTGTTTCTTGGAGCTTTTCCTCTCTTTCTGTAAGATCACAACTTTTTGTAAAAGATATGAAAGTGTTAGAATCATAAAAGTTCTTACAGAATTCAAATATGCGTCAATTTATAGTATAACACATATCAGACGCAATTTAATCGACTTTGCTACTAACGTAATCGAATACATCAATCAGTTATAACATTTTAGCAATCAAGAAATTAATTGAATGCACAATTAATGCAATCGACTTTCATTTAATGCTTGGTCAACACATTTAAAAATTTAACCGTTATGTTAGTTGTGACAAACATTTAAAAGATTTTCAAAACATCAACTATTCGAATACAGAGAGCACGCATTCGATTAAGTGAAATCTTTTAGCATAGTTTTGAAAACTTTTCTCTTTGAAAAATCTCACAACACACTTCAAAAAGTTTGTGCAAACACACGATTTTTAATCGATTCACCCTATAATGTAATCGACTTAAAAATGTTGTTTTCCCATACATTTAAAGTTCAACCAAAGTGCCACTGGTTTTCCTTTTCCAAAATCATAGATCATGTATACACATATAAAATCACATATTTAACACAGTGATATGCAATGAACAACACAATCATGTTCCTAGATAAGCTTAAACATATTTAACACAGTAATAAAAAGCATATAACATGTAAACACATAACATGTAACACATAATACACATCTGTATTAATTATGTGTTGTCATCATAAAAAAACACGGATATTTCTGAGATTGTGGGTTAAGCTAAACCTTTGCTCCCCCTATCAACAATCTCAACATTACAGAAAGAAAAGTCTTTAGAAAACTCAAACCATGGTTCACAATATGTTTAATGGTGAAACAATTTTAAGAAATATATATCATATACCATTGCATAGTTTAATCTAATATAGTCTAATGCTTTACTTATTTGGACGATTCATTTTTTAAGATTTACTAAAATTGTTTTTTACAATCAGATTTCATAGCAAATTGATTTATTATGTGAAAAACAACTTCAACAAACTTAAAAAATAAATCATCCAAAAAGACACAAAGACGTCAACCTTGGGAAGTTACTGACATTCAAATATAATATGACGTCGAATTACCATTAAATTTGACATCAAATAGCTTAGAGGATTTTAAAAGAAATCCATTTTTACAAAACATAGGTTCAGAAATGAAAACAAAACCAAAAGAAATACATTATAACAAAACATATGCAAAAAATAAAACTAAACCAGCAAAAGAACCACAAGTTATGTAAAATGAAGTAGGATTTTGAAATCCATATCTGTTAACTTTTTGCTCTGGGTTTGTATCATACCTTCAAGCTTCACAAAAAGTGATCATAATAAAGACAACGAAATGGGTTGCTTTTGTGAACTTGAAGGAGTTGATACAAAACCCAAAAGACAAAGTTATCAAAATGAATTTGAATAAGAAAAGGAAAAAAGGTTATGCAGAATGAAGAACGATTCTGAAATCCAAAACTGTTAAATTTTTGCTGTGGTTTTGTATCATACCATCAAGCTTGAAAAAAACATTTCATAATGATGTGAATCAAAGACAAACAAATGCCTCACTTTTTTGAAGTTGAAGGAGTTAATACAAAACCATAGACAAAAAGTTATCAAAATGAATTTGATTAAGAAAGCTCTATATGGAAGCAACAATTTGTTGAATGGTGGTGTAGGGTTTTCAAAGGATCCAAAACTCTATTTAAAGTGAAACTGTGGGAAAGCAAATGACTGTTTAATATTTATTTATTTTGGATTGAACGTCACCTATTTCCTAAGCGGACGTTATATGTTTGCTCAAGTCAAAGTTTAACGACGAAGATTTTAGTATTGGACGTCATTTAGTGTAAAATGTCCCTGGTTATATCTACACAACGTCTTCCAGTTGAATTTATTTACAATACTAGCACCGATCATTATTAGCATTGGTTGTTCTGTAATTGGACATCGAACATTTAATGTTATACATTATTTTTGTACTGATACCAATATGTAAATGAGAATGATACCATTCACATCTTGTGTTTTATGTTAGTTTGTAAGCCGAGCCTGTCAGTTTTTTTGACAACTGTTGCGCAATTGTGTTTTTTACTTGTATAAAAACCCAAACCCTGTACATATAGGGTAGAAAAGTGTATAAGTGAGTTTTGACATAATACACAGATTATAAGAGTTTTCTTCCTCTGTTCACTCTTTCTCTTTCTCTCTCTCTCTCTTTCTTCCTTCGTTGCCGTTCGGTGCACCGCTCTTGGTTCAAGCCATTACCTATGCAGAATCTGTTGTCGCGGTTCTAACAGTGGTATCCAGAGCTTCTGGTTCGTGACTTGGGAGCTTCGTATTCATCTAGGGCTTAGTGAAGGTTTGGCGAAAAGGTGATTAGAGCATGAAGAAGATCAAGATTGAGTTTCATGGTGAAAGATCGAGGGTTTGAAGAATGGCCGGCAGAGATATGTTTGTTAATCTACCTATTCTCACAGACAAGAACTGGAGCAGGTGGAGCACGCAGATGCGAGTTTTGTTTCGTGTTCAAGATGTCAGCAACGTGATGGAGGGAGTGGTTTCTGTGTCTGATTTGCGCGGAACAGAGAAAAAGGAGTTCAAGAGAAAATATGATAGAGCCTTGCTGATCAACCATCAATGTGTGGACGATATGCATTTTGAAAAGATACAAAATGCGGCTTCAACAAGAGAAGCATGGAATATCCTGGTGGGCTGCCATGCCGGAGGGGAAAAAGTGAAGAAGGTAAAGCTTCAAGCGTTAAGAAGATAGTACAAGCACCTACTGATGGAGGATGGTGATAAGGTGAGTGAGTTTTTCAGTAAAGTACTCTCAATTGCTAATCAAATGAAAGGTTGTGGTGACACTGTTACTAATCTCATGGTGATCGAGAAGATCATGCAGTCACTGCCTCCAACGTTTGATCATATTGTGGTGGCAATAGAGGAGTCTAGAGATCTTGAAAAACTCAAGATAGAGGAACTGGAAAGCTCTCTGGAGGCGTATGAAATAAGGATGCGGGAAAGAAATCCCATTAGACACGAGGAGCAGGCGTTGAAGGTTCAACACATTAAGGATGAAGAGAAAACGACAACCAAGAAATGGAAAGGGAAACATGGTAAAGGGAAGTGGAGAAAATATAAGAACAAAGATGGCCAGAATGAGTCTTCAACAGAGGAGGAAGGCAAATCTGAGAAGAATTTTCGCAAGAAGGACAAGAGAAATATTGAATGTTTCAATTGTCATAGGTATGGGCACTACGCTATGTTGATAAGGAAGAGCAGAAGAATGGTCAAGGAAAGGAGGCCTACGCAGCTCAAGTGGAGTCTGATTCAGAACCCATCATATTGGTGAGAACTACATCTACAGTAAGCTCACACTCTCTAGACAAACTGTGGTATTTGGATTCGGGATGTTCTCATCATATGACCTGCCACAAAGATTGATTAGTAAATTTTGCTGAGATCGAGAGGAGTATGGTGAAATTTGTTGATGACAACACTTCAAAGGTAGAGGGAGTTGGTGATGTTTTTATCAGAAGGAAGAATGGCTCGCGTGCCATTTTAACTGGTGTGTTATTTGTTCCTGCAATAAGGTACAATCTTCTGAGTATTGGCCAATTAATTCAAAAGGGTTTTACGGTAGTAATGGGAGACTTCAATAAGGTTGAACTGTTTGATAAAAAGAAAAATCTGATCTTGAGGAGCAAGATCTCAAAGGATAATACGTTTCGGATCAACCTAGTGAAGTTTGCAATGTGTGAAGAATCTAGAAAGATGAATACTGATACACGGACTGGTGATGAGGAAGTTCCGGTGCACGTAGCTATGTTTGCAATTGCAGAACCGTTCGGTCAGGCTGAAGCCTTGAATATGGCAGGCACAGAACCAATCGGTCGAACCGAGACCTTGAAGAAATCCGTGTGGAGGGATGCAATGAAAGAAGAAGTTGATCCTGTTGAGAAGAATGGAATCTGGAAGCTAGTTGACAATCTAGTTGTGAAGAAGAAAAGAGTTGAAGGGAACGCTGTCAAAGAAGCATGGGGAGTCACTGGTGAACCAAGACATGGAGAATAACGTTCGGTCACGTCATTCAGTCTGGGAGTCCCAGGAGAACCGAGACATGGTGAACACCGTTTGGTCACGTCATTCAGCCACACCCGACCACAACGTTCATTCGACCGAGCAAGACGTCACTCAAGAGCGTCAAATTGGCAACCGCACTCAAACTGTTCGGTTTTGTCACACAGTCGTTCTTTCGAACCGTTCAGTCTTGGTGCACAGCTCGCGCAAGTTGGCATCCACCTTCGTCACGTTCTTGGTAGAAAACAATTGTTCAATGGATTGGCAAGGGTGGGTTCTATGAGTTACAAAGACACCATTCGATCTCAACGTGATACGCGAGATAGGCTGGCAAGGCTTGGTGCTACCTCCTCAAGTGCTCGGCTTAGAGGTGTGTTAGTTTGTATGCCGAGCCTATAAGTTTATTTGACAACGGTTGTGTAATTGTGTTTTTTACTTGTATAAAAACCCAAACCCAAACCCCACTAGATTAAGAAACTTGTCACATGTTTCTGTCTATATTCTCAGAACTTTTCATGGATGATAATTTCACATAATTCAAATATTGCAATAATTTCTCCATATGGTGAAAACATGTGGTTCAGAGGAAATCTTGATTTTATTAGTTTTAAACAATGCTTCCCACGTGTTTATGACAACAACAATTCTATAATTTTAAAATTTAATAATTTAATAAGTTTAAAATTTAATAATTTAATAATTTTATAATATTATAATTTTATAATATAATAATTTTATAATTTTATATTTTACATTATTATAAATTTATAATTTTATAAGTTATAAATTTATAATTTTATAAGTTATAAATTTATAAATTTATAATTTGATAATTTTAAAAAAGCATAATTTTATATTTATAATTTTATAATTTTTTAAATTTATAATTTTTTATCTTTATAAGATTAAACTTTTATAATTTTATAATTTTGATAATATTAAAAATTTTCAATTTATATATTTGATATTTTATAATTTTATAAGTTTATAAATTTAAAATTTTATAATTTTGATAATATTAAAAATTTTCAATTTATATATTGAAAATTTTATAATTTTATAATTTTATAATTTTACAATTTATAGTTTTATAATTTTATAATTTTATAATTTTATAATTTTATAATTTTACAATTTACAATTTATAATTTTATAATTTTATAATTTTAAAATTTATAGTTTTATAATTTTATAATTTTATAATTTATAGTTTTATAATTTTATAATTTATAATTTATATTTTTATAATTTTATAATTTATAATTTATAGTTTTATAATTTTATAATCTTATAATCTTATAATTTATAGTTTTATAATCTTATAATCTTCTAATCTTATAATATAAGAATCTTATAATTTTATATGTATGTATATTGACTTTTATATGAGGTTGATATTTTAGTTCTCAAGACGTACATTAATGTTACTCCATCTATAATTTATTGAAGAGTCTCATAACTTCTCGATATTGAATTGTCTTTCGTAGAATTACGCATTAGTCTCTCTATATATATATATATATACCAATAATTTTGTTAACAAATTATGGTTCAACTTGCAATTCTCATATCAACAACGAACTATGTACAAAATTAGAGTCGTAAAAATGAGTCACAATTCGCGAGTCAATCCGACTCACTACGGGTTCGAGGCGGGTTAAGTTTGAAAAAATTGAATTTTTTTTATGCAGGTTAGATTTCAACCCGGATCATTTAAACCCGGCTCATACGAGTTGAACCCGTGGTGGATCGGTTTGGCCCGCCAACCCACCTACCTAATTTTTTTTAATTTATTATTTTATATCTGAAACCCTAAAAATAAAATACTCTCTTTACTCACTGTGTATACCAAATTGTACTTTTTATTATTATTTTGAATTGTCTTCAGTTTAACATCATTCATTTGATTTAAGGTGTATTATTCTTGGGAGCTATATTCTTCATTTACTCACTATTATAACATTTGTTCTAACTTGTGTTATAAAATGGGTATTTGACCTTGGTGGAAAAGCACACAAAACTCCAAAGAAGATAAGGAAGTTTGCCTTGTTCCATGTTGAAGATTTGAGGCCAAATCCTTTTCAAGAGGGAGGGAATGATGGAAAATCCCTTAGCCATGGTCAAGCACTTTCAAGAGAGTTAAAGTCATCCTTGAAGATGGTGTCAACTCTGCCTTGTAGACCACCTTTGGAGCCATTATGAAGCATGGATTGAAGAGTAGTGTAGGAATTTAGGCATTGTATTAGGCCATGTAGTGTAGGTTTGTTTAAGGCTTGTATTAAGGCCTAAGTAGCATAGGATTTTCCTTAAAAGTTAGACATTCAAAACAAGTGGAAAGTGTGTGCCATGTGTCATGCTTCCATTGGAGATGATGTTCTTTTTAAAAGGTAGACACATGAAACCCTAGGAGTGAGGGGGATTTACTTTTAGTAGTGGCCACATGACACTTTAGGAATTGAGATGATTGTGTTTTGAGAGTGACCATGTCTTCCCATCACTGGAGAGGTTAAAAGGCCTCATTTTTTGCCAATGAGAACAAATGTGGGAGATCATGCTTTTAGGGTTAGAAGGAGACATCCTTGGCCTATAAATAGAGATGTCTCCACCCTTGTATTTCATCTTTGATGTTGAGTAATGTTATGCTGTCCATTTTTGGCCATACTACTCATCTTAGATCAAGACTAGAGCAACCTATGAGGCCCCTCTAGTCACCTTCCTCCTTGAGTTGGCCTAACCTCTCTTGGAGCCACCAAACACTACACCACCACCACCATATCTCCTAGAGGCTTTGAGATTCTACACCATTCATACATTAGCTCATCATCCTCAGACCATTTACCACCACATTTCCACACCATTAATCCAAGGAAATACACCTCCATGCACATCTCCTAGCTTTGGCCCAACCTAGCTAAGGAGGTTGCCATCAAGTACGGTTTTGCTGCTGATCATATAATTGATGCTAAGATTATTGACGTCAATGGTAATATCCTAGATAAAGGAACAATGGGCAAGGATCTATTTTGGGCCATTAGAGGTGGTGGTGGAGCAAGCTTTGGAGTCATCGTGGCTTGGAAGATAAAACTAGTTTCAGTTCCATCAGTTGTAACAGTCTTCCAAGTTGGAAGGAAATTGGAAGAAAATGCAACAGAGATTATTCATAAGTGGCAGCGTGTGGCAAACAAATTTAACGAGAGCATAACCATGAAGGCCAACATGGTAGGGGTAAATTCAAGTAAAAGTGGGAATCTAACAGTAGAAGCGCAATTTCAATCCTTGTATCTCGGACGTGTGGATGACCTCATTCCCTTGATGCAAAAGAGCTTCCCGGAGTTGGGTTTGGTGAGAGAAGACTGCACTGAGATGAGTTGGATAGAATCAATTTTGTACAAGGCTGGATTCCCAAAAGGTCAATCAACCGATGTTTTGCTGAACAAAACTCAATTATTCGGTTTGTTGTTCTTCAAAGCAAAATCTGATTATGTGAGGGTTTCTATTCTAGATATTGGGTTAGAAGGGTTATGGCCTTTCTTTTATGAAGATGAGGCTCAAGATGCTTACATTCAATTCACTCCCTATGGAGGAAGGATGGATGAAATTTCAGAATCCGAAACTCCATACGCACACAGATCTGGCTACTTATTCCACATTCAATACGGGGTGTATTGGCAACAAAAAGGGAATGTGCGACAGAACAAAGGCACTTTAACTGGATTAGAAGAGTCTATAAATATATGGAACCTTATGTTTCAAAGTCCCCTAGAGCTGCATATCTGAATTATAGAGACCTTGACATCAGAGTTAATAACAATGGCTACACAAGCTTCAGCCAAGCCAGCATTTGGGGCTTTAAGTATTACGGTAACAACTTTTATAGATTGGCACGCGTAAAGACCAAGGTTGACCCTCGAAACTTCTTCAGAAACGAACAAAGCATACCTCCGCTTATCTCGAAGGGGGACAACATGCCATTATAAATAAAGATACTTTGTTATTTTATTTTATATGTTTTGGGTAACGTTGTCAATAATGCATCTTATATACTTATAGTGTGTTAATTATGTTCAAGAAAATTCGGTATGAACTATTCAGGACATCTCATAGTTTTAAGATTAAGTGTTTTCCATTAGATAATGACAAAGAAAATCTTGAAAAGTTTGATGTAAAAGTATACCGAGGTATCTTCTTACTAATCAAATAGTCATTCGCAAAGACTATGCAACCAAAAAAAACTTTTGAGTGTAGATGAATTAGTTCGTATTGTATTTAATAAATCTAACCGATAAATACAAGTGTTATCAAAGAATGATGCAATTGATGATAATTTATTGGATAACTTTACCAAACTAAACTTGAGCAAGCCAAAAAATTAGAATAATCATGGAAAGATTGATCCTGAACAAGAACACATACTAGAATTCAACAAGAACACATACTAGAATTTATACTGGTTCACCCAACAGTCTTAGTGTATGTGATCAAGGCCGCACTCGATTAAATAAAATGTGCAATTAAGTGTAGTACTAGGAAATGACTCTTAGATCGTCTTTCAAAGATCAATTTTCTCTTTGTCAAAGGATCGAACATGTAGTGAACAAATAACGTAGATTAAACAATGATTAAAAATAGGTTGGGTATTAGTTAGATTGCAATGCTTCCATGATTGTGAATTAAGCAAATTCACACACATATTTAATCAATTTTTAGCACCACAGATTAAATAATTGCAACTTTAATTAACTAAGCGGAGATTAGATGTATACAGACTAGACCACTAAGCGTGAACCAAATTGTAATGCACACAACAAATTAAATATAATGCAGAGGAAAGAAAAGCATAATCACATTGATGGTGAAATAATCTCAAGAAAACATTACAATCTTACCAACCCAACAGATTTAAGTTTCCAATAAAATAAATTGCAATACAGAGAAGCACAAAGATTGTAATTCATTCATTGATCAACAAAGGTATGGAAAATAAGAACAACGAAAATGACTAAAAACGAGAACAAAAACAAAAGGAAAAACGAAAAGACAAAACCTAAGACTAGGAGCTCCCGTTCCAAAAGAGAGGAGAGTCCTCTCTGTTCTCACGTTCCTGAGGTTCTAAAAACTAAAGTCCTCACTGCATGGGCACAAAATTCTAGGTAACAAGTCTGACCTAAAAATGAGCCTCTCCCTCGTTCTAAAAATGGATCCAAAGTCATTAGTCTAGCCTAAAATTTACAATGAAATAAAATGCAAACAAAATAAAAAATGTTGAAGTGGACAATGAGGTGGTAACTCCTCTTGAAGTCCAAAATAAAATTACAAAATTGTCTTGAAAATAATAATGGAAATAATTAAACTCAAATAATTCAAATAATAATGCACTTGTCAAAGTCTTAACAAGTTTTTGGTATTGTTATTGGGGATTCGTGGTTAACACTATATTTTTGCGTGATTTTTAACCAGTTTAGACTTTATTATTTATTATTTTATTGTTTATAAATTTTATTTTTATCATGTAAGAGACAATTCGTACTAGGAACACAATATCACCTGAACCTCTCATTATAAATCTTATATGATAGACTTTTATCATATAGTCATTTACCTTCACAGTATTTCATTATAGTAAAATCCATAGCTATGTAATACAACTTAATTAAGTACCTAATATTACATTAAAGAGCATACAAATGGTGTAAACAACATATAAATGTAACTTTCATGTTATAATTGTCATATTTAATAGTAAATTTAATAGCATTTACTATGGTTTATTAACTTGTAGTTATTAAGTTTGTCCTAAATCACTTACTAATTCGACGTTAAAACATTTAATAATTAATTTTCCGTTACTAAAGTCTTCAGATCTTACTAATGGTCTTAGAAAAATTTAGTAGCCATCAATTTATTTGACATATACGAAAAAACTGTTTCCTTCACATAGTTGATATATTATTTGGGATAAAATATGTTTCCAGTAAGTAAATATGAAAACGTTTTCTTTATAATCATAAAAAAATTAAATTTAATATCTTTAATATATAATATGTCATATTTACATATACATTATAGTTGAATAATTGGAAATACACTAAAAAAAATTACATATATTTACTTGTAATAATAGTACATATTTTTTCTTTTGTCATATGTTATTATTTTTTAATTATTGCTATTATTTTGTTAATTACTATATATACTATAAATACATATTATTTTTTAAAATTTTATAAGTATACATAATACTTAATTAAGAAATACACACTCTCATACTTATTTTTTTTATTCAAACTATCTATAATTCTTAAAAATACAACATCAAGATTTTTAATTCTTTTATATTTTATTACCTGTCTCAAAATATACGTTTAAGATCTCAGTTAAGGGAATAATTTTTTTTCTTCCACGCTTAAATGTTGACATTAGATTCCATAAAAAGTTTTTCGATTCTTGAAAAAAATGATATGTATTATTTCTCACTTGAGACTAAAATCAAACAGGTCTTGTAGTCTTAAAATCTAAAACAATTGTAGATAGAAACATAATTAAAAATAATTTGACAGTAAGAAAATATATTAGTACCTAGTTATTGATGGTCGCCTCCCTCCTTACATATAAAATATATCAGTTCCATTTTAAAAACTATTTATTTTTAGTTTTCTTTAAATTAATATCACTTTCATATCAAACCTATTTAATATTTTTAATTTCAAAATTAACGACGTTTTCCAAATTTTAATATATTTTTTTTCTGTGTATAAGAAAGGACAAGAGAGTAATACTACTTAAGAAACAGTTCAACCAATTTTTATTATTAGAAATATAAATAGAGATTATTGATGCTCCATTGTTTCATTTAAACAGAAATACATTGGTTTAGTTTGTGTAATCCATGAAGCAATTATCATGGTGTAACATTTAGCATAAACAATGGCAAAGATGTTTTGGTGTGCAATGACCACCTTTTCCGCAGGGCGTCATGCAAAGGTCATTACAATGTCCGTCGTCCGCTGTTCCTGGAATGCAACTGTTTATGTGGTTATCAGTGCAGCATGACACATCTGTATGTATATCTTTTGTGTTCATCAATTCAGTTAAATCCATCACACCATTTGCGTACCTTGATTCTGCTCCAACTATTTTCACATAACAATTATCCATTATTGTAACTTCATAAGGAACATGTATAATATATAACACTATAAAAAATACTTTTCTTTTTTCAATTGTCAGACATTACTATCCAAAAAATATGGTTTACATTGTGAAAGAAAATTAATGCATGGTATGGGGTATGGGAGGTAAGTGGGTAAACCCAACTTGTATATATGCATGATTTCCAAGAACCAACTTTAATTTAAACATGCATGTACTCATAGGCTTTGGTGACATAAATTCGATGGAATGGAACATATATAGCCGTCACCAGTAATCACAATGAAACTTGTTTAGCTTTCATTATCATGAAATTGAGTTTACCTAATATTAGTGAGAGGATAATGAGAATGGCAGCGTAGAGTGGTAGAACTCTTCTGGCTGGTATTTCCATTTTTAAATTATATGGTTATTTGTGGTATATGCACTAAAACTAGGATGGTAGGTGATATAAATAGGCAGGGAAACTTCACTATTGCCTCATGCATACTTATGATAATTAATAATTATAATAAATGTTGAAATTAATGTTTATATATTTATTCATATGTTATTGCAATGTAGGAAAAAATATTCCTTATTTAAATTAGATAATGTTCAAATAGAATGACTCAATTTCTCACACCATCAGGGGGTGAATTGGTGAATTGTAAAAACAAAGTCTTTTAAAATCTTGTTTGCAAAAGGTGATGCCTTTAAAGCTTTCTTGAAATGCAAGGTAAAAGACATTTTAATGCAGCGGACACTTAATCGAATGAATACAGAAAGAAGTTGATTACACGTAAACATGTAGGCATTAAAAGATTCAAACACTGCGTTTTTATACTGGTTCGACCAACTTGCCTACATCCAGTGTCCTTCCAATCTTCAAAAGATTGTAGATTTTGATCTCGCAGTTACACCCAAATGTGCAGAATTGACCAACCTTTGAAAACACAGCAAATTTGTTTAAAGAATGTAGTTCATATTACCTCGGTTCAAAGAATAACTGGTGCCTAATACTTTGTAAAAAAATCACCTGCCTCCTCTGCAAAATTGCGTTGTTTTCTGACACGTGATCTAGTGCTTCGGTTCTAGACAGAACCGGTGTCGAAAGAGGTTTATGCCTCAGTTTGTGCAGAACCGAGGCCTAAGAGTCTGTCAAATCCTACCTTTCTCACTGCACCTGACCTGCTCTGAGTGTTTATGCCTCGGTTGCTGTAGAACCGAGGCGTCTAAGGGTGTTTATGCTTCTGTCTAAACCTCCACTAGTAAAAAATTGATCTATTACGACGCACATTATGCATCTGTTCACTAGAAACTGAAGCATAATACAGAAGACCTCACGTAAAAAATGTAAAACATCTCTCTAACCCTCTAATCAAAATATAGGCAATACAACAACTAGACCAACAACAAGAATCCCCTCTCCTACTGTCTAAACCCTTTGAGACACTCTCAATGTCAAGAACGTCACACACACTTCTTCTTGTAATCACAACAGGGAACCTCAATCAAATCTTCAAAAGACTGTAGACTCTGATCTCGTAGTTACACCCAAATGTGCAGAATTGACCAGCCTTTGAAAACACAGTAAATTTGTTTAAAGAATGTAGTTCATATTACCTCGGTTCAAAGAATAACCGGTGCCTAATACTCTATAAAAAAATCACCTGCCTCCTCTGCAAAATTGCGTTGTTTTCTGACACGTGATCTAATGCTTCGGTTCTAGACAGAACCGGTGTCGAAAGAGGTTTATGCCTCAGTTTGGCTAGAACCGAGGCCTAAGAGTCTGTCAAATCCTACCTTTCTCACTGCACCTGACCTGCTCTGAGTGTTTATGCCTCGGTTGCTGTAGAACCGAGGCGTCTAAGGGTGTTTATGCTTCTGTCAGAGATGGAAGTGAGTCATATATCGTGTTCCTCGACTCTAATAATAGATAGAAAATCATTTTGCTGATTTTCGCAACATAGAAAAGGAGTGACAAAACAATTTCCCTTTGTCTTCGGAAGATAAAGGAATCCCTTGCCAGCTGTAACTCCGTTTCGGTGTCGCTGCGTTTCATTCTCAGCTACCTCGTTCGTTCTCCGTTTCGTCGTTCGTTCCCTTGATTATAAGATTGATCTTTCCCTTCCCATGGCAAAAGTCACCGACAACAATAACATCAACCCTGCACCGGAAAACCTTAACAAAACCTTAGACCTCACCTTACCAGATCCAATTCTTGTCGCCATTGAGGCTGCCGAAGATACCGACGCCACGAAGGCTGCCGAATCCAAGACTTCTCTGCCGCCCGAAGCCAAAACAATGTTTAGTTCTCTTATATTCAGAAGAACATTCGCCGCGTCGAGCGTGGTCCATGTGACCCAGATGTGTTGCGGTTGCCAGAAGGATTCGAGGAAAGAATTAAGGAACGTGGAGTTGTGCGCCCCAGTTGGGCACCGCAATTGAAGATATTGGAACATGTGGCTGTTGGCGGGTTCTTGACTCACTCCGGTTGGACATATGTGGTGGAAGTTGTTCAGAACGAGAAACCGTTTGTTTTGTTAACGTTCTTGGCAGACCAAGGGATAAATGCGAGGGTGTTGAAGGAGAAGAAGATGGGATACTCTGTGCCTAGAGAAAAATGAGATGGATCGTTCTCGAGTGACTCGGTCGCTGAGTCATTGAAACTGGTTGTGGTTGAAGAAGAGGGAAAGATCTGCAGAGAAATATCTACAGGACATACGGCCTCGGTTCATAGGGAACCGAGACATAAGTCCTACCCTTTTATGCTTCGGTTCTGACCTGAGGCAAAAAGTCTATCACTTTTTACCTCGTCTGTATATGCCTCAGTTATAGAATCGGTGCCTATAAGCAAAAATAACCGGTGCCATTTCCTCTTACTGCAGTAGTGATTAAACGTAAAAGAATAGGGATCAGAAGATTCAAACACTGCGTTTCGGCCAACCTGCCTACATCCCGTGCCCTTCCAACCACGGGAAGCAAATGCACTATAATGATCAAGGTTTATACAACAAGGTTTCTATAGAAGACCTCACGTCAAAAATGTAAAACATCTTTCTAACTCTCTAATCAAAATATATGCAATACAACAACTAGACCAGCAGCAAGAACCCCCTCCCTGCTGTCTAAATCCTTTAAGATACTCTCAATGTCAAGAATGTCGCATGCTCTTCTTCCTGTAATCACAACAGGGAACCTCAATCCAGTCTTCAAAAGATTGTAGACTTTGATCTCGCAGTTACACCCAAATGTGCAGAAGTGATTAGCCTTTGAAAACACAACAAATTTGCTCTTTAAGAAATCACAACAACTAATTGAATTCGCAATTAATGCAATTGAATATCATTTAATGTTTTGTCAACATATTTAAAAATATGACCGTTTGACAATTATGTCAAACATTAACAAAATTTCAAAACAATAACAGACTTAGTCTAATACGGCAAGCATGCAATCGACTATGTAACAGTGTTAATCATAGTTTTGAAAAACTTTCTCTTTGAAAAATCTCACAACACACTTGAAAATAGTTTGTGCAAAGACACGAGTTTTAATCGACTCACCCAATAATGAAATCGACTTAAAACTGTTGTTTTGCCATACAATTAAACTTCAACATAAGTGCTTGTGGTTTTTCTCTTCCAAAAGCATGTGTCATGTATTCATATATATAAAATCACATATATAGCACAGTGAAATGCAATGAACAACACAATCATGTTCTCATAAATGCTTAAACAGATTCAACACATTGATTATAAACATATAACATGTAAACATAGAACATGTAACACATAATACACATGTGTTATTAATTATGCATTGTCATCATCAAAAACTTAGATATTACTGAGATTGTGGGTTCAACTAAACATGTGTTCCCCTATCAACAATCTCAACAAATAATAAGGTTTAAGTATAGAGGAAATATCATAAATATTCAATTTTGTCCTTTTGTTCTTTCATTCATTATTTTCTTATTCCTAATTAAATTTTAACTTTACTAGTTCATAATTAAGCTTTTACTGCATCTAATACATGTAAATTTTCACGAAACCGAAGCATAAAACCACACTGTGATATTTCTAAAAATTTGACTAATATATAGGTCTAGTTTAATAAAGAATCGAAGTCTAAAGAGGTGTCAAATAATAAAAAAATATTTTTTAAGTTTTGAACAGGACCTATGATTTCGGTTCCTCCTAAATTTTTAGCATTTTAATTGAGATCCTATTAAATTGTTTTAATCGAATAAGTACTCAAATTTTTTATATTTTTAAATTGAGTTTATTTTGACTCTTTATAATATGGGAAAGAATTATTTATCTTTGATATTAGATGATGAAATACATTTAGATGCAATGAGTCTTAGTGATGTAATTAAAGAAAGAAATAAAGCACCTATGCAAGATAAGGCTAAAGCTATGATTTTCTTTTGTCATCACCTTCATAAAGAGTTGAAAATTGAATATCCTACAGTAAAAGACCCCTTTGTATAATGGAATAATTTAAAAGAAAGATATATATGACCACCAACTTTAAAAAGTTTCTTTATGAGGATGCATTCATGGTTTCAAGATTTTAAAACTTAATATATTTATGCAATTTTCATAATTGCTTTTCAATCGACTCTATGTGAAGACATGTTAGAAAAAACATTCGCCAATTTTCATGCAACTAATTTGCTCCTACAATAACAATATCTTGAAATGGATGGTACAAATATTCTAAATTAATTGTTGTTTATTTGATATTGTTTAACTTAGACTTTGAAACCATATATTTTTTTTGAGTTTGATAAGTTTATATAACTTTTAGTTGATTAATAAAAATAAAGCATATATAAGTAAAAAAAAAAAACGCATACATATGTGAATCACACATATATTCTTACATGTTAAACAACTTTATATTCAGTATTACCCACTCTGAAGAAACATTTCCATTTCCTACTCTTCCATTAATTGTATTTATTACACTTAACTTTTAACCTTGTTGCTATCATTATAACCACATAAGGCTTGGTTCAGGTGTACAAATAAAAAACCATGTTTAAATTAACAGAATTGTCCGACAAGTACTGTTCACACAAGACTAATTTACAAGGGATGGTGAAAATCTTCAATAGCTACGACGAAAGTTATGCCTATATCAAAATAAGTATTAATCAATGTATAAGAATGTTTCCTATCTCAAATTAAGACAAAAGGATGATTAATATAACAATTAGATCTGTCACCAAAAGTCTTTACATGAACACATTTCATGTAGGCAAATGGAATCAGGCAACATCTCTAATAAGAATATTCCTCTTAGTGATCTTAGACATATACTTAGTTGCATTATGGCAATCCCCAAAAACCCTCAAATGTTTAACTACTCGTATGCACAAACTAGGAGGAATAAATATGCACCCTAAATTTTGAATAGTAAGAGTCACAGAGCATAAAGACACTCAATTGAATAATATGTTCATACCTTAGCTCAATTGCGTTGCAGCTTTCAACGGTACTTGTAGATGAAGAAACAAATGCACTATGTTTATCGTTAGTGTTGAGAAAGATAACCTTGTACGAACAATTGTGGAAGAAACACACAAGTATAAAATGGGTGCGAGGATGAAAAAGGAGAATCCTTGATAGATGCAAATGAATAGAAGACGAAACGAGTATAAAATGGGTTTGAAGAGGAGGGAACGTGACATGTATAGAAAAGGCACAAATTTTTTTAAAAGGAGAAAAATAAATAGTAGCTGACAATTGTTCAATTGTAAACTCTCTATTGATATCTTAATACATGTCACTTAAATCAACAATTCTATTGGTCTACCAAAAATTACTATTTTTTGAAAACTATAAATCAAATAAAGATAATGTCCTTTTTAATAAAGCGTATTTGATTATGCGTCTTTTTTTTCGAGCGTTTATTTAATTAAACGCTCTCTAAGGGTGTTGTCTTTTGATAATTTTGGCATAGTGAATGGTTATGAGGTTGTTAGATGTTCATAAACACCCTTTTAGACTTCAAGAAAATGATGAAGAACTTCTTGGATAAAGTACCATGTCTTAGTGCTTTAGGAACACTAATGTATCTTTCTAATTATACTAGTATAACATTTATTATAAAGGTTTTAGCAAGATATAGTTCTTCACTCACAAGAAGACATTGAACTAATGTAAAACATATATTTCGTTACCTTAAATGTACTATGAATATAGACTTATTTTATCTAAATGATTAAAAATCATATCTAATGGGTTATACAAATGCAGGTTATTTTATTAGATCCTCACAATGGTCAATCACAAACATGATATTTGTTCACATGTGGTGGCACCACGATTTCATGGCGATCTGTAAAACAAACCAAAACAACATTATTGTCAAATCATGCAAAATTTTTAGCATTACATGATGCTAATTGTGAATGTGTTTAGCTAAGGTCAAGGTTTATAATTTGTTAGCAAAATGATGAAGATGAAGTTTTGATGATGTCCAAATCAAGTCAAGAGAAATGAAGATTCAAGAATATCTTATGAAGACTTGTATTGCGTTGGAAAGCTTTTGTAATAATTGTAGTTTATTGTCTAGGACTTACATTTTCATTGATTTTGATTCCATGTACTTTCATACTTTGTAATTGATGTTAAGAGTCAAAACCCACTGTTTTAATCGATTAAAACTAGTATTAATCGATTAAAACAAGTAAAAGCTAAAAACTCAACTTTTTCTGTTTTAATGGATTAAAATTCATTTTAATCTATTCGCTAATTGATTAAAATTCATTTTAATCGATTAAAGCTGACCGTTGGAGTTTTCTACTTTTGAAAACTAGCTGTTGTACTCATTCTAATCGATTAACACTTATATTAATCGATTAAAAGCGTTAAATGGCCAATTTCAAAGAATGGAAGAATATTTGCTTGAGTCTATAAATAGGCTCCCTTTATACATCATCAGCAACTCTTCCCTTGCGCTAAAATACTCATAACTCTTTGAGAATTGTACGCTCTTGCTCAACTAAGGAAACTCTTGTCTGTGGTGCTGGTACATTGCTGCTACGGTGACGGAGGAATAACTGGTTCATCCTTGGTGCGTTTGAGGAGGTGTGTGGAAGAGGATAATCCTTCGTGAAGTATTCGGAGGAGGTGTTTCATCCTTCGTGAAGTATTCGGAGGAGGTGTCTCATCTTTTGTGAAGACTCAAAAGAGGTGCAAGTTCATCTCTTGTGGTATCAAGAGAGGTGGTTTCTAAACTCTTACAAATTGTTTCTTTGTGAATGTAGTTTGTAATTGTTTTGTTATTAGTGAACTGTTTATCTTGGTTTGAGATAAGCGACTAGACGTAGGATTGGTAAGATCCGAACCAGTATAAAAATCATCTGTGCAAATTTCTCTCAACCTTACTCTTTTATTTATATTTATTATTTGCATAGTAAGATAAATTGAGAAGAAATTAAAAGGCACACGTTTATATTAAAACCCCTCTTGGTTTGTTATTCCACGCTAACCATTCTGCTACAGCCGCTCTAACATAATTCAACGTGTCCAAGAAACTTGTGGTCTATCTTTGAGGAAAAATGGAATCAACAACCATATATGAAGACAATAGTGATGTATTACTCTATTGAAAGAATGATATATTAAAGGAGGAAGTATAAAACATATTGTTCCAAAATTATTTTTCACTCATGATCTTCAAAGAAATGGTGATATAAAAATCCAAAAGATTCCTTCATGTGAAAATTTGGAAGGTTTGTTTGCAAAGATTTTGCAAAGGAAAACTTTTAAGCAATTGGTTCACAAGATTGGACTTGGTCATCTTAATGATGTGTGAGTTTCATGAGAGGAAAAAATAAAATATGTGATGAACAATATTGTATTAAAGAATAAAAAATTATATAAACTTTTTGGTGGTATGTTTTTATCCTGAAGGGTTTTCCTTAATAAGGTTGTAACAAGATATCTTCTCTAATGAATGGACACCTAAGGTAGAGTCTTATGAATTAATGATTCTCTATTGATTTTTCTGCAATTACTCATATATTGTTTACTCTTTATGAGATTTAAGTATTGGAGTTGCATTTTGTATCTCTAAATAAAATTTTTCTTTTTAGTAATATGACACAGAAAATTAATCTACCTTATCCTTATTATGTCTTCCGACTCTATCTTCTTCTTTCTATTATCACATTTATTTTTGTAATAATTTTTAAGTTATTTTTATTGTGCCATACATCCTTAATTTCAAAATATGTAATTCATTAATTTTTATTATTAGAAGCATAAAAGTATAAGAAATTCATGCAAATTTTTTTTTAAACTATTAGATTTGATAAAAAAATATTTACATAAAAACCCTTGTAAATTTTAAAATATTATATAATTAAGAATGAATTTTAAATACGAAATCTGTTAGATATATTATCTTTATTTTATATTTATTGTTTATCTTTAGTTAGTTTGTTATTATTTCTTATTTGTATTTAGGGCTTAGTCGTATTTCTTCTATTATAAATAGAGGACCCCATGTGTATATTCAACACAAGGGAGATAAATCTCATACATAGCTTTCACTATATTCAACATGCTATCTAGAACCTGGTTCCTTTGAGTAAAAAATTTGAGTTGTCTCTACACTACACTCGTTGTTGTCGTCGGCGGTGCTATCTATTGCTATCGACGGCGCCATCGTTTATTGCTGCTACTACCAGAGTTCTAGTTTCGACCGGCGATCACATAGTTTTGATCGTCTCGACCAGGCAACCACCATGCCATCAATGATGCCTTTATTGGAGCTCCTACGCGCTCTTGGCACCTTTTGAAGTTTTGGATTTGCTACCTATTCCGTCGTTGATAACAGGTGATTTCACTGATATCTGTGACCTAATTTGATACTAAATGAACCTTTTTTAACTTAGAAATTTGCTTAAACTCATGTTTTTAGTTTATTTTGTGAATAAAGAGAGTTGAGGTTAGAACTCATGATTTTATCACTAATTCCCTTGATTTTGTAGGAAATTTGGATGACTCGGGAGTGGAGTTGGAGTACTAAGGAGTTGGAACTCAGGAAGGACTAAAAAAGCATCAAAAAGGGAGATCGCAAGACGCCTGAGCGCCCTTTTCAGGGGCCTTCAGTTCCAGAGGTTCGCATTGATGCCTAACTACCCCTTTCTGAAGGCCCTCAGCGCTGAAGCCTCACAGTCACGCTTGGGCGCCTTCTAAAGGGCGTTGAGCGCAACTACTCTCAAACCACCGCCTGGGCGGCCCACTTTGAACATTGAGCGCTGGCGACGTGGGCTTGGACTTTTTATTAGATCTATTTAAGGACCCAGACACTCTAGGGTTTGTATCTCTTGACAGAAGTGACGCAAATTCACATTTTTCGACTCTCTAGAGGAAGGATTGGATGCGGGAGCACTCCTCTTCGGTTTTTAGGGTTTATCTTTCATTCTTTTTCCATTGTACATCTAGTTTCTCCATGACAATGGGGAACTAAACTCTATTTGTTGTTGGGGGATGATGTAACCTTGTGAACTCTCATGTATTTGAATTGATTCTTATTTATACATGCTTCTTTCATTTATTCTTAGGGTTATTCTTCTTTGGTCAATGATTGCTTTGTTTAACTCATTCATGGCATGATGTATGATTTGCATGAGTATCGATAGATATCTTACAATTCATGATCTGGTGAATCTCTCCCAAGGGAACTATTGCATAGACATAGGGATAGAACGCCTGGTTATCTTAAGTTTCTAATCGTAATGCAGAATTAATTATTAGGGATGCAAGACATTGTGACATAGTAATTAAGGATAGGCTTTCTTCGCCGAGACATCGGGTTTTAAGTACTTTAGAAAGTGATATTAACATTTAATGAAGAAGATGAATTCTTATATACATGAGAGGGATTAGGTGAAATCAAAACCCCAACAACATATTCATCTCATATTAAAATCAACCATTCACTTTTGTGTTTTTCTTCAATTGATCAAAATTGCATTCATATTTACTTTTCTGCATTTTGCATTCTAAACCTAAGAAATTTGTTCCTAAAGTTCTGATTAGTTAAGCAATTACACAATTGTTTAGTGACGTGAGTCTCTTGGGAAACAATACTTGGTCTTATCAAACTATTATTACTTGATATGATTCAATACACTTGTTGAAGTCTTAACAAGTGTTTGACGTCGTTGTCGGGGACTCGTGGTTTAACTATTCTATTTGTGTGAATCTTAACTACTTAGACTTTATTTTTATTGTTTTTAATTTGTGTTTATTTTTATTTATTTTTTATTTTTGTCTGTTTTTATTTTTTGGGGCTAATTGGGTGGTCTAGTGCAGTGTTGTCTAGTGTGTGGATGGAAAAATTTGTACTAGGACCACAAGATCATTTGAATCTCTCTTTATAGATCAGGAAACAGAAGAAATGGCTGGCAATCGAAATATGGGTCCAGTGAGACGTACTCTGACAGATTATTCAACAGTCACTAGCCCTCTGCACTTTAACAACATCGCCAGGCCAAGGGTAAATGCTACCAATATGGAGATGAAGTCTGCTCTTATTCACTTGGTGCAGAGTAATCAATTTAATGGATTAGCTCATGAGAATCCATATTAACATCCAACCACGTTCATAGAAATATGTAATATAGTGAAGATTAAAGAAGTACCAGAAGAAGCTATTAAACTTAGCTTGTTTCCTTTCTCTTTGGGAGGCAATGCTAAGATGTGGCTAAACTTATTCCCTAAGAATAGTTTCACTATGTGGGAAGATGTGGTAGCAAAGTTCCTGAATAAATACTTTCCTCAGTCTAAAGTAAATAAAGGGAAGCAAGAAATCTCTCCTTTTCTGCAGGGTATGGAGGAAACGTTAGGTCAAACGGGGGATGGATTCAAAGGTTTGTTAAAAAAAAAACCCCACTCATGGATTTTATGAACCTACAATAGTCATTCTTTTTCTTAGAGGATTAAGGTCGCAAAGTAAATTGATGTTGGATGCCTTAGTTGGAGGTAGTATTAGATGGAAGAATCCAGAAGAAGCTTATGAGTTAACAAAGAATATGGTTGCAAATGATAATGAGATGCAGAACGAAAGAGCTCAAGTTCAACAAAAATGAGTTCTTCAGTTACAATCTCAAGATGCTCTGTTAGCTCAAAACAAGATAATATCAACAACTAGAGGCCCTAATGAAGAAAATCCCTCAACTACCAGAAGAGTTGCAGAATGTCTCTCAAGCTTAACATCAAATTTGTGAGTATGTGATGGAGATCATGTGAACGGACAGTGTGCCATGCAAGCTAATACCCAGGAAAAATTAAACTTTATAGGTAATCAAGGCCACCCAGGTAATTTCAACCAAGGGTGGAAACCTTACCCAAGCGTGGGTCAAGGGCAAGCTAAGCAATTTAATAGAACACCACAAAAATAATGGCAACCATAACTCTCCTTACCTGAAAGGATGGCAAAGCTAGAAGACACCCTTCAATAATTCATGCAAGTATCCATCTCCAATCATAAAAGCACTGAAGCTGCCATTAGAAATTTGGAGATACAGGTTGGCAAACTGGCTAGGAAGTTAGAGGAGATGCTTGTCAGGAATTTTGGAGCTAATACTGAAGTTAACCCTAAGGAGGAGTGCAATGTCATTATGACTAGAAGTGGCAAGATGTTAAATGAGAGAAAAGTTGAGAGAAAAGAAAAATCTAAGTTGAGTGAAAAAGACAAGAAGAATGAAGAGAAAAGAAAAGAGGTTGAGAGAAAAGCAGGTGAGAAACATGAGGAGAGAGAAGAGAGAAAAATAATAATCGAGAAGCCCCTTCCTTATCCGAAATGCTTTTCAAAGACTGAAAAAGAGAAGAAATTTGGGCATTTTAAGAAAATCTTCAAGCAATTGGAGATTACTATGCCCTTGACCGAAGCATTACAGCAAATTCCTACTTATGTGAAGCACATGAAGCAATTCTTCAGCAAGAAGAAGAAATATCTAGATGAGGTAACAATTGAAGTACAGGGAAATTGCAGTGCCATCATACAGAAGCCTCTCCCTCCGAAATTTAAAGACTTGGAGAGTTTCACCATTCCTTGCACCATTGGAAGCCAACATATAGGGAAGGCTCTTATTGATTTAGGGGCTAGCATCAACCTGATGCCCCTATCTATGCTCAAAAAGTTTAGTGGTCTTGAAGTCAAACCAACAAGAATGATGCTTATGTTGGCATATAGGTCTGTCAAATACCCTTATGGTGTAGTAGAATACGTGGTGGTGAAAATTGACAAACTTCAATTCCCGGTGGACTTCGTAGTGATGGAGATGGAGGAAAATGCAGAGATACCACTCATCCTTCGACGACCATTCATGAAAACAACCAAGGTTGTCATTCATGTAGATGATGGATTGCTAACTTTAAAGGACCAAAAAAGAGAGGTAACTTTTAATGTCTTTGAAGCTGGGCAGCTAATTCAAGAAAAGCATACTAGTCTTAAAACAACAGATGAAGTTCTATGATTAACTATTCTACCTCATAAAGCTGTCAAGTCGGTCAAGAAGAGGATTAATTGTTCCTCTACAAAAGTAGAAGGGGAGGAAAAGAGAAGGAAGAAAAATTGGTTCACCAAAACCCGATGTGAAGAGTGATGAACCCAAACCTAGCACACCAGTGAAATTTAAAATGAGTTATGGGTTATCAAGACTATCAAGGAAAAGGGAGTTTTTGAGATTGAGGCTCCTTACTCTAGGAGAGTCAAGTTGGTGGCAAGAAAGTTTCTGAGATTTTGTTGGCGTCATGAAGGAAAGAAGAATGTCAACATTAAAGATCCAAATTGAGCTTAATGGTGTCAAGCTAATGATGTTAAATAAGCGCTTAATAGGAGGCAACCCAACTTTCTAAACTTATCTTTTTATGCTTTGTTGAACTTTATTTTGTTTTTAGTTATAGTTTATGTTGTAATTAGCTTGAATGAACTATGCTGATATGGTTTGACTATAGACTGTGTTCTTTGGATGAGTAATATTGCTTTATGATGATTTGTTGTATTAATTGATGTTGAGATGATGCATGATTAGCTTTATAAATAGGTGGTTGCTCATAATTGATTGAAACAGATGCATGAGGTTTAATTGTGATTGATATGTTGGGCGGGATGTTTATCTGATTTTGGAACTTGATTACCCTATTAGAGGATTGGACTCCAGAGTTTTTGATTGATTTGAATGTTATTGCTTTGAAATCATGATTGACTTTGCCTAAGTTTTTATGATTAAACCACTTGTTTGCTTGTTACAAATGATCAAGGCCATTTGTTCTTCTCCCATTTAAGCCAATGCATTATTTCAGCCCAATAAAAGAACAATGTTTCTTCTACCCTTTGAACCTTAAACCTATAAATGTGAAAAAACCCTTTTTGAAATCTTTACCTTGAGTTAAGTTGAGTATTTTTATATGGTATGGAGAAAGGCTCAAGTTTGGGGTTGTTGGGAATTTTGAAAAAATTGTGAAAATAGAAGAAAAGAGTGTTGAGCTAAATATTGAGCAAAAGAATTGAAAAGAAAAAGAAAAAAAGAGAAGAAAAAGGAAGAAATGCTCAATGAATGAGAAGTTAGGATTAAGTGAAAATGGTTTCTCAATTGAAAAGGGGAAAGAGAGATGGTGTTTAAATGTTAAATTATGAATTATGCACTCTCTTAACTCAAGGATTTTGTTGTCTAGAAAAACCAAATTTTCTTCTTAGCCCAGCCACATTACAAGCCTAGAGAATACCTTGTGATGATAACTTGCTTATGAGTGTGTTTGATGGTGTTTAAATGAAAGGAAAAGTTGATTGATGTGACATTGTGATAGTAGAGTGAATAAGTCACCTCAATACACCTTTGAGTTTGAGTGAAACACTTTCCTTGGTGAGGAATAGCTCCATGCACATTATGATTACATTCTTGCTTGGTTTTTGATCACTTATAAGGTTTGCATCTGTTGTGTATTGTGTGAGTATGTGAGCACCATAGTTGAGCTTGATTGGCTAAGATATCTGTACATCTTGACTGATATTTTTATGATAAGCAGATATAAGTGATTACTTGTTCTAGAAGAAAGTGTTTTGTGGTTGAACCATTGAAGTTTTGTTGTTTAATCTAAGTTGTGTTTTGTTTTCCTTGAGGACAATAAAAGTTCTAAGTTTGGGGTTGTGATAACGGGTGATTTCACCGTTATCTGTGACTTAATTTTGATACTAAATGAACCCTTTTTGACTTAGAAACTTGCTTAAACTCATGTTTTTAGTTTATTTTGTGAATAAAGAGAGTTGAGATTAGAACTTATGATTTTATCAATAATTCCCTTGATTTTGTAGGAAATTTGGATGATTTGGAAGAGGAGTTGAAGTACCAAGGAGTTGGAACTCAGGAAGGAATGAAACAACATAAGAAAGGGAGATCGCAGGACGCATGAGTGCCCTTTTCAGGGGCCCTCAGTGCTAGAGGCTCGCATTGACGCCTAATTGCCCCTTTCTGAAGGCCCTCAGTGTTGAAGACTCGCAGTCACGCCTGGGCGCCCGTTTTGGGGCGCTGAGCACCAACTTTTCTGTGTCGTTCCACGCCTGGGCGCCTTCTGAAGGATGCTGAGCACAACTACTATCATACACCGTCTGAGCGCCCCACTTTGAGTGTTGAGCACTGGCGACATGGGCTTGGACTTTTTATTATATCAATTTAAGGACCCAGACACTCTAGGGTTTGTATGTCTTGACAGAAGTGATGCAAATTAACACTTTTCGACTCTCTGGAGGTAGGATTGGATGCGGGAGCACTCCTATTCGATTTATAGGGTTTATCTTTCATTCTTTTTCCATTGTACATCTAGTTTCTCCATGACAATGGGGAACTAAACTATATTTATTGTTGGGGGATGATGTAACCTTGTGAACTCTCATGTATTTAAATTGATTCTTATTTACATATGCTTCTTTCATTAATTGTTAGGGTTATTCTTCTTTGCTTAATGCTTTCTTTGTTTAACTCATTCATGGCATGATGTATGATTTGCATGAGTATCAACAAATATCTTATAATTCATGATCTGGAGAATCTCTCCCAAGGGAACTATTTCCTATACATATAGGGATAGAATGCTTAGTTATCTTAAGCTTCTAATCGTAATGCAGAATTAATTATTAGGGATGGAAGACATTGTGACCTAGTAATTAAGGATAGGCTTTCTTCGCCGAGACATTGGGTTTTAAGTACTTTAGAAAATGATATTGACATTTAATGAAGAAGATGAATCCTTATATACATGAGAGGGATTAAGTGAAATCAAAACGCCAACAACATATTCATCTCATATTAAAATCAACCATTCACTTTTGTGTTTTTCTTCAATTGATCAAAATTGCATTCATATTTACTTTTTTGCATTTTGCATTCCAAACCTAAGAAATTTGTTCCTGAAGTTCTAATTAGTTAAGCAATTACACAACTCTTTAGTGTCGTGAGTCTCTTGGTAAACAATACTTGGTCTTACCAAACTATTATTACTTGATACGATTCAGTATACTTGTTGTAGTATTAACAGTCGTGCAAGGTGGCATGTCTAGTAGAAATTTATAGTGTCGAGGTCGTTGGTTTTCCTTTTCTTGGTTCATCGTTCCCGTCTCCTCTCAGACAGTTATTCATCGCATTTAGGTTGCTCTTTTTCCTTTTTCAGGTGCCTTGATTGAAGAATCTTAGATTTTTATGGTTTCTCTCTCTTGTTCATCCATGACTTTTTCCATTGACGTGTCTTCTGACCTCCCTTCCTTCACCATTGTGTTTGACCCGTCCATATATGTTTTTTCTCCCATGGAAAAGATGAATTTTTTAGTTTATTTATAGTCATGGTGGCTCTCCAACAATGACCTCTTTATCCACTGGATGTCAACAATGGATTCCTTAACGGCGATTCGCAATAAGAAATTTTGCATGGAGCAACCTCTTAGATTTGTTGCTCAGGGAGAGTCTTTTGGGTTTGTATTTTGTCTTCTATGTCGTCTTGCAAATCCTTAGCAATTTGTTATCACCCGAGTGTAGAAGCAGATATTTTCACTAAATCTTTATGGATTATATTAGTAACAAGCTCGGTGCATACGATTTGTACGCATTAGTTATAGGGGGAGTGTTAGATATTATCTTTATTTTATATTTATTATTTATCTTTAATTAGTATGTTATTATATCTTATTTGTATTTTGGGCTTAGCCCATATTTCTTGTATTATAAATAGAAGACCCTATGTGTATATTCAACACAAGGAAGATAAATCTCATATATAGTTTTCATTATATTCAACATGTTGGAAGTATCACATCAACTAGAGATAAGGCCAATTTATAGTACATAAGTGGGTGCAAACCTCACTTTACAAACTGGTTTTGTGGGGTTGAGTTAGTCTTAAAGTCCACTTCTTAACATGGTATCAGAGTCAGGTTAAAGTCTATCCTAGCAAGATTTGTGTGGACATATTGTTCCACCCGCTCTTGATGTGAGGGGGGGGTGTTGGAAGTCTCACATCGACTAAAGATAAGGTCAATTTATATTATATAAGTGAGTGCATACCTCACCTTACTAGCCAGTTTTGTGTGGTTCAGTTAAGCTTAAAGTCTACTTCTTAACATTAGATTTGTACGACTTTTATATTCCTTGAACTTTAATGCGATATTGGAATTCGTTATTGTCCAAAACTTTGATACATTTTAGTCACTATATTCACATGCATGCACATACATACGTACATACACACATACACATACAAATGCACATAATACACATGAGAATATAAATTAAACATTAACATTTGATCATTTCTTACCTCTCCTCGTCATATCTATGCTAATATGGTCCTTTTTCAATATGATATACTCTTATGAATACATGACCATTATAGATAAATGACATACAAACAAGCAAAATAAGGTTAAGTTAGAATTATAAAACGAAACTTATATATACTCTCATGGATGTAATCCCAATTATATCATCAAACATCTCTTCAGTTTTTAATTAATTAAATTTCGTCTAAAAAAATATTCCTTGCCTAACAACATAATCCATGTGATTTTTTATCTAAAAAGCTTGTTAAGAAGTAGACTTTAAGCCTAACTCAACCCCACAAAACGGCTTATAAGGTGAGATCTGCACCCCACTTATATATTATAAATTGGCCTTATCTCTAGTCATTGTGGGACTTCTAACACCCCCCTCACGCCGAGGTATATACATCTCGAGCGTGAGACTAGACATTAATGGGTGGTCCGATAATGGCCCAATAGCGGGTGGAACAATATGCCCAACAAATATCGCTAGGATAGGCTCTAACCATATCTTGGATACTATGTTAGATGTGGGTTTTTGAGATAACATGCAATGAGAACTGCATCACCCCAAAAACGCGATGGTACTTGACCATGGATTAGAAGTGTACGAGTTGTTTCAATAAGGTGTATATTCTTGCGCTCAGCCACCCCATTTTGTTGAGGGGTATAGGCACATGAGGTTTGGTGAAGAATGCCATGAGAAGCCATAAAATGTTTAAATGGTTGAGAAAGGTATTCACGGCCATTATCACTGCGTAAAGTGCGAATAGAAACCTCAAACTGAGTTTTTATTTCATTGAAAAAAGTTTGGAAAATATAAAACAACTCAGAACGATTCTTCATTAGAAACAACCAAGTACACCTGAAATAGTCATCAATAAATGTAACAAAATACTGAAACCCTAAAGTTGACTTAACACGACTAGGTCCCCAAATATCAGAATGAACCAATGAAAAAGGAGATGACGCTCGTTGTGAAACACTACGAGGAAAGGAACTACGAGTATGTTTACCTAACTGACAAGACTCACACGGCAAACTTGATAATTTTGACAAACTAGAAACAAGTTGCTGCAGTTTGGCAAGACTGGGATGACCTAATTGAGCATGAAGAAGGGTTAGAGCTAATATGAAGAGCAGCTTGATTATCACATATAAGTGTCATGTGAGTGACATCTCCAAATTTCAATTCACTAAGTAATTGTTTAAGCCACACAAGCTCGCAAGTAGCAGATGCCATAGTTCTATATTCTGCTTCTGCGCTGGACCTTGCCACAACACTTTGCTTCTTACTTTTCCAAGATATCAGGTTGCCACCAATAGAGACACAATATCTAGAAGTAGACCTCCTATCAGAAGGGGAACCAGCCCAATTAGCATCTGAATAGCAAACGATTTTTGTATCGTTGTTAGGACCATATAACAAACCTTTTCCAGGTGATCCTTTAATATACTTCAGTATGCGAACAACTGCATCCCAATGGTCTTCACATGGGGAGTTTAGAAATTGACTCACCACACTAACTGGGAAGGAAATGTCAGGACCGTAACAGTAAGATAGTTCAATTTACCAACTAATCTTCTGTACCGTTCAGGATCTGAGAAAGGCTCCCCCTGATTTGGTAGGAGTTTGATGTTAGGATCCATAGGTGTCTCAACAGATTTACAGTTCATTAACCCTGTTTCCTCCAAGATGTCTAACGCATACTTTCTCTGAGATATGACAATACCATCATTGGATTGTGCTACTTCAATACCCAAAAAGTACCGGAGCTTGCCAAGATCTTTGGTTTGAAAATGGTGACAAAGGTGTTGTTTAATCTGAGAGATGCCAAGATAGTCGCTTCTTGTGAGAACAATGTCATCGACATACACTATTAAGTAGATACATCCAGCACTTGAGTGGCGATAGAACACTGAATGATCCGCTTCACTGCAAGACATACCAAATTGTTGAACAACACAGCTGAATTTACCAAACCAGGCCCGAGGAGACTATTTTAGGCCATATAAGGATTTGCGAAGACGACATACCAATCCAGATGACTCCCCCTGAGCAACAAAGCCGGGCGGTTGCTCCATATAAATTTCTTCATGTAAATCACCATTAAGGAAAGCATTTTTGACATCAAGTTGGTAAAGAGGCCATTGTCGAAGAGCGGCCATGGCAATGAATAGGCGAACAGAGGTCATTTTCGCCACTGGAGAAAAAGTATCACCATAATCCAAACCAAAAATCTGAGTGTATCCTTTGGCAACCAGTCGAGCCTTCAAACGATAATTGTACCATCAGGGCCAACTTTGATAGCATACACCCACCTGCAACCAACAACAGACTTTCCAGATGGTAATTGGACAAGCTCCCAAGTTCCACTTTTCTATAAAGCACTTAATTCATCCAGCATGGCTTGACACCAACCAGGATGAGTTAAGGCATCACTCACAGACTTGGGCAATAGGGTTACGAGTAGAGCGTATACCTTTACGGAGGGCAATAGGCAGGTCAGACTCATTTGCTGGAGCCGGAGGAGACACAGGAGGCGACACAGGAGGTGAGTCATGAGGGAGACGAGTGCGGCAACTATAAACCTGAAGGGGTGGAGTTGAAGGACGATCCTGTGGGGAATGAGAGTCTAAAGGAGGAGAAGGATCACAGACAATAGGAATATCAACAGAAACAGGTGGAGGTACAGAACTAGAAGATAGATGTGAAAAATAAAACGAATATTCATCAAAAGTGACGTCAGCGGAGATAAAATGGCGATTGAGGGAAGGAGAAAAACACTTATAGCCCTTTTGTGAGCGTGGAAATCCTAAGAAGACACATTTGTGAGATCTAGGAGATAACTTATCAAGACCAGGACTAAAATCATGAACAAAACATGTAGACCCAAAAACTCTAAGAGGTAATGGATGTAAAGGGTCTTGAGGAAATAAGATAGAATGAGGGATTTTGTTATCTAGGACAGAAGACGTTGTCCAAAACTTTGATACATTTTAGTCACTATATTCACATGCATGCACATACATACGTACATACACACATACACATACAAATGCACATAATACACATGAGAATATAAATTAAACATTAACATTTGATCATTTCTTACCTCTCCTCGTCATATCTATGCTAATATGGTCCTTTTTCAATATGATATACTCTTATGAATACATGACCATTATAGATAAATGACATACAAACACGCAAAATAAGGTTAAGTTAGAATTATAAAACGAAACTTATATATACTCTCATGGATGTAATCCCAATTATATCATCAAACATCTCTTGAGTTTTTAATTAATTAAATTTCGTCTAAAAAAATATTCCTTGCCTAACAACATAATCCATGTGATTTTTTTATCTAAAAAGCTCATTCAGTGAGAATTTTGCTCATCCTACTTTGCATAATTAAGAAATTTTCACTACAAAAAAACCCAATTTTACTAGGGGTTTTTTTAGGTTACCGGGGGTTTTAACTCCTCCTAAATATGTTTCCAAAACCGCCGGTAATTACCGAGGTTTTTTCCAAAACCTCCGGCATATCAGTTTATTTTAAAAAAAATAAAATAAAATTAATTCCATTAAGGACAACCTCAGCATTTCCAGTATATTGGCAGTATATTAGGTAACCTTGCACATATTAAGCATTTCCTTGTAGGTAACCTCAAAACAATATAAACAAATATTAAGCATCAAAATTTAGTACCCTTAAAACATTGCACATAATCAAGAAAACAAATGCCTAGTCAAAATTGAACCTTGCATCCAAAGCTCAAACTTCTCATTATACGTTACCCATCTCTCTTTGTTTCTCAAGCATCATCTGAAGACGTTTCCCTTGGTCTTCGATTGGAATTTGCAACTTTCTTTGGATTTGCATACACAACATAACAGTTACAGTCTCAGAAAGAAAGAGCAACCAAACACAACTGATAAGTTAACAACCTCAAGTTGCTCGTGAAGTCGCTTCTGGAGATCCATCTACAATTGTAATGCTTCAGTGATCCCTTTACTCCTGCAAAAGAATTACCGAAGTATGTTTCTGAGCATTGCTATGTTCACTCTGAGAAAGGAATCTCAAGGAGCAACTGTTCATATATGACATCAGAATGGTATCATAGCAAGAAATGAATTAATTGGTACTAATCTTAAATTATATCTCAAATTATAATATTAGAGAAGAGTTAAACTAAGAAAAATGTACATTCTCTAATAACTAGTATGCATGAGCCTGCACAGAGAGGGAGAGAGAGAACTAACGTTTTTAAGTCTAGAGATTTCATTTCTTCTATTGGGGTCGTCTTTTTCTCTGATGTTCCTGCATGCATAGAAAAGCAGCTCATTCACATCATGAGACAACAATAAACATTCCAGAGAGAAGGCTAGAAAGAATGAGATCACAAACATGAACATACTCTCACTACCACCAAGTTGCTTGATTGCTTCCACAAAGGCCTCGTGAAGTTAAGATGTGTGATGAAAAACAATCCAGGCAAATAACAAGAAAATAAAACAAATACCACAAGTTATTTACAAAGTATATATTGCAACTGCAAGGACGCAAAAGTGAAAATTCTTTTGAAGGAAAGCAAGAACCATAGAACTATTGCCAGCATCGTTCTAGAGAAATGAACCATACCATGTGATTCAAAACCATGATTACCATGGAAAGTACAAGTCATATACAACAAAGTGAAACAAGATTAGAAAAATAAAATAAAATAAAATCACATCCAAATATGCTTTGTCACATGATGAACTAAGTATATCTTATATTATAAACATTATTTAAGAGTATTACCTTCCAAATCAGCATATAGTAGGATCTAATGGAAGCTTTGTCACTCAAATCTACAAATTTGGCTTGGTTCCAGAGAATTGAAGCAAGAACAACATTTCCCAGACCGTAAATGTAAAAAGATTCCTCCATGTTGCTTTTTTTCAAGAGCATCTCCAATTTAATACATCTAAAATATCACTTCAAATATCTTCTATAAACACAATTGTTCTTTAATTTCGTAACTACAAACAGTAGTTTAATTTTTTTATTAATTTAATGTCCTTATAAGGAGTAAGAATAAATAAGTTTTAAATTTCAAATGTTTTTGAATCAGAATATAAAATTTAGTGCTATACCAATATAGAATCCTACAATATACAAATCCCCAAGGGAAAACGAGGAATGGAAAAAAAATATTAAATAAATAAGGAGTGGAAGAAATAACATAACTTACAATTTATATGTTAGGCTAGAAGCCACTCACAATAGCCAGAAGCATCTTTAATCCCCATTGAAGTAGGGGATTTTAATGGTAATATTGGATGTGCCAGATGTAAGTGCATGGCCTGCCTTGAGTGAACTTCTTGCTGACTCCAAAGCTCAGGAAGTTTGAAGAGCCATCTCGGCATGCAGTTGTAGACATGTCATAGCCATCTAAACAACAAAATCCTTAAACATGTCATAGTCATCTATAGTTAAATAAAAAAATTTATTGGGAATAGGAAAATAACAGAAGTTAAACCAAAACATAGAAGAGGATAAGGGGGGCTTTGCAAAGCTCTACAACAGAACAAAAAAGACTGAGTAAAATTTCCTAGGGATAACAAGCTACCTGACAAATGCTTATCAGTTAATACTTTAAAAGCAAATATATTGTCATGAACAATTAAAATAAATATCAATAGAAGTCCAGAATGAGACCAATATGTAACCTTAGCACCATAAAATAACTGTAGACCAATGCAAAAAAATCTAAACCTTTTCATATAGCCAAACTACAAGCAGATATAATTGAAAAGCTTCTAATAACTAGAAGAACGAATTTAAACCTCTCTGAAATGAAATGGAAGTAGGGTGAATGAAATGAAATTTCAAGGCTAGTAGAAATTTCAACATTTCCATCGAGCAAGGCAAATGAAATGGAAGTAGGGTGAAGGGATACAAATACACATGAGGCAGCAAAAAGAACAACTCTTCTCAAATACGCTTCCTAGTGATGACAAACCTCTCTGCATGGATTAAAAAGCAAAGTTGAAAGTTTTCCTGCTTTAGCACACTAGAAAAACAACATAGCAAGAGGTATAAACATATACAACCAATATAGGACACTAAATTATCAACTCCATTAGCATGTGCAAACAGAGTTTTTTGGATTATGCCAATCCTCATATTGTTTCCAATTAAATAAACAACTTATATCTTAGCGAGTACTTGGATCTTAACATATTCAAGAGCAAAGGAACCAGTACAGAAGCTTCTGGATGCATGGCTACAGATTTCATACAAACCCCAAGCATGTAAATGAGTTTCCCCAAGACAATGAAATCCCTGCCAAGCAAGTCAACACCATGCTTTTTCTTATCATATCCCTCCATGGCAGGAAGCATGAATACAACATACAAGGGAAACTTGTTATGGGAATACTCCATCTGGTTTTGTGGTGCAGGAGATCGCAGACTCCACCTGCGTGTTATGGAAATGGAGAGACACTTGTGCGAATCACAAGCTTCTCAAAAACGCTATCGGAAGCTCCTCAAAAAGTCAATCGCAAGGTCGGTGAGCTCCAGATTTTTGAAAATAGGGGTTTAGAGGAGGAGAAGGCATGGAAACCAGGGATTGCAAAGGGACAGAGGGTTACGAAGATGGAAAAATTGAGACGCGAATGCTGAAGATGAGGAAGTCGAGAAACGAAGGTGAAGATGGAAACAACGCCCACCGCCGTGTCACCAGCTTGCTCTCCCCCTTCCACGTCGTCACCCACCGCCAGAAGAACCTTTTCTTCGACGGCGCTGTGTCCGAGCTGTCTGAGTGTCACGTTGTGCTGTGTTTGCACTTCTACGGTGACGACGAGCGGTGCGTCGTTTCGCTGAAGGTGCGAGCGGTGCTGGTGGACAGCGTCAGTCGCGTGGAGGAGGACGAGGAGGATCTGGACCCACGGGTCAGGCGCGAATGCGTTGCAGAACCTGGGAAGTTGGGATCGGTGGAATCTAGGATTTTGCGGAGGAGTTTGGAACTGAAAAGGGGTGTAGGATTCGGAAGGTTTGGGAGAAGATAAAAAGAAAAAGTAAAGTTTCAAACTAAACGAAGAGGAACTAGGGTTTTTCAAAAAATTATTTAAAAAAAATAAATAAACGTTAGGGACGGTTGTTCTTATAAACCGACAGAATTACTTAGGGATTTAGAAACCGCCGAAAAATAACCCTGTTAAAATATATTATTTTTGTATTATATTAAGTGATAAATTTGGTTTAAAGTATGTGTTTCCTTCATTTTCTTATGACTCGGATGGATTGTTTTGTTTCAAATTAACAACTTAAATCAATTTGATTCAATTAAAATATTCTAACTTCTCCCTACAAAACATACAACAAATATTTCATTTTAAATTACTTCAATTAATCAAATAATTCCATCTCAAACTCAAACATTTTAAATACATTCAAACAATACACAATTCTTGCATAAAATCAATTATTATGATCATGTCATGTGTCACTGTCACATTTAAATTATCTATAAGGCATTATTAAAACTTAACTAGCTTCTTTTACTTACGCTTTTTTATAGTTAAATATTCTAACCTGTCTTATATAAAAAAAGAAAGGTACACATGAAAAAAAAAACACTTTAATCAATCATTTAAACATATTCTTATGATCATCAAATTACTTATCATCTTTGTCCTTAAAAAGAGCACATCAATATCCTTAATCTCATTTCTGACAAAACTTTCCAACATCAACTTAAGAAAAGCAACATAAAGAAACTTACTCTAAAAAAATTTTAATGGCTCAAACTTGTTATGTTCTCCATGGATCATCAAGGAAGGCTATGATCTAATAAAGAATGAATAAATTTTTCAAAATCTAGAAAAAAAGATAGAAAAAATAATATTTAGCAGAGATAATGATTTTTTCTTAAATAATGTTTGAACCATATATTTATAGTTCATGTCAATTTTACCACTTTTGTTTTAAACAGTTAATTAATCCTTCCGTTTTTAATGTGAAATAAATTTTTATTTATTATCTTATTCTAGAAAATTACTTAATTAAGATGTCACTATTGATATTAATCAATTAGTACATTAAAAGATGGACCACACACAACGTTCGATTTTACTATGGCATTATTGAAATAACCAATTCTGACTTTAAGTGGATAAGTTAGTAAGAAAATCAAAATAATATAATTTTAAAATATAATGTTTGTTTTTAACAAGGAAAAGTTATTTTAAATGTCCCAATTATAGAATTTAAGGATATTAGTATGCATATCTGACGCAAGAGTTTTTTTTTTTAAAAATATTTTTTATGTAATCCAGTATATAATGAATCATATTTTAATTAATTTATAAATATGTTATAAATAAATTAAATATTGAAAAATTATTGTGTACTAAACAAATTAACAAAAGTAAATAGCACTTAATTCTATTATAAATAGCTTTGTTTCTAAAGTAAATAATTATGTATTCATTAATAACACTTATTATTATGTGATACATATATAAATGATTCTTTTTTATATGATAAAAATAGCACTTATCTCAAATTAAATGTCATAGTATCTTTTGCTTGCATATATACTCATCTCAAAGTAAAATAACATGAATCTGTATATATCTTAAAATATCTAAAAAATTGAAGGAGGAACATCTCAAATAAAGATTTAAAAGTTTAAAAAATAACTTTTTGTAAAGTCCTAACATTGTGATTTCATCTATGCTACAACAGAATGTTTTTACTTTAAGAAGGAAAAGCTGTTTTAATAGTATGCTTATCTGACGCAAGAAGTGTTTTTAAAATACTTTTTATATAAAACAGTATATAATAAACCATATTTTAATTAATTTATAAAATATATGTTATAAATAAATTAAAATTCGAAAGATTATTGTGAAATAATTGTAATAAGTTTAGCAGGAAAGTGAATAAACATTCAACAGTAAAAATTTAATAAATCATTATCTTTAACTGAAATTTATAACTATAATTATTTTCCTATAAAGGAAATATATATATATATATATATATATATATATATATATGTGAGACCTAGGATTTTCTTTTCTTTTTTTTATCTTTTACATTTTGGAATATGTGGGAGATTTTTGTGAAAATTAGGTATTCCAACAGTTCTCACTTTAATCTTGAATTGCATCCGAAATTGTCGACTTATCCCATGTCACATCCACGAAAAAATTAGAGATTTTCAAGAAACATTATGCACAACCTTTGACTCATTCTCTGAACAATTTATTGATGGTCGCCTCCCTCCTTATACAAAACATATCGATTCTATTTCAAAACTGTTTAATTCTAATTTTCTTTAACTAATATCACTTCCATTTCAAATCCATTTAACATATTTAATTTAAAAACTATTGATGTTCTATTGATGTTCTACAAATCCATTTAGCATAGCAATTGTGGCTATTATTCTGCTACTTAGTTTTCTACAAGATCTATTTAACTAAGACACGTATAGAATGAAATAGACTTAGTCCTTTTAAATTATCTATTTGACTCTTATTTTCATTAATTTTGTCTAATATAAAATTTATTTTATTAAATCTATTATATATTTTTGTAAATTTTGTTTAATTTCGTTATTTTTTCAACGTGATCTAACTATTAAAGAATTGTGAAAGAGTTCATGGTTTTTTTAGTCTTTTATTAATTTTTTTAATTTTTTCTTCATTTAAAAAAAGTTGTACACATGTCAAGTTAATGTTGTGTTACGTGATAATATGAGTATCACATGTCAAATTAATTTCAATGTCACGTGTTAAGTCAATATTTGTGTTATCTGTCAATGTATCATTTGTAAGTGTTTTGATTTCAATTCAGTTTTAATTTTTGCTAATTTTCAGTTTAATCTCGAATTTTATTAATTTTGTTCAATTCAATCCTAATTTTTAATTTTAGAAGGAAAATTCTTCGTTCTCTTTTAAATCAGAAGAAAAGTTCTTTACTATTTTTTAGATTAGAAGAAAAATTATTTATTATTTTTAAAATTAGAAAAAAAATTATTTATTTTTTTAAAAATTATAAGAATTTTTTTTTAAATTATAAGAAAAATTCATCATTATTTTTAAAATTAAAAGAAAAATTCTGATTTATTTATAAAATTAGAAAAAATTATTCAATACCTTCTAAAATTAGAAGAAAACTCTTTAGTATTTTCAAAGTTAGAAGAAACATTCTTCATTATTTTTAAACCAATTCTATCCTTATATAGAACAAAAATCAAACATGATTCTAATAATTATATTTTAATACTATAGTTATAATTAGTTTAAAAATAATGAAAAAACATTTAATAAAAATATAAATTTTAATAAAAATTATGTTTGATCTCAATTTAGAAAAAAATAAAATTGATACTGATTTAAACAAAGTTAATAAAAATTAAGACTAAATTAAATAAAATTAACTAAAATTAAGACTCCATTTAAAAAATATTTCACTCTAATAATAATATCTTTGACCACATAAATAAAGATTATGGATGCTCCATTGTTTCTAAACAGAACACATTGGCATGGTTCGTGTAAGGCCATGAAGCTATTATTATTCTGATATACATTTAGCAGAAACAATGGCAAAAGTGTTTTGGGTGTTTATGGCCATAGACTTTGCAACGACCACCTTTTTCGCAGGGATGCTTCAGGCAAAGAGAATTACAATGTTCCTCGTCTTTTGTTCCTCGCTTGCAACTGCGTACATGATTATCATAACAGCAATATATATGCATGTGAGTATCTTTTATCTTCATCAATTCAGCTAAATCCATCACACCATTCTCGTACATTGATTCTGCTCCAACTATTTTCAGACAACAATTATTCATTATTGAAACTTCAGAAGGAACATATATGCATGATTTTCAAGAACTAACTTTAATTTAGACATGCTTTTCGCCTAAGAAACTTTTCATAGGCTTTGGTTACATAGCAGTTGATCAAACCACTCAAATTCATTGGTATGGAACATATATTCCACTATACAGCCTGGTGAATATATTCTTAAGCAGCAAAGATTAATCACAATTAAAGTTGTTTGGTTTGTATGATCATGAAATTGAGTTTACCTAACAATGAAACGATGACGATAATTGTTGCGTAGAGAGGTAGAACCCTTTTGGCTATTGTCATCTTTTCTGAAGTCTGAGTCTTTCAAGATGAGGTAGAGTGATTGGATAGTTAATCTATGAATAAAATCGGAAAAAATTTCACTTATAGAATATTTTCCAACACTCAAGTAAATAAGAACATAAGAAAATATAATTATAGAAAAGTATATGAAATTGAAACTCATGTGAGAATGTATCATATATATAGGTAAACATGAATTGTTAAAATAATTAATTGATAATATTATTGGTTGAGAAATTATATCTAAGGAATATTATTGATTAAGATATTATACTCTATTTAATTTATTATTTATAAATATTTTTAAATTTAATAAGATTCTTGACATATTTTCTTCATAATTAAATTTATTATAATGTAATATTTTATAATATATTGTCAATATTTATTACAAAAGTAATATACTCATAATCTTGAATTTAAATTATAATTTTGTCTATTGATGGTGTATATCGGCTAAAACTAGAATATTAGGTAATATAAATAGGTAGGCAACTTCACTTTTGCATCATCCTTACTTAAGATGAGAAATAATTATAATAAGCCAAAAATTTGAAATTAACGTTTATATATTTATTTACGTGGGATTTTGTTTTTTTTTTAAAAGAATAATATATATGAAACAAATTATACAAATATTGTCTAATTTTGTCAAGCTAGTTTATTCTTTCTTTTTTTTTTCTCATTTCTACACTCTTTTATACATCATGAGTACATTTTTCTTTTTATATCTATGTAGAGATATGTTTTACGTACCAAAAAAAAACATATGGAGAGAATTAGGATTTCAAAATATTCAATATCAAAACAAATCATTAAAATACAATCAAATTTAGAAGTTAAAAATAATTAATTATTATATTGAATAAATTAGTTTCTACTTTTAAATTAGAGACTAATTTAGAATCAATAATACTAAGTAGTTAAAATTTATGTAATTAATGCTAGATATTACTTTAGACTTTAATTTACAAATCAATTAGAATTTTTTTATTAATAATATAGACCATTTTAGATATCAATAATTTTTAATTTATAAAATAATGTCTAATTTAGTTAATATAATGACTAATTAGTTTTTGTCTTTAAAATTGATTAATATTTAATGATTTTCTATTAGTGATTGTATTGAAATAGTGCAGTTATTTGGTATACCTGTTTGTTACACTTCATGATCTACTCCATCCTATAGTTGATCAGCCTTCAAACTTGAATTCTGACATCTTCCTATCCTTTGTTTTCCTGTAATAACAACACCATTCAACTATTCTTCCAAACATTTAGTCACTTAATATTTTCCATAAATGTCTATAAAAAGTTCTATATACATAGACTTTGTGTCATTTCTATATTTATTCTTATTAAACCATCCATTTTCAACATTGTTTCTAGATCTCCATTATGCCATATTTATAACTTTTTTCATATGATTCTTATAAATTTATGCAATAATTTTGTACTAATGCTTTAATGCAAATGTTTAGGCATAAGCATCACATATGAAAATTAATCTTTTTATCAATGCCTAATATTTTATTTGTACCCAAATATATATTTACTCTACATCAATCCTTCTATTGATGAACACAATTTTGTTTCTCTATTAACAAATATTCAAAATAACACAAATCTGCACAAATTTTCGTATTTTATTTTCATTGTCATTAATATATTGTGCACTAAATTGCATAGATTGATGTTTAGCTTGTTAGTGTTTTAATAGTTGTTGTCCAATCCATCTATTGCACAATTTTCATACACAATTGGCAATCTTGCAAGTAAAAAATACATGACTAACAAACTCCTTATATACCTCACACGTAGCACACATCACATTCCCCATATTAATTCCTCAATTAATATTATCTAAGTTCAATTTCATTGCTACTTTATTAAGATTGACCCTTCAAGAAAAGTTTTGTTATTCTATTACACAATTGACAATTTTACAAGTAAATAATACATGACTAAATAACTCCTCTTGTACCTCACACATAGTACACATCCTATTCCCCACATTAATTCATCTATTATCTAAGTTAAATTTGGTTGCTACTTTATTAAGTATGACCCTCCAAGAAAAGTATTGTTACCCAATCCACCTATTTCACAAATTTTATACACAATTGGCAATTTTGCAAGTAAAGAATACATGACTAACTAACTCCTGATGTACCTCCCACATAACACGCATATGATTCCCCAAATTAATTCCTCTATTTATCTAAGTTCAATTTCGTTGTTACTTTATTAAGTATGAACCTCCAAGAAAACTGTTGTTTTGTCAATATTTCTATTGCACAAATTTCATATGAAATTGGAAATCTTGCAAGTAAATAATATACGACTAACTAACTCCTCATGTATCTCATACATAGCACACATCCTATTCCCCACATTAATTCCTTTATTATCTAAGTTCAATTTTGTTGCTACTTTATTAGGTATGACCCTCCAAGAAAAGTGTTACCCGAATTCATCTATTGTACAAATTTCATACACAAATAACAATCTTGAAAGTAAAGAATACACAAATAACTAACTCCTCATGTACCTAACACATAGCATGCATCATATTTTCCACATTAATTCCTTTATTATCTAAGTTAAATTTTGTTGTTACTTTATTAAGTATGACAATTGATGCTCAACGAAGCAACCAAATATACCAGCAAGTATACTTGGTAGAATGTAGTACAACAAGTGTCGTATCCACATGAATTTGACAAAACAACACAATGTTCTAATTAGTTTGATCGTGCATGAAACAATAAATGGATTACGTAAAGTATAAAACAAAGTTGATTTATTAAACAGAAATTTTGACAACAAAATGCCTTATAAAATGGTTTAGAGTTGAAAATGATTGACTTTCAGATAATTAAAATGTGTTGAAGCTCGACTACACCATTTCTCCCTCTTTTGTAATGGTTGAGTTATTAGTTATGAATCTGAACTTAATCATGTCTTGGGAGTTCTCCTTGAATATAACTCTAGGTCCATTCGTAGCACCTAGAGCCTAAGATCACCAAACTTCAGTATGATTCTTTGGTGACTACTTGAATGGATCACCTGCATTAAGATCAAGAAATTATAACTAACTAGAGCTTTACATGTAGACCTAGCATTTAAAATTAGGAGGAGAACTGATTGGTGATAACGGTTTAAAACACCGTTATTTGTGACGTGATTTTGATACTAAAACAACCCTTTTTCACTTAGAAACTTGCTTGGACTCATGCTTTTTCATTAAATTGAGTGAATAAGAGAGTTGAGGTTGACTTCAATGATTTTATGACTAATTCCCCTTGTTTTGGCAAAGATTGAGGTAATACTAGAAGAAGAGATGAAGAGCCAAGAAGATGGAGCTCAAAAGGGCCTGAAAAAGCACCAGAAGGAGGGATAGCACGAAGCCTGGGCGCCCTGAATGGAAGCTTGAGCGAGGAAAATCGACGTCCACCGCTTGGGCGCCCTCCCTGGCCACTTAGGAGGCGGGGTCTCGAAGCTTGGGTGCCTTATCTGGAGGCCCAAGCCTTACATGAGGTGTTTTCACCGCACGGGCGCCCTAAGTGGGGCGCCTGAGTGTCAGGTTCTTGTAGATCAGGCCTAGTTTCTACTCTGTTTCGACTTTATTGGAACGAACCTTGGTTTTGCTCGTTTTTGACTCTATTTAAATGACCCTAGAGCTCTAGGTTTTGTATCTCTGGCAGAAAAGAGGGCATCAATACATTCTTTTCCCAATTCTTAGGCTTTCTCTGTCTTATTCTCTTCCATTGTTCATATAGTTTCTCCATGTCTCTAGGGAACTAATTTCCATTTTTTGTTGGGGGATGATGTAACCTTGTAAACTCTCATGTATTTGAATTTATTCTTAATTCCATATGCTTTTTCATTAATTGTTAGAGTAATTCATATGTTTCAATGCTTGCTGTGTTTAACTCATTCATTAGCATGATTTATGAATTGCATGAGTGTCGGGAGGTTCCTGACAATTCAGGTTCTTGTTGAATTACTCCCAAGAGTAATATTGCTCAGGGATGAGGGTATGAGTCTTGGTCGTCTTTAAGCTCTTGATCTTCACATCTTATTACTAGGAATGCTAGGAATTGCATGAACTGGTAATTTGGGACAGGCTTATTCGCCGAGGGATCGGGTTTAGGTGATTTAGTAGTGACGTTGGCATTAATGCATAAAGAAGAATTCTTACATACATGAGAGGGAACTTGGTGAAATCTAACCCCAACAACATATCCATCTCATATTAATCAACATTCGTTCATATTTGTGCTCCTTTGGTATTGATCAATTGCATTCATATTTAATTTTATGTTCTTGCATTCAAAACCAATGATCTCTTTTTATTTAAGTCTTAATTAATCTTGTTATCACACGACTGTTTAGCGCCGAGAGTCTTTTGAGATACGATACTTGGTCTTACCGTTTTATATTACTTGTGCGACTCGATACACTTGCTAAAATAGTCCAACAAGTTTTCGGCGCCGCTGCCAGGGACTCACGGTTTAAGCTATTCTATTTGTGTGATTCTTGATTAACTTTGACTTTATTTTGTTTTTATTTTATTCTCTTATTTTTTATTTTATTTTATTTTTATTATTTTTTATTTTTATTTTTCAATCTTTAATTTTTATTTTATTTTTATTTTGTGTTCTATTCTATTTATTTTTATTTTTGTACTAATAATATTTTCTAAGGTTTTGTATTTTGTTTATGCAGAATACAGTCAGGACTAGGAGCAACAAAAATTCTGAACCTCTTCTTGAAGGACTTCAGACTAGAAGGGGGTCGAGAAGAAATAAATTATCTAGAGAACCTTCTTTAGAGAAAATTTCAAAGGCCTCCCAATCTAATTTGGAAAGCATGGAGAACAACGGTGGTAAGCGCACTTTGGCTGATTATGCAACAATTGTTGGCCCTCACCATTTTAATAGCATTGCAAAGCCGAGGGGCAATGCCGCAAATATGGAGGTGAAGCCTGCACTGATCCATCTGGTGAAGAGCATCCAATTCAATGGACTGTCACATGAAAGTCCAAATGAGCATCTGACCACTTTTAATGAGATATGCAATACTGTAAGCTGAATGAAGTGCCAGATGAGGCTATTAGACTAAGCTTGTTTCCTTTCTCACTAGGAGGCAATGCCAAATTGGGGTTGAACTCCTTCCCTGAAAATAGCTTCATTGAGTGGGAAGATGTGGTTGCAAAATTCTTGAATAAATATTTCCCACAATCTAAGATCAACAAAGGGAAGCAAGAGATCTCTTCTTTTAGACAAGGCATGGAGGAGACCTTGGGCCAAGCATGGGATATGTACAAGAGCTTATTGAGAAAGAGGACTATTCATGGCTTTGATGAAGCAACGGTAGTCATCCTTTTTCTTGGTGGTCTTGTTTCACAGACAAAATTGATGTTGGATGTCTCAGTTGGAGGCAATATCAGGTGCAAGCCCCCAGATGAAGCCTATGAATTGATTGAAAATATGGCTGCCAATGACAATGAGATGTACAGTGAAAGAGGAGCTCCAGCCCAACCTAGAGGAGTTTTCCATCTACAGTCTTATGATGCCTTGCTTGCTCAAAATAAGATCATTACTCAATAATTGGAGGTCTTGACAAAGAAACTTTTACAGCCACAAAAGGAACCTCAAAATGTGGCACAAGTTCAATAACAACTTTGTGAGCTATGTGGTGGTGACCATATTAATGGTCAATGTGCAGTGCCCAAAAACCTTAATGAAGACGTCAATTACATGGGCAACCAGTTTCGTCCCAATAATTACAACCAAGGGTGGAAATCTTACCCAAGCAGTGGACAGGGACAGTTTGGGCAAACTGGTGGACAATTCAATAGGCCACCACAACAGCAGCAGCAATAGTGGCAGCAACAACCCTCTCTGGCTGGCAGAACCACAAGGCTTGAGGAAACTCTCCAACAATTCATTTAGGAAACTGCCTCTACATAGAAAAGCACAAACGCTGCTATAAGGAATTTGAAGATGCAGGTTGGTCAGATAGCCAAAAAGTTGGAGGACACGCCTTTGAAGAGTTTTGGGGATAATACTGAAGTTAACCCCAAAGAAAAATGCAAAGCTAATGCAAGTGTGAAAAATGAGAGAGGAAAAGAAAGAGAAGAGGAGAGAAAAGAAAAAAATGAGTTGAGAGAGGAAGAGAAAAAAGAAGAGAGAAAAAGTGAGATTGAAAAAGAAAAGAAAGAAGAAGAGATAAAAGAAAAAAATGAGAGAAAGGAAGAAGAAAAGGAAGAAAAAAATGAGAATGAAAAAGAAGAGAAGAAAAAAGAGGAAGAAGAGGTTGAGAGAAATTTTTTTTTGAAAAAAATAAAAAAATTAAGAAAAATTTTCACCACCCTAAGGAGTGCCTCATAAAAGAAAAAGAGATGCAAGCAGGGTGTTTTAAAGAGATCTTCAAGAAATTAGGGATAGAAATTCCTGTGAATGAGGCATTGCAACAAATCCCTCAATATGCCAAGTTTTTGAAGAAACTCCTCAAAAAAAAGAAATATTTAGAGGAGGACACAACTGAGATACAGGGGGATTGTAATGTGATCTAGAAAAGGCACTTCCTCTTAAGGTTGAAGATCCAGGAAGTTTCATTATTCCTTGCACTATTGGGAGCCACAAAATAGGGAAAGCCCTAATTGATTTGGGGTCCAGTATCAATTTAATGCCCTTAACTATTCTTGAAAAGATTGGTGGCCTGAAAGTTAAGCCGGCAAGGATGTCTCTTTTTATGGCAGATGGATCCACCAAAAGGCCCTATGGTGTGGTGGAAGATGTGATGGTGCAAACTAACAACCTGAGATTCCTGGTGGACTTTGTGGTACTGGAGATGGAGGAAAATTTGGAGATCCCTATTATTCTTGGAAGGCCATTCATGAAGACGGCAAAGTGATCATTAATGTTGATAATGGTACTATAGCTCTCAAGGACCAAGAAGAGGAGGTGATTTTCAATGTCTTCAATGCAGGGCAGCAAGTCCAAGCAAAGAAAACTAGTCTCAAAGCTGCATATAAAGATGCATTGAGGACTAGTACCAAAGCTGCCAAGCCAAGCAAGAAAAGTAAAAAGTGTTTTTTGTCACAGGTGGAAGAAGAAGAAAAAGATAGCAAAGGAGTAGGTGTTCACCAAAATTTTCTAAAGGAACATGAAGGACGAAGGCTAGGCTTACCAGTAAAATTCAACAAGAAGCTTTGGGTTGTGAAGGAACTCAGAGCTGATGGTCTGATAGAGAGATTGAATCTCCAATTTCAAAGAGAACCAAAAAGGTGAACAGGAGGCTGTTGAAAACCAGTTAGTGTGCAGAAGGAAAGGATGACACCAAAATAAAAGATGTGACATGAACCTATTGGGTAAAGCTAGTGACGTTAAAGAAGCGCTTGTTGGGAAGCAACCCAGTTTTCTGCGCTTTTCCTTTTAAATTTAATTTTTGTTTTTATTTTATTTTTATTGTGCTCTGCTTGAATGAATTGAACTGCTTTGATTCAACATTGCTGTGTTTTGTGATGAATAGTACTTTATGAGATTCTGGTGTGTTGATTGATGTTGAGATGATGCATGATGTGATAATATACAGGTGATGACTCACAATGTATGAAACAGGTGCTTGAGATAAAAATTTGATTGAGATACTAAGCATGGTGTTTTTCTAAGTTCTAGGACTTGTGAGTTTACCTATGTGAGTTTTGGACTTTAGAGTTGTTTGTGAATAATTGATATTACTTTGAAAGCATGAATTATTTTGCCCAAATTTTCTATGATTGAACTACTTGCTTGCAGGTTTCATATGATCAAGGCCATCTTTTGTTATCCCTTATTCTTTTAGCCTTCACATGATTTTTTCCCACTGAAAAGAGAACAATTTGTTCTAACCTTTGAACCTTGAACCTTATGTATGTTGTGAAAAACCTTTTTGAAAATCTTTACCTTGAGTTAAGTTGAGAACATTTGATGAGGTACCGATAAAGGTTCAAGTTTGGGGTTGCTAGGTAGCAACCCACTTCTCTGGGCAGTGATCAATTGAAAAACAAAAGCAAGAGAAAGGCAAAAGAAAAGAAAAGAAAAGAAAAAGCTCACTGCAAGGGAAAGCTAGGAATAAGAAAGAGAGTTTGTGCTTAAATGATAAATTCATAAATGTCTCTCTTAACTCAAGGAATTTTGCTGACCAGAAAAACCAATTTCCTTCTTAGCCGAGCCAAGTTACAAGCCATGAAAAGCCCTTGTGATGATGACTTGCTTGTGAGTATGTTTGATTGTGGTTAAATGAAAGGCAAAATTAATTTGTTTGACATTGTGATAGTAGAGTGAAAAAGACATCAACACCTCACTATAAACCTTTGAGTCGAGTAATACACTTTTGAGTGCTTGAGTGATACACTTTGAGTGCTTGAGTGAAACACTTTCCTTGGTGAGAAATAGTTCTTTGAATTTCTGAATGCATCTTTGCTTGTTGATTCATCATTCTTAAGGATAGCTTCTGTTGAAAATGTATGAGCATCATATTGATTTTGTTTGAATTAAGCCATCTACACATCTTGACTGAGATCTTTATGCTGAATTTATAAAAGTAATTTCTTGTCTTGGAAGGAAAAGTTTTTGAACAATGTTGAGTCATTGTAGTGATGGTTCTGAAAAGCTAAGTTACATTCTGTTTTGCTTGAGGACAAGCAAAGTTCTAAGTTTGGGGTTTTGATAACGGTTTAAAACATCGTTATTTGTGATGTGATTTTGATACTAAATGCACCCTTTTTCACTTAGAAACTTGCTTGGACTCATGCTTTTTCATTTAATTGTGTGAATAAGAGAGTTGAGGTTGATTTCAATGATTTTATGACTAATTCCCCTTGTTTTGACAGAGATTGAGGTAATACTGCAAGTAGAGATGAAGAGCCAAGAAGATGGAGATCAAAAGGGCTTGAAAAAGCACTAGAAGGAGGGATAACACGAAGTCCGGGCGCCTTAAATGGAAGCTTGAACGAGGAAAATCGTCGTCCACCGCCCGGGCGCCCTCCCTGGCCGCCTAAGATGCGGGTCTCGAAGCTTGGGTGCCTTATCTGGAGAAGCAAGCCTTACATGACGTGTCTTCACTGCCCCGGCGCCCTAAGTGGCGCACCTGAGCATCGCGTTGTTGTGGATCAGGCCTAGTTTCTACTCTGTTTCGACTCTATTGGACCAGACCATGTTTTTGCTCATTTTTTACCCTATTTAAAGGACCCTAGAGCTGTAGGTTTTGTATCTCTGGCAGAGAAGAGCGCATCAATACACTCCTTTCCCAATTCTTAGGCTTTCTCTGTCTTATTCTCTTCCATTGTTCATATAGTTTCTCCATGTCTATGGGGAACTAATTTCCATTTGTTGTTGGGGGATGATGTAAACTTGTAAACTCTCATGTATTTGAATTGATTCTTAATTCCATATGCTTTTTCATTAATTGTTAGATTAATTCATATGTTTCAATGCTTGTTGTGTTTAACTCATTCATTAGCATGATTTATGAATTGCATGAGTGTCGGGAGGTTCCTTACAATTCAGGTTCTTGTTGAATTACTCCCAAGAGTAATATTGCTCAGGGATGAGGGTATGAGTCTTGGTCGTCTTTAAACTCTTGATCTTCACATCTTATTACTAGGAATGCTAGGAATTGCATGAACTGGTAATTTGGTACATGCTTATTCGTCGAGGGATCAGGTTTAGGTGATTTAGTGAGTGATGTTGGAATTAATGCATAAAGAAGAATTCTTACATACATGAAAGGGAACTTGGTGAAATCTAACCCCAACAACATATTCATCTCATATTAATCAACATTTGTTCATCTCTGTGCTCCTTTTCTATTGATCAATTGCATTCATATTTAATTTTATGTTCTTGCATTCAAAACCAATGATCTCTTTTTATTTAAGTTTTAATTAATCTTGTTATCACACGACTATTTAGTGCCGAGAGTCTTCTAGGATACGATACTTGGTCTTACCATTTATATTACTTGTGCGACTCGGTACATTTGCCGAAAGAGTTCAAAAATTGGACCATAAGTTGGAACTAGTTCTCAGTCATTCCTAAGCCAGTGAAATAAGATACGTGAGTTCATCCAACAACAAGTATAAACAAATTTGCAAGAGAGTTTCAGAAATAAAATAATATTGCTTCAACACTTAGGAGATTTAGCTCCTCATATATAAAACAATACCAAATACAAGAGAGTTTCAGAAGGTTACATATTGCTTCAACACTTAGGAGATTTAGCTCCTCATAATGGATGACAATAATTTAATACAAAGAAGAGACATCATCTCCTAACACTCTGTCGCAATCGGGATCGCAACGGGACGACGAACCGAAAACAAACGGGTTTAAGAAAAGATTTTTGGAGTCGCCACCATAATTTATTCTGGGAAAACTATGGAAAACCATAAAATAAGACATGGACTACGAAAACTGGATTTTAGGTTCGGGAATCAGTTACGCATAAGGAAGGTATTAGCACCCTGCCGCGCCTGCCCAAAAGCAGTACCTTTAATTAAATGTATAAAGTTGACGTGGTTTTCCAAAATATTTAATTTTCCCCAAAAAAAATATAACGAAATTATTAGGAAACAAAAAAATATTTTTTGTTTTATGAACCCGACAAGAATTGATCTTGCTCCAACGTATATCCATTTATAATGGACAATCAGGGATCACATAATTCTTTATCAAAAAAAAGGTTTGTGAGTTTTTTTAAAACTGATTCTGGATTGTTTGAGATTTTTGAAAAGTGAACCCGACAAGGAATGACCTTGCTCCTACGTATATCCGTTTATGATGGAAAATTAGGGATCACGTAATTCTAGTAAAAAAAGGTTTGGTTTATCAAAAATGATATTTTTTGGATTGAAATATTTCTTATTTTTTTATTATAAAAATGGTGGGAAAAAGAAAGAAACCGACCATAGACCGACGCATACCCTTTATTTTATTATTTGTTTTTAAAAAAACGTGACACATTTATTGTTAGGTATAAAGAAAATGAAGGGAAAATGATGAAATATTATTAATGTATATGATGCATGAAGATGCATGTGCCAAATAATGATTAAAAGACAACATGTTTTATGCTTTTAAGGTAGGTCCAATGTATTAAGGTCGAAGCATTGTATATGCAATCTCACAGGGAAGGATTCCTAAACCTAAAATCAAGGCCACCAGAGCTATGGTCTTTTTCACAGCATTTTCCACAATAGTTGAAATGAACTAGGTGTGAAATTGCACGTGAAGAGAATAGACATTGGCTAGGGTTCTCACGATATCCAAACTAGAAATAGTCCAGACGTGACACCGCTACATAACCCCTCTAATTCTATGTTACGCTCAGACCCGGGTATAGGGTCTCACTCATGATATGCATAGTAATAATTCCAATAATAATAAATAAGAATATAAACAAATTATCAAAACTTTTTAAAGACCAAACATATATACAAATAAAGGGAAAAGAAAAATATAATGAGAGACCACTTCAATTTGCACATTTAATTAACAAGGCCTGATTCTCTAGCGTCCCCAGTGGAGTCGCCATCTATCTACACGTTGAAAGACTGATTTATCTACACGTTGAGGTGTCTGCTGTGAGATCAGAATCATCAATCTATTGAAGATTGGCTTGTTTCCCTGTTGTGATTACAAGAAGAAGGGTGTGTTGCGTTCTTGACTTTGAGGGGTTGCTGAGAGGATGAAGACAGTAGGAAAGAGGATTCTTGTTGTTGGTCCTTTTGTTGTATGCCTATATTTTGATTAGAGGGTTATAGAGGTGTTTTATATTTTTGACATGGAGGTCTCTATAAAAGCCTTGTTGTAAAAACCTTGATCATTATAGTGCATTTGCTTCCTGTGATTGGAAGGACACTAGCTGTAGGCAGGTTGGTCGAACCAGTATAAAAACTAGTGTTTGATTTCTCTAATCCCTACACTTTTATTTATAAGTCGACTCTGTTATGCATTAAGTCAACTTTATTTCCACTACATAAACAAGTCTTTTTCCTTGCGTTTCAAGAAAGTTTTAAAAGCGTCTCTTTTTACGAAAAAGATTTTAAAAAGACTCTGATTTTAAGTTTCACCAATTCACTCCCCCCTCTTGGTGTGAGAAAGTAAGCCATTCCTTTTCAACAACTCTATTATTCCCTTCACCTTCATTCCTTTGCTCTTCGCTTCACCTTCATTGCTCTATTCTTCCCTTCACCTTCATTGCCCTGTTCTTCCCCAACCTTCATTGCCCTAACTCGTCTTTCATTGTTTCTTTCACTTATTTCTCATTGACACCGTCGTGAGGAGGGTGCTGACGTGACATTGAGGGATCATGGTCGACGGTTTGTTGTTTCTGAATGTTGAGCATTTAATGTCATTTAGTGTTTTCTCAGAACAACAAAGTGCTTTTTGATTTCCTATTGTTGAGGTAACGTTTGACAATTAAGCTTTTCTTCTGACGATAACAAACATAGATTAAAGGCTTTATCATCTGACGAAGTAATTTTTAGCTCATGGTATTGTTTAGATTGAGTAAATGATTCTTGTGATTTTTAGCACATTTAGCTTTGTTTATGTTTTCTCTGTTGTTTTAAGTTTTAGTGTGTTTTGTCAATGGCATCATCTTGGCATGTTTTATTTTCCCGAGAGCTAAATTGAATACCCTTTAGGTACCATAAGCTTTACGCGTTTAGCTTGAACTCTGTTAGATGTTTTTCACTTGATAGTTGTTTAACATGGCGTCTGGGTTTTTTGACTTAACTTTTTTTTTCTGTTTCCTAAAATCCTAAGTTTTTTTCTAAGGTGTTTTGTGTTGGGGATTTTGGTTCTAAGTGTTGAGTTTTCATCCTATGTTGTTTTCAGATTATTTTTCCGTTTAATGTTATTTGGTTACACTTCAAAACATGAGAGCATTTAGGTGCATAGATGATTTTGTCTTAACAAAGACTGTTCAGTAGCATTTAACTTGCCACCAAAAGATGACCAACTAAAGTCTGAGCCAATTCATGGTTGTGATATCCATAGATTACCATTAACACCCAACCTTCTCCATTAGAATAAGGTTTGCCTAACAACTTAAAGGGACACTAACATCTTCTTGTGTCGGATACACTCGGCTGAACATCAACTTTGTATTTCCTTTTTTTTCCACTTCTTTCACAACCTAAAGATACCAACGTCTTTCTTCCGAGTTCACAAGTTGTTGTGTCAGATCTTATAGTAACAACAAAAAATCCAAGATCAAATGCAATCCTTCGAACCCATTCAATTAACACATCGCATTATGGAAATATTTTATCGGTTGTAAAATTATTTCTATAATCGCCCTCCACCACTTCATTTATGAAAGAAGAAAATTCAGACACAAAACTCAAATTTATTTGTGAATGCATTAACTTAAATGTATAATTATTCATCTTAAAATACTAATCACCACATAGATAATAGACATCTTTATCACTCACTATACCTCACTAAATATTAATAATAATATTAATAGTAATAATACAATTGTAACATAATAAAAGTTAGATAATAAATAAAAAAGGCGAATAAAATAAATAATTATAAAAAATTTATGGAGGAAACAAATTTTGAAATCCGTTAAACTCAAACAAATTTGGGAAATCGTAGAAGACTTAACCAAGTTTCGAAAGCCAATTATGGGTGTGACGACTTTTGAAAACCGTTCAAGCCCTTAATCAAATTTTGAAATCTAGTTAAGAGCTCGTCGGATTTCGAAAGCCGGTTAAGGATCTAACTGTTTTTAAATCCGTCACACCCTTGGCTTTCGAAAGCCAGTTAAAAGATCGTTGACTTTCGACTACCGATTGAAGGTGTGGCAACTTTTGAAATTCATTGAACCTAAAACCAACTTTTGAAATCTAATCAAGAACTTGATGGAGAAAGGGCCAAAAAATATAACAACTTAGCAAAAAGTAATAACGTAGCGAAAATTCAATCCCCCTTCTTGCGAGAATCTGCAAGGAGCACCAAACAAATAGAACAAAAATAGAATCCAAAGCACAAAGAGACAACAACAATTTTTAACGAGGAAAACCCCTCAATGCAAGGGTAAAAGCCACGAATCGTCCAGACCAAAGAAAAAAATCTACTATGATCAATAATAGGGTACAAAAGAGTCTCCAATGATAACACCAAATGGTGTTTTCAATAAGCCAATTTAACTAAGCACAAATGCTTACAAATGAGAACAAAGAAGATGAAAATTCTCCAAATCAGGGCTGCTGGTGCGGGACCGATTTCTCCTAAATTAGACCTCTGATTGACGATCCGAACGGTCAGAATGAAAAACCATATGTCTGGAACCCACTGTCAAAACATCAGCCCGATCCAACGATGAACAACTTCACAGCAATGAAAACACCAATGCAGGTTTAGGATAATGCGGGAATAACTTTCTCTCTTCCTTTTTCTCTCACTTGGATTTTGCCTCTCTTCAAATGACTCTAATGCGCTCTACTAATTTGACCCATCTCCATTTAACCTTGTGAGAAATGATGGTCCACACTATTTGGGCCTATTCTCCACATAGGAAGGGAGCCCAATAACCCAACAAATCTCCCCCTCACGACTTTGTGGAGATATCTGCCAAACTGGCGATCTTACAACAAACTTCAAACTTTCCTATTGGAAATGCCTTGGTCATCACATCAGCAGCATTATCATCTGTATGAAATTTAGCCAATTCCAACAACTTGGCATCCAAAACATCACGTATTCAATGATACCTCACATCAATATGTTTGGGTTTAGAATGAAAAGTTGGATTCTTACCAAGATGAATAGCACTTTGATAATCACAATACAACAAGTATTTACCTTGCACAAAACCAAGCTCCTGAAAGAATATATTCACCTATAACAACTCCTTACAAGATTCAGTAAGTGCAATGAATTTTGCCTCAGTAGTAGACTACGCCACACACTTTTTCAACTTTGATTGCTAAGCTAAGGCTCCCCCTGCAAACTGAATTAAATATCCAGAAGTGGACTTTCTGGAATCAATGTCTCTAGCCATATCTGAATCTAAGTAACCCACCAAAGTAGACTTATTACCTCCAAAATAAAGCCTCCAACCACTAGTACCACGAAGATACCTCAAAATCCATTTCACAGCATTCCAATGCTCTTTACCTAGATTTGACAGAAATCTGCTAACTTTACCAACAACATGTGTAATATCAGGCCTTGTACATACCATTGCATACACCAAACTACCCACCATAGAAGCATAAGGAACTTTTCTCATATCTATCTTCTGAGCTTCATTTAAAGGACTTTGTTTAACACTCAACTTAAAATGAGTAACTAGAGGAGTACTTACAACTTTAGCATTTTCCATTTGGAATCTTTGCAACACCTTCTGAATGTAGTGCTCCTGTGATAGCAAAAGTTTCTTCTCTTTTCTATCACAAGTGATACTTACACCAAGAATCTTCTTAGCAGCTCCCATGTCTTTCATGGCAAATGACTCGCCCAGTTGCTTCTTCAACCTATCAATTTTGGATACATCTTTCCCAACAATAGCATGTCATCAACATATAACAACAGTATAATGAAATCATTCTCAGAAAATTTCCTGACAAAAACACAATGGCCAGAAGTAGTTTTCTTGTAGCCTTGCTCACACATAACAAACTCAAACTTCTTATACCATTACCTCGGAGCCTACTTCAAACCATATAGGCTTTTTCGTAGCCATACACATATAGTCTTTCATACCTTCAATAAGAAAACCATCTGGTTGCTTCATGTTCGTAGCCTTCTCTGAGGTTGAGCTACTGGTTTGAAGTCTTCTTCCATGAAGATTCTATGCATGCAGTAGGTGGGATTTATCCCCTTTAAATAAGCAATAGATCATTCCACAACTCCTTTGTTACTCTTTAAAACCTCAAGCAACTTCATCTCTTCCGCAGATGATAGGGAGCTACTTATAATAATTGGTTTGTTGTTACCCTCTTCAAGAAAAACATACTTTAAGTAAGAGGGTAACATCTTCAGCTCCACCTTCTTCTCTTTAAGAATGTCATGCGTCTTCAAATCTTCAATTTTCTCCTCACGAATTGGAATCTCCTTCAACACATCAAGATTTGTCAAACAATCATCAAGATATCCACAAATCGCCCAAATTGTTTCTCCTTCTCCTTTCTAGAGTAAATTTTAGGGTCAGGGAGTGGTTTTGTTAGCAAAATGATGAAGATGAAGTTTTGATGATGCCCAAATCAAGTCAAGATATATCAAAATTCATGAAGATCCTTTGAAGACTTGTTTTTGTTATTAAAAGCTTTTGTAATAATTGTAGTTTAATGTTTAGATCTTAGATTTGAAGTAGGTTTTGATTCCATGTACTTTCTTACTTTGTAATCAATGTTAAGAGTCAAAATCACACTGTTTTAATCGATTAAAACTAGTATTAATCGATTAAAACAAGTAAAAGCTGAAAACTCAACTTTTTCTGTTTTAATGGATTAAAATTCATTTTAATCTATTAGCTAATCGATTAAAATTCATTTTAATCGATTAAAGCTGACCGTTGGAGTTTTCTACTTTTGAAAACTAGTCGTTATACTCATTTTAATCGATTAACACTAATATTAATCGATTAAAAGCGTTAAATGGCCAGTTTCGAAGAATGGAAGAGTTTTTGCTTGAGTATATAAATAGGCTCTCTTTATTCATCATCAGTAACTCTTCCCTTGTGCTTTAGAACTCAGAAATCGTTGTTACTTGTGTGTTCTTGTGCGGCTTGAGAAACTCTCGTCTGTGGAGTTGGTGAAGTGCTACTACGGTGACGGAGGAATAACCGGTTCATCCTTGGTGCGTCTAAGGAGGTGTGTGGAAGAGGATCATCGTTCATGAAGTATTCGGAGGAGGTGTTTCATCCTTCGTGAAGTATTCGGAGGAGGTGTCTCATCCTTTGTGAAGACTCAAAGGAGGTGCAAGTTCATCTCTTGTGGTATCAAGAGAGGTGGTTTCTAAACTCTTACAAATTGTTTCTTTGTGATTGTAATTTTTAATTGTTTTGTGATTAGTGAACTGTTTATCTTGGTTTGAGATAAACGAGTGGACGTAGGATTGGTAAGATCCGAACCAGTATAAAAATCATCTGTGCAAATTTCTATCAACCTTACTATTTTATTTATATTTATTATATGCATAGTAAGACAAATTGAGTAGAAATTAAAAGGCACACGTTTGTATTAAAAACCCTCTTGGTTTGTTATTCCACGCTAACCATTCCGCTGTAGCAGTTTTGACAATTGGTATTAGAGCTTGATTTGATAGTTATTCAAATGGCAGGATCATATCAAAATTTTGTAGAGGGTGCTTCTATCAATAGACCACCTTTATTCATAGGTGAAAACTATGCATTCTGGAAGGTTAGAATGCAAATTTTTATTGAGTCTATTGATTGTAGATTTGGGATGTTATTGCATCTGGTTCGTCTGTTCCTACTAACAATTTACAAGAACCAAAGCCCCGTGTTCAGTGGACTGCTGAAGAAAAGAAAAGATTTAAAAATGATGTGAAAGCCCGAAACATCATTTCATCTGCTTTAACCGTTGACGAGTTTTATAGGATCTCAGTTTGTAAGACTGCTCAAGAGATGTGGGAAGTGCTGAGAGTGACCCACGAAGGTACAGATGATGTGAAGAGAGCGAGAAAGAATACCTTAATCCAAGAATATGAAATGTTTAGGATGAAGCAAGGAGAAACAATATCAGACGTTCAGAAATGCTTCACCAATATTGTTAATCATTTAATTGGACTAGGTAAGTCTTTCGAAAATGATGAACTCAATATAAAAATTTTGAAATCTTTAGACAGGTCGTGGCAACCGAAAGTGACTGCAATTTCTGAGTCACAAAATCTCAACACAATGACTATGGCGACATTATTTGGAAAGTTGAGAGAGCATGAACTTGACCTTGAAAGACTAGATGAAGAAAAAGCAAAAGCAAAAACCAAGAAAAAGTCTTTAGCCTTAAAATCTGAGGTAAAAATGAGCAAGAACAAAATAGAAGATGAGGACTCAGAAGATGAAGAAAATTTGAGACTCATAAAAAGGCTCAATAGGTTCATGAAATCAAAAGACAAAGGAAGATTAAAATTCAAAAAGAAAGAAAATCAAGGATCTTCCTCACACTATAAATGTTATGGTTGCGGAGAAAGGGGGCACTTAAAAGCGGACTGCCCAAATTAAAAGAAGAATGAAGAAATAAAGGAAAAGAAATCCATCAAGAAAAAGAAATCCTACATCGCATGGGACGATGACAACGAAAAAATTTCTGATTTGAGCGAATCTGATGAGGAGGCAAACATATGTTTAGTGGCAGACGACGACGCTGGATGCCAAGTAAGTACATTTAGCGATTCTGATAATTATAGTCAATTTAGTGAAAGTGAATTGCATGAAACTTATGCTGGTTTAATAGTTGAATCAGAAAAATTAGATAAAGCTCATAAGAAATTGAAAAAGGATTTCAAAAATTTAAAATTGGATTTTGAAAACATTTCTGAAGAAAATAAGGATTTAAAATTAAATGTTGAAAATCTGTCTGAAGAAAATAAAAATTTAAAATCAAATTTTGAAAATATTCTTGAAGAGAATAAAAATTTGAAAAATAAAATTTTATTTTTTGAAAAAGGTAAATATATTAGTATTGATGAATGTGCTTCTTGTGAAAACTTTAAGAAACTGCTAGAACATACAACCAAAGGAGAATGTAGTAAAAATAATAAAAATAAGGTTGTTAAAAATAAGTATGTTCCTAAAATTAAAAATAAACATAATAATAGAACCCGTAGAGCATGGGTAGAAAAAGGAACAACTTATAGGAACACAAACTTTATATCATGGTTTTATTGTATGAAAAAAGGGTCATACTTCAAATAAATGTAAAATAAAGCATTATGGTGTTCCAAGTGGTAGATATGTTTGAGTTGTAAAATGATTCCAATTTTTTTTATATAACCGAAAGGACAATGTTTAATTTTTAAGATTTTTTTAAAATATTTTAAATTTTTTTAAAAAAATTTGAGAAAATTTTATTCCTAGCATGTTGTCTTTGATAAAATTGTAGACCTTTGAGGCAAAACCTCTTGAGTCAGTTAAATCAGATGCAGGTAATAATGAAGACTTGCAGAAGACAACAAAAGAAGAGAAGAATGTTAACAATCCTCAAAACGAAGATCTCAACAAATTATCATTATGAAATTGGAGACATTTCTAAAGGGGTAACATTAGAAAAGATCTAGGAATTTTATAAATCTCTTAGGATTGCATTTTTGATCCATTTTGTGCATTTTTGCATTGTTGAAAATTTAGCCATATTTCTATATGCTTTAAAATTCCTGTCTTGTATGGATCAATGTATTGTTTTTTTTTTTTTAAAAAAAAGTTCTTTATCCTAAAATTATATGTTTTAAATCTCCTATTATATATGTTTGAATGGATCTTTATATTTGAAATATATTTTATGCATACATGCTTTTATTAAGGGAGAGTATTATCTTAGGGGGAGAACATGAAACACACCTTTTTAATTGTGATAAAAAAGGGGGAGAAAATATCTTAAAGCTTATTCCTATTCACTAATGCCCTTGTCTTTCATGAGTTGTGTTTTTATCCAGATTATTACCAAAAGCTTTAAATCAAAGGAGTTTTTGATCATCATCAAAAAGAGGGAGAATGTTAGCAAAATGATGAAGATGAAGTTTTGATGATGCCCAAATCAAGTCAAGATATATCAAGATTCATGAAGATCCTTAGAAGACTTGTTTTTGTTATTAAAAGCTTTTGTAATAATTGTAGTTTAATGTTTAGATCTTAGATTTGTAGTAGGTTTTGATTCCATGTACTTTCATACTTTGTAATTGATGTTAAGAGTCAAAATCGCACTGCTTTAATCGATTAAAACTAGTATTAATCGATTAAAACAAGTAAAAGGTGAAAACTCAACTTTTTCTGTTTTAATGGATTAAAATTCATTTTAATATATTAGCTAATCGATTAAAATTCATTTTAATCGATTAAAGCTGACCGTTGGAGTTTTATACTTCTGAAAACTAGCCGTTGTACTCATTTTAATTGATTAACACTTATATTAATCGATTAAAAGCGTTAAATGGCCAGTTTCGAAGAATGGAAGAGTTTTTGTTTGTGTCTATAAATAGGCTCTCTTTATTCATCATCATTAACTCTTCCCTTGTGCTTTAGAACTCAGAAATCGTTGTTACTTGTGTGTTCTTGTGCGGCTTGAGAAACTCTCGTCTGTGGAGCTGGTGAAGTGCTACTACGGTGACGGAGGAATAGTCGGTTCATCCTCTGTGCGTCTAAGGAGGTGTGTGGAAGAGGATCATCGTTCATGAAGTATTCGGAGGAGGTGTTTCATCCTTCGTGAAGTATTCGGAGGAGGTGTCTCATCCTTTATGAAGACTCAAAGGAGGTGCAAGTTCATCTCTTGTGGTATCAAGAGAGGTGGTTTCTAAACTCTTACAAATTGTTTCTTTGTGATTGTAATTTGTAATTGTTTTGTGATTAGTGAACTGTTTATCTTGGTTTGAGATAAGCAACTGGACATAGGATTGGTAAGATCCGAACCAGTATAAAAATCATTTGTGCAAATTTCTCTCAACCTTACTCTTTTATTTATATTTATTATTTGCATAGTAAGACAAATTGAGTAGAAATTAAAAGGCACACGTTTGTATTAAAAACCCTCTTTGTTTGTTATTCCACGCTAACAATTCCGCTGCAGCAGTTCTGACAGGTTTCTCAATTTCTCTTTCTTTTCGTTTCTCATCTCCCTCTTTCTTTTTCTCTCCTTTAGCACTCTCATTTTTTTCACTCTCATCCTCTACTTTTCTCTCCTCATTCTCTGTTACACTATTTTTCTCTCCACTCACTTTTTCCATCTCCTCATCTCTCTTTTCTTTTTCCTCTTTCTCCCTCTCAACTAATGCCTTAACACTTCTAGTAGTGATGACTTTTCATTCTTCCTTTGGATTGGCCTCAGTATTAGCTCCAAAACTCTTGCCAGACTTCTCTTCTAGCTTTTTGGCCAGTTGGCCCATTTGGAACTCCAAATTTCTGATAGAAACTTTTGTGCTTTTGTGGTTGGATATGGAGACTTGCATGAATTGTTGGAGAGTTTCCTCCAATTTAGAAGTCATGTCTGATAGAGAAGGTTGTGGTTGATATTGTTGTTGTGGTGGTCTATTTGATGGCCCAACTTGTCCTTGGCCTATGCTTGGGTGTGGTCTCGAACCTTGGTTGTAGTTAGTTTGCCGGTTTTGATTACCCATATAGTTTACATCTTCTTGGGTATTGGCCTACTTAACACACTGACCATTTGTATGTTCTCCACCACACAACTCACACCCTTGATTTGTGCGTGTGACACATTTTGGAGCTCTTGCAGCTGAGAGACTTTGTTCATGAGAATGTCAAGATGTTGCGTCATTATCTTTTTTTGAGCTAAGATGGCGTCCTGTTGTAGTTGAAAAACACCTTTTTGTTGACCCCTTTCATTCTGCAATTCACTGTCATTTGCAGCCATGTTCTCAATTAACTCCTGGGCTTCTTCTAGTGTCTTCCATCAGATGTTTCCTCCAGCTGAGGCATCCAACATCAACTTGGTTTCGGATCTCAATCCTCCCAAGAACATGTTCAGGACTGTAGACTCATCAAACCCATGAGTGGGTGTCTTCCTCAATAGCCCCTTGAATCTGTCCCAAGCTTGACTCAAAGTCTCACTAACATCCTGCTGGAAAGATGAGATTTCCTGCTTCCCTTTGTTAACTTTGGATTGTGGGAAGTATTTCTTGCAAAATTTGGCCACCACATCGTCCCAAGTAGTGAGGCTGCTTTCGGGAAATGAATTGTGCCATGCTGGAAATAGGCTGAGCCTTATGGCTTCATCGGGTACATCATGGAGCTTCACAGTGTTGCATATCTCCAGGAAGTTGGTGATGTGATTGAATGGACTCTCATGCGATAGGCCATGAAACTGATTTCTTTGCACCAGGTGGATGAGGGCAGGCTTCATCTCCATGTTTGGGGCATTGACCCGTGGCCAAGCAATGCTATTAAAATGAAGAGGTTCTAAGAAAGTAGAGTAATCCTCTAAGGTGCGTCTAGCTTGCCCATCACCATTATCATTTTGATTGTCAGCCATATCTTCCACTTCCTGATCAGATGTAAGATAGATGGGTTGCTCAAGAATCACAGGAATGGGAGAAGTTTCTCTTGAAGCCCTGTTCTCTCTTCTTCTTCTGCTATTGTTTCTTCGGGCTGTGTTCTCAACTTCAGGATCTAAGAGAAGAGGTTCAGAGGATGTTGTGCTCCTAGTACAGATTGTGCCCTGCATACACTAGAGACAATAGTACTAGAGCACCAAGTTAGCCCTAATAATAAAAACTAAAATTATACACAATAAAAAGAATTTAAGAATAAAGCCTAAATTGGTTAAAAATCACACAAAAGTAAAGTGATAACACCGAGTCCCCAGCAACGGCGCCTAAATCGTTCAAGTAATAAAACCGGTAAGACCGGATATCGTTTCCCAAGAGACTCGTTTCACTAGACAATCGTATAATTTCTAACTAACCTAGACTAAAGAATGCTTCCCTAAATTTGGTTTTGGTGCAATTAAAGTAAATATTAAACATAAATGATAAAAGTGATCTTTAGTACTCAAACACTTGGAAATTGTAAGATTAGAAATTATATGGAATAGTATTGTTGGGGGTATGATTTCGCCTACTTCACTGTTGCAAATAAAATCACTTCCTCATCATTAATATGTCAATGTCAATCTACTAATTTACTCAAACCCCAATCCCTTGGTAGAAAGAGCCTAGGCTTCCTCATTAGGCTCCAATCCTTTGGAAAACCTAAAAATTATTTCCGCATTAAGAAATGAGATTTTAAGACAACCAAAGGTCCTAGTTCTATCCCTAGATATTATTTCCTTTAGGTGTTCAACCCAAGTTCGGATTTACCCAACATTTCCCAATATCAAGCAAACCCTAAAATCATGTCATGGGTAGCAACTTCACAACAAGCATTAAGAGACGAAATTAAACACTAACAATCAATTAAAGAGACATATATTCATTCAAAATAAAGTGATTTACATAAGAGTTCAGTGGCTACATCAATCCCCCAACAATAATGAAATGAGCTCTCCAATGGAGAGCTCAAGCTTACAACAATGGTGGAAATGGAAGAAGGAAGAAGACCCAAGGATGAAGAAGGACTGTTCCCACAACTCCTAGTTTGCCTCCAAGAGCTTCAAATGAGAGACAACGCATCTGGGTGCCAAAAGGTCTAGAGCTCCTCGCATTTTAGGCCTAAAAATACCTACTTTTGCCACATCAACATTGCCACCGCTCAGCTGCACCCCAGCTGCAGCCTTCCAGAGAGCTAGGCGCTCAGGTGCACCTTAGCTGCACCCTAGCGACAGCCTTCCAGAGAGCAGGGCGCTCAGCTGCACCCCAGTTGCACCCCAACGATAGCTTGCCAGAGAGTAGGGTGCTCAGCTACACCCTAGCTGCACCCTAGCGGCAGCATTCCAAAATTCACCTTTTTTGTTGTTTTTCTTGTTTTCTTTGGGCTCCAATGCCTTCATTTGATGCGTAGATTTCTTCCAACTACTTTAAGCACATACAGGGATTAGTGATCAAAATATTTCATTAAAGCTTAAAGTGCAACCACTTAACAAACTAAGAGAAAACTACGATTTACAAGGCAAAAGGTTAAAGAAGAGTTAACATTTTCTCTTAATTCATTACTGAAATCATGGTAAAATATGTCCTTATCACATATACATGAGATTCACACTATCTTTAGCAACCAAAGCTTTTGTCCAGTAAAGCTTAGCGTTTTTTTTCCCTTTAGCCACAATCAAGTTACCTTTGGTGAGCTTCCACTTTCCAGAACCAAAGTGGTTATCATATCCACCACCATCAAGTACCTGCACAAAAATCAAGTTAAAGCGGACATTTGGAGCATGTTGAACTCCTCTAAACAACAATTGCATCTCCATGTTGGTTTGCAAGTGAATATCACCAACACCAATAACCTTAGACACCCCATCATTACCTATCTTCTATACTCCAAAATCACCAGGTGTATAAGATGTGAATAACTCCTTCTTGGATGTAACATGCAGTGTAGCACCACTATCGATTATCCACATGCTCTCATCAGATACAAGATTAATAGTGTCATAATCACGAAGACAAACAAGGTCACCACATGTAGTAGTAGTAACACGATCACCATCATCATTATCTATTTTTCTTTGCTTACCCTTTTTGTCTTTGCTCTCTTTCTTCCACAAAAAATAGTTCTTCTTTATATGCCCTATTTTGTGACAATAGTGACACTCCACATTCTTGTATCGAGACCTGGACTTGCTCCTACTTTTATCTCTACCACTATTTTGTTCTTTCTTCTGGCTTCTCCCCCTATTCTCTATAATAAGCACTTCTGAATGAGAAAAAGTACCATGTGTCTTCCTTCTCATGTCCTCATTAAGAGCACCACTCTTTTCCATTTGCAAAGAAATATCACCATTAGGGGTAGCACTTATCATGGAAACCCGAAATGTCTCCCGCGAATCCGGTAAAGACTTTAATAGGAATAACCCAATAAATCATCATCAAATTTTATACCCACTCCTGCTAATTGATCATAGCGTCCTTGAAATTCACTCAAGTGATTTGAAACAGGAGTTCCTTCCTTGTACCTCAACTCCATAGAATTTTTCAGCAAGTACAATTTATTAGTCCCTGACTTAGAAGCATACAAGGACTCAAGCTTATCCCATAGGCTTCTCGCATGTGTCTCATTAGCAACAAAATTATAAACATTATCATCAACAAACTACCTGATGAATCCACATACCTCTTGATGTTCAAAATCACATTCTTCATCTGACTTGGATTCTGGCTTATTGGAAGCAAAAATAGGAAGATGCAATATTTTCACAAATAACAAGTCCTTCATCTTGCCTTTCTATAAGTGATAATTTTCTCCATTCAACGGAATCAATTTTGTATGTGCCTCCATCATTCATGCAAACTAAACAGTCCCTTAACCAGGCTCTGATACCACTCTCATGGGGAAAGGGCAAAAAAATATAACAACTTAGCAAAGAGTAATAAAGTAGCGGAAATTCAACCCCCCTTATTGCGAGAATCTGTGAGGAGCACCAAACAAATAGAATCCAAAGCACAAAGAGACACAAAAAAATTTTAATGTGGAAAACCCCTCAATGCAAGGGTAAAAACCATGAGTCGTCCAGACCAAAGAAAAAAATTCAGTATGATCAATAATAGGGTACAAAAGAGTCTCCAACAATAACACCAAATAGTGTTTTCAATAAGCCAATTTAACTAAGTACAAATGCTTACAAATGAGAACAAAAAGATGTCCAAAACAAGGCTGTTGGTGCGGGACCCATTTCTCCGAAACTAGACTTCCAATTGACAATCCAAGCGGTCAGAATGAAGAACCATATGTCTGGAACCCACTGTACAAAAATCAGCCCGATCCAACGGTGAACAACTTCACAGCGATGAAACCACCAATGCAGGTTTAGGTTATGCGGGAATAGCTTTCTCTCTTCCTTTTTCTCTCACTTGGCTTTTGCCTCTCTTCAAATGACTCTAATGTGCTATACTAATCTGACTCATCTCCATTTAACCTAGTGAGACATAATGGTCCACACTATTTGGACCTATTCTCTTCATAGGAAGAGAGTCCAATAACCCAACAAAACTTACCAGATTTTGAAAGTCTACGAAAAGTTCAACTATTTTTGAAAGTGATGAAAAAAGCACTCGGGACAATAATAGCATCATTCTTAAGACCGACTTTATAATTTTGCAACTAAAATGATACATCGGATAGTTTCACATAAATTGTAGATATGACTAGTTTTTCATCCTCTCGGAGTTGGAATATAATTTGAGATTGAAGATAAAAGATCTAGTAAAAATTCTACGTCAACATTTGTTAATAAAGTGGATGATAATACACATATATTGAAAAGAACATAGGATAGCAAATTGTATGATGTAACATCTGATATGATAGACTTCTATCATATAATCATTTACTTTCACAGCATTCATTATAGTAAAATCCAAAGCATTAAAAGTATGTAATAGAACTTAATTAAGTACCTAATATTGCATTAAAGAGCATACAAATGATGTAAACAACATATAGATGTAACTTTCATATGTTATAATTGTCATATTTAATAGTAAATTTAATATCATTTACTATGGTTTATTAACTTGTAGTTATTAAGTTTGTCCTAAATCACTTACTAATTCGACGTTAAAACATTTAATAATTAATTTTCAGTTACTATAGTCTTCAGATCTTACTAATGGTGTTAGAAAAATTTAGTAGCCATCAATTTATTTGACATATACGATGTTTCCTTCACATAGCTGATATATTATTTGGGATAAAATATGTTTCCAGTAAGTAAATATGAAAACATTTTCTTTATAATAATAAAAAAATTAACTTTAATATCTTTAATGTATAATATGTCATATTTACATTATACATATTTACTTGGAAATACACTGAAAAAAGTTACATATTTACTTGTAATATAGTACATATTTTTCTTTTGTCATATGTTATTATTTCTTAATTATTGTTATTATTTTGTTAATTATTATATATACTATAAATACATATTATCTTTTAAAATTTTATAAATATACATAATACTTAATTAAAAAATACACAGTCTCATACTAATTGTTTTTATTCAAACTATCTATAATCCTTAAAAGGAAAATATGTTCCATTTTCATGCGACCAAAAACTAGTTTAAGAATCACATTTTGTCATCTTTCAATTTTGTTCAATTTAATTTTAAATTTTATTAATTTTTTTCAATTTAGTTTCAATTTTTAATTTTAGAAGAAAAATTCTTTATTATATTTCAAATCAAAATAAAAGTTCTTTATTATTTTTTAGATTAAAGGAAAAATTATTTATTATTTTTAAAATTAGAAAAAGAAATCTTTATTATTGATAAAATTATAAGAAAATTTTTGTCAAGTGTTTTAAAAATTATTAAAAATTCTGCCATGAGGCTATTATTATTCTGATACATTTAGCAGAAACAATGGCAAAAGGGTTTTGGGTGTTTATGGCCGAAGACTTTGCAACGACCACCTTTTTCGCAGGGATGTTTCAGGCAAAGAGAATTACAATGTTCCTCGTCTTTTGTTTCTGGCTTACAACTGCGTACAAGATTATCATAGCAGCAATACACATGCATGTGAATATCTTTTATCTTCATCAATTCAGCTAAATCCATCACACCATTCTCGTACATTGATTCTGCTCCAACTATTTTCAGACAACAATTATTCATTATTGAAACTTCAGAAGGAACATATATAATATATATGTATATGTCATCATAAGAAATTATTAGTTTCTTGGAAAATATTTTTCTTGTTTCAATTGCCATAAATTATTGTTCAAAAAATATTACATTAATGCATGGCATGGGAAGTGAGTGGATAAACACATCTTGCACATATGCATGATTTTCAAGAAGTAACTTTAATTTAGACATGCTTGCATCCCAAGAAACTTTTCATAGGCTTTGGTTACATAGCAGTTGATCAAACCACTCAAATTCGTTGGTATGAAACATATATTCCACTATACAGCCTGGTGAATATATTCTTAAGCAGCAAAGATTTGAGTTTACCTAACAATGAAACGATGACGATAATTGTTGCGTAGAGAGGTACAACCCTATTGGCTATTGTCATCTGTTCTGAAGTGAGTCCTTCAAGATGAGGTAGAGTGATTGGATAGTTAATCTATGAATAAAATCGGAAAAAATTTCACTTAAGGAATATTTTCCAACACTCAAATAAATAAGAACATAAGAAAATATAATTATAGAAAAGTATATGAAATTGAAACTCATGTGAGAATATATCATATATATAGGTAAACATGAATTGTTAAAATAATTAATTGATAATATTATTGGTTGAGAAATTATATCTAAGGAATATTATTGATTAAGATATTATACTCTATTTAATTTATTATTTATAAATATTTTTAAATTTAATAAGATTCTTGACATATTTTCTTCATAATTAAATTTATTATAATGTAATATTTTATAAATTGTCAATATTTATTACAAAAGTAATATACTCATAATATTCTTAAAATATTATATTTATTTCATATTATTCTCCCTTAAAAGGAAAATACATCATCTTTGAATTTAAATTATAATTTTGTCTATTGATGGTGTATATCGGCTAAAACTAGAATATTAGGTAATATAAATAGGTAGGCAACTTCACTTTTGCATCATGCTTACTTAAGACGAGAAATAATTATAATAAGCCAAAAATTTGAAATTAACGTTTATATATTTATTTACGTGAGATTTTTTTTTTCAGTTTAAAAGAATAATATATATGAAACAAATTACACAATTTCTAATTTTGTCAAGCTAGTTTATTTTTTCTTTTTTTTTTCTCATTTCTACACTCTTTTATATATCATGAGTACATTTTTCTTTTTAAATCTATGTAGAGATATTGTTTTACGTACCAAAGAAATTGAGAGAATTAGGATTTCAAAACATTCAATATCAAAACAAATCATTAAAATACAATAAAATTTAGAAGTTAAAAATAATTAAATATTATATTTGAATAAATTAGTTTCTACTTTTAAATTAGAGACTAATTTAGAATAATAATAGTAAGTAGTTAAAATTTATGTAATTAATGTTAGATACTACTTTAGACTTTAATTTACAAACCAATTATAATTTTTTATTAATAATATAGACTATTTTAGATATCAATAATTTTTAATTTATAAAATAATGTCTAATTTAGTTAATATAATGACTAATTAGTTTTTGTCTTTAAAATTAATTAATATTTAATTATTTTCTATTAGTGATTTTATTGAAATAGTGCAGTTATTTGTATACATATTTGTTACACTTCATGATTTACTCCTCCATCCTATAGCTGATCAACCTTCAAACTTGAAGTCTGACATCTTCCTATCCTTTGTTTTCCTGTAATAACAACACCATTCAACTATTCTTCCAAACATTTAGTCACTTAATATTTTTCATAAATTTCTATAAAAAGTTCTATATACATAAACTTTGTGTCATTTCTACATTTATTCTTATTAAACCATCCATTTTTAACATTGTTTCTGTCAGAGCGGCTACAGTGAAATGGTTGGTGTGGAATAACAAACCAAGAGGAGTTTTAATATAAACATGTGCCTTTTAATTTCTACTCAATTTATCTTACTTCGCAAATAATAAATATCAATAAAAAGAGTAAGGTTGAGAGAAATTTGCACAGATGATTTTTATACTGGTTTAGAACTTACTAATCCTACGTCCAGTCGCTTATCTCAAATCAAGATAAACAGTTCACTAAGCACAAAACAATTACAAACTACATTCACAAAGAAACAATTTGTAAAAGTTTAGAAACCACCTCTCTTGATGCCACAAGAGATGAACCTGCACCTCCTTTGAATCTTCACAAAGGATGAGACACCTCCAAATACTTCACGAAAGATGAAACACCTCCTCCGAATACTTCATGAAGGATGAAGCACCTCCTCTGAATACTTCATGAAGGATGATCCTCTTCCAAACACCTCCTTAGACGCACCAAGGATGAATCAGTTATTCCTCCGTCACCATAGCAGCAATTCACCAGCTCCACAGACAAGAGTTTTCTTAGCTGAACTAGAGCACACAATTCTCAAAGAGTTCTAAGTATTTGAGCACAAGGGAAGAGTTGTTGTTGATGGATAAAGAGAGCCTATTTATAGACTCAAGCAAATACTCTTCCATTCCTCGTAACTGGCCATTTAACATCGATTCAAATGAGTACAACGACTAGTTTTCAAAAACAAAAAACTCCAACAGCTAGCTTTAATCGATTATTTTAAGGATTAATCGATTAACTAATCGGTTAAAATAGGTAATAATCGATTATTTCCGTGCCATTTGAGTTTTCAGCACCTATAACATTTTAATCGATTAATACTTGATTTAATCGATTAAAACCGTGCGTTTTTTATTCTGAACAGCAAATATAAAGTATGAAGGTACAAGAAAAAAAACCTACTACAAATTTATGTCCTAAACATTAAACTACAATTATTACAAAAGCTTTTTATAACAAAAACAAATCTTCAAAAGATCTTCATGAATCTTGATATATCTTGACATGATTTGGACATCATCAAAACTTCATCTTCACCATTTTGCTAACAGTTTCTAGATCTCCATTATGTCATATTTATAAATTTCTTCATATGATTCGTATAAATTTATGCAATAATTTTGTACTAATGCTTTAATGCAAATGTTTAGGCATAAGCATCACATATGAAAATTAATCTTTTTATCAATGCCCAATATTTTATTTGTATCCAAATATATATTTACTCTACATCAATCCTTCTATTGATGAACACAATTTTGTTTCTCTATTAACAAATATTTAAAATAACACAAATCTGCACAAATTTTCATATTTTATTTCCATTGTCATTAACATATTGTGCACTAATTTGCATAGATTAGTTAGTGCTGTATAGTTGTTGCCCAATCCATCTATTGCACAAATTTCATACACAATTGACAATCTTGTAAGTAAAAAATACATGACTAACGGACTCCTCATACACCTCACACATACCGCACATCATATTCCCCATATTAATTCCTCTATTAATATTATCTTTGTTCAATTTCGTTGCTACTTTATTAAGAATGAACCTTCAAGAAAAATGTTGTTACCCTATTGCACAATTTCATTCTCAATTGACAATCTTATAAGTAAATAATACATGACTAACTAACTCCTCCTGTACCTCACACATAGCACACATCATATTTCCCACATTAATTTTGTTATTATTTAAGTTCAATTTCATTGCTACTTTATTAACTATGACCCTCCAAGAAAAGTGTTGTTACCCAATCCACCTATTTCACAAATTTTATACATAATTGGCAATTTTGCAAGTAAAGAATACATGAGTAACTAAACTAACTCCTCATGTACCTCCCACATAGCACGCATATTATTCCCCACATTAATTCCTCTATTTATCTAACTTCAATTTTGTTATTACTTTATTAAGTATAACTCTCCAAGAAAAGTGTTGTTATATCAATCTTTCTATTGCACAAATTTCATATGCAATTGGCAATCTTGCAAGTAAAGAATACACGACTAACTAACTCCTCCTATACCTCACACATAACACACATCCTATTGTCCATATTAATTCCTCTATTATCTATGTTCAATTTTGTTGCTACGTTATTAGGCATGACCCTCCAAGAAAAGTGTTACCCCAATCCATCTATTGTACAAATTTCATACACAAATGACAATCTTACAAGTAAATAATACATAACTAACTAACTCCTCATGTACCTCACACATAGCATGCATCATATTCCCCACATTAATTCCTTTATTATCTAAGTTAAATTTCGTTGTTACTTTATTAAGTATGACTATTGATGCTCAACGACGCAACCAAATATACCAACAAGTATACTGGGTAGTATGTAGTATAATAAGTGTTGTATTCACATGGATTTGACAAAAAACACAATGTTCTAATTAGTTTAACCGTGAATGAAACAGTAAATGGATTGCGTAAAGTATAAATCAAAGTTGATTTATGGCACAAAGGAATTTTGATAGCAAAATGCATTATAAAACGATTTAGAGTTTAAAATGATTGACCTTTAGATAATTAAAATGTGTTGAAGCTCGACTACACCATTTTCTCCATCACTTGTAATGGTTCAGTTATTAGTTATGAAGCTACAATTAATCATGTTCTGGGAGTTCTCTTTGAATGTAACTCTAGGTCCATTCATAGCACCTAGAGCCTAAGATCACCAAACTTCAGTACGGTTCCTCGGTGACTACCTGAATGGATCACCTGCATTAAAATCAAGACTCTATAACCAAATAGAGCTTTAGATGTACTCCTAACATTTAAAATTAGGAGAATTAATTGGACCACAACTTGGAACTAGTTCCCACTCAATCCCAAGCTAGTGAAATAAGAAAAGTGAGTTCATCCAACAACAAGTATAAACAAATTCGCAAACATGTAATTAAAAGCAAACCTTCATAAATAAAACAATACCAACTACAAAAGAGTTTCAAAGGGTTACATGTTACTTCAACACTTAGGAGATATAACTCCTCATAATGGATCAAAATAATTTAATACAAAGAAGAGACATCATCTCCTAACCCTATAATAATGCTCTTTAAAGTCTAAAGGAGTGTATGAGAAACTCTCTAAATTATCTCTCCAAGATTTTTCTAGAAGTCCTTTAAATTAGAGGAGCAAGTCTCTTTTCATAAAAATTCCAAGACTTGCCTTCAACGATGACATCATGGCTCTAGTTGTGGAGGTTTCCTTCCAAGGTGAGTTTCCTTGTGGCTTAGCCCTCATGCTTCTGTCTTCCAACTCCTAAGATAAATTCTATGAGAAGGAGTCTTTATGGCTCAAGCCTCAAGTTTTACAGTTTGGTCGTGCCAAAATTAGTTTTCTAGAAATTGCTTACAATTCCTTTATTTTCTTCATTTTTCTCCTTTGAATCTCTATGGTCATCAAAATATGCAAAACTAGTAAAATTGAGGTGATTTCTACATATATTCAACAAAATTAGAACAAGATAAGTGTCAAATATATACCCAAATTAACTTATATTGGAAATTTATCAATGACCCTCCAAGAAAAGTGTTGTTAACCCAACCTATCTATTGCACAAATTTCACAAACAATTGCCAATCTTGCAAGTAAAGACTAGATGACTAACTAACTTCTTTGTACTTCACACATATCGCACATCCTATTCCTCACATTAATTCCTCTGTTATCTAAGTTCAATTTTTTTACTACTTTATTAACTATGATACTTAAAGAAAATAGTTGTGTCATGGGTAAAGCTTTTATTTTCCAAATTGTATAATAAATTTCAGCATTTTCTCCGCTGCATCTATTCATTAGATTTTTATATTCAAATTTTACTTTGTATTTTGCATTTTATCATCGTCTCATATCCATTAATCCTTTATATCTCTTTGGTCTATTTCTTGTTTTCTCTTGCAAAAAATCTACTACCTTTGATTTTTCTCATTCAAATCATTCTCTCTTTCAATGAATGATGAATGATCCATTCACATTTAGTGTCTACCCACCTTCTGGATTCCTCACTAGTTACTTCCTTATTTATTTATTTTTGTATAATCTATGAAATTTTATAGTTAAAAGGGTAGTATTATGTCCATATCCTCCCAAAATCATTTTTTTCCACTCCCCATTTTCCATGAAATATGTTCCACAAACCACTTTTCCCTTTTCCCCTTCCTCCAAACTCGACATAGATCTTTTCATCACCAAGACATAGAGTACAGAAAAATCGTGTTTTATTGGCGAATATTTAATGACGACAGATGATCCGTCTATAAATGTTAATTATCGGTGAATTTTTTGGCGAACTCATATGTTGTATTTACTGATGGAAGTTTTCGTCGGTAAGTTGAATTTATTGACGAATTTATCAATGAAAGTTTCTGTTTTTACAGACAAAAATATCCATCGTTAAGGTTTTCTTGATTTCATTTTGATGAGTCAATATTTTCTTGAATTGACTTAGCTTATTGTACTTGATTTAATTAGGGAATTGTGCTTGAATGTCCATTATTTCCCTATTTTTGGTAATTGTGCTTAATTTGACCAGAAATTCTTATTTTAATTAATTTGAATTATCTAAAGCTAATTATTGTCATTATTAATTGTAGGGGAATTTTTGGAATCATATTTTGGAGAATTTAAGAGCTGCCACGCCATTTTAAACTCGCCATATTTTAGGGCTTTTTGGGCTGATTTGCACATTTTGGACCGTTTTTGGCAATTTAGGAGAGACCCAAAAGTGAGGGCTGATTTGACAGCCTAGGGTTTAGTTCCTAGCAGCCCCCTACACACAAGAGAGCTCCTTCATTTTTTATTTTCGTCTTCTACATTTCTAGATAGAGAAAGAGCTCCAAATGTGGTTTTTATTTCACTTTTATGTATCGAACTCATTCCTCTTCCAATTTCAGTGCTGTTGTCTTGTTTGCCATTTTCCAATTCTGTTGGAATTCGTTTTTCACTCTTATGCATCCATTTGTAGTTCATTCTTGTGCATTTCCAGTTCTGGGTTTGCATTTTTGTGCTTTGAGTTTTTGTTCCTTAATTGGACTTTTGTGTTCTGCATAATTTAGGTTTCCATTTCGGTTCCAGCTCTATTTTGCAGCATTTAATAATGAATTTCATTGCGTGTTAGTGTTTTAGTTCATTCAAAATGATAGGTGAAATCTGTTTGGGTTGGTATTAGTTAGGTTACAATGGTTCCATGAGGTTTCTGAGTTGTTGATGTAACTGTCTTGCTTTGCACCATGATCAATCAGTTTTGCACTTGCAAATAGAGCACGCTTAGTGGTCTAATTGGGTTTAGTTCTCACTTAGTCAATTAATCCATAATGTGCAGATCCAATTAATCATGTGCAATTCGTTTGCTTAATTCGAATTTAAGACAACCCAATTAATCATCGCTTAGTTGGTTGATTGGTGTTGGAATAGGGTAAAAGCAGTGTTTAATTTATTGTTAATCGAGGATTGGAAGCATTGTAACTGAGCTAAGCACCAACATGTCCTTGAATTGTGTGAATTTCGTGTTTTGGTTTGTTAATCTTGTCATAAAACTATCCACATAAACTCCCCACCATGTGTTTGATTTAATTCCTGAACCAAAGTTTGATCCTTGAGAGAAGACCTAGGGGTCAATTCTCCTAGTATACTGCACTTTTATTGAACATTAAATTTGATTATGTACGACCTCGATTACATTTACCAATGGATATATCCGTCAATATGTTCTTCGATGAAACAAGGTTAGAATTTTTTATTTCCCTCCTCCAAATTAACTTTTCTCTTCTCTTCTCCGTTCTCACTCTCGCTATGTTTTTCCTTTCACCTTCATTGCTCTACTATTCCTTTCACCTCCATTTCTCTAATGTTCCCTTCACCTTCATTGCTCTATTCTTCCCCAACTTCCATAGTCCTAACTCGTCTTTCATTATTAGTTTCACTTGTTTCTCATTGACATCGTCGTGAGATGGGTGTTGCCGTGACATTGAGGGATCATGGTCGACGGTTCGTGCTATGCTTGAGGTATCTTGGTTAAGGGACGATGATCGAGGTTCGGTAGTGAGTTTTCCAAGGCTGTTGTGATCTAGGAAGGTTACTATCATCGAGGGAGGTTGTGGAGAGGCCTTGCCGTTGAGGTAAGTTTTATGTTTTAGAATGAACTATAAAAATTGATTCCCTTTTTTATATGTGCAATGGCATTAACATTTGCTTGTTTTTCTGTGTAATGAATAAGCATTAGCATTTGCTTTTTCTTTTCTTTTCATTTTCAGAAGAAAAGAAGACGTGAATGAATAAAGGATTGCAGGAAGTAGGAATGAAGAAAGAATGGTAGATTTGCTTACTTTCTTTCAACCTTTATATGATATAATAAGGCAACAGTAAATAAAGTTCCTTTTCTAGAAATTTAGTTGATTTGTATAATTACATAGTTGATTAGTGGTGGCACTGTTTGGCTGGACACATATTGTTTATAGTCTTATTGTTAATATTGTGTTGTCATATGATGATACATGATGTTGTGCGATGTCATAGGAAGACATATAACATTATGTTAGACAGTTGGAGATCTTATTCTAATTTGATGTTTAATGCTTCATTGTGTGTTTTCAACATGTAACACCCCTAGTGGGATGCCACGAGTAATAAAATAAAAATTCTCGTTTGATGTAAATCATATGAAATCGTTCTCATAATTTAATAAAAAAAACTTTATAAAATATAACACGGAAGAAATAACCACAAATTAAATGGTTTTTAAACGACACCAAATAAACTGTAACATATCCTTTACAAAATCACTAAGTCGAGTGCATGAAGAAATTAAAACATAAATTCTGAATAGTACGATCTACTCCACTTTATCCTCATCTACAATATATTCCCATACAAGTACGATCATCACAGATAGAAATCAAAACTACAACATGAGAGGGTTAACAGCCAAAATATTCATCATAAAACATACAATAACGTATAAGAGTAGTAAACATAGTCCAACGCATGCCATCACATCATATTACATCACAATAATAAGATCATAACCAAACCACACACAAACCCTTATCATTTCCGTAAACTTTTCTATAGAAACCTGTTTTGCAAACAAGGCAATTTGATTCTTCCTCCATCGTGACTTCAGACCTATCTCCTCAACTCTTCAAGGACTAATGAGTAAAAACATCGATACTACGTGCACCAAGGCATTATACTCACCGTGACTCGAAGCCATTGGACAAGACATCCAATCATTCTTTTTTCCTCTCGTAAGAGAAAGAGTGACACTCAAATCTTTGTCTCCATACGAGACCCAACCTCCTTATTGTATCGCAATACGAAAAGCTCTCACGTTTAACAAAATTACAAGAAAATAATAAGACTTATGCTCATACAACCACATAACAAAGCCATACATATAACACAATAATAGACAATAACCAACCAAACATAAAGGATAATCAACCATTTGCTAGGTACACTCCTCTTTTTCATTACACAAGCCAACTCAACATGTACTTCAGGTGGACCTCACATGAGTCCACCAATGCCCGTCAAAAGCACTCACGATGTAAGTTATTTACGTTAAAAAGGAGACCAAAACCATGCACAATTTCATCTAATACTTCACCACATTCTCTTTCATTTAATGCCTTGGGTCCCACCCAATTTCAAGACACCTAATCTTTTCTAATTTGCCAAGCACACAAAAAGCTAAAGTTCCTCCTTTTATGCATTTCACGTAACAAGCCATACAAAAGTAATATTCTTCTCTTTCTCTCACCCAAAGTGGGCCCATGTGGGTCCACTCCAAATAACCACAATTTTACTCCCCCATTTTCTCTCTCTTGTAACCTTAGTTTCACGTAGAACCCTCTCTATGCAATTCAAGATTAGTAACACCTTTCTTCACTTAAAACCAAGGGTCCCACTACAATTTTATACATACATTTTTCTTACTTTGTCACAGAATGCTAAAACTGAAACCTCTATTTACTCCTACCATTTTTCTTCTCCTTTTTCTTTTAAATCTATAAAAGGAAACACGCTGGCCCAAAGAAAAGAAAGAGGCCCAAAAACTTGCAGCCCAAAATACGCGTGAGACAAAAGGTTCTCCAAAAGTTTCTGAACTTCAGAGGTTAGATGAGAAAGAGATCGCGTGTCTGCTCGCGAGAGCTGGAAGAAGAGGCGACCTCATGCCGCTCCGGGAAATACGCCAGCAACGGTGGTCGGTGGAAAAGAGAAGTCAAAGTGGGTTAGTGCGTGGCCAAGGTAAGCCTTTTCACTGAACGAAATATCCAAAGAGAAAATAATATTCTATGTATTATTCTGATTGAATATGTTTTGATTACAGACACTGGAATCCCTTATATAGGGTTCCGATAAACATGAAAAAGCTATTTAGCAAACAAACTAACTGAAATCAAATTAAAACCCCAAAGCAAAAAACCTAGAAAACAAAAATGTTGTTTATAGGAACAGTAGACCGAAACAGAAACAACGAATTCATTCAATAGCCTCCCCTCAAGCTGGATGGTGGATATTCACCATTCCAAGCTTGGGAATAATATATTTGAACCTAGTCCGGTGAGGAAATTTTATAAATATGTCTGCGAGCTGCCCTTTTGATCGAATGGAAAGTAAATGTAGGAGCTTGGCTTGTATTTTCTCTCGAACAACGTGACAATCCAACTCTATATGCTTAGTTCGCTCATGATAACTTTGATTGTGAGCAATATGCCTTGCTGAGTTGTTATCACAATAAAGAACAGTAGTAGATGTTGGCTCATCGTGTAGATCTTGGAGAAGATAGTGCAGCCACTGCATCTCACACACTGTAGCTGCAAGAGCTCTGTACTCAGCCTCCGTGGAAGACCTTGACACCGTACTCTGTTTCTTCGACCTCCATGAGATAAGAGAGTTGCCTAAGAAAATACTGTATCCAGTAGTAGACCTCCTCGTATTAGGACATGTGGCCCAATCTGAATCACTGAAACCCTTTATCTGAGGATTAGAATCAACAGCAAAGAAAAGTCCTTCAGCGGGACTTGACTTGACATACCTAAGCACATGTTGTAAGGCTTGATAGTGGTGCTTAGTTTGTTCCTGCATGAACTGGCTTAATAGATTGACAGTAAAGCATAAATCAGGCCTGGTGTTAGTAAGATAGAATAATTTTCCTATTAATCTCCTATAATCACTAGGATTCTCCATATAATCTTTTGTTTTGTATAGACAGCTAGTATTGCTCAAATAGGGTGTATGGCTAGGTTTACTCCCTAGCATTCCTGTTTCTTCTAGAATATCTAAGGCATATTTCCTTTGACACAAATGTATTCCTTTCTTTGATCTGGCCACTTCAAACCCAAGAAAATACTTGAGCTCTCCTAAATCTTTAATCTGAAATTGATTATCCAAAAGTGTCTTTATGAGATTGATTTCTGTCATTGAATTCCCTATCAAGACAATGTCATCAACATATACAAGTAAGGCTATAAAATCCGAAGGGGTTCTTTTAACAAATAGGGAGTGATCAGATTTAGATTGGGTATATCCTAAAGAGATAAGAAAAGTTGAAAGCTTGTCAAACCATTGTCTGCTGGCTTGTTTCAGCCCATATAAGGATTTCGTTAGTTTACTAACCAACCCTTTATTTTCAACATTTAATCCTAGAGGAAGAGCCATATAAACATCTTCATTTAAATCTCCATGAAGGAAAGCATTGTCGACATCTAGTTGATGTAGGAACCAATTTTTATAGGCTGCAAGAGCTAACAGAAGTCTAACAGAAGTGAGTTTAGCAACTGGGGAAAAAGTATCTAAAAAATTTATTCCCTCTTGTTGAGTGTAGCCTTTGGCTACCAATCTGGCTTTATATCTCTCAACCGTGCATCAGCCTTATGCTTTATCTTATAGACCCACATGCATCCAATAGATCTCTTTCCTGGAGGAAGTTGAGTCAAATACCAGGTTTTATTCATTTGCAAAGCACATATTTCCTTTCTCATGGCATCAACCCATTCAGGGCTGTTTTTAGCCTCTTCATAGGAATTGGGCTCTTTATTCACAGTTATAGCAAGAGTATATTACAAATGTTTATCTGAAAGGGATTTATAAGACAATTTTTTTTAATGGGATAGGGAGTAATCAAACCATTTTTGGCACACAGCTAAGTAGATGGAGATTGATCACTTTGTTGTACGTAATCTTTTAAGTATTCTGGAGTCTTTCTCATTCTGATGGATTTCCTTTGTACATTTCCAGGTTCTTGCTCTATAGGATTGACATCCTCAGTGGCAGTGTCCTCCTCAGTAGGTCTCTCTTTAGTAGAACTATTCTGAATAGGACCCTGTTCATGGCTGCAAGTAATGTCATCAAGAAAAAATATGTCTTCCTTATCTTTATCATGATTACTTCTCCCTGCTTGTTTGTCTTTATATGGGAAAATATCTTCATAAAAGATAACATTTCTACTTATGAATATCTCTCTACTACTGATGTCAAGGATTATATATCCTTTTATCCCACTCTTGTATCCTAGAAATATACCCTTTCTAGCTCTAGGATCAAGCTTACTTCTATTGCCTTCTAATGTAGATGCAAAACAAAGACAACCAAAAACCTTTAAGTCTAGATAGGTGGGTGAATTACCATGTAAGAGCTCATAAGGTTTTGTCTTTAATGATAGGAGAAGGTAGTCTGTTGATCAAATAAACAGCTTGTGATAGAGCATAAGACCAATATATGTCAGGAATATTAGATTGAAAAATCAGGTTGCGGGTTACATTCAATATATGCTGATGTTTCCTTTCCACAACAGAATTTTGTTGTGGGGTCTCAACACAACTTCTTTGGTGTTCAATTCCATAAGAATCATAGATACTAGAGCAATTAAATTCAGGCTCATTATCAGTTCTTATCACTTTAATAGCTTTATTATGTTGGGTCTTAACTTTAGCAATAAAGGTCTGCAGCAGTTCTCTAGTTTGGCCCTTATTATGCATGAGAAAAATCCATGTATGACTATTGTAGTCCTCAACAACAGTTAGAAAGTACTTATGACCATGAATAGAGGGGGTAGATATTGGACCCCAAATATCACAATGAATCATGTCAAAACAGTCATTAGATAAAGAAATGCTTTTAGGAAAAGGCAATTTATGTTGTTTGGCAAAATGACAAATATCACAAACATCATTATCATTAGCAGTCTGAATATAAGGGAAAACTTTACACATTTTCTCAAGAGTTTTATGCCCAGGATGGCCAAGTCTACAGGGCCATATATTTACATTGTCATGTTCATACGAAAAAGTAAAACTAGGAGCTAAATTCCTTCCAAAAGATTGTAAATGGTAGAGTCCCTTGCATACACTAGCATATCCAATCATCCTCAATGTTGAGTTGTCCTGAATTTCACATATCTTAGAAGAGAAAGTTAGTGTACAGTTTATATCCCTAGTGAGACTCTGAACAGATATGAGATTAAATGTGAATTCTGGTATATATAAAACGTTAAAGATCACAAATTCTTTAGAGAAATGTATGGTTCCAGCATAGTGGGCAGTAACAGTAGAACTATTGGGTAATTTCACTGATATAGGATTGATTTTATAGAAAGTTGTAAACTGGTTTTTATCATGGGTTACATGATTTGTTGCCCCTGTATCTATGATCCATGAAAATATACCTGGTGCATCCTCTGTGTTATCTTTCTGGATTTGACTGATGCTGTGAGATGGTGTGTCAACTTTCTCCAGCATCTGTAATATCTTGTACATCTGTGCATGAGTAAAAGAGCTTTGGGTGACACTTTGCTGACTGGTCTGAACTCCAGCAGATGTTGAACAAACATTAGCTAACCCTCATTCGCTCTGTCCAGTGCTATTTTCAGTATTGATGTCATTTTTCTTGTACCAAGGTGGGTATCCATGTTTCGAATAGCATTCATCAATGGTGTGGTTCATCTTATGATAGTAGGAACACTATTTTCCGTAGTTGGGGTTTCTCCCTCTCCCTCTTCCTTGATTTCTGGGAGGATTTCCACGTCCATAAGTCTTCCAGCCTTGATTGTTCTTCCATTGATTTTGTTTTTCAGTGACACTGGCAAGAATCTTGTTGTCAATCTGATTAGAATCATATTTCTCTTGTCTTTCTTGTTGTATGATGAGAGAAAAGACACGATTAATGTTGGGTAGAGGCTCCATAAGCAATATCTGGGTTTTAACAGTGTTATAGCATTCATTTAGGCCCTTTAGAAAACATATGACGTGCTTCATGTCCCTGTATTTCTGTGATGCATTGGATAAATCACAGCTGCATGGAATTTTGCAGCTGCAGATGGGAATGGGTCTTAGAAATTCTAATTCTTCCCACAAAATCTTCAAATCTGTAAAATACTGGGTCACACTGCTTTCACCTTGCTTGATGGAATGAATTTCTTGGAGTAAATATGAGAATTTGAAGTGATCTCCTTTAGAAAATCTCTCTTTCAACTCTTCCCACAGTTCTTGTGCATTCTCTACGTATATTACACTTTCTGCTATTTGGGGTGAGAGGGTTTTAATGATCCAAGATAGCACCATCATGTTGCTTCTTTCCCAAGAATCAAATAGACTGTCACTTCTTTCGGGTTTTGTGATTCCTCCATCTATGAATTTGAGTTTGTTCTTGGATAAGAGGGCCCTTCTCATGTTTCTACTCCAAGAAGTATAGTTGGATTCATTTAGAACTTGTGATATGAGGGAGGTGCCTGGGTTCTCCCTTGGGTGTAAGTAGTAGGGACTGGTTGGGTTATTGGTTTTGGTCCAGTGTCTCCATGCTCAGCAAGAAAACTTCAAAGAACCAAAGAAAGATCAAGAAGAAGGAGGATGTGCAGCGGAATCAGTGGCAGAACAGGTCCAAGACCTGCTCTGATACCATAAAAGGAAACACGCTCGCCCAAAGAAAAGAAAGAGGCCCAAAAACTTGCAGCCCAAAATACGCGTGAGACAAAAGGTTCTCCAGAAGTTTCTGAACTTCAGAGGTTAGATGAGAAAGAGATCGCGTGTCTGCTCGCGAGAGCTGGAAGAAGAGGCGACCTCATGCCGCTCTGGGAAATACGCCAGCAACGGTGGTCGGTGGAAAAGAGAAGTCAAAGTGGGTTAGTGCGTGGCCAAGGTAAGCCTTTTCATCGAACGAAATATCCAAAGAGAAAATAATATTCTATGTATTATTCTGATTGAATATGTTTTGATTATAGACGCTGGAATCCCTTATATAGGGTTCCGGTAAACATGAAAAAGCTATTTAGCAAACAAACTAAGTAAAATTAAATAAAACCCCCAAAACAGAAAACCTAGAAAACAAAAATGTTGTTTATAGGAATAGTAATCCGAAACAGAAACAACTCATTCAATAATCTACGTAACAACACCCACCCCATTCTCATTCTTTTTTTTTGTTTTCACGTTCACGCACACACCCCTTCTTCTTAGCACCATCTTCTTATCATATTCATTCCACTTTAACTTTTCAATTCATTACACCATTCCTTCACTATCCAGATTAGACTCATTATGTCATTTTACCATTTCATATAGGTTCATGTCATTCATCCATTAAGAATTCTTAGCTTTTATATTTGTTGAATATAGCACTGTTTGATCTTATCTCATACCATTTTTTTTTACTTTACATTTTAGGTTTATTTCTTAGTAGTTTAGATGTTTATTTCTTTTTCTTTTATTTCATATTTTTTCTTTAAACAAATTTTATATTGTTTTCTTTTAATTTTAAAATTTCATTTCTTAAATGTACGCACCTAGTTTAGATAGTTAGTAAATAAAAAGACCTTAACTCTACAATTTTAAAACTTGATTTTTCCAGAGTCCTAAGATTGATATCTTGGTCAACCTTTTGCTACATTAGCGGGGACCAATTTTGTTCTATTTTTATGCGACCAAAAATGATTTTAAGAGTCACATCTCTTAATTCTACAACCTCTTAAGGGTATTAAGCTACCTAACGAGTCTAAAGATCAAAATTAAAACTATACATGAGATAACTTGCATTACAAGCAACTAAAAGGAGAAGAAACTTGTTTATTATTCTTTCTTTTAAGTCCAAACTATGTGAAGTCCCACATTGCTTTCACTTTAAAGAAAAGAAGAATATATAAGCTTCTCTAAAACCAAACTAAGAAAAAAGAAACAAGAGAGGAAAAATACAAGCCATGAAACCTACTATACTCTTTTTGTACAAAGGTGTAAAGGAGCCAAGAAATAAGATGATTTTCTCTAGTCATGCTTCTTTTAATCCTTTTATTCTCTTCATCTTTTTTCCTATCTATGATCACATCATCCCCCCGTTTAGGTTGGAGTGGTTTCAACCACGAATCTGGAAAATCTGCAAAAGGAGAAATATCAGAAACATTAAAAGTAGAATGAACATAACAAGTACTAGGTAGATCAATCTCATAAGGATTATCAATATTATTATGAGTTTGGATTTCCTTTGAGAAGGAAACTTATCCTTTCTCAAATGAACTCATACCCAATCACTCGGACAGAAAGTGACTTTCTTCCTATGTTTATTGACACTAGATGTATGTTTTTTATTGGTTTACTCAATGTTAGGCTTAACTATATTATGCAAATATCTAACAAAGTGAGCCTTGAAAACACCATTTAAGCACATGGACTCAAAATTAGGAAGGGGAAAAAGGTCCAATGGAGTGAGGGGGTTGAAATCATAGACAATGTGAAAAGGAGAGTGGGAGGAGGTAGAGTTGACAACCCTATTACAAGAAAACTCAATGTGGAGTAGCAACTCTTCCAACTAGCATGGATTTCCCTCAAGACAACATCTCAATAGTTGTCCGAAAGTTCTATTAGTCACCTTAGTTTGACCATCGGTTTGTGGACGACAGGTGGTAGTGAAAAGGAGTTTATTAGCCAACTTGTTGCACAAAGATCACCGGAAATGACTAAGGAACTTGAAATATCTATCAAAAACTATTGTCTTAGGCAAACCATGCATACGCACAACCTCGCTAAAGAATAAATTATCACTATCGACAACATCATCTACGTTATGTGGCATGGAATAAAATGAGTCATCTTTGAAAATCGATCCACTACCACAAAGATAGAGTTCAACCCTCGTTGTGTCCTAGGTAAGCCCAAAACAAAATCCATAGAAATATCAACCCAATTACTATTAGGAACAGGAAGAGGAGTGTCTAAGCCATGAGGATAAGTGGTGGACTTAGCATGCATACATGGAATGCATTGGCTACAAAACTTAGCTACTTGTTTATACATGTGAGCCCAATAGAAATGTTCATGAAGAATAGATAAAGTTTTTGCAACCCCAAAGTGTCCCATCAATCCCCCCTCATATCCTTCTTTAATTAAGAGAAGACACAATGAACTCTTGGGTACACAAAGGAATTTGCTTTTGAAAAGAAAGTCATTTGATTTTTTCTTCCTATCTTAGGCTTTTGTACAATATTCTAGAAGTTGCATTACATTTCAATACTTCTATATTAGAATTTTCTATATTCTTCTAAAATTTTCATTATACTTTAATGCTTCTATCTTAGGATTTTCTATATTCTTCTAGAACTTTCATTACACTTTAATACTCCTCCTTGATACAAATTTAGTAACTCCAAGCATAGTGCGTAGTTGTGGAGTATATGCAACTGTAACTTGTCGCTCTATGCCTTCACTTTCGCAAAATTTTTCAAACTCGTAATATGTGTACTCCTTGCCACAATCACTTCTTAGTACTTTTATCTATTTTCTAGTTTGCTTCTCGGCAAGGGCCTTGAATTTCTCAAATACTCCGAAGACTTTTGACTTTGCCTTTAAGAAATAGACTAGTGTCATTCTAGAGAAGTCATTAATGAAGAGGATGAAATATTTTTTTTTGTGATGTAAATTTGTCCTTATTGGTCCACAAACATCGGTATGAATCAACTTCAGTAAGTCTTTTTCACTCTATGCTTTGTCCATTGAGAATGGTAATCAGTGTTCTTTACTAATGAGGCATGCTTTGCATGATTCATTATTCTCCTTTAAGCATGATAGATTTCTCATCATGTTTTTCTGATATAGAAGCTTTAAGGCATGTGTGTAAGTTTCCAAATCTCCTATGCCAAAGCCATGAGTCATCAACTCTGTCTTCATGGAAATATTAGTTCTTGGTTTGAAGCTTATAGAAAAGCTTCTATTTCTCCTCTCCATTTTTACTTGGCCAATTTCTATCATTCTATTGTCATAAATTTTGAGTATATCTTTCTCAAAGTGAAGAGAATATCCATTCTCCATCTTTTGGCCAATACTTAAAAGATTTTCTTTAAGATTTGGAACTAGTAAAACATCCTTGTTGAACTTTGTACCTTTCTTTGTCTCCATTATGACAGTTCCTTTGCCTTGAGACTCCACTGTTGTGTCGTTTCCCAACTGAACTTTGACATTGATAAATTTATCAATGTCTCTAAAGATGCTTTGATCTTTCACCATGTGATTAGTGCATCCACTATCCAGGTACCAACTTCCTTTCATGCTATGAGATTCTTGATTAGCATAAAATAAGCATTTCTTCTGATTAAGTTGTTCCACAAAGTTTGCTTGATGCTTATTCTTATTACGGCAATACTTCTCTACGTAACCAAATTTTCTGCAATACTAACATTGAGGTTTTTCATTATGTCAACAAAATTTGTTCCAATTGACTTGTCTTTTTACAGATGCCACATGGAGGATATTGACCTTGATGTGTCATAGAGAAGCTTCTAGAATTTTCTTTATTTCTAGAAATTTCTCCTCTAATTTTATTTCCTTCATATTCTTTATTTTAAGACTGTGATTTTAGTTTTGATTGAAAGACATTTTCAATCAAGAGTCTTCTTCATGCTTTTTCAATCTTTCTTCATAAGCTTCAAGAAAGCTCATTAGTTAAGTTACTAACAATGTAGCCAAATCTTTTGTTTGTTCAATCGTGATTGCGATTGTATCATATTTTGGGGAATAGAAATTAAAATTTTCTCAACAATTTTTTTGTCAAGAATATTTTCCCCATACTCTCTCATCTGATTAATATTTCTTTTATTCGAGAATAGTAGTCTTTAATGGTCCTAGGTTCTTTCATTTTTATTAATTCAAATGCTTGTCTTAGAGAATGAAGTTTAACATTACGTATCTCATCACTTTCTTGAAACTTCTCTTATATTATGTTCCAAGTTTTCTTTACACTTGTGAAACTTATTATTCTTGGAAAAATTATGTCATTAACTACTTGTTGAAGAGCAAATAAAAGCCCTTGAATCCTTCTGCTTATTTTCCTTCAACTCCTTCTTCTAAACTGCAGTAAGAGTAGAGGTGTCTCTCTTCTATAATATCCCATAAATCTTGAGACCTAAAGAATGTCTTTATTGTAACACTCCAAAAATCATAATTTTTTCCTCTAAAAGTAGGTAATGGAATTAATGATGTTTGATTGGTAATGGCCATGGGTTGAGAAAATATTTTGGAAGTAGTATAGAATGAAGTTATAGTTTTGTTTGAAGTGATTGAAATTTTTTATCTATGCCCAATAGATGACCAAACGTAGCTCTAGTACCACTGTTAGTATTTTGAGGTTGTGGAAAGGAGTAGTTGATAGAACAAAGAAAATATGGAGATAGTAAAATGCGAAAGTAGTTGTTGGAAGAAGTGTATTTTTTTAGTTGCCTTAGTTGTGGTAGATGTTGTCTCACATCAAATGATGGAGTACATGGGTATTTATAGACTCATAGATTATTCTAAAAATTACGAGATACAACTTATATGAAATGTTCTAAATTTTTATCTATGTAAAATGTTCTTGATTTTTTTTTCTTCCTATTTTAGGCTTTTCTACAATATTCTAGAAGTAGTATTACATTTCAATACTTCTATCTTGAGATTTTCTATATTCTTCTAAAATTCGCATTACACTTTAATACTTCTACATTAGAATTTTTTATATTTTTCTAGAATTTTGCATTACATTTTAATATTAACATAATGTTCTATATATATATATATATATATATATATATATATATATATATATATATGTATCAATGCAATACATATTGCATATAACATTTATTTTATTTGAATTAGATACTAGATGGTCTAGAGTTAATATAATTTTTTTTCATCGGATAGGGTAGGAATGCTTTGTTCGTTTCTAAAGAAGTTGCGAGGATCAACCTTGGTCTTCACTATAGCCAATCTCATGAAATTGTTACCGAAATACTTTAGACCCCAAATGCTGGCTTGATTGTAGCTTGTGTAGCCATTGTTATTAACCCCAATGTCAAGGTCTCTGTAATTCAGATATGCAGCTCTCGGAGACTTTGAAACATAAGGTTCCATATATTTGTACAACTTTCTAATCCAATTCATGTACCTTTGAGCAGCCTCATCCCCTTCCTCTTCCCAAACGACCATATAGTGAATATGAAATATGAATCCAGATCTGTGTGAGAATGAAATTTCAGATTCTGATATCTCATCCATTCTGCCTCCATAAGGGGCAAATTGAAGCTGACCATCTGGAACTTCATAAAGCAAACGCCATAACCCTTGTAATCCATCAATAGGAATGGGTTTCCTAACATAATCAGATTTTGCTTTGTTTATTCGTCGATGAAATCGACTTCTGTTCAGCAAAACTTCAGGGGCTTCATTCACGGTAGATCCAAGTAACACAGCATTCGCGAAGACAACTGACCCAATCCAACTAGTCTCAGTACAGTCTTTTCTGTCCAAACCCAACTCCGGTAAACTCTTTTGCATCAATGGAATAAGTTCTTCTACACCTGCAAGAAACATGGACACAAAATTTGCTTGTATTATTTGCTTTCCATGTTCAACTGAATTTACCTTTTTCACGTCCACCCTAATGAATATGCGCTCGTCCAATTTATTGGCCACAAGCTGCCACTTTTGAATGATCTCCGTTGCGTTCTCTTCCAATGTCCTTGCAACATTGAACACTGTCACAGTTGATGGAACTGGAACTAGTTTTATCTTCCAAGCCACGATGACTCCAAAGCTTGCTCCACCACCTCCTCTAATGGCCCAAAACAGATCCTCACCCATGACTTTTCTGTCAAGAAGATTACCATTCACGTCTATTATGTGAGCATCAATGATATTATCTGCGGCAAGACCGTACTTACGCATCAAGAATCCATAACCACCACCGCTGAAGTGGCCACCAGTGCCTACAGTGGCACACACACCCGCTGGGAACCCTAGTGTTTTGCTTTTCAGGCTAATCGTGTAGTAAAGTTCACCAAGAGTTGCCCCAGCTTGAACCCATGCAGTTCGGTTTTCTACGTCAACTGTGATTTGTCGAAGGTTGAAGATATCAATGACGACAAAGGGAACCTCGGCAACGTACGAGAGACCCTCGTAATCATGGCCTCCACTTCGGGTTCGAATCTGCAAGCCATGGCGTTGGGAGCAAATTATGGTGGCTTGAATGTGGGAAACGTCCAATGGCGTGACAATGACTTGGGGTTTTGAGCTTAAGTTGAAGAACCTAGAATTTCGAATGGACATGTCTAGTATAGAGGAGTATGAAGAGTTGGTTTGTGTGTAAACAACATTGAAGATTGAGTTGGAGATAAAGGGATAGTTGTAAAGACATTGAACAAACTTTTCACGAGTATCAAGTGAAGGAGGTTGAAATGAAAATAAAAAAGTAACGACGGTAGCGAAGGTGAAATAGTAGCTTAGATACTTCATTTTTGTGAATGGTTTGTTCTTTATATGGAAGTGCAAAGTGTTTAATTTATAGTAGTCTGGAGTTTAATGTTGTGTTCCACTGTTTCACTTTCTTTTAGCATGAAAACACAATGAAAATTAAAGAGCACTAATAGTGAAGCAGGTGAAATAGGAGCTGAGAGACTTGGTTTCTATGGTTGGTTGGTTGTCGATATGAAAACTGCAATTTAATGCGGAATCTCTAATTGACACAGGAGTGATGATACATTTATCTATGTTAAAATATCATTTTTTATATTTAAAATATATTTAGAGAGAAAGAAAAACTGATAAATTTACTAATATCAGAAAAAAAAGATAAAAAATTTAAATATATAATAATAGATAGATAAAATTAAAATATATATTCGTATCATTGTTGTAAATTAAAAAATAATCATTACACAACCAAAAATATTAATATTTTAATATTTTGCTTTTGACATAAAATATATGATATTATTAAATTATTATAAAATTTTCAATTCCGTATTACTGTTTTTGGATGACTATCCTAATGTAGCTTTCCTACTTTTTAATAGCTGTCCGTCACCGAGGATTTTATTGAAGAAAAAGTTGAAGAACAAGGAATTGAATAAGGCATGTCCTGTGCTTTTTTTCTGTTCTTTTTTAATAAATATGAATTTTATTGATTTACTGTTATCATCAAATCATAATCATGGAAAAGTTTTTTAAGACAATTTTATAGTATATTATTTTTATCAGTCCAACTATTTCATCACAGTTATATTGTTTATATCGAATTCCATAAAAAGAATATAATAATAATTAAATGGTTATTTATATATTTTAAAGTTGTCTATACTATTATATTATTTTTTTATACTTAATTTTTTAATTTTATCATTTAATTAATGATTTTTTTATTAAAATAATTATTTTATCAATTTTATTCTTTAAATGATACTTTTTTAAATTTAATTATTTTTAATTTGATGTTTCTTTTTAAATTTAATATTTTTTAAAATTAAAGTAATTATCAACAAAAAATCTATAAATAAATTATAAAAAGTATTTATATTTAATTTTATAATTATAATTTTATTATTTTTTGTTATGATGAATAAAATGAATAAGCACGTGTATTTTTATTCATAAGTAAAACACAAGAAAACTCTAGAACGGGTTCAATTAGAGATGGCAAAAAAATCTGCGTCCGTGGATATCCGCAAATAAAATCTGGTACCCATGGATATTTAATACTCACGGGTTGCGAGTAGCGGTGTTTTAATACCTTCTTATAAACTGGTCAGGTGTGTACTCGTGGATATCCACTACCCGCAAAAAATATAAATAAAAATTTAATTTATAATTTTTTAAGTTAAAAGTTAATTAAAATTAACATTAATTTATATTTTATAAGGTTAAATTTAATTAAAATTAAATTTTAATTTATATTTTATTTAATTTATATTATATTTTATATATTTTTTGTAATTTTATTTAAATAATTTATAAAAAATATATTTTTTTTAATATTTGCGAGTATCAGTGCGGGTAGCGGGTCGGGTAACGGGTGGATTTTTTTTTGTCGGGTCGGGTTGCGGGTAGGCACTATCCATGCCCGACCCGACCCATTGTCATCCCTAGGTTGAATAGAGTTTTCAAAAACTTTTCACAAATACGTATTAATAGTTTAAGTTTTTGAAAAAAGTTAGGAAAACGTATATAAAGGAAAGTAAATAAGATAAACTTGTTTTTATACTCGTTCATCCTAACTGAGTTATATCTAATTCTCCCTTAAATAATCTTAAGGGAGTCCACTAATCTTTTAAAAATTATAACTAGTCTTACCACTCCTGGTTTAAAATTATCCAACCTGAATATACGAGTTTACCCATTCTTGGTTCAACATTAGTCTTTAAACTAGATCGTTTAGCTCAATTGAACTAAACAACCAAGTGCTTTGATTCTCTTTAGAATTTAAAAACACAATAAATTCCCCTTGGTTAATCACTTAAGGGAGAAGCTCTCATGCATCTCCCATTAACGTTAGTTAAGACTTGGTTGAAGGGAGAGGCTTTCATTCATCCCCACTTGGACAAGGAAGCTTTTAAGTTCTTTTCAAGTGCATGTAATCTTTTCTTTCTAGAGGGTTCTCCTTCTCCTATAAAAGGAAATTTCCTCCATTTGTAAGATTTTGAACTTTAATAGTATTAGTGAAACTTTACCAAAATTGCAATTCTCACTTCTCTAAGTTCTCTTGGAATGCTCTCTTTTCTAGACTTCTTCTTTCTTTTCCTTCAAGGTTGGGTCAACCTCCTTCAAGGTTGGGTCAACCTCCTTCAAGGTTGGGTCAACCTCCTTCAAGGATGCATCACTTACCCATTCATCAATCCAGTTTTTCATATCTTCTTCATGTTTTTGCACCTTCATCGTCTCCATCAAGGGATCTTCATCAACTTGGTTGAAGGATCTTCATCAACTTGGTTGAAGGATCTTCCATCATTTGGTAACTAGATCTAAGGTTACTTTCCTTGGAGGTCTACACGAGATAAGTGCTTTGGTTCTTACCCATTTTTGTGTTGAATGTCTTTACCCATTTTGTGTTGTCTCATCTATTCCTCCATGTCTTGTATTGTCATTTGATTAATATATGTGTTCATGTGTCACTAGTGAAGACAAGACATTCTATGACAGCTGAAATAACCTTTTTATGACAAGTGTTTTAGCGTCATAGTTCTAGTAGTCATAGAAAGTTTGTACTTTCTTAGACACAGCGAAAAATCTGTCATAGTAGGTTCATTTTACTATGACGCACTTTTGACTACTTGTCGTAGAATTTTAACTTACTATGACATACTTTCGATTACTTGTCATAGTACTTCTAGCTTACTATGATGTAGTTTCGATTACCTGTCATAGTATGTCCTTCTATTATGGCGTACTTTTTATTACCTATCATAATAAGTCCAGCTTATTTTGACAAATTTTCGTTTACCAGTCATAATATGTGTAGAAAGCTACTTTGACTAATAGTGTAAGCTACGTCATAGAAAGGTAGATTTGTTTCTTTTTACAACTTTTTTATTTTTTATATCATCTAGTTCATTCAATTTATCTATAAATCCAAAAAAAAAAACACAAGACCAAACAATTTAAGCAAATCAATTCATACATTGTTCAACAATATTTAAAACATTACATTTTATACATAAACCTACATACAACGATTATAATTGTTGCAAATACTCTTCAAGAGATTGTAGAATACTATAATAATCAAGATATTTCTACAAGTCACTAACACTAAAAAAAAAATAAGTCCACTTGCTTCTAATTTCTTCCATTTCTTTACCTTCCGATGGAAATAAAAAGAAGATCACAAAGAATTATTATAATTTAAATCAAAACTTGAAGCAACAAAATGAAAAAATATAGAATAAAAATCAAGACTTTAAAAATTTAATGAACTAAAATAAATAGTGTAGCTTTGATACAAAATCTAACAAAATTTAGACCTTATAGCCATTAAGACTCTTCATGACAAATTGAAGTGCTTTAATAAAAAAACTACGAGCAATTATTTCAGGTTAATAAAAATATTAGTTTAAAATAAAGACAATGGAATTTAACATACTTAAAAGTGTTAGTTTCTCTTGTGAGAGACAATGGAATAATATTTATTTTAACTATACATACATGTGTGGGAAAAGAAAGCTTCAAATTGCTTTAGGGCAAACATTGTGAACTTGGAAAGAGCTACAAAATAAGCTACCTTAAGGTTTTCTTCTGACAAATTTACCATATCACTTGGTGGAAAATCATTGACATTACTATCGTTAACAAATAATCAACAACTAATTGAATCACGTGACAAAACTGCTATGACACAAAGAGATTTGCAAAACAAAAAAAAAAACTATACCTAAATCCCATATGCTCCTTGTTAGAAAATAACTTCACTGGCTTTGGGGCCTAAAACATGAAAATGCAACCCAATTATATCCCACATGAGTAACTCACATGTCATTTCTTTCAAAAAAAATCCCTATATTATTATCTTGGCATACAAATCTACTATCCTAGATGTTTCAACTAATAAATTGAAATCTCAAACCTTAGAGTTACTTGCAGCTTAATATTGACAAATAAAAAATAATATTAGTATATAGAAAAAAGTAATGGATACCTATCATTAGTGTAGTAAAGGGAAACGACAACAATTGTTTTTGACAATACGCTTCGGTTTTCAAATCGAGGCATATACTGGCAACGTAAAAAGGTGAGGGACTTTTGGCCTCAGTTCCAACTGAGGTAATATCTTCAAGGTTTCTGCTTCGGCTGTTTTTCACCCGAAGTAATAAGAAAGAAAAAAACGGGGGGGGGGGAGGGGTTATTACCTCAGTTCAACCGAGGTAATAATGTGAGCCTATGGCATCAGTTTTAGAATTGATGCCAAAGCCCTTTATTTTATTTTTCTATATTGACGTGCACCCTGTGGCACCAGTTGTGGTTGAACTGAGGCCATAGACAGGCTTTCTACCTCGGTTTTGGCCACAACTGAGGCCTATACTCCTGAAATTTTTTCTAATAGTAGGTTTGTTTTTGTGATATCCACTACTACAAAATCATCCTTCATATAAAACATAATATATACAACACAGAATCAACATATAATCAATATTTACAACACATAATGTTTAAAGCATAATGTACAAAGTCTAATAACTATAAATCAACATGTGCTAATGTATTTTAAATCCTAATAACTATGAACTATTGTATAATCTAATTAAATGTTTTGCAAGTGTCTTCCTTAGGAATGTAAGTGGCTTCTCAAGAAGTGGAGTAGGAGTCTTGAATCTTTGCACAAGACACATGATATTAATTATTGTATATGAATTCCACATGATGGAGAAAAAAAAATTCATTAAATCTAAATATTACCGTTTCTCAACCACTTGTAATATGGGTACGAATAGTGTGTGTCATTGTTAAGACTTCAGCAAGTGTACTGAATCGTATAAAGTAATATAAAATGGTAAGACCAAATATCGTTTCCCAAGAGACTCACAGCACTAAACAGTCATGAAATTGCTTAACTAGTTAAGACTTTAAGAACAATATTTTGGGGATTTTGAATGCAAAGTGCAGAAAAATAAACATGAATACAATTTGATAAATTGAGGCTAAACACTAGAATGAATGGATGAAGTTGATAATATGAGATGATAATGTTGTTGGGGTTTAGATTTCACCTAATTACTCTAATGCATATAAGAATTCTAATTCTTCATTAAATTGTTAATGTCACTTTCTAAATTACTTAAAACCTTATCCCTCAGTGAAGAAAGCCTATCCTTATTTGCTAGACCACAATCTCTTGCATCCCTAATAATTAAATTTGCATTACGAATAAAAGCTTAAGACAACCAAAACTCATATCCCCATCCCTGAGCAATACTGCTTTTAAGAGAAATTCTCCAAATCCTGATTTCTAGGTATCTCCCGATAACAAAGAAGACCATAAAATATAACAATTTAGCAAAGGAGAAATTCCCTAAAAATTAATGAAAGAAGCATATATAAATCAAAATCAATTCAAATACATAAGAAGTTAGAGGTTACATCTTCCCCAACAACAAATAAAGTTTAGTTCCCCATTATCATGGAGAAACTAAATGTACAATGGAATGAAAGAGATAGAAAAGCCCTAGAAAGAGAATAGGAGAGCTCCCACATCCCCAAATTTGCCTCCAAAGGGGAGAAACATGTGTTTCTGTGCTCAAGCCATCAAGAGATACCATCCCTAGGATGTCCAAGTCCTTAAATAGATCAGAAAAATAACAAAAAACGGGTCCAAGCCCAACACGTTGGCGCTCAACGCCCCAACTTAGGGTAGTCGGGCGAGCTTGCGCGAGGGTGGTGCTCAGCGCCCTTAGAAAGGCGCTCAAGCGTGTTGCGGCTCCTTCTACTAGCGCTCAGCGCCCCTGGAGTAGCGCTCAGTGCTACTTTTTTGAATTTTCACCGCTCAAGTGGTATCCCGACAGCATCCCAGCGGTAGCCCAGCGGCAACATTCCAAAACTCTATTGTTTTGCTATTTTGTTTGCTTTTATGGCTGGTTTAGCTCTATCATTGTTGAAGATTTTTCCAGGCACATTATTAGCTACAAAATAAAGGGAATTTAGTGATAAAATCATAAAGTATAACCTCAATTCACTTATTTACAAAACTAAAGCAAAAACATGAGTTAAAGCAAGTTTCCAAGTCAAAAAGAGTTTATTTAATATCAAAATTGCATCACATATAACGGTATATTCAACCATTATTAGACATCCAATACATTACATAGTATTCACACTCATATGACCCACTTTGTCTGTGACACTACAATATATCATCATAGTTGTAAATACTTAGTGAAAATCATTAAAATAAAACAACTATAATAAATTATGGCTTTAGCATATGTCAAACCTTGAGAGTCAACCATGCAAGCTTTTTAACATTAACAATTGATCTCTCAGACAACATCATACGTGCTGCAATAGAACTATTAAAAAAAGGCTTTAGCATTCATTTATATAACAAAGAAAGTCCAAGCATTGAGGTTCTTACTAGTCAACTACTTGTTTGATATGTTTGGGAGGAGACTTATGCAATGAGCAGAACCACACAACATAGCTTTCAGAAATGGAAACAATGAGTAGCTGTCAATGGTGCCTAAAATTGATAATAAATTAATTGTTATATATTAAAATCGCAGATGGTACTTTGAAGTTAACAAACTTCACTTACCCATATATATAAGGTATAAAATATGTCTCCTTCCCCCTTGCAAAACTGTTGGTGAGGTATGTTTGGATGTCATCAAATTTATTTGCTTCGTGAGTAACTTAGGGATCAATGAACCCATAGACATCATTGTACCCCGAGTTGTTACTGACACCAAACATATACCTGAAATCAAAAATTACATTTGATATAAGTACAATTGATATATAAATCATTACTCATGGACTTACATCATCCATAGCTGAATTGATGTAATATTCAACTCTTCTCTTCCCAACGCAAGCTCCCTGACATCTTGACTATGCAGGTATATTGGGACCTTAGAGCCTCTCCCAAATACATTAGGATCATATTCAACGTTCAGAGGCTCATTTGCAATGAGGTCACAAAGTTGATGCAATGCACCAAGAGGATCATCCTCAAATAAAGGAATATTCTCATGAACATGCGCCTGTTGTTACATGGAAAAATAAGATAAGTTTTAAAATCAATAACATTTAAAATTTAAAATTAAGAAGTGTAAAGTAAGAGTCCATACCGGGGGGTCAAAAACATAACCAACCAAGTGTTTAGGCCAAGCGATAAAAGACTGGAATGCTTGTGCCACAGTGAAAATCTAATATGTGGGTAGAGGAACTAAGGCATCTAGTATGACAATGTCGTCTACTAAGACCTTGACCTCATCCTCTGATTGCTCCACACCATGAACAACATTTGTTGCCTTAAACATTTTTCCACAAGCTACCAACATCGTCTCGGTACCATCAAAAACATATAGCAAACATGGACTAGAGTCGTCCATGTCGTCCCCTGGGACGGCTAGTGTTGAACAACTTCCTTTCTCGCTTCTCCCTATTAGGGTAAATGTTAAATTACACAAATAATAAATTATTCAACAAAAATGTATATTAATTTTACATGTGGGAGGCACAACATGTTCCTGTACAGGAGATGGCTACGAACGCATCCCATAACTCTCAAACTGCTGCTAGAGCTTACGCATAACTCTATCGGTCACTTCTGCAGTGACTTCATCATATAATTCCTCCCTAAGATTCGCCCTAAGCTTTTTTGAGATCTCTTACTTCAACCTTTGTTCATACTCTTGGCTGTATGCATATGAGGTCTGGCGCGAGGAACTCTGAAAATAATCTCTAATGCCTACTCTAGTACCAACAACACACACTTGTCTAAGGTCCTCAGGTCGTCCAATTGCAGTGGTAAGAATATCTTGGCAACCCTCTGGAGTGAATTGACCTTAGGAGCTCTGTTCAACCAAGGAGTCATGTAACATAACAAAACAACATTATTCTTTAAAAAGTTCAATGTAATATGTATAATGAAACAATTATTATTTTAGGTAGTGATAACTTACAATTCTTTCAGATATTTCTCGTGCAGTCTCAGAAGAGTAGGCGCCCGATGATCTTAAATGAGCTAACTTCCACTTCTCATGACGAGAAGGTGGAAAAGGAGGTTGGGGGCTATAACCCTCAGATGAGGGTCTACCTTCTGTCTTTTGCTTGAGGATTTTCTCGTCAAGCTTCCTATACCCATCACGAGATAATATGTGGGGGTTTTATTTTGAGCACTTATTCCTTGTGCTTTGGTTCTTTTTTCCTATCACATATAATGAATTAGTTCATATGATATAAATTTGCTAATGAGGAATTGAATAATTTCAACTATACTAACCTACCATGCCTCTGATATCCGACTCTCTACAAAGAAGTGCCAAGTCTCCTCATCAATGGTCTTATATTTTGCACATGGAGACTCATTTTTTTACTCCAAATACATATCTTGAGGTCAACTTAGTCTTAAAACCTCATAATTTTTGAGCAATAGATGATAAACACTTATTTCTAAGTGTTGCGACATTTGGAATGTCAAATGTCGTCTGCAATAAAGAGAATAAAGTTTTATCAGTACAAAATTATCGATATAATCAAAGTGTAAATCAAATCATATTAATTAACTTACCAATAGATCATTTCATATAATGTTCCGATCAACCTCGAACACATGGTCAAAAGATGGAATAAGAATAGATGTCACACCAGTGATCACATTAACATCCAAAGGTGTCCTTTCACCATTATTTCTTTTGACCATCAATTGTCTCAACTTGGTGACTCCTCTAGTAGGTCTGAATGTGGAAGCCTCATTCCTTGATGAATGTGGGTGGTCAACCATATATCTGTCAAAATAAATAAAAACATAAAACATTAATAAAAGACTTATGTCATATTATATAATTTAACAAAACATGTAATAGAGATTAAATGAAATATTAATAAAAGAATTATGTAATATTAATAAAAAACTTATATTAATATAAATGGAAGAAACAAAGCACCACCTATTACAACTTATACTAATATATACTTTATTTGACTAAGACTTAAGCAAATGATGGGTGGACTTACATATAAAAAATTTCAATTTCCAAAGTCCGAGTTAAAATTTCTTTAAAAAGAGAAAATACTAAACCTTTTTTAAAAAATAATGGTAAAGAAAACACTTTGTAAGCATGAGGAAATCCCGCTGCAAACCTTTGTGCAAGTAAAGACAATACTTTAAAAACAAACAAAAAAAAAGCAAGCCATTACAGGCATTTACTGTAATGAATGTAGAGAGAGAAATGAGAAGTTACATTCATTCAAAACATATAATGTTGCCAAGAAGTTTGTTCTTTTCATCAATCACTGTGACAGTGAAGGCGGTGAGTGGGAATGGATGGCAAGATGATTGGCCTCTAGCCTTGTGAGTCCAAACTCCTCTGTCATGTCCAACTCAGAAGGTAACATGTTATTTGGAAGCTTCCAATCAAAACAATGGACAACTTGTGACACTGTTCTAACGAAGATCAAAGCATGCCTAAACAGTCTAAAAGAATCCATGCATATTATTCATGTATCAAGCATCATAGCAAAACATAATAAATAAAGTAAATTAAGTTTTGAGTGATTATGTTTTGATAAATAAATAAATTAATTCATAATTTTATTTATTTACTAATTAATAATATATGTTACTGTATAGTTTGGTATCTAACCCGAAAAGTAACATTCGAGCCATCTCTTTAATTGGGTCAGCGTTAAAGTTATTGAAATAATGGATTGGACAAACAAACAATTAACAACTCTTACCCAATCAGTTAAGATAGTTGTTGAGGTAGTTAGAACTGATTGACAGTATTAATCGTTTATTGGTAATGTGTTAGACCTAAGGATAAGCTCATTTTAATATTTATAAATATATGTTTGACAGGAAGGTCAAGTAATGAGAAATTACTTTTTACAAAGCTCTCAATATTCAATTGTGAGTAGAAGCTCTTTGAACACATGTCTAACTTAAGCGTCGGAGTGTCTTTTGCATGTACCCTCTCCCTCGGCTCGAACTCGAAAAACTTGGATCAGAAGTCAGAAAATAAAGAAAGCGACAGCGGAAAGGTATGTTTCTTGGTCCTACACAAATCCCTACCGAGACAGTTACAATTAATGATATATAAATTAATTTTTTTTAAATAAATGTAATTAACTATTTTAATTAAAAGATGAAATTATTTGTTATTTATATTTAAAGATAACTTATTTCTTTTAGTAATAGTTATATATATATATATATATATATATATATATATTAATATAAATTCACACGCAGTGATAATATATAAATAAAGAATTGTACTCAGAGTTCTTGTAGTGTTTAAATATCATTGTTAAATAATAATAATAACAATAAGATGTATTGTTTAAAATTAAATATGTTAGTTGTGAGTTTCTTCTATATATATGTTATTGTAGTTTTTATATTATTTGATTATATAATTACTATAATTGATATAAAAGTTAGCATGTGTGGGATGATAATTTAAATAAAAGATTTTGGATAATTTAATTAGAAAAAAATATTATTAAATATTGTTAGATATTCTAAAAGATATTATTCAATATTGTTATATATATTTACAAATTAAAATATATTTTGAAATATGCTTACAAATTAAAAGATATCTTAAGATATTATTAGATGTAATTAGATATTAATTGTTAGATATAGATATATTTACAAATTAAAAGATATTTTGATATATGGTTACAAATTAAAAGATATCTTAAGATATTATTAAATGTAATTAGATATTATTGTTAGATAATAATAGTAATAATAATAATAAAGATATTAGGATAGAATATATTATTTATGGACTTATCACAATCAATTAGAACATAGATAATTTTATTTCATTAGATTTTAAAAGTAATGAGTTTTTATAAAAATTTAGAAAATAAACCGAATAGAGATAATTATGTCTCCTATTTATATTATGTTAGCATAGAAACCCTAGTCATCAAGAAATAGAGATAGAAAATCATATGGCAGTCGTGAGAGAGATTTGAGAGAAAACATTATTTTCTACCAAAGGAGAAGCCTAGGAGCCAAGCTGTTATGAGAGCTTAGAAAATTTAGAACTCTTTGTTGGATTAGAGGTAAGGGGAGCTGACTTTGCTTGTTTAGGTTGGTTGTGATTCTGTGAATGTGGGAATAGGTATATGTTTGTAAGGGGGAGTAACCATATTTGTCTTCTTGTGAGTGGGTTGTGATAAATGTTTGCATGGATTGTTATTGATATTTGACCTATGTTTTTGGTTGGTTATTATTACCTATTGTTGTGTGATATGCATGACTTTGTTGTGTGGTTGTGTGAGCATAAGCCTTGATATTTCCTTGTTACTTTGGTTAGGGGTTAAAGCTCTTCGTATTGCGATATAAGGGGCATGTTGGGTCTCGAGTAGAGACAGAGATTTGAGTGTCACCCTTCTCTCACGAAGGATAGAAAGGGTTGGATGTCTCGCCCAATGGCTTTGGCTCTTGCTATGTATAGTTCCCTAGTATGTGTATTATCAAAGTTTTTACTTGTAAGTCCTTGAGAAGTCGAGGAGATAAGTCTGAAGTTGCGATGAAGGATGACTCGAATCACTCTGTTTTGTGAAACAAGTTGGTGCAGCAAAGTGGTTGAACTATTGGGTTTTATTTTCAATATTATTGGTTTTTGTAATGAGATTCTATGAATGCTTAATGGTTACACTAGATTTATGAAGTTTTCCAAATTCAATTATAATAAATAGAAGTTTTTAATTAATCTGTTTTTCACAATGGTAGTTAAGTTTTCAAAATTTTTTGTAAACCCGTGACATCCTAAAATGATAGCACCCTCCTTTGAGCTAGGTTGGGCTAAAGCTTGGAAGGATGCAAGGAAATCATCCCTAAGGTTAATATGGTGGCAGAAATGAGGTCGGGGAAGGTATTTGGTTACGCAAATGATGGTGGGAGGATGATAAGTTCACGACTTTGAGTGGTGAGTTGAAGATATGGTGTGTAGTTTGATGGTTCAAGGAGAGGTTAGGCCAACTCCATGAGGTAGGTGACTAGAAGGGTCTCTATGGTTGTTCTAGTCTTGATTAAGGAAGAGTATATCTACAATTTGACAGCATAACATTACTAAATTTCAAGATGAAATACAAGGATGGAGACACATCTATTTATAGGCCAAGGGTGTCTCCTTCTAACCCTAAAAGCATCTTTTACCAACCAAAAAGCAACCCTAGCCACCAAACCCATCTCATGGCTGAATATCATCCACCTACGGGAGGGAGACATGTGGCGCAAATCCTCTTTAATGGTGGAGGGACATGTGGTCACAACCAAAATGAAAACATCTCCACTCCTAAGGTGTCATGTGACCTACTTTCTAAAAAGCAAATCCTCTCCAATAGAAGCATGACACTTCACACACACTTTCCATTTGGTTTAGATATCTAACTTAAGGAAAATCTTATGTTTGAGGCCTTAATACAATCCTTAATCAAACCTACACTACATGGCCAAATATAAGGCCTAGATCCTACACTACTCCTTCTTCTTCCATGATGACCCAAGTGAAGCACACCTTTGTTTCTCTTTGTATAAATGGTTTTTCTTGAAGGAGTTTGGTCATACTTTTAGTGGTTGGACCCTTAGCTATGTGTTTGTCATCACAAAATTGGAATGTTACATAACTCATAAAATTAACTATCAAGTTGTCATTGCTTAAAATCCATTTTAAAGGTCAAACTAAACTGTTGTCATCCCACCAAAAATGACAGTGGCAACCAATTCAATTTCACCCCTTCTTTTAACTATTATGTTTGGTCATCCTTATTAAAAGGTACGACTTCCAAGATTGGTTTGTGAAGAGATAAGTCAGCAGAAAAATTGAAGGTGAAGTGTGTTTTGTGAGTAGAGATGGAAAAAATGGAGGAATAGTTTGGGTTGATGAAGGTGAAGATGTGATTTGAAAACACAAAAGGTGGTGGTGAAGGTGCCCTCAGTAATAGTCATTATAACTCTAAGTTTAAAAAAAAAAATTATTCAGTAATAAATAAATTTAACGTTATATTTCAATACACGTTTAAGCACTACAGATATTTATGTAAAATATCGTTTGTTATATCTGAGACAAAATTTAACGTTGTTGGAAACAATAATTAAATTCAATGTTTCAGAAAATAAAAAACCCATTAGAATTAAATATTCGAATAAGAACTAACTATAAGTTTTTTATATAGTTAGAATTCCTAAAAACATTTTTAAACATTGTAAATATAACAACTTCCTTTCTTTTTCTTTTAAAATAGGCTCAACTACCTTTTTATCTTTTCTTTTTTTCTTAAGTCATAGCAAACTAATGGCTCGTTTTTTCAGTTCAATTCATTTTCCTCCCTAATCATATTCCAATACATGTATTTGAGAAAATCAAATATCATAGCAGACTGAACTTCACAAGTACAAGACAGAGTATGTTAGAACTACCCAAACGAGCATTCAAACATAGCTTTTTTTAATTTATATCTTTCATTACTCAAATGAATGTTCTTATCAAGTGATAACATTACAAACAAAAATTAAAAAAGCAAATAAATATAATGTCTAAACATCAGATATTTAAATAATTATACACATTAACAATATATTTTTTATGCTTACTTTAAACTCGTTACATGCTTTAATTTTTAATTACCTTCAAATACAAAAATCTTATCGCTAACGCTGCATGAAAACTTATCTTTTAACATTAAAAAAAATCAATTACATAATATACATTGCAAAAGTTTCTTGTGTTGATAACGTATGCTTGATAAACTCAAGCTTATCAAATCTCAGGCATGTACAAACAATATTCACAAGGTATTCCTGTATACTTTTCTTTTTTTCAAAAATCAGTTGTTTCTACAAGATAATCATTACTGAGACAAAAAAATGCAGCTTTTTATTTCAGTACATATAGAGAAGGAATCATTCAAATTTTGGTTCAGATTCAACCAAGAAACTTCTGGCCTCCTCATCAGTAACATCACTGTAAAGAAACCAAAGAACAAATTATGATCCAATAAAGAAAAAAAAAACACTTGTATGAATTGAATGATGAGAATACAAAAACCTGTCTACAGCTTCTGTTTTGGAGATTAAGGTGAGATCCTTAGAAGCAAGATATTGACAGAAACTGTGAAGTCTATTCTCTCGACAGAAATTACAAATATGTTTAAGGAAATCATTGAACTGTTTTGGTTCCTTCACAAACGAAAAGTTGTTAATTCAACAAGTTAAAAAGCCAAGGCAGATAAAACAAAAGAAATTCAAAGAGTGATAACATTAAGGGTTGAATAGCGAAAATCCTAACCATCTTGAATAAGGGAGATGATTACCTGCTCAAGGATGCAACCCTTGCGAAGCACAACTAAACATTCGAATGATTTAGGATAGTTATCACCTTCGTGAGAGTCCTCCACCAGGTCAAATATTTTATTTTTCATTTCATTGATCGCTTTTACAACCCAATCTGGACTATCTCTACGGGAAATCAAGGCTTCAAAATCTTGGGCAGGAGTCAGATCCCCGATTTTCTCAACTTTCACAGATGCACTTTCAATAACATCATTTGTAGAAGATCTCTTTCCTCCCCATAATCGCCTAGACTTTTTCTACAGCAAGACATTTTGAACATAAATCATAGTTGATGTGTTGTTCCAAATATCACAGTCGATGTTTAAAAAACAAGACCATAGGACTCATTCTCACCAACGGTTGTCCCTTAAGCTCGAAAGACCTGCAAAATGAGTCTATTACAGATTTATTTTGCAAAAGCAGGTCCGCGTCAGCCTCTGTAATTTTCTTGAGTGTGTCATCAATAGGAGGTACCGCCACATCTGGATCCTTTGATTTCAGCTCAAGGAAACGATAAAAACGCTGAAAGGTTGAAGAAATAAATAACTTTATCTTATGATTACCCTTTAAAGGAAAGAGAGGGGATAGTTTATTAGAGATCAATGCTAATTTTTTCAGTGGGGTAAATAAGCCGATTAACTTTAAAAATAAACAAGATAACAAAAATTAAGCACACTTCTCCATGTCTTAAAACATCAAGTACTAGCTCTAGCCAACAAGACGTCTTAAATGCAGATTTAGCATAAAAAAATAAAGTTGAACTATGAGAGAACAACGGAAGAAATGAGAATATAAACCAGAAATATACGAGTGGATAGAATAAGAACCTCTAACACTGGATTTGTTGTAAAGTCAGGTAGCAAAACTTCCGCTTGCCCATGTGGTGCAAGATCAAGCGTTTTTATTAAGTTAGCTGCAGCCTCTAGCTGTTGTCCATTTGGCTTCCACGAAGCAGGGAAATTAGAGAAGGAAGGGAATTGAAACTCTCTAACATCCTCGGCAAAAGGAAGTACATTTAAGTAAAATGAATCAGGCTGCACAGCATAATGAGAGAAGCAAGAAATAAATAAAAGTATAGGCAAAATTAAAGAGAACAGATAAACCTATAAAATACAAGCAACAGATAGGAAAAACTAACAATATTTTCTTTATCAGATAAATTAGGTGTCAAGACCCCAATGCTAACATTTGATTGTCCCTTTCTCCAGACACAGCGTAATATTGCCACCTTATCCATTTCCTTCATGGCTCGTGCAAGAGCAGAAAGTGCAAGCATGGCTCCTGTATTTCCAGGTTGAGGTAGGAACACATATACATCTTTCATGTAATGATGTCTTAAGTGCATATTTCATTTACGGACAGGGATATAAGAGAAACAACGAGTCAGGAAATCTCCTAAAACAAATTCATCAAATATATTTTTCTAAAACATATACAATCTTACCTAAATACATTAGAAGAATCAGTAAATCCCAAAAGCTTCACACCCTTTTCCGGTTGGAATTTAACAGCATCCCACTCAGAACGGGATATGGGAACTATTTGAGGCCCATAAGGATAGCCTTTAATTCTTTGGTCAGGGGAGAGAACTTTGTCACGATCTTCAGAACTCTTGTACTCATAATCTATTTTGAGTTCATTTGTAGCATATTGAGCATTTGGAGGAGCCTTATCAGAATATTTCTTCAGTGTAGGAAATTTCTCTTCTGCTGTTTTCTTGTATACCATTACCTGATTAACATTACCATTTTCAAGAAAAGAAAATACATTTTTTACTAAGAATGTTCTATTTAAAACACAATTGGACAAAACTAGTCCACTTGCTTGGTGTATCAACTTGTAGAGGGACAAGAAAAAAAATTAAAAACACGGTAAACACAAGCAATCTTCAACCTCAAACTCTGTTCACAAATCATGATATACATAACTCCAGAAAAAAATTATACTTAATATTCTAACTGTCCATGGATCATGGTACACGGACAACTAAAAATTGTACCATTTTATATTTGGTAACCATTTACAGTGGAAAAAAAGTATGTAAGAAGGCATAACATCATCAAATATCTTAATCAATATGACAATGACAATGAAAACCATGTGAAAGAACTATGATGGGTTCATTGGATAAATGACATTTGAAGGTACATGGATTCATGTTCTGAAAATTAAATTTATTTATATTCATAGATCTCACCTTAATGCTCAATTTTGGACTGATTTCGAGATCCCCTCTGAAAGTTGTAACAAGAGTTATATTTCTTGTTCTAAGAGCACCAAACAAAGAAATTGGATTCTCCAAATACAACAATCTTGTTGATGTTTCCTTGGAAAAAATATTTAACAAGTGATCATTCTCATCCATTATTTCCCTGTTTGCATCTTGACCAAGCTTTCCTCTAAAAATAATACTTTCCATTTTCATACCTTGGGCAGTCAGTTGTTTGGCAATGATGGTAACTTGCTCTTCCTTTGTGCCTTCATAAGGTTCTTTTATTGGACATTGTGCATTTGTAATAAGACAGAGACGTTTCTTTCCTTTGTTTGTTTGATCAAATTTTTTTATCAACATATCCATGCCAACAATGACAGCGTCAAGAACTAACATCAAAGTCAAGGAACACGAAAAAGAGTAACAGCAAGCTGATGAAGTAAAATCTATGGCAGTAGGAAAGGATCAACTTCCTCCCGAAATTTAAATAGTCAATCTTAAAAGGTTTTGCTATTTATCGAATAACTTGATTTTAATTACACAAACCTAGTAGGTTTCAGGGACATCTAGACTTGTAATACAATTCATGCAAACAAAATACCATCGACAAAAATTAAATAAATCAATGAGTTACTGAATAAGAAAGCAAGTAAACTGTAAAGCCGAAACAGAGGTTTGTATAGATAAATATTAGAAAAGGAAAAAAAAACAGACCTAATTTGAAAGATTAATGGCATTTATAATATAGTGTAATCGGAAAAACTAATCTCTGAGATTGCAAAAGAAAATACTTTTTGCCAGAAGCAAACATGTGCATATTTTATTGCATGGAAAAAGTAAAAACCGTATGGTAATAATTTTACATGTTAAAAATGTTATCAATTAACAAGCAAAGTCTAGCATAATATAAAACAACCAAGAAACTTATGGATACAATCACCATCAGTTGTTCCTCGAGGCAGCTGTTGTAAAGCCTCAAGAATATCTCCATCCACAACTTTAATCTTTTTTAAAACCACAACATGTTGATACCCACCCACTTCCGTCGTTAGTTCATTATCAGTGTCTGAGGATATGTCAACATAAAAAGAGGTGAGGGAGGAGCCCTAAATCAAATGTCACCACAGGAAAATGACATAATAAAGAAAACAAATAGCAAAGTATAAACGGGATTCTTCCATTGACACACAGCAACATGAATAGTTACTAGATAGTAACAGTAACAGCAAGAAATTAAAATATAAAAACTCGGTGTAGTCCACAGGGGAAATATTATACTTGAGACTTAACTGTAAAATAATTCTAGAGGGTTTGATTGATCCCTCTCATAATCTTCTATTTATAAGAATAAATTGATACACGAGTACATGATAATTAGGATAACCCTAGACACAATATAATCATGATAATTAGAATAACCCTAGACACAATATAATCATGATAATTAGAGTAAATATCGTAACACTCCCCCTCAAACTGGACCATACAAATTGTATGTACCGAGCTTGGAACAAATAAACTCAATTCGAGGACCTCTTAATGACTTGGTCAATACATCTGCGAGTGGATCGGTTGACCCAATAAACTCAGTACATATTTCTTTAGTCAACAACTTTTCACGAACAAAATGACAATCAATTTCTATATGTTTAGTCCTCCCGTGAAACACTGGATTTGATGCAATGTGGAGAGCAGCTTGATTGTCGCAATACATCTTCATAGTATGGATGTCACAAAATTTAAGCTCTTGAAGGAATTGTTTCACCCACATAAGTTCACATGTTAGTGACGCTATTGCCCTATACTCGACTTTCGCTGTTGATCGAGCTACTACATTTTGTTTCTTACTTTTCCATGAAATAATGTTTCCTCCCAGATAAACACAATATCCTGTAGTAGACCGTTTATCAATAGGCGAACCTGCCCAATCTACATCCCAATACCCAGAGACCTAAATGCTTCATTTATCTTCATATAACAATCCTTGCCCAAGAGCATTGACATACCTTAGAATGCGAATGAGAGCATTCCAATGGATAGATCTGGCCTTGTAATAGTGAGATAAATCAGTTTTCCAACCAACCTCGTATAACTCTCTGGATCGAAGAATAATCCACCTTCTTCTATCCTTAATTTCTGGTTTGGGTCTATGGGACTGTCTACCGGTCTGCAATCAATCAAGCATGTTTCTTGTAATATATCAAGAGCATACTTCCTTTGGGAGATTACAACTCCATCTTTTGATTGTGCTACTTCAATGCCTAAGAAGTATTTGAGACTTCCAAGATCCTTGATTTGGAAATGTCTACACAAGTACTCTTTCAGTTGAGATATTCCAACAACATCATTTCCTGTAATGACAATATCATCAACATATATTATTAAGTAAACAAATTTCCCAAGAGAAGAATGACAGTAAAAAACCGAATAATCTACTTCACTGCGTTTTAGCACAAATTTTTGAACAATGGAGCTAAACTTTCCAAACCAAGCACGTGGTGATTGCTTGAGGCCATATAGAGATCGATGCAGTTTGCATACCATACCAAACTCCCCCTGAGCAACAAACCCAGGAGGTTGCTCCGTATAAACTTCTTCCTCAAGATCACCATGTAAGAAGGCATTCTTGATATCCAATTAATGAAGTGGCCAGTGACGAATGGCTGCCATGGCAAAGAAGAGGCGAATAGTAGTCATCTTGGCTACAGGAGAGAAAGTGTCACAATAATCAAGACCATAAACCTGAGTGTAACCTTTTGCAACAAGCCGAGCTTTGAGCCGATCAATTTCACCATCAAGACCAACTTTAACTGCATACACCCATCAGCAACCAACCGCCTTTTTGCCCGGGGGAAGGGGAACCAACTCCCAAGTATTACTGTGGTCAAGAGCCTGCATTTCTACAATCATAGCTTGTCGTCATCCAGGATGATCAAGTGCTTCTTTCACATTCTTGAGTATAATAACAGAGGACACTGAGGATAAAAGAGAAAAATAGGAGGGCGACAATCGATAATAGCTAAGAAAATTATAAATGGGACAAGGGTTTCTAGTGGAACGAGTACCTTTTCTGAGGGCAATAGGCCATGCTGAATCATTTTCACCAGGAGGCGTGGGAGGAGGTGACGAGAGAGAAGAATCTGAAGTAGGAGATTCACCATTGTCTTGGGGAGGTGGACTATCCATTGGGGCCCTGTGTGGGATGATCTTAGTATGTGGAGAAATGAGTGCAGGAGGACAGTGATCAAAACTTGGAATGACAGAGATAGTGGAGCTATTTGACTCAACCATCGAAATAGTAAGGACCTGTTGGAGAATAGAAACATCCTGAACAGATGGAGAGAAGTAAGGAGTCTGTTCAAAGAATGTGACATTGGCAGACATGTAATACTTCTTAGTTTCAAGAGAGTAACACCGATATCCTTTTTGATGTCGAGAATAGCCTAAGAAGACACATTTGAGAACGCGAGCGAAGAGTTTGTCTAGACCTGGAGACATGTCATGAACAAAACATACACAACCAAACACTCGGGGAGATGTATGAAAGAGAGGATCATTAGGAAATAGAATGGAGAAAGGGACTTTATTATCAAGAGAGGAGGAGGGCATCCTATTAATAAGATAACATGTAGTTAAGATGGCATCCCCCAGTGATGGACAGGAATATGGGCACCAAGCAAAAGGGTACGAGCACTTTCAACCAAGTGTCTATTTTTTCGTTCTGCTATACCATTTTGTTGTGGTGTATGAGAACAAGTAGACTGATGTAAAATACCATGGGAACTCAAGATGGTAGAAAAGGAGGATGAGAAATACTCTGTTGCATTATCATTTCTTAATATTTTGATTACTTGACCAAATTGATTCTTAATTTCATTCAAAAAAGATGTAAAGATAACTAACAATTCAGAACGATTTTTCATAAGATAAACTCAAGTACATCTTGAATATTCATCAATAAAGGTAACAAAATATATAAAACCAAAGGAGGAGATACGACTAGGTCCCCATATATCAAAATGAATGATCGAAAAACTAGAATTACATATTGATTGAGACCTTTTAGAAAAGGAAGATCTAACATGTTTTCCTAATTGACATGACTCACATTCTAAGGTTTGGAGACCACTAAGTTCAGGATACATCTTTTTTAATTTGGACAAATGAGGATGGCCAAGTCAATCATGTAGCACTTTAGGATTAGGAGCAGCAACACAGGACACCCTTGGACGAGATCCATAATGGTATAATCCGCCTGGTTCATATCTTTCTCCAATCCGTCTCCCCGAACCACGCTCATGTATAACAAAAGATTTATGATCAAAGTTTATTGAACAATTTAACATTTTGGTCAACTGGCTTAGGAAAATTAAATTAAAAGGACAATTAGGGACAAAAAGGTCATAGTTGAAATTGAGGGAGGGAGACAAGGAAACATGATTGACTCCTTTGGAGGAAGTTTTAGATCAATTTGCAAGGGTTATGAAATGAGGTTTTTCTCGAAAAGAAATAGATGAGAACAAAGAGTTATTACCAGAAATGTGATCAGAAGCACCTAAGTCAATTACCCATGAATTTTGACCTTCCATAGATTGAGAAATACAGGCTGTTGATGTACTGGGAGATTGAGATGGTTCTGCCAAGTTGTTGGACTTTAACCTTAAATACTCTTGATATTCATCCTCGTGAATTTAGAAGTGGAAGTTTCAGTCTTCGGAGTGGAAGTTTCAGTCTTTGAAATATTGACGGTTTTGGAAGGGAAACCATGTAAGGAATAACAATTCCCTTGACTGTGACCCATCCTTTTACAGTATGTGCATTGAGGACATCCCCAACCTCCTCGTCCTCCTCCTCTAGTGCCACGTCCTCCTCTTCCTCGTGTGGCAACCATGACAGATGGTTCCACTAGTTCATGCGCTTCCTGAGTTTGAGGTACCAGGACACACAGAAAGCGAGTGATCAATGTTTCCATGGAGGGGACCTCATGACTGGTCAAAAGTTGATCTCTAAGATGATCAAAATCGGGATGTAGGGCACGAAGGATCAACACCATGTAAAATTTGTCTAGTTTCTTTTTTATATCCTCTAATGGGTCCGCTTCCAAAAACATCCTGAGTTCTTCGACGGCAGATTGGGCTTCAGCCATGAAGGACACCATATCATGGTCTGCAATTTTAATAGATGCAAGCTTGTTCGCAGTGTCATAGAGACGTTGAATATCGTTGGCATAGATGCTTTGAGCTTTCTTCCAAAAGGAGTGACAAGTTTTGAAAGCCCTCAGAGTTATAAGAAGTTTGGGTTCCACTAATTGCCATAAAAGGGCACACAACTGGAAATCTGCTTATTTCCACTGATCCGCTTTTTCAGTAGGCACATGGCTTCCATCTCGCTCAAGGTGGTCATAAAGCTATTAGCCAAGGAACTACATTTCAACGGCAGCAGACCATGATAGATAATTTTTTCCATTTAGCTTCTCGGAGGTAATTGATGGACTTCTGGAGGAGGAAAGAGTACTACCAGACGCCACCTTTGAAGAAGACGAATCGTCCTAGCGAGAAACAAGAAAACCCTAAGGGTTTAAACGGACGGAACTGTGACAGTGGTTGGCGGCAGACGCGATCGGCGACGACAGAAGGTGGCCAGTGGCAGCAGACGGTGGCCAACGGCGGACGACGACGACTAGCGACAGACGGTGGCCGGAGGCGGGCGGCAGCGGGCGGTGGCAAGTCGCGGCGGACTATGGCGCCGGACAAATGCTACGAGATAGAAATCAGAGCGGGATCGACCCGCTCTTATACCAACTTGAGAATTAAACTGTAAAATAGTTCTAGAGAGCTTGATTGATCCCTCTCATAATCTTCTATTTGTAAGAATAAATTGATACACGAGTGCATGATAATTAAGGTAACCCTAAACACAATATAATCATGATAATTAGAGTAACTCTAGACACAATATAATCATGATAATTAGAGTAAATATCCTAACAATTCTATTTACAATCAGATTGGAAACAACAAAAGAAAAAAGAAATTCAAGGAAGATTCAATAATTTCTCAGTTCTTACTCCCTTCCCCATTTCTGCATTACAGAAAGTTACCATTTTCAGTGCAAGCATACTCGGCAATCACATGACAAAAAATCAAATGCACATAAAAGCACCAAATCAACACGATTCATTGCATAGTAAAAATCAAAGTGAGTGAGTACCTTCAGCTCCAAATAAGACTATTCCCACTTCATCATTTTTGCTATAGATCATCTGCAAATAAAACAAAGTCAAAACACACAAGACTGAAATAACAACAATAAAAATATTGAAACTTTGAATAAGAGGGTGGGAACAATTAATACCTTCTTTTGTACAAGCAAGGAGCAGGCTTTCTCAATTTCAGGAAGAACAGAATGCATGGATGGGCCCACATCAAGCAACAAAAGCAACGCATCCTGTTTTCGTAACATCGTTGTGGCAATACAAAATTAAATTACAGATTCAGAAGTAATGAAATTCAGAAGAACAGCAGGAAAGATAATAACATTCTAAATGGGGTTTCCCCTGAAAATGAGTAATATTGAAGCAAAACCCTAAACCCAGAGAAGTGAAGTGGGGGAACATAAAAGGGTACAGAAAAACGAAGTAAAATCGAACCTTGACTGGAGGCATGGATGGAAAAGGAGAGAAAGAGAGAGATTGGGCTTGCAGAAGAAGAGTTGAATGAACAGGCTTTTTTCGGACTTCCCGCTTTAAGAGAAATTCTTCAATTGTATTTGTAATAATTATTTCAAAATCAAATAATCTTTAATTAATTAACAAGAAAAAAAATGTATTATTAAAACAAGTATAGTGTTTTCATCTTGAAATAAATATTAAAAGGGTAGATTTTTCATATTAAACAAGTGTAATCTTCTCATATTAAAAATCATTATTGTCTCGCCTTATATTAAAACAGATATATTTAATTAATAAGTAAAAAATGTACTTTAAAACAAGTGTAGTGTTTTGATGTTAAAATAAATATTAAAAGTGTAGATTTTCATGTTAAATTACTATAGATAGGATGGCATATTAATCCACGTTGATATTGTTCCATTATGTTTATGTTTTAATGGGAAATTCTCGTGATTCAGTATAATATATATATATATATATATATATATATATATATATTCTTACATTTGTTTTAATATTTGTAATAAACAAACTAAAGAGGTTATTTCTTTGACCTCCCTAAGGAGGGTCCTAAAACTTTCAACACAAGATACAACCTTCTAGTTTGGTGATGTTCCTGAGGAAGTTGTAATTGTAGCTCGTCAGCCTAGTGAGGTTTTACTTGTTTTTGTAGGTTTTGATAAATTTTGAGAGTCAAAGTTCAATTATGAAAAAAAGAGAAAAATTTTAAGAAAAATACAACAAATTGACTTCAACATGGTGTAATGTTTAAATTTGGGACTTAAGCCATACAAAGAAAACTCACTTTCGAGGAAAACCCCAATCCTTGATCTAAGGCTTAAGCCATGAAGAATCATTTCTTCTATAAGTAATCTCTATAGGGTCCAGCCTAGAAAGATAAAGCTTAAGTCACAGAGGAAACTCACCTTGAGAGGAAACCTCACAATTAAGGCCATGGAAGCCACCGTTTAACCCATGTTGTCAATGTTTATAAAAACAATTCTCCTCTATTTTAAGAGAGCTTTTTGGAGAACTTTTGAGAGACTTCTTTAGAAATATTTAGAGAAAGACTTCAAAGAATCTTATCACACACCTCCTCTATATTTTAAAGATCATCATTAGAGGACTAGGAGATGGAGTTTATTCCGTGTATTAACTTCTTTCCATCCTTTATGAGGAACTAAATCTCCTAGGTATTGAAGTGAGATATAAACCACTTTGAAACTCTCTTGTATTCAAAACTATTTTATGTATAAATGCTTGTTTTTGATTATAAGTTTGTGAATTGATTTGTGCTTGTTGTTGGATGAACTAATCACTTATTTTATTTCACTAACTTGAGATTGAATGAAAACTAGTTTCAAGTTGTGGCCCAATCAATTTTCTTGTATGCTTTTAGATACTAGGAATAAATGTAAGGTTGCAGTTGGATATAGACTCTTGATCTGAATGTAGGTGATCCATTCAAGTAGTCACTGAAGAATCACACTGAAGTTTGGTCATCCTATGCTCTAGGTGTCAAGAATGGACCTAAAGTTACATTAATGATAACTCCCAAGACTTGGTTATTTGCAATGTCATATTTAACATAAATCTAGTACAAGATAGGGAAAAAGTGGTGGAGTCAAACTTTAACACGGTTTAATCATATGAAAATCACTCGTTTTGTAATCCAAATTGTTTTCAAACATCTTTTACTTTATTTTCACAAAGCAAATATGTTTTATACACTTCACAATCAATGTTACTATTTTATCAATGATGAAGCTAGTTAGAACATTCTATTTTCTGCCAAATCCTGGTGGATACTTGTTATATTAAAAACTACCCACCCAATATACTTGTTAGTATATTTTGTTGATGTGTGGACTCCCAACACTTGGTTGATTCATTTACTAGTAGTATGAGCACTAGTGCAAAAACAACATATTACGTTGTTTATTTTTTGCCTTTAACGACGCACTTGATAGCAACGTTATAAGTGGTGACGTAAATTTACGTCGAATATTAACGAGTGACGTTAATCGAACTCATTTACATCGAATACAAAGGTAATTGACGTAAAGTTAACGTCTTTTATGCATGTCGACATTAAGGTACGTCGTATGGAATAGAGTTAGACGTCCAATATTTGAATAAATATTTATTTTTAAAGAAAGATTTTTTGTCAAATGGTCGGGGGAACTGACGTAATGTTGACGTGATATTTACGTCGAAGTGCAAATTTGACGTCAATTTTTGAATAATTATTTATATTTAAAGGAATATTTGACGCCAGTCATAAGGTCAACGATGTAAGGTTGACGTCGAACATGTTTACAGTCGATGTTACTATCGTTGAGCTGTACAGATCCTCGCCCAACGTTTTATTATTATCGTTATACACTGCATTATATCAACGTCACTCATCGCCTTGATTGACGTTAAGATACATATATTAACGTCGGACAATGTATAAAATGACGTTTCCTTCAGTGTTTTTTTATTAAATTGTGTTCGTTTTAGCTCATTTAAGCAAACCAGAAATACAGAAACCAGTTTTCCAATTCCTAAATGCACAGAATTAATTAATTTAAACCATGCTATCATCAATTCATGCTATCATTAAGACTTAAAAGAACCCACTTTTCCATTCATCTATTCTAAATAATACATTGACAATATACATCTATTCACAGTTAAAAAGTTGCACGAGTATGCAAATGCTACTATCATGAAAGGAAAAACCTAAAACCTATAGCTATTTAAAATGTTTATTCAACAAATATCCTACCCATTCCTCTTTTATCGTATTTATTACTTCATTGGACAATGCAGAGGTAGTGTTGAATTGCTGCAAAATCAAGGAAGGAAACTTTACAATTATATTCATTTTAATGTCAAAAGATTATTGATATTTATAAGATTTTCAAATGTAAATTTTTACCTCAGTCCAATCTCCTATGATTTCTGCTCGGATGATTGCCTTCATCCATGACATGATGTAGTAGGCACATGCCCAGGAATCATTCTGCTTATTACACTAAACATGTGAAAGAACTTAGTCAAATGTAATGGTTTAAAATTGACTACGAAAATTAAAGGTTAAAGATCAACAAATTCCAGGATATAATATCAATTTGTTGTCCTCTGGTCCTAGTCAGAACTCTAAACAAATTTGAAACATTTGAAACATTAGAAACATAAGTTAATATATTAATATCATAATGAATTGATAAGAATGAATGTAATACTTACATTTGTATCAAGGACCTCAACTCCGTTTTCATCTTCCTATGAAGAGAACAAAACCATACAACTTGTGATTTTTTTGGAATGATCACCATGAGTTGCCAATGGCCCCTATCATATACCAACAACCTGTGAGTTTATTGATTAAAATTTGATAAAAGTTGACAACATTGGGAAAACATATGCATCAATGTATGATGCCATATATATCTCTCTCTTAGACTTGGTCATCCATGTTTGCATACATAATTTTTTGGAATCTGATTTGTTTCCAAATAGTTGGATGGTCTGAGGTTCAAGAAAGCCATAAATTGACCCTTGACCTGATTCCACTACGACGATGTCCATGTACCTATAAGAATAAAGTTAAGTATATTTATTAAAATGTAATAATACTAATGATATACAAATTGGAAAATAACAAATAAAAAACTTACATGCACCACAGTTGTATGCATGAAATGTTCAACATTCTATCTCCACCAATCAGCTCATATGCATCACTGAATTCAATATACAATGGAATATGGCACTCGACGCGAAACGTTCTTAACTCCCACTACACCGCTACCGATTATTTTCTCAACTGAGGTAATCTTGACATCAATATGGATAGATGATCATCATCTTCTGCTTGCACACAAGCCTCAGGTTGAGCCATTGCTTATTTCTTTGGTCGGTAGACCTGCAAGTCACATTTCCAGAAGTTAGGAATCATTTAATTATAACTTGAAGATTTAAGATAATAAAAATAAGAATACAATACCGCTGGTGAGCCAAAATATGGAACGATCAAGGCCTTAGGCCAAGCTATAAATGTGCCTAAGGCCTCCGGCATGAATTGGATTTCATCTGTCGGCACTAGCACTCGAGCCTGGGGGTCTCTAACATCATCAATCCTTACCCGTGCCTCAGTGGGCATTAAAGGAGCACCATGAATTCTCTGGCCTCCTGCAAGCTGTACTTCGATGGCCACTGTGCCCGGAGGATCCCCATCAACCAAAAACTCATACTGAATATTGTAATCAATATGATCTGCATTAGAGCATGAGTCTTTGGTGCTCACGGGAGGTGCGGTAGGATCATCTATAGGGGCGTCCTCCTGCTGTGACTGTTGTTGTTGTTGTTGTTGTAGTCTAATCATCGCAAGTTCTTGTTCGAGCGTTCTTAAGTGTTCTTCCATTTGCTCCCGTACTTGGACTTGAACCTGTTCCGTGTGCTACTAACCAATTCCGGAGTCACGACTTGTGTGCTTCTTGGTTTAGGGCCAAAGTAGTCCCTCAATCCAGTAGCTCCTCCAATAGCACGCACACGACCTGGACGGTCTGGCTGACTTATGGCTACTACCAGGATGTCCTTCCTAACTTCTGGCACAAATGTGCCTTGAGTCTCATGCTCAACCAACTCATCCTGCATATCATAATAGACAAAGTTACATATTTTTTTATGAACTATGGTAATTAGTTAAAAGTTTCCACTTACAATTCTATGGGATATCTCCTGAGCAACTGGATGTAAACTGGCCATTGGACTTTATCCGTGCAGCCTTCCATTATTCATGTCTAGCTGGTGGAGGTGCTAGATCAGGTGACTGAAGACCTAACTCCTCAGCTCGACGTTTTCTCATCTTTTTCTCTAATAACGCATAACCACCACGAGAAAGTATGTGTGGTGTATCATTAAGCCTCTACCTGTCCTGGGCGGCTATCCTTTTCACTTGTGAAAAAATGAAAATTATTAAGCATAAATCAGAAATTAACATCATGTCTTGTGTGACTAGAGCAAAATATTATAAAACATACCTGCCATTCAGGAGTAAGTCTAGATTCTTTAAATTGCACCTACGCCTCATCAGATATTCTATACTTTGTACAGGGAGTTTCGTTCTGTTTAGAACCAAAGACGAATTTACGTGTCATTGTCGTCTTGAAGTCCCTCCACCGGGTTGGAATTTGGGATAAAATCTTCTTCCTTATCCTCTCATCATCAGGAATAACCCAATTTTTCTTTTTAAAAAGAAAATTAATGTTAAAGCATGTTCAACAAAAATAAGTGAATGAAGGAAGTAAAACAGCTTAAACATACCAAAATATCCTGCCATAGTAGATTTTTGTCAACCTCTGACACATCACCCCAATGGGTAGCGAGAATAGGGACATGATAACTTGCCAACGTGCCTAACTAACTCTTAAACTCTGTTGCATGTTCCCCTATAGCCATAAATGTTTTAGGATCAAACTCCATCGGTAATGGTTTATCATTAACCCGACGGGATGTGACACCAGGCATTCGAGTCACAGATCTACCACCTTCTCCCGTCTGACCTGATCTAGAGCTCGTCATACCTGTTTACAAAGTTAGTAAATTATAGTTAGAACAGACAACGAAATGGTGACACTGGAGAAGATGACGAAGTTCGCTGACAACGAATGAACACAAATATCATACGTTGAAAGAAAAATATAAACTATTATACATATACCATAAGTCCAGAATCGAAAAACACAACACAAACATGAGCACATACATCATACGTATGAGATATTAAAGATAAAAAAAATACTTGAAATGGTGTCACTAGAGAAAATGATGAAGTTCGCTGACCATTGGAGAAAAACATTTGGTAAACCCTAGAAATGGGAACCAAATGACATTACAAAGACAGAAAAGATTAAAAATAAGCTTCTTTCTTTATCGCAATCGTCCACAAAGAAGAAAGTTCAAGCATAAATGGTAGCGCGAACAAACAGTGAGACCGTGTTATGTTTTTACATTCATATTCCACGTCGAATATAAGACATACTTGACGTTATATTTAAAAACCACGTCGCATACCAAAATAATTCGACGTTTCCTGTAAAAACAGGCGCCTTGAAGGGGATTAAACTTAGTATGGGACGCCTAAAGTTTTACCCATTCCTCTCTTTTTACTCTTTCCTTTTAAACTCAAGAGCATTAAATAGAATGTCGTATTGTGTGGGAGTTTGACGTTTTCTCTTAATTAGCCGCCAAGATCAGAGAGTACCGTACTTTTCGATCTCTTTTCTTTTCACCCCTCTCATAGAACGTCGAAGGCTGCGGGGCTGGGACGTGAAGGGAATTGAAGTATGTTGGGAGCATTAATGGTGTGCTTAATAGGACGTCGTATTCGGTATCATTTTGACATTTTTTTCTTTCGCCAATATCAAAATGTGGCGCTCTTTTTTGCTTTAAAATCAGACATGAAATCTTTTCTTTCTACGTCTTCCTTAATCGATTCAAGTTAGAAGTGTACTGAAATTTGCACTTTTACACCAGTGATCGGTTTTTGATCAATATCATAATTGTCTCCAGTATAAAAATGGTCCTCGGGTGTCTTCATCACTTATCGATTCAGATGGGTTTGTGTTTCTTGTAACCCGGGCAACCTTCTCTTTACTTCTTGATGATGATGATGAAGAAGCCATGTTTCAATAGAAATCTTGGAATGTCTTTCACAATGTAGAGTGTTTAACTCCTGAACTTAAAAAACTATACGTCAAATTCTACTGGGCTTCGACGTATTAATTAGACAAAGAGTTAGAAAAAACACATGTGATTAAACGTTTTCTTCTTCAGCCTCCCGCCCTTTGTTTCCTTCTTTCCTTTAAACCTCCAATAACCTCCCGTTACCATTATATTTAAGATATGATTTACATACTTTTTAAAAAAAATTATTTTATAAATATTAGTGTAAATTTATCGTAAAATATAATAATGATTTGTGGGTCAAATTTATAGAGAATGAAACTTAATTTCTTTAAAATATTATTATAATTTTAGAAAGAAAATAATAATAATAATAATAATAATTAATGAGAATTAAGTTTATACATCAAAATAATTAATGTCATAATAAATATTATTATATTAAGAAAATTTATGTGAAATTAATGTTCTTTTAACATAGTGTACACCGTAAATGAATTTTTTTTATTAGATTCAACGAAAATACCATACCTTATATTTCTTTCCTCTCCTTTAAAAGTTTTATGATTAAGTTAGGTATTATAAAACATTAATCAAGTCTTTGATAACGGTAATTCTTACCATTATCTGTGGTACAATTTTCTTACCAAATCAACTCTCTTGAAGCTTGAAACATGCTTAATCTTCTCTTTTATCTAACTTTGTGAATAACTTTAACTTAGGTTACACATACAAGTTTTCATCATTAATTCCTCAAGTTTTGTAGGAAATTTGAGTGCTTTGGAAAAGCATCCAAACTATCAAGAACGGGAGTCCAGGAAGAGCTACAAGAGCAAGCAGATCTGCAGAAAAAGAGAAAAAGTTGCAGTGTAGAAAAATCAGGCCTGAGCCCCCCCCCAAAAGGGGGCTGGGGCGCCACAGAACAGGGCTGGGGCGCCCCAGAAGGGGGCTGGGCGCCCTTCAGTTCACATTTTCACTGAAGAGTGGCGCCTGGGCGCCCCTGAAGGGGGCTAGGTGCCCTTTTCTGCTGTTTCCACCTTAAATATGGTGCCTGGGCGCCCCATAGGGGGGCTGAGCGCCCTTTTCTGCTGTGTTTCCATTTAATTTTGGTGCCCGGGCGCCCCAAAAAATGGGGCTGAGCGCGACTTTTTGCTGACTTGGCACCCTAGACCTATAAAACGCTCACATGCAACGAGGGTGCCATCTTCTTGGCAGCTGAAGCTCGAAAACACCATTTTGGACCTCTAGGAGCTGGTTTTGGCTGTGGGAACTCTCCATTCTTCCTCCTTGGGTCTCCATCTCTTCCATTTTCTTCCATTGTAAGCTCAAGCTCTCCATGACTATGGAGAGCTAAGTTCTTTTTGTTGGGGAATGATGTAAACTATGAAACTCTCTTGTAAATGCACTTGTTTTGAATGAATATAAGCTTCTTTCATTATTTGCTAGTGTTTATTTCCTTTACTTAACGCTTGTTGTGACTTGATCAACGATAGCATGATTCTAGGGTTTGCTAAATGTTGGGAAATGTTGTGTAAACTTTGAACTGGACTAAACACCTAAAGGAAATAGTGTCTAGGGATAGAGCTTGGACCTTTGGTTGTCTTAAACCTCTAGTCTTAATGCAGATGAACTTGTTAGGTTGCCAAGGGATTGGGATTTAATGAGTAAGTCTAGGCTCTATCACCAAGGGATTGGGTTTGAGTAATTTAGTAGGTTGACATTGGCATTATAATGAAGAAGTAGTTATGTGCATTTGCATGAGAGTGTAATAGGTGAAATCATTCTCCAACATCTACATACCATATCATCTCTAATAATTTCATTTTCAAGTGTTTTAACCCCAAGAAGTTCAATTTATCACTTATACATTTTGTTTATTTTCATTGCACTGAAACTACATTAAATGGATTCATTCTTTAGTCTAAATTAGTTAGATAATTATACGACTATAAAGTGTTAAACGAGTCTCTTGGGATACGATATTCGGTCTTACCAGTTTATTACTTTGAACGATTTGGTGCACTTGCCAATGAGTTAACTGTCTTCAATTTTTAAATTTTAGGATATAAATATGTATGATTATGCTAAAAGACCTTAATTGATTTTAAAAAGTAATACTTTAAATTTAAGTAACAAGATAAAGCCAAGGTTAAGACAGATTATTGAGATAGGAAGGTGTGTAGAAAGTAGACATTTTTTAAAGTAGACATTTTTGGGTTGCGGGAAATCAATTTGTTCTTATCTGAATTAAACTACAATTATTACTTTTTCTCTGAATGATGTTTGAACGTCGTTTTCGGTTGGGATTCGAAGTTCATACATGTTGACGGTTACTAGCATAATTAAACTATGTACGTGAATCAAATGAGATCTATTACTTTTTCTTTGACTGATGTTTGAACGTCGAATTTTGTAGGGCTTCGACGTTCTTACAAGATGGTGGCGTGTGACAGTTACTAAGTATAATCACACGATGTACGTCATCGGTTCATCTATAAATATAGCTTGCATTTCATGTATTCCCTTGCCTCCTGTTTCCATATTAAACATATTAAGATTCATAGTTTTTATTTTGTTTGCATTTTCTTTTCATTAGATTTCTAAGCATCTTTGTTCTTCATATTGCAATTTGATAACTTTAACTTGGAAGTGGTTCATTCATCGTCATTTCGTATGAAGGAGCCCTTTCCAGTTCAAGTTAACAAAATGTTTTCATTTATAGTACAAAAATGGTTAAGATATCTTACTAAAAGAAAAGTGCTTACGAAAAAGAAATATGGTTCACAATATGTTTACTGCTGGAATAATTTTAAGCTCTAAAATAATTATCTACAAAAGTTGTTTAACTTCATCATTTAACAATGTATGATTCCTTTTTCAAATTGTCCATAAATGGTACTCCTTCGTTAGATTTCAGAGCTATCTGATTTCTAAGGGAGGAGACAATTTAAATTTGGAATCTATTTACACTGTTGACGTCGAATGTTGAGTACACTCGATGCAAAAATAAATTTTATTTAATTATTAAAAGTTATGTGAAATTAATGTTCTTTAACATAGACTACATCCTAAATAAAGTGCCGCATTAAGGACTCAGTCAATAACAAAATGCTTTTTATAGTCTACACCGTAAATAAGTTATCGTACTAAAAGGGAAGTGTTGAGGAAAAAGAAATATGGTTCACAATATGTTTAATGATGAAAAAATTTAGAGACTAAAAATAAAACGTCAAAGCCCCATAGCCTTCGACGTTCTATTGGAAGCCAAAGTATCAAAAAGTACCATACATTAAATCTTTTTTTATTTCCCCTCTCGTAGAACGTCGAAGGCTGGCGGGGCTTTAACGTTAAGAGAATTGAAATATGCTGTGAGCATTAATGGTGTTCTGTGGTCACAATAATATAACGTCGTATTTGATAGGTCTTCGACATTGTTTTCTTCCATCAATAGAAGAGGGTGACGAACTTTATATTCTTTTTTCTTTAAAATCAGACATGAAATTTTTTCTGTTTACTTCTTCCTTAATTGATTCAAGTTAGCATTGCACTGAAATTTTCACATTTAACCAGTGATCAGTTTTTGATCAATATCAGAACTGCATAATCTTATCTTCTTAACTAGATTGAGAGTTAGTCCACATACAATGCAATCATCATTCACAATTCACAGATCATTTTTTACTAAAATAAATCTTCATTGCATTTCTAAATAAAACTGAAGGAAATAGAGAAACCAGCGGGGGCTTAATAGCCATGATTACAAAATTAAAAAAAACATACAAAAGTAGTCCCTATTATTATCAAGAAGATTCCATTGAATCTTCATCGTTAGAATCTTCAGTATGATCTTCACCACGAGTAGGTGGACTTTGCTCATCAGTGAAGAACCATCCATTCTCAGTCCTTTTCAGCCCAATAGATGACAAACTTGGTATACCATTTTCTTGTGACCTTTTGCACACAATTCTTTCTTCTTCAGATACATCTACTCCTTGGAGTTCCAGCAGCTTGCTTTAAAAACTCTATATCGCAATTTGTGTGCATAATCATCTCCTGTAGTGATCATGTGGTCTTTTAGAACCGCAACCCAGTTGGTTGGGATTCTAGTCTTGATAGCATTCAACATAAATACATCATTTGTTGACATTCTGTCCTCCTTCAATCTTCCAGGAAGCAGTAGCCAAGTCAGGACATAAGCAATAATTTTCTCCTCCTTATTTAAGCCATCATGTAGGTACTGCTTATTCAACCTCTACCTTTCTGGATATCTTAAGCAGTTTACATATATAGATCTCTTTGTTAGCCACATGTTTGACTCAGAATCACGGATATGAGAAGCCAAACCTTGAGCTTTCAGACCAGCAATATTTGAGCACACATTATCGTCAATAGTAATGTTAACACCTTTGACCGTTGAGTGAATGACCCCATTTACAACCCCAGGTTTGTGTAGAAAACCTCTACCAAATCTGGATAGCAATTTCCTTTCATTTGGACAAAATCAGTAAGCCCTTTATATGCAATCCATTCTTGAAAAAGGAAACCTTCTTTCTTGAACAATTGTAGGTCCAAATACTTGTGAGGAACTACAGTTTTTAAATGACTTTACTATAAAAACTTTACTCGGATCTCTTCATCACTTATACATCTAGATGGGTTTTCATTTCTTATAACCCGGGTAACCTTCTCTTTTCTTCTTGATGATGATGATGAAGAAGCCATGTTTGAATAGAATTCTCATAACGTCTTTCACAATCTAGTAGTTTTTAACTTCTAAACTTCTCTGGTTTAAAAATACAAACGATACGTTAAATTCTACAGGGCTTTGACGTATAAATTGACAAAAAACACATGTGATACGTCAAATATTTTGGATATTCGACGTTTTCTTGTTTAGCCTCCCGCCCTTTTGTTTCCTTTTTTCATTTAATTCGCCCATAACCTCCCGTTACCCCCGCCCTTTTGTTTCCTTTTTTCATTTAAACCGCCCATAACTTCTCGTTACCATTATATTTTAAGATAAGATTTACATTTTTTTTTTAAATTTTTATTTTATGAATTTGTTTAAATTTATCTTGTAATTATTACATATTATAAAATATAAGAAAGATTTGTCAGTGAAATTTAAAGAGAATAAAAATTTATTGATTTAAAATATTATTTTAATTTAATATTAATAATAATAAAAATAATAATTTATGAGAGTTCAGTTTTAGTTATATATCACAATAATTAAAATCATAATAAATATTATTATATTATTAAAAGTTATGTGAAATGAATGTTTTTTTAAATCCGAACTAAAAGATAGGTATAATTATACTAAAAGACTTTAATTGATTTTTAAAAAATAATACTTTAAATTTAAAAAACGATTAAGTTAGTGATAAACTAAAGGTGAAGACATATTAGTGTTTACAAAAATTGAGATAGGTTAGTTAGTAGAAAAGATTGAGACAAGTTAACAACTGAGATGCATCAAACCAAAAGCCAAAGATCGAGAAGAGACAATGTGTATCGAGAATTGTCAGGTTTCATCGAAGTACAAGACTCGTCCTGAGTTAAAGGTCAAGACAGACCTATCTCGGCCAAAAATTAAGACAAAGTGAATTGGGTCGAAGATTAAGGTAGGTTAAGTTTGACTAACGGTAGAGACTAGTTGACCCTATAAATGAATGTTGGGATGGGTGATTCATACTAAAGGTCGAGACAGACTAACATAAGTATAAGTTGATGGTCGACTGAATGTCATTGAACTTTCTTCTAGGGTTTCTTAGGTGCCTTAAACATTTATACCTGTATGTAGGGCACCAAATATATATGTAGCCACTTTGGAAGTCATAATATGCATTTGCATTTTGGTTATTGGTTTAGAACTCTAATTCTTTTAAAGATTAATATCTTTGTTGCGATTCTTCCGTTACTTATCAACTTGCTAGATTGAGGCGTCTCCATCTCTTTCTTATCAACCTCCAGTCCAAGCAAATAGTCGAGACAACTAGGCCAGGTTATGATTGTACAACCAAACTTTTGTTAAGGACCATGATATGTTAACAACTTTTTGACAATATATAATGTATCACTATTTTATTGATCTGTATATTGGAAACGGACCAATCACCAGCAACTACATAAGCGATTATAAAAAGTCAAATATAAAAAGTCCACAACGAAGATAAAAATTGAAACGAACTCTTAGAACAAAAATTTGTTCACATTCAAATAAATTACTTTGAAAATTTTAATAGTTATAATAAGTTATTAATATAAATAAAATAGTATGATTAACATTATTAGAAAAACAAAGTTGAACTCTCTCATGCATTATTTTTATGCTTTTTAATATTTTAACAAACCTGTGATCAATAACCAACCACGTTGTCACAATAAATAATCATTAAAAGCTCATTTGCATTTCTTAATTTATAACGCTTTGAATCGATTCTTTATTATTTAGAATCGATTATATTAACTTAGCAAAATTTAAAGTGGAATTATATAAATACAGAGGGGCACATCAAACTTTTTAACTTCCATCCCTCCAAATCTCACCTCAATAATTGAAAAGTAGACAATTTCTTAGGGACGGGTAGTCAATTTGTTATTGTATGAATGAAATAAAATATATTAATTTTTCTACGATTGATGTATGAATTTCAAACTCGGAAGGGCTTCGACGTCCATACGAAATGGTGTTAGTCAGTTACTGAGCATTATTACACGATGTACGTCATCTATAATTACAGTTGATGTCTTCGTCAACCACAACCAAAGGTCAACAATTTTTTATTGTTTTTTTAATTTTACTTTTTAATCATCCAATATAACGTCCCACGCCGTTGGCATTCGACGTTATGAGTCAATTTGTTCTTATCTGAAACTAACAAGATTTATTATTAACTTTTTCACTGAATGATGTTTGAACGTCGAATCCGATGTTTCGTACGTTCATGTATAAATATGGCTTCAATATCACGTAATGACTTCCTTCTTGTTTCAGTATTGAACATATTAGGATTCATGTTTTTTATCTCTTGGCCCGTTCCCTTTCCTTAAATTTCGAAACATGTGTGTTCTTCAAATTGCAATTTGCTCGGTTGAATGTCAAAGTGCCTCATTCATGTCTCAATTGATATGAAGGTGTCCTTTGACATTCAACTGAACAAAATGCTTTTTATAGTACATAAATGATTAAGTTATCTTACTGAAAGGGAAGTGCTTAGGAAAAAGAAATATGGCTCACAGTATGTTTAATGCTGAAACAATTTTTAGAAGTAAAATAATGATATAAAAAAGTTGTTCATCCTTTAACAATGTATGGTTCGTTTTTTAAATGACTCGGAGTTGTTTTCTACCATTAGAATTCAGAGCTATCTGATTTCCTATGGTGGAAACAACTTAAAAATATTTTAAATTTATACAGTTGACGTCGAATATTGAGTACATTCGATGGAAAGGCTTGAAGATTGACGTCATTTTTTTATGATAACCGACGTCCTGTACCTTAGAGGATTTCAAAATGAAATCCAATTTACAAATCATAACATCTAAAATGAAGATCGAAGATGATGGAATACATTATAACCAAAAACAGGAAGTAAAAAAAAATTAAAACAAGCAAAATAGTGGAGAATGATTTTGAAATTCATAAATGTTAACATTTTCCTCTGGTTTTCCACCATGCCTTCATGGATAACAACGAAATGACTTCGTTTAGAGGAGGAATTGATGGAAAACCAAAGGAAAAAGTTAACATGACTTTGGTTGCAGAAGTTATGTAGGATAGGATTTCTAAGGGTCTACTTAAAATTCATAAGTGTTAACATTTTCCTCTATTTTAGCCATTTTCCTTCATGGATAACAAAGAAATGTCTTCGTTTAGTGAAAGGAAAGAACTAAAACAAATAAAAAAAGTTAACATGAATTTGATTACAGAAGTTATGTACGATAGGATTTCAAAGGGTCTACTTGAAATTCATAAATTTTAACATTTTCCTCTTCTTTTCCAATATGCCTTAATCGTTGACAAAAAAATGTCTTCGTTTAGTGAATGCATAAATGGAAAATAAAATGAAAAGATTAACATGAATTTGTTTAGGGAAGGTTTTCAAATGGTACAACTTGAGATGAAATCCAAATCTGTTAACCTATTTCTTCGGTTACTCCCTTTTATTTCATTTTTCTTTTAATCCAATATTAAACGTCGAATGTAATGCAAGTGACGGTTTGACGATGATTTGCAATAGAACATCAAAGCATTTGGCAGCGTTGACATGAAGGGCATTTGAGTGGTTGACACCATGAATTGTCTTCTAAAAAACGTGACGGGCATAAGAGATTTTGTACTTTTTCTCTAAATGATGTTTGAACGTCGAATGTGGAAAATATTTGACGTTCATACTAGATGTGGACTGTGCGTTACCATAATATTTTAAGATAAGATTTACATATTTTTTTAAAACAATTTATTTTATGAATTTGTGTAAATTTATCTTGTAATTATTACATATTATAAAATATAAGAAAGATTTGTGGGTGAAATTTAAAGAGAATAAAAATTTATTGATTTAAAATATTATTTTAATTTAATAATAATAATAATAATCATAATACTAATTTATGAGAATTTAGTTTTAGTTATATATCACAATAATTAAAATCATAATAAATATTATTATATTATTAAAAGTTATGTGAAATGAATGTTTTTTAAATCCGAATTAAAAGATAGGTATGATTATACTAAAAGAATTTAATTCATTTAAAAAAAATAATACTTTAAATTTAAAAAACGATTAAGTTGAGTGATATACTGAAGGTGAAGATAGATTATTGTTTACAAAAGTTGAGATAGGTTAGTTAGTAGAAAAGATTGAGACAAGTTAACAACTGAGATGCATCAAAGAAAAAGCCAAATATCGAGAAGAGACAATGTGTATTGAGAATTGTCAGGTTTTATCGAAGTACAAGACTTGTCTTGGCCAAAAACTAAGACAAAATGAGTTGGGTCGAAGATTAAGGTAGGTTAAGTTTGATTAACGGTTGAGACTGCTTGACCCTATAAATGAATGTTGGGATGGGTGATTCAGACTAAAGGTCGAGACAGACTAACATAAGTATAAGTTGAAGGTCGACCGAATGTCATTGAACTTTCTTCTAGGGTTTCTTAGGTGCCTTAAACATTTATACCTGTATGTAGGGCACCAAATATATATGTAGCCACTTTGGAAGTCATAATATGCATTTGCATTTTGGTTATTGGTTTAGAACTCTAATTCTTTTAAAGATTAATATCTTTGTTGCGATTCTTCCGTTACTTATCAACCTGCTAGATTCAGGCGTCTCCATCTCTTTCTTATCAACCTCCAGTCCAAGCAAATAGTCGAGACGGCTAAGCCAGGTTATGATTGTACAACCAAACTTTTGTTAAGGACCATGATATGTTAACAACTTTTTGACAATATATAATGTATCACTATTTTATTGATTTGTATATTGGAAACGGACCAATCACCAGCAACTACATAAGCGATTATAAAAAGTCAAATATAAAAAGTCTACAACGAAGATAAAAATTGAAACGAACTCTTAGAACAAAAATTTGTTCACATTCAAATAAATTACTTTGAAAATTTTAATAGTTATAATAAGTTATTAATATAAATAAAATAGTATGATTAACATTATTAGAAAAACAAAGTTGAACTCTCTCATGCATTATTTCTATGCTTTTTAATATTTTAACAAACCTGTGATCAATAACCAACCACGTTGTCATAATAAATAATCATTAAAAGCTCATTTGTATTTCTTAATTTATAACGCTTTGAATCGATTCTTTATTATTTAGAATCGATTATATTAACTTAGCAAAATTTAAAGTGGAATTATATAAATACAGAGGGGCACATCAAACTTTTTAACTTCCATCCCTCCAAATCTCACCTCGATAATTGAAAAGTAGACAATTTCTTGGGGGCGAGTGTCAATTTGTTATTGTATGATCAAATAAAATATATTAATTTTTCTATGATTGATGTTTGAACGTCAAACTCGGCAGGGCTTCGACGTCCATATGAAATGATGTTAGTCAGTTACTGAGCATTATTACACAATGTACGTCATCTATAATTACAGTTGATGTCTTCTTCAACCACAAGCCAAAGGTCGACAATTTTTTATTGGTTTTTTTAATTTTACTTTTTAATCATCCAATATAACGTGCCACGCCATTTGCATTCGACATTATGGGTCAATTTGTTCTTATCTTTAACAAACGAGATTTATTATTAAATTTTTCACTGAATGATGTTTGAACGTCGAATCCGACATTCTGTACATTCATGTATAAATATGGCTTGAATATCACGTAATGACTTGCTTCTTGTTTTGGTATTGAACATATTAGGATTCATGTTTTTTATCTCTTGGCATGTTCCCTTTCCTTAGATTTCGATCCATGTCTGTTCTTCAAACACAAACATAAAACACTGGCTACCAACAGTATTATCATTCCACGTGGATCACATTGAATTTAATGCACAATGCCAACTGAGGGTTTAAACCGAACAAAAACATAAGAAAAGCATAATAACACCAAATATAGGAAAAAAATGAAAATATAACCACGAAAAGTATATACTAATATTTTAAGCAGAGTTCAAACATAGAAAAAAAATAGTAAAATATATTAAAATATTACATTAATTTAAGAAAAATAATATAAAATGGATTTTTCTTCCTAATCTGAGTCAGATGTCTCCATAGACTCATCTTCTGTTGTGTCGTCTTCATCATCAGATTCACTTGTTGTGGTTTCAACTAAACTGTCTTCATGTAATTTGTTGTAAATCATGATTAAAGAATTTTTAACATTTGAAATTCTTGTTGAAAGCCTTCAAAATTGATCCCCAACAAATCTTTCAAACCCAGTATGTGGAGTGAAGGTATGAGGAGTTTCGTCAACATCCTTGAACACCCAACCATCTTTGTTTTCTTTAGACCATTAAAGGTCAATGTCGTTTTTCCTATTTCATTTGATTTGGTGCATCCAATTTTTTTTTTCACTAGTAAGATCAACTTGATGATGCTTCAGTACACTGCTGATAAAAAATACCATATGGTAGATTATATCCATGATTACTTCCAATGCTCACTCATAACAACAACCCAATTGGTTCGTGATTTTATGGCATGAACCAAAAATAAATCTTCAGTACTTAGATGATCACGTATATATCTTCCAGGTCGTATTACCCAAGTAAGTACAAAAGCACACAATTTTTCTTCCATTTTCAAACCATCAAGTAGATACGACTTGTATACCTTTACTCCTTTTGGATTTCTCAGAAATTCCTTATAAATCTTCTTCTTGTTGGTCCATTGGTTGAGTTCAGAATTTCTTTCATGAGACCTGAAGCCATGTGCTTTGAGACCGGTAAAAGATAGTCATATTTCATCATCGATTTTAATATCGACACCTTTCACCCGAGAGCATATAACACCATCGACAACCTTCAGATTGTGGTAGAACACTTCTACCAGGTCAAGATAGCAATCATCGGTCATTTCTACAAATTTTGCAAGACTAACATCTACAAGCCAACCTTGAAAAAGAAACCCTTGCTTTCTGAATAATTCCAGATCCAAGTACTTGTGATGGACCACCTGGAAGAGTTTTCTATAACATCCAAATTTGTATCGTGTTTCGTCATCACTTATCCACCCATTTGGACTGGCATTTCTTACAACCTGTGCAGCCTTCTTTCTACGTCGTGAAGATGAAGAAGCCATTTGAGAATAGGATTTAGAGGTTTAGGGAAAGGTTACAGTTTCAATATAAGTTCAGAAATATATTTAGTTTCAATATAACTTTAGAATAACACATCCTATACCATTACAACTTCACGTTCTATAGTTAAAATACTTGGAAGTTTAAATCAACACGTCGAAGCCCCATAAAACTCGACGTTCATTGGCGGTAAATATTTAAACCAGCGCGCCATTCTTTTATTCTTTTTTTTTCTTTTAAAACACAAATAGTACATCCATATCTAAAGCCATGGACTTATTATTGTGAGCCAGAAGCCAAAGAGTTACTCCCCTTTTAATTCTTTTTTTTTCTTTTAAACCACCAACATTACATCGAATTCTTCGGGGATTGACGTATTATTAATTAGCTAAAAACCAAAGAGTTTCTCCCTTTTTAATTGCTTTTTATTTTTTCTTTTAAAACACCAAGATTACTTGGGGATTAACGTATTATATATCAGCCAGAAGCCAAAGAGTTTCTCGCTTTTTAATTACTTTTTCTTTTTTCTTTTAAAACACCAAGATTACGTGGGGATTAACGTATTATATATCAGCTAGAAGCCAAAGAGTTTCTCCCTTTTTAATTCCTTTTTCTTTTTTCTTTTAAAACACCAAGATTACATGGGGATTAACGTATTATTGTCAAAGGCTAACTCCAATAACTGCTTAACCGCATAGTAAACATGACAACTTCAAAATTGATGAAGAAGACACAATCCAACAAGAGACAATGTCATGAAAGCCACGAGTCTGCTCATTTCATTGTAATGGAAGAATCAATTCAAAGAGATAACAAAAGACAACGCACAGAAGATGACAAATGTACATTGTTTCCAATCAAATCACTTCCCACAGACTTATTGCTTAATGTGGTTGCAAAGGTAAGTTCTGAATCTTGGATTGATCATTACAACATGAAAGTATGTTGTAGAGATTTTTTGCATGCCACAAAAGACAATTATATGTGGCAACAAATTTCTTTAGAAAAGTTTTCGTTGATTTCATGGTCATGTAAAGAAAAAGCAAGAGCATTTGATATTTTCATGCAAAGTTGCAAAGAGGGTGGAAATATTGAAGCTTTGTATAGAGAGGGATTAAGAGAAATAATTAGATATAAGGGAAATATTGAAAAAGGCATTAATGACTTGAAAATGGATGCCAAAAAGGGTTATCTTGAAGCAAAATATGTATATGGTTTGATCTTATTATGTTCATACGACAGTGATTTAAGAAAAGAAGGAGTTGAGTATATGAAATTTTGAGAAATGTCAAGTGTGTTGTAAGGTGTAGAAATAAGGTAGTATCTTTGTTGGGTAACATATGGAGAAAACCATATGGAACACTGGTGTGGAATCCAACTCCTTTATGTACCGAGAGACAATGTAATGATTGGAATATGAAGAAGTGTTATGGTTGGGAAATAGTAGATAATGAAGACGATGATGATAATATTAAGAACTCATGTGAAAATTGTAGGTGGGATGTTGAGTTAGACTTTTTTTATAATATTTTATTCCATTCTATTTAGTTTTAGTTATCTTCCAATCATGCAAATTATTAGTTCACCGATCAACAATAATTCTGCAACAGAGAATATGAATTTCGTTGTTTGATTTTAATTTGGTTTTTCTAGTTATAATCATCTTTTGAATATTAATGAAATTCTCTTTTGGAAAACATTAGTGAATGGTGATTGAATTATTTAAATTGATTAAATATGATTAAATCACTTTTATGATTGTAATTGTCCATTTTAATGTTACATCATTACATTGCATGCAGTATATGTTATTGTGTCTTTTTAAAACACCAATATTACGTCAAATGATAAAGCTACTCGACCTAATATTAAGATATGAACGTCCAACAAAGGGAAGTCGACGTATTATTTAATATTACGACAAAAGGTCTCTCCTTTTTTTACTTTTTTCTTTTTTCCTTTTTAACCTCCAATAACACGTTGATTTTGAAAATATTCGACATCCTCTATTAGTTCCTAGAAGGAGTTTATGAATTTTATTATTTGAAGTTGTAGCGTTTTGAAAGGCCTTGGAGTTGTTACAAGTTAACACAATTGTTGTTACAAGAAAGTTTATAAATTGATGTCTACTTAAATAATTAGTGTTAGGAAAGGGCTAATATGGGCCTGATATGAGCTTCAATAATAAAAGGCAGTCTACTTAAATGATGTATGGGAAATTGCAGTTTGCTGCTAGAAACAAAGAGGTTGACGTCAATTTCTTCAGACTTACAAAGTGTCTTTTTGGTTTAATTCTTTTTTCTTTTAATCGAAGAATAAACATCGAATTCCTTGGGCATCTAACATATTATTCGTTATCTGAAGGCAAAGGTCGTTCTTTTTTTTCTTTTTCCTTTTTAAATTCCCATAGAACGTCAAACTTTAGGGGGCTTCGACGTGAAAGGCATTTGAGTGGTTGTGAGCATTAATTTTGTGTGTCACCAGAGGTTTTAAATTGACTCTATAAATATAATGCTTAACTCTATACAATTGCACAATTTGATGGTTTTTGAATGATTCATTCTTTAAAGTATCCTGGAGTTGTTTTCTCCAAAATCAGATCCACTGAATCTGTAGAAAACAACTTCAAGATACTTAAAAATTGAATCATACAATCAAGAAATTTCAAGTTATAAAAGTAGTTTTGCCCCTCCAAAGGTTCTATAGATTTGAAAAAACACTTATCTTCTTACTATTTTTCTTTCCCCCAAATTTTTGTTGTTCAAATTATTCTTCCCATAAAAAATGGGGAATCACCCTTTGGTTTTGGCTGGCATATAAAGCCATTTTCACATATCGTAGGTTCATTATCTGTTAACTTTTTGCTCTGTGATTCTGAAAGAGTTTATAGAAAAATAAAGAAAAAAGTTAACAGATTGTTACGAGAAAAACAAATTTGTTTCTATTGATCACTCCTTCAAGCTTTTAAACATGACAAAGAATCAAACCACAAAGAAATTACTCGTTTTTGTCACCTTGAAATAGTTGATAAAAACAAAGAAAAAGTTTTCGAACGTTAAAGCCACAAGTACAAGGATGTTTGATTGGTTGGTTTAAAAGAAAAAATAAAAACTTAATTTTTTGCAAAGAAAACGTCAATGCATAGAAGAATTCGACGTTCTGTTATTGGTTTAAAAGAAAAAGAAAAAATAATAAAAAAGGAACTAATAATAAAACGTCGATGCGAGTTTAAATTGACGTTTTATGTGTTGATTTAAAATAAAAATAAAAAAAATAATTGTTGGCAACATCAATCTTTTGTTACGATTGACGTCATATTAATTATATCAATATTTAGTATTTATATATTTTGTATTGAACATCAGCTTTTTCCAGAGCGACGTTATGTGCATCAACGACTGTCACGTCGACCCATCTTTTTAGACGTTTTATATTGGTCTAAATGTCAAGCCATAAAGTGTGCGACGTTCTGTTTGGTATAAAAGAGAAAAGAAAAAAAAACAAAGAAGGGATTCACTTGCTGGCATATAAAACGTCGAATATTTGTCATGGTTGACATCAAATGTGGGTAGGAGTAATACTGCTGGAAGCAAACCACTATTTCATAGTTTCTTATTTTAAATTGAACGTCAAATGTTTCTTAAGTTGACGTTATGGGATTCTGAGGTCATTGTTTTACGTCGATATGAGCCTTGTTTAACGTTAATAGAATTTAGATAACGTCAGTATGGATCTTGTTTGACGTTAACAAATATTAGATGGTGGACTGTTTTATTAATTGATGTGGAGCAATTGAATTTATTTACGGAAATGCCACCAGTCATTTTTAACGTTGGATATTGAGCGGTTCAACGTTGACCGCGTAACATCATAGCCCGTTTTTGCACTAGTGGAGGTAGACACAATTATCAAGATGTTATGACTATTTGTAAAAAATTTGGATATCCTAATTTTTTCATAACTATAACATGCAACATTAATTGGAGTAAAATACATGACTTTGTTTACGTAGAAGGGCTATCCGCTTCAGACACTCCTGATATTGTTGGTAGAGTCTTCAAAATGAAACTAGATGAAATGATGATAAATTTTAAGAAAAAACATTTCTTTGGAAAAGTTTCTGTAGGTATCTTTTTATCAATACAATGGTCTTTGTTAAACTTGGTTCTTGTATTTTTCTAAAAATTTCAAATTAAAAGTTCTTTTTCTTCAATTTTTGCTGAGATAGGTCTTGTTTTAGTTGAATTGATGTCTGACCCCTCTTAAGTTTTCTTGTTTTACATATTTACCCCTGGTCAAAACGGGTTCAATTGGTCAACTATAAGGGGTTGACTGCCCTAATGCAAAATGCATCGTTTTGGTGTAAGTGGAACGCACCGTTGTAAATGAAACGTACAACTGAAGCGAAGCCACCTCGAGTACGAAGGGTGAGGCGAGAAGGGGTTCAAACATTCTCCCTCAATTTCGTTCGAGCTAAGGTTTATGCCCTTTGGAAGCTGTCAAACCAGAACCTCTGAACCTGGGTCCAGATTCTTGAAGAAGGATTGCACCGTGGTCCGCATTGTTGATGAAGAGATAAGCCAAATAGAGGCTGATTACACTTTTGCTTGAAAAAGATGGGGACTCTGTTTTCCTTGCTTCTTGCGACAGAGTGGCTCGGTCTCGGGTTCTCCTTTTTCTTTCCTTTCTTTTTTCTCTTTAAAAGGCCTTCAGAGCAACGAGAGGGGCGCGACACATTAGAGTTAGACAAATACTTTAGCAGAGTTCTTCCATTTTTTTTTTCTTTTCTCTTTAGCTCATGTAATAGTAGAATGGGAGTAGAGGAAGATATTCTGATGAACAGAGGAGGTTTCGGTTCTTGAAAAGTGCAAAGTCTCCTCGAGGAGTGAAGCTTTCTACGTGTGATCTCTATAACATTTTTCTTTCCATTGATTTCAATACTATTGTTCTTTCTTTTCCTGATTTTAGTTCCAATTTTGCATCTGTATTTTTGCATTAATAGCCATGTAAGTTCTTTTTCTTTATTTCTTTGCATTAAGCCATAACATCTAGATTTCCAGCTTGTGCATCCCATTGGGTAGAGTATAGGACCGCATTCATTTTAGCTTCTGCATTCACCTCATTCTTTGCCTATCCAACATTCTTTGAAGCATATTACACGCATAACATCTGAAAATTGCTAGAACAGTGGATGTTTCATGTGAATATCTACATTGGCCAAACAAAGTGCATTCATGCACCTCCAAAGCATTTCCCACATCTGAATCTGTTAAGAATTCGTTGATGCAATCAAAGAAGCAAGTGAACCTGCTTCTGGAAATGAGCTTAGAAGATTGTTTGTTACATTATTGATCGTGATTACAATGTTCAAACCAGATGTAGTTTGGAATTCTACTTGGAATTTACTATGGAATTTATACCAAAAGAGAAAGGAGTTCAACTTGCCAAATATTGTATATTGTAATTTATGGAATTCTATAAAAATAATTAATATTTATATCATTCACTTTTTTGTGGTTCTTTAAATTGAAGATGTTGAATTACAAAACCTTTATCTTCCTCAAGAATTATTGATGTCAAGTGGTATGTCTTTGAAAGATTATGCTTGGTTACCTAAACTTGATCTTTCAGATTCAATTATATTCCAGAATAGATTTTTTATTGATTAGTTGTAGCATAATAAAGAAGAGATGGCTAAAGAACCTGTGATTCTGTTAAAATCACTCACTCACTGATGAACAACTACATGTATAATAAGACATCAGGACATTAATGCTTTCATAAAAGGGAGGATTCTTCTTTTTATATGATTATGGTGGAATAGGAAAAACTTTTATGTGGAAACCATTGTTAGTTGGTATAAGGAGCAAGGGAATTTTTTTAATGTAGCTTCAAGTGGAATTGCTTCTTTCTTACTTCCTGGTGGAAAGACAACACATTCTATATTTATCATCCCACTCTTAATAAATGAGGAATCAACTTGCAACATAGCTCAAGGTGGTCTTTCTGTTAAGCTTTTGATAGAAACTAAATTGGTTATATAGGATGAAACACCCATGATGAATAAAATGTGCTTTAAAGCACTTGATAGAACCTTAAGGGATATTATGAAAAATATTGATGACGTAAACAATCATAAACCTTTTAGTGGTAAAGTTGTTGTCTTGGGCGGTCACTTTAGGCAAATTTTTCCTATTTTAAAGAAAGGATCTAGATATGATGATGGAGGACCATCTCAGACTCACATACATAGGTCTTCTTACAAGAGCCATGTCAAGAAAGATTCAAGAAGAAGAAGGATCACCCAACACTGTACTTCTATGGAAGATTACTTCTAAACTCCTTCTCTTTTCTAAAACACTTGTTATTGTTTTGTAGGGTCTAATAAAGGTTGGAGATCATAGGTAATCAACCCAAGAAGCTTGGGAATCCACGGGAAGCAAAGGACCCAAAAGAAGGAAGAAAAAAAGGGCTTTCCAGATTTTGAAGCTTGACTTCCGGATTGGAGCTATGAGGGAATTAACCTTCCAGATTGAAAGAGGCGCCTAGCCAAAGACCTCGTGCGCCCAGCTTCAGCGCATCAGCTTTTGGAGTTTTGGCACGTTTTGCATATGATCTTGGGTGAAATGCGTGACCCAGTTACCTAGCTTCTCCAGCACGTATTGTTTTTGAAAATTGGAGGGAAACCAAGTCAGATTAGGAGGTCCCTCTTCACCTATAAATAAGAGGGCCTCTGCTTTGTAAAATTCACCTTTGAAGTATATTGAAATGTTGCTGAATTGTTTCCAGCCTTTATACTCTTGGGTCAGACCTTGTGTCACTCTTCATCTATTCTCCTGAGCTTAGAGATTCCAAACACTCACCATTTCACTCATTCAAGCATTCATCAAACATTTTCACTACACCATTATCCAATTCTCTTCACTCCATTCCGCTGCTGTTGGTTTTCAAAAGGAGTTGCTCTAGCATGAAGTTGGAACGTGCTTCCATCATTCGGTAGTCAGAGCTACTTCGTCCACGCCTCCATCAAGAGCTAAGCCTCTTTTTCATCCTTTACTGTTCTGTTGTCGTGTTTGTCACTGTTTCAATTTTTTTTTGTTCTGTTTTGGCTTGATTTAGTGTTTCCAGTTATTGCTTTAGTGTTTCCAGTGTGTGAGCATGTTTGTCTTTAATTTTAAACGGTGAATTCCATTTGTTTGAGTCAATTTCAGGTTTATTTTGCAATTTAAGTCTTGTCATGGTCATGTGGATTTGATAGTGCAGTTTTATTTCTGTTGATGTTTGGTAATCTGTTCAGCCATGCTCATTTCGGTTTCTGTGAGTTTAAAGTGCTAGATAAGCTATATATCTACCAATAAAGGCAATGAAGACTTGTTCTAGCCTTGGTGATACAAGCTAAAGCACCAAAAATCCATTCTGATTTCATTTCTGATTCAATTTCTGCTCCAGAATTACATTCTGTTTTGAATTTTTTTTACATCTGTTTTTGTTTTTTATTTTTTTTTTTTGTTTCTGTTGTTTGGAACAAACTTGGTTAATGTTGTTGAGGATGGCTAAAAGTGTAGCAGACCATTACAAGCAATGAAATGCAATTTGCATAGCTTGGTTGCTCATAATGAATAACATCTCACCTGTTTCAGTTTTAATTCAAGCTTTCTCACCATGCTTAACTTTCCTAGAATGTGCCTTCTGAGTTAAATCATTCTAGCTGACTATCTTCAGCTATCTTCATCTTGTTCTAGTGTTTTAAGACTTCTTAGAGTCATTTCCACTGCTGTTCCATTCTTTGACTCATTGAAATCTGGTTTTGGTGTAATTTGCTGCATATTTAGGCTATAGCAAGGGTGAATTTTCGAATCTTGTTGTTTCTGTGCCTTTGGAAAGTTTGAGCAAGCTTAAATTGGTATTTCAAAGTTGCCAACACTGCTCATTTGGTCATTTTCCAGCTTATATGCATATTTGGTTTTTAAACCATCAAATAGTGAGTTAAAATGGAAGTGAACCAGTGATTTTGAGTTGTAAACAGTTTATGAGTTGTTTAAGAGTTTGAACATATTTAAAATCATCAAGCAAAATTGTTTGGTCAGTCACATGAGCTATTGAGTCACTTCCACTCATTTTTGGGTTTAAAACCACCAATCCAGGTCCATTTTATTTGGTGCAGATCTGATTTTGGGCTGCTGTTTGAAATTTCTTATTGCTTAATTTCAAAGCTGGATTGACAAAAGGATCTAGATATGATGTCATCGAATTGTCAATAAACTATTATGAGTTATGGAAATGTTGCAACATGTTAAAATTGTCCAGAAACATAAGATTAAGTACTGGAAAAAATAGTCGGAGCACAACAAATATAAAATAATTTGTTGGTTGGATTCTCAAGATTGGAGGCAGAGTGATGGATTTAAACGAAAATGCTGAAAGAATTCTTGAAATTCAAAAAGACCTTTTGAGTCAAAATATAAAATCCCTTTTACTATCATTGGTTGAATTTATGTATCCTTAACTTGTCGTAAATATGATGAATCCTAGATAATTTGACAATGGAGCAATACTTTTCCCAACAATTGAGTCTATAAAGCAAGTTAATGAATTCATATTGTCTTATTAAGTGGTGAAGAGGTAACTTATTAAGTTTGTAAGACTTGGTTAAAGATTGAGAATATTTATAAATAATATTTGTATGAATTTAGTATAGTTTAAATGTGTTGGATGAATGCATGTAAAATTGTACAAGTGATTGTTAATTTTTTTGATATGGGAGAGCTACCAAAAGAATTAAAAAAACTAATATTTTTGTGATTATTTATGTAAAATAGTTCTTAAATATTGTATAAGTGATTGTTAATTTTTATGTGTGGGAGAGTTACCAAAAGAATTAAAAAAATATTTTCGTGATTATTTATGTAAAGTAATTCCTTTTAGGAAAATGATATAGGAACAACAGTTTTGAACAACATTTAGACACGGCACAGGTGTCTAAATTTGATTCGTCCACGTGGAAATTAAAAATAAAATGAAATGCTGACGTGTGGGAGAGAGAGAAAGTGATAGATTTTGAATTTTGAATCTGAAATTCATTCTCAAACTTTCGAGAGAGCTCGAGCCCCATCTGAAGTTTCCAGAGTGCTCACGAACGTCGTCGGCTAGTCACCGTCTCGTAGTCACCGTCGCCGGAGAGCCACCGTTCATCGGAAGAGATGTCTTCCCTCCACCCACCGACCCACCCAGTCCCGCTGCAGTCGCGCCTCATTACCGGCGTAAAAAGGGCAAACCCTAGATGTCGTTCGTCCGCCGTGGTGTTCTCTCCTCCCAGCCCACCGGCCGCCGTTGGAGGACGAAATATACACATTTTCTTCGGTCCTCCCAACCTCCCAGTACCGTCCTAGTGTTGCCGGAGTGCCGCCGGAGTACCTTGATAAAAAGGTATTTTCTTCACTTTATCTACAGAATTCGTCAACAAGAACTATACTTTTCAAACCAATAAAGTAAGTTTATATGTACAATAGAGTTATGACATGAACATTTTTCTGCACACCTTTACTATGACAAGTGCATCTATCATTTCGCATTGTTTGATGGGGAAAAAAATTGCGTTTTTAAATTAGTCAAATTTCTAAAATGTATAGCGTGGTAATTTCACTTGAAGAACTTTTCTCCATAGAAATGCCTTTTAATTAGATGATGATATGTTGTGAATTGATGCTTTTTTGGGTAGAAACTTGATTAATGTTGGTCGGAATTTGTTACACTAATCGTACCGATCTAAAAATGTTGTTTCTCCTGGTGTTCATGCAGGACAATATCGTGGAAGCCCATATCCAAGTTCGTTCCCTGCTATAATCAGAATACTCGAATGAAGAGATCTAGATCATTAATCTGATATCCGTACAGGATCTGCAAGACGAGCTTGATAATTTACTCTAATTTTGTATGTAAAGGCCATTCAATAATTTCTTATCCAATTTTTGCCATGTCCCATCCAAGTGAGCTAGGCTCAAGATTACTTTTTCATTCATTTTAATAATGAGATATTGTGATTCATGAATTATGTTAATTAAAAGGGGAAAGATGATATAATATGTGGTACTGTTTTTCCTCTATCACATTCATTGTTAATATTCTATCAGGTAGATGATTTTAATTTATTTAAAATTATTGTCACATTTTTGCTCGAATGCCTTTGAGTCTTGCCATATTCATAACTAATTCTCCAAATTCTGTTCCACACAAGTTGAGATGATACTCCAAGCTTTGGAATACGAAGATGGTGAGACAATTTTTTGAATTTTACTTTTCTTCTTATCTTTTAACATTGTTATGATCATATTTAGGCCTTTTTAAATCATCTAGACAGTAAGATCAGGCCTTTAACATTGATTGAACTTATCTCAGATTCCTTGTAAGATCAGACCTTGTCCATCCTTTACCTCAATTTTTCTATCAAAAGTAATTTAGAATTTGGTCATTGTTGTTTGTAGTGTAAAATTGTTTTGTGACAAAAATTATTGATCAAGTTACTTAGGCACTGCTTTCAGAAAAATTCTCTCTATTTGCCACTTGATTTTCTTGAAAGGATACTGCTTGGTTTGAATTAGAGTAATCAAATTTTGATGTGATAGAATTTTTTAATTTCTGGTTATATAGGCACATCAAATAGATTTTTAGCAGATAGCAAAGAAAATTTGTAGTTCAGTGCTCCTGTTTTGATAAAATTTTCCAGGTTAAAATATGAAATCTTGTTTTTTCTGATCAAATTTTTTTATAACTAACCGTTGCTTTCCAGTAGGTTGTTATAGAGAAGCCAATAGTGTCAACATCGCATGACAGATTGACAGTTTTTTCAACAAATATCTTTATCAAAATACTTATCTAAACTATTATTGCTTTTGTTTTTTGAATGCTAAACTTCTAAACTTGGACCAATCATAGAAGGAATTCTTCATTTTTATGTTTTGCCTTCTTAAATGATGTTTGATACTAAGCAAAGCTATTCTCTATTGATTATTTTGGGAACGTGTTTTTCATTGTGCTCTCTTCTATCTCTTGTAATCCATCTCTTTTCCAGTTATGGTAATTGTACTTTTTATGTCCCTCCCATCTCCTTCCATGATCTTTAGCTTTTAACTTCTTGCGTTATCTAAAAACATACATTTTTCTTTCTCTAGTTCTTGAGGTAGTATAAAAAATTGTAGTTAATACAAATGTTCTACTGTATAAAATTATTGTTGTAGGAACCACAACATTGAGAACTCACTCAGCTGCTATCGAGAAGCTTTTGACGTAGTTTTTGTGGTAAGTTGATTGGATTGATGGTAGGAATATTTTGATAGTATGCTTGAATGAGATAATTTAAGAGAGTAATTTATTTATTTAATGAATTTAAAATTTCTTGGAATAAAATAAGTTGTTTGGACGAGGAAATTAAAAGAAAATTGTAATTTGAAAATTTTTAGAAGGTATTTCAATTGAATAAAACAATGAAATTTGAAATTCACTCGAAAAAGGATGAAATTAAAATTTTGCAAGTAGTCACTTTAACTTTATAAGAACATATATATTGAAAAAAAATTACATTGATGAATATTATTTGAATATTTAAATTTGACTAATATATTTTGAGTTGAAGTGAAGAAACCAGAAACTGTAACTTATTATTACTGCAGAATGATGCAGCCATGTGGGGAGTGAAGATTCTGTGGAACAACCATTTTGTGGAAATGAAGGTCATTTGCAAAGCACACCGGTTCAATATCATCACCAAACCCCGATGTTTGAAGGTGGTATTGAAATGAAACAAAGCACGATGTATGACCGGATGAAAGTGTGGCAACAAGAACTCCCTATACTGAACATGTTAGAAGGAAAAAAAGAGTGCTTTAATAACTTGTATTAGAATAGGAAATGTACATTTGACTTAATATGATGATGTTTGGAATGTTATTGAGAATTGTTGTTGATTATCAAAAACTTTGGAATCCTTTAACCATTGTCATAATGTGAGTCATGCTTTTTCTTCTTTTTGGAATGATTGATGGATGAAGAGATTTTGAACGTGATGCTGATTATTAGAAGTTCAAAATCTGTATGAAAAAGGCTGTGGAGCCTTGTAAAATTTATAACAGGTGTGTGTGTAAATCTGATAACATAATATTGAATTGATACACAATTTATGTCAGGTTGAAAAATGAATTTAGAAGTCAATGAACTGTGTGCGAAACTTATAACACAAGTATCCTCTTATTCCAACTAAAGTATCACTTAATATTTGAAAGTAACTTTTGTTGTTTAACTTGGTAAATTGGTGGCTAGGTTGAATGTTACCATGAAGACAATGCATTCTTGTCTTAAGAAAATGTTATTGGACATGATAATAAATTTATTTGAGGTTGAAAGATGAATTTAGAAGTCAATGAACCCTGTGTGCAAAAATTATAACACAAGTACCCACTTATTCCAACTAAAGTCCCACTTAATTTTTTAAAGTTTGGAATGCTGTTTAACTTGATAAATTGGTGGCTTAGTTTGAATGTTACCATGAGGACAATGCATACTTGTCTTAAGATAATGTTATTGGACATGATAATAAATTTTTTTGAGGTTGAAAGATGAATTTAGAAGTCAATGAACCCCTGTGTGCAAAACTTATAACACAAGTACCCACTTATTCCAACTAAAGTCCCACTTAATAGTTGAAAGTAACTTTTGTCAGTTAACTTGATAAATTGGTGGCTAGGTTGAATGTTACCATGAGGACAATGCATCCTTGTCTTAATAAAATGTTATTGGACATGATAATAAATTTATTTGAGGTTGAAAGATGAATTTAGAAGTAAATGAACCCCTGTGTGCAAAACTTATAACACAAGTACCCACTTATTCCAACTAAAGTCCCACTTATATTTGAAAGTAACTTTTGTTGTTTAACTTGGTAAATTGGTGGCTAGGTTGAATGTTACCATGAGGACAATGCATACTTGTCTTAAGAAAATGTTATTATACATGATAATAATTTTTTTTTGAGGTTGAAAGATGAATTTAGAAGTCAATAAACCACTGTGTGCAAAAATTATAACACAAGTACCCACTTAATCCAACTAAAGTCTCACTTAATTTTTTAAAGTTTGGAATGTTGTTTAACTTGATAAATTGGTGGCTTAGTTTGAATGTTACCATGAGGACAATGCATACTTGTCTTAAGAAAATGTTATTGGACATGATAATAAATTTTTTTGAGGTTGAAAGATGAATTTAGAAGTCAATGAACCCCTGTGTGCAAAACTTATAACATAAGTACCCACTTATTCCAACTAAAGTCCCACTTAATATTTGTAAGTAACTTTTGTTGGTTAACTTTGTAAATTGGTGGCTAGGTTGAATGTTACCATGAGAACAATGCATCCTTGTCTTAATAAAATGTTATTGGACATGATAATAAATTTTTTTGAGATTGAAAAATGAATTTAAAAGTTAATGAACCCCTATATGGAAAACTTGTAACAGAAGCATCCACTTATTCGAACTAAAGTCTCACTTAAAAATATTCAACTTATATTTCATATTTTGAAGACAAATTTGAGACTTATATTTCATATTTTACACAAATTTTATTACTTCTAGGTAATTTTTTTTATTAGTTTAAAAGAATAAAAGAAATTAAGAACATAATGATTAAATATTTATTTAAATTAAATTACCTAATTTTTTTCTATTACTGTTTTAAGTTTAATTTATTTAAAAGGTCAACAAAAATTTGTCATTTCATTTTATTCATATTTTCAATGTAGTTAGTAATAAACATTTTATTTATTAGAAGATTTTATACATGTTCCACATAAATTATTGTTCAATATTATAACAAATGTTATATTGGAAGGCTTTTAATTATTTTATTTTATTTAAACACACCAAATGAAGTTAAGTTAAAAATAATTTAATTCAACTAAAACAATGGTATAAATACATACTTAATTGAGACAAAGAAGTAATACTTTCATTTTCATTCAAACATAAATATTGAAATACATGAGCTTAAATTGATGATGTAGAAAGTGGTTTAGATTGAAATTGGATCTATAACATTACACGGACATCCATTAATATAAACTTCTACAATTAAATCATCTCGATGATTGTCAACCTCGAACACGAGAACATCTCCCTCCTTCAAGCCATATTCGATGAAAAATTGCTTCCATCCTTTTTCAAACTTTGTTGAATTCCGAGTTTGCGAAACTAAAACTTTGCACATGATCCCATCCTTGTGTCCAAGGATGAAAACCTCCGTCAAGCCTTTGCTCCTGATCAAATTCCCAGATGCACTTTACAAGTCCTGTGCAATTACAAATATCAAGTAAATGACATTGTGAATACTTTTCCTTTGCTCTTTGAGCAATTGGGAATGACTTATATCTCATAAACTAAACCACCAAATAAACATGAATTACATTCATCATATCAGAAATGTACATATTCATTCATCTTTCTATATTCTTATTTAGACTTCACAATCAGAATGCATGAAATTGGTTTTTAAGACGGTGTGTCATGTCTTCCAGATTTGACTCCTATAGAGTAAGAAAAACAAGCAAAGTAATGAAGGGAATATCCACACTTAACTTGGATTAAAGTAGATAAACTCTTCCATTCATAGTTTTACACACCCTATCGCTTTAGAAGAGCTAAATCCCAAACTTCCAAGTATGTTATCTACCAAATGTCTATGTGGCCTATATCTAAAAAGATTCTATAGTCCTTATATCTCGGCAGTCTTCAGACACAAATATAACGAGTGATGATTGTTTGTTGAAATCACAATCGGAGGTTGTATTCTCAAGAACAAGCCTAAATTCCTTCATTAACATAAAATAAAAAATTCACCAATTATTCTTCTTTTATAAGTTCAGAATGTGATTTATTAAAATTTTTAGTTACTATAAAAAAATAAAAAACAAAAAAAAATATAAACTGAAAAAAAAGTACAGAGCTTCAAAGGACTACCCAAAAAGATAAATTATATCTTTATAATTATAGATGTCAAGATCATATCTTTATAATTACACATATCAAGATCATATCTATATAATTACAGCTATCATGTTAAATAATTACACATATCAAGATCATATCTATATAATAAGTTTAACATATTTAAGACAATTACTTCAAAAATCACGCAAACTATATTTTTTGATTGAAATACAGTATAAAACTACTGTAAATTGTTTGTTTACAAATATTAAACTCTTTAAACAGATGTTCAAATTACTGTTAACTACAAATTCTGCATAAATATGTGTTGTATGTTATGTGAAAAATAGATGGAAAACAAAACAAACATACACTAACTCGAGGAAGCCTTTGATTTAGGTTCTCATCAAATAAACGGATGAATATTAATCTAATGTATACTTTCCTGCAAGAATAATATTCCCAAAACAAGGATATCACAAGGGTTTATCCTAATTGTTTTTACTTTCCAGCAGCAGCTTCATCTACCAGAAATGACTTAGCAATAATATGAATTTACAGAGTAAAAGGGAAGAGTATATCAGTGAGTTAATGAAAAGCACTTTCATCCAAGACAATTCCAAACTGAAATGGAAAGAGGAACAATTCAATGAAATGCCAAAGTTAACAATGGAATCACTGTTTGGCATTTGGGAGAGACAAGTAGACAGTAATCAGTAGCCATTTGAAAAGTTGAAACACATGATTTATCAATACTAAAAACAGAATGGCAGCAAAAGGGTATAGTAATATAGAACTCAACATCATCATCCTAAAGGGAAATATTGCATGTCAGTCCATTCATACAACCTAACAATATAGTAATATATGTTATTTGCGTGTTGTTCCTTTCCACAAACAGGCGTAACTAAAAATCTCAGTTTTATTTCGTATAAAGTTCCATAGGTGTTTTTAGTACTGTTTTGCAATACAAAAGTTAAGTTTCATGTCAACAACCTGCATAATTGAGAGTATGCTCTCACACTCAGAAAAACAGAAGCTACACAGAGCCACTTTTGCTTCGAAGTGACCATGGACGTACATCACCTTTGATGTGATGCTAAATCAGAAACCCACTGATTCTAGGTTGAAAATTGAGTGAGTTAAAGCAACTTAAGCTTTATCAGTTGAATCAAAAATAGTTTACACCGAATTTTACAACTAACTAACTAGATTTAAGAACAAAAAGCAGCCAAACATGAACCACATCACTTCAGCATCAATTTCCCTCAGAATAAATTTTGCCAATACTCGTCCAAAGACGTACCAAACAAAAGAGTTGAAATTAAAAACCAAATCAAGGCACACCATTCCTAACTCTTACTCCCAAGTCACCCAACAGATTAAGCATGAAACAAGAAATGCTCGAAACAGTTTCAATAGGTAGGATTTTCATTATTCCAAGGCAGGTGACAAGATGAAGGCTTGAGTATCTCACAGTAAGCACTTAAAGCACTGAATATCTAATGGAAAGCTTCTTCATTTGTAGCATCGAGAACAACAAATTATTATAGATAACTGATTAGAAGAGTTCAAGACGTTTTGCTTCCTAACTCAATTGTTGTACTTAATATACTCTGCTTGAGCAACAGAAAAAATTCAAATATATCTTAATCATTAAAGAACAGAACAAAATGGGAACAGAGAAGACTTAGTATAAATGATTTTGCATTTCCATCAAACATAAAAGATTAAGAACATACCTTGTGGATGGTTAGTGGTGGCTGCAAGTATTTAACCCGAGTAATGGAGCACGAGAACAACTGGTGAAAAATTTAAGAAACAGACAACGTTCTTGAAGTTCAAATCCTTTAATCACTTGTACACAATAGGCAGAAAGCAGAAAATAAATAAAGATAACTTAAAATTAGCATTTGCACAAATAATATGAATTAACTCTTAAATATAATTCATGAAGGTGAGAAAAATGCTCAAAACTCACGTGTCGAGAAAGAGAGGACCTGTAGTTCAACTAAAAAAATGGAACCTAATAGCCCTTTCTAGGAGAAGAACAGAGGAATGAAAGACCCCAGATTTTTTAACTTTGTATTTTAGGATTTACTTCATCTATAACCTACCGATCTTAAACAAAATAACTTTGACTCTTATCAAACATCTATATAGTAACACAGCCATTGTATCATACATATAGGATTTTCATTATTCAATACAAAATGTCGCAAAATATCCAAAACCCAAAAAACAGATTTGCAATTCGTTCACCCCATGAACCTCTCTTGGTTTCCTTCCTCTTCGAAATTACAATTTTACAGAGTCCCCCAAATACGATCGTAAAGCCAACATGTCCTCTGTAAAGCCATATACTAGTGTTCATATGCAACTAATAACACATCATGACAATTTGAGTGATAATATACATTATAACAAGGTAGTCCAAATCGAGATCTTACTCAAGATCGGAAAGGGAAATATAAATCATAAATCAAAAGACACATTTATTCATCATCTACCTGAGGAAAAAAGTTAAGAAAATACCTTTTTATCAAGGTACTCCGACGACACTCCTGCGACACTAGGACAGTACTGGGAGGTTGGGAGGACCGAAGAAAATGTGTATATTTCATCCTCTAACGGCAGCGGCACGGTGGGCTGGGAGGAGAGAACACCACGGCGGACGAACGGTGTCTAGGGTTTGCCCTTTTAACACCGACAATGAGGCGCGACTGCGGCGGGACTGGGTGGGTCGGTGGGTGGAGGGAAGACATCTCTTTCGATGAACGGTGGCTCTCTGACGACGGTGACTATGAGACGGTGACTAGCTGACAACGTTCGCGAGCATTCTGGAAACTTCAGATGGGGCACGAGTTTTTTGGAAGTTTCAGATTCAAAATTTAAAATCTATCACTTTCTCTCTGCCAGATGTCAACATTTCATTTTATTTTTAATTTCCACGTGGACGAATCAAATTTAGACTCTCTACCGTGTCTAAATGTTATTCAAAACTGTTGTTCATATATCATTTTCCTTCCTAAAAAGTTTGATATAGTGAAAATGATTGTCATAAACAACTTTTTTTAGCACATGGATTAAGTGTTATGTTTCCTAAAAAGAGTTACACTAAACCAAAAAATAATAATTATATAAAATGATTATGTTTTTAATTTTATTGTTAGGTGTGACAAGTTACATTATGTGTTACAAGAGTTTTTGATATCAGCCAATGTTGTTTTTTCTGACTTTTTTACCATAAAGAAAGGTTTCTACATATTTTCAATGTGTATGCATCTTATATGATATTAATTGAATGTTAAACTCAAAAAAGATCTTGGAACTACAATGCTTTATGCTGATTCTTCAAATCCTGATAATTAAAATATAACATTGATTGCATTATCTGCACAAATGATATGATTGATTTTATATCTGATGCGTTTATCTATAATTTACACTCGTGCACTAGCTTCTACATCCATCATTCTTAATCATTATCTGATGCGTTTATTTTTAAATTCTCTTTTTATTCTACAAAAGCAATTAAACAATTGAAAATGGCCTGACCAACGCGAAGTATTCTACTACTTTCTGCAATTGTTGTGATCATTTTCTTATCTGATAAACTCGTTTTTTTATGAATGAATAGGGAAATAAAAACCTTTTGTTCTATGTTTTGATGTTGAGTAATACATTTTGTTGGTATGATAATCGGGTATCAAGTTGTAACCCAGGAACAGAAGACGAGAAACATTGTAATTCCATTTGCTTAACAAGTAGATAGACCAATGGTCTATGTGTGAGATGTTAGTGATGATATCAAGGGTTAAAGATTAAGGATCGATGATTTCAAGGATCGGGGCTAGAGAATCTAGTAAGTTAGTATGATTGAATTGTTTTAGAAGATTAAGAATCCTATTGTTATTACTACTATGTATGGGCTGTTGGATTATGTTTGATATAATAAGAAGGTATGTATCTTGTTGTGTGTTTGATTATGGTTGATATAATCACTATGTATGTATCTTTATGATTGTTTTATCGGTAGCTTACCGCATACATGTTTGTATTTGTGTGTTTGTGAATGAAATTATCGGCAATGATCATATAATGCGTTATATGTGAGCAGATAATGTTATAAATGTTCCAGAGACGTGATTGACTCAAGACAAGATGTGGAATAACCTTGGGATTCACTTAAATCTATTTTTTTTTACAAGTTAAGACAATATAATTAGAGTATTTCCTTCGTTATTTTATTAAAATAATGTAATTGGATAAGGTTTTCTGTAAAAATGGAAAGGCCTAATTTCCTAACCAAGAAGGGGTGAATTGGTTTGTATTAAAAAATTTGTTCTTTTCTAGCACCAAGCAAATAAACAATATAATGCAATAAAAGAAATAAGGGATAGAAAGACAAACACCAAATTTTTATACTAGTTCGGCCTCAATGCTTACATCTAGTTTCCTTTCAATCAACCTTAGATTGAAAGTCACTTCACTATATAAATTGAGTTATACAACAAGAATTATAGAAACCCTCTCTCAATGCAATCTCCTCTCCAACTCCAAATCTAATATAGAAAACAACAACATAAAAAGAACAATCATCTTTCTACAGAAACCCTTTGAGACACCCCTTAAAGAAACCAGAACCTCATGTTCTCTTCCTGGCCACCAGCAACAGGGAAACCACAATCCACAGATAACAAAATCAACATTGATCTTGGTTTAGAACACCTAAGAGTGCGGATGATGATTAGCCAATGAAAGCACACAACAATTCCATCAAGAATCCTTTGAATCTTCCAAATTACACGCTTCTTGATTCTTGGAGAAAGAACACCCCTGCAATTTCTTATCTCAACAAACTTTTATCAGATTAAAATGATGAAAGATCAAAAGTTTTTTTTTTATGCAGAGAGTTATGCGTCAATATATAGTTTCCTCAAGTCTGACGCACTTTAATCGATTACAATATTAATGTAATTGGTTAAGCAATTTTCATTGTTATACCGGAATTACATCAAAACACATTTAACAGATTACACAATTACTGTAATCGATTGCACAATTAATGTAAGTCAAAACAATTCAAAATATGACCATTATGGTAGTTAAGACTTAACAAGAAAACAATTTTCAGTGCGCACAAGTTGAATTGTATTGAACATATATCCACTCTGCAAAAGTTACCTTCTAAGGACTTGTAACCAATCTTCTGATTGTAAAAACGGTATTTAAAATCGAATTTGTTCATATAACTAAAAAGTATTTAAAATTGATTTTACCAATTTATCTTAAGGTCATGCATTGATGGATGAATGTTTATCTTAAAATGTGTGGTTGAGTTAATCATTCATTCATGTGAAAGGAGTTGATTATGAGGTCATAAATAAATATTGTACCTATTGTGTTGTTGTGTGAACATAGTTGAAGCAAAATCAAGGTACGAGAAAACGTTGCAGGAGAGTGAAGTGATGGATTTCGCTGAATTGATGGACATAAAAAATATACAAATGAATGTGCATTGCTACTATGACAACCAGGTACGAAGTTGCAACCCAGGAACGAATGAAGAGAAACGTTGTAATTCCATTTGCCTAAAGCATCCCTGCGGAAAAGGTGGTCGTTGCAAAGTCTTTGGCCATATACACCAAAAACATGTTTGCCATTGTTTCTGTTAAATATATGAAACCCTAAACCCCAATTGTATGCAACATATAAAATCTATATTTTTCATTGTTCGTTACCAAGTTTGGTCGAGCAGACTTTGAGGTGGGTTGACCAATTGTTGACATGTGAGTTGGATCCAAATCACAGAGAGGGTAAGTCTACCTACAAGTACTCTCTGACTTTCAACTTAGTATGAATTTTATGAATAATTATTGTGAGCATAAGTGGTAATGAGATGGAACATACTTCGTGTTATGTAATGAAATAATAATAGCCATTTTAGGCCAATGAATTAAAAATATATATCAACATTTGTATATTGACTTATTTTGTTTCTATTTGTAAATAATATATCATGTAAATATTATATTTTCCCTATTTCCAGATGGTTAAAATATAATTGGTATCTCTTATTTGGAACCCAAGATAATGGGTCTAGTTTTGTCATCGTTAACAAATAAAATTAAATATAACAATGATCTGGACATGAAGATAATCCTCATGAGCACAAAAGTTTAAAGACTAAACATAGACGTCCGTCTTGTTATGAAAAAGAGCTTAGACGTTATGCAGAACTCATTATCGAGTTCGTAGTCGATTTAACTATTCACTAGGCACAAGATCATTATTTTATCATAGCATGTTGTCGACTAAAAGAATTACATCTTTCGCACTTAATTACTCTTTTACTTATTAACGAGTGGTTTTGGAAGCCGCAATTGTTGGCTCTAGGGCTTTTGGCACTAAAAGAAGAAAACTGGTTTTTAAGAGTAGTTAAGTCGGTTGAATTAAAGTATCACAGAAAAATCAATTTTCGTGCCCACCGATATAATGTTTGGCATCATGAAAGTATGATATCGTCAAATGAATAAAACCATCCGAATAACCACCATTAAAATTATTAGAGCTGGTTTTGACTGCATTTAATTTACATTTTCAAAAATTTTATATAATATTTAACGACTATTAGAATTGACAAAAATTTATTTAATATTTTGTGGCATTTTTAAGCACTACTAAATTAATTTTAAATAAATATGTCATGCTTATTGGCAATTATAAACACCAGGAAAGCCATATGTGTTGAATGAAAATTGATCGATAGTAGAGTAGCACAATGATGAATGGGTGTTGATTAATATGAGATGAGTATGTTGTTGGGGTTAGATTTCACCAAGTTCCATCTCATGTATGTAAGAATTCCTCTTTATGCATTAATGTTAACGTCACTTACTAAATCACTTAAACCTGATCCCTCAGCGAATAAGCATGTCCTTAATCACTAGTTCATGTAATTCCTAGTATTCCTAGTAATTAAATGTGAAGATCGAGAGCTTAAGACGACTAAGACTCATACCCTCATCCTTGAGAAATATTACTCTTGGGAGTAATTCAACAAGAACCTGAATTGTAAGGAACCTCCCGACACTCATGCAATTCATAAATGGAGTTAAACATAGCAACGTTGAAACAGATGAATTACTCTAACAATTAATGAAAAAACATGTATTATTAAGAATCAATTCAAATACATGAGAGTTCACAAGGTTACATCATCCCCCAACAACAAATAGGGTTTAGTTCCCCATAGACATGGAGAATCTATATGAATAATGGAGAAGAATGAGATAAAAAAACCCTAGAATTTGGGAATGGAAGCTCCCGCATCCAAATCTACCTCCAGAGAGTGAAAAAGTGTGTTGTTGCGCTCCTCCTACCAAAGATACAAAACCTAGGACGTTTGGGTCCTTTAAATAAAGCGAAAACAGAACAAAAACGAAGTCTGGCTCATGTCGCTGGCGCTCAAGCGCCCCACTTAGGGCGCCCGGGTTGTGAGCGGTGGTCCTGGACGCTTAAGCCTTCAAACAAGGCACCCAAGCTTCGTGCTTCTAGCGCTCAAGCGCCCCAAAGGGGCGCCGAGCGGTGTGCGACACTCTTCTGCGTTTAAGCCTCCAAAAAGGGTGGCTAAGCTTCGAGCATTCCTCCCTTCTAGTGCTTTTCCAGGCCTTTCTGAGCTTCGTCTCCTTGACACTTCACCTTTGATTTCCATATTGTCTCATTTCCTGATGGCAAATGCTCTAGCTAGGACAAGCCAAATCTAGAAGCAAATCAAGCCATAAGTTCATGGATGAAGATTTCAAAATTTGGTGGTGGTGAAAGGTGTTGATAGCTCATGGTTTTGATGAGTTGTATGGTGAGAGAAAATGTGTTTAAGGGTTCTCTATGGGAGGTTGGGCCAACTCTTGGAGGAAGGTGGCTAGAGGAGGCCACTTGGGTTGCTCTAGCCTAGGGTGATCTTAAAAGAGTAGTATGGCACAAAAATAGCAGCATAACTTTACTTTAAATCAAAGGTGAAATACAAGGGTGGAGACATCTCTATTTATAGGACAAGGGTGTCTCCTTCTAACCCTAAAAGCATGATCTCCCACCTTTGCTCTCATTGGCCAAAAATGAGGCCTTCTAACCTCTCCAATGATGGAAGGACATGTGGCCACTCACAAAACACAATCATCTCCATTCCTAAAGTGTCATGTGGCCACTACTAAAAGTAAATCCTCTCCACTCCTAGGGTGCCATGTGGCTAACTTTTAAAAAGTAAATCCTCTGCAATGGAAGCATGACACATGGCACACACTTTCCACTTGGTTTGGATGTCTAACTTTAAGGAAAATCCTATGCTATTTAGGCCTTAATACAAGCCTTAAACAAACCTACACTACATGGCCTAATACAATGGCCTAAATTCCTACACTACTCTTCAAGGATGACTTTCTCTCTCTTGAAAGTGCTTGACCATGGCTAAGGGATTTTCCATCATTCCCTCCCTCTTGAAAAGGATTTGCCCACAAATCTTCAACATGGGCTAAAGGAAACTTCCTTTTGTTCATAATCTTCAATTCTTCCTTAGTTTTCCACCAGGGTCAAATACCCATTTTATAACAAAAGTTAGAACGAGTGTTATAATAGTGAGTATGTGAAGGATGTAGCTCCTAATAAGGATACACCTTAAATCAAGTGAATGATTAAGGTCTTGGAAAGTAAGAGCACTTTTCTTGAAAATTTTAATTTCCTACGCAATGAGGCTTTGGGTCTTTTCTTGCCTTGCTTCTAGAGGAAGATGGCAAGGATACCTTTACACTTTTAGTCAAGATTTTGGCCCTTAAAATCATAATTTTCTTGTTGGGGCATTCTTGAGACTTGTGCATCATGCTTTGACACTTAGAACAAAAGGTGTCTTTTATTTTCTTTTTACCTTCTTCTTTTTCACTTTCTTTTTGTATTTTCTTTGTCATTTGTGTTTGATCCTCTTCCACTTGAGAAGGTGAGAGAGGATGAAGTATGTGACACCCGGGCACTGACAAGGGCGGGGGGTCATCGCCGGTGCAAGAGGCACGAAGTGCGAGGGGCACAAACAAAGAGCGGCTCCCGGCAGACTTCTAGTGGGTGGGGCACATGGAAGAATCGAACATACATCGGAATGACATGGATCTAGAGACTGTATAGGTATGGGACTATACAGTTGAAGGATAGCTTAAAGGAATTGATTTGGCTACTCATATCAGCAAATGCATTTGCTTTTCGGTAGTCTAACCCATAAGAACTCCATGGTTAAGCGTGCTTAGCCTGGAGTAATTTAGGGATGGGTGACCTTCTGGGAAGTTTTCCCGGAAAGTGTGCGAGTAAGGACAAAGCACATTGGAAAACCTCTCATTTGTTTCTATCATGACTCGTATCTTGAAAGTCAAATTGGAATAGAGCCAAATTATATGTTGTGAATTATAGCAAAAGAAATGTTTCTCTCCTTTTTCTGGTTCATCATTTAATTTGATTGGAGTGAACATTTTAGAGCAATTGGCAATGCATTGTTCTATTTCAGTTGCAAAACTGTTTGGTCATGTATGATTCAACTTGATTGGTTTTTCTTGTGTTTTTTAATCTGCTATAGATCCTTTGGTAGGTTCTGTTTGAGTGCCTTCCTTCTTGATAGCTTTTTTTCTTGCTTGTCAATTGTTGGCTATCTTGGTTTTGTCTCAATCCATGTGAACTCTGTTCAGCAGTTCTTTAATTGAGCTTTTTTTTGCTTTTATAATCTAATCTAGAGTTTGTCTTAAGTACTAGATCTGTTGTGCTGCCAGTTTCATTATCTGGTGCTTACTTTGCTGGTGGCTATCCTGTTCTGTCCATAACATTGATCTTAGCCTAGTTGTTCTTGTTTGAGAAGCTTTACACTTTGGTTTCTGGAAATTGAAAGAAGGTTTGTGTGCTTGGTACATTCCTAGGTGGTGGTGGTCTGAAAAACTCTCTAGCCTTGTACTGCCAAGGGAGAATCTCCCTTCCAAACCTTTCATTTGTGTGATTTAAATTTTTAAAGAGAAGCCTGAGTGTTGTGAGTCTTGTGAGGCTGACATGGCCTAATTCCTTGGCAAATTTGAGAGAGATGATTCAGTATTCATCTAACTATTTTGTGAATGTTCATTGTGCAAGAAAAGGAGTTTGAGTGATCAGATTGGAGCATAGTTTTTGTTTAAGTTGCTATTGCATTCAATTTAGATTATAAATTGTTGCTAAAATAATTGAGATATTAATGTTTTGAATGTGATTGCTGACTTCCTGGATTGATTGAATACCTAGCATGCCATCTAGTTAGCTGTGTTAGCTGTGCATGAAATAATTTGTGCATGAACTGATTTGTTTAGAATAATTAGATTGTGCATCTGCTGTTTGGAATAAAACTGATTTCATTATTTTTTTAAGAGCCATCCTTGATTTGAAAAGCTGACCAACCAGTTTATTATTACATGTTCCATTTCGTTCTTGGTTTGGTAGTTTGATCTGCACCATAAATCTGGTATAATTTCCATTTCCATTTGCATTTGTTGGATGTTGTGGTCACTTTAAGTGCATAGTTGATTTGTTGGAATTTAGCTTGAATAGGAGTTTAACTTGCTTCTGTTTTGCTTAAATTGTTTGTATGGCTTGTAATTGTTGGATTGCATGATCTACTGAATTGGTGTGAATTATCTGTGTAGTGATATTGAATCAGTTTGAGAACTCAAGATTGGATTTGACGAGGATTGGAAAGCTTGGAAAGCTTGTGCAACCAAGAGAAAGGGAAGTTCTTACTACCCTATATCTTCTTTTGGAATCTGTTTTAACTAAGTGAATACTCATAGCAGTTTTGGGCATGTGTGATTGTAGGATTATCCAAAAGCTAGAATAACCTAAGTTATCCAGCAGCAACAAAACAAAGCAAGATTTAGGCACGTGATTTCTCTGGAGCAGTGGACCGTATCAAGAACATACAAGAACAAGTCTAGTAGCATAGTTTTTGTTCCTTTGAATTTGTATTGTGTAATTGTTTTGTAATGGGCTTGTGTTAGCCCATTGTTAGCAGCTTTAGATTTGTTTTGTAAAAGGCCTTTTAAAAAGTCCAAGTGCTTTGGAGGAGTTCTTAGTACTCTTTAAAACTCTTGGCAACTTTTTTTGATTGCTTTCTTTTAATTTTAGCATAGCTAGATAGGTGAGTGTGTCTTGTTAGCCAAAGCTACAAGCCTCACCATAGGAGTAGACTTGTAGACATTAATATTGATTGTGTGATTTGTGTTTCACGTAGGGGTCAGTAGAGTCTGCTTGTTTCTTATTTTTCTTTGATTGTGTTTGTTTTTGAGTCATGTATTTTGTTTTTAAAAGTGATTTTGTTCTAAGGGGTAATTAGTTAGTAGCTTAAGACATTTCTGGCTAGGTAAGACTTGGTATTTAAGCAACCCTTGTGGTTCACCTCTTTTGCCTGGGACTTGTCTAAAGTGGAAGCTTTTAATCCTTTAGTTTACGAAAACTTTTAAAAACAAAGATGTCATGTTATAGTTCATATAGGTCTTCTAGGTTAGATAATGTTGATGAAATGCTTAATCAAGCTAGGAATCTTCCATTCTTTAGTAAAGACATAGGTGCATTAACATACCTAGCTTGGGAATAAGAAATTAATAAAATAGATCATTGGTTTTATAGAGAGAGTCAATCTTATGTCCTTAGCATATATCTCTCTAAGTTAGAAGAGCATGCAAGAGAGTGGTGGGATAAAAGACAATATTATGTTACGAAAGGTAAAAAGTCCTCCATTCATGATTGGTATGAACTAAAATCTTGTATGAAAAGAAAGTGTGTGCCTTCAAGCATTAAAAGAAACCTAGAACTAACAAGAGATTGCATTGAAGATGGAAAAATATTTCTTAAGAGTCTAAATGATCATGGGTTTCTTCGTAGAGAACAAGAATTTGGGCGAAGACTTAAAGAACTCAAGGATAAGAAAAGAGAAAGAGAGATTGAGAGAAAAGAAGAGATAGAAAGGAAAGAAGAAGAGAAGAGAGAGAGAAGAAAAAAGAGAAAATAGAAGAGAGAAGAAGATAGAAAAAAGGAATTAAGAAGAGAAGAAGAGAGAAGAAGAAAGTGTTACCAATAAGGAGTATTGGTAAATCTTGAAGAAAATTGTTTTGATGATGCTGCAAGAAGTTTTACTTGATGAAGATATTAGAATTATTTAAAAGAACTTTGTAGAATTTAAATGTAGTAGGAATATCTTTAAATTATGTAAAACTTGTATTATTTTAGAAAATGTTCTGAAGTAATCGATTATGTGAAGCAATAATCGATTATCATGAGTATGACTGAGATAATCGATTATCACTTCAAATAATCGATTATCACAAGTCTGTTTTTGAAAATTTATTTTGAAAAATTTATAACGGACTTGGATAATCGATTATCACGTACAATAATCGATTGTTACTGGCATTTGGGACTTGACCTTTGATATTCAGAGCAACTGGTTATATATTGGGTTTCTGTGAAGTTTAGAAGCAACGTTTTGAACAGAAGCTTAGCAGAATACTGTTTGTCAGAGGAAGTTCTCAGAAGCTATAGTTCAAAGTTCCCTTGCTTGATCTTGTGAACAGGAGAGGCTCGCGTTTCGTGTGTCGATAGTCGGAGCAAGCTCTCTTCGAGTTAGCAAGGTGCTCTGTGGCCAGGTTAGAAGTAATTAGATTATTACTTGCATATGCATCTTTGATGAAATTTAAATTATATCAAATGGATGTGAAAAGTGCGTTTCTGAATGGTTTTATAAAAGAAGAGGTGTATGTTAGTCAACCTTCTAGATTTGAGGATTTCAAATATCCTGATCATATTTATAAGTTAAAAAAGGCTTTGTATGGTCTTAAACAGGCACCTAGGTCTTGGTATGAAAGACTTAGTACCTTTCTAATTGATAATAACTTTTCTAGAGGCAAGGTTGATTCAACCTTATTTATAAAGAAAGTAGGAAAACACATCCTGATTGTGCAAGTTTATGTAGATGATATTATATTTGGGTCAACTGATGACTCTTTGTGTGAAGAATTTGCAAAAGTAATGCAAGGTGAGTTTGAGATGTCTATGATGGGTGAGCTGAATTTCTTTTTAGGACTACAAATAAAGCAAATGAATGAAGGTACTTTTATCTCTCAAACAAAATATTGTAGGGAAATTCTTAAAAAATTTGGCATGGATACTTGCAAAGAAGCTAGTACACCTATGGCAACTTCTTGCTATTTAGATAAGGATGAATCTGGAAAAGAAGTAAATGAAACTATGTTTAGAGGTATGATAGGATCTTTGTTGTACCTAACTGCTAGTAGGCCAGATATTATGCAAAGTGTATGCGTATGTGCTAGGTATCAAGCCAATCCTAAAGAATCTCATTTGACTGCCGTCAAGAGAATCTTAAAATACCTTAAAGGAACCACTTCTTTTGGACTTTGGTATCCCTCTTATGCTTCACCTAGTCTAATAGGTTATTCTGATGCAGATTATGGTGGTTGTAAAATTGATAGGAAAAGTACTAGTGGAACCTGTCATTTTCTGGACTGTTCTTTAGTGTCCTGGCACTCAAAGAAACAAGCATGTGTAGCCTTGTCTACCACTGAAGCTGAATACATTGCTACTGGCAATTGTTGTGCCCAAATTCTGTGGATGAAACAGCAACTGGAAGACTTTGATATTTTCCTTGATAATATTCCATTAAAATATGATAATACTAGTGCTATCAATCTGACAAAGAATGATGCAGACACCCTTAACTTTAGTGGATATAATCCCATCTCTATATCTCAAGTTGAAGTAGAAGACTCACTACTTGATCGTCTGGATACTGTGTCCTAGAGCAACCAACCATGCTCAATGCTCTGAGCAGGATCTGCTTCTTCTGTATGGGATTTTAAATCACATACACATCGATTGGCCTGCTCTCATTGCTGACACAATGGTAAAAGCCAAGAAATCTCATTCCTATCAATTTCCCTATGCTCTTCTTATTTCTAGGATTTTGGAGTACAAAGGTGTAAATGTTGAAGGAGAACTTGTCCAAGCCATTCAAGCTGTTGGCTTAGAAATTGGTGATACTACCTTTCATCAGATGGGATTCATTACCAGAGGAAGAGTTCTCATCCATAAAGATGATGACCATCCTGATGAAGATGAAGATGATGACATTGATACTCATATGGCAGAACCAATTAGTGCTGCTGCTCCTTCTGATGTTGGTCCTTCTACCATGCCCTCATCCTCCACGCTATCTATGGAAGAACATTTTGCTAGATTATCTAAGCAATTGGAGGATATGAGTCTAGCACAAAGAACACACTTTGAGGAGATTTATGAGTGGCAGCAATCTATTGATGAGTATATGGTTGATCAATTTCTTGATCTTGATGTTCGTCTATCTAACATCGAGAATCACCTTCACATTCAACCTCCCGAGAGATCCCCAAGTCCTGAATTTTAGAAATAGGATTTTATGTTTGTATGCTTTGTTGATTGGTTGTTGTTCTTTCATCTATGATAAATTTCTGTCCTTTATGTTTCTTATTATGATGTAATCCTTCTTTTCATCAATGAAAATGATCTCTTGATTATATGCATACCTTGATTAATTGAGGGGGAGATCATATTTAGGGGGAGTTCTTTATGTTAATCTTTTTTGCTTATGATAAAAAAGGGGGAGAAGAATAATATGGGGAGAAGTAAAAATTGATACAGGTATTGCTAACTAGTTTGTTGTTTGTTAGCTTGTATGTCCTGCAGGATAGCCAAAGTTGCTTTTAAAAATTGAATTTTTGATCATCATCAAAAAGGGGGAGATTGTTACCAATAAGGAGTATTGGTAAATCTTGAAGAAAATTGTTTTGATGATGCTGCAAGAAGTTTTACTTGATGAAGATATTAGAATTATTTAAAAGAACTTTGTAGAATTTAAATGTAGTAGGAATGTCTTTAAATTATGTAAAACTTGTATTATTTTAGAAAATGTTCTGAAATAATCGATTATGTGAAGCAATAATCGATTATCATGAGTATGACTGAGATAATCGATTCTCACTTCAAATAATCGATTATCACAAGTCTGTTTTTGAAAATTTATTTTGAAAAATTTATAACGGACTTGGATAATCGATTATCACTTACAATAATCGATTATTACTGGCAGTTAGGACTTGACCTTTGATATTCAGAGCAGCTGGTTATATATTGGGTTTCTGTGAAGTTCAGAAGCAACGTTTTGAACAGAAGCTTAGTAGAATACTGTTTGTCAGAGGAAGTTCTTAGAAGCTATAGTTCAAAGTTCCCTTGCTTGATCTCGTGAACAGGAGAGGCTCGCGTTTCGTGTGTCGATAGTCGGAGCAAGCTCTCTTTGAGTTAGCAAGGTGCTCTGCCTGGTCTCGTGAAAAGGAGAAGCTCGCGAATCGTTGGTCGATTGCCGGAGCGGTTCTCTTTGAGTTGGTAGAGTGTTCTTCTTCCGGTTCGTTCGTCGAAGGAAGGTTTATTTTATCAATTGTTATTCATTATATTTGTAATTTGTGAAACAAATTTTTAGTAGAACTGTTAATCACTTTTATAGTGATTAACGACTGGACGTAGATTCTGTTGAATCGAACCAGTATAAAAATTACTCGTGTGATTTTCTATTCCCTACACTCTTTATATTTTACGTATATCAACTGAAAGAAAATTGATTTTCTAAAAAGGACCAAATTGATTTTAAAAAGGTGACCGAACACGCTTTCCGTTTACTCTAAGTTTTATTCTGCTGCGCTTTACTCTTCAAACCATACCATTCCTGGTACCAACAGAAAGGAGAAAAGAAGAAGAAAGGAGAAAAGAAGAAGAAAGGAGAAAAGAAGAAGAAATGAGAGAAGAAGAAAAGAAAGAGAGAGGAGAGAAAAGAAAAAAAAGAGAAGAGAAAAAGAGAGAAGAGAAGAAGAAAAGAGAGAAAGGCAAGAAAGAGAGAAGAAAGAAAAGGAGAAATTGTTAATGATGACAAATCCTATTCTTTCAAAGACCATGGAACCTAAAAGGTTTGGTTTCCAATTCTTTACTTCTTTTCCAATTATTGTGCTGTCTTCAAATATTATTCTCTCTTTCAAATCAATTGCCATCTCATATTCAATGAAAACTTTTTCAAAAGATGGCAATTCAAATCTTGAGTTATTGTTATCTTTAAGAAAACAAGTAACTTAAGAAAAAATTGAATTTGGACTTCTAAAATTTTCAAAGATTACAAATCAAAATATTAGAAGTTCATATTCTCTTGGTTTTGTAGAAAATTTCTTCTTTGGATCAATATTAATTGAAGATATATTTGATGCGTATTGCAGATTCGTGTTTGTCCAGGAGGAAGAAAAGTAGATCTAAAAGAATAAGGCCACTTCAAGATAGCCATGCTCCCAACACTGTGTGGAGCTTCTTCATAAGTCGATTGCCAGATTTGAGGAAAAATCTGTTTTTAAGAGGGAGGATATGATGGAATCCTTTCTGACGTACCTTCCTTAGTGTTCTCTTTTTGTATTTTTACATTTCATTGTATACGTAGTTTTGCTTGTAAGGAGCATGGGTTACTATAAATTCCTAGCTCCTCTATTGTAATTGGCACTTTTGAGAATAATGAGAATTAGGTTTTCTAAATCAAAAAATAATTCTCTCTTGAGAATCAAGGCTAGAGAGTCCAAAGACTCCCTCTAGCCACCTTCCAAGCACCTCTCTCACTTCCATTTTCCATTTCCATGGTGCTTCTCTCTCCATTTTTGCGTCAGCCTGTCCTCCTTTGCCACATAGCTCGCGTCAGTCTTCCATCCACCTCATTATTCATATCTTTCTCTCGTGCATCAGAGAGCATTTGTCTCATTTTCATTCAACAAAGAACCACATCTCACTCTTTCTCGAGCCAACATCTTCATTTGCTCGAGGTCACCCCCTCTGATTCAGTGTTTCTCACTGTTGTGCGAGATTCCATTTCTTGTTTCAACCCTAATTCGCGCCTTAAGGTAATCTCGCTACAAACCCTAGCTTCAACCATATCATCTCCAGATCTCTGCTTCCCCTCCATTTTTTTTTGAGTTTCTATGCCTAAAATACCTTTTCCTTAGGTTTCCTTCGATTTCATCGATTGAAACAATATTTTCCAGATTTTCCACCGATCAAACCTTATTTCCTCTGGTCATTCTTCTTTTCCACCGTTCAATCACTCATTTGAACCGATTAATCGGTTCATTTTAGGGTTTCTACTATGTTTTAGGGTTTCCTTCGAGTTTACAGGTGTTTCCACCGATTGAACCTAGGTATAGGGTTTTTCCTTGTGTTCGATCTTTGTTCTCTTAGTTTTTCTTCGAGTCAGCTCTTTCAGAGCTTCGTCTTCATCATTTCGCTGCATCCTTCTTCATCGGAGAAGCTTCGAGGAGTCCTCATCGCGCCTTCGGACACTTCTCGGAACCATTCTTCCATCAAAATCTACTAAACCGAAAACGAAAGCTCCAAAACTCTGAACAAAGTCATTAGAACCCTAGGACTTAGAATTTGTTCGGTAGAAAACCTTAAATGGAAATAACCCTAATCTGATGAGGAAACCCTAAAATGAGAGGGAAACCGTACATTGCAAAAGGGACCCCAAAAAGGAACCGATTAATATGTTCAAAATGAAGATTGAACGGTGGAATGAAGTTTTAAATGGTGGAAAGTGAAAATAATCAGTGAGAAAGGCTTTTGAACAGTTAAAATTGAAGGAAAAAGAGATATGATGGAGAAAACCCTAGGTCAATCAAGATGTTCGGTGGAAAAAAATGAAAAAAAGGAAGGAAGAAGATGAATCTGTAAGGAAAATGAAACTTACGAAGGAGAAAGAGCTCTCGAGAGCGAGTGAAGCTTATGTTGCACGAGAGAGAAAATGAATGTGGTTGAATGAGAAGCGACGTGTAAATGAAGTTGTGGCTCTACGTGGTGAGAATGACAAATGAAGATGTGGTTTGACGCGTACGTGCAGGAGGCAGATGTGGCTGATGAAGTGTCGTCATGCAAATGAAGGGAAATTAATGAAGGAAAGCATTCGTGTGGAGGAGAGAGAAAATGGAAGCACCAATGGGAAAATGGTGAATGAAAAATGGAGGTGTGTGCTTGAAAGGTGGCTAGAGGAAGATTCCTTGGATTCTCTAGCCTGACTTTCAAGGAGAATTAATTTCAGTTTCAGAAATATAATTCTCATTCTTCTCAAAAATGTCAAATACAAGAGAGGAGCTAGGTATTTATAGTAACTCATACTCCTTGCAAACTAAAACACATATACAATAAAGCGTAAAAAAAATACAAGATGACACAGAAGAAGGTTTGTGAGGCAGAATTCCATCAACTGTTGTAGCATATTATGTAACTTTGAACACGTAACAAGAAAATTAACTGCAAAATCATCTTATATTATTATTTTTTGTTAGTTTAGTGCATTTTATGCAATGTAACCCATAACCCCTGTATGTGCTAAAAAAAACTATTTACACAATCATTTTCACTATGATATCAAACTATTTAGGGACTACTTTACATAAATTATCACGAAAATATTACTTTTGTTTTCCTAGTATTGAATTCAGGTATAAAATTTAAATCCTTGGTATCCTATGTTTAACAACATTTCAAAAGATTTTTTTTAGCTATTTTAGAAATTAGAAATTGTGTACTAATATAATGATACACTAAAAAAAACCTTATTTAGAGGGACTTATTGTGCGGAAGTTATAAAAAACTCCCCCTCAAATTAACATATTTTAAGAAGTATAATTTAAATTATCTCATTGTCAATTATAGCAGGAGTTATCATTGTTTTTAAGAGAGGTTTATAACCTCTTCTAATAATTCTTTTCTTCTCATTAAAAATTTTACGTTTCTTCATTTCCTAATTTAAATTATCTAATTCCTTTTTCAAATCGTAAAATTTGGTTGCCAGAATTCCAAAACCATCTCCCTCTAAAAATCTCCCAATTATCAAATTTTGTTCCCCCCAATTCCAGAACCCCATCAGACTAAACTCTCTCTCCCTCTAAAAAATCCTTTGAACCCTAAAATCACTTTCTTCCTTTCTTCATTTTCATTCCACCACAAAATTCATCTCCCTTTCTTCTTCGAACGTTCGTTTGGTTCTGGTTTGTCTCTTCCTTTCTTCCTTCTTATATTTTCTCTTTTCATTGATTCTTCTTTCGATTGGTCATGGTTCATTTTTCTTTCAAAATCGTAGTCGTAGAACCATAGGCAAACGGAGTTGCAGCGGTGGTTGCGTAGACCGGCCGACGGCGAAGCTTTCACTCGTGCAGCGGTGCTTTCTCTTCTCATTCATTTCTTTCATTTCCCCTTTCTATTGTTCATCTTCTTTTTCAGATTCGGTCGTAGAACCATGGGCAAACGAAGCTGCAGCGACGGTTGTGTGGACCAGCAGATGGCGGAGCTCCCACTCACAGGCAGAGAGGAATCATTCACGTTTGTACCTGAGGTACCATCGTTCTAGAACCCTAATATTTTCTTTTGCTTTGTTTATTCGGTGTTCAAAATTTGAAACCCTAAGTCGCGTCTCTAAAAGGGTTGTTCTGTGTTCTTATGTTTGTTTTTTATTTTGAAGAAAAATATAGAGGGTTTTGGAAAGAAGAATAGAGGGAATGAAAACCAGGAAATAAGGAAGGATAATTTCAATTTTCTTATTAAATAAATAATTTTATGAAAAATTTAGAAATATATTATAATATGATTGAATAACATGATTTAAAAGAATAATTTGTGATTGTAAAATTCTGTTGGGAATGAACAGTGAAGAACCCTTCAATAGCAACAGCGTGAGAACTGAAAACTAAACCGCTTGGAAATAGAGTATAGTGGTGTTTGTGTAAGAGACGCTAATGGCGTCGAAAGCTTCTTCCTCGGCTTCGCAAACCGAAACATTGTCTTCAACATCCGACCAACGTGTTTCTCTAACTCTAGCTTTTCTTAAAGCATTGGGCATGGACAAACATGTTCCACAGATTTTCGACACTAGTGGCATCTACTGCAACTTATTTGGAAGCTTCCTCAAAGTCAACGACATCAAAAGGGGACGAATCTCTTGCACTATTGCTATCAAGCTCCCATTTGCAGTACCCTTTTTTCCCTTCTTCATTCATTCTTTCTTGTTATGCTCTGTTTGCTGCTACCACACAAACTGGGAAGAAAAAGGCTCGTGCTTGTAAACTGTTAATTGTTCAATCGTTGAATTAGGTTCTGCACAAAATGTTTATATTGTTGAATTGTAGCATTGTTTCTGTGCTTGACAGCTGAGAAAATTGGAACCGAAGTTCTCGAGATCATATTTTTTCATGTTTTATGAAATGGGTCTGTGGAAATTACTGATCATTTGCAAGATATATAACAATTTTTGGACAAATGATTTCAAATTCTTAAGCAATTTAAATGCATAGTGTTAGTTTTAGATAATCATGTTATTGTTGTTAATGCAGAGTATTAATTAACTACAAGCTTGATGATTTAGCTTGGAGATGTATTATTAGTCTGGAGATGTATTTTTTTCGATTGTAATCTGCTGCATAGTTTTGTTTTTTTTTTTTAAATCATCATTGAATCTATTTCTTTATTTCTTATAAAGATATACAACATTTCACTCGTCCCTTTCTGTGAGTTTAGATTAAATTACCTTTGTAGTAACACAATCTCTATTAGTCATATATTTCTTGTGGATTTTAGGCAAGTACAAATGTAAATGTTCATCAAGATTTAAAGGATGTCAAACTTTGGCAGGTAAGTAAATTCTTTTGCTTCATCATATTGAATAGTGTACTTATTTGGAAAATGACATTTATGAATATCCTCTTATTTTTAGGTGCATACTCTTTTGAAAGGATTGGAGAAAATTGTTGTTAGTGCAGACATTCCAATGTTGGTTTGTGGGGACTTTAATTCAGTTCCAAGAAGGTCTGATTACTTTCTGGTTATATTAATTGTTTCTTCTGCAAGGGTCTTTTATTAATGTCAATAATTTGTTTCTTAAAGTTATATTCTTATTTTTCTGTAGTGCTCCTCATGCACTTCTTGCAATGGGAAAGGTAGACCCATCCCATCCTGATTTAACTGTTGACCCACTTAATATATTGTGTCCTCACAGCAAGTTGGTTCATCAGTTGCCACTGGTAATGTATTGAAGAATTGCTTATATTTTGTATTTTCCCCAAAATGGTGGTTCCTGATTTTAATTGTTTTTTTTTCCTGGTTAGGGATTTATATCAATTTTAGGTCAGAGCTTATTCATCCTTTGCAAGAACAGTTGGTCTTGGATTTGAGCAGCATAAATGAAGACTAGACAATGTAACAAATGAACCTTTGTCCTTTTGATCTTGTTAGAAATAAAATTGTGACCCAAAAATCCTTTGCAAGAACAGTTGGAATCCTTTGCAAGAACAGTTGGTCTTGGATTTGAGCAACATAAACGGAGACTAGACAATGTAACAAATGAACCTTTATCCTTTTAATCTTGTTAGAAATAAATATATTTGACCCAAAAATATAAACATCTCAAATGGTGATACAAATTAAATAATGCAAGAAAAATAAAGTAATAAACCATCAAACTAAATAATACAAATGAGGGAAGATAAAAATACAGGTATTTTTTGCAATAAAAAAGTTGAAAATAAAGGAGGTTAAAAATTTCTACAAAATAAATTGAATGTGATACCAGGGGTCGTAAAAAAACCTCCGCAGATAGTTTGTGGCGACTCAAACTGTGACGGTTTGAAAAACTCTCGGAATTTATTTTGCGGAGGGTGAAAATTCCCGCAAATTGAAAAAAAAACCTCCATTAAATAACTTTTTTTTGTAGTGATAATGTATCTAAGAGTAATAGACATAACTTGAAATTTAAAATATGTTTACTGTTTTTTCTTCTATAGACATTTATTGATTTTATTTGTAGTTGTATTTTGGTTAAGGTCTTTCTATTTTTATTTTAGAAAAAATAGTGATTTTAATAATATTTACAACCGTATTAAATATTGAATAATTTTCCTTTTAAAGACATATGGCTTTCCTGGTATTTATAATTGCCAATAAACAGACATATTTATTTAAAATTAATTTTTTTCAATTTTAATAGTCGTTAAATATTATATAAAATTTTTCAAATGTAAATTAAATGCGGTCAAAATCAGCTCTAATAATTTTAATGGTGGTTATTCGGATGGTTATATTCATTTGACGATGTCATACTTTCATGATGCCAAACAATATATCGGTGGGCACGAAAATTGATTTTTCTGTGATACTTTAATTCAACCGACTTAACTACTGTTAAAAACCAGTTTTCTTCGTTTAGTGTCAAAAGCCCTAGAGCCAACAATTGCGGCTTCCAAAACCACTCGTTAATAAGTAAAAGAGTAATTAAGTGCAAAAAATGTAATTCTTTTAGTCAACAACATGCTATGATAAAATAATGATCTTGTGCCTAGTGAATAGTTAAATCGACTACGAACTCGATAATGAGTTCTGCATAATGTCTAAGCTCTTTTTCATACAAGACGGTTCGTCTATGTTTAGTCTTTAAACTTTTGTGCTCATGAGGCTTATCTTCATGTCCGGATCATTGTTATATTTAATTTTATTTGTTAACGATGACAAAAGTAGACCCATTATCTTGGGTTCCAAATAAGAGATACCAATTATATTTTAACCATAGGGAAAATATAATATTTACATGATATATTATTTACAAATAGAAACAAAATAAGTCAATATACAAATGTTGATATATATTTTTAATTCATTGGCCTAAAATGGATCTTATTATTTGATTACATAACACGAAGTATGTTCCATCTCATTACCACTTATGCTCACAATAATTATTCATAAAATTCATACTAAGTTGAAAGTCAGAGAGTACTTGTAGGTAGACTTGCCCTCTCTGTGATTTGGATCCAACTCACATGTCAACAATTGGTCAACCCACCTCAAAGTCTGCTCGGCCAAACTTGGTAACGAACAATGAAAAATATAGATTTTATATGTTGCATACAATTGGGGTTTAGGGTTTCATATATTTAACAGAAACAATGGCAAACATGTTTTTGGTGTCTATGGCCAAAGACTTTGCAACGACCACCTTTTCTGCAGGGATGCTTTAGGCAAATGGAATTACAACGTTTCTCGTCATTCGTTCCTGGGTTGCAACTTCGTACCTGGTTGTCATAGCAGCAATGCACATTCATTTGTATATTTTTTATGTCCATCAATTCAGCTAAATCCATCACTTCACTCTCCTGCAACGTTTTCTCGTACCTTGATTTTGCTTCAACTATGTTCACACAACAACACAATAGGTACAATATTTATTTATGACCTCATAATCAACTCCTTTCACATGAATGAATGATTAATTAACTCAACCACACGTTTTAAGATAAACATTCATCCATCAATGCATGACCTTAAGATAAATTGGTAAAATCAATTTTAAATACTTTTTAGTTATATGAACAAATTCAGAACTTTCTCTTCTAAATATATATTTGGTTTCTAATTTGTTTTTAAATACTAGTAAATAACATAAATCATTTTTTACTTAAATGAATTGAATGGAATCAAATTTAAGATAAAATAAAATAGAGTAATAACTTATTTATTCGACTCAAAATAAAATTTATTTCATATATTCAATTTTCATCCTAATTCCATTCATCAATGTATTATTCAACATCAAAACATAGAACAAAACCTTTTTATTCCCATATTCAATCATAAAAAATGAGTTTACCAGAGACGAAAAAGATGACAACAATTGTAGAAAGTAGTAGAAGGCTTTGGGTTGGTCGGGCCATTTTCAATTGTTTAATTGCTTTTTTGGAATAAAAAGACAATTTCCAAATATATATACATACTTATAGTTGGAGGGACAGCTTGACTTCAGTTAATTACCCGTACAGAAAACTGACAAATAAATTTAAAGCGTTAATGTTTTGTATAAAACCTAAAAATAGTTCAAATTCAATTTGTTTTATAACCTAGAAACAACAATAACCATCGTAAAAGAAAACAAATTAGATTTAAATATTGCAAAAATAACTTGATTCCAAATCATGGTTGGCATTAATATGCTTGAATCCAAAGTATTGGACATGCTGACTAAAATAAAAGCAAAAAGCTTTATAAAAGAGAACAAATTACGTTTAAATATCTAAAAGAACTTCAATTTCCAATCATGGTTGGGAATAATATGCATGAATCCAATCAATAGAAAAAGGAAAATAAAAGGAAGAAGCCTAAGAAATTGAGTAAAAAACATTTACATCGTGAAAACAAAAACAAATCAACGACCATTATCATAATTTTAAAATGACCTCTAGGTATGTTGATTTAGCTTGCTAATGGCTAAGAATGGTCGATGTAAATGCTAGTGCACGAGTGTAGATTATAGATCAAGACGTTAGATATAAAATCAATCATATCATTCGTTTAGAATAAATTTAGTTTTATTAGTTTAGATAATCCAATTAGAGTTAAGTTTTAATGGTCAGGATTTGAAGAATCAACATAAACCACTGTAGTTCCAAGATTTTAATGAGTTTACCAATCAGTTAATATCATATAAGATGCATACACATTGAAAATATAGAGAAACCTTTCCTTACGGATAAAGAAGTCAACAAAAACAACATTGGCTGATATAAAAAAGTGTTGATGGAAGAGAACCCGAGGAAGATCACCGTACATGTGATGCGAACACGTTATGAACTTCCTTGAAGCTTCCTCCGATGAGAAGACATAGCCGAATGATGAGGAACTCGAGATCGAAGACTGCCTTGAAGGAAATCTACTAAACCGAAAATGAAAGCTCCAAAACTCTAAACAAACTCATTAGAACCCTAGGACTTAGAGTTTGTTCGGTAGAAAACCTTGAATGGAGCATTAATAACCCTAATCTGATGAGGAAACCCTAAAATGAGAGGGAAACCGTACTTTGCAAAAGGGAACCCAAAAAGGAACCGATTAATATATGTTCAAAATGAAGATTGAACGGTCGAAATGAAGTTTTAAACGGTGGAAAGTGAAAATAATCAGTGAGAAAGGCTTTTGAACAGTTAAAATTGAACGAAAAAGAGATATGATGGAGAAAACCCTAGGTCGATCAAGATGTTCGGTGGAAAAAAATCAAAAAAGGAAGGAAGAAGATGAATCTGTGAGGAAAATGAAACTTACGAAGGAGAAAGAGCTCTCGAGAGCGAGTGAAGCTTCTGTTGCACGAGAGAGAAAATGAATGTGGTTGAATGAGCAACGACGTGTAAATGAAGTTGTGGCTCTACGTGGTGAGAATGACAAATGAAGATGTGGTTTGACGCGTACGTGAAGGATGCAGATGTGGTTGATGAAGTGTCGTCACATAAATGAAGGGAAATTAATGAAGGAAAGCATTCGTGTGGAGGAGAGAGAAAATGGAAGCACCAATGGAAAAATGTTGAATGAAAAATGGAGGTGTGTGCTTGAAAGGTGGCTAGAGGAGGATCCCTTGGATTCTCTAGCCTGACTTTAGTGGAGAATTAATTTTGATTTCCGAAATATAATTCTCATTCTTCTCAAAAATGTCAAATACAAAAGAGAAGTTGGGTATTTATAGTAACTCATACTCCTTGCAAACTAAAACATATATACAATAAAGCGTAAAAAAAATACAAGAGGACACAGAAGAAGGTTTGTCAGACAGGATTCCATCAACTCTTGTAGCATACTATGTAACTTTTAACACGTAACAATAAAATTAACTACAAAATCATCTTATATTATTATTTTTTGTTGGTTTAGTGCATTTTATGCCACATAACACATAACCCTGTATGTGCTAAAAAAAACTATTTACACAATCATTTTCACTATGATATCAAACTATTTAGGGACTACTTTACATAAATAATCACGAAAATATTACTTTTGTTTTCCTAGTCTTGAATTCAGGTATAAAATTTAAATCCTTGGTATCCTATGTTTAACAACATTTCAAAAGATTTTTTCTAGCTATTTTAGAAATTAGAAATTGTGTACAATGATAATGTATCTAAGAGTAATAGACATAACTTGAAATTTAAAATATGTTTACTGTTTTTTCTTCTATAGACATTATTGGTTTTATTTGTAGTTGTATTTTGGTTAAGGTCTTTCTATTTTTATTTTAGAAAAAAAATAGTGATTTTACTAATATTTACAACCATCATTAAATATTGAATAATTTTCCTTTTAAAGACATATGGCTTTCCTTGTGTTTAGAAAAAAATAGAGAATAATCCCCGAACTTAAATCCCAACTCTCGTCAGCTACTTCGATCCGGTCCTATCTGCATCGCCATCTACTCCCTTACAAATACGATCATCGTAAGTGGAAACCACAACCACAAACATGCAAGGGTGAGTAACCAGAAATAACATCATAGTATAATACATAGTAATACAACATGAAACAAACCATAACTACTCATGGCATCATATCTCCACTCATAAGTAATATCACAATCAATCCATTCATAAATCAATGTCGTTTCCTTGTACTTTGTCATCCCAATTTGTTACACAAAACAGGACGATTCAAGTCGTCCTCCATTGCAACTTCAGACCTATCTCCCCGACTTCTCGGAGCTTTTGGGCGAAACATTCACCTCCTTGCGCAAAAGGAAGTGACACTCGAATCTCTGTCTCTATATGAAACCCAACATCCTTAATGTAGCACAATACGAAAGACTCACACAAACGACAACAATATGAGAAAAATAATAGTTTTGATATTCGCATCACTAATCAATAAATATTCTCAATATCAGGTATTATACTACCATTCACAAAGTTAGTAATACCACACTCATTACCTTTCATGCATACTCAATAATATCTTTTTATCACAACCAATCATGAAGTTTATCACACAAATATATCCATCCACAGTCTCAATAACATGTCTCAATAACATGCATTGCTGGTCTCCATCACCAATTTCATAAATACAAGGTCAATTACCCTTTTATTTCACCATATTATAAACAGACTATAAACGAGGTTTATGAAATAATAAAGCCCAACAAGGACCCACACCCTTCATTCAACTAAAAATACTTAACATTTGCTTTTCTATATTACAAAAACTCCTGGACGTATATCTCTCCCTTTTTTTCCTTTACGTAACACCTAATATAATATTATATATACGTAACATCATACAATATATTATAAATTTATATATACATATGTATACGTAACTTTTATTATTAAAAGCAGCCCCACTTCAATGCCCCAACTCTAAATCACTAATATACTTGGCATAAAACTTTGAATTATTTAAGCACAGCACCCAATCTAAGGAATTGGAAGAAAAAGTAAAACTTTTGTACTTTATAAAAGTAACGTTATGAATGACAATTATTATGAAAGGAATCTATAAAAAGATTCATAATTACTTGCATCACACTCAAAACCAACAACTACTATACTCATCAACCCATATACTTAAGTCCTATAATTTGGCAGTACTAAATTAAGCATCAAACCTCTGTTTCTATTTTTTTCTTTTAAAAAAAATATAACACAGCGCCAATGAACAACCAAGTACCATAATTTCAGTGCAGCAAAAGCATCAAACATACAGATGATACATCATGCTCCAGGAATATCTCTGATGCTAAGGCTGTTTCCATTAGACTAACACATTCTATTCAAACTCTACGCAATAGGCTTAACTCATATCTTGAACCAGTTTTAACATGCAACCTGTTCAATATTTACTTAACTCATTTGTCTAACTATTAAACCTAATATATTACAACTTGTCCAAAAAGAACCTTTCAACATTCATTAAGCATGTACAGACCCAGTAACAACGATGCATAAAAGACTTCTACTTTCATAATATCCGTTGACTACATAAAAGAGCTTAATCCCACCTTCAACCGCCAAGACAACTAAACCTATTACTCTAGTTCTGGTTTTTAATATTAATACATACATAACAGACCAACACAATGGCAAAGATAACCAGACAAACCACGTTTTCTAGAAATTCTTAGTTACATTTAGCTCACAATTAAATAGACTACACTCAACATATTTTCATATAAGAACATGGTAACATATAAGAAACAACATCATGCACGCAAGGTATGGCCAAGGAGCCGAAACATATTATGAAAGTATGCGTCAATCATCAACCACCCTCACCCAAGGCCAATATGATCATTCTGGAAGCATAAAAGTAACTATCATAGAGACACTCTCCATTCAGAAACGAGCCCCCACGGTATTATGCCCATTCACAGCCAACACTCTTCCTCTCATGCAAAGTAGGTTAATAATAACAACGTCAAGCACAATATGCTACAAAACATAACAACCCAAAAACCCTTATACGTATATGATAACTTCTTGGTCACTCCCCTTACCTAGATTTAAGAGGTCTCTAAGTTTCCCTTGTTCATCAACTTGCATCCTGCAGCTTCTAACGTTTCCTTAGAGATGTTTGAATGTCTCTCCTTCACTTGCCACTCACGGTGTATGCTGAGAGAACAAAGATTCTTTCTCCTCCAAATGCTACAATAAAACCGTGAAAGGAAAAAAAATTAAAGCTACCACTTCTTCTCTCCTGACAGCGTGGACCCATCAGTGCAACCCAAAAGAAAACTATAGAGAGGGAAGAAAGATTCAAACAACAATGGAGAGATCAGCAGCGCACACAAAAAACTTTGGAACATCATTATCACGTTAAAATAATAACATAATTAATTATAATTAAACCTTATTTAATCCTATTCCAAAATTTAAAATAAAAAGATTATTAATTAATTTTTATCACACAATAACATACCTTAATTAAATATTTAATATTAGAAATTATACAAATAAAATAAAAGATAGTTTTATTTTATCCGAGTCTTACAAAGTACAAACTTCTTTTTATTGTGAGTGATGGTTATTTCATTGGTGTGGCCATTATGTAGATATTCTCTATCAAAAAGCCAAGACCTTCCCAATAAAATGTGACAAGCATCCATAGGTACTATATCACATAGCACATTATCTTCATAATTCCCTATGGATAGCTTGACCATCACTTGTTGATTAACTTCCAATTCCTTGTCCTCATTGATCCATTGAAGTTTATAAGATTGAGGATGAGGAAAAGTAGTTAATCCAAGCTTGTTAACCAACCTAGTGCTACAACAATTTGAACATGAGCCACTATCCACAACAAGGGAACATGTTTTGTCTAAGATTTTACATCTAGTGTGGAAGATGTTATCTTTTTGTGTGTGCTCTTGTGAACTAGGTTGATTATGGAGAACCCTTCTTATCATAAGAAGTTCTCTCTCACAAGGATGGACATCCTCACTTGGGCTTTCTTCTTCTTTCTTTGCACCACTTCTCTGACTCTCACTCTCACTTTCCTCATCTTGGCTACTATATAAATCAATACCCCTTAAGATCATGGTCTTTCTAGTGGGGCATTGTGATGCAATGTGACCTCTACCAAGACACTTGAAACACTTAATTTAACTAGTGTGAGTTTGAGATGATGTTCCCACCCTTGGCCTCTCTTTTTCTTTCTCTTCTCTCTTCTCTCTCCCTAGATTCCTAGATGGTTCTTCTTCTATCACTTTCTTACCCTCCCTCTTGTAGTCTTTCTTAACACTAGAGCTAGAATGGAAAGCTTTCAAACCTTTTCTTAAGAGTTGTTGCTCTACCTTAATGCAAATTTGTACCAAGTCAATTAAGTCTTGGTAGGGCAACAATTTCACTTTATCCCTAATCTCAAGATTAAGAGCACTTAGAAACCTAGAGATGGTGGTCTCTTCTTCCTCCTCAATCCCTACCCTCATAATGTAGAGCTCCATCTTTTGCCTATAGCTCTCTATGCTCATGTCTCTTTGTTGGAGCCTTTGGAGTTTGTCCATTAGCTCCCTATGATAGTATGAGGGAATGTGCCTTCTTCTCATGGCACTTTCCAAGTCATTCCAATAGTTGACTACATAAAGAATAAAGCCGACTATAATGTAAAAGATAAGGGATAGAGAAATGCAAACACAGGTTTTTATACTGGTTCGGCCAACAATGCCTACATCCAGTGTCCTTCCAACCCAGGAAGCAAATGCACTATAATGTTTGCGGTTTTTACAACAAGGAATCTATAGAAGACCTCCACGTCAAAAATATAAATCTCCTCTCTAACCCAAAACCAAAATATAGGCAATAAACCAGCAAGACTTGCAGCAAGAATCCCCTCTTCTGCAATCTACCAACACCACTTTGAACAATCCTCAAAGTGCACTATCCCCTACAATTAACAGGTCAAAAATCAACAGTCTTCACGGATGCCAAGCAGCACAAACAATTCCAGCAGTCTTCACAGAATGCCAAGCCTTCACCATCAATGACAGAATATGTTCTTGTACAGATATTGATCAGACAATGAATGCACAGTATAATCTCCTCTTTGAATCTCTTTCAAGAAAGATCACCACCGTCTTCTTGGAGAATTCTTGGAGCTAAAAGAAATCTGAAACAGAATTATAAAAATGTCAGTTTATCAAAAGTCTTTTTTAACAGACTCGTGTTATGTCTATTTATAGATTTCTGTTAGTCAGATGATTTCTCAATCGAATACGCTACTAATTCAGTCGACTGGATTATGACAGTTATAACAGATCAGTCAACATAGCAGCTTTCAGTCAACCAAAAATAAACCACATTTAATACTGTTGACTAAGTCACCAATGCTCAACTAACTTTCAAAAATATAGCCGTTAGAGTGTAAGAGCATAACAGAATTCCAAATCAGACAACATATACAGTCGAATGTGTAGCACACATATTCGACTATCAACATGTAAAACTTTTTGAAATTCTTTTCTTCTTAAAATAACACATAGCACTGGTTCTCAAAGTCTGTACAAAGATTTTAGCAAAGTCAAATCCATTAGTAATGTAGTCGACTGTACTATTACTTTGTCGCACAAGAATAAGTTCATAAAAGTGATTGTGATTTTCAGCTTTAAAACATGTGTAGTAAAACATATGAAATGATGCATAACACATAGCACATAAAGCATGTAAAAACGTTCCAGATATATATCAATCAATCAACACAGGAACATGTAACACAATACATAAACATGTTCAACAGATATCACAATCAATCAGCATAAGAACTTGTAATGCAACAACAACATGTGCTTGTTATTAAGCAATGTGTTGTCATAATCAAAAACCAGATTGATATAGAAATTGTGCTGTCAATAATCTCAACATTGCTCATTAAGGTCTATCCACATTTGTTCAGATGAAGGGTGACTGCTATCCAAATTTAGCTGGTGTCGTTTATAATAATCTCAAAGTTATCAACGGTGATATCTACTCATGAGTAAAAGGGGTAGACATAGTGATCAATAATGATACTTGGCTACAGGTTGCTGGACTCAAGGATGAAGGATGCATGTCACACTTACCCGACTCTGCATAACAGGTGGACTAAAAAGAAGCAAATGTTCAAGGACTACATGAGGTATCCTGGAAGATACAAGAAAGAAAAATAATTTCTACATAGGTGGTTGGATAAAGAAGAGAAGATAATTGCATACATCATTGATTGGCTTCTGTTACCTGAAAGGTTTCATTACGATAAGCTGACATCTGAAGATCTGTATTTGTTAAATGCAATACAGTTCAGGATACAAACAAACTGGGTTGTTGTATTCAAGAAACATATTATTGATACTGGAGTAAATGACTGGTGTAATCTACCCTATGGTGAGTTCATCATCAAAATTTTGTCGCTGAGTCAAATCGTTTTTAACGGTGAAACTAAGATCCGATGTAACAGAACCAATGAAATTCGAAAGGCAACACTAACTTGCATTGGTCTGAAGAAAACTGCCTTGGGATGGATATTCAGTGATGATCAAACTCCAACCAAGGACCAAGATGAAGTACCTGATTATGATAGTGAACCGAACTTATTATCTCCTAAGTCTGAGTTTGAGAAATTTTTGGTGAATAAGTTTGAGAAAACCTCCAAGAGAGCTAGCAAGATGGAGAAATCTCTTATGCGAATGAACGAGAAAATGGATGAAATTATCAAGAATTATGTGGAAAGCTCCACATCAACAGAGGAATCAACTGATGAGGATGACGAGTCCAGTGAAGAAGATTCAATGGAAATATTTGAATCAGAATAGGGTTATAGGTCTACATGATTTAAGTCTGATTGGATATATGTTTTGTTTTGATTGTATTGTTTTGTGTTTCTTTTGTAATAGTTGGCTTTATATACCACTTATGTTTTGTTTTGATCTGATTGTACTTCATGATTAAATATCAATGAAATCAAATTTTATGGTTAACTCAATCTGTAAATGAAAAACCATATCTGTGATTGAATGGAACTGATAGCTAAATCGATTTCACTATACTTATATGCAAATGAGTTATTTCTTATTGTTACATTCATACCTTTTCATACTTACACATTATCTGTGAACATAGACATTACGGTACGTCGACTAGTAAGGTCTTAGACGTCCAATATTTGAATAAATATTTATATTTAAGGTAAGATTTGTCATCTAACGTATGGGGGAACTGACGTAATATTGACGTCAATAAGGAAGATAGATGACGTAATGTTCACGTTGAATTGCAAAGTTGACGTCAATTTTTGAATAATATTTGACATCGTATATAGGGTAAAGGACGTAAAGTTGACGTCGAACTTGTCAATAGGGACGTTACTATCCCTGAGCCAAATAGATTCTCGCCCAGCGTTGCGTTATTATCGTTATCCACTACATTATAAGAACGTCATTCAGTTCATTGTTAGACGTTAAGGTACATATTTGAACGTCGGACATTGTATAATTTCATGTTACTTTAGTGTTGTTTTTTTAATTTTGATATGTTTTAGCTCATTTAACTAAACCTGAAATACAGAAACCAGTTTTCCAATTCATATATATTCACAGAATTAATTAATTTAAACCATGCTATCATCAATTCATCAATTCCAATTAAATAATAAAACTAAAAGACGCCAATGCTATCATCAAAACTTAAAAGAACCCAGCTTTCCATTCATCTATTCACAATATTAATCTATTTACAATAATCTATCCACAGTATACATCTATTCACAGTTAAAAGCTGCACAAGTAAGCAAATGCTACTATCATGAAAGGAGAAACCTAAAACTATAGTTATTTAAAATGTTTATTAAAATATCCTGCCCATTCCTCTCTTATCGTATGTATTACTGCATTGGGCAATGAAGAGGTAGTGTTGAACCGCTGCAAAATCAAGGAAACTTTACAATTATATTCATTTTAATGTCAAAAGTTTATTGATATTTGTAAGATTTTCAAATGTAAATTTCTAACTCAGTCCAATCTCCTCTGATTTCTGCTCGGATGATTGCCTTCACCCATGACATGATGTAGTAGTCACATGCCCAGGAATCATCCTGCTTATTACACTAAACATGTGAAAGAACTTAGTCAAATGTAATGATTTAAATTTGACTACGAAAATTAAAGGTTAAAGATCAACGAAATCCAACCTTAGGATATATAATATCAATTTGTTGTCCTCTGGTCCTAGTCAGAACTCTAAACAAATTTGAAACATTTGAAACATTAGAAACAAAAGTTAATATATTGATATCATAATGAATTGAAAAGAATGAATGTAATACTTACCTATTTCTCCCATATGCCTTCGTTGTGATCACATCGAGTTGCATGTATTTCATCGGGTACATCATCAACCTTATTTTCAATGGTTCTCGATGAGAAGGATCTTATCTCAAGTATATCTAGAGAGTTTTCATCATCAGTTGTGTGCATGGCTCTGCCTTCCAATACCACTGACCATTTATGATTCACTGGGTCAGTGACATAAAATGTTTGTCTTGCTTGACTAGCCATAATAAATGGTTCATCCGTGTAACTCATTTTGTTAAGATCCACCAAATTGAATCTGAGGTCTTTTGTCACCATACCAAAATTACTATCAACCCATTTACACTTGAAAGTTGGAACTCTACAAGTGACATAATCAATTTCCCAAATTTCTTGTATTATTCCAAAATAACTGATTGATGTTGTAATTGGATTCTTATCCTTGGAACTGGAAAAGTGTACAGCCTCAGCTTGTAGGGTAACTCCACTATTTTGAACTCTACTTTTATCATCTTCCTCCTTTGAATAGAATAAGTAATTGTTTATTTAATAGCCACTGAAAGTGATCACATCAATGTTAGGTCCACGAGCTAGTCTCAATAGATTTTCTGAAACATTCGGAGTCGCATAAATCTTTTTCTTAAACCAAGCTAAAAAGGATTTTTTATGTTCATTAAGTGTCCATTTTTCACTCATACGTGGATGTGCTGACTTAATTTCATGAATGTGTTGTGAAATGTAAGGAATAACATCCTCTGTGTTGTTTAAAATGTACAAATGAGCTTGACTAACTTCTCTTCCACTAACACTTTTAATCCTTACTCCTCGAACTCCCTTTCCTTCACGTTTGTGTTCATGTGTTTTCTTTGGAAGTCCTATTGGTTCACATCTTGGCATATAACTTGAGCAGAATTCAATGGCTTCCTCTGCAATGTAGCGCTCTATAATCAAAGCTTCCGGTCTCAGATGATTCTTAACATATCCCTTTAAGATCTTCATGTATCTTTCAACCGGGTACATCCACCTCAAGAAAATTAGCCCACATATTCAAATTTCTCTTACTAGGTGGACAACCAAATGAACCATTGCTAATGGTTGAAAATACCATTATTTGTGATGTAATTTCGATACTAAATGCACCCTTTTCTGCTTAGAAACTTGCTTGGAATCATGATTTTCTATTAAGTCGTTTGAATAAGAGAGTTGAGGTTGAATTTGATGATTTTATGACTAATTCCCCTTGTTTTGGCAGGAAATGAGATAATACAGAAAGCAGAGGTGAAGTGTCAAGGAGACGGAGCTCAGAAAGGCCAGGAAAAGCACCAAAAGGAAGAAATGCTCGAAGCTTGGGCGCCCTTTTTGGAAGCTTAAGCGTAGAAGAGTGCCGCTCACCGCCCAGGCACCCTAAGTGGGGCGCTTGAGCGCCAGCGACTTGGGCCGGACTTCGTTTCTGTTCTGTTTTCGCTCTATTTAAAGGACCCATACGTCCTAGGTTTTGTATCTTTGGCAGGAGGAGCACAGCAGCACACTCTTGCACGCTCTGGAGGCAGATTTGGATGCGGGAGCTACCATCTCAAATTTTTAGGTTTTTCTTATCTCATTCTTCTCCATTATTCATCTAGTTTCTCCATGTCTATGGGGAACTAAACCCTATTTGTTGTTGGGGGATGATGTAACCTTATGAACTCTCATGTATTTGAATTGATTCTTAATAATATATGCTTTTTTCATTAATTGTTAGAGGAATTCATCTGTGATTATTGCATATTTTGTTTAACTCATTCATAACGCGGTGTATGAATTGCACGAGTGCTGGGAGGTTCCTTACAATTCAGGTTCTTGCTGAATTACTCCTAAGAGTAATATTTCTCAAGGATGAGGGTATGAGTCTTGGTCGTCATAATGCTCTTGATCTTCACATTTAATTACTAGGAATGCTAGGAATTGCATGAACTGGTGATTAAGGACAAACTTATTTCGCCGAGGGATCGGGTTTAAGTGATTTAGTGAGTGACGTTATCATTAATGCATAAAGAAGAATTCTTACATACATGAGAGGGAACTTGTTGAAATCTAACCCCAACAACATACTCATCTCATATTAATCAACATTCGTTCATCATTACTCTTCTATCGATCAATTTGCATTCATATTTAATTTTCTGTTGTTGTTCTGAAACTAATGATCTCGTTTTCTTAGTCTTAATTAATCGATTTATCACACGACTGTCTAGTGCCGAGAGTCTTCTAGGATACGATACTTGGTCTTAGCATTTTGTATTACTTGTGCGATTCAGTACACTTGCCGATCCATCAATATTACTTGTGTGATTCTTGATCAACTTTGACTTTATTTTTATTTTTATTTTTCATATTTTTATTTTTATCTTTATTTTTGGTGTTTTGTTTTGTTTATTTTTATTGTTTTTGTGCTAACAGTGTTTTCTAGGGTTTTGTGTCTAGTGCTTGCAGGATGCAATTTGGACAAGAAGTTAATTATATGGACACTCAATTCCACCAAGGTAATTTCAACCACTGGTGGAAACCTCACTTAAACATGGGACCAAGTCAATATGGAAGGGCTGCCTGACAATTCAATAGAGTACCACAACAACAATGGCAGCAACAACCCTCTCTATCAGAAAGAATGGCTAAGATGGATGACACACTCAATAGTTAATGCAGATGTCTGATTCTCATCACAAAAGCACTGAAGCGGCACTCAGAAGAATGGAGATGCAACTTGGTCGCATACTTCATAAGTTGGATGATTCTGGGGGCAATATGGAAGTTAACCCTAAGGAGGAATGTCAAACAAATATCACTAGAAGTGACAAAGTTTTAGATGAGAGAAAAGAAGAAAGGTTGAGTGAAAAAGAGTAAGATGTAAAGGAAGAGGAAGAAAAAGAAGAGAGAAAAAGTAAGGTTGAGAGAAAAGAAAAGGGGAAGAATGTGGAAGAAGAGAGAAAACAAAAAGAAAAGGTTGAGAGAGAAAAGAAAAAAATTGAGAGAAACCTTCTATACCCTAAGGAGTGTTCCAAGGGGGAAAAAGAGAGGGAAGAAAAGAAAAAGAGAGAGGAGGATGATGAGAGAAAAAAGAAAGAATCATATTAAAAACCCCTTCCTCACCCAAAGAAGTATCATAGGAAGGAGAAGGAAAAACAGTTTGAGCGTTTCACAGAAATCTTCAAGAAATTGGAGATTAAAATTCCTATGATTGGGACACTGCAAGAGGTTCCTGGTTATATTAAATTCCTGAAAAATTTCATTAAAAAGAAAAAAATATATCCAGAAAAGGGAACAATTGAGGCACAGGGCAATTGTAGATGGTATCAAGCTAGTGACATTAAAGAAGCGCTTGCTGATAACGGTTCAAAAACCATTATTTTTATACTTAAGTTTTATACAAACACACCCTTTATGACTTAGAAACTAGCTTGAAATCATGCATTTTACCTAAGTCAGGAAATAAGAGATTCAAAGGTGGTTTTATGGGTATTATGCTTGGTTTTCCTTGTTTTGGCAGGAATTTACATGTATAGAATGAAGGAAGCTGAAGTAGGAAGGAGTTGGACTTAAGAGAAGAAGGAAAAGTGCTTAAAAGAGAAAATGCAAGCATCGCTGAGTGCCAAAGCACCGTTGAGCGCTAGCTTCGTAGAAGACTTCTTTGGCTAACGCTTGGGCGCCAATGCTGAGGGGAAAGTAAGTGTCGCAGTCACCGCTGAGCGACACCGCTGAGCACCAGCTCTTCAGGAAAGACATTGGCCAACGCTTAAGCGCCAGCATTGAGGGGAGGAATAAGTAACGCACCCACCGTTGAGCGGTGAGCCAACGCTGAGCGCCACACTTATGGGCCTTCGGCCAGTTTTCTACTATTTTTCAGAGTTTATAAATAGATTTGAACGACCCTTAGAGGTCATCTTTTGGCAGAAGAGACGCACAAACACCTTTTTTCACCCATTTGATGCAGATTTTGGATGCGGAAGCTCCAACCTACAAGTCTAGGGTTTTATCTTTTCATTCTTTTCATTTATTTCATCTAGTTTGACCACGTTTATGGTGAACTAAACTCCATTGTTGTTGGGGAAAACGATGTAATCCTTTGAAACTCTCATATATTGAATTGTTGTTTCATTCATATGCTTGATTTCATTAATTGTTAGAGTTTTTCCTCTATTATCTTTGCATGCTTTGTTTATGACATTATTCAATAGCATAATATTTGATTGTATCTATATGGACACATATGGGTAGATCTAGACATGGGAAAATTCTCTTGGGAGCAATATTGCCTAGACATAGGGATAAGAGGACCAATTGCCTTAAGCTTCTGTGCGAATTAATGCAATGCATGCTCAATTGCCAGGGAGACTAGACATAGTAAACTAGTGATTAGGAGTAGGCTCTCTTCACCAAGACATTGGGATTAGGGTAAATTACAAAGTGGCATTAACATTAATGAAAGAGTAGAATTCATAAGATATATGAGAGTGGATTAGGAGGAATCGAAAAACCCCAACAACACCATTCATCCATATCGTACAACTGTCAATTGATCACTTTTTCATGCATATTTCAATTTTGTCTTTTGCATTATACAAACCCTAATTTTCGTTCTACAAGTCTTATTATAATCAACAAATCACACGAAAGTCTAGGCCTATGAGTCTCTAGGGAAATGATACTTGGTCTTACCATTTATATTACTTGATTACGATTCGGTACACTTGTCGGAGTCTTAACAAGTTTTTGGCGCCGTTGCCGGGGACTCGTGCTTTAACTATTCTAGTGGTGTGATTATTGATTAACTTTGACTTGATTTTTTTTTTGTTTTTGTTTTTTTTTATAAAAGTGCTTTTTAGGGTTTTGTTTCTTGTGTATGCAGGATACAATCCGGACTAGAAGCAATAAAAATTCAGAACATCTTCTTGAAGGTCTAAGTGCAACTCGAAGGAGAAGGAGGAATCAAACTTCTAGAGAATTGTTTCCTTCTCTTGAGACACTGTTACAACCCTTACTAGAAGCATCCAACTAGAGCACAAAAGAGATGGCTGAGGAGGAAGCTCCAGGAGACGCGCTTTGGCGGATGCTACCAATGTGGTTGGCCCTCAACATTTTAACAGCATTGCAAGGCCGAGGGTCAATGCATTGAGTATGGAGGTGAAACCAACGTTGATTCACTTGGTGCAAAGCAACCAATTTAATGGGCTGTCAAATGAAAGTCCATATGATCATCTCACCACTTTCAATGAGATTTGCAACACGATGAAAATCAATGGTGTGCCGGATGAAGCTATTAAACTTAGCTTGTTTCCTTTCTCATTGGGAGGCAATGCTAAACTATGATTGAATTCATTCTCGGAGGATAACTTTACAACTTGGTGGCTGTGGTGTCTAAATTTTTGAGCAAATATTTTCCAAAATCCAAAATCAACAAAGGTAAACTGGAGATTTCTTCTTTCAGCAAGGCATGGAGGAAACCCTAGGTCAGGCATTGGATGGATATAAAAGCTTGTTGAGAAACACGCATGTGCATGGTTTTGATGATACAACTGTAGTCCTTACGTTCCTTGGAGGTCTTGGCACTCAGATGAAGCTTATGCTAGATGCTTCAACTAGAGGTAATATTAAACACAAGACTGTTGAGGAAGCCTATGAGTTTATAGAAAGCATGGAGGCTAAAAAGAATGAAACTACTCATAGTGAAAGAGGCGTGTTACTTCAAAAGAGGGGAGTTCTTCAATTGCCTACTAAAGATTCCTTGCTTGCACAAAACAAGCTTATAACTCAACAGTTGGAGAACCTAACCAGGACGCTTGCTCAACTGCCTACAGAGTTGAAGAATATTTCACAGGTGCGACAACAACTTTATGATCGTTGTGGTGGTGACCATATCAATGGTCAATGTGCTTTTCCAGAGGAGGCCCAAGAAGAAGTCAATTACATGGGCAATCAATTTCAATACCGCTAAGGTAATTACAACCAAGGGTGGAAACCTCACCCAAGCATGGGTCAAGGTCAAACTGGACAATTTGGACAAGCAGGAGACCAATTCAATAGACCACAACAGCAGCCATCACCTCTATGGCAACATGTATCTAGCTTGAATGACAAGACTAGCAAGTTGGAGGAGATGTTTGAAAAAATGATGTTGAAGCAGGACTCCACCATAAAAACCAATGAGGCTAGCTTCAGAAACCTGGAGATGCAGATTAGTCAATTGGCTAAAAAGCTAGAGGATGAAGCAGAGAATCAATTTGGGGATAATACTTAGGTTAACCCTAAAGAAGATTGTAAGGCCATAGTGAGTGTTGTTGAGGCAAGAGTGGGATAGAGAAAAAAGAGTGTTAAGTTAGTAAGGGAAGAAGATGAAGGAGAGAAAATATGTGAGGGGGAAACAAAAAAAGAAGAAGAGAAGATGGGAGAGAAAAAAAATGAAAAAGAAAAAAAAATTAGAAAAAGATGAAAAAATTCTTCCTTATCCTAAAGGGCGTGAGAAAGTAGAAAGAAGATGTGAGTGCTTTAGAGAAATCTTCAATCAACTGGAGATTACTGTACCGTTGACTGAAGCACTTCAACAGATTCCGATTTATGCTAGGCGTATCAAGCATACCTCGGTGAAAAGATAGATTTTGATGAGGAAGTTTATGATGAACAAGGAGGTTGTGGTGACTTGATGGAGAAAACATGTCCTCCTAAAGTGAAAGACCCAGGAGGATTCACAGTTCCTTGCACCATTGAAGGTTTGAAGATAGGGAAAGTCGTACTTGATTTAGGGTCAAGCATTAATATGATGCCCCTATCTATGCTGAAAAAGATTGGTGGTCTCAATTTGAAGCCAACAAAGATAAAATTGATAATGGCGGATGGATCACCAAAGAAACCATATGGTGTGGTGGAGGATGTTGTGATACGCATAGGACAGCTCAAATTCGTGGAGGACTTCGTGATTATGGAGATGAAGGAGGATGATAAGATCCCAATCATTCTTGGAAGGCCTTTGATGAAGGAAGCTAAAGTAGTCATTAATGTGAATGCCAAATTAATCATGATTAAAGACCAAGAAGAGGAGGTGATCTATGATGTCTTCAAAGAAAAGCAGATTCAAGTTAAAAAGATAGGTCACAAAGCTACAGGGAAGGTTTTACTAGTGGCTAAACCTAAATCTGCAAAGGCAGTCAACAAAGGTAAGAATTGTGTTTTAATGTAGGTTAAGTAAAAAGAGAAAGTGGATAAAGGAGGCACGGTTCATAGTGACTTGAAGGATACACAATTCAAGCTTGGAACTCCAGTGAGATTCAAGAAAAAGCTATGGGTTGTGAAAGGATTCAAAGAGAATGGAGTGATAGAAATTGAAGCTCCATATTCTAGGAGAGTCAAGAAGGTGGACCGGAAGTAATTGATGAGTTGGTGTGATGAAGGCAAAAAAGACACCAACCCTAAAGATGGCACGCGAGCTTATTGGGTTAGGCTCATGACGTTAAACAAGCGCTACCTAGGAGGCAACCCAGATGATTGAACTTATTTATCTTTGTTTTAATTCTGCTCTAGTTGCATTTTAGACCGATTAAATTGTATGATTAAGGTCTGGAATGGATAAAATTGCATAAGGGTGGAGAGTAGAGTCATTTAGGGATGGAAGTTCCCGTATCCAAATCCGCTTCCAAAGAGTGAAAGAGTGTGCTGTTGCGCTCCTTCTACCAAAGATACAAAACCTAGGACGTCTGAGTCCTTTAAATAGAGCGAAAACAGAACATAAACAAAGTCCGGCCCATGTCGCTGGCGCTCAAGCACCCTACTTAGAGCGCCCGTGCTTCTGATGCTCAAGCGCCCAAAAGAGGCGCCCGGGCAGTGAGCGACACTTCTCTACACTTAAGCCTCCAAAAAGGGCATCCAAGCTTCGAGCATTCCTCCCTTCTAGTGCTTTTCCAGGCCTTTCGGAGCTTCGTCTCCTTGACACTTCATCTCTGCTTTCTGTATTATCTAATTTCCTTCCAAAACAAAGGGAATTAGTCATAAAACCATCAAATTCAACCTCAACTCTCTTTCACACAAATTAACAGAAAAACATGATTCCAAGCAAGTTTCTAAGCGGAAAAGGGTGTATTTAGTATCAAAATTACATCACAGATAACGGTATTTTCAACCGATATCAGTTATCAATTCTATATTCATAATCTTTTCTTTCACTATTTAATCGATTAACCTTGTATTGCAGCTTCATTGCTTCTTCATGAAGTTCTTGAACGCATCTAGCAACTAATAATATTTGTCCTCAGGCTCATCATTGAAGTTGTTGCCACTTCTTTCTAAGCTAACTGATCCAGCCATGAGACATAGATTTTTCTCTTCCTATTGGCTTTGGTTATTTTCATCACTAGAAGAATTTCCAGAATCAAAATTTTCCCATGCAATGTAGGCCTTTCTTTGCTTTCTTTTAATCTTGTCCTGATTGAATCTTTCCTCAGTTTTCTACTTCTGCTTCAAGGTAGGACATTCCGATTTGATGTGTCCTTCTTTACCACACTCATAGCAGATAGGAGTAGTAGCTTTGCCTCTTCTTTTACTTTCTTTTGCATTACCTGCAAAATCAGATGCATTGTTTCTAGATTTCATAAACTTTGTAAATTTCTGTACCATCATGTTATGTACTTCTTTTTATGGTACTTCAGCATCTGAAACAACATCTGTATCATTGCTTCTTGAAGCTTTCTTGCTGGAAATCTTGAGAGCAATTGAGTGCTTCTATTCAATTTCTTGTTCCTCTCTCAATCTTTCAAGTTCCAACTCATACTCCCCGAGTTTGCCAGACAGTGTAGCCATGTTCACGGATGTCAAATACCTTGCTTCAAATATGGCAGTCACCTTACGTTGCCAACATCTATTCAAGCTCTTCAAGATCTTAATGTTCATCTCCTCATTTTCAAATGACTTTCCAAGTGCTATGAGATGATTAACAATATGCATGAACCACTTTTGGACATCATAAATGCTTTCTCCAGGTTTCATCCGAAACATCTCATATTCTTGAATAAGAGAGTTCTTTCTGGCCCTTTTTACCTCATTTGTTCCTTCATGAGTAACCTCAAGGAAATCCCACATTTCATTTGCACTCTTGCATGTAGATATCCTGAAAAACTCGTCTATAGTTAGTGCAGATGAAATAATATTTCTAGCCTTAACATCATAGTGTGCTCTTTTACTTTCATCCAGGTTCCATTCTGAAAAATATTTTAAAACAGTTTTACCATCAACAACCTTTGTAGGCTCATAGGGTCCATTAATAACAGCATCCCAAATACCTTTATCTATAGATTCCAAGAAAATTCTCATTCTAATTTTCCCAAATGGATAGTTTTCTCCTGCAAACATAAGGGGTCTGTTTGTGGAACCACCTTTTCCAAAGGTTTCAGAAACAGGGGACATCAGGATCAAAATAATCGATTACATAGAAAATCTAATCGATTAGTTTTTGAGCAACTTTCGAAAAACCAGATCTAGTGCCAATTGTAAGAATAGTTAATCCTTATTTCTCCAACCAAGAGGGGGGTGAATTGATTCTTATTGAAAATATGTTCTTTTATTAATCTATGGAAAATCTTTATAACTTTCTTGAACACACAAGATAATAAAGAATATAATACAACAAAAGATTAAAGTGATAGAAAAACCAACATAGATTTTTATACTGGTTCGGCCTCAATGCCTACATCAAGTCTCTTTCAATCAACCTAAGATTGAAAGTCCTTTCACTATAAAGATTGAGTTATATAGCAAAAGTTATAGAGACCCTATCAAAACAATTCAAAATATGACAGTTATGTTAGTTAAGACTCATCATGAAAAAAGTTTTCAATGTGTACAGTGTTAAACCGATTAAGAAAATAGTGTAATCGGTTAACTATTACACTTACGAAATTTTTGAAAAATTTTCCTTCTGAAAACATCACAGCACTTCAGCAAATAGGTGTTAGAAAAGTCACGAGTTTTAATCAATTATGCATATAATGCAATCGTTTAAAACTTGTAGTTTGCTACAGTTAAGCATTAGTTGATATCTGATGAGTCTAATTGATTACATAAACACTGTAATCGATTACTTCCTACAGATATGCATTGTGCAAGTAGTTTTGTCATTTTACAATATGAATATGCATACAAACATATATAAACACATGTATGTCTACATTAAGTATGCAAATCAATCAGTTCAAGCATGTTTGTTAGTGCTTTAAAACATATAGAAACATTTATGTTTGATGTCATCATCAAATAACCACATAGAAACATTTCTGTTGTTTTCATCATCAAAAACAAAACACACAAGGGATTTGGTTTAGCTTTCACATTGTTCCCCCTATCAACATTTAAAAAAAAAACATATTTTTATAAAGGGAACCAATTCACCCCCCCCCTTAGTTGAGACACTTGGCCTATCTTTTTCTACATCAACGATGAAAGGTTTCAAGTAAACATCAATGTTATTTTCAGGTTGTCTAGGACCCGATATCATCATGGACAATATCGCATATTTTCTCTTCATGCACAACAAAGGAGAAAGATTGTATATCATCAACATAATTGGACATGAACTGTGTTTGCTACTTAAGTTCCCATAAGGATTCATACCATCAGTTGCAAGTGCAAGTCTTAAGTTTCTTGGATCTGCACCAAATTTTGGAAATGTTTCATCGATCTTCTTCCATTGTGGTGAAATCAGTTGGGTGTCGAAGAAGATTATCGCACTTTCTTCTGGCAACGTGCCATTTAAGGTTCTTTGCATCTTCTTTAACAAAAAACATAAGTTTCAACTTATAGGTATTATAGGAAAATACCACATCACCTTAGCAGGTGCACCATCATTACCTTCATCACCAGTGTTTCTGTCAATTTTCTTTTTAAACTGTGATATACCACATGTTGGACAATACTTTAGTGAAGCAAACTCCTTTATGTACAAAACACAATCATTAGGACAAGCATGTATCTTTTTATATTCCAGACCCATTGGACATAAAATTTCTTTGCCTCGTAAGTACGAATGGGTAGAGTATTATTTTTTGGAAGCATCTCCTTCAACAACTCCAACAACTCTGTGAAACTTTTGTCGGTCCATCCATTCCTTGCTTTTAAACTAAAAAACTTCAAAGTTGTAGACTGACGTGTAAAGTTGGAGTATCTTGGGTACAACTGTTGCTCTGAATCATTTCTAAGAGAATCATACAAATTAGTTCTTCCAATATTGTCCTCACCGACATCACGTATCATGTCCTCTAAATGATCACTAAAAACATTTTCCACATAATTTGTTCCTTGTGACGTCATAGGTTGGTCTAATACTTCTCCATGCTAAGTGAAAACAGTACAAGTTCTCATTATACCGAACATGAATAGATGGTCATGCATATTGCCTAAGTCTTGGAGTATTTGATAAAGACAACGAACACAAGGAAAAAAATATGTCACATGATAACGGTTTAAAATACCATTATCTGTGATATAATTTTGATACTAAATGCACCATTTTTTACTTAGAAACTTACTTTAACTCATGTTTTTATTTTAGTTTTGTGGATAAAAGAGTTGAGGTTATACTTGATGATTTTATCACTAAATTCCCTTGATTTTGTAGGCTATTGGAATGATTTGAAGGAAGAGTTAAATTACCAAATAGTTGGAATGCAGAAAAGTCAACCAGAATGCAGTCCGCAAGGCTTGAGCGCCCTGTTTGGAGGCTTGAGCGCCCTCTTGGGTGCTTGAGCGTCGAGCCTCGAAGCTTGGGCGTCCAATTGAAGGCTCAAGCCCTACATGAGGACCGTCCACCGCTCGGGCGCCCTAAATGGGGCGCTTGAGCATCGTGCGTCGTGGATAAAGCCCAGTTTCTGCTCTATTTTGACTCTATTGGATCAGGCCCTATTTCTACTATGTTCCGACTCAATTTAAAGGACCTAGGCACTCTAGGTTTTGTATCTTTGGCAGAGAAGAGCAAAGCAACACACTCTCTCACCCTCTGAAGGCGGATTTGGATGCAGAAGCTCCTCTTCCCAATTTTTAGGGTTTTGCTATCTCACCCTTCTTCATTATTCATATAGTTTCTCCATGTGTATGGGGAACTAAAACTCTATTTGTTGTTGGGAGATGATGTAACCTTGTGAACTCTCATGTATTTGAATTTATTCTCAATAATATATGCTTTTTCATTAATTGTTAGAGTAATTCATCTGTTTCAACATTTGTTGTGTTTAACTCATTCATTAGCATGATTTATGAATTGCATGAGTGCCGGGAGGTTCCTTAAAATTCAGGTTCTTGTTGAATTACTCCCAAGAGTAATATTTCTCAAGGATGAGGGTATGAGTCTTGGTCGTCTTAAAGCTCTTGATCTTCACATCTTATTACTAGGAATGCTAGGAATTGCATGAACTGGTAATTTACGACAGGCTTATTCACCTAGGGATTGGGTTTAGGTAATTTACTGAGTGACGTTAACATTAATGCATAAAGAAGAATTCTTACATACATGAGAGGGAACCTGGTGAAAATCTAACCCCAACAACATATTCATCTCATATTAAACAAAATTTGTTCATCTCTGTTCTATTCTGCTATTTACCAATTGCATTCATATTTAATTTTATGTTTTTGCATATGAAACCAACGATCTCTTTTTCTTTAAGTCTTAATTAATCTTGTTATCACATGACTGTCTAGCGTCGAGAGTCTTCTGAGATACGATACTTTGTCTTACCATTTTATATTACTTATGCGAATCGGTACACATGCCGATCTAGCTAACATGTTTTTGGCGCTGTTGTCGAGGACTCACGGTTTAAGCTATTCTATTTGTGTGATTCTTGATTAACTTTGACTTTATTTTTATTTATTTTTCTTTTTCATATTTTTATTTTTATCTTTATTTTTGGTGTTTTGTTTTGTTAATTTTTTTTTGTTTTTGTACTAATAGTGTTTTCTAGGGTTTTGTGCCTAATGCTTGCAGGATGGAATTCGGACAAGAAATTAACTATATGGGCACTCAATTCTACCAAGGTAATTTCAACCACTGGTGGAAACCTCACTCAAGCATGGGTCAAAGTCAATTTGGGCAAGATGCCGAACAATTTGAAAGGCTGCCACAACAACAATGGCAACAACAATCCTCTCTATCAGAAAGATGGGCTAAGATGGATGACACACTTAAATAGTTAATGCAGATGTCTGATTCTCATCATAAAAGCACTGAAGCAACACTCAAAATTGGGCAAGTTGTTGAACCATTCAATAGATCACCACAACAGCAACGATAACTCCCTCTAGCTGACAGAACTACAAAGCTGGAGGAGACTCTTCAACAATTCATGCAGGAAACTCTCTCCACTCAGAAAAGCACTCAAGAAACATTCGGAAGGACGGGGAGACAGCTTGGTCACATACTTCAGAAGTTGGATGATTTTGGGAGCAATATGGAAGTTAACCCTAGGGAAGAATGTCAAGCCATTATCACTAAAAGTGGCAAAGTTTTAGATGAAAGAAAAATAGAGAGAACGGAAGAGGAAAGTTTGAGTGAAAAAGAGAAAGAAGAAGAGAAAGAAAAAGAAGAGAGTGAGAGAGAAGAAAAGGAAAAAGAGAGGGAAAAAAAGAAAAAAAGATAGCAAGAAGATGAGAGAAAATAAAATAAAAGGTCGAGTGTAATAGAGAAAGATGTAGAGGAAGAGGAAGAAAAAGAAAAGAGAAAAAGTGAGGTTGAGAGAAAAAAAAGGAAGAATGTGGAAAAAGAGAGAAAAGAAAAAGAAGAGGTTGAGAGAGAAAAGAAAAAAATTGAGAAAAATCTTTTGTACCCTATGGAGTGTTCCAAGGAGGAAAAACATAGGGAAGAAAAGAAAAAGAAAGAGGAGGAGGATGAGAGAAAAAAGAAAGAATCATATGAAAAACCCCTTCCTCACCCAAAGAAGTATCATAGGAAGGAGAAGGAAAAAAAATTTGAGCATTTCATGGAAATCTTCAAGAAATTGGAGATTAAAATTCCTATGATTGGAACACTGCATCAAGTTCCTGGTTATATCAAATTCCTGAAAAAATTCAACAAAAAGAAAAAACAAATATCCAGAAAAATGAATGTTTAAGGAGTAGGGCAATTGCAGTGGGTCAAGCTAGTGACGTTAAAGAAGCGCTTGCTGGGAGGCAACCCAGTTTCTGATTTTTGTTCTTTTTAGTTGATTTAATTGTGTGGTTTTGATTTGATTTTTTTCTGTGTGTTTGAGATTTTTTCAGGTAAAATGCTGCTATTGATGGCAGGAATGATAACATCTACTGATGCATGCTTCTACAGCATGTACTAATGGATGTCGATGAAGATGAGAAAGATTGGTGTCTACTAAGGGATACCAATGAAGATAAGAAATATTAGCATCTACTGATGGATGTTATGTGATTAGACATCTACTGATGGATGTTACTGACAGCATCTACTGACGGATGTTATGATGATGAAGACTGGGTCAAGCTAGTGACATTAAAGAAGGGCTTACTAGGAGGCAACTCAGCTTTTTAAACTTTCCTTTTAACCATTTGTTTTGTTATTATACTCTGCTTGAATGAATTGAATTGCTTTGGTTCAATTGTGCTGTGTTTTGTGATGAGTAATGTTTTGTGAGATTCAGGTGTATTAATTAATGTTGAGATGATGCATGATGTGATGATATACACGTGATGGCTCACAATGTATGAAACAGGTGCTTGAGGTAAAATTTGATTGAGATACTGAGCAAGGTGTTTTTCAGAATTCTGGGACTTGAGAGTTTACCTGTGTGAGAATTTGGCTTCAGAGTTTTCTTGTGAATAATTGCTATTACTTTGATAGCATAAATGATTTTGCCCGAATTTTCTGTGATTGAACTACTTGCTTGCAAGTTTCATATGATCAAGGTCATCTTTTGTTATCCCTTATTCTTTTAGCCTTCACAAATTTTTGCCCACTGAAAAGAGAACAATTTGTTCTAACCTTTGAACCTTGAACCTTATGCATGTTTTGAAAACCCTTTCTGAAAGTCTTTACCTTGAGTTAAGTTGAGAACATCTAATGAGATACTGAAAAAGGTTCAAGTTTGGGGTTGCTGATAAGCAACCCCACTTTTCTAGGCAGTGAGCAATTAAAAAGCAAAAGCAAAGGCAAAAGAAAAGAAAAATAAAAAGAGAAGAAAAGCTCACTACAAAGGGAAGCTGGGAATAAGTGGAAAAGAAAGAGAGTTTATGCTTGAATAATAAATTCATAAATGTCTCTCTTAACTCAAGGAATTTTGCTGACCCAAAAAACCAATTTCCTTCTTAGCCCAACCAAGTTACAAGCCATGAAAAGCCCTTGTGATGATGACTTGCTTACGAGTATGTTTGATTATGGTTAAATGAAAGGCAAAGTTAATTTGTGTGACATTGTGATAGCAGAGTGAAAGACACCAACACCTCACTATACACCTTTGAGTTGAGTGATGCACTTTTGAGTGATTGAGCGATACACTTTTGAGTGCTTGAGTGAAACATTTTTCTTGGTGAGAAATAGTTCTTTGAATTTCTGATTGCATCTTTGCTTCGTTGATTGATCATTCTTAAGGATAGCATTTTTTGAAAGTGTGTGAGCATCACATTGATTTTGATTGAATTAAGGCATCTGCACATCTTGACTAAGATCTTTATGCTGAATTGATAAAAGTGACTTCTTGTCTTGGAAGGAGAAGTTTTTGAAAAGTGTTGAGTCATTGTAGTGATTGTTCTGAAAATCTGAGTTACATTCTGTTTTTCTTGAGGACAAGCAAAGTTCTAAGTTTGTGGTTGTAATAACGATTTAAAATACCGTATTTGTGATGTAATTTTGAAACTAAATAGACCCTTTTTGACTTAGAAACTTGCTTTAACTCATGCTTTTGTTTTAGTTTTGTGAATAAGAGAGTTGAGGTTATACTTGATGATTTTATCACTAAATTCCCTTGATTTTGTATGCTATTGGAATGATTTGAAGGAAGAGTTAAAGTACCAAATAGTTAGAATGCAGAAAAGTCAACCAAAGTGCAGAAAAGTCAACCAGAGTGTAGAAAAGTCAACCAGAGTGCAGAAAAGTCAACTAGAATGCAGTCCGCGAGACTTGGGCGCCGTGTTTGGAGGCTTGAGCGCCAGAAATCGACGTCCACCACCTGGGCACCCTCTTGGGGCGCTTGACCGTCGGGCCTCGAAGCTTGGGCGTCCGATTGAAGGCTCAAGCCCTACATGAGGACAGTCCACCGCCCGGGCGCCCTAAATGGGGTGCTTGAGCGTCGTGCGTCTGCGTCGTGGATAAAGCCTAGTTTTTGCTCTTTTTTGACTCTATTGGATTGGGCCTTGTTTCTACTTTGTTCCGACTCTATTTAAAGGATTCAGGCGCTCTAGGTTTTGTATCTTTGGCAGAGAAGTTAAAAACAACAAACTCTCTCACCATCTTTAGGTGGATTTGGATGCAGAAGCTCCTCTTCCCAATTTTTAAGGTTTTGCTATCTCAACCTTCTCCATTGTTCATATAGTTTCTCCATGTCTATGGGGGCCTAAAACTCTATTTGTTGTTGGGGGATGATGTAACCTTGTGAACTCTCACGTATTTGAATTGATTCTTAATAATATATGTTTTTTTATTAATTGTTAGAGTAATGCATCTATTTCAATGCTTGTTGTGTTTAGCTCATTCATTAGCATGATTTATTAATTGCATGATGTTAAGATTGTTGACAACACAATATCTATATCACTATAGTTTTTTATGATGGCAACACATTTTTAATAACACATGTATTGTAATGTGTTACATGTTCCAATCTTTAATATTGATTGTTATCTTGATGAACATGTTTGTATGAAATCTGATATATGAATGCATATATACTATTCTTATATATGTGACCTCTGTTGTGATTGCATTACATATGTTTTGGAAAAGGAAAACCACATGCAATTTTATGAACTTACATTGTGTGGCATTACTGCAACCTCATTATGGGGGAAGTCGAATTAAGCTTGTAACTATGCACAGATTTTCAAATACAGTGCTATGTGAGATTTTGCATTGAAAAGAATTTCAAAATGAACTCTTGTGTCGAAGTCGACTGTGTGCGCCATGCATTCGACTGTATTAGTTGTTTGATTTGAAATTTTGTTGTGCTCATGAACAATAACTATTGTATTTTTAAAAGTTAATTGAGCATTGAATGAAAGTCAACTGTAATGAATGTGGAATTAATTTGTTTGATTGGACTGCTACTAATTTGACTTATCTGTTATAACTGTCAAGGATAGTCGACTTTATTAGTAGCGTATTCGACTACAGGAGCGTCTGTTTTATAGAAATCTATAAATAGACGAGACCTGAGTTGTTTTAGAGAACTTTTGGAAATCTAACATTTTCATATTTTGTTTCAGATTGTTTCTCTGTGATTTAGAGCTCCAAGAACTCATCAAGAAGACGATTGTGATCTTTCTTTGAAGAGTTTCTGAAGGAGATTGATATTGCACTTACTGCTTGATCAAAATCTGCACAATTGAGGTGTTCTCTGGTTGATCAAGATTCGCGTTTGCATTCCATGGTGATTACTGTTGTACCTGTTGTGAATACAGGGGTTGGACTCGTGGAGTCTGGTATACTTTGAGGATTGTTCAAAGTGGGTTGCAGATTGCAGGAGAGGGGATATCTTATTGCAAGTCCTGTTGTGTGGTTTGCCTATATTTTGGTTAGAGGGTTAAGAGGTATTTTATATTTTTGACGTGGAGGTCTCTATAAAAGCCTTGTTGTAAAAACTTGGCCATTATAGTACATTTGCTTCTTGGTATTGGAAGGACACTGGATGTAGGCATTGAGGTCGAACCAGTATAAAAACCTGCGTTTGAATTCTCTATCCCTACTCTTTTACATTCAGTCGACTTTACTTTTCATGTAGTCAACTTTGATTTTCCGCTGCACTTAAAATTCTATTACTTGCGATTCAAGAAAGTTTGTAAAGTTTTGTGCTTTGTGTAAAAGATTGCGAAAAGACTCTGATTTTGAAAACTCACAAATTCAACCCCCCCCCTCTTGGTATTAAAATGAAGCCTACCTGTTTTCCAACAATTGGTATCAAAGCTGGTTTTCATAAGATATTTGAAAAACTAGTCGACTCTGTTTTTCCTTGAATCGACTATAGACCTGGGGATGGCTTCCAGTTTTCATACTTTTGGTGAAGGTGCATCTACAAACAGACCAGCTCTGTTTACTAGCGAAAATTATCCTTTTTGGAAAATTAGAATGCAAATCTTTCTTGAATCCGTGGATAGAGGAATTTGGGATGCAACTTTAAATGGCTCTTTTGAGCCTACTAAATCTGTAGATGGAAAAACTATTGTAAAACCTTTTACTGAATGGTCAACTGAAGAGAATAGAAAAGCACAGTATGATGTTAAAGCTAGAAATATCATTTCCTCTGCAGTAACTGTTGATGAATTTTTCAGGATATCTCAATGCAAATCAGCAAAGGAAATGTGGGATGTCTTGGAAGTCACACATGAGGGCACTGATGAAGTCAAGAGAGCAAGGAAGAATTCTCTTATTCAAGAGTATGAACTTTTCCAGATGAAGGCTGGAGAGACAATCTATGATGTCTAGAAAAGATTCATACACATTGTTAATCACCTTATGACTCTTGGCAAAATGTTTGATAAAGAGGAGATCAACATCAAAATTCTAAGAAGTCTGAACATAAACTGGCAACCAAAAGTCACTTCAATCTTAGAATCCAAAGACCTTACAATCATGAACATGGGTACCTTGTTTGGCAAGATAAGAGAACATGAATTAGAACTTGGAAGGCTGAAGGATGAAGAAGAGATTGAAGAAAAGAAATCCATTGCTCTGAAAGCACAAAGCAAGAAAACCTCAAAGTCAGAGGATGACTCAGATGCAAAGATAGACGACAAAGAAATGATGACCATGATGGTAAGAAAGCATAGTCGACTTCTGCAAAATAATAGTCATCTTACTAACCATGCAGGTCAAAGCAAAGCAAAGAAAGGCTTCAGATCAAATGTTGTCCCATGGTACAAATGCGGCAAAGAAGGACATATCAAGCCAGAATGTCCATAATTAAAGCCAAAGCAGAAAGCAAATAGAAGGTTTCCTCAAGATAAAGGAAGAAAACAAAAAGGAGCCTACATTTCTCGGGAGAATAGTGACTCGGACTCTTCAAGTGATGAAGATCATGATCAAAAAGAGGAGTCTAACATATGCTATATGGATAGAGCAACATGGGATGATTATGACAGCGATGTAGACATTTCAAATGAACCAATTGAAGTCAAATACGATCTGCTGATTGATGCATTCAAAGAAATCCATGCTGAAGCTATGCGACTACAATACAAGGTTAATTGACTTAACTCTAAGAGAAGAGATTATGAGCATAAAATTAATAACCTTGTGGCTGATAATGAGAAATTGCAAAAGGATTTAGATGAGGCTCTATTATCTACTAAAGAAGTTAAAATTGAGACTGTTACAGTAGAAAAAGATTGTGAAAAATTTCCTACTTATATTGAACAAATAGATTACTTGACTAGCACGCTAGCCAAATTCACTCAAGGTAGAGACAATTTAAATGTTGTATTAAAGTCTTTTGGTAGTGCTATTTACAGACAAGGAATAGGCTATAAAGCTCAAACTAACAGAACCAATGCAAAGAAGTTTATTGATTTAAGCAAGCCTGTCAAGCATGCATGTTTTTATTGTAATTATGTTGGTCACACTGTTAGAAATCGTTATTATAGAACTGTTGGTGTTCCTAAAGGATTGTATGTATGGAAACCAAAGGAACAACTAACTAGAACTGACAATCAAGGACCCAAGTTCAAATAGGTACCTGCAACGAAAATTTGAGTTGTTTTGTAGGATAACAATCAGATGGAAGGATGAGCAGTGAGGACTCAAGGATAAACTACATTGGCCATATCAATCGTCTTGAGTGTCTACAATGGGTAACAAGTATTAGATCACTGCATCATGCATTAATTGATTGATTGTTTGATGTCTAATTGTATGTATGATTGTGTATATGCTTGAATGATTGATTTGTTTTGAAAAACATTTCACGACTTTTAATTGACTTTATTATGAATTTATTCGACTATGTCTTTATTGTCTACACTCTGTTTTTAAGTTTTATCTATCATACCGTAGTCAACTTTAGTTTTATTAAAATCGACTAGGGTCTCTGTTTTTAGACCGTTAAAATTTAAATTTTTAAATTAGGATTTATAAGTGAAATTGGGTGCGCACCTCTCTATATATGCTTGTTTTAGACTCTTGAACTCATACACTATAAACACAAAACACTTGTTCTGACTCAAGAGATTTCCACACATCTGGGAAATGGCTGCGTCTTCATCTTGTCCTGGAAAATGTCCAATGTATGCAATGAGGGAGGCTGATCCTTTTGGCTGGTTCAGCGATGACAACAAAAGAACCGACTTTATCTGCAAGTGCGAATTCAAAGAAGTTATGCGACACAAATGCATGAGCATTCTATTCTATAGCAATGAAGGATTCAAATTTCAAGAATGGCTGGTCAAGGCAGGTTTAACAAAGTTTGTTGAAATGCAAGGTGATTGTTATCCTAACCTAGTCAAAGTTTTCTATTCCAACCTGAGAAGAGAAGGAAACAGTCTAAAGTCAAAAGTTAAAGGTGTTGACATCACCATTGATCACGACATCTGGAAGAATGTAGCAGGCCTTCAACAAGAAGGTCTTTTATCGCATCATGGAATTTCAGGATTTGACAAAAGAGACTTGTACAATTATCTCTTAAAGAATTCTGATTTAGCTGATAAAGATGAATCTTTTAGCATCAGACACTTAAGGATGGATGAATGTCTATGTGCATATATGATATAACTTGGATACTACTTCCAAGGGAGGATGATCAATCTTTGTTGAATGGAGAAGACATATATCTGTTATGTGCTCTATTTTCTAACACTCCAACAAATTGGGCCTTTGCAATTCATGATCATATGATGAAGTTTACAAAAAGCAATGGACGCTGTCTGCCGTATGGGGTCTTCATAAGCACTATATTAAAACTGCAAAAAGTGAACCTCACAAATGAAAGGGACATCCACTACAACAAGAAAAATGTAATGGAAAAGTTGTTCTTAGACTCTGTTGGTCTCAGAAAATTAAAGGAGGACTGGATTATGCTTGATGATATTCCTACAACAGATGAATTGAATCCTTTGAACGTTGATTCCTCCAGATATAAGTTCCATCCTTAGACGATATTTGAAAGACATGTGGATAAAAGATTTGACAGGCTGGATGATAAGATGATTCTTCTGCAAAAATCTTTATCTGAGTTGCAAAGAAAAATTAGTTACGCTCTTCTTATAAATGCTTTTGGAGACACATCAGTAGATGATTCAAATAGTGGAAAGAACAGTGCAGACAAAAAGATTGAGGAATCTTCTAAATCAGAATAAAGTTTTGTCCGCTCAGCAGTGTTTTGAGTCTCTTGAAGTCTTATGTCCTTGTTTCCTTTTTCTTTTTGATAATGGCTTAGATTTCCATTATGTTTTGTTCTTTTTTTGGTCTTCTCATTGTAATATCTTTGAACAAGTAATGAATATCAGTATTTTGATTCTAATTCAATTGCTTTAATCTGATTGATTATATCTGCTTTGATTGAATGACTGAATCGACTTTGTACTGAGTGAAGTTGATTGTGCATGTTTAAACCATTACATTACTCTACATATTCACTTCTTATTGGATTGATTTTCTTGCATAACTAAATTGCTTGATCTGCAAGAGATCTCTGAAGGGCTTTGCAGGAAACATTGCTTGGAAATCACTGTTGGAATCATAACTCACTGAGAAGTAATGGAATCGACTGGGATAATAATTCAATCGACTTGATCTTAACAGGATTATAAATTCCATCAATAGAATTCGGTTATTGCATTGATTGATTATCTTATTCTGCTTATCTACAATATATCTCTGATTCTAATTGTGTGATTCATATATAAGATTATATTGTGAGATTGTTGATGATTGTATCTATGCATGATGAATTTTCTTGAAATCATATACATGATACAATTCTGTTTTATACTGAATGTATGCTCTGATTGTTACTGTACTGTATTGTGCATCTGAACTTAATTGAGAAAAATATGCATAAGGGCAGGGGGAGCATTACACATTTACACATATTTCTTCACATGCCTATACTTCAGGGGGAGTCATCTTTTTCATGTGAATATATATGATAAGGGGAGCATCACTGCATGTTTTCATACTGCTTATATTTCTTATTGATGACTCTTTGTCTGGTTTATTAGCATATCATATCTAGAAGCATACCTTTTTTGTTAATGCACAAAGGGGGAGAAGTATTGTGAAATGTTATCTGAGTATAGTGAAATGCTATCTGCTTGATGTATTGTTGATTGATTGTGTTGCATTAAGAGTATTTGAACTGAAATTTGATTGTTATATCATGTGCTTACTCTAAATTTGGTTTGGTCTTGTGCAAACATGGATGTTTATTAATCATGGTTGTGCATCATCAAAAAAAGGGGGAGATTGTTGAGATTGTTGACAACACAATATCTATATCACTCTGGTTTTTTATGATCACAACACATTTTTAATAACACATGTATTGTAATGTGTTACATGTTCCAATCTTTAATATTGATTGTTATCTTGATGAACATGTTTGTATGAAATCTGATATAGGAATGCATATTCACTATTCTGATATATGTGACATATGTTGTGATTGCATTACATATGTTTTGGAAAAGGAAACCCACATACATTTTTATGAACTTACATTGTGTGGCATTACTGCAACCTGTAGGTCGACATCATTATGGGGGAAGTCAAATTAAGCTTGCAACTATGCACAGATTTTCAAATACAATGGTATGTAAGATTTTGCATTGAAAAGAATTTCAAAATGAACTCTTGTGTCGAAGTCGACTGTGTGCGCCATGCATTCGACTGTATTAGTTGTTTGATTTGAAATCTGTTGTGCTCATGAACAGTAACGACTATATTTTTAAAAGTTAATTGAGCATTGAATGAAAGTCAACTGTAATGAATGTGGAATTAATTTGTTTGACTGGACTGATACTAATTTGACTTATTTGTTATAACTGTCAAGGACAATCAACTATATTAGTAGCGTATTCGACTATAGGAGCGTCTGTTTTATAGAAATATATAAATAGACGAGATTTGAGTTGTTTCAGAGAACTTTTGGAAATCTAACATTTTCATATTCTGTTTCAGATTGTTTCTTTGTGATTTAGAGCTCCAAGAACTCATCAAGAAGACGGTTGTGATCTTTCTTTGAAGAGTTTCTAAAGGAGATTGATACTGCACTTACTGCTTGATCAGAATCTGCACAATTGAGATGTTCTCTGGTTGATCAAGATTCGTGTTTGCATTCCATGGTGATTGTTGTTGTACCTGTTGTGACTATAGGGGTTGGACTCGTGGAGTCTGGTACACTTTGAGGATTGTTCAAAGTGGGTTGCAGATTGTAGGAGAGGGGATATCTTGCTGCAAGTCTTACTGTGTGGTTTGCCTATATTTTTGTTAGAGGGTTAGAGAGGTGTTTTATATTTTTGACGTGGAGGTCTCTATAAGAGCTTTATTGTAAAACCTTGACCATTATAGTGCATTTGCTTCCTAGTATGGGAAGGACACTGGATGTAGCCATTGAGGCCGAACCAGTATAAAAATCTGCGTTTGAATTCTCTATCCCTACTCTTTTACATTCAGTCGACTTTACTTTTCACGTAGTCAACTTTGATTTTTCGCTACACTTAAAATTATATTACTTGCGATTCAAGAAATTTTGTAAAGTTTTGTGCTTTATGTAACAGATTGCGAAAAGACTCTGATTTTGAAAACTCACCAATTCACCCCTCCCCCCCCCCCCTCTTGGTGTTAAAACGAAGCCTACTTGTTTTCCAACACATGAGTGTCGGGAGGTTCCTTACAATTCAGGTTCTTATTGAATTACTCCCAAGAGTAATATTTCTCAGGGATGAGGGTATGAGTCTTGGTTGTCTTAAAGCTCTTGATCTTCACATCTTATTATTAGGAATGCTAGGAATTGCATGAACTAGTAATTTGGGACAGGCTTATTTACCGAGGGATTGGGTTTAGGTAATTTAGTGAGTGATGTTAACATTAATGCATAAAGAAGAATTCTTACATACATGAGAGGGAACCTCGGAGAAACTCGTACATCAAGATCAATGACAGAGGAGAGAATTTGCGAGGAAGACGATGAACAGTGAATATGCGTAACTGTTGGCTCGCATTCGCGGGTTGGTAATAGCAAATCTTTAGAGGTCGGCTCCCCTCCCCCCTCTAGTCGATGTCTAAATGCCATTAAACGTTGGGCCCCCTCTAGTCGATGTCTAAATGCCATTAAACGTTGGGCCCTCTCCCAAGCCGACATGTAAGGGGTTTAAAAAATTAATTTTGGCAGAGTCCTTTAGCGTCCGGGTTAGTGGGGGTCGACGTCTAAAGCCTATTTAGATGTCGGGGCTGACGGATGGACGTTTAAAGGCAATGAAACAGTGCCTTTTGGGTCACTTCTACAGGCCATTTGGCATCCGGGGTGGGGGGAGGGAGGGGGGGAGGTGACGTCTAAATAGGTTTTAGATGTCGGGGTCTTGTGGTCGAACGTCTAAATCAAGTCATAAAGTGACTTTTGAATTTTTGTGACAAACAATTTGGCATCCAATGTTGGGGGCTGACGTGTAAATAAGCTTTAGACGTCGACCCCTCTACCCTAGACGTCTAAAGCCAATAAAAAAATTATATTTTTTTATTTTCTCACATATCTTAGACATCCAATGAAAAAGGTCTAACGTGTATAGATATTAAAACGTTAAGACCCCTCCACAGGCGACGTCTAAATATTTATTTTATTTACAATTTTGTTTATCAATCATTTTTAACTTTGATTTTCATTAGTCAAAACTTATACGGGTTACATTATACCTTTCTGCACTAGTGAACATGTGTTTTAGTGCTTTTATTTTTAAAAGTTTTCCATGCAATGCTCTTTATAAAAGTATTTAAGTATTGTTAAAAACCATCTAATTCTTATAAAATAATATTAAACTATTTACAAAAGCTTATAAAACACTGTTTAAATCCCTTTTTCTAATGTGTTTCACTAAATAAGCTTAAAATATTCATTCTTTATACTTAACTCTCCATTCATTTTCAACCTAAAATATCAAACAAAGTGTAATATACAGTTTGTTTTATCAACTATTCAAGTTTTATTTTATCAACAAGCAAAAGCATATCTAATTGAAGTACAACAACAAATATAAATTAGTTTATCAAATTTTTGAACGACTTCCAGACTACCAGATCACCGTTTTAATCTTATAACTCTCATGTTAATATATTTTTATGTTTCAAAACACAACAATCAAGAAAATTCACATAAATATAATATCTACAAATTAAGTCACATCCATATAGTTCAAACTCTATACTTTCTAAGATACTATCAAATTTTAACTTAATTACTTTAAAAAAGAAATTTTAATCCAAAGGCACTAAGAAAAACTTAAAATCTTCAAAAAATTATACAGATTTCTCAAAATTCTAAAAAAAAGTTGAAGAAAATATATTTTAAAAATGTTATTTTTATAAAATGAAGTTTGCATAAGTATTGTTTTATTTATAAGTATTATTAATTTTCCTAATAAAATATTTAAATTTTAATATAAAAAAAATCTAAAATCATATATTTTTAAAAATCAAAAGTGAGATCATCAATTTAAAGTATTATAATTAAAAGCAAGTTTAAAATATTCAAGAATAAATAACCTGTTCTTTCATTTCAAATACTTTGTCTTTCTAAATATCTAAATCATAAAAAATGGTGCTAAAAGGAAGATTCCCTCCGACCACCTTCTTGTATTCAACACGTGATTCACACCTCATTCTCAAATATTTAACATCACATTCTTCAACGTTCATAAACAGTCCAAGTTCTTTAATTTTCTCACACCTTCATTTTCAGCTCCGACAACAATGGCTTCATTGACTCCTGCAAGCTCTTTCTGTAGCCATCGCAAGTTTCCCTCCAAAGGCAACAATGGTAGAAGCTGCTTTTCCTCTTTCCCTCGCATTCTGTTCTGTCAGAAGCCCCAGGATGATGTTCCCACCGACCAAATCCACCGAAGGTTCTTCACTCTCTCGCTTTTCTTACTCTATTCTATTGATCGTTCATAACCATCTTATGAAATTTATTCACATTCAATTTTGTTTTTCTATATTGAAGAGAAATCATTTTGAGAAGCAGTGAAATGGCGACCATTGGTGCTATCTTCAACTTCAGGTACCTCCCCTCTGTTTTGGGACAAGTTTCAATTTTTTTAATGTAAATTTAATCTAGGATTTGATTTTGTTAATGGGTATTGAGCCCTTTTGTTTTTCAGTTTTGGTTTTCCTTTGTGCTAGAAATGAGTGGTCGTTAAAAAATAGAATTTGGTATGGGTTTTGTGTTTTGGTGGCCCTCTCTATCAGATATTTATCTGTTCTTCTGATCAGTTAGTTGTTTCCTGATTTGTTTCGTATGCTGTTGTTGTGTTTTAGTTTCCCTTCTCTGTGTATATAAGTCCTCTACTGGACTGAGTTTTTATCAAGTCTTATTTAATCAAATAAAACTGTTTTCTTCTTCTTTCATGATGGTAATATGGTATCAGAAGAAATCGTCCTTCTCCTTCTGTGATTAACACTCTGATTTTCTTTATCTAATACAGTGGGAAAAAACCTGATTATCTTGGAGTGCAGAAAAACCCACCAGCATTAGCTCTGTGTCCAGCAACTAAGAATTGTGTATCAACCTCTGAGAATATCAGTGATCGCACACATTATGCTCCTCCTTGGTAAAACTCCTCTTTTCCTCATTTTTAATTTTAGTTTTGGTTTTATGGGATTCTATGAATATGTGAAGTAAATGCAATGTTTTAGTTGTGTTTAGATTAAAGAACTTAAACACACCTTAGTTATTTGTTTACTGATTATGTTCTCATAACGAGAGTAATTATATATGTATAATTTGTTACTAGGATTAGAAAAATATGGTTAAATTATTTTCATAAAGTTCTAACCTATTCTTGAAAATCTTGTCGAAATAATGAAAACAACTTATAAAGATATCATTATTTATTTTAAACACCATGACTTGCAAAAATACTTATAAGTCTGATAAAGTCTTTTCAAACATGTTGAAAGTTGAAGTATTTCCATTACGTTGTTCTTTTGAGTCTTCGGGTAAGTATCAAGTGGTGTCAAATTTAGGTATTGAGGAGAATCTGGTAAACCAAATTTAGGAGATAACTTGTGAAGGTTTGTTTATTTATTTTTTGGATTTAGTTCAAAAGGATCTTATGGAATATTTGTGAGAATCTAGTTGCAATAGCAAAGTGCACTTTGAACAATTTATCACTATTTAAACCACCTGAAAATTGTGCAACTGGCGGCTTTGGACTGTTGAACAGTATTTACTTGACAGAAGAACTGGATTACTGGTCACACATATATTGGCCGGTGAAGTTGTACAATCTTTACTTTTACTATTTATTTGACAAAAGAAACTTTTCTCTAGCTTGGTCTTTGTATTATTGAGTATGGTCCCACCAAATTCCTAACTTTATTATTGGAGATAGATGAATCATGATGTCACTTTGTTTTAATTTTTTCCTTCTTTTTCAGGAACTATAATCCTGAAGGCAGGAAAAATCCTGTGAGCAGAGAGGAAGCCATGGAGGAACTGATAGACGTGGTAAAAAAATCTAGCTGAAATTGAATTATATCACTGGATTGCAATTGTTCTTTCCCTTCCCTCACTCTGTCAACATTCATTATAATTTATAAAAATTATCAGACTAGGGATAGTAGTACACTTTGCAACACAGTCTTTCTATTGCAATTTCTTTTCTGATATTGGTTAAAATTTATAGAAAATTATAGTCACAAAAGAAACTTTAGGAGGGTAACCTACATAATTGGGTGGTTTTTAATCAATTTTTACTAATGATGAAGAGTTATCTAAAAGAGCGTTCAATATCCTTCTTTAACTGATGTAGTCAAATCAAAATATTTGAGTGGAGATAACCCTTATTGCTAGTCTGTTTTGTAGGATCAAATCAGATCTCAACTTTAATTATAGTGCTAACCTTTTTCTAGTTTGTTATATATAATTGGATTGTAAAGCTGGATATTTGCACTTTTTCAATCATTTATCTAAAAGCCAGCTCCCCGTGATTTTTACAGATTGAATCAACAACACCAGACAAATTTACACCAAGAATAGTTGAAAGAAAAGAAGACTATATCCGTGTAGAGTATCAAAGCTCAATCTTGGGGGTATGCGTAAATAATATCTAAGGAAACTCCTCATGAAAAAAAGTAGCCATTTTATATATTTTAGTTGATATCATCAACCATCTCTAATTTCCTTTTTTTTTTTTGTGTCATGTTCTAGCAGTTTGTGGATGATGTCGAATTCTGGTTTCGACCTGGCAAGGGTTATACTGTGGAGTATCGATCTGCATCTCGGGTGGGAAACTTTGATTTTGATCTGAATAGGAAAAGAATAAAGGTATGGTTTAAGTTCTTTCTCTATAGTTGCATAAAGAAATTATTGGTTTGCAGGGAAAAACTTCCTTTTTCTCTCATATCATGTCTTGACACTTGTTAAAGTTTTTATGATTCCCTAAGATCTTTTTACTTGAGTGGATTTGGAGAATAATTAAAAAGATTTGATGATAAATTTTTTTGTTGTTTATTTGAATAATTTTAGAGGTAAGTGAGAGTTAATTTGGAAGTAAATTTTTTTAATCTATCACATAAATTAAATTCTACACTAATTCTCACAAATTTTATTTTCAAATCTACTTCAACTTATTTCCAAATCTATTCAAATAAACAACAACAAAAATTACCTTCAAATTCTCTCAATCATTTTTCCCCAAATCCACTCAAGTGAACAAGACCTAAAGTTGTGTCTAAATGATTTTTTTTATTTTTGTAAATTAGTCAACATTTTAACTGAAGGCAGAGAAAAAGAATATTTTTCAGATGGATGCAAATCCTTACCTTAAATATTTTTGTGATGAAAACATCTTGGTTGGTGTCAGGCACTGCGACAAGAGTTGGAGAAGAAAGGATGGGCATCTCAAGACACAATATGATGAATAAACTAAGGCAGAAGTCATATCATCGCCGTCATCTAAAAAAAAATATTTCATAGACCTTGTGACCTTCTATACTTTAGTAATTGAAAAAAATCTCACAAGATCATCATTGAAAGCAATATTTTGTTTGATGATTAGAAATGTGGAAATCATTGAAAATAGTACTCCAAACTCCATATCACAGCTTCCTTATTACATAACAGCTCACAAAAAAGTCTCTATATTTATCTGTTATTATAGCTGTTTTTTATGACCATTTTACAACTCCAATGGCTATGTATTTATACTAGTCTATAGAAGGAATGAAAGCCACGTATTAAATGTAGGTATTATTCTAATTTTGAGCATATGAATATGTAGGCATCTTATCCTTTGGTTTTCTTGTGGTTACATATAGTTGAATTTATTCAACAATTCTTCCTCTTTAATTACATATTGAAATTTATCATCCTACATCCATTCCAATAATGTTTATACACAATTTCAGCTTTTCTCAAGTAACTATATTGGTAAACATGTTTATTGCATTATTATCAATTGTGATCTTCACCAAACTCAACACTTATTTTGGTCTCTCATATTGTGTATCCAGTGATAGTGAACATCGGTGTGTTTTGTGTGAGGATAGTACATTGAATTCTTACTTGGGTCTAAAACATTTTTATTTACTATAGGTCTATGTAAGGAGGAAGAAAATTAAAAACAAGACATAATGGTTAGAAGGGGAAAAGTTAGTTAGGTGGTTTTGATAAGTGGGTTTGGGTTTAGGAGTTAGCTATATAAGGGGGGAAGAGTGTCTCTTAGGAATAAAAGAAGTTAGTTGTTAGTAGAGAGAAGGTATAAATAATAACATAATAGGTGGAGAGAAGGGTATCAGATATATTGTTTTGAGATTAGACTAGACCTCTTGGTCAGTGGAGGAAGGAAGGCTTCCTTAGGAACATTTACTTGTATTTTCTTCTTTCTTTACATTACAGATTGATTACACATAAATACAATATATTTTCTGCTGTTCAGTTGAGTGAGAAGAGAGCGTAGATTTAGGTTACTCGTATAAAGTAACCTAACAATTGGTCTGACCTGTCGGATCCAGATTGAAGGAGAGACGAGATGGAGAACAGGGTGAGTGCATTGGAGGGTAGATTCGATGCCATGGAAGTGACGGTTGAGGAAATTCGAGCGGAGACGAAGGGAATGGCTCGAAACATGAATCGCGACCGTGGGAGAAGAAGGAACTAGCATCGGAGCTCCGAAGGAAGACGCGATTCCGTCAACGCTGAATGCGAACGGCGACCGCCAAAGAGTTTGGAGGACGAAATGGAAAACGAAAGAGGAGACGTGCAACGTAGTGGGATAAAGCACGTTGAACTACCAACGTTCGAAGGAGTGGACCCCATGGGCTGGATCGCGAAGGCAGAGAAATTTTTCGATCTACAGAACGTGACAGAGAGGAAGAAGATGAAGCTGGTCTATATCTGTATGGAGAGAGGCGTGAGCCTCTATTGGATCCACTTCTGGTGGAAGAAGACCAGACATCCAAATTGGAAGATGTTCACATAAGCTCTGACGCGGAGGTTCGGCAGACTGAATCAAGGCACCGTTCTTGAGAAGTTGGCGGTGGTGCAGCAAAAAGGGAGTGTCGACGAATACACCCAAGAGTTTGAAATTTTGGTGGCGCAAGCATCGAGTGTGGGTGAGAAGATGGCAGAGGTGCGACAGAAGGGATATGTCAATGCCGGCGGAGGGCAGGAAGACGAAGAAGATGAGGAAATTAACAATCTCTTGGATCTGGATGATATGGGTTAGGGAATGGGAGAAACGGAGTTGAAGTTGAGCACACATCAACCGCCTTTGCTGATTCAGTGCCATCTCTTTGACATGGATCGCACAATTAAGGGAACTCTTTTGGTTAACAGAAAGCTTCTTCCTAGGACAATACAGATAAAAAATGAATATGGATACTATGAAAATTTTTATAAAGAGGATGGTAAGAAATATGCCTTGTGGGCTGCAAAGATGGTTGTGTCTCGGAATACTGGTGTCCCTTGGATAATGTGCCAGCAATGGGATGCTCCAGATCCTGTGTTGATACATGCAATTCATTCTGTTGTGACCAATTTAAACCCATTTCTCCAAATAGGCCCAAAATTTGGACTGAGAACTGACTTGGATGGTTTAAGACTTTTGGGGCAAATATCCTCACAGGCCAGCAAAAGATGTTGCATTTTTTGTTGCTCGTTTCTTCCAAAAAGGTGGAAGTGTACACAATTACTACATGTATCACGGAGGAACAAATTTTGGACGAACAGCTGGTGGTCCATTCATTACTACAAGTTATGACTATAATGCCCCCATAGATGAGTATGGGCTACCTAGACTTCCAAAATGGAGATATCTTAAGGAACTTCATAGAGCTATCAAGTTATGCGAGCATGTACTGTTTAATGGGAAACTAGTTAATGTCTCCCATGGTCCTTCTGTGGAGGCTGATGTCTATACTGACTCATCTCGAGCATGCACTATTTTTATTTCTAATTCTGATGATAAAAATGATAGAACAATGGAATTTCGGAATACATCATATCGCTTGCCAGCTTGGTGAATTAGCATTCTTCCTGATTGCAAGAATGCAGTGTTCAATGCAGTAAAGGTTAATTCCCAGATAAATGTAGTTGCAATGATTCCCGGAAGTTTGCAGCAATCAAATAAAGGTGTAAGTTCTTTTATATGGGACATTGTGAAGGAGAAACCAGGAATATGGGGAACAAAAAACAAGAGAATTGATGTTGGTGGGAATATACTTGGCTGTTTTTGCTTCTTGCAGGTTGTAATGCCAGACTTGAATCAGTCTTCTGAAGAACACAAGCCAATAGGCAGAGAAAACATTTCTGAATCCAAAGAGTTAGCTTATATACTACAAGAGATTGAACCGTGACTCTGGCTTGGAGCTTGAGCCAAGCGGAATTTGTGGAGGGGGAGATAGAAGAGAGTGACTTAACTCCCAATAAAGAGGGACCTGCAGAGGGAAGAGAGTTGCTGGAAGCATTGAAAGACAACAAAGATCATCTTCTCTGGGCTTATAGTTTTGAAAAAGAAGTGACCAGAATGTGGGAAGTTAATAGAATCAAAGAAGAATGGAAGACATTAGAGGAGGATTTGCCACCACCCAAGCCTTCAGACCAGAATTTGGAGGGCACCACCTGGAAAGAGGAGCATTACCTCAAATAATAGCTCCCTGACTTCAACCTTGAGGACAAGGTTGATTTTGAGGGGTAGAGTAATGTTAGGAATAAAAGAAGTTAGTTGTTAGTAGAGAGAGGGTATAAATAATAACAGAATAGGTGGAGAGAAGGGTATCAGATATATTGTTTTAGGATTAGACTGGACCTCTTGGCCAGTGGAGGAAGGAAGGCTTCCTTAGGAACATTTACTTGTATTTTCTTCTTTCTTTACATTACAGATTGATTACACATACATACAGTATATTTTCTGCTGTTGAGTCGAGTGAGAAGAGAGCGTGGATTTAGGTTACTCATATAAAGTAACCTAACAGTGTCTCAAAGGAGATACGTTTAGTTGCTTGTTGTTTGACAGGAATATTACATCCTATGTAAAGGAAGAATTGCTTTCTTGGATGCTACATTTCCTTTGTACCTCAAATATCAATACAGTTTACCATTTCTGAGTTTGTGTGTGTTGTGTGTTAACTTGAGGGTGTCCTGGATTTCTTGCTGCCAAGAAATCTATCAATTTGTCTGACCTGTTGGATCTTTAAAAGGGGAGAGTTATAGAATGGAGAATTAGCACGCTAGAAAGATTGTTCAGCGAAATAAAAAGAGCCTTGGAAGATCTACAAGAGGAGACCAGAGAAAGTCATCAAGAACTCAAGATAAGATCAAAGTTCTTATGAAGAAAACATAGAACACAAATAGGAGCTCGAAGGGCAATCAAGGGTTGGTTAATGGGGAAAGAATGGGAAGGAAGGATGAGATGGAGGAGGAGATGGAAGAAGAGAAAGGGGAAATATAGAAAGGCTGGATGAAAAAGAGTAGAGTTACCTACTTTTGAATGGGTAGATCTGATCCAGTGGATATCTAGAGTTGAGAAGTTTTTTGAAATTCATAATGTCTTAGCTAAAGAAAGATAAGACTAGCCTTCATTAGCATGGAGGGAGGAGCCAACCATTGGTTCAAGTTTTGGCAAAATAAGACCAAGAATCCTTCTTGGGAAGAATTAACAAAAGCCCTAATTAGGAGATTTGGAAAAAAAGATAGATGCTCTATGTTTGAAAAACTAGCAGTAATGAAGTAGGAAGGGCCAGTGGAGGAATATATACAAGATTTTGAGATATTTGGCGCAAACTACATAATTGATAGAGGAACAATTATTGGGGTACTTCTTTGCTAGTTTGCAAGGGGGTATTAGGAGCCAAATCAGGCCCCATAATCTCAGGGAGTTGTTAAGGGCTACGAAAATAGCCAAGGATGTGCAAGAGGTTACAAAAGATCCTAGATTGGGATGAGGAGTGGCCAATAGGAATAATCAATCGATTGGAAGGTATTAAGGGAGAATTGAGGCTATTTCTAGAACATAGACGTTTAAGGGGGCCAAAAGTGGACAGGGGACTTTGAGTAACATGAGCACCACAAGGAAAGAAGGTGTTAATAACACAATGGGTTCCAAGATAGGAAGCAACACGGTAGGAGATAATATAGGCAAAGGGATAAGGAATCTACGTTACCCAGAATATATCTGGAGAAGGGAAGAGGGAAGAAAGAAATGGAACAAAGGCAGATGGAACTCTCGGTCTTCTCGGAAGGGGGTCTGACGCAGTTCAACACAATGTAGTTGCAAGGGTGGGTGAAAGGGAAATGAGTGTTAGTGTTAATCGATAGTGTCACCAACCACAATATTTTTTTCAACTAAACTGGTGGCTGAACTAGGCTTGGTGGTAGAAGAAACCCTTCCCTATAAAGTCTGCTTGGAAGATGGATATAAGAAGACTACAAGTGGGTGTTGTCACGACATCTTAGTGTTGTTGCAAGGTTTGGAGGTGAAAGAGAGATTCTATTTGTTTGAATTAGGTGGTGTGGATTTGATCTTGAGGGTAATCTCAAATTTCAAAGGAACTAATGGTGATCCATCTAACAAATAACATACATTGTGAACAATTTCTCCTTAGAATTTCTTAGTAAGCATGCTTCTATCTCTCTCCATAATGGATTGACTCAACCTTTCTACCATATTGTTTTGTTGAGGTGTACATATTATCTTCTCATGTTGACAAAGGCACTAAGTCATATATCTTTCAATATGCATTAAACTCCTTAATCCCCCATTGTATGAACAAAAGCACTTTAATTTCTTCCCATTTTTATATTTTATCGTGGCATGAAATTGCTTGAAAATTTCTAATACATGATCCTTGGTGCTTAAAAATTACACTCAAACCTTTCTACAAGCATCATGAGTAAAAGTTATAAAATTCTTAGTTACCACCAAATGATTTTGTATTTAAGGGACCACAAACAAAGAGTAAACCAAAACTTAACAATGTTGATTTTCGTATTGATGATTGATAATGGTTCAATTTACCGTTATATGTGATGAAATTTTGATACTGAATCAACTCTTTTTTACTTTGAAGCTTGCTTAAACTCGTGTTTTTAGTTTAGTTTTGTTAATAAGTGAATCGAGGTTATACTTAATGATTTTATCACTAAATTCCCTCAATTTTGTAGGTTACTCGTATGTTTTGGAAGATAAGCAAAAGTATCGAGGAGTTGGAACTCAAGAGGAACATCAAAAGCACTAGAAAAGAAGGTTGAAGAAGGTGCAAGACGCCTGGTTGCCCTTTTTTGCGGCCCTGGGCGCTGGTTGTCACGCAAGACGCCTGCTTGCCCTCTTCAGGGGCCCTCAGCGCCAGGTAGCTCGCATCAACGCCTGTTTGCCCTCTAAAGGGCGCTGAGTGCCAGTTAGCTACATCGCAGAACGCCTGGTTGCCCTCAACCAGGGCGCTGAGTGCTAGTCTCCTCCCAAGTTCGACGGTTGCCCCTAGTTAGGGCGCTAAGCACCAGCGACGTGGGCTTATGGGCCACTTTTGATCTCTTTCTAGGTTTTCCATCTCATTCTTCCATTGTACACCAAGGTTCTCCATGATAATGGAGAACTAAATTCATTTGTTGTTTGGGAATATGTAACCTCTAAACTTTCATGTATTTGAATATGATTTAAACATTTTATGCTTCTTTCATTGAATGTTAGTGATTTTCTTCTATTCATAATGCTAGTTATGTTTTGGCCATTCATGACTTGATGTTTGATTTATCTGAGTATTGGGAAATATCTTATGAATCATGATCTAGAGAATTTCACCCAAAGGGAATATTTCCTAGACATAGGGATAGGACGTTTGGTTGTCTTAAGCTTTTTTTCGTAATGCGGAATTGGTTATTAGGGATTATGGTCTAATAATTAAGACTAGGCTTTTTACGCCGAGGGATCGGGTTCTAAGTAATTTAGAAAGTGACATTAACATTCCAATGAAGAAGATGAGTTCTAATATGCATGAAAGTGATTAGGTGAAATCTAAACCCCAACAACATAATCATTTCATACCATCAATTTCATCCACTTATCTGTGTTTTAGTATCAAAAGATCAACTTGCATTCACATTTACTTTTATTGCATTTTCATTTTAATCCAATGGAATTTTCTTCAGTCTTAATTAGTTAAGGTATTATGCAATTGTTTAGTGCCACAAGTCTCTTGGGAAACGATACTTGGTCTTACCACATATTATTACTTGATACGATTTGGTACACTTATCAACCGTTTAACAAGTTTTTGGCACCATTGCAGGGGATTCGTGGTTACACTATACTTTTGTGTGATTCTTAACCAATTAGACTTTATTTTTTATTCTTCTATCTTTTATTTTTGTTTATTTTTATTTTTTGGGCTAATTTGGTGCTCTAGTGTAGTGTTCTTTAGTGTATGCAAGACAAGATTCGTACTAGGAGCACAAGATCATCAGATCCTCTCTTTACAGGTTCGGAAGTAGAGAATACTGCCCGTAGTAGAAGAAGAAGGCAGAAAAGGGTTTCTAGAGAACTTTTTCCCTCTCTTGAGACTCTTCAACATCCTTTCACATCATCAGATCAAGAAACAGAAGACATGGCCAACAATTAGGATAATACAAGTCCAGTAAGACATACTCTGGAGGAATATTCAAATGTCACTAGCCCCCTACATTTTAACAGTATTGCCAAGCCAAGGGTAAATGCTACCAATATGGAAATGAAGCCTGCTCTCATTCATCTGGTAAAGAGCAATCAATTCAATGGATTATCTCATGAAAATCCATATGAACATCTGACCACATTTATAGAGATCTGCAATATAATGAAGATTCAGGATGCTCCAGATGAAGCTATCAAACTTACTTGTTTCCTTTCTCTTTGGGCGACAATGCTAAGATGTGGCTAAACTCATTCTCTGATAATAGTTTCATTGTGAGGGAAGATGTGGTAGAAAAGTTTCTGAATAAATATTTCCCTCATTCCAAGGTAAATAAACGAAAGCAAGAAATCTCTTCTTTTAGGCAGGGCATGGATGAAACGTTAGGTCAAGCGTGGATTAGATTCAAAAGTTTACTAAGAAAAACACCCACCCATGGATTTGATGAACCTACAGTAGTCATTCTTTTTCTTGGAGGACTAAATTCACAGACTAAATTGGTGTTGGATGCCTCAATTGGAGGTAATATTAAGCGGAAGACTCTAGAGGAAGCCTATGAGTTGCTAGAGAATATGGCTGCAAATGATAATGAGATGCACAATGAAAGAGCTCAGTTTCAACAGAAAGAAGTTCTTCAATTGCAATCTCAAGATGCTCCGTTGGCTCAAAATAAAATAATGACTCAGCAACTTGAGACTCTAATGAAGGAAATCTCTCAATTACCTAAAGAGTTGCAAAATGTCTCTCAAGCTCAACATCAACTTTGTAAGCTATGTGGTGGAGATCATATCAATGGTTAGTGTGCCTGATAACGGTTGAATTTACCATTATCTCTGATGAAATTTTGACTCTGAATCAACTCTTTTTGACTTTGAAGCTTGCTTAAACTCGTGTTTTTAGTATAGTTTTGTGAATAAGTGAATAGAGGTTATACTTTGAATCAACTTGCATTCATATTTACTTTTATTTCATTTGCATTTTAATGCAATGGAATTTTCTTCAATCTTAATTAGTTAAGGTATTATACAATTGTTTAGTGCCACAAGTCTCTTAAGAAACAATACTTGGTCTTACCATTTATTATTACTTTATACGATTCGGTACACTTGCCAACAGTTTAAAAATGATGAGTTGAAACAATTTCCTTATTTTTTATGATACAAACAATGATTACAAGTATAACTCATTATATCATTGATAGTGATCAACTTCTTCTCTATCACTGTTGATAAATCTTTCTTACTTGTTTCACCTGGTGTCACTTTGAGATTCTTGCTCTTCTACATTTACATACTCTAAGTTGACATATACTCGACTTATGGATAAGCTCCTACAAAGTTTTTTGTGAGATAAACAATAAATTCTTTCAACATTTTCAGCATGCCATTGCGAAATTTATTTCCAAAACCTTATTGATCTAGAGTTTGTACTAGAAGTATATTCAAATAAATATTTGGCACATGTTGAACATCTTTCAAAGTAACTTTGGACCCAACATTTGTTATCAAGAAATATATTAATTGAAAGGTCATAAAGTACAGGTCACAATTGGTTGTTAAATGATTTTTACAAAAGAAAGGAATTGATTATGATGAAATGTAGCAGTTGAAAGGTCATGAAGTACAAGGCACAACTAATGGTTAAATGATTTATACAAAAGAGAGGAATTGATTTTAATGAAATCTTCTTACTTATGGTTGATAATGGTTTAAAACACCATTATTTTTTATATGATTTTGATACTAAAAACACCCATTTCACTTAGAAACTTGCTTAGACTCATAACTTTTCAATAAATTGTGTGAATAAGAGAGTTGACGTTGATTTCGATGATTTTATGACTAATTCCCCTTGTTTTGACAGAGATTGAGGTAATACAGGAAGCAGAGATGAAAAGCCAAGAAGATGGAACTCAGAAGGGCCTAAAGGCACCAGGAGGAAGGAGAGCACAAAGCCTGGGCGACCAGAAGGAAAGCTTGAGCGTGCAGAATTGACGTCTGTCGCCCGGGTGGTGACCTTAGCCGCCTTGGCGACAGGGTCTCGAAGCTTGGGCAGCCAAACTCGTAGCTTGGGCCTTACATGAGGTGCTCTCACCGCCCGGGCGATCTCCTTGGATGCTTGAGCGTCGACTTTCATGGACCAGACCCTGTTTCTGCTCTGTTTCAAATCTATTGGACCGGTCCCTGTTTTTGCACATTTCTGACCTTATTTAAAGGACCCTAGGGCTCTAGGTTTTGTATCTCTGGTAGAGAAGAGCATAGCAATACACTCTTTTCCCAATTCTTAGGGTTTCATTCTTATTCTTTCTTCCATTGTCCATAGAGTTCCCCCATGTCTATGGGGAACTAATTTCTATTTGTTGTTGGGGGATGATGTAACATTGTAAACTCTCATGTATTTGAATTGATTCTTAATTCCATATGTTTTTCCATTAATTGTTAGAGTAATTCATTTGTTTCAATGCTTGATGTGTTTAACTCATTCATTAGCATGATTTATGAATTGCATGAGTGCTGTGAGGTTTCTTACAATTCAGGTTCTTGTTGAATTACTCCTAAGGGTTATATTTCTCAGGGATGAGGGTATGAGTCTTGGTCGTCTTAATCTCTTGTTCTTCACATATTATTACCAGGAATGCTAGGAATTGTAAAAATTGGTAATTAGGGACAGGCTTATTCACCGAGGGATCGGGTTTAGGTAATTTAGTGAGAGATGTTGGCATTAATGCATAAAGAAGAATTCTTATATACAAGAGAGGGAACTTGGTGAAATCTAACCCCAACAACATACCCATCTCATATTAATCAAAATTCATTCATTTATGTGCTCCTTTGCCATTGATCAATTGCATTCTTATTTTATTTTATGTTTTTGCATCCAAACCCAATGATCTCTTTTTATTTTATTTAAGTCTTAATTAATCTTGTTATCACACGACTGTTTAACGCTGAGAGTCTTCTGGGATACGATACTTGGTCTTACCATTTTATATTACTTGTGCAACTCGGTACACTTGCCGATTTGTCCCAACAATGGTAAAGATGGTATCCACATGGGTCATTCTTGGATCTATTGCTAGTCTAGACTTAGAACTTTAACACATGGTTGTGAAGACCACATTCCTTCCATTCCTTCATGGTGACTTGCATGGCAAAATATACACATCACAACCTATAAATTTTGATGTTTCAATAAATATAACCTTGTGTGTAAATTCAAGAAGAGTTTGTATGGTCTTAAGCAAAACAATCAGACGATGGTATTGGAAATTTGACTCTATCATGATAAGTCAAGGTTATAGGAAAAATTTTGCAAATCAATGTTTCTATTTCCAAAAGATTGTACGATGAGGTTTTGTTGCATTTTATTGTATAGGTGACACATTAATAGTTGAGAAAGATTTATCAAAGATAGAACATTTGAAAGAGCAACATTTCTAGTCTTTTGATATTAAATACTTTAGATATTCTTGACATGCACATTTACAAGGATAGAAAAGTACAAAAGTCAAGTTTTTCATAGGAAATGTATGTTGAATGGGTGATTCAAAGCTTCAACATGGACAATGTTAGGCTATTTATTGGTTAATCAATTCAAGTTTAGGAAGCAGTCATGTCCCTTTTCCAAAGATGAAATGTTAACAATTCCTTATTTTTCAACAGTTGGAAGCTTGATGTATGTGATAGTGTGTAAGAGGCCAAATATAGCTCATGCTATTGGAGTAATAAGAAAAATACACTAGATGTATTCCAAGACATGTTTATGACATGGAGGAGATCCAATCCTATAAAGTTCTAGGGATGCCAACATGGCTAGAGATTTTAATGTTAGAAACTCGACATCATAATACATATATACACTTTTTGTAAGGGGTCGTATCTTGACAATCAAGGTTGTAGAAGTATCTTGTCTATCTACAACTAGAGTAGATAGCAACAATTGAAGTCAAGAAAGAAATATCATGGTTAAACTATTTCTCCTAAACCTTTGGGATAAAAGAATGATTATATAATATATTATGATAGTCAAAGTGCTTCAACCCTGAGTAAGAATTCAATATGTCATTGTCATACATAACATATCCATGTTTTCTATATACGATTTACCAACATATGTTGAGTTTCATGGCATCCACATTGGTAAGAATGCAATAAACATGCTTACCACGATGGAAAACCTTGGTAAATGGTGGGGAAACAACACAATAAAACCAATATACCAAAGAATGCAACAGATATAATTTTCCTACCTTGCTAAAAAATATAAGGAGCAATAACAAATGAATAGCAACAACAAATCACCAAAATCACATATCAAAGACACCAAAAATTTTAGCGTGAAAACATCTTCAATTCAAGGGTAAAAATCATGAGTCGTCCAAACCAAAGAAATATCTCCACTATAATAAAAAAATGGTGCAAAAGAGTCTTAATTAATTGTAAAAACTAATCTTAACACCCAACCTAATATCAAAGCTTACAAAATTGAAGAACAAAGAGAGAAGAACTCTAAAAATAAAGTTATTGTGTGAGGTCGATATCTCTAACGTAAGATATGCAATCAATGATTTGAATGAAGATTCATCTGCTAGGAACCTCCTATCAAAGTTTCATCTTGATCCAACGATGAACGAATCCTAAGATGTCGTTTTACTGAGGCTACGCAATGAAAAATTCTGCAAAATTTTCCCTCCCTTTTTTCTCTCCCAAGTTGCATGATTCTCTGTTTTGAGACTTTAAGGACACTCACACATTGACTTGGCAACCCCCTCACTTAAATTAAGTGAGTAAAAATTGTGTTTACTACAATTTTGGGCTTTCTGGCATAGTTGGGAGCCTAAACCTAACACATCTCCCCTCTCACAACTATACGGAAGTGATCGTCAATCCGAAGATCTCAGAACAAGTCTCAAACCTCTACCTTGTCAAATCCTTAGTCATCATATCAACACCATTGTCATCTATATGAACCTTTTATAGTTTCAACAACATAGCATCCAAAACATCACATATCCAATGATACCTCATATCAATATGTTTGGATTTAGAATGGAAAGTTAGATTCCTACCAAGATGGATAACACTTTGACTATCAACAAACAATGGATAGTTATCTACACAAAACCAAGCTCATGCAAAAATTTCTTTTGCCATAACAACTCTTTACATGCTTTAGTAATATCAATGAACTTTGCCTTTGTAGTAGACAATGTTACGCACCTCTGTAGTCTTGATTGCCAAGCCATAAGTCTCGTTGCAAACTTAATCAAGTAGCCCAAATGGGTTCCTAAAATCAATGTCTCCAGCCATATCTTAGTCTGAGCAACCCATCAAAGCAGGTTTATCACCTCTAAAACAAAGCTTCAAATCACTAGTAAGACAAAGATACCTTAAAATTCATTCTATAACATTTGAATGCTCTTTACTTGGATTTGACAAAAAATGGCTGACTATACCAACATGTGCAATATCAGGTCTTATAAATATCATTGCATACACAAAATTTTCTACTGTAGATGCATAAGGAACTTTGCTCATATATGTCTTATGAGCTTCATTTAAAGGATTCTATCTAAGACTCAATTTAAAATGAGTAGAAAGATGATTACACATAGCTTTAATATTTTCCATCTAGAATCTTTGCAACACCTTCTTAATGTAATGCTCTTGTTAAAGCCAAATCTTCTTTTCTCTTCTATCACATAAGATGTTAATGCCAAGAATTCTTTTAGTAGATCTCGAGCCTTTCATGGCAAAAGACTCACCAAGTGCCTTCTTTAACTTGTCAATTCTGGAAATATTTTTCCCAACAATAAGGATTTCATCCACATACGATAAAAGGATAATAAAGTGACTATTAGAGAACTTTTTGACAAAGACACAATGATCAGAAGTGTCCTTTTGTAAGTCTAACCACACATAAAATACTCAAACTTCTTGTACCATTGTCTTCCTCCAAATTACCATGAAGAAAAGTTGTCTTCACATATGTTCAGATTGTTGATAGGGGAAACACTGGTTTAGTTGAACCTACAATATCAGAGCTTCTGGTTTTTTATGATGTCAACACATTATTAATAATACATGTGTATATGTGTTACATGTTCATTGCTTTCATGATTATGATTATATGAGAACATGTTTGTGCTGTTTATGTGATGATCATTGCATTGGATTTCACTATGTTATATGTTATACATGAGATTTTATTTGTGAATGCATGATGATAACAGTCTAAAAACCGTTATTTTCATGCTTAAATTGATATCAAAATACACCCTTTATGGCTTAGAATGAGCTTAGAATCAAGTAAAACATTTAAGTGCTCTTGTTTTGCATTGTTTTGTAGGGTTTTGATGAGAATTAAGGATGGAATTGAAGAAGGAAGGTCTTAGACTCAAGGAAGAAGAAGAAAAATGAAGAAAAGAAGAGTCTATGCACCGCTCAGCGTCAAAATGCACCGCTGAGCGCCATGATTCGAGAGAAAGCCATTGTCTGTCACCGAGGCGGTGACGCTGAGCGTCCAGAGTGATTAGAGGCAAACCACTCAACGGTGAAACTGACCGTTGAGCGGTGGTGCGGCTTGAGGGAAATCGCTGAGTGATGAAATTGGACGTTGAGCGGTTGTCTGTTAGGCTTGGGCTTAAATTCTGTTACTTTTATGCCCTATATATAGCCCCAGTGCGATTCAAATATAATTCTTTTGGCAGAAAAAGACGTTCAAAGCTATTCTACACTCCCTAGAGAAGATTTCTTGGATGCTTAGGCTCCATTTTATCCAATCTAGGGTTTGTTTTTCCATTCTTTCATTGTATTTCATCTAGTTTCATCATGTCAATGGTGAACTAAACCCTTTGTTGTTGGGGAACAATGTAATCTTTTGAAACTCTCTTATATTGAAATTCTTGTTTTATTCATATGCTTGCATATGCTGTTATTATCAATTGTTGGGTTCTTTATCTATGCTTTATGCTATTATCGTTTAACTCATTCAATAAATAGATGTTTACCTTTGTCGATACGGTAACGTACGAGGAAGTCATGAACTGATAGGGAATTCCTTGATTAAGCAATACCACCTAGGAATAGGGGGTAGGACGATCAATTGTATTTTGCTTTTGTGGTACTTACATTGCTAGTTACTAGGGGAGACTAGGGATAGTAAGTCAGTAACTAGTAGTAGGCTCTTCTCGCCGAGGGATCGGGTTTAGGGTAGACTAAGAAAGTTTGCATGACAATTAGATAATAAATTGAATTTAATAAGAATAGATATAAGAGAGTGGATAAGATGAAATTGTAAACCCCAACAACTCCATTCATCCATATCTTTTTCTTGCCAATTGAATCAATTGCATTTTCATGTTTACTTTTTGTTTTTGCATTCAAACCTCAAGTTAATTTTCTCTTTCAACTCTTATAAGATTGATTTACACGAAAGATAAGGCCTTTGAGTCCTTTGGGAGAACGATATTGGGTTTACCAATTATATTACTTGATACGATCTGGTACACTTGCCAGGGTCTTAACACATGACAAATTTTTTGGAAATTAAAAACCACATACACTTTTGTTGAACTTTAATTGGGTGGCAAAACAACAGTTTTAAGTCAACTTCATTATCAAGTAAGTCGATTAAAAGTCGTGGCTTTGCACAAACTTTTCCAAAGTGTGTTGTGAGAATTTTTGTAGAGAAAGTTTTTCAAAACTATGCTTTTAACTGTTACAAAGTCGACTATGTGCACAAGCCATTCGACTAAGTTTGTTATGTTTTGAAATTTTTTTAATGCTTGACATAATTTGTCTAACGGCTATATTTTTAATTTGTTTGACCAAGCATTAATTGAGAATCAACTGCATTCATTGTGTAATCAATTATTTGCTTTGACTGCTAGTAACTGATATAACTGTCATGGTACATTCGACTTCATTAGTAGCGAAGTAGACTTGAGAGCGTCATAATTATGAAAAACTATAAATAGACACGAATTTGAATTCTGTAAGAAGTTTTGTGATTTTAACGATTTGTGTGATTTATTTTAGATTTGTGATCTCTTACAGAATGAGGAAAAGTTTCAAGAATCCCTAAAGAAGACCGTAGTGTTCATCTTTGGTGATTACTTGAAGAGCAAGAATTGTGTGCTTTGACAGTCTGATCAATGTGCACTTGAGGTGTTATTTGCGTGATCAAGATTTCAATCTTTTGAAGATTGGCGTATTGCCCTGTTGTGATTACACGAAGAGGACGTGTTGCATTCTGGACTTTGAGGGGTTGCTCAAAGGGTTGAAGACAGTAGGAGAGGGGATTCTTTCTGTTGTTCTTTTTTGTTATATGCCTATATTTTGATTAGAGGCTTAGAGAGTTATTTTGTATTTTTGACGTGTTGTCGCTATAAAAGCCTTACTGTAAAAACCTTGATCATTATAGTGCATTTGCTTCATGTGATTTGAAGGACACTAGATGTAGGCAGGTTGGTCAAACCAGTATAAAAATCAGTGTTTGATTTCTCTTGTCCCTACACTTTTACAATTAAGTCGACTTTATTCTTTTTCCTTGCGTGTGAAGAAACTTTTTAAAGGCATCAACTTTGCGAAAAATATTTTGAAAAGACTCTGATTTTAAGTTACACCAATTCACCCCCCTCTTGGTGTGAGAAACTAAGTCATACTATTTTCAACAACATCCATCTACTCAACCTCAAAATCAAGAGTAGCAACTAAATTTAGCATAGTTCTGATGGATGATATTTACACCACAAGTGAGAAAATCTCATTGAAATCAACACCTTTTTTTGTGTAAAGTCTTTCACCACTGATATGGCTTTGTAACTTGGAAATTTAGAATTTGAATCTTGCTTCACCTTGAAAATCCACCTGGTTTACAACTCCCTTTTACCTTTAGGCAATTTCACTAAGTCATAAGTGTGATTATCATGCAAATATTTCATCTTATCTTGCTTTGCATCCAACCACTAATGTTTTTTCTTCACTATCTAAAGCATGTTCAAAACATTTGAGTTTTCCACCATCAGTCAAAGTTACATACTCATCGATACTTGGAAGATGCTTTTCTTAGCCAATTGGACCTCTTGGTAGGGACTTGTGATTGTTCAGGTATATCACCAAGATCATCATGATACTCCTCTTAAGCATCATCAATCAGAACATCTACTCCATCACCAACATGTTAAGCATAAACATCACCATTCAATGGAGGGGTTTTAGGAGGATCCTTTTCATGTTTAATACCTTGTTGTCTGCAATAAGCATCAAAGTGTCCATGGTACTCACCACCATTATCGGTACGGATACGTTTCAGCTTCTTGCCTGATTACTTCTCAACCATATCATGAAATTTCTTGAACTTTACAAGTACTTGATCATTTCACTAAAGTGCAAAGACCCATAGCTTTCTTGAAAAATCATCAACAAAAGTAACAAAGTAAAGTGAATCACTAAATGAATTTACGTCACAAACATCAGAATGCACAAATTCAAGCAACTTTAACTTCCCTTAAGAAGGATGCTTCTTAAAAGAAATTGTGGTTTGTTTACCAACCATGTAATGAGAACATTTCTCTAACTTTGCATTCTTCAATCCTAAAAGAACATCCTTTTTAGCTAAGCAATTAAGCCAAAAAGATACCTTCATATACATAGCATTCATTTTTTCTTTTGCAACCAAAGCTTTAGTCCAATACAATTTAGAGTGTTTCTCCCCTCTAGCCATAACTAAGTTACCTTTAGTGAGCTTCCATTTACTAGAATCAAAGTGATTAGCATAACCACTATCATCAAGAAAATGCACAGATATCATATTAAAGCGAACATTTAGAGCATGTTTGACTCCTCTGAGTAATAACTACACTCCCATGTTGGTTTGCTAATAAACAAAACCAACACCAATGACCTTTGAAATTCCACCATTACTCATCTTCAACACTCCAAAATCACTAGAACTATAAGATGTGAAAAACTCCTTTCTTGGGGAGCAATTAGCACCACAATCAATAATCCACATGATCTCATCATATAAAAGATTAACAGACTCATAATCATGAAAAAGAACTAGATCACCACCTGTAGTAGTAGTGACACGATCATTATCATCATCATTCTCTTTTTGCTTTCCTTTTTGCCTTTGTTATCCTTTTGTCACTTAAAACAATATTTATGTATGTGCCCAATTTGATTACAATAATGAAACTCTATATTCTTGTATCTTGACTTGGACTTGCTCCTGCTCTTCTCTCTACCACCTTTTGGTTCCTTTTTCTAACTTCTCTCTCTAATTTTTGTGACAAGAATCTCAAACTAAGATGAAGAACCATGTGTCTTCCTTCTCATCTTTTCATTAAGAGTCTCACTTTTTGCCATCTGCAAAGAAATAATTTCATTTAGGGCGAAGCTTGTAATTGGAACCCAAAATACCTTCTAAGACTCTGATAGAGTATTCAGTACTCCCAAAACTTCATCATCAAAGTTTATACCCATTCCTGACAATTGATCTAGGAATTGAAATTCATTTAAATGGTCAGAAATGGAAGAATTCTCTCTGTACCTTAAATTCATTAAGCAATTCAACAAATACAATTTAATATTGCCCAACTTAGAAGCATACAAAGATTCAATGTTCTACCATAAAGTTCTAGCATGTGTCTCATTAGAAATGTGATTATAAACATTGTCTTATACATATTTTTGAATAAAACCACACACTTGTTGTTGCTCAAAGTCTCACTCTTCATCATACATAGAATCCGACTTCTATGTGACAAAGATGGGAATATGCAATTTCTTCACAAACAATAAGTCTTTCATCTTGCCCTTCCACGAACGATAATTGGTACCATTAAAAAAACCCATCTTTGTATCTGCCTCCATCATTCAAGCAAGTACTTATAATCATAAACCAAGAGCTTTGGTAACACTCCGACGGGAAAAGAACACAATATAACCAATATACCAGATAATGCAGTGAATAAAATTTTCCTAACTTGCTAGAATCTATGAGGAGCAATAACCAATGAATAACAACAATAAATCATCAAAATCACATACCAAAGACATTGAAGCTTTTACAATGGAAAACTTCTCAATTTAAGGATAAAAACCACGAATCGTCCGAAACAAAGAAATATCTCTACTATGATCAACAAATAGTACAAAAGAGTCTAGTTAATTGCAAAAACTAGTGCTAACATCTAACCAAAGATCAAAGCTACAAAACTTACAAAATTGAAGAACAAAAAGGGAACAACTCTAAAAATAGAGCTTATATCTAACCTCAAACATCTATTTAACGATCCAATCGATTAGAATAAAGAACCATGTATTATAAATCTCTTGTCAAAGTTTCAACTCAATCCCATGATGAATGAATTGAGAATTGTCGTTTTATCGAATCTGCACGGTAAAACATTATGCAGAATTTTGTCTCCCTCTTTTCTCTCTCAAATTGTGTGCCTTTGTTTTGAAACTCTAAGAGCACTTCACACTGACATGGCAACCCTTTCACTTAACAGTGAGTAAAAAATGTGGCGAACAACAGTAAAACACTATTGTAATGGGTATATAATATGATGAATTCTAAAATGAAGTTAGAGAGAGACAGTTTGTTGAATTAATCCAGCTACATTCAGTCACAAGATAGCTAGGGATAAGATGTATTTGAAAAATTCACATCAAATACGTACTCTTTGGAGTTGTAAAATAGTCAACAAATCACAACTACAATTATTGTAAATACAGAGTTTTGTGATGAGTATTAATTAATAGGGTGACTTGATTAATTAGGTGTTTTATACCAATGGTATCCTTCTAATAATGAAATTGATTCTCTCTTTTTTCAATTTTATTTGTTTGAAAATTTTCGTTTCCCGACACTTCATATCTTGAAGTTCATTGATTTGTCCACTTGTTTTCTATTTAAGTGAGTTCCATCTATAGTGAGCTGTTTCAAGAATTTGATTTATTGTGGAAAGTTTGTCTTTGTTTCTCCTTGTATTAGAAGTTACCTTTGTTATCAAATTAGATGTTCAATTTTCTAATTTAAGATGTACTTATGTTATTATGAGAATAATTCATGTGAGTCAAAGTTTGATAATAGATAAAAATAACAAAGTTTCACATTATAAAAAAATAACAATAAACTTATTAGCATAATTTTTTTTATTAAAAATGATTTCAAATGTCTTATATATGAAATAAGATTCCTATCACATAATATCTCTATTAACAATATCACAATAATCTAATAATAAATCAAAGTATATATATATATATATATATATATATATATATATATATATATATATATATATATCCCTAATTAACCTCAAAAAATCCCATTAGTCATGTTTTCATATCCTTTTTTATTTCATCAATGCTTTAACAAAAAGGATGGTACAAAACAGAATTGGAATTTGGTTAATAAGGTCATTTTAAAGCCCAAGGTCTTGAATTGTATTTGAAATTAGATTAACTAAAAAATTTCATCTATTTAGATTTAACTCATGCACTCCAACATTTACATTAGTTATTTTATCAAACTACTTCAAAAAAAAAGTTTAGAAATATAATAAATTGACTATATTCTTCTAAGTATATCAAACTCTAATTAAACAAATTTATTGCGGTGATTATCATCCTCCATAACACAATACATAATTGATGAAGTTAATCATATTGATATATTAAACAACTGCTAAAAATAAAATAGATTACTTTTTTTTTCATGTAATAAAGATGTTATCCTAGGTATCAAATGTACTCATATAGTATTAAGACTCTTAAGTGGAGTAACTTGTAACCAAAATCTCTAAAAGTATTTTTATGCAGCCTCTTGTGGTTAACAATTTATGAAATATACCTTTAAAAATAAGTTTTTTTTGTAAATTTCGTCATATAACTTTTTATATTATAAATTTATTAAACAATATGGTTCAATGTGAGCCTAAGTGAATTTGGTGTATAAACTAAATTTAATCATACCGGAGAATGATTAGTTTATCGCCTAAAAACATATTCTTACAAGTATATACTATAAATTGTTTTATCAATTCATTTATCAATAAAATTCGACATGATAAAGTGAGATTGAAGAAAAATGCATAATAACAACTTTAGAAATTTGTTACTAAATATTATTTTATAATGACTCAATATATTATAAAAATTATAAATTAAGCAAAATTACAAAATATTAAAAATTAAAAGATGAAATTCATTAAAAAAACAAATTAAAATTACATATAATTACAAAATTATAGAAAAAAATAAAACAAATTATAAAATTTACAAAATATAGGGCCGAAATTATCCTACAGACTAGAGATTTTGAGGTCATTGGGGATGAAAGTGAAATGGCATGTGTACCAAAGGCAAAATCTTTTACCTATTGATTGTTTACTAGAAGGGTTATATTTGTGTAGATCCAAAAATTTCTCAAAAACCTACTAAAATATGGAATAGAATAGAAAAGAAAAATCATTTAATTTTTTTTAATGAACATTAAGAAGATATAATAGGTATAAATTTTAAAATCATTATTTAATATATATATATATATATATATATATATATATACACACACCTTTCATTTGAGAAAAGAAAAACTAACGAAGCTTAAAACTAGTTTTGTGACGTTTTCTTTTATTATTTGATTCTATACGAAACTAGTTTATATAACATGATTTAAAATGGAAAATATTATACTATATATAGTACATAATTTGTTAAAATTGATAAACATATAATATCTTTAAAGTTCTTTATTCATATAAGTGTTTTGTTAAAGATGATTGGAGATATAAGAAGACTTACCTAATTACACCTTTGACTAACCTCTTTAGCTTTAATTGAGTATGATTGTGATCCTCTAGTTTTCTCTGCTTCTTTAATGTTTAAATATTTCGTATTCTAAATTCATCGTAAACCCTTCAATAAAGAAACAAAAATGAAAATTTGAGAGTATTAGATAAATAAAAAAAGGTTAAAATTTGCTTTATTTAAAAACTAAAATTAGATTGTGCCAAAAATATGAGCCATGAAAGAGAAAATGCAAACTAAGCATACAGTCACGACAACTCATTCTGCTACCATGTTTTCATGCTACAAAAATGGGCTATGCTTGGCCATTTGAGCCTGGGCATTACCTTCACACAGAGAAGAAAGAACAGAAGGAAGGGAAGAATAGGGAAAGAGAGGACTATAGAATCAACTATGTATCCTTCTGTATACCTTATTCTTCCTTTCCTTTCTAAACATCAAACAAATGTTTTTCTTCTTACTTTCTAAAGCATTCTGGGTTTAAGACATTACAAACAAACACTTTCATCATAATTGTAGCCCCTCCCTCCTCTGTTCTTCAGGTAGCATTCTCTCTCTCTTTGTTTTTTTTTTTTCATCACCCTTGTATCCCTTTTCTATTTTCAAAAGTCTTTTAAAAAAAACAAAGCACCCTTTAGGTTAAATTTCAAATGCATCTCCATGCATATAAACTTATGCAGGCCCTGTGAACAAGGTGTGATTTTGTAAATTGCAGGGAGGGAGACGTTTTTTGAAGGGAAATTTAAGGAAATTGAGAAGTGTAAAAGTAGAAGATTTAATAGTTTGATCCAGAAGCAATTGGAAAGAGTAAAAATCCATGGCTCCAGGGTCATTAAGAAGAGCCATTGGAGCAGTGAAGGATCAAACGAGCATAGGCCTGGCCAAGGTGGGAAACAGCACCTCACTTGCTGATCTTCATGTGGCAATTGTGAAAGCAACGAAGCATGACGAGTACCCAGCTGAAGAGAAACACATGAGGGAGATTCTGAGCTTAACATGTTACTCTCGTGCATTCATCTGTGCATGTGTAAACATCCTCTCTAGGCGTCTCAGCAGGACCAGTAGTTGGACAGTGGCTTTAAAAACACTTATATTGATTCAAAGGTTGCTGTCAGAGGGTGATCCTGCGTATGAACAAGAAATATTCTTTGCAACTCGTCGTGGAACTCGCTTCCTCAACATGTCTGATTTCAGGGACAACTCAAAGTCTAATTCATGGGAATTCTCTTCATTTGTGCGCACTTATGCATTATATCTAGATGAAAGACTCGAGTATAGGATGCAAAGCAAACGTGGAAGGCGCAGCAGGTTTGCTTCTGATGAGGAAGAAGACGAAACCATGGAGAAAGAAAGTGTAAATGGTAGACATTCTAGAGAAAGAAGCAACGAAAGAGAAATGGTCAAAGCCACCCCAGTTTCTGAATTGAAAACTAGCAATCTATTTTCCAAAATGCAACACTTGCAATTGGTGCTTGAGCGCTTCATAGCTTGTCGTCCCACAGGTTTATTACTATTACAACTATTAACTTTGTTAATTCCTCCGTATTTTCATCGCAATCCATCTTATAACAATTCTGTGATTAAAAGATTTGCATCTTGATTACAGCTGGTCATGAATTGTGGTATTTAAAACATAAAAGCATCTCATCTCACAGTTGTTTTGAACTAACAGGGAAAGCAAAGACGCATCGACTTGTGACAGTGGCTCTCTACCCCATTGTGAAGGAGAGTTTCCAAATATATTACAACATCACAGAAATATTGAGTATCTTCATTGATCGTTTCATTGGCATGGAGACACCAGACTGCATTAGGGTGTATGACATTTTTTGTCGCGTTGGGAAACAATATGATGAGCTAGACTTATTCTACAGCTGGTCCAAGAATATTGGAATTGCTCGCTCTACTGAGTACCCCGACATTGAAAGGGTCACAACAAAGAAGCTAGAGGTCATGGATCAGTACATCAGAGACAGAGCACAAAATAAGAAAAACCAAATCCAAGAAGAAAACAAAGAAGAAGAACAAGAAGTAGAGGAGGAGAAGAATGAAATCAAGGCATTGCCAGCGCCAGAACATTTATGCCAAGAAGCAGCAGAAGATGTTGTGAAGGAAGAGAGCAAAGAAGAAGCCAAAGAGGAAAAAATAGTGCAAACAGTGGGTGATCTATTGGATTTAGGAGATGACATGGTGCCAAGTGAAGAACATGGAGACAAGCTAGCCTTGGCATTATTTGATGGTGCAACTGCAGCATCATGCGCAACGCAAGCGCTTCCCTGGCATGCATTTGATGATGCAGCAGATTGGGAAACAGCATTAGTCCAATCACCCAGCTACTTACCAAACCGAAAGCCATCATTAGGAGGTGGGTTTGACACATTGTTGTTGGATAGTATGTATAGCCAAGCAGCAACAAATGCAGCTATGCAAGGACAAACTTATGGCATGAATGGCAGTGCTAGCAGTATGGCTCAAGGGCTAACAGGAGGGCCTGCAATGCTGGCATTACCTGCACCACAAACATCAGCTGGCAGTGCAAGTGTAGATCCGTTCGCAGCATCATTGGCAGTGGCACCTCCAGCTTACGTTCAAATGTCAGAGATAGAGAAAAGACAAAAGCTATTAATGGAGGAACAAGTGATGTGGCAACAATATGCGAGTACCATGCACGGAAATGCTGCATTTACAAATCTACAACCTAACAATACTTATCACATGACTCAGTATCCACAAAACTATGGACATTATTATTATTAATTAGGAGAACTTTTCCATTAGTTTGCAGTTGCACTTGACCCCGGTAGGAATACCCTTGTCTAAGCTCCTTGCGCCTGCTGATCACCAAAAGTGTAATGTAAACCCACACATAATTTCTCAGACATTCATTACTACATTTTGTTCCCAGTGTACTATATTTTCCCAAGACTTCATTTTGGTTTGTCCCATGATGGTTGAATCCAGATACAAATAATGTGTGAACCATTTCTCGTGAATAGTACGATTCATGAACATTATCCATAAAACATTAAAAATTTACATATACTTAAATATATAAAATTTATATATAGAAAATGCATTTATTAAATAATTTATTACATAATTTTTTACCTTCAATACAAATATGTTTTATTATTATATAGTATGATACGGTGAGAATACCAATAATGCCACAATACCAAATATAATTGAAAAGTTTCGATATTCATATACTCAACAACAATGAATGAAATTTGAATTTTCACAAACCTAGAATTCCTCATTTCACTTTCTCCTTTCTCCGATGGCCACCACAGCATTCAAATGCACCTCCAAAAGAACTCCCGTGGGAACCTCTTCGGAAGCCTCAACCGCCCCTCCCGCCACTCTAGTGACTACGACGACTGAAGCGAAAACAAACCCTGACAACTTTTATGGAACTCTTCTCTTGCCCAAAACGAACGAACGACGATGACACTTTTCCCTTCTTCACATTGACTCCAACGAACTTGAGTGTATGAAATAGCAAATAGTGCAAATTCACTCCAACCATTGTCAAATAGTGGAAATACCAAATTTACTAGATTACAAAAATACGGAACCACATTCTAAATTCGACAATTAACTCATTTGCCAGATTCAAGGGCCACGGTAAATCCAAAACAACTTCAACGCCACGAAAAATAAACAATTCCATTTTAAAACCAACAACTGCATTGTTCTATTCCAAAACAAAGTAAACCAAACAGCGATTCAGTAATGCGCGACGAACGTAGATAGATGAAGCCAAACAACGATTTAAATTTTCAAGGAATGGAAAAAACTAGTCATTGATACTGTAACAGTTCTAAAACAAAACTAAATATTATCCCCAAACAGAAGGTATTACTCCAAAATTAAAATGCCAAAGACGGCAAACAAAACAAAATAAATGAAAAAAAAAGTGTGTGAAAAAGCAAATTCCAACTAAAACAAAGAGGTTCCCTTTCCCTTCTTGTCGCCACCGATTTCGAAGTGCTTGCACCTCTGCAGAATAGAAACAATGCAAAACAGGTAGAGCTACGATTTCAAAACGACAATACAAAAAAAAACGACAGAAAGAGATTATGATTACCTTGATTGGATGTTGGGACACATGTTTGCATCCCTGGCACTGGAGCCTCAGCACAATTTTCTTGGTGGTTTTGGCCTAATTAATTATAAAAAAAACCTGAATTTAGTGACAAAAAAAAGGATAAACAGCGCTTGGGGTGAACTGTATTGCATTGTAGGGTTAGGAAGGTACCTTTTTGTGGAAAACGGGCTTAGTCTGTCCACCGTAACCGGACTGTTTACGGTCATAACGGCGTTTTCCCTGAGCGGCGATGCTGTCCTTACCCTTCTTGTATTGGGTGACCTTGTGGAGGGTGTGCTTCCTGCACTCCTTGCTCTTGCAGTAGGTTTTCTTCGTCTTCGGAACGTTCACCTTCCGAAAACAGTTACAAAAAATCGGTCACTGCTAAAAGAGATCGATGAGAGCTTAAGGAAGAAGAAGATGAAGAAAAGCTTACCATTGTTGCAGGAGTCGGTGGAGGAAAGGCGGGAGCAGCGGAGTCGGGTTTAATGGCTTCTGTGAATTAGGGTTAGTTAAATGTTCTTTCTCTTCTCCGAGTTGGGCTTTCTAGTACCAAATAACTAAGCCCATAAGGTAATGTCAGGGTCGAGTTTCGTGGCCCAATAAATATTCTTCCTTCCTACTTATTGGGAATTTCTTTCTGCACTTCCCTTCTTTATTCCTGCATCTCCTTAAATTAATAATCCAATTTTATCCCTCATTACTTAACCCTAATTATTTTCCTCCTTCCCTTAGGAAGAAAATGTTTTACCGATGCTTGATGTTTTAAAATATATATTCAAAGAACTGTCACTGGTGCATGCATTATCAAAAGGTAAATGCATTCCGAATTCATCCTTATTCTTTTAACACATTCTGAAATATATATTTATGAAGATATTTCCAGTAGAAAAATTTTCAGAATATATATTTTAAAACATATTATTAATACATTTCTAAATGTATAATTTTTGAAAGATATTTCTATATTTGAAAACATTTTTTATTCAAATATTTATTTACTTAAATATATATTTTAGAATGTGATTTATTTCAATTAAATTTAAATGTATTTTGGTGGAATTCAAAAAGTGCATTTTGGTATATATATTTAAAGAATACATTTTAGAATGTATATTTAAGAAATATTTTCCAAATATTTTTTAAAGTATGTATTTCAAAATTCAATTTTTTCCAAAATGTTAACTAGTAAGTTATAATTAACTCAATTTTCACAAATTCATCTTTTAAAGTGAAATTTACGTTCACTTATATATACTTTAAATTGATTTTATTTATATTTTTAATACAAAATGCACATTCCAAATATATTTGCGTATTAGAAATAGTTTTTAGATTAAACAATTTGAAATATTTTAAAAAAAAACAGAGGGTAGGAATAATTTTTATTTTTTATTATAATTTTAGTAATGGAGAAATTGGAATTATTGTGTTTTATGGGAGTACAGGATGGAGGCGGAGGAAAATATTTGTTCTGTGTTTTGGAGGATTAATTTTAGATTGTTATTACAAAAGTTTAACTTTGGAAAGTGTTTAAAACTATATTAGAGATTTAATTTCATTATATATTAAATATTTCTGAACAGTAGAATAATTATACTTAATACTTTACAAAATAAAAACTTTTGAATAGGATGCAAAACATGATAGTTTTCTATCTTCCAAAACTCTTTAAGTTTTTAATTGTAAAATATTTCAAAAATATATAAAGAGTCATAAAATAGATATTCTTTAATTATTTCGAACTTATTTTATACTATATTAATAATTAATAATAATCTAGAATAGATTCTTTGAAGTTTAGGTGAATTAAAAACGAAGGAAAGTGGGAGTGTGGAATGCGTAGGGTTTAACATCGTGTTCCATAACTCTTTGCCGTGGTTCTTCGCTTCAAAAATCTTCACTCTTATTCTGTATTTCCTCCATATTTTAGATGTTAAGATGAAGGAGTTATCTGAGAACCAGACTATTGCTGTCCATGGTATAGCTGGTGCTGGGTCAGTGGTTTTTGCCACTGCCTTCACTTATCCACTCGACACTATGAAAGTTCTTATTCAGGTTCTCACCTTTTCTTCAACCCTCTTTCTTTTTAAGCCCTGCCCATGTGAATTTATTCAACGTCGCTTGTTTATTCAAAGGTTGGTTCCACTACTGGTAAACAATTGGACGCTGCTCAGGCTTTGTCGAGAGTAGTCTTTCTGTCTGGTAATGCAGGTAATGCTATTCTTTTTCCTGGCACATACTGAATGATGACTTGCTGTAGGAAAATCGGAACGTTAAATGCGTGTATGCATAATAGACATGAGAATGCTGGGTGATGATGGAAATGGGTCAATGTGTAGTTCGGGATTGATGGGAACTTTACATTTGTTTTTTGTCATTTTAGATTTTGGTCGCATGTTACAGGTTTTGTGAAGCTAACTGCTGTTTCCTGTTTGTTTCTTGATGCACAATCTCTTTATACAGACAGTGTGGTAATTCGGGTGTTTTGTTGTATTTGGACATGTTAGGTTTGTACAGTGGTTTTGGCTGGTTGGCAGTTGGAAGGATTTTTGGTCTGGGAGCACGATTTGGGGTTTATGAAATTCTGACTGCCTTTTCTAAAGGTAACTCCTTTTGTTTTTCTTTGAATTCTCTGTGATTAGTATTTTTTGTTTCAGTTTTCTCATAAATATCAATGAAATAGAGTGAGACTACTTTCTTTTAAATGCTTATGCTTGTGACATGTTTCTCTTTATATCAATAACTTAGTTTTGAAGTTTTTATATGCCGGTAGATTGGCATGGTCTGATTTTTAGTTGGCTTTTTTATTGCTTGACTTAAAGTTCATTAAGTCTTTCTTTTTTATTATCAGAATACGTTTTAGAGGTTGTACTCTGTAAATTACAATTTATAGTGAATTTCTTCTTCGGTGGAGCATGATTTGGTGCTCACAAATATATTTTTGCACATGGCAGATGGTCGGGAAGATAATTATTTGTTTCCTTCCGAGGCACTTTTGGCTGGCATGGCATCTGGTGCCATTGAGACAGTCGTAAGCTCTCCATTTGAACTCATCAAGCTTCGCAAGCAGGTTACCTCTGCTTCATATGCTCCGAGCCCCAACTTTGCTCTGGAAAATGGGACTCGTAAACCTTTAATTGCAAGGTTACTTGATGGCTGTTATCCAGACAAAAGGTCCTTGGACCTGTATACTCGTCTTATCTCCACCTTAACAACAAAAAATACGAACATGACTAGTGCTTTACTAGAGTATCCATGGACAATGACAGGATCTGGGAAGCCACCAGCTGTTTCCAGTGTCAGGAGGCCATCTGACATTATAACTTTAGAAGGCTGGAGCACTTTATGGAGAGGTCTTCGTTCTGGAATTGCACGAGATTCTGTGTTTGGGGGCATATTTTTTTCAACCTGGCAATTTCTTCACCAAGCCATGCTAGATTGGAAGGCTGTAGGGATGAATCCTCCACCCAGGTTCATTTCTTGTTCATTAATTGAATGAACATTTATTTTAAATCATTTTTCCTTCTATTGTTAGTGTTGTATTTTTAGGGAATGTAGCTTTCTAAAAAAAATTCTAAATATAGTTAACGATGTTTAACATTTTTATTTGTATTTTTACTACTTTTTAACGTCCTTCTACATAGATTGTTTTGTAATAACCCTTATGAATAGCAATTGCTTGTTTTTGTGGCAGTAAACTATGCATGAGGTTATTGTGGATTAGGTTTACAGGTTTCTTGTTCTTCATTTTGTGTGGATTTTTTAAAGTGGATATGTTATCATCTGCACTTGCACTTCCAATGAAATGAGGCCAGAAGAACAAATTAGGGCAACTACGCATTCACAGCTTTTTGTTTTCTTGTGTTTTCATGTGATACTTTCTGTTATTTCTTTTGATAGTTTCTACAAATTAGTTTATGCTTAAGCTGATTTTAACTTATGGCGAAGTTTGTTTCATTTTTTCTTCACAATTTTTCCCTCCTAGAAGTCCTTTTGGAGAAATTTGTCTAAACAGATCCTAAATTGTATATTGTTGTCATCTACTAGTACTTTTGGATTAATTTGTTTAATACAAATGAGTTTAATTATTCTGTTTTGGTCTAAGTGTCCTGGTCCTGACTCAGGTTAAATGAAGACGTTGGTCCATTGTCTCCTTTCACTGTTAGTCTTACTGCTGGATTCTCAGCTTCTGTTGCTGCTGCTGCTTCTCATGGTTTTGATACTTCAAGAAGTAGATCACAATGTAATGTGCTTCCAAAGGTATGAATGATACTGCTTGTTACTGAAAAGTTTGAAACTGTGTGAACTACTGCCTTATTTATATTCTCTTACATATAAAAGCCTTAGAATCAGAAAAAGGGAAAGGTTGTGCTTGATTATTTTGTATATTATGATTTTGATATTTTGTAGCCATATTCTTTTCGCTAAGAATTGCTCTTCTTTTCTGACAAAAAAAAAATGGAAGGACAGAAGGAGTACAAAGGACAACGAGGCTGACATAGTCTACTTAACTAAAGAAAAGTTAACAAAACATGAACTCAGTAACTTTTTGAAGTTTACTTTCTACATTTCAACCCAGAAGATTACCATTTGCAGATTTTACTGAAAGAAAAAGAATCTGATGTATTAGATCCAAGGTCAAAACTTTTTTCTCTGTTTTCCGAGAAATTAACATGTTCATTAATTATTTCTATTTTGGGTGATAGGATAGTGTGCTCCTATTTCCAGAGAAGTTTCTCTGTAGTCCCAGCAATCAACTGCTGGATTATGTCCTGGTAGTCATAAAGTTGTGTTTCAATACTTGCTACCAAAAAGTGTAGTACTGTTATCTAGATAGTAAAGTTAAAATTTGAGACTATAAATACTGGAGAAAAAATTGCATAGTGTCCGATTAACTACGTTAAGCTTACTTGCAGGTTAGTCTGGGAAATTGCCTTCATATATCAACAAGTGTGACCCACAAAGTCAATAGGCTAATTCTTTACATTGTCATACCAAACTTTAAATAATATTAATATCTCACTTAAATAAAATAAATACTGTAATTTCATGTATTTCCAAATTGCAACCAATCTGATAGCTACTCACATTTTGTATGTTTCTAGCACATGTCAATGGAGAGAAAGATTTTGAAATGGAAGCGACCAGGAAACAAGTTTGAAAGAATGACTGGAATCCATCCTTTAGACAGGAATGTCTTGTTCCACGGTATTGGTTGGCGGATGGCTCGCACTGGGTTGGCGTCATCAATGATTGTAGGAAGTTATTTATTTGTTGCTGATCAGCTTACTTCTATTTTGACTTAATTGCCAAATATTGATACCCCTTTTTGGTTATATGTAATGTTTACTATTTTTTCTCCTGGAAAAGTGACAGTTTGGGATTTTGCTATGTACTAGTTAGTAAATTAAAATAGAAAGGAAACAGTACATGATGCTACCACAGTTGAATTGGATACTGGTGGGAATCAGTACACAGATTGTAGTCCAGATCGAAAGCGAGAAGACTACATTTGTTCAATACGTATAAAAGATCCTTGATGTGGGGATTCACAATGGGAATTTGTACCTTCCTATGACTGGTAAATTAATAAGATTATACAATTCTGCATGTTTATGTATTATTGCTTCCCTTTTTTTAGTTTGAATATAAAAGTAATTGGTTTTGTTAGATATATTATACCCTTTATCTTTATCTTTTATCTTTTAGTTAATTTGTTAGATATAATATATCTAACAGGTTTAATGAATTGTTGCCCATTCTTTAAATTATATACTGAGTACACTGATCTTCATATCTTGCTATATAATCCAGCCTCCTAAACATCCGTCATTTGCCCAAAAAGCAATTGTTGTATAGGTGTAGTTATACAGCATGTTTGAGTATTCTCGTATTAGAAAAGACAAACTATTTTCTTATGAACATCGTATCCTTATCCCGTTTATGTGGTCCCTTAATTGAGTCAGCGTTGTATTGAGTCCTCATGGTGCAAAACCACACTCTTTTTGTTTCCTTCATATGTTAGGACCTTTGTCCCTTGGGCGACAAGTTCTCTCCCTTAAGCACACCCAAAACTCACTCAGAATTTCCACCTTAGAAACCTTTTCCCTTTTGAGTAATCCCTTTGTGTGGGGTTGACTTATTTTGAACTTTTGTGTTGACTTGTGATGGCTGCATGGGTGGGTTGGTATAATTAACTTCACTCAAAAGCTACCTAGGTATTGGCCTCACAATCATGGTGGCTCGTTGTACTTTTTGCCATTGTAAGGGGGGAAAACATAATTCCTCGAAAACAAGCAAGCCAAAGGGTAATAGGGTTGGGTTGGATGAGTACTTCTCAAACACCTGCCTTCCACTTTGTGGCTTTTCAATACACATAAATTTTGTTACAAACAACCAAAACTTTATGAACAAGGTGAAAGAAAACCAAGGCCCATTGTGAGGGTTTTCATGACAGACAATCATAATGACTTCCAATTCGATTTGGCATTTTCCACTTTACAGGTCCAAACGGGGCATATAGTTTGTGAGATTGAGAGCCACAAAGTATAATTATGTGATTCTTCTAAGTAATGACTTTTGGTCTCTTTGAAGTTGCCACCGAAAATCACACCTCACTCAACTCACATGTGTTATGTTAATAAGCAAGCACGAGTGAGATGATTAGAAGGTTCAGTGGTTACGAGCTGATTAAGCAATGAAATAGTATTTTTATCATTATTATAATTATAAGAAACAACGGAGACTCGTGGATGCGAAAATCAAAGGGAAGCATACTTAGATAGGACAAAAACTCCCTTATTCTTTTATCATTTAAGTACCAAGTTTCAGATGTTGGGTTCTACCTTAAGATTTCAAACCACGTTATGACCTGTGAGAACAGCCACATGACTTTAAACTACCATTTTAATCAAAAAGAAACAACAAAGTGTGTAATGTGATGTGATGAATAAAAAGAAAATGTTATTAGAGTGAATAAAAATGATGAGAAGTAATTGATTTGCTCTTGCTAGTGGAGTTAATACACGGTCAAACAGTTTCATCTTTTTTCTTAGTAATACCTTTAAGATGTCAGTTATTACATTACTTTAGTCAGTTACTCTAAAGCAAAACATAAAAGCAGTGTTATAAAAGCTTTTGTCTGTTTTATCACAGTCTTCAACTCTCATTTTCACATCCTATCAAAATCAAATTATTAACCCTGAAATGAATATACTTGTCGAGGGGCAGTGTGATAGCTCTTGTTCTTTGACCAAAGCATTTCGGCTAATTTCGCATTTTTCTTTCACTCACATATTTTGTGGCATAACTACACTTGTAATAAGGTTTAGAATTTTCAGTAAAATTTATATGACTTCACAACCTACCCAAGTTCCCACGACAAACGAAGTTGTAGTGGTTTGACTTTCACATTACTTTTAATTAATAAAGCCTTTCGTATAACTCTATGAATGGAGTTTTCTCCACACAAAATTCTCCTTTTGAAAAACGGAAGCTTTGTGGTTCTTTTATCTATAAAAGTGTGAACTTCATTTTAAACATAGAACAAACAAACCATAAGTATTCGCCACACATCAATTATCAAGCACGCCTTTGTCAAAAGAATCATTGCAATAAGTTGACTTCAATATTGATGTTGTTAAATTATAGCATTTGTTTCACTGCTTAACCAGACATGTAATTACTAGACATTATTATAAGTGCTATTGTATATTCTAAAAATCAACCCTTTTCATTTCTCTAGGTATTTTTTTACTCGATAAGTAAGCTTCATCATATCATTAGTTAACGGATCTTGAATTTGGGGTAGATGCTAATGAGAAAGATGCCCAATAATGCAATTTTAAATTAATTTTTTATTTGGCACATCTATTCTGTTATTATTCATTTTTAATCCATGATTGTGTCACTGGAAGTTTGTCATAAAACTTAGAAAGCTCTTGATCATAATCTTGTCTGTTCTAGTGGATATGTATGAAGAGAGAAAGAACCTCATGAATGAGGTAAGCATCATGGACTGGTGTGTCACTCTTTTGTGATGACAATATATGGATATAATATAGTGCTCGTGTTGGTGCTTCAAAGCATGCGAATGCTTGCATCACACATGACTTGATGCTTCCCTAAGCAGGAACCCATATGCAACAAAAACAATACAAAGCAAAAACAGAAAAATAAAATAAAATGTCCCTCAGCATTGTGACACAAGACAACTAGCTAACAAATACCATCAAAGTAGGCAAAAGCTATAAAAGCCTAATAGGACTATTGCCCAATGTTCACTTGCAAGCATCCCTTGGAGTGCTCGATGGGCTCCACAACCCTCCACAAATTCAATCAACATGAATCTCATTCATTCTCTCAAACACTATCCTTGCACGTGAGGATCACAACTACCAGTTCAAAGGGTTCCTTGAACACATATTAGGTGGGTATTTCACTCCCAACATGACTCATTCCATATCTAAGCTAACACCATCAAGATTCAAATTCAGAACCAGTTGAACAAAGAACACTTGCTGTTGTCATGGCATTCAATCTCACCACTCTCTATCCCAGAATAAATTTAATTTAATTTTCATTTGCTTTGCTATATCAGAATGTCTTTTTAAGTGCACAGAACTCTTATGCAACAGTAGTCAAGTGTAGATTATATGGTAAATTGCTAATACATGGAAAGTTAAAGAAACAAGAAATAAAGCTTTTGCATATCTTATCTTGATTTGGAAGATTAAAGAGTCCTACATTAATGGCTGAGAATAGATACTAGATTTGTGATTATCCACGTGTAGGAATAAGGACTAAAGAGCATGGAATTTCCAAGATTGACCTGTGCCAGTGAATGGGATATTTGAAAGCATAACGTCACACTGCATATTGTTTGGTTTGCCCATGAGTTTCACCTAGTGCCCCACTTGAAAGGCTGCTATGTGGAAATCTAGCTATAGCGACTTCACTGATTACAATGGAAGCTAAACTGCTAAAGGCTTTAACTACAACCAGTAAATATCTATAATAATAATGATCATGATAACAACAAAATTAGCTTAAATTAATATCCCATTTGGATATGTAATGTAGCTAACTAGATCACTTGCATAATTTAATTTGGCAAACTTATTTCCTCAAGATCATCCAATGACAAGAAAACTTCATCCAAACAAGAGAGCTCTGTTCCATCACCATCATCATCATCGTTATCCCGCTCATAAACTCGACATATCACCCATTTACTGTGATCCTGAATCAAACAACCAAAGAAAAACAAATTAATATATAAACAATCTACTATCCAAGAAAGCATTAGTACACATCAAATTTCAATTTTTGGGTAAAATTTTCATGTACTATCTGTACTGCACTACGTACTAACCGGTTTTGGTTGTGGTCTTCTTCTGGATGATCTGCTAGAGGAAGCAGAATCTAATAGACGATACTCTTGCATTATCCAATTGGTGGTGTTACCATCAGGGGCTTCTCCCACATGGAAAACATAATATTTCTTCATGCCAACTCTCTTGTTGCTTGAGCTTGTAATCACTGGCTCTTCCATTCCCATTGGCATCCAATAGCCATTCCCAGTGACCCTATTTTGTGTCCTCCTGCTGTAGTAGTACCATTGCTTTCCCTCTGCCAAAGCTCTACCTGCAGCAATGCAAAACCACCACCCACAATTGATTAAAACACACCAACTTTCATTTATTCTCTACCTATTTTTCATGTCAAATTGGCATGAAATTTTCTCATGTATTCAAATTGACCCTAAATAGCATTCACTTTCAAAAACAATTGTGTTTAAGACATTGTTGTATACTAAACATGCTCACCTCCCTCAAAAGAAATTTGAACCTTTCTATTGAGACATGAAGTAATAAAGAATAAAATATATGTACCGTGAAGTTCCCAAGGATCATAAGGGTAGAGTTCAAGATCAGGGATGACATCTGGATGGCAAGGTAGAAGATTTGCCTTTCTTTGGAGGAAATGAACGACAAGCTCTTCATCTGTGGGATAAAAGTGAAAGCCGGGTGGGAGGTTGACATTGTTATCTGCCATGCTTTCTAGAGCAAGGAAGAAAGGTGGAGTGAAAGAGCAATAATGGAAAATGAAGGTGGTGAGTAACAAGGTAAGGTGTGGTATTTATAGAATTGTAATGCAAAGAAGGGAGGGAGAGAAAGACTAAATGGACATATAAGAGACTGACGTGAAACTGAAGTTGGCGTTTATCACATACAAATACAATACAATACTGATACATCTCAATATTTTATCAAGTGTTTGATAAAAGTTTTGAGTACTTTCAGCACTCAACATCAAGCAAGCAAGGCGGCGGATAACGGAACGTGATGTACCACTTAGCTAAAACGAGATCTCCAAAACTGTGTTGGAGAGAGGCTTGTGTGTGAGACAGAAAATGTTGCAGCTGTTGCTCTCAAAGTTTCTTATTGATTTTTTCTTTTCAATTTGGAATTTGCACAGGTTTACGAGAACTTTTAGACAGAAACATGTGAAAATTGATTTTAGGACGATATGTTTGTTAGGCACATACATATTCTTATAAGCACTGTTTTAGATTTTGTATGTTGTTACTGTTTATGGATATAAAATTTTGCATACTTGTATCCTGAATTTGTATTTTGTGTGTTGTGGGTTATGATCACACTTCATGCTGATATCATGGATGAGCGTTATGAACGTGTCACAAGAGTATGGTTTTGGTGTGGGAGAGTTGAATTGGGGTGACCGACCTGTTGGAGTATACCTATATATGCTTCATGATTATTAGCAATTATCATAGGATTTTAAATTAGAATTAAAATACAAGGTCTTTTTGTTTGCTTTCTACCCATATGCTTTTGCCTTGCTTTGTAATCAATGGATTAGTAGTAGGAGTAGCACAGTGGGAACTGCACATACATTCCACATGAAACAAAGCAATCAAGTGAATGAGCTAATTTTTTTTTGGAGGGTAAGGGGCCACGAGTTTAACTGATTTGCTTGGGTCATTGGGGGGGCCAAAGAAGCCCCCACATTATTTATATAATTAATCAATTATTAAATCTTGCATAAGAAAGAAACAAACATATAAAACTCTACTATGAAACAACTACTTTGCTTATAACTTTTCCAACCATAAATTACATTTTTCAGCTCTATTATTATACATTTTCTTCTGATTTAGGAGCTCAGCAATTATAATTCTTCCATTAAAGTAGACAACATTATTCTGTTTCTGATGGCTAATCTCAAATTTTATAGTACCATTTGAGGCCAATTATAACCATATCGAGATATAAAATGTTAGGAAGTTACTATTTGCAGTACAAGGTGTTACAGTGTTTTTCTTTTATGTCATTATCTCCCTTTAAGGTGGTACCAACCTCCGTGAGACTACAACCAAACCACAGGGCATCAGCAACAAAAAACATCAAGTTTTAGTTTCAAAATCTTGGTGCCATATCATGTTAATTTTAATTCCTAAGTCTTGGTGCTAGGTTTGAAAGTTACTTGCACCAATTTTAGATGTAATCCTTGATCCTCTCTAAAGGAATAAAGAACATAGATGTGGAAGCACCATCATCTTGTATCTTTTGTACCTTCATATCCATGCCCCATTTCTGGGCTCTGGTGGACCAAGGGTTGAGGAACAACCGTCTATAAGCCATATTTTATCCATAAGGCCCAGTAAGCAGCATTCCCAAGTGTATATCAACTTAGCTTTTCATCCACATTCCACATGGCCATTGACTTTGGTACTTAGCCTTAGTCATCAGATTGGTTGTCGGTGCTTCTTCCACAATGAAACTGATCTTGCATGTTGAAAGTATGCGTAAATATTTAATCTAAAATTGACTGAAAAATTCTTCTTCAGAGCTTACTACTTATATTTCAAATCTTTTACTGTCAAGATGTTGATATTTTGCATAGATGTCACATATATTTCTAGTTCTTTGAAAAAATGTTTTTTTTAGAGTATTCCAATAATGCATGCCACTTATGCAAACAGAAGTAGTATTACAAGTGAAAAAAGATTGCTGCAATTCTATTTCATGACTTTGAAAGTGTCAGTGGATTCTGTTTAATATGAAACAGTTTTTAGTCAATAACAAGTGTGCATGAAAATATAGTTTTAACAGTTCTCTTAATTCCACATAAGGGCATAGCATATTTGGAAAGACACTGGTGCTGAATTGTGACATTTTGCAAAACTGTATCATTTTCCTACAGTGGAAAATAGCGTATAGAGAGTGGTTCTGTGGTGGGGTTTGTGAGAAAGAATGCAAATAGATTGCAACAAGGACAGGGGCTGGAAAGCACATAGCACCCTTTGTTTCTGCTAACCTTTTCTTAGAACAAATCAATCTTTATACGAGAGAGACACAAACTCAGACATCCATCAAAATGGATAATTGCTGGAGCATTCACAGGTTACAGTGAGATTCATAATGCAAATTTCGGTACATTTCCATTTCATTGCCACATTCTGAAGTAATTAGTCACTTTTTTAGATGATCGAGACATCCAAAGAAATCCCAATTATACTAATATTTTTCTCTTTTCTTTTTACCTGTTATATAATACACGTTCAATTTGAATTAGCAAGAGTGGAAGTATGCTAAAAGAGCATTATAATGCCCCAAATGGAATGAGCACGCAAGTTTTGCTGACTAAGATGATGGTGTTACGGTAATTGAGTGGTGGGTCTGAGTTAGGCATGTTTTGCTCTCATACTATCTTATTCCTTTATCCTTTTCCTATTATTGGCCGACATCAAAGGTAGTGAGAAAAATTAAATAGAATAATTATACATGTATGCATACAAACACACATACCAATATTTTACTGTCACCAGTAGATGTTGTTTGTTACATCGAGTAATCACTGGTGAAGTACTGCACTATCATCGGACAAGGAAACAGCAAAAGGGTCTTTTTCACCTTTTCAACAGCAAACAGTTTCAATTTCAACCTTTGAAATAAGTATGGGGCTAATGGGGGGCTCAAAGTCTCAAAACTTTCAATTTCTTTGGTATGAACCACTCATTTCAAAGTTAACAAGTGACTCACTCAATTCTAGGATGGTATAAGATCACTGGATGTGTCAATTTTCTGTATGAAGCACAGCCTTTGGTTCCCTACTTCCCTCCCATCATTTCACACCTTAAAAGGGTGGTATTGAACCATAGCTCTAAAGCAACAGTAATTTGACTATTGAAGCTTTAAGTGGTTGCATGTGAACTTACAAATGTTTTTTATGTTATTAGTCAGTTTTGAAGTGTCAAGGGAAATCTGATCTGACTGAGAAAGAAGGAGGGAGTAGAGTGTAGAATAATTCACTCAAAAGTTCTTTCAAATCCAATCAACTATAGCCAGAAACAACAGCAAGTGATTGATGCACAGTACAATACGTGTGTCTGATGTTTTGATTACTTGGATCACCACGAAGTTTGGACTCTGGCTGCTACATTTGTTGACAAAGGAAGCAATGCCAAAGTAATTTAAAATAGCAGTTAGGAAATCTTTATCAATCATGAAGCCTTTGTCTGGTAGAAAAGACCCTTACAAGTACTATTAATAGAACATGCTGATACAAAGAAAAAAATATAACAAAGGCATGATCTTAGGAAAAATAATACTGAGGGAAGGGGAGAGAAGATCGTACATGTCTCATCACCATCTTGAGATGTTAGTGTCAGTGGTGTTGGACTGAAAGCGAACCAAAGTGCTACTACACTTGTTTGATTGACACCATCATGTGTATTCATATCTCTTATACCTTCATTCATCAAATGCTGAAATTTGGGCAATGGATTTTGACCCTCTTCACATGCTTTGACTAAACAAAAACTACTCTAGCAGTGACAGCTACGCTACCATTATTACAACACAGGAATTAACAGCTCTAATAACACCGGATTAAAATTTTGAAACAAGAGGATACTTTTGATGTTACTATGAAACTTAATAACAGTTGGATTCTTCACTTCTTCACTGTATTCAAGTGTTGCTATGTAGAAAAAAATAGGATAATTACAAGTGGAGCATAAAAGTCATAAACTGGCCTTAATATTCACATTCTTGAAAAAATGTACTGTATCTGTATTGCTACTTGTCTTAAAATTGTTACCATAGTGTCCATTGCTTCCTCCAAGTCTGTGGTTGTTTGGAATTTAATCTGTACTTTTCGAAGTTGAAAGAGACTAATCAATTATTAGTCTACAGGGGAACTCAATTGGACTTAAGTTGTATTCTTTTGGGAGAAATGATTTAAAGGTGAAGTTTATGTTGTTGTTTTTAAGAGATTTGGAAGTGATGGTAGAATGAATTTGGGAATAATGTTTGTGAAAATATTTTATTTATCTGACAAATTAAGAAAAGATTTTTATAAATTAAAAAATAAAATTATCAAATTGTTTTAAGTTAAAAATAATATAAAATAATATAGACGAATTAAAATTATTTTAAAACTTTTTTAGTGTACAAAATTTTTTATCAATAGTCAAATTCTGCAAAGTCAAACTATCTCCATATGAAAATAGAGCAAATAAATGACCTTCACCGTCATCACCTTCATTACATATCTAACAATTTTCCTACCTGTACCACCAAAATTAATGAAAATAACACACTATGAGGTTAATTTTGTAAAACAATATATTTCATCCACAAATCTCCTCACATGAAGGGAGATGGGATGAGGGGTTGATCCCACTATGCCGCGCTTGCACTTACATGCAAATCACTGCAAACGAACAAAGAAAGTCATCGCAAATTGACGCCTCTTATTTCATCTTAATAGTAAATTCACACGATGTTAATCTAAACTAAATAGGTTGAATTTTCTTTTTATTGAATCAAATCTAACCTATCTAAATTTTACACAATTTTTTATTTGTGGGGTGATGAATTATGTATATTAAATTCTATGTCCAATTCAACCCTATCAAAATTACTAAATAATATCAATAGTAATATAATTAATATTTAATTTAATTTATTATTCTTTTAACTAAATATGTATTTTGGACGGTTGAATATAGTGAAAACTATGTATGAGATTAATTTTCCTTGTGTTCAATATACACATAAGGTTCTCTATCTATAATAGAAGAAATATAGACTAAGTCCAAAATACAAATAAGAAATAATAACAAACTAATTAAAGATAAAAGATAAAAATAATATATATAACACTCCTCCTCATGCTTGTGCATATAAATCGTATATGTATCAAACTTGTTACTAATATAATCCATAAAAACTTAGAGAAAATATCTCCTTTTACACTCGAGTGTCACTAAATTGTTAATGATTTGCAAAGACGATATATAAGATGAAATACTAACCTAGAATACTCCCCTAAGCAACAAATCTGGGAGGGTACTCCATATAAATCTTTTCCTACAAATCGTCGTTGAGGAATGCATCTAGTGAATAAAAATGTCATTCTTGAAGAGTCACCACGAATATAAATAAACTAACAAAAGTCATCTTTGCCACCGGAGAAAAAACATATATGGACGAGTCAAATAGAATGGTGAAAAAAGGGAGGTTAGAAGAGACAATAGCAGAAGAAGTCATTGATGAACGATAGAGAAACCTTAAAAATCCAAGATTCTCCAATAAAGGCACCTGAAAAAGGAAAAAGAACAACCTCGATGCTCTGAATAAGCTATCTGAGAGGAGACGGGAAGTGTGGACATGCACGACGAACTTGAAAGAGGAAAAAGAGTGACCTCAATGCTCTAAATTGTTGTCTAAGAGGAGACAAGACGTGCCTCAACCACGACGGAAAAGGAGCATACCCATAACTTCAAAAGGCACTGAAACCGCGTAGGAGCTCCAATGAAGGCGTCGTTGACAGCACGGTAGTCACCTGGCCGAGACGATCAAAATTGTGTGATCTTCGGTCGAAACTGAAACTCCAATAGTGGCAATAGTAAACGGCACCGCCGATAACGACGGGTCACTAGTAAAAAAAAAGACTTTATAATGTGCTTATTACGCTTCGGTTCTCACGAAACTGAAGCATAAAAAGGCGCTGTGGTATTTTTGCAATTTTCGCAAACATATAGACCTCAGTTCTAAAAAATATCCATAGCGTACTTTTGGCATCGATTCTCTATAGAACCGCTGCCATAGGTCCTGAAAAACTGACAATTTATTTCATTTGACAGGAATTTTGGCCTCGATTCTCTGTAGAACAGTTGCCATAAGGTCGACTTTTGTCCTCGATTCTCAATAAAACCACTGCCATAGGGTCTTGCGAAACTAAAATTTTAAGAATTTTTATTTGACAGGACTTTTGGCTTCGATTCTCTACATAATTGCTACCATAGGGTCCTTCTCTAGACAGGAAGTTTGACATCAGTTCTTTGTTGAACCGTTGCTATAGGGTCCTGCAAAAATGACAAGCTTTTTGCACATGAATTTTGGTCTCGGTTCTCTGCAGAACCGCTGCCATAGTGTCCTACTCTAGATAGGACTTTTAGCATGGTTCTTTGGAGAACCGCTGCCATAGGACCTGACGTAGCAGGTTGTCTTTTCAATTGGTAGCCTTATGGCCTTAGTTATTTTAAAAATTGATGTCATAGAGGACTTTATGCTTCGGTTATACCGCGAACCGAGACATAAAGTTTGAAAACAAATTCAAAATTTTCACCTAAAAATATTATTTTTTTTATTTTTTCGGAAGGGTTTAGGCAACTGTTCTTAGTAGAACCGATGTCATAGAGGTGTCCTAGGGTTATATTTCGCGAAATAAGAGAGTCTCCTCTTACACTTCTTCTTTGTTTTCTCTTTGCTTCTTCTTCTTCTTCTTCTCTGTTACGACGAAGCCTTCAGCGATCATCACATTTAATTTTCTTTCATTTTACACAAATGCTTGTTGGTTAACTTCTTTAGAGTTGATTTTCTTTCGTTTTGACCAATTAGTTTCATGTATAGGTACTCTTTTGTTTTCACCGATTACCCTTTTGCCTCGCCGATGCAAAGATTTATTTCGACATTGAACCCATCATTATGGTTAGTTTCATTTTGAGTTTTGATGAACTTTCGTTTTCATTTTCGTTTTCGGTTTTTAAGCTCGTTTGTTGTTCATACATTGTTCATAAACCATCATAGGGTAAAGTTGACAAATGACCTGTAAATTTTTTCAAAGTACCAAAATACCATGAAAAACTCCCACAAAAAGTTTTGGATCAAAATTCAAAGTGTAAGTATGTGAAATATTTTAGCAAAGTTCGAAAAAAATAAAATAAATTGACAAAAAATAGAAAATGACTTTCTTTTTTAAAATCTAGAAGGAACAGCCGGCTATGCGGGCTGCTATGACATTTCACATTTTTTTCTAACCTAAATCGATATATAATATGGCCAAATCGACCAACTGGAACAAATATTATGACTAAATCAAAATTTTCTATTTTTTTTTTATATTTTATGAGTATATGACAACGGTTCCTAAGAGAACTGCTGCCAAAAACCCAACCTTTTTTTTTTTTTTGGTTTACTGCTTTAGTTCTTTTGAACCGAGGTAAAATCATAACCCTTTTGTTTCGATTCTTTTGAACCAAGATACCAAAAACTCCTCCTTTTTTATCTCGTCAAAATATTTTTCGATTTGAAAATCGTTGTTAAATGTCGAAAATAACTATTGTCATAACCCTTCGCTAGACTAGTGGATGTAGTGGCAATGACAACAAAATATTTTTTCTCAAAAAAACTTGGTTTTAGATACCACGTTGAATATAGTGAAAATTATGTATGAATTAATCTCAGCTTGTGTTAAATATACATATAGATTCCTTTATTTATAATAAAAAAAATATGGGTTGAGTTCAGAATAAAAATAAAAAATAATAACAAACTAACTAAAGATTAAAAATAAAAATAAGATAAATATAATAAATATAACATATAATATTAAATTATTCAATTATTTAAATCTCAAATAATAGTCTATTGTTAAATAAGGATGCCAAAATACCTAAAATGTTTTGAAAATGTAAATTAAAAAAAATTAAAACTTATAGTTTAACTAACCTAAATTGATTAAATAGGTTCGATTAAATTAAAGCTAATAAAGAGAATGTAAAAATCCAACTACTCAATCTGAAAAATAAATTATTATTTCGATGATAGATTTTTTGTACCCTGACCTTAGTACATCTCTACCTGTTATGGGTTGAATAATAATAGGAAATGAAAGTTAATTATCCACCCCACATATTTGAATCAGGCAAAGGTAAAGGAAGAAAATAGGTTGATATGAGATGGAAAAGAAAAAAGGTATGCCATGGAAAAAATGTTCTGCCTATATCAATAATTCAGCAGAAAATTTTTCACTCTAAAATATATTGTTCGCCATCTTTAATCTAACTATATCAAAGGATTTGCCATGAAACAAAAAAACGAAGATAAAGGAATATGAGGTTACAGTATGTGTATTTGTTTTTGTTCTGTTTTATTTCAATAATTTTTCTTTATAAATTTTATATTTTATTTTTATAAATATTATAGGGATCTAGAAAATAATTTAAGAGTATTAATGATTTCAAAAATGACACTTAATTATTTTATTTATAAATACCTTATTTTATAAAAACTGTTATCATCTTTGTAAACATTTTTTTTTTAAGTTTTTCTATGTCTTTTCTCTAACTTTCTAAGTCTATTACTAAATTATTTGATGACCAGAAACTATTATTGGATTAATGACATGAAAAAGAGATCTATATTTTTAATCAATCACAATTTAAAATAAGGAAGTTCACTTTTTCTTTAGTTAGTTCATTGTTTTGAGACATAGTGGTTTTAGAAAACATGCACGTAACTTAAAATAACTCAAAGTAAATTTATGTTTACTTGTGATTGTTATGATATGTTTGGACATGTGAATTAATGTCTATGTGGTTAGTCAAAGCATCATGTAAGGAGCTAAGCAATGTTAGTGTAGTATGAGTTGTTAGGACCTTGTGTGAATTTATGGAGAATTCTTGTTTTAGGTAAAAGAAAACTAGTGTCATTTTATATATATTCATGCTTTGATTTAATAAAGTAAAAATTATAGAGTAGTGATGTGTTGGTATGACTTATTTGTTTCTAAGCTTAGTTAAAAATGGATTAAAATCATGTTTTGTATGCTCAATTATGTGTATACTTATGGGATTGAAATGGTGGTGTGATTGTGTTTTAATTCAGGAAATTCTATGTGTAAGATTAATGAATTTGATTGATAGATGAATATCTCTTAGTTTGTCAAATATTGAAATTTTGTTTGAGTTGATTGTACGAGAAATAAATTTATTTCATAGTGTATCAAATTGGTTACTTAATGCTTTCTAAGCATAAATTGAGTCAAACTACATTAATTATGATACAAAAATAAAATAGTAAACTATCTTAGTAAGACTCCATTGTCCAATCTAATTCACTTAGGCGTCAACAAGAATGCAAATTCCATATAGCTACAGAGGTCAAAGGCATTGGACACCACATGGATTTAAATTTCATAAAACTCTAGTGGCGTAGACGTTGGACGCCAACTCATTGGCGTTGGCGCCAAGTTCTTGACACTAACGTTAGCTTTTGGTGTTAAGTGTTAACTAGAATAGAACCCTCTATTTTGTTTCTAACTGGGCATACCTAGTTGTCTTATGGGTGGGCCTTCCTTCAAGAATGGCACCATGGGTGGAGAATAGGTAGTGTTGAGAGAAAACTGAAAAAAGGTTTTCATAAAAACTTTTCTTCTATGAGTATGGTTTTAAACGTTGTGATATAGTGAAATGTGGAAAGGAAAAGGGTTTAGCATAAATTGTGAACTATAGGTGAAGCTTGGATCAAGATTCTTTATGATATAAATGGAATGGTTTGACCTATTTATCTTATATATGGATGTGTTGTATGAATACAGTTAATTCTAATAGGGTTAGGGTATGTATTGAGTACGATCCCAAATGTAAAATAATTCTAACTCTACTAAACTCACAAACTTATATAGAAAATAAAGTTTACTTGGTGAGGGTTGAAGGAGAGTCTTATAGTGGGATTTGGTGTGGACGAGAATCATTGTGGTGATGCTATAGTAAATTAACCTTATTAGGTATATGTGAGTCCAATGGAGCCACAACGGTTAGTTTTGCTTGAATTGGACAAATTACATAATAGGTGTAGGACTTCACGTATATTCAACTCAATACATGTATGTGTGTGCATTTTTCTGTTTGTCTGTCTATTTGTCTGGATATGTGTTTGTGTGTGTATTTTTTGTGTTTATGTATGTATGTGTTTGTTTTTATGTTTGTGTATGTGTTTGTGTCTTTATATGTGTGTTTGTGTCTGTGTTCGTCTCTATTTGTGTATGTGTCTGTCTATGTTTGTGTGTGTTTATGTTTATGTCTGTCTATGTTTGTGTGTGTGACTGTGTGTGTGCCTCTGTGTTTTTTGTCTCTATGTGTATGTCTTTTTGTTTGTGTGTTTCTGTTTATGTATACGTTTGTGTTTGTGTGTATGCCTATGTTTTTGTCTGTGTGTGTCTCTATGTCGGTGTTTCTGTGTGTATTTGTGTATGTGTTTTTGTATTTATATGTGTATGTGCTTGTGTGTGTATCTATGTCTTGAAGTTTGGGAAACGCTAGAAGGGGGGTTGAATAGTGTTTCTCAACATTCGTTTCAAGGCTGATATATAGATCATGATTTGGATGATCCTCATGAGCTGCTTGAAACGTACTTCATAAATGTCATTTTGATCAATGCATTTATAGTTCTAGCTTTAGATCATCCTCGTATTGTTTAGGAAGGAGTGATTCTTAACATAGGTCACGTGTGTTGAAGATGTGTATGATGAGATATTGTTTTTTAGATAGAATGATAACTTATAAATTAAAGCTTAACACATAGACAATTTATATTGGTTCACTCAATTGAGCTATGTCCAGTTCTATTCTAAGACAACTTAGACGGTTTCATTAGTTCAATGAAGTATGTATGAGTATATATGTATGTGTGTGTCTATATGTTTGTGTGTGTCTGTGCCTGTGTGTCTATGTTTGTGTGTTTATGTTATTTGTCAGTTTCTATGTTTATGTGTTTGTGTCTATCTCTGTTTGTGTCGTTGTTTGTGTTTGTGTCTTTTTGTTTGCCTTTATGTTTGTGTGTCTATGTGTCTGTCTGTGTTTGTGTCTTTGTGTCTCTCTATGTGTGTGCCTTTGTGTATGTGTGTGCCTGTGTGTGTTTTTGTTTATGTGTATGTCTGTGTCTTTGTGTTTGTGTGTCTATGTCAGTGTATGAGTGTGCATTTGTATTTGTGTGTGTATGTGTTTGTGTGTGTGTGTGTGTGTGGTGTATGTGTGTGTGTGTGCGAGTTTTTGTGTGTGTGTGTTTTTTTTATATGTGTGCCTGTGTGTATGTGTGTTTATGTCTATGTGTCTATGTGTGTATGTGTCTGTGTGTGTATGTGTTTATGTATGTGTGTATCTCTAAGTATGTGAGTGTTTGTGTGAGTGTCTTTTTCTGTGTCGGTGTGTCTATGGTTGTGTGTGTTTCTATGTGTGTGTTTGTGTCTATGTGTGTATCTTTGTGTGTATCTTTGTGTGTATGTTTGTCTATGCGTGTAAGTCTCTTTGTGTATGTTTATGTATGTCTTTGTGTGTGTCATAGTGTGGTGGGCTATCTTATGATATTTTTCATCTATAAATCTATTTTATAGAAAAAAATTATTTTGTGAATAAAATTTTGTCTGTAATTACTTGAAATATATATATTAAATTTATTTGTAAATGTTTGTTAAAATTAATGCAGATTTTAGTTTTGGATAGATTTTATTTAATTATTAAAAAAATTTTGTTTGATGAGTCAAGATAGGTTACATTAAATAAACACAAGTGGTTTACATTTAACTGAATTAGTATTATTTATTTAATCCAGTTGATTTCAACCTAAGTTTTAAGTTTTGGCATATGTTCAAGGACTTACTACCAATTTTGTTTTATAAAGTAGTAATTAAATTTTAAAAAATAAAAGCATTTAAATACATCATATTGGTATTTTATGATTTATATACTAAAAAATTATATTTAGAATTAAAAAGATTTCATATGTTTTCGATAATTTCTTTTCTTAAATCCACCAAATTATCAATATGAATAATTTACGATTATTAATAGTCATGTTTTAATGTGTTAGGTTGCTCGTAAATTATTGGATTTTATTTTTATATTTAATATTTTTTTTACCTTTATTCATAACATATTTTTATTTTATTTTATTTTTTGCTTTTATTGGAATTTTGATTGTCGACAGTTAAACAGATGGCGAGATTTGAGTGGTTTTGAAATGTATAACGTAAAGAAAAATTATCTATAAAAGACTCTCCGCCGCTCAAGTAATTAAAAGATTTGAGATCTTGTGAGTAAGGAAGAATGAGTATGAGGATGAGTGTGTATTTCCTAGAAAATACCAAATGTATTTATAGGGTTTTTGGGCCTTAGGCCTATGTATAAAACAAGTAATGTGATATCAAATAATTTAAGTAAAATAAATACTTATCTTAAATAAATAATAATAGTAATAATAATGTGATACATTATGGTAAATAAAATTAATAATATCGTGGTATAATCAAACTAGCGAGATTTTTCATAATTTCCATTTATATGTGAATATTTTCTCTGATAGACATATTTTGGATTGTTTTAAGACGACGAGATTTATTTCTCTTATTGGACTGTGTTCTTTAGTACGTATATTGGGCCAAGTAGGTACACAAACCCCCTAAATCTCAAGAGTTTCATTAGCTTATAAGGATGCTCATTGTAGGTATGGCTAATCTCTTGGTTGGATTGGTTGTTTGACTAGGTTGTACGAGTGCAATTGACTTAAGGTAGTTTGTGATTTGTGCTGCCGGCTTGGGCAAGCTTAGTGTTACTGGCTTGGGAAAGCTTTGTTAGGTGTTGTTGAGTTGGACAGGCTTTATGTTGTGGTTTCGAATTGGGTAGACTCTACTGCTCATTTGGTGATTGTGA